>OY756989.1:6578837-7927498 GCA_963580505.1 Ennomos erosarius | reverse complement strand
AAGCTTGAAGGAACAATTCGGTGTGCACCATGTTTCGTAAGCACTCACAGTGTAATTCCTGTTTTATCCTGTAATGTAGATAATCTTGCACATTCAACAGCAAAAAATATATAATAATCAATCTGGAAAAAGCAGGTATCCAATTATCCGATCCCCTTTTTATTCCAGGATCTAATATTATCCATAGAAAATTATGTTGATATCTGTTCACCCATTCAAGTACAGAGTGGTGACAAACAAATACATCTAATACTATCAGTAGAGTATATCCAATAATACTTATAGGAATGTGATTTCCTTTGATGATGCATCCTTTACATTTTAGAGCCCACTGTTTATTCAGAATTTTTAAACCATAAGATACCACACAGACATTTAATACTGTATGGTATTAGAGGTCTGTGGGATACCATTAATTATTATTATTAAAAATTCTTTATTTCAGCTTCAATGGCATTTCAGCAACAGGCCTTAAATCAGCGCTAAAGCGGGTTTCTGAAATAATAAGTAAAAATCATAAGGCAGTATATAACATTCCAACCAATGATATGATAGAGTGTGTGGTCAATTCATCTGCTGGTGATGTGAGGTCTGCAGTGTTAAACCTTCATTTTGCTTGCATGAAAGGTAGGATATCTATTTTCCCAAATGTTATCTTGTTTAGTTAAATAGTAATTAATAATGAACAAAGAGCATGTTAAAACCACAGAGCTAGAATTTAGTTACTCTCACTAAAACTAAACCTATAGACATGGTGTGATGCATTCAGTTACAGTTTTGTCTCATTTCATCCACCAGTCCACCATCTTTAGTCTAATCCCCTTACACTTTTATTCAGGTTCAAATCAATGTTTAGAAACCAGTTTTATAGCAGAAAAAGAAACTAAAAGTAAAGCGACAGCAAAGAAAAGGAAACAAGCATCCAGTAAATTCATATCTTTAGGAAAAGACCAAACTGTTAGCATTTTACATGGAGTGGGCAGAGTATTAAATCCAAAAGGTGAATATAGTTTTACTTCTACATAAGTACATAAATCTCATGGTGCTTCGCCATTAATTCATAAAACACAAACAATTTCTTCAGACAAACGACGATGATGTGAACGAGGTGACGTGCGCAGTGCAGTGTCACGCGACACTTTATTATTTTAAAGTTCCGAGTGACACTGCAACTGTTATGGGAGGCCGTGTCGCTTAACATCAGGTGAACGACTAGCTCTTCACAACATTCATTCACATAAAAAAAAGTACTCCAGACATATTGAACAAAAAAGCAAACTGAAACCATTGTCAATATTGCATTTTCTTTTAGTTGTAATGAATGAAAAGGGGCAGCAAAAACTGTCTCACTCTCCAGAGGAAGTCATTGAACAGTTTATTACTCAGCCAACATCATTCGTGAATTTCTTAGAAGAGAATTACCTGCCACATTTCTCTAGTGCAGACCATGCTGATAAAGCGGCGTCTGCATTGAGTGACGCCGACTTTATGCTTGCAGAATGGAGGGTAAGAAAACAATCTAAGCTATTAGCACAGAAATATAATAATACTTATAAATTTTCCGGGATAAAAAGTCCTATGTTGGCCCTATTGTTTATGCAAAATTTGACCCAAATCAGTTCAGCCGTTATGGCGTGAAAATCTCACAAGATCACTGTACAAGAGGGCTAAAAAAAATTATGAACCAACTATAAACAATTATTGTGATGTATTGTCTATAGGAAAAAATGGTGCAAGAGTATGGTTTGTACACTGCAGTTGCTGGTCTTATGCTCGCCAACAAGGCACCAGTATCAGCATGGAACCCAGTTCGCGGGCCAAAGAATATGAGAATTAATTTTCCGTAAGTATCCTTTAATTTAAAATGTAACTAAATGAATATTTAACTGCTTTTCATGATCACCCTGCAGTTTTTTATATTCCAACGTTAACATCAGGATAGGTTAGGATATTAGGGGTTTACCCTGAGGTGCGTGCAGAATCTAGTTGCACCATACAACAAAACTCATGAAATCGCGTACTTTTACATTACATTACTGTTTCAGATTGTCAAAAGAAATGCCGCTCTTGGAACCTGACTATTTGTACAAGGGGAACATTCTAGTCACTGATTACCAAACATATTGTAAAATTATAGCTAGCAAAACGTAATTTATACTAGAACCTGCCTCATACAAATAATAGATGTGATTTAATAATGTGATATGAATAAAACAATTTCAACTCTAATACATAATAAGCTTCTTTATTCTGACACAAACATTTTCCTTAGCTTAAGAAAATTGCATTACTTGCTAATGGGGACAGGTTCTTTGGATCTGGGAATGAAAATCAAAAAAAGTTATTAATACCGATACAATTTATTAGCATAGTCAAGTTTATTTATTAACATTACAAAATACGATAAACAGTAGTTGCACTTCACCAAAGTCAGTTTACATTCAGTTCATTCTCACTTCACTCTGGCAGTTCAGTTTCCGTTTTGCAAGCTTTTGATAACAAGAAACTCATTAGAAAATCATGTCTAGTCTATATCAGTTAATAATACAAACAATAGCTATACTCACCTGCTATAATTTAACTCAGGTAACTTAGAAGAATGTCGAGAAGCTCAAATAGATTTATACTTACCTTTGCAGTAGATTCGGCAATATCTCGAGACATACGGTTTTGCAGTTGTTATCATAGAGTAATGTGGCAGGCAAGTCTTTAGCTAGGGCAAACTGTGTGGACAAACAGGCTGTGGCCAAGGGTTGATATCAAACATGTATGAGGTATGAGGTGCATGCTAACTAATATTAGCAATAAATCCCAATGTTGATACATTAAAAATGTAACCAGCAATGTTATATTTCATTGTTTTTATTTAAATTCTTTGATTCGAAATGATGAATTAAAAATACCTGCTGTAACCGCTTTACAATCAAGATAATATATTAAATACTTATAGAAAGCCAATTATAGGTTCTCATCAGACACTACAACCTTGATGTTATACTTGATCTATTTTACTACCGGTTTGCCTACAAGTTACAGACACAAAGGGGTGAAGTAGATTGGATCAAGAAACATTTCATGGAAATAAACCCACGGGAGAGAGGCGTCTCTAATTATTCTAATACAAAAACAAAGGAATGTGTCCACACGTTGTAGGTACCCTAGCGAAAGATGTGTGTTGTGTAATGTACGTGTGGCGTGTGGGTGTGTCGGTTATCGGGAGGAAGATGAGGAGGACCTGGAGCGGCGGCGGCGCGGCGCGGGGCGCGGGGAGCGCGAGCGCGTGCGCCGGCGCCGCGGCGGCGAGCGGCGCCGCCCCGCGCCCGCCGGGCTGCGGCGCCGGTACCTGCAGATACAACCACTTACATTGGACTATATCTTAGACTAGGTGGTAGGACTTTTCTGCAAAGTTCGTCTAGGTAGGTACCACCGCTCTGCCAGTTATTCTGCCGCCAAGCAGTAGTGCGCAAGTACTACTGTGTTCCGGTTTGAAGGGCATTGTAGCTAGTGAAATTACTGGGCAAATGATACTTTATGACCTGATTATACAGTGTAGTAATCTGATTACTAGACTGTGTGATGTCTCAGGATGACGTGCGCAGTGCAGTGTCACGCGAAACTTTATTATTTTAAAGTTCCGAGTGAGACTGCAACTGTTATGGGCAGCCGTGTCGCTTAACATCAGCTGAACGACTAGATAGTCACGTCATTGATTCAAATAAAAAAAAATCCTTTAAAAAGCAGGTAGATTGAACCATATACACTCAACATGAGTATTTCAAACTGAGAAATACTTGGATGGTGTTATCGTCCATATCACATCATCATTTAAAAAAAATTTGGGAGATTTTAAGGAATGAACCGGTGTCTCCTAGGCGAGCACACCAGCCAGCCAGTAGAGAGCAACATGTCAGTTAAAATCAGGTGAGACAGTGGTCAAATGCAAGCCTATCACCATTAAAGGTAAAAAACTACTGATTTTATTTAAAAAAAAACTAATGCCAATTAATCACATTAACTCACATTCCCTGTATCTAGGGGACCCAAAACAGCAACGAAAACCCATGGTCCACTACATCCAGACACAACAAATATTTTGATTTAAAAACCAAGCTAATCAAACCTTGACTTATCAATTATCGCCAATTCAGAACGCATGGATCATTTCACAAGGAGCAAGTGAAAAATCATATGATTTTATTAATCACTCTGCTACTTTTTAGAACATACTCTGCTACTAATCACAGTGTGATTAATCACACTTAATGATTCGTGGCTTCGGATTTCATATTACGAGAGTAGCGATCAATATCAAAACATATAAATTATTTTATGCTTCAAATCACGTCTGTGTTCCATTTCATAAAACACCGCCAATCACCATGGATCATAAATTCATTGGGCATGAAAAATCAGTCTACGAAAAATCACAGCCTGTGAAAAGTAGCGGTGAAATCACAGTTACTAAAATAAATCATATGATGAAATGATTATGATTTTAAAATAGTAATCATTTCCATGCCTACTGAGAATATGGGGACAGCAAAGATAGTTTTATTATTATTGTGTACTTAATCAATCATGCACCTGCTCCTGTATCGGCCTTATTAGTCTCTCACGTGAATGCCGTAACACTTTTCAAAATGCTGCTTAAAATCATCTCACGTAGATGTAATAAGGCCATGGATGAGTCTCATAACCAGCTAATAGAATAGCTAGGCGTCCTTACCGCGGCGGCGAGTGTCTCCTGGGAGGCGCGTGTCGCGGCGGCGGCGGGCGCGGCGACGGTCGGCGCGGCCGCGTCGGTATCAGCACCGGTGCTGCAGTTATCTCCTGACCGTCGATTTGACCTGCACAAACATATTTACACTTTAAAAATAATTTCCCAGCTATGGCACAGTCAACATGCCGTGTAAAGTAAAAATGCATGCGCCCACATCACAACTTTTTTACTTTCTACGGCATGGCTTTGATGAATGCCCTGATTTTATCTGTGGATGGTAACCTCTTTAACCTGGTTGCACACAATACACATGTATTGTTCGGTTTGAAGGGCACTGTAGCTAGTGAAATTATTGGGCAATGGTTATGCCTAGGACAGATATCAGTCTAGCAATCTTCTTACTAGATTGTGTGATGTCTCAGGATGGCGTGCAGTATCACTGGAAGGTATATCTTAGGAATGATACTGCTACTTTTATAAGAGCTGTCGCATAATATCAGGCGGACAACCAGCTTGTCATGTCATTCATTAACATATAAAAAACATTTGAGGGTTATTTTTAAGTAGGAAAATAATTATGTAAGCCTTAATGCATAGGTATAGTATATTAAGTGGCTCAACACTGACTACCATACCTCCATCCATATGCTTCATTGCATTTTCCGCCTCATCTGCATTGCTGAACTCCACATAAGCATATCCACGGCCATTATGTTGATGAAGTCTGTCCGTTGGGAACTCAATATTCTTAACCACTCCATATGTGGCAAATATCTCCTGGATATGATCCTTAGACACATTCAGTGTGAGCCGACCAATGTGGATGCGAGTGGGCCGCGGTGGTGGGGAACGCTCTCGCTTCTTCCGTCCTGGAGACCTGAAAATAGATCACAAAACGAGTTAGTACCGATCGGTCACAGTCTCTTTCTGTCACAGTTTTGCAAACCCATACAACGAGTCCAGATCGGTCACACATTAAAAAAAAATAAGTTTATTCCATTTTTTCATATCCGCATCGGTCACACTTTAATCACTCGTTTAAAAGTACAGTCAGATGAAAAGTCATATCGCATCAGTCCTATATTAAATTACATAAGCCTTGATCACACAAGATTATGTAATTTAAATCAAGAAAATCTCGCTTCTCTATGATAGGCCTTATAGGCCTTTTTTTTGAAGGGTTAAATCTGTTGGTTTTACAGCGGTAAAGGTCAGTAAAAACCAGGTGGGAAGGCAGGCGCTTAAAGCGCCCAGCCAGCAAAAGTGGGAGACCATGGTGCCCCTGCAGGGTTAGCACCGACGGTAGACAAAATTGTCCTTCTCCTGTTTTACTCCACATGACAAGTAAATTGTATGAAGAATGTGACATAACACAGGGAAAGACAATTTTTTCCACCGTCCGTACTAGCCGCACTGGGGTGCGAGCCTCGGCTTTGGGCGTTGCCGAGATAAGAGGATCGATAAGGCTACGATTACGGCTACGGATTTCCATAGGGTCTACTGGCGTGGAAAGTCGCGACCATTCTAGCTAACCAACAGGGTACGTCGACCTCGCCGGTGGGGTCTGTGTCTGATTGTGTTGCGCCGGTATCCTATACCGGTGCTAAAATCAGTACCTGAGCCAGAAGGGCTAGACTGAGGGTCTAGCAAAGATCCCAAGCGCTAACGCTAACTGCTAACCCCAAAATGTATTGGAATGACATTTCGGAAATCGCTTACTTTTCCGCAGCGAATGTCATTTTAATACCTTTTGGAGTTAGCGTTTGGCGTTTGGGATCTTTGCTAGACCCCTGGTCCGGTGATCCTAGCGCAGAAAAACCACGGCTGCTATAGGATCGTCCGGGTCGCTCAAGACGTGTCCGCGGCGGCGACGAAGACGGAGACGTTTGCCGGGGTGCTCTATGATAGGCTGCGATATGGATATTTTGTAAGATAAATAACAAGTTTTTGATGTATAATATAAACCTCACAAATCACTAAATTTTAGAGTTCAACTAGAATGCTCTTGATTTTTTATAGATTTATTTACACCATTTCTTATTAATAAAATCACAGCCATAATATATAGCAATAATAATTCGTAATTATTGTATTAACAAAAGAGACTCTTCAGCGTCTTTTACTTGAATTAAAAAAACAATAGCACTCATAACATCTAGAGTTTCGCGAGAGTCATAAAAATGGGCTTTGACAAAACTGCATATTAGGTCAATTACATTTTACTGATAGATGCCAAAAACTAGCTTATTTAAATAGCTAGTGTTACTGATTGCACTTTTGCTCGTTTTTGGTACTTATGGAAAAGTGTGACCGAACAGCCCTAGTTTTTTATGGATGACCGATCAGAACTGTGACCAATTAGTACTAACTCCACAAAACAATTAATATTATGTTCATTGAGGCCAAATTGAATGGCTTAAAAGCCTGGAAACTTTCCAGTGGAAAGGTTATATGGGTAATTTCAAAGTGCAGAGAGATTTTAATGAACAGTTCCAGTGTTTTTTATGGATTTCAAATGCTCTCTGTATTTTTTGGTAGGATATAAAAAATTTGTATACTACTTAGATCTTCAAATCTTAAACAATAACTGTGTAGCAATTTTTTCATTACAGCTTTAATGGCCCTTTTCACATTTGTATGAAACCTTAACAAGTGGTGAATTCAGTACAGACTCTTACTTGAAGTTTGGATTGGCACATAATTTACCTTAAAAGTATGAATAAAATAACTACCTGTCATTTTTATCCTTGTTCTTGAGTCTGTCACTGGAAGGTGCAGATTTCTTCTTATCTCCAAGTGGGGATCTGTCTCGCCCCTTGTCTCTGTCTGGCTCACGCCTGTCTTTGTTCGGACTTTTTGTTGGTGAAGATCTGCAAGGTACATCCAATAGAAACATCTTGAGTGTCTATAATCAAATTGATTTTGGGTTCGTAAATGGAGTGTCAATGTCTCCATCATCTATAAATAACTAACAACAACTATACATAATTATTTAATTAAAAAGTTAGTGCTTACTTTTTCTTTGGTCTGGAACGGTCATTGTTGCTGCTGCTGCTGCTGGATGAGCTGGAACTGGACGAAGATCTCGACGAGCTGCCGGAGCTGCTTGAAGACGACCGAGACGAGGACCTAGATGAACTGCTGTCTGAACTGAAATTATACGCTATCTAATTGAATAACTACATTAAATTTATGTACTTAAGAATTGATGACCCTTTACATTACAGGGATGCTGCTTAGACCAAAAACCAAAGTGATGTATGCTGCATTCCCAATTCTAAACATAGGCTTAATACCTATATTATTATCTCAAACATTTTGAACGATAACGAATAATTTTTTTTCCATCAATTTCTAATGATGAAGGCCGTTTAAGATTCTAACCTCACTTTGTTTTTGTTTTGTGTGGAGTAAACAAATCTTATATGATGCGTTTTTTACCTGCCACTACTATCACTACTGCTAGAACCTGATTCGCCTTTCTTCTTTTTATTCTCTTTTGGTTTCTTCTTCTCCTTCTCTGCAACCGCCGATGGTGATTTATTGCGTGCCCTAAAATTTTATTGAAATCGTAAAAAAGTTGTCCACAAAGGAGAGATGTTGTATTGATTAGGTCTGGTAATTAAATAAGGCATAGCTACACACATTTTAACAATAATTTGAACGGGATTCTCCAACAAAACAATATTACTTATTTCGCGTTCACATCAAATCACTGCACCACCATTTTGAAATAATTGAATTGAACGAAACGAACGAACGAAGAAAATGAATGAATGAACTAAACTAATGAAAGAGTGTGCAAACCATATTACACAGATTAAAGAAAAAACAATTACCTACTCAGTGTTGCCAATGCCCTAAAACGTAGCAAATAGCCACAAATAGCACTAATCATACATTCTGTGGCCCCGACGTACATCACAGATTAGAGAAAAAAAAAATCACACTACCATCACACTACACAGTACCTACTCTTGCTAGCCCCCCTTGCCCCACAAGGAAGTTGAGCGTATATCCTATAGGATAGAAACTACTTTGCCTAGCCCACAATAATTATATACTATAGAACCCTGTGCTGTACTCTTTTTAGCTTTTTTTTATACTATGTATCTATCCTACATTACCTATAGTACCACGTGTTGTTAATGATGAGGGCATTTTAACTCTTTAAGAACAGTCGCCAAAAGCAATATTACCTGTATACCTAGTTGTCTTGTCCTCTAACCCATCACCCTTCGTAGCCTTCGCCTTAAAGGCGAAAAATCGCCCTACTTAGCAGGCGCGGATCCAGCTCTCAAAAAAGGTAGCACGGAGTGGGCACGGCGACCCGAAATTCGGCTAAGTGCGAGTCGGACTGTGGACTCACTACGACGAACATTAGACAATTTTCACAATCTTTTTTCTTCAAAATCACAAAAATTGAATTAAGTACTAAAAAAATTGCTGAATAGGGAAAGATAACCAAGGCAAGGACCTGAAAGGATACGGTTGACGAACCAATCGCTCTGTATAACGCTGGTTATGATAGGAAGCATAACAAAGAAATCCCAGTGGATCATACGCACTAAATACCACCTTCTTTTGTTTCAAACAAACCTAAATAGAAAGCAATAAATACAAAGCGTATTCTGATGGGCAATCACTCTGCGGTACAATGGCAGTTAAGTGGCCGAAATGATCCGCCATAGACCCCACGTGGAGTGACATGGCCCGCACATTAACGCAATAGGACCCCGTGTTGCACTAACATACCAGCTCCTGTTTTTAGTCATAAATAGGTAAAAGTATTATTTTTTAATTTAACATTCCAGGATAAAACGTGCAGGTAAGTAAGTATATATAAGTAGTGTAGGTACACGTATCTCCTAAGCAGGGACCTAAAGATTCCCACTCAATTTTATAAAAAAAACTTTTATGTGGTAAAATACTTAAATATATGTTACTTATTTATATTACACCGATTTTATATAAAATAGAGCGAATAGAACACCAAAGACAAAACCTAATTGGGTTAGACATGTTTATAAAATTGTTCAGATCATCAACATAGAATCAGATTTAAAAAAAATTAAAAAGTGTACACATACAAACACACACACACCCCCACAAACACCCCCCCCCCCTACACATACCTACTTAAGCATTTCTAGTAGGATTGGTCATTGGCTGCTAGCCTACCTCGGTCTACGACTCTACGCAGTTTACAGTAATAAAAAGCATCCTTTACTAATAAATAGGTACCTATGGGTTTTGACTATCCATAAGTAAGTATATCTAATTTACTTGCAAAGATCTAATAAGGTCGATTCAGTCGATAATAATCGTAAAAAAAATAACAGCAAAAGATTAGACGAGAGTTTTCTTCGAATGAATTTTCCATAGTCCTGCGTAGTTCTATTGACAAAATTTAGGTTGTAGGGTTTAAAAAAAATATTAGGCTCACGTCTCGATTTAAGTAGGTATAGGTACCGTAATTAGCTCATCGTTCCTCGATAATGCTAGTTTTTAATTTAGATAAATACCTATCCCTGTAAATTAAAGGATATTATTTTTCCAAGAACAAAATTGCCTAGGGATTTGCGAGGGTTAGATAAGGGATTAGGATATACCCACTATGTAATGTTTTGTTTACCTCCTACTTATTTTCCACCATTAGACCTAAAGGTTACAAGGTACAGGGCCTGAAGTCTGCTATTTCAATTGTGTCATAATGGTTCATGAATCGCACCATATGTAATGACCGATTTTTACACTAATGGTGGTCTACAAACCATAAGGACTACCATTAGTGTCAAAATCTATCATCATGACAGACCATACGTAGACTACCATTAGTCTCAAAATCTGTCATTATATGGTACCATTTATGAACTATTATGACAGCTGAAATAGAAGACTTCGTACCCAGGTATAATAAGCATCTCACTAAGAAACATTGAACGTAGTTTTTTCCTGTATTACGTATCTACTAAGTTTTCAAATCCTACTGATTGCAAAAATATTAGTACTAAATCAAAATTATCTTTGTTAGTTTGTTTCTAAATCATCATGACCTTTTTACAGTAAAGACCCTTGTTGTCCTACTTGACCTAAGCTGAAGCGAACCTACAAACAAAATTATTAACTGTTGTCAACGTGTGTTTCTCACGATTTGATCCGCAGAAAGCTATCAGGCCTGATAGCGGGCCTTTGCGGTTTAACTGACGCAAGTATTCACGTATAGTCCGACAATTTTACCCTGACCCGTATCGGTTTGTAGAACCACCTTTGTAGTATGCAAATGGTGCAGAATAAACAACAGTATGTATGAGTAGTGTCGTTGAACGTGGTCATAATAAAGTAGTTACGTGTGAAAAGCTCATGTACTTATATGACGTTGACGCCGTGTGTTCAAGTGGGCAATAATATTATACACGGTCACCCGTAATCCCGGGATTTGGGAAATACGTCCGACAGCTATTTTGAAATAATAAGCAGCACTTGACACCACTGATATGGATATAGTTCGTCGGGAGATTTTCCACTCTTTGAAAATGTCTAGCTGATGGATTATTTTAAGTGGTCCATTAAAAAAGTAGGTACCTCTAAGGGTGGATTTTTCACCAATAGTTAAGGCTGAAAATGGCTACAAACTGTACCAAATTCTAACCAATGGTCAATATTTGTTAGGGTTTTAAACCATTTCAGTTGCCTTAACTATGGTGAAAAAACCCACCCTAAGAAGACAACTTAGGTAATCATCAACGTAGGTGTCAAGTTCACTTAATCTAGATATTTTAATAAAAAAGAAAATATTAAAGAAATTTAATAAAGTTCAAAATACAAAACTCAAACAATTTGTTGCAAATAGATTAGTTTTAACACTTTTCAAGTTTAAATCCTTTCAAGTTATTTAAGCACATAGACCAAACTTCGCATTCTTGACTCCACTTTGCATTGCCTAGTACAGACACATAGGTACGCCGTCAGCCGGAAGACATCCTGAATGCTGAACACAGGCCTCCCCATAATATGCCACTTTAGACGTTTATCATATAAGGATCATTTTGGATTTGGCATAATCACCACGTTTGGGCAGGCGGTTAGCATGGTGACCGCAGATTTCAATGTACCGAGGAAAATACTGTTGCAAGGAGCAATGGCGCAAAATAACGTCTCTAGCATAGAAGAATTACGCTTCTTCTTTGGTCTCTAGTAATGACCAAGTCATAGTCAAGCTCCATTAAAATACTGGATATTTTACTGAATGCTTCTACGGATTTTTGGAGAAAACAAGCCATTTTCACTTGTTTAGGCAAATAATAGCGAGCCTAAAGACTTTTTTTACGTTTCAGCCAAAACGTAATGATTGCGGTAAGTACCTGCATGTTTAACCGCAGTGATTTTAATTTTGATTATAGCTTGGCCCAGGATTTTTTAAAACCTTTTTGTTTCTATAGACATTAGAAACCACATATTAAATTTTTAACATGACACACCCTGGGTGGTTATTCTCTATGGAAACACAGATTCCACACGATACGAAACCACGTCGTTATCGTGTCTTATTCAAATCGTGTCACAGCGTCAGATATACCTTCACTTTACATTAAAATTATCTTTATTTTGAATAAAATATATTGACATAAGTAAGTCATATCTTTTGATGTGTTGATGTTTAGGAACGCGTCTCGGTAAAACGCGCCAATTTCAAATTCATTCGCGCGGTTTTGTTTTCGTTTCATAGAGAATACAGTTACGCAGATTTCTTATGTAAGACAAGGAATTCGCGTGGTTTCGAAGTAAGGAATCGATACGGAATAATGGCCCTGGTAATTTAACCGTAGAAAAGGGTGAAAAAATGATTCTTTTATTCGTTCCTAAAAAAATTAACCTGACATCGAGAGATTACTCTTAGGCTGAGTTGCACCATAACCACAGTTAAAGTTACTGTCAGATTTTAACATTAGCCCGCCCGGCGAAGCCGTACAATTAGCAGTTAAAGTTAGCGTTTAAGTAAGCTGGTGCAACTCAGTCTTAGCCTCGTCGCTGGTTTAATATTCACGAAGGTTGTTTGATAATACCTCCTTTGTGTGTTCACTGTTCGCGGCAGCTCTCTATTTTGTGGTTTATACCATAACTAGTTTTTCAGGGTGGCACTGGCACACTATAAAACCACATCTAAAATGGCTTGAGAGTAGAGTAAATATTTTAAGTTTGAAAGACTTTTGCAAAGGCAAAGGCAAAAGTGTTTTTGTTACCTTAGATTACAAGTCCCTACATATCTGTGGACATTATCGTAATATACACATTATCGCACGAAAATCCGGGTTGGTTCGCGGCTGAATTAATTTTTTTTTTGTTCTTAGATTATGGCTCCAGACATAGTGTATTTAGCCAGTGTCAAGTATTGTAATTTTTCATCGTTATAGAATATTTCACGTAAGTCAAGTCTTAGTCATAGTCATAGTCCAGTCTAAGTCAGGTAGTCAAAGTCCAGTCTAAGTCATCTTCTAGTAAAGTGGTGGCAACTTTACTAGAAGCTTCTATGGAATTTTGGAAGCAACACGAAAAACCACGTTTCACCATATTATATCACTTGCCCACTCTCATGCTCGTAATTCAGCACATAATGCGTAAAACGCCACCAATTTTAAACATTAACACTGGAAAAAGCACAAGTTTTGATAAATAATACAATGCAACTACGTGAACTTTTCCGCGTTCCCGCCAAAACCCGAAGTAATTTGGACATGATTGCAATTATTTTCCATTTTTAATGCTAAAATCAATGATACGGTACTTCTTACACATTCGATATTCTTATAAATGAAATCTGTGAAATTATGGAAAAATAATCTTCGGACTTAAAGTTGTCAGTACCAAAGTGTGGGTAGTCAAATATTATTAACAAATAAAAAACCGATTAGAAGAAACGGTTTTCAACAATACGCCGACACGCTCTTCATGTAGGTTGATACATTCATTGAGAAGATTGATGTGTTTATAATCACATATAAAATTTCGTAGGAGCTTTTATAAGATTCTTTTAACAAGGCCGAAATTCAAATGTTATGAGCATTTGAAATTGGGTTTTTTTATGAGACGACATATATATGTAAATAGGTACCTATGTGGGCTATGTTGTGTGTGATAGTGAGTGCGCTAATGGAAAACTATAGGTACATTTATTGGAAGGAGGTAATTTCTGGTATATTCATTTCTAATAGTCAGATAGTAGAAAAAATAAGAATTATTCCCAATTCTACAGATTCCCATGTCTATACAGACTCCCATGCCTACAGACTCCCGTTTCTACAGATTTCCAATTCGATAGATTCCCATGTCTACAGATTCCCATATCTGCAGACTCCCATTTCTACAGATTCCCATGTCTACATAGATTCCCATTTCTTGAGTCCCATTTCTACAGATTTTTATTTTAACAGATCTTATGTTTACTGATTTTTAATTCAACGAAGCCAATATTTCTAATTGAAAAATTAGACATTTGTCAAAAATGACATCTGTCAAATATGACACCTATCAAAATTGTAATTATAGTTGTTGTAAACGTTAAGTTGTAAACTTTGAATTGGGTTTCTGTAAAATTGGGAATCCGTGCATTTAGGAATCTGTAGAATCGGGAATCCGTTCACTTAAGGTCTGTAAAATTAAGAATATGTAAAAAAAGGAATCTGTAAAACTGGAAAACTGTAGAATTGGGATCTGTTGAATTGGGAATAATCCAAAAAATAATCAACACTCCTTTATCAACAAAAATAGCGGGGATACATGTGTTATGCGGCTTTATTTTTAGAAGCGGTTGCTTCCCAACCGCTTAATAGATAGTTTGTGTTGTGGTAGAGTGAAATTTGCGTTTTATGCTAATTTCCATAATCCCCTCGAATCTGATGCAAACTTTAACATGTAAATCTAAATCGAATTTTGAAACTAGCTCCTAATTTGCCTTTGCATAAAGCTGCCGTATATTTTTATATTTAACCTTATGCGATCCTAGTAAAAGAGGTAGAATCAATTTCTTGAAGGTTTTTCTGCGGGTCTGCGATCTAAAGGCACAAGGATAAGGGACCTCGTTAGGGTTAGGGGTCTAAAGTGTGACAGGAATAAGTAACGAAACGACGATTAGACGTACGATTCAGCTACTAAACTCCGTCTCACCTAAATTGTCCCGCGGCAATAAGTGGAACCCCAGATAATATAATGTGGAACTAATTTTGAAAATAAGTAATTTACGTCACTACATTATATATGTGTACCTATACAGTGCTTTATTTAATAAATAAAATCGATATTCACAAATTATTTCATATATATTTTGTTATTGAAATTTTGGGGAGTCTAAAATATAGAGGTCAGCAACATTCCGTAGCGCGAATGTGGCGACGCGGTCGCGGGACATCTTACGTGCGACGGAGTAAACATGCATACTCATACTTCTAATAGGGATTCCTAATATCACACTAATAAGTATTATAAATGCAAGTCTGTGTACTTGTTCCCTCTTCACGTCGCAATAGCTGAACGGATTTGAATGTTTGGAATGGGAATAGTTTATATGTACACTAGATTTTTTGAGGTACTTGATCATACTTGATTGTATGTTTGCAGGGGCTCATCCCCGGTACTACTGAACCAAAATTTCAAAAATTCATTCATTGATAACTATACTGACTACACGACTCTCAATTGTTGATACTTAAGTTATTTATTTATGAAAATTCATGTCACAATAAACTATGTTATGAATTTTCACTTGAAGCTACGTTCGCGGTGTGTTTAATAAGACGTAATGTTTGATTTGCTTGCTGGAAGACGCAGCGTAGGCCGGCCCCCCACTAGGTGGACCGACGACCTGTGGGGTGATTACGTAACTGACAGCAATGCAACAGGAGAAATTTCATTCCGAATATGAAAATTTTCATAGTAACTATGCACATAAACTGCGTATTGAAACTGTCAAATCCATACATTTTAGTGTTTCTATTGGTTGCAATCAAGTTACATAATCGCCTAGCTGGTGAAAGCCGCGGGGAGCCGATGGATGCAGAAGGCGAGCAGCCGCTCTAAGTGGCGCTCCCTGGGGGAGGCCTATGTTCAGCAGTGGACGTCTTCAGGCTGTTAATGATGATGATGATGATGAATGTTTGAACCGGAAGATGCAGCGTAGGGCAGCCACCCACTAGGTGGAGCGATGATCTAGTGACAACCGCGGGGGATTCAATGGATGCAGGAGGTGAGCAGCCGCTCAATGTGGTGCTCTGTGCGGTAGGGCTATGTTTAGCAGTGGACGTCTTCAGACTGCTGCTGCTGATGATGATGATGATGCTGCTGCTGATGCTGATGATGATGATAATTATGCTTGAATGGATTTTAATGAAATTTGATATGCCTACTTATCAATAGATTAAACGGTAATACCGATAATTTGTATGAAGACAAAAACCTAAGGAAGAATATTGAATTTTTTTTTCGTAATAAACTGTTACACGCACACGAAGCGGTGGGCATCATGTTTATTGTATGATTGTAATGCGTAGCTGTTTCGTAGCACCTATACACCACGTCTGAATTTTGCAATCAACATCATAGAAGAGCTCTGTATTGATAATATTGGCAAAATGTTTTAATAATAAGAGTCAAAGGTTATACTGAGCAAGTATGTTAGCACGTTATGTAAGCCGCAAGTCTGACTGACTCCCATGTTCGTCCGAATTGCACTCTCGTAAATTTTCCTGAGACCGCCACCCCTTTTTTTTGCTAAGTGTGACTAAGGAACCCAGACACAATACCCAGACACAGAACCCTCTGTACTGGGGGATTCAAACCCGGACCCGCATACTCAACTACGACACCATAAACGGCAAATTATGTTAATAAATTGTAAATAGATTTCATAGTACTCATGTTGATTGACCTAGTTTTGATTACGATTTCTTGCAATAAAGCTACGATTACATTTAAGGCTGATGCTTCACTCTAGAGTGGGCTTTTTATAGTTTTTGGCTGTTGTAGGTACTTAGCTAGTATAAACGAACTAACTAACCACCTCGCACCACAACTATTGTACACCAAGAGCGAAAAATTCAAACTTAAATAGCCAAAAAAAATTATTGATTTAGAGTAATAGGCATGATGACTAAAACTTTTTTTTGGATAAATTAATAATATTCCTCATAAGATAAACATTTGTGAACATAAAAATTACCTAAATATCTCAAAAAATGACCAACTTACAAGCATTTTAAAAACCGGAATCGAAAGAGATCGCTCAAACGGCCAGTGACGTCAGAGGAAGGTCGTTATAGTTCCTCATTACTAAGCTGTGGTAGCTTTTCATACAATCTCTTCGGCATGTGACGTCACGAGTGGTTTTTTCATAGTAATTGTGGGGGCGCTCTGTTTTGCGAGAAAGGGACAGGAGATGCCCACTACAGAAACTTTAAAATTTTGCTTATTTTTTCAATTATTGCATTAATTTTTAATCTACTTTATGATAGTAATGATTACTTATTCGTTTTTAATAATAGTTATGATGCCTATTATAAAGATACTTAATTAAAATATTTTTCTTTAATGGCTCTAAATCTAATGATTTAGAAAGAAATTTAAGAGCGCATCTAGGCCTTACACATTTAGATATGGAAAAAGGTTCATATATTTTCTAACTTCAGAGTGGATCATCCCTGTTTTCTAAGAATCAAAAAACTACAATATTATAAATATTCTCGACTGAACCGTGAAGTCCACTTTTGTATTAATAATGTTCACTATACCTTTTATCGTTTTCATTAAGATTGATTAAGTAAACTCCCACAAGCGATACTTCTTATCTGCTATATTATAGTTTTCAAAAATAAACACCGCCATGTGTACCTATTGTGTACATAGTATTAGGGCAGGCATATAAAGGCTTGCGCTACGTTGTACAAGCTATTTAACAGTGCGAGCTTACGACGACTGCCCGCTTACCCGAGACCGGGAAGCTGTTATAACGTTACCAAAACAAAAATAGCAGTTTAACGTAACGTGTTACAAAGTTGGCAGTGATAAAGCAACAGGTTGTGTTCGCGGTTGTTTGGAGGAAGCATAGGGATAAACCCCATTTAATATTTTTGTGAGTAATCTGTTTGAACGCAATACTTTTAAATGCAGTCAGTGGTTTTGTGAATGAAAACTTGTGTTTGTTACAAGTTAATCGGTACTTACATAGTTAATATTAATGGTATTATATTTGACCATCAGTTTGGATATTTGTTTGTACTTTGTTGTCAAAATATTGAACACTCGATTTTGTAATTAATGCAGCTTATTTATACCACTTCTTTTAGTTTACTATTAAGTAATAGTAGGCAATAATTATCAACCTAAAAACTAACTATTATAAGCCACCCAACATGAGTCTTTGCCCCCAAATGTAAGAGCTGCCACTTTTATGCTGCTGTAAAAGCAACAATTTGTTGGGAAAGTACACATGGGTATAGAATAACCAAACATGTGTTGCTTCAAAAAATTTAGGGCGTCAAAATGTCAGTGTAAATAATCACTTACTTTTAAGTTTATTCAATGACAAAAAGCCACAGTATATAGGTACTAGTACGTTTTCCAATATTTCTGTTCTACAGATTCTAGAATCGTTAATCTGTATGTCGGGCGAACTGCAGCAGACTTTAAGTTGCGATTCCCTTTAAATTCTAACCGAATTACTTATATTTTTATTAATTCTGTGGCTTATAAAAAACACTTAAAATGTTTTGTTGGTTCGTTCTCTTTTCACTCTAACATCGACAAAATATTAATGGATCGACACGGCTTCACCATAGATGGAAAACTCTGCTGTTTGTTTGAATGGCTTCACTCCAAAACGGCTGCAGCAGTTTGGGTAAAAAATATAACATAGATTACTTATACTCCCTAATACTACCATTGAATACCAGGGAAATTGAAACACAAAACAAACAAATAAACATAATATGTCTATTAGTCTATTATTAAACACTGTAATACCTCCTTCTACCACACAATTACAGAAAACCATTTGGTACATATTTTAAACCAATAAAACACTCATTACTTAAACCTAAAACAACTTGCATTTTTTAAATATTTTTTTTTGTGAATAAGAAAAAAATTAAAGGTTCTAAGTTTATCCCTGTGGAAATAATAGGTAAGTATGTTGTCATCTCTTGTGACAGGGTCTTACACTTTGATACGTTTAAGCCGCATCTATGTTCCAATTTCGCACTTCGACCCACGATATTGAGCTGGATATTATTATCAAACTATGGTGAATAAACACATTTACATCATACTTGTTTTATCTCTACACTAGCTTTTGCCCGCGGCTTCGCACGCTTGTGTTATGTTATTTTTACGTTATAAGTAGTCTAATAATAGATCATTCATTTCGTACCAACCAACAATATGCACTAAATCTTTTCGAAGCTGAGCACAGTAACCTGTATTAGCATAGGTATAGGTATAACGCAAGCATAGCCGTGAGTGGAAGCTATTTAAGCCATTACCTAAAATCAAATATAGATTTATAAAACAGTAAAAGAAAAGAAGTTTCAAACAAAAAACTACAATTTTATAGGTACCTCTTCATATTACAACAAAAAGAAATCATCGTCACTTCACTCAGGTCTTTAACATGAGTTTCAGTAAATTTTGTTTAGGCAGTAGTTACCTAAGCAGGCAGGTACAGTTTAGAAAAATATGAAAGAATCACACACGCACGATGATGCTGCTTTGCTCAGTTTTACATATCCGCGCGCTTTTTGTTCCATTTACCACATTGTTTTTACCTTCTTAAGTTTGGCTCCATACGAATTGGTACCTACACTTAGCCAGTGTCAATAGATATATAAAAATAAGTGTATATAAAAATAAATAAATAAAATAAATAATTAATTTTTCTTAATACTAATTAGGAATTACAAATACTAAACCACCACTCCTTAAAGAATCGACCGTTATAATTATTATTATGTCCACTATTTTCCACGCTGTCTCATTCCCACTGCACTTACAACATACCTACCTAGTGATGAAAGTGAGGAAGTAGGTTAAATCGTCATTACATAATTATTAGTTTTTTTTTTGTTCTTAGAGTATGGCTCCACACATAGTGTATTTAGCCAGTGTCAAGTATTGTAATTTTTCATCGTTATAGAATATTTCACGTAAGTCAAGTCATAGTCATAGTCCAGTCTAAGTCAGGTAGTCAAAGTCCAGTCTAAGTCATCTTCTAGTAAAGTGGTGGCAACATTACTAGAAGCTTCTATGGAATTTTGGAAGCAACACGAAAAACCACGTTTCACCACATTATATCACTTGCCCACTCTCATGCTCGTAATTCAGCACATAATGCGTAAAACGCCACCAATTTTAAACATTAACACTGGAAAAAGCACAAGTTTTGATAAATAATACAATGCAACTACGTGAACTTTTCCGCGTTCCCACCAAAACCCCTAATTATTAGTTATACCAAAAGATAGTTACTTACTAAATCTATAACCTTCTTGGAGTAACCGAGTAATCTAATAATTTTTACCCGTGGTTTTTTTAATAGCCCACAGATCTAAAATATTTTAACTATTATCAACATGCAAGAAGAAGAAGAACAAATCAAAAACAGTCAAAAACGAACGTTACGCACCATGTTGTTGTTAATTCGAGGATACAATTTCCATAATGAATACCCACATATTATTATATCTAAGTACCTACCCTTTTTAAACATTTTTCATCAAATATTTGTATCATTGGCTAAATACAAATAATAGCACGCGCTCCGGCTTACTTTAATGCCATAATAAAAAAGGTTTTAAAATGTGTAGCAATGGTAAGGATCTATAACTTAAGTAGCTATAAGTACTACAGGTACCTTAAAACTTCTTTGGGGTCGATCAAGAATGTAGCATTAGCGCAAAAATAATTTTAACTACATATTTAGAATGGTGACGTGTAATTTTACGTAAATAATACATTTGACCAGATCGCCAATAAAGAACATTGCTCCCGCCAAAATGTTAATTAAGTAAGCTTCAATATTGGCTAAGTATAATAATCCCGTGAAGCCTTATGAATGATTATAAAAAGTCTAAGAATCTCCCCTCTAAACAGTTTTCATAAAATACTTCGTATCATTAGCTAAATACATGTTTTGTCTAATGCCAAAATAAAAAACGGTTTTACAATGCATAGCAAATAGTTTCCCCGTTTTAAACAATTGTAAAACATGTTTATACATAAATTCCTCAAAAGAGGAGTCTGAAAATCTTCACGTCTGAAAATATTGGGAAGAAGCAGAAGCAATAGAATAGAAGACGATGAAAAGTAAACATGAAGCTCGCAAATGCACAAGACCTGCGACGCCAATCCTCAAGCGAGGAACAAAAAAAAAGGTCAATAAATTAAGTACCTATAGGCACAGATTACTGAATATGTTACTACTATAGGTTAAGCTATAATTACTATAAATACAATTTTAAAGATTTATTTCGAATGGTAACGCGTAGTAGATTTTTGAATACTAATACATAACAACAGATCGCCAATAAAGAATTTTGCCCTCGCCAGAACCCAATAAATCGAAAGCATGAATAATAATTTTAGTTATGTTTCAATATTGGCTAAATATGATATTGCGTGAAGCCTTAAAACTTATAATAAAAGGTCTAAGAAGTTTTTAGTTTTCGGAATTCCTTGTTCTCTGTGTCGTGCTCATAATCAAGAAGGTTCTCATACCTATCCTCTTTTTTAGTTTGGACCACAGATTAACGAAAAAACTAATCTTTAAGTAATACATATTATGACTTCCTTGGGTATAGGTAATTACATAGTACAGGTATTTTCTCTAATCTGCATTGCATCGAGCGCAGACGAAGTTATCGCGCGATGTATTTCGCCGTAGCCCGAAAAGTGTGATACACTGCCGGTAATGCAGGCTTGACAATTGTTATTTACTGCCTTTTTTAAAGTTATTAATAAAAACATGCATTAAATTACTTTCTTATTGCTTAGTGCAGTGGGGATTGTTCAGAATGAAAAAAAATGATTGGGGTTCCGTCCTGAATGGGTAAATTCTTATTACTAAACCTCCGCTGTCCGTCTGTCTGTCCATCAGTCACCAGGATGAATCGTGATAGTAAGACAGTTGAATTTTTCACTGATGATATATTTCTGTTGCCACTATAACAACCGTGATCCGTATTCAAAGAGTTAGAAAAAAAGACATCAAAAAAATTGGTTTTACTTCATATTGATAAGGAATTAAAAATTAAAACTATTAAAATTTATTTTTGTAATCGCAAATAATACTCTCACAGTTTGTAAAACATATTTATTCGCCGACATGCAATATAACGCTACTGTTTCCTCCATTTTATTTAGCCCAACGTCGGTTGCGCAGCAGGCAAACAAATTGACTGTGTGTCCGGGTTGTGGCGCTATAAAAACTTCGAGGATAGTCAACAGAGATGGTTTTGCGCGCCAACTAAACTGCGAAGGTTCGGGTGTATATGAAGCCCCGCCATAATAGTAACAGATATTTTTTTCTTTAACCTGTGCCTCCAGCTTAACCCGAAATAAAATTACCGTCAATAGCACAGAGTAAATTTTTTGCTCTCATCTATGATTAGTAGCCAAAATAAAACTTACCTTTTGACACTGGCTAAATACCTACACTATGTGTGGTGCCAAAATATAATAAAAAAAACTTACCTTGAACCCTTGAAGCGGCCATCTTGTTAAAATCCCGTTCCGTTTCATAATCAAATCTTACACATATTCACCAAAAAAAAAATTAACGATATATAAAATTTAATGTATCCTATGTTGTGCGCCGGGTTTTTCTAAGCTTATTAGTGAAAACTGCATGAAAATCCGTTCAGTATCTTCGGAGTTGTGCCGTAACAAACAAACAAACAAACAAACAAACAAACAAACAAACAAACAAACAGACAAAATGTTAAAAAAGTAGCTTAACGTGATCAGCGAAAAATTTCAGGCCAACCTGTGGTTTTTTTTTCGATATCTTGCATTTACAGATTTTTTTATCTCTACAGTTTTATTATATGTATAGATTTTTCAAACATAGAAAGAAACAAAACACAAATTAACTACTTATTCTTCGTCAACTCAATATTTTATTAGACTGGGGGGTGTTTTGACCATTAGATATAGTACATTTTTTATTAGAATACATTTTTCATCTGGCTGCAATCGATTTTGTTTGCGCCACCAACACAGTCTTTTCTCTAATTTGTGGATTGCGCCCTACAGCGCAGCGTGGGTGTCAAAGAATATTATGATATACATTCAAGTAATACAACGCGTAAAAATAAAAAGCCTGCACATTTTTCACAATTATTTTTAGCAATAAACGTATATTCTTTCCTCGCAACTGTGATGTAAAATGTCGTATGACACGCTTGTGGATTGATCATTACACTCTTGCCTCCCTTATCGCTCGCCTGCGGCTCGCGCTTCCACCACCACCACCACTTCCAGGTGCCATGATTATTTTCGCACACTTACCTATATTGTAATGTACCCACTAATAAAAAATTAATCTTTTGCCTGTCTACTATTTGTTTCCACACAAATAGGATGGCAGATCCATCACAAAAATAATTGATACTTTTTAGGCTGGAAATTTTCTGCTTTATTGCTTGCTTTAATTTTAATTTTGCTTAGTATATTGAAGAGAGCTTTATTATAATAGACTACGCAATCAGTTGTGTGGAAATAGCAATGGCAAATGGCATTGATATCAAGGACTCAGGAGTAGTTTTTCTGAGTAAAAATCCCTGAATGCACTTTGTTTTGAAAATGTGACATAACTATATTATAGGATCTGTGACTATAGGTACTTGACTGGACTGATAGCTCAGTTGGTAGTAGCTCTGCCTTCTGAACTGTAGGTTGTGGGTTTGATTCCCACCCAGGACAAACATTTGTGTGATGAACATAGGTGTTAGTTCGGTGTCTGGGTGGTATAACTATATTATATTATTTTAGGTATATTACCAACAAAAAGTATCTAATTATTTTGTGAGTTATCTGGTTCCCATTATACAGGCTTTGCCTAGTTTTTTAAATATTTGTGGTTTTTTGTGGCTGATGTTTAAAAAACTTGTGGGCTTAGAATCTTTAGTATTTTTTGGTTTACTAACTTACTTCCCGCGAGTTGGTAATCTACAAATCTACGTTTACTTTGACTTCCTTACTTCTTTCCGTTTCCAAGTTTATTTGATTTGATTAATATGTGCACCAAATATTGTGAAATTTGGTGGATATTTGTGGTTATCATGGTATTTATTTCCATCAAAGAATTTGTTTAAATATCAAAGGTAGAAAAGTAAATTCATCAATCCCAGGTACGCGAGATATTTTCGATGAAAAGGGTTAAATAGGTAAACATAGTCGATTTAAATTCTTAATAACCGGATGCTTGCACCACCTAGATTAATTAACATTTTTCAACCCGGAAAATATCAAGTCCCGTGGAGAAACGGGTAAATTAGGGCGAAACGGTAAATCACCTCGATCAACAAATAAAAACTTTACGATCAACTTCAACCCGCTTTGACTATAATATACTACTTTTTCGATTGTCTGTAGTTTTTATAGATATTTTTTGTGAGCCCTTGGCAACTTATATTTTACCAAAATATTTTAGTCACATAAGGAAATGCATGGATATCTAACAGATATCATAATAAATCGCTTCGAATAAAATTGTTCATATAATTTTGATCAAATTTCACATAAGGTAAGTTCATTTGATCATCGGTTTTGTCATTGACAGGTATTCGATGTGTGATGCTCATCCCAAGATGATGAGCTCGATGCCATTACTAGTCCTGGCCTTGACGACAGCCTTCGCCGCTCCTGCTGCCATCTACGATGACTACGTTGTAAGTTATAAGCCTAATTAATATTATATTATGGTTACTTGGAATAAGTACCTTTATACAAAAATTGTCATCGATTTTACCAAATTAGATTTGAAATAGGTACCTAGCTGATTGATGCACTGTAAGCCTAGCACGAACATTTACGCGGGAGTAATTATGTAACTTTAACGTAAGACAGTTGTACGGGGCGCTGATCACATGCCATACAAGTGACGCACGCTAACGTTACAATAGTCATGATGACTAATTTTTTTTTTATTAATTAATTATATTCCTCAAAAGATAAATATCTCAAAAAATTACCCAGTTACAAGCATTTTAAAAACCGGAATAGAAAGAGATAGCCCAAACGGCCAGTGACGTCAGGGGAAGGTCGTTTAGCGCCTCATTACTAAGCTGTGGTAGCTTTTCATACAATCTCTTTGGCTTGTGACTTCACGAGTAGATTTTTCATAGTAACTGTGGAGGCGATCTGTTTCGCGAGAAAGGGACGGGAGATGCCTCCTGTAGAAACTTTAAAAGCTTATTACCCTGTGATTTATTTATCAATTTTGCTTATTTTTAATTATTGCATTCATTTTTAATCTTATTTATGAAAGTAATATTTACTTTTTAATTTTTAATAGTAGTCATCATTCCTATTACTCCCGCGTAAATGTTCATGCTAGGCCTACAGATCTAAATATGATATATATGAAATATAAACGTTACCTGTATAGTTCTAGATACACACACAAATCGATCACCAACGCTGATCTCTATAGACTAGTACGTTAGTATAAATAGAGGTCAGTGGTCATCACCAAGCACACATATTGTTTTTTCTCTAATCTGTGATCAAGCATTTATGATTCGGTGTGTGAAATTTGAGGGTAGTATGCTAACCAAGTGAGCAGTAGAAAATTCCCTACTGCAATGATAGAGCAATAGTTTCATATTATATGGATTAACGTGGCGTGTGGCCGTGGTCTGGCTCCCATGACCACGTCTACATAACTGCGAGAGCTAGCACAGATTAGGTACAATATAATGCTTTATAGCAGGCAGCCTCTTTACTGTGAAATTCCCGTAAGCTTTTACAAGATATCTCAGAACTCAATTATATTTATCGTAGTAGAAAACTAAAAGAGAACTAAGTGCAATATAAAAGATTCTTATTCCAAGAAAAAATAATTGGATTATTATATTAGTACTAAAGTCAATATTATTAGCTCTTCATGAGTTCTCCGCTGATGGTTCTCGTTAAAAAATGTAGGTATACCTACAGGTTTATTATCAGTTAGACTAGAATAACATGATATAAAAATGTAGGTCAGTTATATACAAAAAATGTACCTCACGCGCATTGGTTTACGGAAAAATTTGTTGACATCAAACGTGAATTCAAATAAGTAAGACGATATCATTTCTATAGAATATTACTAAAATGATATGATCCTTTTTGATCCTTTGGCTTTTTGCCAAGCCTAATAAAGATTTTCTTTTCATTACTCTACCGGAAATTAACCGCTGTTTGAACTTTGTGTAATTTTTATTGAGCGTGTTATGGGCTTGCCACAGAATTCCCCCTATTACATAGGTCCAGAATCGAAGTCTCCATACTTAACCTTGTTTGAACATGAATCAAACCATAGAGCACATTTTTTTTTCTTCTAATATCAGTTCCTCTTTCAACATACCATATAAATAGTATTACCCGATTTAGTCGGGTACCTAAATACAAATCTAGCTAGATGTAAAATGTAAATAATAAAAATTATATAACGCCTACATTAAAAAAATATAAAATAATAAAATAAAATTAATTACCATCATACTACTATCTATAGACAAGAAAAAGGTCTATAGATTGCTCATGCAATCTTTTAATAAAATGGATTCAAATTAAGTATAACCAGCAGTTTATTCAACATTTCTTTTAATAACTCACGAGTTTTTCAATATTACCAAGTTAAAGGGATAAAAGAACCACAGTTATGTAGGTACAGGGAGTCTAGCAAAGATACCAACCACTAACGCTAACTCCAAAATGCACTGAAATGACATTTTGGAAATCGCTAACTTTTCCGTAGCGAATGTCATTTCGATACATTTTTGGAGTTAGCGTGTGGCGTTAGCGTTAGCGATTGTGATCTTTGCTAGACCCCCTGGGCCTCAACCAAAATAATGTTTCATATTTTAGGATAAAAAAAATAACCTTAAAAATGGGTAAACAGTGGGCGCGTGGAACGCCTATAGTTGAAAATAAAACTATTATCAGTAATTGCACTTCTGTGTTCTGTGTGTTCTTTACTATAGAAATGCGCTAAACATATTATTGAGCGAGTATTAGGTTTCCACCAATCTACATTTCGACTTTTTCGAACTACTTTTATCCAACTATCAGGGCGGTTATTCTCTATGGAAACATAGATTCCACACGATATGAAACCACGTCGTTATCGTGTCTTGTTCAAATCGTGTCACAGCGCTAGATGTACCTTCGCTTTACATTAAAGTTATCTTTATTTTGAATAAAATATATTAACATAAGTGGTCATAATCTTTTGATGTGTTGATGTTTCGGAACGCGTCTCGGTAAAACATATGATTTTTGACAGTTCTAATCGCGCTAATTCCAAATTTATTTCGCGCGGTTTTGTTTTCGTTTCATAGAGAGTAGAGTTTTGCAGATTTCTTTTGTAAGACAAGGAATTCGCGTGGTTTCGAAGTAAGGAATCGATACGGAATAAGGGCCCAGCTAGACATGGGTGGATCTGTTGGAAATCTATACAAAAGAAATCGGGTAATTATTCAGATGTCGTGTGGCAATACTGATTTTGACATGTCAACTTTTTATTGTGAAATGTGAAATACTCTTCGTCAAATAGAAATAATTAAAATAATCTTATAAAAATACATGATTAAGGCCACTTACAAGTGAATTGTGATCGTGTGCTTCTGTGAGCCGTGCCTCGAGTGATTTCGGCACAGTTTTATCACGCAAGACGGCATTTTTTCGGTATGTATTCAAAAGCACACCCAAGTAACGACTGATTTTGATTTTGACAGCTGAGAATCAATCACACCCAAAGTGGTGTGTACGGTTTTGCCCTGCTTTAATTTCGTATTAGTGGTCTGGATAAAAAGTCTTTGGGGCTTGCAGTAATAGCACTGGAAAGTTTCAAAAGAATTTTCTTTCCGGTCTTCATCCATTTTGCGAATAGGTCAAGGAGGGCTAATTTCACATTTCCCGTTCTATAAATTGAACCTCTTAGGGCTCTATTTAAAAAATATATTATTTATTTATTTGTTCATTTAGTCATAACAACATAACAGTGTCATAATGTGATGTTATAACAATAGAACTAAAATGTTTATTTAAGACATATCATTATTTTTCATACACCTTAGTAAATTATATACTCTTTGATATACCTTATCGACACTTCAGTGCATGGAGGTCTACTTCAGTGCAATGAATTCCGTCAGGTTACAAATCTTTACCAATGTACTCTGTGGGTTACAACTAGTTTATCTTTACCAATGTACTCTGTGCAACTAGTTAAGGTTAAGCCAACGTATACTGCGTGACGGTGATCTTTTATACATAGATTTTTTATATTCAGCATCCATACTATCGGCTCTGCAGTATCTAGCTATCCATAGGCTACAGTAACCGTTTACCTATAGGCAGGCCATCGTTCCACTTATAGTCAGTGTCCCAGATGCATACATGGGAATACTATTCAAACCTGCCTTTTTGTCTCAAGGATCTAAAGATTCTATCCTTTAGACCAGATGCATATATACGCGCTTTAAAAATCTCAACACCTATATAAAGTTTACAAATACACGATACACAAGGAAATGTACTAATGGATATTTGAATAGATAAACAATTTCCAACCATAGTAAGCCAATTTTCTTCACGCTCCCGAGAGACAATAGGAAATTACTTGTTGCTTGCATAACGTAGCATTTTCAAAGTAACCTACCAATTATTTAGCTCGTTGCTTACGGTGTAACAAATAAATAAAATACCTCAAAAATAACTGATCTTCTAAAAATATGTATTCAGCTTACCCAACGAATATTTTACTTGCGTTTTATGTTTTATTTTTGTTTAGGAACAAGTGCCTCAAAAGCGTGCCGCCCTAGTACTAGATCGGCTGCTAATTGCCCTACAGAAAGCTCTGCAAGAGGACGGCAGCTTATCCTACGAGCGTCAGGATAGAGATGGGCCTCGTACTGCTCCATTGAGGATCGCTGACGACGAGATAGCTGACATGGTAAGACATAGACCTCAAAAACGAGCCGCTTTGGTGCTAGGGCAGCTGCTCATAGCTCTTCAGAAGGCTTTCCAGGAAGGAGGCAGTAAGCAGCGGTACCCGAGCGCTGACGACATGCCTCGCGCTGCGCCTGTCCGGATTGATGAAGATATAGATTATAAGGTATGTGATATTAGTTGATTTAAATAATAACGGTATAAAGTGCTATAATGCTGAGTAAATCCATAAAGGCTTACGTGTGTTTATATTGAGATATGAAACTGTCATTATCTGGCGCGCAAACTTTAACATGCCAAAACATAACTACTACTATAAGAAATACCGTAGTAGTTTCGTAGCGCCTGCTACGCATACAGTGGCTACGATGGGTGCTACGATGCATGATCGCTACGAGTAGCAAAGTTCTACGAATTTACGTTGACGTAGCATTAAAATGGACCTGCTATTCCTAATAAATTATCACTAATAGCTAATATCACAGTGCTAATATTTTCATAATAAGTCTTATACGTGCGCATGCATAAGACGTATTATTTTTATTCATTAAGTTAGATAAATGATGTATACTTTATGATATCGTTTTTTTTTCAGAGTTCGTTGGAGCGTCGCGGCCAACCTAATCCGGGACGAGGTCGCGTACTTCGCTGCTATTTCAACGCAGTTACATGCTTCTAATGCAATAAAATAATCGTAATGATAATCGTTTAAGTATGTCGTCATATCTAAGCCGGTGTTAAGTACTTACCTAAACATGTCATAATTTATTGTTATATTGAAATAATTTTATAACATCCCTATATTTGTGTGAAATTAAGTAAGTAATAGGTATTTATAATAATCAAATTATTTAAAAAAAATATTTTTCAATAAATTTTAAAACTTAAAATAAATTTAAGCAATCTGGCGGTTGAAACAGAGTGTGCTCAACGGCTCATGTTTTCCGTTCGAGCGTTGGCTTATACAGGACGTCCTTCGGTTATGCCACATAAAGTATTTTAAATAATGTAGGCAGGAAAATTTACTGAAAGGATACTTCATCAAAATGTCTCCAGGAAAATGATATTTAGCTTATCTATAATGTGTAAAGTACTTTCCTCTGGGTGACATATCCGTGGGACACCCTTTGTGGCCATTAATCTTTGAAGTAATACAAACATCAAAAGAGACTAAAAACGCCATGTTACGCATCTAATTTTAAAATGCATAATAATTACTAAAGTTTATAGAACAAATCACCTTTAAAACAAGTAATATATTGTTTATATTGTAATAAATATAAAAGCAAAATTTCGTGTAACGTAACAGTATGTTTATCACCAGTTATATTACAATAACCTTTTATGGAGACCGTAAAAAAATTATGGCAGATTAAAAAGGACCTCGCTTACTAAAGCGTTTAGTGGAAAAGGAAACAGTGCGTTATTGTTATTTTAGGGTTTACCAATAAAAAGGAGTTTTCAGCATATGCTATGCGTTTCACAATTACGAAGCCCTGAAAGCCTAATCCGAGTTTATTTGACAGATTCCACGTCTCACAGTGCATGGTGAGTGATGCGTTTTTGCATTGTTTCACGATAAGTGCCCCTAATGAGCGAATATCTGACGAATGCAATATAACATAAAAATAAGTGATTAAGACATCTTTAGTTACTCTCTTGCAGTATTTAAACGTAAAATATTCATTTATTCTCAAACGCATAGTTCTCCGTGTACATTGTAATTTTCTTTATTTTTATTTTTCTTAATATTTTTGTATGAGTAGGTAGTACTTGTGGCCAAAGCTATGCACGCCGTACTTATCACATATATCAGTTCTATTTGTATGTGTAGTTTTATATATGTGATGTGGCTGTGCTATTTATAAATAAATAAATGAGTTGTAAACCACAGCATGCACGTGATTCTCCATAGAAAAACAAATTACTCACCACGCACAGTAGACGTGAAAGCTGTCAAATAAATTCGGACTAAGCTCTCTGTTTTCGTCAATCGTTTGATCAATGAAAACGTAACAAAAGGATTATGACGTGATCCGCGGGATCTTTCATTGGTCAAACGCTTTCTTAAGAGAAGAGATATGTCAATTTCTACAATTCATACTACCCGTGGAAACAATGGAATACTGCGATATATGTATATGTCACCGTCTTTTTGTAAGAAAAAAACGCGGTTATTTATAAACTGTCGATTCATTGCAAACTGACAATGTGTCTCAAAATAAAACGGTAGATGTTTCGGTTATTTATAATGAATCGGCATCACTTCGTTTTTTCGTAATTATGTACTTCTAGTGTGGTCAAAACTAACCTAACTCGCTTCGCTCGTCATCGTAACCTACTAGTTAGCCACTAGTGACTTAAAAAAAACAATAAATTACAGCAAAAAATGGTGCATTAATACGGGTTTGTTCACAGTTACCCGTTTGTTTATAAACTCATCGCTGGGCACGGAGTGTTTATAAATAACCGAAAAATCATCCGTTTTATTGTAAGACAAAGTGTCAGTTTGCAATAAATCGAAAGTTTATAAATCTCCAGTTTTATTTTCGTTTTATTTATAAACAAACTGTTTTTACAATAAGACGGTGACATATACGCCGCTAGTAGCAAATAATAGTTACATAAGTATAGTATTACAATGGGGCCAATTTTAAAGGCTGTTGACAGATCTAAAGCTCCTAAAACTGTTGCTGTCCTTGTCAAATAGACGGCAATGTAAAAGACGGATATATTTTTAGCATTTTTAAATTTGTCAACTAAAGCCTTCAAAATTAGGCCTAATGTCGTCTGAGCTATAAAGTTTTAGCTAATTTAAAAATTAAATTACGTAGACTGCGAAATATTTAATTACCAAATTATAATGCTTTTTTATTTTCCTGATTCCAACGAGGACGCTAAGGGCTCCCCATTATAAATGTATAATTAATAAGCTAAAATTATTCTCGCAAAATTATGTGTAAATAAGTAAGTACCTAAAAATTAAAATTCATCGCAATATTTGTCTAGTGTTATTTATCTCAACTTGTGACAAACAGCCCACATTGTTACATTTTCGGGACGGGTCGCTCCCTCTGTTGAGGAGGGGGCGACTGTTTTAGAGTAGCAAGCCACTGAGTAGTAGAGGGCGCTGCGCGTCTCAACGAGGCGCAAATGTTCTAGAAAACGGACGAGGGGGGCAAGGGGAGTCCCCCGGCCCCCCTTTTCCCCTGGCGGTGGTTTCGCCTCGCTCTCTGTTACGGCAACGGCCGGGCGATTCGGACATGCAATACAGTGTAATTTGAGTAATTTCTGCTATTATTTTTTTCTTCGTCCCCCGGCTGCGTTAGGTTAGGTAAGCGCCACGTGAGTCCACATCTGAACCGCCCAGTCGGTAATAACACAACTTATTTGAATATTAATAACTATAATCGTGATACATAAATTATACAAACTATCAGAATAATTTGGTCGCAAACCTAAACTAAATTAGGGACCTATACAAAAAACGATAATTAAATTATGAAGGTAAAACATATTACAGATTAGTAAAACATAATTTATCATAGATCGCCTTGACGACGTTCCAAAGCAAAATTAATAATAATAATTACAAATGATTAAATTTTAATAATTTTTTGTTCATCAATGAGTTAACCATCAAGTGGAACCGTGGTCAAATGTTAGCCTATCGATGATATAAACAGTATTTTTAGAAGGTACCTACTGAAATCTCTAACGAAAATGTATAATATCAAGAAGAATGTCACTGGTGTTACATTCGCTTTATCCTTCGCTGTTGTAATTAGACTGAGCCATAACTTATACTTGCAAGCTAGCCATTAATATTATGGCACTATAACTTTTAGAAAAAAGAACGTTGATAAAATCCCTGTCCCTATCCCTACTAATGTATAAAACTAAAGCGTTGTCGGTTTGATTCGATATTTGCTAGTTTGTGATGCTTTCACGTCCAATCACGTTACAGCTGGACCAATTTAGATGAACTATTATCCCGGAAACTAAATTGGAAAGTTAGTAAATAACGTGTAGTACTATGCAATGGCGTGCTTCTAGTCTATACAAATAATAGTGAAATGCTCATCACTTAATAACTGCTTGACCAGTGTGGCAACATTATATGTCCACAGCCTCTGTGCTCATAACCCGCAGGCGGCGAGTTCGATTCCCGCGCCAAGTAAAGTAGTTGGGCACAGGGAAATAAAGCGCAAATACTTGTTCAGTGCCTGGGTGTTGTAGGACCATGGTCCTCGTAGTTCCTGCGACACAGGGAATCTTAGTTGGGGTCCAGGATCTATGTAAGTAATCTTTAGGCGTTATTAATTTAAAAAAATGTTTTTATCGAAATAAAAATTGATTAAAGAGGTAGGGCTAGCCTGGAGGCCAAACCACGCTCGCTGGGAGAGGCCTATGTTCAGCAGAGGATATCTTCAAGATGTTGTTGATGATGAAAAATCATCGACAAAAATTTATCGAATGTTCTTATTGTGTGGTAATGTCTGTATTGGATTGGTATAAATAAAGGTTCTATTATTTTGATTGTTTCTTTAGTTTCATCAAAATTAGTTGAAAAAGACAGTAATAAATAATAAATAAATATGTGTGGACATTTCACACAACTCCATCTAGCCCCAGACTAAGCATAGCTTGTACTATGGGAACCAGATAACTGATATAAAACTCAGATACTTTTTTGGTTGTAAATACCCAGGTAGCAATATTTCGTCGTCACGACGTCCATTCACAGTCATTTCCAACGTAAAAGACGTCAAAATCGGCGTCGCGCGGATGTACGAAATGATGGCTCAATGTCATAGCCCTACGACGTCTCTGACGACGTTAAAAAAGTCTTAGAAAAGACGTTGGTAGGACGTCTTGTTAAGACGTAGTCTCCTGATGTCGTTGGAAGAACGTCTTACTGAAACGTGATATGTACCTCTAATAAAGACGTAAGTAGGACGTCTTACCGAAACGTGATATGGATCTCTACTAAAGACGTAAGTAGGACGTCTTATAGATACGTTATCTGGACGTCTCTAATGTCGTTAGGAGGACGTTTTCTATAGACGTAAGGATGACGTCTTCTAATGTCGTTAGTAGAACGTCTTCTACACGCCCTATTAACGTCTTTAGAAGACGTTAATAGGACGTATAGAAAACGTGTCGTCCAGTCGTACTTTTACCGTCTTCATCATTAACAGCCTGAAGACGTCCACTGATGAAAATAGGCCTCCCCCTGGAAGCGCCACTTAGAGCGGCTGCTCGCCTCCTGCATCCATCGGCTCCCCGCGGATTTCACCAGGTCGTCGGTCCACCTAGTGGGGGGTTTCGAAGATGCAGTTGTGGTATTGTATGGTATTCTATGTATGTATAATACCATATAATACCCAGACACAGCACACACCTCTATGTTCATCACACAAATGTTTGTCCTGGGTGGGAATCGAACCCACAGCCAGTTCAGTTCAGAAGGCAGAGCTACTACCAACTGAGCTATCAGGCCTGACACCAATATGGGTACACCTTCATCGAGCTAGAAATATATATAAAAACAAATTCGGCGAGTTGATGTAGAGTCTACGACTACCTGTGGTTCTGGTTTACGAATAGTATAACCGTATCTCTTCTCTTGGGTGCCATATGAGCCGACTAAGAAAGCATCCAGGAAATGAGAAGCAGCATCCTGCTCGATACATTAAAATTTTCTGCGAAGCCGTCGTCCAAGCGTAATGATGATGGCAAATCGTCCCTATAAGAAGCGTACAAATGATTATGGGGGAGGCCTGTGTTCATTAGTGAACGTCTCCAAGCTGATGATGATGGATTTAGAAACTTAAATTCACTCACTTGGCTCGCTTGAACATAACGTAACTTGGAAGAACTTACACGTGACTACAACAAGATATGACATGTATGGAAGTTCTATTCATATTTTAATTTTTCTTTAAAACTGCAAAAAGAAAGTCCAGCGCAGACACTGCATCACGGATCTCTTGAACTAATACCCTCATCCGACCAGCAAACTGTTGGAAATTGAAACAAACAGTATGTAGTAAATATGTGTGAAAATAATAGTGGTAAGTACTTACCTACCCCCCACTAGGTGGACGGTCCTCCACTAGGTGGACCGACGACCTGGTGAAAGCCGCGGGGAGCCGATGGATGCAGGAGGCGAGCAGCCGCTCTAAGTGGCACTCCCTGGGGGAGGCCTATGTTCAGCAGTGGACGTCTTCAGGCTGTTAATGATGATGATGACTTAACTACTGAGTAAGTTCCTTCTTTATATCAGGCGGCGCAGAGTTGGACCACTTTTTAAGCAATAATAAGGCATAGACCGATATGGGCTTGGTGACAGGTTCTTAGCTTAAGTGTGGTAGATAGCCAGACGAGCTTTAAAGAGACAGAGCATTGAAACAAATAACGCTTTGCAACTAGAGGGCAACGTTTTTTTTACTCTTTATCGGGTCCCATCAGGTACAAACGACAAATAGCCCGAACTTGAAAAAAAATTAGTAATCGTGTTTAGAGAGTTACTAGTTAATATAAATATTACAATAAATTTCGCTTGATAATCTTACGTTGTGCAGAAATAAAATAATGCGTAAAATAGCTCGCGTTATTCCGTTGTATGGGATGAGGCATCTGTACTGTAGGTTATATTATCTGGGGTATATAAATAATCGAAAAATCATCCATTTCATTGCAAGTCAAGTTATTCGTTTATAATTTATATGACCGTCTTTTTATAAACAACAGATTCTTACCACAGAGCAAAAAAAAATTGCTACAAGGTGCGAAGCGACCGTCTTATGTTTCAAAGCTCTGTGATTCCTACGAAAAGACGGTGACATTAATAATTTCTTATTTCTAATTTTCTGCCATCTAGTGAGTTTGTGTGGTACTTGTATGAGCTATGTATTCTTAAACTCTACTGAAAATCTACAAAGCTTTCAGCTTTAAAAACTCTACTTGTGCTACTCTGCGACAGTTTCATTTTCCATGACATTAAAGGCGGGAAATTAAGACAGATGGCGCTACTGGTATATGAGTTGTAATAAAACCATGGAATATTTAAACCGAAAAAAGTTATCAAAAGGAGAGGTATTACTAGACGTAATTTCTTAAAGGAAAAATAAAAATAAGCATCAAAAGTGAGCACGATTTATAAATTGGAATAAAATAATGATGAACTGTTATAAAAGTTTTTTTTCCTATTTATTTTATACAGGGTTTTATTTTTACAGAATATGGTCATATTCTGTAAAAATAAAACGCGTAGGCAGGCCTCTCTTCTAGGTGGACTGACGATCTGGTGAAAACCGCGGGGAGCCGATGGATGCAGGAGGCGAGCAGACGCTTGAGATGGCGCTCTCTGGGGGAGGCCTATGTTCAGCAGTGGATATCTTCAAGCTGTTGATGAGTATCTGCAGCAGGAGGTTAAAAAGGATGCTCCTAGAGATAGCTGGGCATTAATTGGTATCTACGAATATTATTTTATGATACCTATATTATTGGTCAATAGATTACATGGTTAGGTATATAATACCCCATATAAACTATATTAATATACTAGTAGATATACAGATGCATGTTGCTATACAGAGTATATAGCTATTTTATCTTCATACCTTGGTTTCACGTAGTTATAAGGTTGCCTCCACAGAGCTATGAATAATATGACAGCGCGCACGGCGAAGCAAATTCTTTTTTCTTTCTCTCTGGTTGCCTCAAAGCCGTTATATAGAGTAGTATCTATAATAATAAAATTGTATCAAAAAATCTACTTAATATATTGGCATATATCCTGTTACTTTTACTTTTAAATTGGGTAACATGATTTTATAACTTGAGTTAAGATTTTTATTTTTTTTAAATATACAATCAGAAAAACCACACGTTAGGTAAATATAAAGATATTATAGTCCTCAAAATTTTAGCAACCAGCGGGATTTGAAAGTAGAGCATCCGGTGAGTTGGAGGGCGCCGGTTCAAATCCCGCTGGTTACTAAAATTTTGAGGACTATAAAAACTTTGTAGATACAATCAGATTCAGATATTTACCGCGCTGCGATATGTGCAACGAAATGTCGGATGCTGTCCGAGCCTTCGTCCATTTCTGCAGCACTTTTGTTCGTTTGCATAAAGAAACGAGAAGCTGTCATATCGCGGGAGGCCTTTTGTGACGATGTGACCATACTTCCATACCATAACGAGCCACATGGACCTGAAGGTTTTTAACTTTATTTAGCGGTTTCGTAAAAACTGTTAGCTAACTGTTATAAATTGATTAACAAAAATACATAAATAGGTTTATAAACGTCGTAGAATAGGCCTGGATTGTACCTATATAATGCAGTCGAAATCTTATTTCAACTAACAATATAATACTTATGCTATTTTGAGTACTTATTTAATGTATTTAGTGCCAAGTTTTGTCTGTCGATTGTTTGTGTGGCCTTTACGTCAGAATGTCTAAACCGATAACGATGAGGTTTTACAAACAGGATTATTTACTACTACCAAAATCAACAGATTTAGGTACTCATAATAGAAAATTTTGAGTTTTCAAAGCAAAAGTCATCATCGTCAACCACGTCCACTGCGAACTGTTGCCTAAGCAAAGCATACCTAATTACGTATTGCATATTACGTGTGAAACGGCCAGTCCATACTTTCCTATCCCTATTCCTATATATAAGAGCTAATAATTATAAAATATAGATGTTAATGATACGTTGCCAGTTTCTATACCTTTTTTTGGATGCCAAAACGGTTTATCCAATTCGAATGAAATTTTGCACGTGGCTTATATTTCCCGGGGCCACATAGGATATTTTTATTTCGGCGGATTGTGTAACCTGCTGGAAAGCGGCTAAGTGGCAGGTGAAACCGCGGGACATTTCTTGTTAATAATAAATAGAAGGCAGATTTATCGCAGCTGCTTAAATTAACTAACGAACGTGGCTTCCTCAGTGTTTTCTCTTAAAAGCAGTAATTAGTACCTACTACTACTACTTTGAACGAATTACTAGTCTCTCTTCACTAAATTCAACCTATTTAGCTTTGAGGTGTCAGGTTGATTAACAGAAAGCTTATTACGACTGTTCATTTTGCTCTGCGGCTGATGCACAAAAAAATTAGGTACTTAAATAAGGAGATTTCACAGTTCAATTATACCTTCCTTTTTTCTACAACTTATCTTTCATACTTATAATGAAACTGAAATTAAATACATAAGTACCTATATGTCTGGTTTGTACATAAATGAATTATTTGTTTAAAACATATTTTTAAGGAACCTCCATTAAAACAGTAGAATACAAAAATATCGTTTTCCTGTATATAACTGTATCCCATTTTTTGATTCGTAGATAAGGTAACGAATGGTCAAAACATCCAACAAATTTTGACCATCGGTTAGAATTTGTTAGAGATTTGATCCGTAGGTATAGTTAGGTAACCAATGGTCAAAAACTCTAGTACTAAAATGCTCAAAAATTGACAGAATTTTTAAATAGTTGGCTAACTTAACTACGGATCAAAAAACCCACCCTATAGTATATTGCTGTACGTATTACTTGACTCTGCAACGCGCAAACTTAAATCCAAAATGGCAAAACCATTGCAAGGTGTTAGAGAAATTTCTATGACTACGTAAACAACCGCCGCAGGTACTATTGAAAGTCAGTTATCGACACAGGCATCACATATTGGAGTCACCATCACCCATAATGCTAAACGTATGAAGTATTAAAAAAAGTCTGTAAGACCATAGCACTGTAAGATTATAAGGACAATTCTTCAATTATCCAGGTGATAGGGTGAGTCGGTGTTATTCTCAAAGTGTTACCCGATAGCTGGCTGCGCTGATTAAGTGAGCGATACGCCGTGCCGTGGCCCTGGCACGTGACTATGTCGATGCTTGCTAACAATGTGTTATTCACCATGGCCCTTATTTTTAAGCACTTGTGCAACAAGAGAGCAAAGTTGATTTTTGCTGCGTATGCTAATGTTGAATCCCGATCCTGAGTGGATTCGCAGGTACGAAATGTAAATAAGTTTGCACATACAACTTCTCATCTCAGAAACGGGAACATAAAATATACTTAACAAATACTATATCATAAAATTGTACACCAAAATAATATTTAAATATCTGTAATACACTGTAACAAAAGGCTGCAATACCCACAAACGATGGGAAAGAAAGGTTTTTTCGAGTGGCGGCTACGATTCGGAAGATGCAACGTCAGGTCTAGGTGAACCGACAATCCACGGGGAGCCGATATGGATGCAAGAGCCAAGCAGCCTATCTAAACGGTGTTCTTTAAAGGAGGCCTGTGTTTAGCCATGGCCGTTTCAGGCTGCTGATGCATCTTTTTTCTACGAAATAGTTATTTATGATATTAGGGCGGTAAGTTGGTTTTTACTAACGAGTAGACAAATGTAAGCCAGAGACGTAGTCGAGGGCTTACCATAGTCACGAGTTTGTAAAAACCAATATCCGCCCGTGTATCATACAACGTTTTTCAACACATTTGCGAGAAAACAGTACCACATGTACTGAAGAAAACTTAGTTTATTAGTGGGAAAGTAGCAACAAACAATCTTTGACGTTTCTAATCTAATGTGAAAATCTAGTAGGTACAGTTACCAACTTACCACCACTCTACTAGAGCATAACTTAGACTAGACTATGAACAAGACTTGACTACGTGTATAATTCTATAACACGATGAAAAATTGTATTGCAATACTTGACTCTAGCTAAATAAACTGATGGTGGAGCCATAACATCAGAAGAAAAAATGGTCTAAAATGGCGCGCATTTACAATGCAAATGGTGCCACCTGCGTGTGGTGAAAATTATAACTAATTAGAATAATTCTAAATGAAACTAATTATTAGTTTCATTTTCGATTTAGAATTAAAGTGAGATAAACTTATTCAGCAAATGCGCTTTTAAGGAGTTTCGTTCATTCAGCTTATTTAATTTCGTAATGTGAAACTCCTTGGTGGAATTCTTATATATTTTTTTATGGAAATTAAAAAGAAAACCGTACAGATTTTTCACAGATTAGAGAAAAAAAATCTACTTTTTCTCTTTAACCTGTGACCGCCATGGAAATCGCACGGCGCCATACAACGGAGGAGGCGGTAAAATAGGTACTTAGGTGAGAGTACCTGTGTGTCCGCACGGTCTGTTGTATGGTGCGTCATAGTCAACTTTCGAACATTGTATACAGGCTTCGTAAATGCATTTTTTGAACAAATGTGTTGAAAAAAGCATTTTAATCGTGTATAATTTATGTTCATATAAAAACACAATGATAATTTATTATCAATGTGTTTAGTTACTTTTGATTATTAATTTCACCATTCCCTAAAATACCTACGTTTAAATAGGCAACAACGTAATTACAAGCCCGCTTATTATGTAATTGGAATTAAAGTAATTATCAGTTTGTATAAGTTAGTCCGTAATTTTGGAAACCTTAGGGGTCACAACTTATATTGCTTGGCGAATTTAAATTAGGTTGCGGAGACCTTCCCTTTCTTGATTACTACTGTCGAACCAAATTCCCATACGCCAGGGTCTTTCTTGGTCTACTGCGTAGTATAATGGTAGTCTGAATCTGATTATAAGTACTTTGGCATATTATTGACGCGTCATTTTAATTGGAATATAGTTGAGACTGTGTTTTTGTTACCCTATGCTACGTATACGTATATTAAATGCTATGCGAAAGTAATACTTACCAATTAGCTATATTTTCAAATCTAAGCAAGTCTCAGTTAAACCACCAAATCAATTCCTGAGCACGCTAACGATCTTGTGTAAAAGTAAACCATCGCTACATAGGTCTGTATATATATTTTTTTTCTATGGTTGGCATTTCGAATGGGTGTCTAAACTTTTTCTATGAGTAAATGTTATATTACTACCCAATTATAACCTATATCTAGTAGATTTTTTTTCTCTAATAAGTGCCTATAACCATTGGTTTCTTTTTGGAGCAATATACTTACTAGTTATGAATATGTTTTTAATGCTGAGATAAGTTAAGCACTGATGAGACCACCCGCTGAAAGGTAAGAGAGCGACCAGGAAATCATTTCTACAAGTCATAAATGGTAAGTGGTCTGTAATCAGATTAATCAATCAGTGAGTCCAATTGTATATACGCACTCATCAATGTCATATAGAGTTTATTAAATGAACAACGTAGTTTATTACATGATTTATATGCTGGTTAAACAGCATGTACTTAACCAGCATTTTTGTTTGAGTACGACGAGCCTCCTTGACCGTTATTTTGAATAAACTTAAGTAAACCAACTCATTGTTCCTATCTCATTGTTTCCAGCCAGTTAAATCCACAGACCTAAATTTTTTTTCGTTAAACATCAACCACTTTAGCTGTTGCTAAGGGCCTACCTAAATACAGAAAAGTATTCGCAAAGATTTTTTATTAGGCATTTGATAGATACCACCCATTGTTCAAGCTTTTAAAGCACTCAGGGTCCATTATAAATTATTACCACACACGGGTTTAACAGTTAACGTTAGGTTTTATTACCACCATGGGCAAACATAGCCATGCTGAGAACGGATTGATAAAGTTTTTAACATATCACTTGGTATCCTGCTGTGGAACTTAACGCACTGTATAAGAATGGTGCATAATTAAATATTTCAGTTGCCCTTTTTTAACCTTCGTATATAATAAGAATTATATGACTGGAAACTTTATCTATTTTTTTCTGTCTATGGCATCGTTATACACATACTGGAGAATAATAATTATATAGAATTCTCAACAGAATAAAATTTACCCACAAAATTAGTACAGAATCGTACCAACTAAATTACGGGCAATATTTTTTTATAAAATAAATATTGGATTATTTGTATCATAAACACTTTAATTCCGCGAATCGTACTTTTATGGAGGCTGAATAAATAATAAATGTACGAGTCCACAAACACGTTGGGACCTTTACAAAATATCTAATGCATAGAGTCCGTATTAGATGGCTATTGATCTTATTTTTTCGGTATCGTGTAAATATTTATGCGATCGTATGATACCTGGCTCTTATACATACTAAAGTAACTAAAAATAATTCAAAGACTGCCTTGTATTAAGAATTTATACGGTTGGACCTTTTGAAGATATAGGTAGGTATCTAATAAATGTTATTTATATTTAGCATCATGTTGTTTTATCCCATGGGTTACGTTACTCTCTAACAATATTGTGATACTGAAAGTATATCCTATTAGATCATAAACCAACACCGCTATAACTTATCAGAGAAATAGGCACTGATTTTATAAAATAGGATTCATTATAAAATGCAATGAGTGTGACAGATAGATTTTTAGAACATGTTTATGATAATGTTATTTTTTAACTAAATTATTTACGCCTTTGTAAATAATTTAGTCAAAGTAATATAAATAATAACGAGATCATTTCAGTTGAATTATAAATTCTGTGACTACAGAGTTCAATTCAGTCATTTCTCAGGTTTTCCGTGGTTTATGTAAGTAGGCACCTTTAGAATTTCCTTTAGCCAAATACTAAATACTAAAGGCCTCCCCGACCTTTATTATAATAAGTATATTGCTGTTTGGGTAGAACGTAGAAACAACTCTCTATAATTAAATACATAATATTGCAGCTGACTGTACACTGTACAGCTGGGCTACCACAAGCTAATACAAAACCATCATGTTTCATGGCATTTTTTTTTAAATGAAAAAGCATTTATTAGATAACAGGCAAAAATTACATTATGAGGGTTGGAACACCTGGCTCCCACACTAGGCTCGAAACCCGTGCTGTGGGAACCAGTATTGTTTTATTGTTTCAAGGTTACAATAATATTGTTCGAATTCGAACCATGAACTTATAAAGTATTCCTGCGTATGAAAAACGTCTACATTTTTATATGGCGTTATCACTGTCGCACGTCAGTGTCAACATGATGTAAAGGTATGACATGACAGTTGTATTTGAGTGAACGATTTAACGTGACGTCATCAAAACTGCTCTGGCTCTGCAACATTAAAGTATTCTTACTTTTATGTTATTTTTCAATGTATGATTGAAGTAATATTGAAGTAATAATGCTATAAGAGCTTGTGGTGACCCCCCAGGGAGGAGTCAGGAAATGTTAATGAAACGTCATTACAACGTGTGACTAAACATATTTTTCCGGCATCGAATTTATGTTAATACCTTTTAAATTGTATGAAAACTGACGGGGGGTGACGAACTTGTTTAATTAATTTAATGAAATAGGGTGTAATGGAGTATGACGGAATGCGGCAAATCACATATTAAGTTAGGTAAAGGGCTAGTGCATGAACTTCCTTGGTCCCATCGACCCTGGTAGCGCTGCCCCGCCTCTTTGGGGAAAAAGCACTTTTCCGCCATCTTCCTATTTTCCATCGATCAGTCCAATGTTATTGTTTTTATAAGGATGACACAAACTACTGTCATCCAGACCAGTATGGGCAGTGCCCCTCCCCCCCCACGGCTCATACTTGTGAATGTTAATGAATGACGCAATTTTCTTTTCTTAATAATATATAAATTAAAGGGGGTATTAAAATGAATAGTACCTATATGTTTTTTTTTATAACATGGACAGACAAACAAGCAGACGGCCCGCTTGATGGAAAGCAGTTACCGTCGCCTATAGACACCTGCAACACCCGGGGCGTTGCCGATGCGTTGCCTACCTATGTAATGCGCTATGCTGTATGTGGCCAACAAAGAAAACTTGGACTTTGGACTTTTCAACTCGTTATATACTAGGTTTATAGGCAGTGCATAAATAATAATTTCAATAAAAACGATGTTGCTTCTTTAAGCTGTATATTTGTAGTCAAGATAAACAACGAATGTCAATACAAAATAAACGATTATAAAAGTGCCAGTAATATAGATTACATTTCACTAAAAAGGCTTCTCACAACACGCGCCCTTAATCTATATTACTCCTTACTTTTAAAGTAACATTTTGTAAACATAAGTCGTTTAAAAAATATCTCAACTTAGGTCCATGCAAACATTTCGTTAATATGTCTGCAACCATCTCATTCGTTGGCATGTACTCAATCTTAACCTGATCATTCTCTATCGCCTGACGAATGAAGTGATACCTAATGTCGATATGCTTCGTCCTGTTATGGTTCACTTTGTTGCAAGCTATCATGTGTGACGATTGGTTGTCGTTGTAAATAGTGACAGGTCCTTTCACAACATTCACTTCTCTCAAACTAGCAAGCAAACTCCGTAAGTATACCGCTTCTTTCGCTGCTTGAGAAAGCCCAACGTACTCAGATTCACAGGATGAAAGCGAAACGCACTGCTGCTTCTTGCTCTCCCAGCAGATCACACTATCACCTAGCTTGAACAACTTTCCCGTGTACGACTTTCTATCATATGAACTTCCCCAGCTCGCATCTACGAACCCTCGCAGTTTCATATGACCAGTCTTTTTGAAACATAAGCCCAAATCAAGCGTATACTTTAAGTAACGTAACACACGCTTCGCATGACTAAAATGTTCCGTAGTGTAGCACGAGTTAAATTGTGATAACACGCTTACCACATGTGCAATGTCGGGCCTAGTACAATTGGCTAGATAGTTCAACCCCCACTCGTTATATACTAGGTTTATAGGCAGTGCATAAATAATAATTTCAATAAAAACTATGTTGCTTCTTTAAGCTGTATATTTGTAGTCAAGATAAACAACGAATGTCAATACAAAATAAACGATTATAAAAGTGCCAGTAATATAGATTACATTTCACTAAAAAGGCTTCTCACAACACGCGTAATTTTCTATCGATATCCCCAAAAGCCCATAACCACTCGTTATATACTAGGTTTATAGGCAGTGCATAAATAATAATTTCAATAAAAACGATGTTGCTTCTTTAAGCTGTATATTTGTAGTCAAGATAAACAACGAATGTCAATACAAAATAAACGATTATAAAAGTGCCAGTAATATAGATTACATTTCACTAAAAAGGCTTCTCACAACATTTCAGTCTCAATCAATGTTCTTTCATAAAACGTGTCTAGTCAGAGCAGTGTTATTTTCACAGAGTAAGAAAAAAATGCGCTTCGCATCTGGAGGCGTAGCGTATTTTTTATTGCGCTGTGGTTATTTTAGTTGAAAAGCATAGTTCAGTTACTCAGTTTGGTGGTAGTCATACACTGGAATTCATAGTCAAGGTGGGGGCTCTTCTAGAGGATCAGGCGCTGTGCGGCAAATTCTAGCTTTATGCATTTCATAAACAAAAGCAGCCCCCAATCTGGCATGATCCGAGGCTGGATGCTGATTGTTCGAATTTCGTCAACCAATCGGTCCACTTGCTTTTTCTTTCTTGCTTTTTGTGTCGTGACATTTAAAATACGAATAAGGTATATCGGTACCGTTTTTTTAACATTTACCAGTTAAAATAATATATTTAACACAAAATAGGCACACAAAATATACAAAAATAATATTTCTTTTAACTTTTTTGTGAGTGAGTGACGGGTGACATTTTGGCGCGACTTTTAATAGTTCAAAAGTCGCGTCAATATGACACTCATAAAAATTTTCATAAACAGCTTGATTGAAATCGTAGAGTATTTAATTAAAATGCAGTTCCGTTAGGGGTTTCTCCAGGAATTGTTTATGAAAGTGAAAGAAGAATGATTATGCATTTAATCTCTAGGCAAAAGTGGAATGATAGATTTTCGGGGTTTGTTCAACCTTTGTTTGTGAATACTACTGTTAGACATCTTACTGTATAGTATTAGCACAGAATTCCCCATATTACAGATAGAAAGTCTTTGAGTATTAGATGTCAGTGGTGGTAGTTGCGTGTGCTATCAAAACTTCATACTGAGTATTCATCGCGTAAATGTAAAACAAATTGCTACAATTTTAATTAACCTCAACTTGGAATTTCATTCCGCTCTCTCTATAATATATTTTATTGTTTCAGCGATTGAAACGATTGCAAGTTGAAGAACTCCGACGAACGCCTCGTGCGGAATCGAAACACGTGTCATACCCATGTCGCGCTATTTTGCGCTAAAAATACCAATGCGACACCCTGATGTAAGCCTTTATTTTCCAAGTGACGTAGGGCCTTTAAAGAAACTTACAAAGAAAAATTATACATTTTATTTATTTCTCTGGCAGCAGAGCGTGAATTATTTACCTACTTAGAAATATCTATTATACCGAATATAGAATATAGTTATCTTATGTATTGGTGAGACATCTTCCATCACTGTAGGTACGAGTATATTATCTTCTACTGAAGCTTCTACATATAAAAAAAATAAAAATACTGACACCAGGGCTGACCAATTGCTTACACGAGAAGAAGATCTACATTCGCTTAAATAAAATAACAAAAAATTAGGATTGGTTACATCAAAACATCATCAGTAGATTATTATATTATTGAGGTTTATCAACAACCCAGTACCCAAAAAAAAGTTATTATTATTGGCTAATACAAAAGGGAATTGGCCTTGACCAAAACAAAACCCGGTAGGTACAGTTACAAACGAGTGAAACGAATGTAATTTAAAACTTACTAGTTATACCTGTAAAGGGTTTTCAATTTAGACTTGTTTTTCTGTAATCTGTTTGAAACTCGCTGCCAGTGACGATGTTTATAATCCTTTGGAATTATATTTTTAACGAGTACCTTTTTTCTAATTGCAAAGTTAACAAGTCTGAATTTAAACCACTTACTTGAGCGATTTTGGCCACATCGCTCGTTGAACTGACAACCGATTGGGAAAAAGGTTCTCGAGTGGCAACCATGAACCGGAAGACGCAGCGTCCCATTAGGTGGACCGACGATCTGGTGAAAACCGCGGGAAGTCGATGAATGCAGGAAGCGAGCAACCGCTCAAGATGGGGAGGCACATGTTTAGCAGTGGACTTCTTCGGGCTGTTGATGATGATGATGATGATGACTTGAGTTATTTTAAGATATAATATCATTTTGAGTATACGTAGTAGGTTTTTCTATACGGCGTATTTTATTCGTTTTTATTTTCAGACTCTCCCTTACAGACACTTTGTAGAGGAATGTTTAATTTGCATAAGTAGTTTAACTTCCGTATAATAAGGGCCTATTCTTGTCGTATAAGTTTAAACTGCCATTGTAGAAGGGTTTGTTTAACTATGCATGTTACATTGTACATAATGTTGTATTCACTATACATACCGACGACGTTTAAATATAATTGTTATAGAATTCAAACCTTACATGTTCTGTAAAAGTTTTAGTACCTATAATAATATAAGTACTTACTTCACTACTAGTAGCTCTGCGGACAGTAGACCTCGTGAGAACGAAGATTTTTGCGACTATTGTGTTCAGTTTGTGCATCATTTGACGGGCCCGATAGCTCAGTTGGTAGTATCCCTTCTGCCATAGCCTTCTGAACTGAGGGCTGTGGGTTCGATTCCTACCCAGGACAAACATTTGTATGATGAACATAGATGTTTGTTCTGCGTCTGGGTGCTTGCTATATTGTATTCTATGTATGTATTTACAAAAAAAAAGTATATAAGTATTGTATCAGTTATCTGGTGCCCATAGTACAAGCTATGCTTAGTTTGGGGCTAGACGGCGATGTGTGAATTGTCCACACATATTTATTTATTTATCATGTATGATTTCCCGGAGGCGATAACTGCTTGGAGATGACTGGCTTGGTACAGTGAATGTATAATACGCCCCAAACTCAAACCCATGGATGAATAAATACCACCTTTACAACATCTTGGCAAATGTTGCTCATATTTGAAACACTTAAATAAGTAAATACTGTAACACTCCGGACAGATGAAAGCAAATGTTTTGAGTTGTAGCAGAGACTTTAATTTAAATTGCATTACGGCAATGCTTGAGTTATTAATAATTAAACCAAGTATGTTCAATAAATGTATTTTTAAAGCAAGGAAAAAGACTATAGTCTTAGCTCTGCGGAAAGAACCCAAAAATAAACTGGAGCCAAATAAATTGTAACCTCATTGTATTGTTTTAAACTAAAATTACACCTAAACTAAAACTACATGCAAAACATTGTTAGCCAAAAGCTTTGTTAGTCAAACATAAAACAACAATTTAAAACTATAGAGTACACTTCCCGTAGGTAATGTGCCCAAGCCGCCTCGAATGGAAACGCCTAGAGAGATAGATACTCAGAGAGCTCATGTTCTAAGTGTTTTGTTTTATTGGTAAAACAGGGGGGTCACCACAAGGTCTTATAGCATTATTACTTCAATCATACTTTGAAACATGACATAAAAGTAAGAATATTGTAATGTTGTTGACGCAGAGCAGTTTTGATGACGTCACGTTAAATCTTTCACTCAAATACAACTGTCATGTCATACCGTTAATCATGTTAACAGCGACGTGCGACAGTGATAACGCTATATAAAAATGTAGATGTCTCGTTCTCGCGCAAGAATACTTCATGCTTTGAATTCGAACATTAATTAAGTAACCTTGAAGCATTACTGTCACCCCAGATAATATAATACTTACAGCTGACACGAACTATGATGGTTTGTGTATACTTTGTAGTAGGGCAGATTACTTTTTTATTTAATTTTAAGGGGGGTAGGACTATAGGAACTAGCTTGGAACTATCAATCGTCTCCAAGTCACTGGAGTCCATTCTATTTAATCTTGTCTATATTTTGGTTTGAAATTCGAACAAAGAACTCGGTCGGTAGATTTCGAGACCCTTGCTCGTTTATCATACGTGATTCAGTAGAAGAGATTAGAGCTTAACTCCATGCAATAACATCACAGAATAATTGTCATTCTTATCACGACTCTGTTTGTTCAAGCATAATCGGTGCGAGTAATTCATATTCCAGATTGTTAATAAAGTATAGTCGTGTCATCGAAAAGATAATTTGGACACGAGTTTTGATAGATTGTTAGCCATGCTATTACACAGGAATTGGGAATTGATTTGCTTTTTTAATGGACTAAATGCTTTTTGGTTGTAATGTTATCATGTCTTTTACAACTTATGCCTATACAGTACGTCATATTTTTTTGTGGCGGCAGTAACTGGATACCTAAGACTCAAAAACCAAGCTCAATATCGTACCTTGGGAAAGGCTTACGTCAGCAGTAGTCTAACGCAGATGATGAAAATCACAGTTTTATGAAACACAGTATTCATACTAGTTACGATCTACGGCTTCTAAGTCTTACTAGAAATATGTCATATTTCGTATCGTAGTCATATTATATTATATTAGAGTATATTACCCAGTACAAACATTTGTGTGATGAACATAGATGTTTGTTCTGCGTCTGGGTGTTATATTGTATTATATGAATGTATTTACAAACAAAAAAGTATCTAAGTATTATATCAGTTATCTGGTTCCCATAGTACAAGCTATGCTTAGTTTGGGGCTAGATGGCGCTGTGTGAAATGTCCACACATATTTATTTATTATTTATTTATTTATTTATTATTATAATGTTTTAACACTATTTCTGATAACAAAAAGGAATTTAGGTAAAAGATTCCCCTTGACTTGACGTGGCAAAAAAATTGATACAGATGCGTTTAATTAAATAATATACCATCCCTTCACTAAAAAATATAATCTTACTAGGTGGTAGGACTTTTCCGCAAAGTTTGTCTAGGTAGGTACCACCGCTTTGCCAGTTATTCTGCCGCCAAGCAGTAGTGTGCAAGCACTACTGTGTTCCGGTTTGAAGGGCATTGTAGCTAGTGAAATTACTGGGCAAATGAGACTTTATGACCTGATTACACAGTGTAGTAATCTGATTACTAGACTGTGTGATGTCTCAGGATGACGTGCGCAGTGCAGTGTCACGCGAAACTTTATTGTTTTAAAGTTCCGAGTGACACTGCAACTGTTACGGGCGGCCGTATTGCTTAACATCAGGTGAACGACTATATCGTTACGTCATTTATTCCCATAAAAAAAAAACCTACAACACTTTCCTACGCCGTAGCACCGTAGCTGTGGAAACGTAGCAGCCCTACGCGCTACGCCGTTACTCACTCGAGGCCACAAACAGCATCGCATCAGTATATAAGCGGCCGTCCACACCTCTCGAAGCTCATTTGCTTGGCGCCTCCCGAGGTGACACAGGAAGAACAACCCTTTACCTTGCTCGTGCTCTCGACGTTTACCACGATTCGACTGTTGAAGTTAAATAATGTAAGTATTTTTGTAAAACTATTTGCTGATTTTAAACTGTATTAATTCGCTGTTCTATGTGTTTGAATCATAATCAAAAATACGAACTCACTCTCTGCTGTTATTTCTTTAGTGCGCGTCGAGTAAAATAATATTTCCATTGCAACAGGTGTGCTTTATTTTTGTAAACGGTAATTAAAGTTCTTACGCGAGCATACCCTCACAAGATTAATCAACCAAAGGAACTATAATTCATTTAAATTAAAAAAAAACTCTACCCATGCGAAAGAAACACCGATACCGTTTAACAAATAATAATAATCATCACCATTAGTGATCCTAGGCAAGTCTACTTGGTGTAAAATTTCATAAATAGGAATTAATTTTATAAAAAATTCTTGTTTTTTTTGGTAATGTTCTTGTCAGGGTGCCGCGAGACGTATTTAAAGTTTATTACGTAATTAAACCAACGTTCCTGTTATGTTATTAGTTAAAAAAAAGGCATATGAGTTAGAATTTAAACGTAATTTTTCCTCCCTTAAGATTTATTTGTTGGCTCGTGTACTATAACCAAAAACTAGTGATTTACGCAATGTCTGAACAGCCCTATTAGTTAAGATTAATACATAAAAAAGACAAAAGTGATTGAATAATTTTGAAACCTAATTTTTCAAATTCTATCTTAAACTTTTAATGGGCTTGGCAGGAGCGAAATAGTAAACAAATGAAGTATCAATAATATTTTACCAGAACAAAGACAAAAACAATAGGAAAACAATTAAAACATTTTCACGCAAATAGGCAACATTGAAAACTCACATGTCGGTTCAATCGAATATTTAGACTGACTGTTTTACTAAGTGATAATTCGTAACAACTCCTACAGGGCAAAAAAATATAATATAAGACTAACCGATGTCTTGAGCTAATATTCCTTCCGGAAGGTGATGAATAACAACTTTTGTGATCTCCCTTCATAAATGGTTTTGAGCAGAGTGAGCAGAGTCTGTGCTCTGAAAGTGTTATGAACTTTTATCACTCAAGAAAAAAAAAATAGTACTATTAAAAATAAATTGTTTAGTTGGCTTGGTACTTTTAGAACTATCAGACATTTAAACTTGCGTATAATAATTATCCTTTTTGGTTAAAAAATCATTTACAATTGCTTATATACAATTTATAAAAATTATTTAATTAAATATAAAAAAAATTAAGATTACATCTAGGCTGCGTTGTACTGCTACATAAAAATTTCTACGTTACACCGAGGTAAATTGGACTGTAACAAATTGCTATCTAGCATTAAGTACACCTCTGTACCTAGTAACATTTTTTTTTTGATTGTGCAATAAACCATTTTCTATCTATCTATCTATAAAACAATGATTTTTTCCAAACTGTTCAATTAACTCCCAGTTAAAGTGTTCCTTAATATTATCGTTAGATGATACTGATGATAAAGGATTCTGATCGCGAACCTTTTACCAAATTAAAAATAAATATCATATTTTCATATATGCAACTGTAAACATCGTTAAAGTAATTTTTAATAGAAGCAAAACTTTACTAATATCAGGTTAATGGGGTTAGCAGGGGTTTATACTGAGTAAAACTTTCAAACACGCGTAAATCAGCGTTGAAGTTGTGCATAAAACTATATAAAATTGGGTACTTAAAAAGTTAACATTGGAGATTAGTTGAAAAATATAGCTTTCATCAATAAAACCAGCGATTTAACTGCTAAGCCAAAATATTTCTACATTTGCCTCTGCTTCTGTGGTGCGGTGGTTGAGCAGGTCGGTTTATAACCCAGAGGCGGTGGAAACGATTCCGGCGACAGGACTTGCGCGGGTGCACTGAAAAAAAAGCGCAACTACTTGTTCTATGTCTGCGTGTTTCGTAGTTCCTGGGACCCTATATACAGATCATCATCATCATCATCATCTTCAGCCTGAAGACGTCCACTGCTGGACATAGACCCAAAGAGCGTCACTTTGAGCGGCTGCTGTTTAACGCTCACTGTAATTGTAACTTCGATTAAGAATATAAGTCCTAAAGCTCCTAACCCTACGCAACTACGTAGATTTAGTTCAATATGCTTCTAGAATCCCTAACCTAGTTTGAATGAGGATGCGCACACAAGGCAGCCCATCTACAATCACCCTGACTACAAAAGCTACTGATAAAAGAAGAAAGTAGCTATTGGCGTCTAACCGCCAACGGACAGCAAAGTTCTGTCAATAGAACGATTTCAATACAAAATTTTACCCTTGAAGTTTGATCTAAAGGCCAGGGAAATCATAACCAGTTCGATTAACTATGTACCACCCAGAGATGTCAATGAATAGAGTTGATGTTTTATTTTTATATAAATAGGCAGAGTTGAGCAAACTTTACCAATTTCGAAAAGTCAATTCATTGTTTTCATTTGAAGGCAAATGTGGTTTTTGAATTGAAGGATACGCTACTTTTTGTTTATCTATACCCGCCACAGTTGCACCTTGTTGTATATTTTCTCCATTTTCGCAGTTGACAAAAACTGTTATGATGTGTTAAAATGGTAGATGTAGTAAAATATTATAAATAAATAAACACGGTTGACGATCAGCCACAGTTGGCTAGGTTCACTCTTGTAAGGTAAAATAGTAATAGTACAAATAATAATTCACTTATGTAATTGGCTTGTTGTGTACAACCAGAATATTCTGGTAGTTCAAAATCAATACGTTCTTGTACTTCCAAAGCAATGAATGTTTCACATCTACATTCTGTAAAATATATAACATAATATTAAGTATATTAACATGGGGGAGTAATTGCGATACGAATAGTTCAGGATTATGGATTTAAGGGGCTGGATATTAAACAGATTCATAGATTAGACAGAGTTTACGCGTTGAAATAAATGCAGAGTAATACGTATGCCCAATTAAAATATTTTATTTAAACAATCATTAAACAATGTAATGAAAGGCTGTTTAGTAATCACGCTAATTACCTAATATGCCCGGGAAAGCAATCCATGTTTCTTGGAATCATAATATCTTTTTAGGTTTTGTACTTAGTAACGTCAAATGCCAAATCGTTAAGTAGTAATGGAAGTATACAAAGCAACAGAACCAATGTTAAATAGGAGTAAAATAAGAAATCATCAACAACAAAAATCTTTATTAAATCAAGTAAATAATTATACTTTATTTAATTTCGATATGGATAATTTACGTTCACTACTTGAAACCAAGAAAAAATAGATAAGTAAATATAACTTTTCTAAGCTCCCTTATTTTATTAAATAAGCTCAAACTCACCTAGGTTTATGACAAGTTTAGTTTGTGGCCCTTGCAATACGTGTTTATATAAAGATATTATAGTCCTCAAAATTGGTGTGGTTTAACACTTTAAAAACCATTCCTACGTGTTTATATATTTATCTGCCGTATATTTTCATCTTATAAACTGCAAATAAATCAAAGTAAATACCTTTACTATGTCAATGGGTGCTGCTTGAATTAGTTATAACTATGTAATAACTTGGATCATTTTGGAATATTAACTATGAACTAAAGGAACCCTTTTCACCAATAAATTGCACCTACTTATACCAACTGTCAAACTTATGAATTTAGAATTAGATGAGTCTCAGAAACAGTATCAAAAGTGTTTCAACATAATAGTCAGGTTCTGTCAGTCAACAGTCATCAAAAGATACATTTCGTATTTACCGAGTTAGCGCAGCGGCTACTCTTTTGTACCTAGGTAATAACTGACCCTTAGCCATAGCACAAAATAAATAATAGTGCTACATAGAGATTCATCATCATCATCATCATCATCATCATTAACAGCCTGAAGACGTCCACTGCTGAACATAGGCCTCCCCCAGGGAGCGCCACTTAGAGCGGCTGCTCGCCTCCTGCATCCATCGGCTCCCCGCGGCTTTCACCAGGTCGTCGGTCCACCTAGTGGGGGGCCGGCCTACGCTGCGTCTTCCAGTTCGTGGTCGCCACTCGAGAACCTTTCTTCCCCATCATACATAGAGATTACAAAGTAATAATACAAAGTATTACTTACACCGTCTCATCAATAAAATTATTATGATTTTAGAGCATGTTTAGGTCATGAGTGAATTGATATTTGCGAGTAATGATGTAGTTCATGCAATTGTGTTTTTTGGTTAATTGCAAGTTACCAATTTTCGTCCTAACTCTAATCAAATAGTGATAGTTTGATGTTAATTAACTTATTCTGAAGCTGCGGTATCAGCGGATTAGTTTGATCGAGGCTTATTTAAAGCCTACTATTCGCAGCTTGCGTAAAATGACGTTGTAAAAATCAGATGCCTGTTTCGATGAAGGTGTAAAAGGCACGTAACCGAGGAAAACGCTGCTGCCCATTACCTGGATGAGTATAATACGCCATCAAGACAAATATTCTAAACTTGACTTATAAAAAAAGGTGTTTGTTGGGTTGGATTTTATGTCCTTCTGTCACACAGCAACGCATTCAACACAATATTATTTTGACGTAACATTTCGGAGATTCTGTGGGCTGGAAAACTAAGTGATGGCCTTCTTTTAGTTCAAGATAATCGTGTTTACGCACGATTATCACGATACGCACGTGAAGTCACGGAGTGCAGCTAGTGTAAAATCATTACTGTAATTGAATTGCACAGGCTTCACAGTTGTTGGCTCCAATAGCACAAAAAGCTGCCCGTTAGTAGAGGCAGGTGAAGCAACAATAATCGTGGGTGTCCCCTCTGACTTTAATACGCTTTTATCCGGTTTAAAGTTTTATATACCTTTTTTGCAGTCGTTATGCAAGATTTTATTAACTGATTTTTATTTCACGTCCATTTGAACTTTCATACTTAAAAAGATTTAAAATGAACGTCTTGCTTTTCTTTAAAAAAACACCGTTCAAAGAAGCACTCTCTGGGGGAGGCCTATGTTCAGCGATATATATTTTTGGCCTATATTCTAGTCTTCAGGCGATGTTGATAATAAAGATTCATCATTTATCAGTATCGCCTGCAGTATAATGAGCGTAGGTTAAATACCGTTCGAGATTCAAATTATTCCTTTACAATTAAAATACTTGATCTATGTAGTAAACCTGTGATGAAACATGTAAAAGAGACAAATCAAAAACAAATTTACCTAGTGCGTATTGCTATAGAAAATAACGACAACCCGTTAAAAGTACGTAAGAGGGACTGCGTCGTCATAGTAATTTAAAATTAATTGCAAGTAGGAGCGTGAAGCGTTCACTTTATGCATCGTATTCGTTCGGCTTGATCGCTTCTGCGTATGTCATCATGTAAAATGTCGCAGGCTTCAATCCGTCGCGTCGTCTGTTGCTACGATTGAGCTTTGGACGGAAACGTTTAATGGAAAATGTGATTGCTTTTCAGAGTATTGCAATCTATTACTATCTATCTAGTTATAGTTCGAGGGATTTGGAAACGGGAGCAAACCGGCTACAGCGCAAATAAAAACTAATGATTGTGTCCAAAAAAACCATTGACATTCCGTCATTCAATTAGCGTGATCTGAACAGAAGAACACAAAGTCACATTTCAGACAAAAGAAAAAATAAATTAATTTAAATCATCTGGGAGCTACGATGCCACAGACAGACACTCATACACACAGACATATAGGTTATATACATTATACTTTAACGGCCTTTTGTTTGGTCAGGGGTTAATAAATTTAGTAGATAATTATAATTTTTGTATGAAGTACAGAAGTTTTCTGTTAAAGAGCTGATCTTTGGTCCAGTGGTAGGTACTCTAAAGTACTATAGCGTACCTACTGTAGGTATTACTATCTGTATCTAAAGTTAAAAAGTTCTTACTAAAACTTATACTAGACCGCATAATGTTTTAAAATAAATAATAGAAAGCTAAGTTACAGTTTTATACTTTGGTATTTCTATTTTTGTGGCAGATTTAGGGTTGGAAATAAATAAACCTGAAACATTATTAACATTAGCATAGTGATAACTTGACTAAACCATTAAATTCATTCAAATAAATAAGACCGCAAGCGAAACAAACTTTCCATTCTTGAAACACTTCATTAAAGAGTCCGCGAAACCGAATTACTTAAATTATTTTAATATCGTATTTCGTGTTCTTCAAAGAGATTATAGCCCCATTTCTTTCTTACTCAAACCACCATCAGACTTTTCGGTCACTAAGTCAAAGGTCAAAGTTGACTTTACTTTTACATAAGTTCCAAATAAAAGAAGCTTAAAAATTAGCTCGTTTTACCCACTTACTAAGGTTTTCTGCTTTTTTGTAAGTTAAATACATTTTACTTACCCATTTTACATATTCATGAGGAAATAGGGAAGAATGTACTAATAAGTACTTAACTACTACATAATTTGTTTTTTCATACTTTGCTTCAAATTCATCAGCCTAAGTCTGCAGCATAGAGTTTGTAGTTGTGCTGAAATGTTATTAACTGCACGTATACGCCTTATAGAAGCTACAGGTGACCAAAGAGCTGGCTCTTACCTCGGCCAAAGACTAAGTTTGGCTATTCAACGAGGTAATGTCGCCAGCTTTTTGGGCACCTTACCCGCAGACAGCGACTTAAACGCGGTTTTTTATTTATAAGTGTATTTTATAAGTTTAGATAGTTTTAGTTTTAGGTAAGTACTGTAACCTTATGGGACTACAGGTAGGTAGGTTTAGAGCCTACAGGTTTGAGGAGTTGAAATGAGACTCTCAATAGGTTCAACTCTCTCTCTATTTCATAATTTACACCTTAGGTTGTTCTACACTGCACTTACTTTTACAATATTTGCATTCAATTAAATGGTTTTATCGGCGCTTAATACCAAATAATTGTACTTAGTCTTTAATTTCTTAAATCAGCTTGCTCTACAGCTCATAATTTACATGCCATTTCCACATAATGACCAATTATTTGTACCCGAAGCGAAATAACAGTTTAAAATAATGCCTTTGAATACAAGTCTCCAATCCTCTTTCGGTTTGCATTCATACGGTTGCAAATATGGACAATAGGCTTGTAAAACAGTCATGTTTAAAATAAAATGTTCGTAAAAACCTGCCCATTTCCATGTTCATTTTTTGTTCTTTACGAATGCGTATGGAAATACAATTGGCATTGTTTTGTAATTCCAAGAACAGCATTTTTATTATAATAATATATTATTTTTAGTCTATGTTCATAACACTGAATGAAGGTGAAGCGCTCGGGGTTGGACGTGCATAAAGTCAGCATAATGTAGCGTAATGGTAGAGACTGCTATACCTATAAAAATTTATGATAATATAATTATGGCTGGAATAAAATGAATTTTCATTCAAGAAATCAAACTGTGGGAATTGCCATAAATGTTTTATCTACTAGTACTTCTAGTAGTAGTAATACGTAAAGTCCCCGATAACTACCTTCAGTCAGGTATAAACTATCAAATGCAACATTATGGAATTATTTTTTTTTAATCTTTTAAATTTTTTTTACATGGGAGTTTGGTCAGGATTGACAATGTCACAGCCGTAATGCTAATTACAAATTTTAATACATATTTGTTATGTTCCTCCATAAAGGAACAAATAAAGCCTCATCATGGTTTTGGCCTCATCCGATGACGGAGAAGCCAAGAAACTGTTACAAATGCCTACCCCCGCGGGGAGTAGAAGCTTCTGGCGCAGTGCATCGTTACGGACACACTCCATCAATACATGTTGAACATCCTGAACTATACCACAATCCTCACAGTTGGGTGTGTTTGAGATACCCATTAAAAATAGAAACTTGTTTGACGGAATGTGCCCGGAACGAAGTCTGAGAAGTGCCACAATATATTTCCTATGAGCTAAACTATAACTATGTAAACTTAATACACATTTATAGCGCCATTAATAAGCAACTACTGTAAAGAGCTTCACAAGACTTCTGAGGACTGTGGTATCCAAATTCGAGCTGTTTACCAATGGCTCATGGCTCAGTCATAATAAGACTGTGGTGGAGGTCTGGTGGTGTTCTCCACTCCGCTGCTCGATCAAAAGTGATGTTTCAGTCCAGCCTCTGCCGTTTATAAAGGCCCCAGAACAATGACAACCCAAAGAGAAGAGTATAATAATTTACCAGAGTATGACAGTCAACAATAGCGCCACCAAGCGGCGATTCCACAGACAAACCTCCACAATAGTCCAAAGAGTATATAAGTCAATTACACTTCTATTTAGTTTAATATTTGTTTTGATAAAATAATTCTATATCGTTTACACAGGAGAGTACAACCACCTCGCAGAACACCAGCGCAATTAGATAAGTTTATTTTTAAGTTAACGTTAAGTTAGTAAGTAAGTAAATCTAGCAAAATCTGCACTTTAGCTCTTAAAGCACTGTATGCAAAATTTAAGATAGAGTCAAACATCTCCATTATGCATTGCGAGCTTATAGCCATTGCTGAATCGTTATCCTATGCTTTATCGACAGGATATAGCAAATTTGTTATCTTTTCTGACTCAAAGAGTGCTCTTTCACATGTGGCTAGGTTAACCTCGAGTGCTCGAGGTCACCCTATAGCCTATGACATACTGGATACCATATACAAACTTCGCGATGCGCATAAAACCGTGGTATTGCAGTGGATACCCTCACATATCGGCATATTGGGTAACGAGGAAGCAGACCGAGCTGCGAAAGCCGCTGCTGACGATGGGATTCCATATAGCTGTCTACCATTGCAAAGTGAAGTGTTGGGTAAGGTTAAGGGTATATGTAGGAATAACTGGCATGAGTACTTTGATGAGCGGTCGCGGGCAAAAGGCATTTGGTATAGAACATTAAGGAATTATAAAAAAGGTCGCATTCTTCAATCAAATATACTATACTTGTTACATTTCAATTAACTTTAAGTTATTGAACCTATATACGACCATGATGCAGGAGGCGAGCAGTCGCTCAAAGTTGCGGTCTCTGGGGAGGCCTATGTTCAGCAGGGGACATCTACGGGCTGATGATGATGATGATGATGATGATGACGACTATGAATAACTTATGCGAAGTCAAATCGGACAAATATAATTTTTTGCTTAACTATTTGCAGTTTATAATTGTGTTCTGCTTGATTTGTTAATTGAAATGTGTATGGCTGCAAGTCCTTCGATATCTAAAGGTTAGGCATAGATATTGTAATTGCATGGAAGTGCGCAAATAAGTGTGAAGACCTTGCCGACGTCCTGGTTTCCTGATAACTATAACCTAGGTGGTAGGACTTTTCTGCAAAGTTCGTCTCGGTAGGTACCACCGCTCTGCCAGTTATTCTGCCGCCAAGCAGTAGTGTGCAAACACTACTGTGTTCCGGTTTGAAGGGCATTGTAGCTAGTGTGAAATTACTGGGCAAATGAGACTTTATGACCTGATTACACAGTGTAGTAATCTGATTACTAGACTGTGTGATGTCTCAGGATGACGTGCGCAGTGCAGTGTCACGCAAAACTTTATTATTTTAAAGTTCCGAGTGATACTGCAACTGTAATGGGCAGTCGTGTCGCTTAACATCAGGTGAACGACTAGCGTCACGTTATTCATTCACATAAAAAAAAACCTAGACACCCAGGTTTTTTTTTCAAGTCAAGGGTGAACAGGTATCTTCTAGGCAAGCATGCACCACCGTAGACCGCGTCATCACTTACCATCAGACAGTGGTCAAATTCTATGCCTATGAATCATAAAAGTACCTAAATATCAAAATGAAGCAGGAAACCATTTTTGCAATACGAGGTTGTACAATACATTTTCTTTTCTTATATTCGCTGATATGCTATATTAATATTCTAATAATGTTAGGTGCATGATTAGTAGTATCGATAAATAACATCACGTAAATCGAATTATAAGTCAAGGCTCCGTTTCCCAAACCTTTGGGCGGGCATCACGATTTTGTGATCAAACCCCATGGGTAACTGTACAGGGACAATAAATACGCACAATCATTAACTAAGTCTTACACGAGCGTGAAAACTTACCCAATAAGATCAGGGTTTTTTTTTCAGCTGGAGACCCTAATTTAATGATGAAGAGAAAATGGTAAATTTAGCATACACCCCTACAATCGTCATTATCATAATCAACAGCCTGAAGACGTAAGCTGCTGAACATAGGCCTCCCTCAGAGAGCGTCACTTTGAGCGGCTGCTCGCATCCTGCATCCATACACTCCCCTTAGTCTTCACCAGATTGTTGGTCCACCTAGTGGGAGGGTCGGCCTACGCTGCGCCTTTCGGTTCGTGGTCGCCACTCGAGAACCTTTCTTCCCCATCGGTCAACTGTTCTACGAGCAATGACCCCTACAATATGTTTAGGTTTATATAAGCTATATATATATATATATATATATATATATATATAAATACCAACTTGGGCCCAAAGTTGATCCAGCCTGACTGCCGTGCATTGTTGACTCCACCTTTTTCGCCTTACTACTCGACTCCGGTTGTATATATCTTGTGCGGAGTGGCAACGTCGCAAAGATGAAGGCGACGTTGCCAAACATATTCATTGAGAAAGTGATATACGCGCATTTTTTTTCAATGAAATTTTGATCTTTATCGACTCCTTAACGGCCAAAATTCTGAAATGCTTAAACACTTATTGGCTCCAGTTTGTATACCAAATGCAAAGTCGTATGTTGATCCATGTTGGGATACAGCGTCTATGTGGCTCCATTTATATTATCAAAATTACAGCTTTATTTGATCCGACAAAACGAAACTATTTTAAGTAACGTAGGTATATTTTTTAATGTGCTTCAGTATTTGTTGGCTCCGAACAGAATATACAGGATGATTGGCTCGTAGACCGTATCTAATCTACCGTGGGTTATCTTTTAAGTTAGTATTGCAAATTTTATTTTCTTTTTGTAAAATTGTTTAAAAATTAAAACTGTTTGGTAAAATAACCTTTGATGGTGTTGTTGATTACAACAAAAATAAATATTTGCCAGCTGTTTGTATTAAAGTTCCATGCTTGAATTTTAGTCAAAAGTACCTACCTACGGTTTGCGGAGTTTTTATCATTTTACCGTATGATTTGGGGCACCAGCAAAAAACCCATATTAAAATGAAGTAAATTACGATTGGCCGTTATTTATTATAAACAAAAATAATGTTTCAAAAAAATCACAGTTGTAACTAAAATAAATAAAAAGTAATGCCCCCTGATAAAAAAAACTACATAGTGGAATGCAAATAAACAATTGAAATTGAAATTTGAAGCTGGTCCTACCTCAATATTATTTACAAAAATACTCTTTGTACTTAATAACTATTGAATTTTTCATGTTGTTTTACTTAAATCTTTTACTATTTTGCTGAAAAACGTCATTTTTTGGTTACTATCGGCAACACACACTGATCGAAAACTTTTGTTTTCAGGCTCTGTAGTATTTTAGATGAAAAGATGGGTCGAAGCTTCTCGAACGCTGCCCAGCAAAGTTAGATTCTTCGTGCGACCTGTTTGTCAAAGTTGGACAGTCTGCCCTAGGTAGACATATTTGTCGACAACTCCGAGATTATCGTTCCCAACAATTACCGGTATAGGTGGAACATGGGCATTAGACATGATTTTCGTCTTGTTCATGTTCATTCTAAAACCAACCTATCGGGAGACTTCTAAGGTCGTTAAGCATGGTGCTGACTTGTGGTCGTTAAGCGACCCCGCCATTAAAATATCATCGGCAAAACGATGGTTAGTGATGTGTTCGCCATTTATGTTGATGCCAGATCCTTTTCACTCCAAGTGCTTGAAAACGTCTTCCAACGCGTTTGTGTACAGTTTCGGAAAAATAACGTCTCCTTGTATCACGCCTCTTTGCAATGGGATTTTTCCGCACTCTGGGGGTCTAGCAAAGATCCCAAACGCTAACGCTAAACGCTAACTCCAAAAATGTATTAAAATGACATCAGCTGCGGGCTGCGGAAAAGTAAGCGATTTCCTAAATTTCATTCCAGTACATTTTGGAGCTAGCGTTTGGCGATAGTGTTAGCATTTGGGATCTTTGCTAGACCCCCGGTCTTGCAGTCGGACTGACATTATGGCCTTGCTGTAGAAAATACTTCAACACTTCGATATACCGATAGTCAATTTGGTATCGCTGTAAGGACTGCAGCACTGCTCAAGTCTCGATTGATTAGATCTTCTCATAGTCCACAAACGCTAGGCATAACGGCCGATTATACTCTTTGGTCTTCTGTGTAATCTGGCGTAACGTATGGATGTGGTCTATGGTGATAAAGCCTTTTCGGAAACCGGCATTTTCGGGAGGCTGAAATTTATCAAACCTGCGTAGGAGACGATTGATTCGTAATGACTCGAAAACGGCTTATACACGTGACTCAAGAGAGACTCACGAGATGGGCCTAGTTCTTCAATAAGGTGTTATTACCTTTTTTGAAGAAGAGTACCACCACGCTCTAGTGCCACGCCTCTGGCGTTGTACCTTCAAGGACGACCGAATTAAATAACTTCTGTAGGACTATAAGTACCGGTCTACCACCCGCTCTCAGAAGTTTGGTCGTAATTCCATACTCACCTGGCGCCATGTGGTTTTTAAGCTGCTTGAGAGCCATTCTATCTTGTACAACCTGATCTCCGGGATATCTTCGATATAGTGTCGGACTAACTTAGCTCTGGTGTCCTGAGCTGTGTTAGTAGTGGGCTTACATGTCGAGGTATATAACTATCCATAGAAGTTCTCGATCTCTCTCAGAATCTCAGGCTTGGATGAAATGACACCACCCTCGTCTTCAGTTTTATCTCCAGTTTTTGTGAACTCCACTTCTGATTTGTTTATTGGGTTCATCGTAGGCTGACATATCAACTGAAGACTGCAGTTTCATCGGTCCGCACTGCCATTAATTCACGAGTTTTTCTGAGAGCTTCTGGGTTTTCATTGATTCTTGAAGAATTTCTACTACTACTACTACTGCTTACTATTAGGTAAAAATGTTAATAACAAAAACTTAGATAACTTTATTTTAGTTTAGAGTTTTACTTTGCACCATTTCTTAGCCATTTAGAATTATTAAACAAGAAAATAGGCAAATATTATCTTTTGTTGTCATCAACACTATCAAGTTTAGTGTTATTTATGCGGCAATTTCGGGAACAACGTTTACCGAAGAATTGCGAATGTTTGTGTGAGTGTATGTTTGTTACCTCTTCACGCCGAAACGGCTGAACGGATTTGGATGAACATAGGCTTCCCCCAGAGAGCGCCACTTTGAGCGGCAGCTCGCCTCCTGCATCCATCGGCTCCCCGCGGTTGTCACCAGATCATCGGTCTACTTAGTAGGGAGCCAGTCTAAGCTAAATCTTCCGGTTCGTGGTAGCCACTCGAGAACCTTTCCGAGAGGTTTATAGAATGCAGACCTGAAACCCCTACTAAAATTGATTTTTGAAACTTACTGAGTGAAAATTTGTGGGGTACTAAATAGTACTATTATAAGGAAATTTAGGTTCTCGAGTGGCGACCACGAACTGGAAGACGCAGCGTAGGCCGGCCCCCCACTAGGTGGACCAACGACCTGGTGAAAGCCGCGGGGAGCCGATGGATGCAGGAGGCGAGCAGCCGCTCTAAGTGGCGCTCCCTGGGGGAGGCCTATGTTCAGCAGTGGACGTCTTCAGGCTGTTAATGATGATGATGATGAAGGAAATTTAATAAAACCAATTAACAAGTAAATAGGACTAGGTTTTATTCACATTTAAATTACTCATCATCATAGGGAATTAACACCACAAAATCAGGATAATCATCCAATGGTCAATAAGCACAAACATAGTAGCAGTCATCATCAGCTGTGTAATTTTCATAAAAAGCAAAATTACACTCCTGACACCAGAAATACTTTGTATGTATTATCCTATCATACCGTAATATTAAATATTATACTTTTTCCTTCAGTTTGAATGACTATAAGAGATGGATGGAGAGGCATATTGGGATTCGTTCTTTTCTTCCAGATGATACACGCATATTTCTTTTTATGAAATTGGTTTCTTTCCATGGCCATTTAAAAGATATTATAGATGTGCGATAGTCTTCTTTATTTAGATATTATGTCGAAATAAAGGACCATTTTTATATCTATAAGTTCTTTAGTTTGATACTTGCTACTAAAAAAATGTGTTTACCGCAGAATGTTGATACGGTGCTGTACCTGCTGCAACAAAATAAAAAGTTACTTAAAACAAAACAAAAGTTGTCAGTAAATTTTTGAATAGCCTCAATCTACCCACAGATTCTACATTCATAGGATCTGTGTACTATCTACTTATAACAATTTTGGAAATGTATCAAACAAACCTACCATCGCGGCAACGCTAGAAACAAATCTGCTGGAAATGTATTATTATAAAAACCAGTAATGAAACAAAATGGAAATAATATGAATGTTTGGTGTAGCACCTTAATGCAATTTAGCAGATTGTATGCATATTAAAAAAAATTTTATTACTCGAGACTATTGTTGTTGATGGTAAAAATATCAAAATACACTTACCGTAACTAGCAGTCACTCTGATAATAATCATAGGTAAATAATGGGAACTAGTGAAAATTGGCGCAACAATTGTTCACTAACCGCAGAAACATTGCAGAGTTTAGCTCCGTCTTTAAACCTCATGTACAAATTGTACTTGAATAAGATAATACCTGCCAAGGACGCCAGCAACCAATTGCTGAGATCGTGACAATTTGTGGGCTCTGATTGGCTCATTTGAATCGGATCAACTAGTGCTCAAACGCAAAAAAGGTGGATTTGTATAAAAAACACGTAATTATTATTATTACTGTCGATGGCATTTGTGGCTCCAATCGGAGCCACGTACTGACGGTGATGCGGTATTGGATCAACAAATACTACCCGGATCAACAAGTGAAATCGGATCAACAAATTACTACCTATATGGCACGTCTGATCAACAAAGTGCCCATGGAGGAATCTATATATATATATATATATATATATATATATTTCGCAAGAGACGGTTTCTACACGGTCAGATTACTGCCAAGCGCCATTCGGTTTTATATTCTTTTGAGATATAAAGATCTTGAACGCTTGCTGGTGCTAGCGAGGGCCACCAGGCCACCGTTCTAAGCGCTGGTTTTGTATGAACCACCTAATGATGAGCTAGCGGCCCGATAGAACCAACCCGTGTTGATTTATGGTCCCGTGAAGTGAGGCTCTATACAGATCTTTACTTCTTGCGAATTCAACATGTCATGTACTGTACCTATGTGTTCGTACATTATTGACACGTTTATTGAAAGGTTATAATATATTTATTGTACATGACACCCCCAATACACGTCGCGATTCAACAATTTCAAGTCTATGGAAGTAAGAATTTGAAGTTTTTGAGACGTTATGGTTTAACCGACTACTATAGACTATTTTAATGTACTTACATAATTATTATCGATCCCTTCCATTATAAAGAATACAGACATCTACATAGATATAGAATGGTTTTATTTTATTTATGTTGTACGTTCTGGCTGCATTATTATTATAAATATAAAATATATATAAATATGTGTGGACATTTCACACAGCGCCATCTAGCCCCAAACTAATATTTTTTAATATATATATATAATCATCATCATCATCATCATCAACAGCCTGAAGACGTCCACTGCTGAACATAGGCCTCCCCCAGGGAACGCCACTTAGAGCGGCTGCTCGTCTCCTGCATCCATCGGCTCCCCGCGGCTTTCACCAGGTCGTCGGTCCACCTTGTGGGGGGCCGGCCTATGCTGCGTCTTCCAGTTCGTGGTCGCCACTCGAGAACCTTTCTTCCCCATCGGTTGTCAGTTCTACGAGCGATGTGACCTGCCCATTGCCATTTCAACTTGCTAATCCTAAGAGCTACATCGGTCACTTTAGTTCTCCTGCGGATCTCCTCATTTCGGATCCTATCTCGCAGGGAAACACCGAGCATTGCTCGGTGTTTCCCTGTGAGAATGCTGCTGTATGCTGCTGTATATATATATATATATATATATATAATATACAAATATTATTCCGCTGTTATGCAGCTAGTACTTTTTTAAAAAGGAATATCTACCATATTTTCTAATTATGGCAATAACTTTTACAGGAGGTAATCTCAGGTTTAACTTTATGAAGACACTTAATAAAACCAGCCCAGAGATACTTTACAAAACCGATTAGTTTATTAAAAATAATATAAAGGCTGTGTTTGCCTGTTGTCATTGTTCTTTAGTAGCTTTCACGGTTTTATGAAGATATATTTTCCTATGAAACAACGAAGGTCTCTGAAAATGAAAAAAAAAACGGGTTCGTTGAAAACGAAGCTTATGTTTCTTTTACTTCCAGAGATTAAAAATACCTATAATATAAACTCACAAACTCAATTTTGTATACATATTTAACCTATGTACCTAGCATAGGTTAAATTCCTTAAATATGGTTTATTCTTCCATTATAATATAATTATATAAAGTATATGGATATTATCAATTCCATAGGACGATCATGCACGATAATCAAATGAATTTTTAAATCTAAATGCCATAAGTACCTACGTATTACTTACGTGCTATTGTACAATAGACATTGGATTTATAAAAGCAAATATTTCACATATGAACACCACAAATGGCAACGATTTTTATGTCTGAAACATGAGATACATGATTGTCTGTAACAGACATATTGACACCCTGAAGGAAGCTGGCAATAAAATAAAACCATGTATCGGCGGGCGACTGTCTGCACCAGCAAACCTTAACTCTGCTTTGTACGCAAAGTTATGATATACTTAGGTGTGGGAGTGATAATACCCTAGTACCTTGACTTCATTATCTGGCTCGATTATCAATGTTTCACGTCTTATTTTCTGCTATCGTTCAACTACTTTTTCTAAGGTTGTGTAGCCAAAGTGTAAGTGGACAGCAGAGCCTTAGTAATAAGGATATTACTAAGGGCGACGGACCCGATAGGTCAGTTGGTAGTAATCCTGCCTTTTGAACTAAGGGCTGTGGGTTCGATTCCTACCCAGGACAAACATTTGTGTTTGTGTTTTTGTTTGTTCTGTGTCTGGGTGTTATATTGTATTCTATGTATGTATTTACAAACAAAAAGTATCTAAGTATTATATCCGTTATCTGGTTCCCATAGTAGAAGCTATGCTTAGTTTGGGGCTAGATGGCGCTGAGTGAAATGTCCACACATATTTATTATTATTTATTTATTACTAAGGCTCTGCTGTCCACCCATCTGTTTGTCTATCTGTCTGTCCGTCTGTCACCAGGTTGTATCTCATGAACCGTGATAGTTAGACAGTTAAATAAATATTTAAGGGAGCTCCCATATAACAAACGTGATTTTTTTTGCTGGTTTTAATGGACTTGCACTTGGTCGCTTATTTAACCTTGGGAATCAACGCCGAAAAGAAATTTAAACTTTTCACTAAAAGGGTCACATCAAAACAATGGCAATTTCAATTAAGGGTAACGTAGCAAAATGGGTTCGGATTCAATGATCACCCCTGTTTGCCATCGAGTCCTTTGTGTAACTAAACTAAATGCGTTTCATTAATATAATATTTCCATTTGAATGGATATCCCACATGTCCAATGTTTTGTTACTACACCAAAACTTAAAAGATGAATTCATATTTTACAAACACGTCTTCAAAACAATTGGTAATCAAATTACTATCCTAAATATTTCCTGGGAAAACAAACCGAGACGGAGAGAAAAAATAAATACATAGAAAAAATTTTGGTTAACAGATAAAATGGATTTGTTTGAAAATGGATTCTTTCCCGTGGTTACATTTTCTTTCGCTTTGAATTCTGCCGCCCATGAATTCTGCTAATTTCATTCACACTCATCTGTGGTTTTTATGAAAAAGGCAAGTCGACACGACGTAATCTATTTTTTCTTTATTCGAATTATTTGAATCAACGACGAATTGTGGTTGAAGACGTTTTTCTGTAGGTACGAATATCTCAAAAATACGCCTTCAAAGTCTATACAACTTAAGGTGTACCTATTTGTATGATGTTTAACGTGTAGCTCAGTGAAGCGAGTAGGTATAGATAAATAAGTAATTATTTAAATTCTTTAATTATCCATTTCCGCCAAACAAACAAATCCGATTAAACGAAAACAAATATTTCACGTCATTGAGTAGAACCGTTGCAAATATATTGCTTTATTATCTGTTTGTTCACAGTCGAAAGCACCACAATGAAGGCATCCGCAAGTAACGTAACCGTGGCCGCGCTGGTCTGCACATTCGCTTTACTGCTCATGACAGTGCGCGCAGCTCCTTTGGTAAGCCTATTGTATGACAGAATAGAAAATAATAGACCAACTAAAATGGACACGAGCTCCACTTGTCTATGAGCAAACACATAGCGGAGTTTTACATAAACATAGAGAATTACCTACACACCGCACTTGCGCTGTTTGTCGGATCCACAACCATCGCATGCGATGATTTATGTCGATTATAAATAGATTTTAGCTTTTGATCTTGACAGGTACTTGTTGTGAGCATTTGTTTTAGGTAATGCAAAAGACTAATTAGACTTATTAATGAGGGTAATCGTCCTATTATAAAAAAACTTTCGGAATTGTGTTATCTAATCATTTAAACAACACATAAAGTTGTTGTAAATGAACCGGAATGAATGAACATAATTATGCATAACAACTGAACTTCATATCATTGTTTACTCTCAAGGGCAATATGCGTTTTAATTAGACATTTCTTGGCATAACGAGGGTACCATTACCTATATGATAATAGGGTAACTCGCGGGTTCATTAAGGTCAATTTACTTAACGAAGTTTGAAAATGTATAACCCTCTACAATTTTAGGCGTAGATACAAACGTAAATTCTAATTTACATCAGATGGTAACAGTGATAAAATAAAACGATATAAAATTATATTGTAGTCGTAACAGGTTTGAATGCGCTGTAAAATATTACAACGTCTTAAAAAGTAAATGTTAGTGTAATTAAGATTATTAGGATACTGTTTTCAGGCGATCAGGAAATTTGTATCAACATTCGTGGGCTATATAGACGGTATTTAATAAGAACGCAACATAGTTTTAAAATAATTTTGTATTTAGGATCCTGAAGATGAGCAGGTGGAAAACGGGCTCGTAGCGCATCCAGACAACATGGGAGACATTATGCCGGGACAGTCGGACGCCATCAACACTGAAGCTCTTCGCAAGCTTCTGATGCAACTCGATGAAGACAGGTCTGTACTTACATGGTTTCTTGATTTATTTAAAATAATTGCGTATTTATAGACTTTTGGATTTTGGGCTCAACATACTTGGAAAACCTTTATTGTTTCGGAGTTTTATTACTAAAGATCTAAGATTAATTAACCAGTGGCTGAACTATTGCTACAGAATAATACAAATTGGTATTCGCTAAATTCAACCGAACGTTCAATACATATTACGGAACTTCAAATAGAATTTTAGTCACGAACAAAATTTCAGTAGCATGACAGTGCAATAGTTTCCCCAACCAAGTCATCCCGAGGGATGCTTAGAATAAATTTCCGTCAAAGTTAAGTCACTGGTGAAACCGTGGCGAGGACATTGGTGGTGGCGGTGGCTGTAGGTCGACGCTAGTGTTAGCCCTGTACTTACGTAGTAACTATTACCTATCTAATTGGTCCCTGTACCGTAGTCTTCGAGTAGCATGAACCATTCGAGTAGAGCTTTGTGGGAACGCGAACGGCTTGCTGATTAGTTGCCAAAGCTTATGTAATATAAAGTAAATGCCACTATACTAATAAAAAAGGGAAACAATCATGAACGTTTTAAAAAACCCATAAAAGTTGCAATCTCTGCCAAAGTATATCTTACAAAATTGCAACTTTTAAGACCTCTTATTATTTCAGTGATACAGGATCAAAAGGATCAGCTTCGCATATATCTAACTGATAAGTTCTCCTTTGTTGAAGTAGAGAAAAATCCTTTGATGCTGCCGTTTTCTTTGATAAAAATGAGAACGTAAATATCCTAATACTGCTAATACATGTAACATTATGTTCATCTAGTTACAGACTATTTTTAGTTGCGTAACGTCGTTTCCTAACCAGAAATGTCGGTAACAAGAATTTTTCTTTCCACCAGATAACCAGTTGTAAAACTTGGTATTCTAATGGGAATAAGCAAAGCTGCTGGGCCTTGAGTACCTATTCAAGGTAGAACGTTTAATCAATAGAAAAGAAACAAACGCATATAGAGACTTACAAAAGAAACCCACTCCCAAGCATTAACCACCTCCTTGGTGGTTAGTTAGCGCACGTGTAACTACAGTTTATCGTTGCACTAAACTAGCGTAGGAGCTAATTATAAGCACACTGATGGGAGCTTTAATCATAGAGCGTCCTGAGGGCTTAAATTACCTTGTGATTACCGGAACTACCTGTTTGTAACGGCACCAGATGGCGTTGGCTTAACAAGCTGCGTGGGGTTGGATTGTGTTTACATTTAAATATGTGTAGTGTTTAGGTATTAGGTATTAGGCTCATTAAAAAAAAACATTTAAGAAAAACAAAGTAATGTCAAAGTCATTGGTAGCGGTACTAGAAAATTGTACTCATCATCATCATCATCGGCCGGCCTGATCTTTAATATTATCATTTAGCTTGTAAGAAAAGGGATGTACCCCTGGGGTTAGTCAGCAGCCTGAAGATGTCTGCAGCTGAACACAGAGAGCAGTAGGTAAAAGCCGGAATCTGCACGACAATATACTTACATACATTACTTACTACGATAATGTACTTACATAAATATTTAAAAAAAAGAATAAAAAAAATTACAAAATAATATCCTTTCAGCAAATGTAACATGTTCTTTGAAAGTTAGTCAGCATTATCATCTGATCATACTAACTTTCAAAGAACAAGTTCTATCCTAAAATACCTGCACCATATAAAAAAATCTGGCAGGAGGCAAAGATATTTTACGCTAAGCTAAACAACGTTATGGAGAAGTATTTTTTTTGAGTTCGTAGAGGTTACTAAAAGCTTTCATCAACCAAACACCCTCTTACTTTCGAGTTATGCATAACATGATGATGATGGCTATGTCACAACTTTAACTTTTAAGGTATGTACATACGTAGAGTGTAGGGTAAGTATGCCTGCAAATTAACTCGTACATCAAACATGTTTAAACTCTTTCCTCTCTTTGACCGTATAAGTGTGACTACAAAATAAATCGTGTTTTCATTCCACCTCCTTTTTCGCATGGAAAACTGGTTTCACCTGGTGTCAGAATTTTTACTTAGGAGTTTACAGATTCCCCGTGGTACACCTATATATTGGGTGAACCCGTGGGTCGCCTATTGGGTGGACTATAGATAAAAAACAGTACCTACCCATGGTACATTTAAGTGAACCACGTAGGTGTCCCACGGGTAAGAAATCCCCCCAAAGATTCCAACTTGGCAATTGTTTATGACAACAACCGAGGCTTAACTTGTCCCCCGAAGCGTGGCGGTCACCCATCCAAACAATGGCCGCGGCGAACGTTGTATTATCTTTACCGAACAGTAAAGACGGCAAATAGAGCTCCGCTCTAAGTGCTACCAAGACATAAAACTTTTATCTAGTTTTATTGAACAGACCTTATATAAATCAACTTACCTACGTGTAAGTTTTAAACTTGAAGAAACAAACTTGACAAGTAAGCTTTCCAACAAACTTTATAAGCTTTCGACCTTTACAATGATTTATAAAGATATCTTTAACAAAAGGCTTTAGATACTATACCAACTGCTGTTGGTAGTGTAGGATAAAGCAGTTTTTTATACAAGTCGATGTCGGCATCATCGGATGTATGTTGTATAATTATATAATAAAGTTTTGGAAAAAAGAAAAAACACGGAATCTAATAAACTGCTATCCCAATTTGAGTTCTCGTTCTACTATATACTACGCAATCGGGGACGGAAGTTCCTTAATATTATGCTAATAAAATATTGGGCATCATTTCGAACAAGGTAATTTCAACACTGTTTTAAACTTTCACGGTTGTTTACCCCGTTTTTAATAGTACTTACGGGATATACGATCGAGTACGAATGCCAATGGTACCCGCAGTAAAAAACTAAGAAAGAGGGTAGACCGTTATGTCTGCTCCTAACATTTCGAACTTTTTATCATCCACCCGCATCTTCAGTCTACCCGTGAAAATGGTGCATGTAACTGTGCCGAAATATCGGGAACTCAAAAATGATTCTAATCACGGTAAATATCCCGTAAGTACTATTAAAAACAAGGTAATTTCAGTATGAATTTAAGGTCATTATTATAAAGTATGAAGTAGTCTATTAAATCCAACATTTTCTAATAACAAACAAAAATATCATGTTCCGTCACGATCATAGTATTATCACTGCGTCATGCCTTTTTAATAAATTTAATTGAGTTTGTTGGCTAAATAGAGGTATATTATGCCTACCAACTGCCAAGTAATTGTAATTTGTGGAACACGAGCTAACAGCATGTCAGAACCTTTTTCATTTACACATTTATATTATACGATAATCATAATTATTGCGTAAGTATTCTTTTTATCTAGTTTACCTTTATGTAATTAAAGGTATAGTTTTAAAGGTAGTTAGGTACATATTTACCTCCTAATAATTCGCCGCCTACATGCCTTTGCCTTTATCTACGGTTCCATTTATAAAATTCTAAAGCAATTTATGCCTTGAACATTAGTTCTACAAAGCGAGAAACGGGGTAAAAATTTATACGCAAATAATTTGATGACATTATTTGGTACCTAATGATGCGAGAAATGAATACTGCAGATTACCTAGCAATATTGTGGTTTGAAAAAGACGATCGAGTGTCTCTCAGTCTGATGTCTAACACTAAAATCAAATGTCTCTACAAATAGGTGTTAGTTTTACACTCAGAATGATTTACAATGAGATCCGAGCTAAAATGAAACAGGAGATTTATGTTCCCCATTCATCCAAATTTGATATTGCTGGTATCTCTACAGAAATAACATAGACAGACAGTCTGAATGCGTATTTGTATGAATATTGTTACATCGAATCTTGTAAACTGGACATTTCATTCAGCGCGATGCGAATTGGATACAGTAACAATCATGTAAAGAGAATACTTATAACCGCTAACGCTGAATGTAACAATAATATTTCGAAAGTTTAAACGGCAACAGATATAATACAGAACTGAATAATATTACGTAAATTGTACTTACATAAGATGCTGGGATTTAATTTTAAATGTTTTATTTTATTCATCTCTTTGTTTGCCTAAGTACGTATAAATTAGCGTTTCACTGTGTGTGTGTAATATTATGTACGTACTCGTGCGTTAGGGTAGGTTTAATATGTGCATATACTTACATAATACAAAACCTGAAAAATGTGGTAGGTATCTTTTACTGAAGCTGTTTTATCGAGTAATATACCGTTCGGCCACAGGGCCGTTCGGTCACTATTTTGCAAATTCAAACAACGAGTCCCGATCGATCATACTTTCAAAATAATTACTTTTGTTTTAGTCTTTCATATCCTCATCTACATCCTCATCGGTCACACTATTTTACCAATTCGTTTAAAAGTACAGTCAGCCAAAAAAGTCCTATCACTATCTATCACATACGTCCTATTTAAATTACTTACATAAGCCTTGATCAATGATCACTCAAGGCTCGCGTAATTGAATTCAAGAAAATGCGTCCACTTGATAGTAGGGCCATCTTAAATATGTTAATATTTTTACATAGTGTGAGGTAAGTGTTAGGTATGTAAATGCTCTACGGTCCACTCGTGCCTGGCTCTCTCGCTCCTCTAGTATACTTAGGCTGCGATATGGATACTTTTTAGGATAAAGTCAATAATAAGTGTATGTGTAGGTAATTGAAGCTCAAATTCTGTAATCAGCTAGATAAGAATCTGACGACACAAAATATAGATTAAAATTGTAACCCCAGATTACAGAATAATAATAGACTTTGCCGGGTACAACAGAAATAAAAGTGAGGTATATAAGCATACAAGTATAGGTAAGTAAGTATTACCTACGTTGTAAATGGCTGAACCAACTTTGCTAAAATTTTTCAAATGGCATGCTCACATTATCAAGATTATCCTCTTTTACCCCAAAAGAAGATTTCCAAAAAAAAACATCGGGGCGCCTAACGTCTTGTTGAAATTATATCACACAGAATTCGCCCTACTTCAGTCTATGATCTCTTAGTACCTTCCGTCTTACATTTACGTGGCCACGACATTGATTTACGGGTACCATTTATTTTATTACGTTTCACCGTTAGAGAATTTAGCCACTGCGCTGTATTTCCGCGGGAACCAAAGATAAAGTACCTTTTTACTTGCTTTTAGGTAGACATCTCTGGTTGTCGTTGTGAACGTGACTTTATTATACTATCATGACACGCATTCCTTTAAAAAAACAAACAAAAAATTAATGAAAGTCTTTACTTTGGCAGTGATTATTTTACGACGCGTTTTCACTATGTATATACAAGACCGTTTACAATATGTAAGCACAGAATATATAATAATACTATATTTGGCACAATAGTAGGTACGATCAGTAAATCTTAAAATTTTATTTCTATTTATCTTGAGTGTCCAATTATAGGATGTAGAGTATACTATCTATCTATCAAAACGATATATTTGAATCACTTGCTCTTCAGTTATTAGTTAACTACTACATAAACATAAAATCATATGTTCAGTTTCATGATAAGAAAAAGTTTTATAACTTTTACAAATACTCCAGTTGAATTTAGATCCTAAGTAAACTATTCTCAGAACCATTTAACACGGTCCATAGTTAACACGAGTTAAACGAGAAGCTTCAATATTAAATTTATCATAATTCCTCTCTACCTTTAGGCTACAAGTTGTGAAGGGCTAACTCTCAACTAATGAAAATTTTCGTGATTATATCAAAAGTTAGTTAAGTGTCCTACGGCCCTCAGTTATAATAACAAGTCTGAACATTCCACTTCCATACAAACACAAACTTTGGTTGGAAATAATAACAATAACTGTGTACTTAATTTACTTATTCATTAACTCATTAGGATAACCATGGTCAGTGTAAATAAGAGTTACATTGTTATCATAAAGTTATTTGTATTATTATTTTCCTTTACAAGGGATAAAGATAATTTATGTATTATGATTCTAATCATACGCATTTACAGTGATGCTAATAAATTCAAAATAAAGAGGAAAAGGGGAGGTGTCTAACACTGGAATTCATAGTCAATGCGGGGGCTCCTCTAGAGGATGAATCAGCTAGGCGATTATGTAACTTGATTGCAACCAATAGAAACACAAAAATGTATGGATTTGACAGTTTCAATACGCAGTTTATGTGCATAGTTACTATGAAAATTTTCATATTCGGAATGAAATTTCTCCTGTTGCATTGCTGTCAAAGTTACGTAATCACCCCACAGGCGCTGTGCGGTAAATTCTAGCTTTATGCATTTCATAAACAAAAGCAGCCCCCGATCTGGCATGTTCCGAGGCTGGATGCTGATTGTTCGAATTTCGTCAACCAAACGGTCTCCTTGCTTTCATTTCGTGTTATTTTATTATTTTGTGAAGTGTCGTGATATTTAAAATACGAATAAGGTATATCGGTACCGTTTCTTCAACATTTACCAGTTAAAATAATATATTTAACACAAAATAGGCACACAAAATATACAAAAATAATATTTCTTTTAACTTTTATGTGAGTGAGTGACGGGTGACATTTTGGCGCGACTTTTGATAGTTCAAAAGTCGCGTCAATATGACACTCGACAAAATTTTCATAGACAGCTTGATTGAAATCGTAGAGTATTTAATTAAAATGCAGTTCCGTTAGGGGTTTCTCCAGGGATTGTTTATGAAAGTGAAAGAAGAATGATTACGCATTTAATCTCTAGGCAAAAGTGGAATGATAGATTTTCGGGGTTTGTTCAACCTTTGTTTATGAATACCACTGTAAATCTAATACGGGGTTGATAGTTTTTCTTTTTTTTTTTTGCATCAATGCAGCAACATAATTTTGTAATGTGTTCCAAAAATCACCAAGGTTCTCCATTGGTGGTAATTTTTTTGGTAATCTAAAACCTTCATGGCCTTCATAGACCAAAAATCCTCACTAAGGATCACCAGTGGTGGGCATTTTTGGATGTTTTTCTTTTTAATTTTTCACGATTTTAAAGTATTGCATTTTCCCTAGGTTTGGTCGCGCGTCACGCTCGTGGCCACAAACGGAGCCCCGTGGCTGGGGGCTGCGGAACATCGACGGACGTATTGCTAGACAATGGCGGGCAGACAAACGCCAAGTGCGCTTCCGGCAATGCTACTTCAACCCCATCTCCTGCTTCCGGAAGTAAACGATGACCTCACAACGCCATGGCCTAGCATCCTACGACAGTAACCTAAAATGATGACAGCTATCTGCGACGATTATCTACTTATTTGCTTAAAACAAATGGTTATTAAAACGTAGGTACCCTATACAGTTTCTGGAGATCATATTATTTAGTCAGATTACATTTTAGTGTCAAAACAATTTGCTCTATAAATACCGTACCACTTACGAGTATACAAAGCAATCTAGCTCATGTATACTAAAGTATAGCCATACCCATTCTATAATTGTTAAACTTTTACTGATGTTCAATTAAAGTAGGTATCGTTAAAGTATTGTATAAGCACTACGATTAGCCAATTATTGATAAATGAGTGTAAATAGATTTTCTAAGTACTATTTCAGAATTAATGTGTATTATTTTAGTCAATCGACCTATTTTGTTGGTGTTTTTAAATATTTCACTTAACTATTAAAGTTAAATGCACTTTCAATAACTTTTGAATTGTACAAATAAATGGAGAAACTGTGGAGTATCTATTTGTTAAAAGGATAGGTTCTCAAGGGTCACTATTAGTGTAGAGTAGGCCTTGATACCTTTCTAAATAGGGCACAGCTGTCTCCACTTAATGTTGGCGTAAATTCTTTGCTAGCTTTATGTATAAATGTAGGGCATTTTCTAATACAGAAAGAAAAATGTTTCAACGTTGTCGAAGATGATAACTCCTAGGTCGTGGTTTATAATTATGTATTTTATGTTAAATAACCATGTTTACTGAACTGTGGCCCCTTTTAAATCCTTATTATTCTAGTTTTTAAGTTATATATTTTTAAAGACTTTCCCATATTTAGCATCTCTGTAGAGACATAAATGTTCACGTTGTAATTGTGTGAGAGCCTAAAATATTGTGTCCAAAAAAAATGCAGTTGTCAAATCGACAAACTACGATACCAGTAGAATTTAACTTTAAGATATGTTATGTGGTTACACTATAATACTTACTTCTATTAAGGTAACAAATCTAGTCAATGAAATAAAACTAATGTTTGTCTAAGCAATGTTTTTTTATTTACGATATGTGGGTGATTTAGGTGAGACAGTGCTGCGAAAAATTTTAGGAGTATCTTAACCGACTAGGCACAAGAGACGCCTTTCGTTGACGAAGTTGTCAACATAAAACACAAAGTTCAAACAAGTCAACGTTTAGGGACATAATCATTTTTAGAGATTGGCATACACAAAGCACCTCAAGTTAATACGAAAGCCCATAAAATTTTTAAAACCGTCTTTGAATAGTAAAAGTTTTAGGTATATCCATCACAAGTAGAAGAAATTTCGAATTTTTCCATTTACCATAAAGTCCCTTTCCTTCACTTTCTAATTAGGTCACGTTGGGTTACTTCTCAAATTAAAATGAATTCGAGTTGAAATGTTTGCTGTTTTGCTTTTTACCGCACGAGGCACTAAATTATAAAAACGAGTGGGTGACTGCGGAACTGGATCCCATTCATAATATTTCTTATTTACATATTTTTATACCTCTATGAAAGAAATTGGAGTGAATTTTTAAATTATCATATTCGATTGGTTCAGGCAAGACCTCATGGCGATGGAGCTGATACTAGAATATCTAGTGTAACTCTCACAGACCTATAATATATTGGTTAGTACATCCTAAGCCTATGGTAACTTCATACCGCAGGGAGCTGATGGATGCAGGAAGCGACGCCGCTCAAGGTGGCGCTCTCTGGGGAAGGCCTATGTTCAGCACTGGACGTCTTCAGGCTGTTTATCCTGATACCCATACTAAAACTAAGTAATAAAATACCTAATATTTCAGTGATATATCTAACGATTAACCATAATTATGTAGACATAATCTGTTTATAAGTTATAGCGGAGCTACAGTATTAAATAATTTTGTATTTATTTAAAAAAATATTTTATATCCGTCGCTCTGGTATCTACAAGTATAATAGACATTGTAGACTAAACAACATCCCCAACCCCGTGAATGAATTAACCTACATTTAAGAGTTTTGGGGAAATGGTTTTCACCTTCTAAGTCTTAACAAAACCTTTTGTTTCTGAAGTCAATCTTGATTCCGGAAACACTGTTTTAAACTTTCACGGTTGTTCGCTACCTTTTTAATAGTATACTTTTTTCTTATTTTTGGCTCCACACATAGTGTATTTAGCCAGTTTCAAGTATTATATTTTCATCGTGTTATAAAATTTTCACGCAAAGTCATGTTCTAGTCATAGTCCAGTCTAAGTCAGGCAGTCATAGTCCAGTCTAAGTCATGCTCCAGCAAAGTGGTGGCAACTTTACTAAAAGCTTTTATGGAGTTTTGTAAGCAACACGAAAAATCACGTTTCACCACATTATATCACTTGCCCTCACTCATGCTCGTAATTGAGCACTTAATGCGTAAAACGCCACCAATATTAATAACAAAAGTTTTGAAAAATAATACAATGCAACGACGTGAACTTTTCCGATACAATAGTATACTTACGGCATCTTTACAGTGATTAGAATCATTTCTAAGTACCTTAGAGCATTTAAAAAAGGAGGTGGCAACGCAAGGCGTTCCCCTCTGCCGGTCATATGGCGCTACTTGATCATCTACATCTATATCATAATGTGCGTGTAGACACTGCGTAACTACGCTAATTTATATAACGGTGTGCGTGTTTTATGATAATGCCAGAAAAATGGTGCTTGCGGATTATAACGTTAACATCTCCATTTATAGATGCTCTAAGTACTAATAAAATGTTTATTCTGGTAATTGTTTATCCTGGATAACAGGAATAGATGACAGTTCACATTGCGACCGGGGATCATTTGCAATCGGTCTCCAAGTCACCATCTAATGTAACATCACTGGAACAGTTGTGCTAGCGACCCAGAGCCGTGCTCCGATACATAAAGGAGCTAGGCTGGCAGGGGGAAATGCACAATACACCCCATTCGGGACGTCAGTGCAGGCCTTACCGCCCCCAAATAGAATAAGAAAGAATAAGAATAGATGACCTATTCGCCACCATAGTTGTACTATTATTTATTCAGAAACCATAATGTTAGTTAGTACGGACATGTGAAATAGCCTATAACAACTTCCATGAGAGCCCATTGTTTTACAATGGCCAAAATGTAGTAATAAACGAAGCGTGTTTATTCAGAGTACGAGGATCGGTGAGTGGTGTAGATAGATTGAATAAAGTGGTATTGTGTACTCGACTTATTTTAATGAATTAAAATGCACCATATATAACTGTTCCAGGCGTCGGTCGTTCATCCCTAATCCTATTAGCTTTCAGTGCATCAAAGACAAATTATAGATGATTCCACGGTGTGAATATAGTAACTTGTGTTACAGTTGCTATGCGATAAAGAGATTCGTAATCCCCCCAATATTAATAATTAATCATTATTATTGCTATAATTGGGTAGGGTATGGTACTGTAACCATTTTATATCTACCCTACCTAATTATAGCGTCACACGGCACCGCTTGTTTCTGTGTTTTTGTAACGTGGCGTACTTAGTTACGAAAGCTACGTCAAGCAGCTACGCGTCTGTCTACGCTATATGCTACGAGAATTTATTATACGTGCGATTATTATTTGAAACGTAGCAGGCGTAGTAGGCAGGCTGATCATAATGGGTAAAATTATGCGAATCAATAAAGATTGATTAATAGGAAATTTCAAATGAAAATTCCTGAATCTTATCCCTCGAAGGCTTAAATAACAAATCGTTTTGAAATGCTCGGCATCATTAGAATTTTGCGGTTTCGTAGTAAGCTACCGCGAAGGTATTTGTGTTGCTAATGTTATCCTCGCTAGACTTCAATTAGACGTTCGCTCCTTTGAAATAAAGACTGGGAAAGATTTGCATGAATTTTGCATCGAGAAAATTACGGGACGAACGATTTTACCGTGTTGCATTTTAAGGAAAAAATATTTGTGAAATATATGTGAAACAATGTTAAGCGTGGACTGTTTGATTTATTGGTTGTACAGCTACACGATTTGGATCATATTATGTAATGGTAGTTTATTTACCAAGATCAACGTAGAAACTTTTATTCCGAAAAACTAAGAGCTCGATAGAACGATAAGCGAGAGGCGACCACGAACAAACAAGCGCAGCTTAGGCTGGCCTCCCATTTGGTGGACCGATGACCTCGTCGGAACTGCGGGGAGCCGACGAATGCAGGATGCAACCAGCCGGCGAAAGTGGCGCTCTCTGGAGAAGGCCTATGTTTAGCAATGGACGTCTTCATGATGATGATGAAGAAATGACACGGGCAAACGAATAATTCTTGAAAAATTCCCATTTTTTGCTTAAATAATATACTTAGGCAATTTTATTTTAACGATTCGTAGGTCTATATGTAAACCAATTATTGTTATTTTTATATCCGCGTCACCATCATCAGCCTGAAGACGTCTACTGATGAACATAGGCCTCCCCCAGGGATAGCCACTTAGAGCGGCTGCTCGCTTTCCGTATACATCGGCTTCCAGTGGTTTTCACCAGATCGTCGGTGTACCTAGTGGGGGCTGGCGTACATTGCGTCTTCTGGCTGGTGGTCGCCATTCGAGAACCATTCTTCCCCATCGGTTGTCAGTTCTACGACCGATGTAACCTGCCCATTGCCATCTCAACTTGCTAAATTGTAAGAGATAACTATAAAGATATTAGATATACCTTAAGTGTGGTTTACACTTTAAAATCATCCCCATGTGTAAGAGATATAGCGGTCCCTTTAGTGCTCCTGCGGATCTCCGTATTAGTATAATTTGTATAAGAAAATGATATTCCAAGATTTATAAACAAGATAAGTAGGCACTTATATAGACTTAGAATCACGTAAATACTGCGTAGGCACTATAATCACCACAAATTGAAAATGTGTCATTTTCTCAGCGGGAACTAATGACGACCATCTACCTAGATACGGATTAATCAGAGATATTTTAAGGAACATACTGGCTTAGACGAACGATAAACAAAATAACGACAGTATTCTTATTATGGGAAATTTTATACAGGTTGTGGCGAAAATAGAAAAGAAAATTAATTTACCTACTTACCTAATATTATATAATCCAATCAATACTTAGAGCATTTAAAATTTTTATGTAAGAATCAATACTCTCAAATGTTTTAATTTTATTATTTGTTATACCTTTCCTGGTTTTAGATGAGTTTTCCCATATTTTAACTTATATTTGTATTTTTTTTTGTTATAGTTTTTAACTTAAGAACTAAAGCCGCAAATCCCACCGGAATAGAGAGAGTGCTGTATCTACGAAATGCATTATATATCAAGTTTTTTTTATCGAGTAACTACCTAAGTAATAGTTTTTTGTGTCAATCGACATTGTGCGTGAAGTGTGAATGCTTTGCATATGTTCGTACCTAATCTAAAGTTCTCACCTAAGATTAAAGAATTGTGGCAAGTGGGTATTTCTATATAGATATACCCACTTGCCACGCCACATGCTGCGCCACTTGTTTGCACTTGGTTTTCTGTACGAACATTCTAGAATCTGTCAAATAAATCATTATTAGGTACGTGTAGTTATTTTCATGTTTTATCGAAAACACCATTTTTAACATTCTGTAAGTTTGTTAAATTACGCAGACTAGGTTTTGTAGGTTAGCTTTTAGTAAAGGTGAACAGGTTTCTAACAAGATCTCGGTATAGAGGGCGGTAAACGAAGATCTCAATTTAGATGACAATACGGCTCGTTAGCCAGCTTTAACTTAAGCTCGTTTGTGGTGGTACCAAAAGTAAACTTCTTCATGATTCAGGACCTCCCTCAACGCAGGTGGAGATACTTACAAAATTGAAAGATTTGTTTTGTACCGCCTACTATTTGTACTCATATCAACATATTACTTTATCAGGTATTCATTTATTAGAGTTCCGTACTGTAACGATCCAGGGTGTCTCGTGACGTCACAAATATTAGAAATATTTTTCAGTTTAAAAAGAAAAACAATATTATTCAATCAAATCATTTAACAAGCATATAATAATCCAAAAATAAAGCAAATATTCGTTTTATACTGCACTAACTGGTATAGGACATGGAGATAGGTGTAAAAGTAGTTATTTAAACGTAAAATGAGGTAATATTAGAAAGCATAAAACCTCTTTAATGATATTTCATACTAAAATCGCGAGCTAGCAGTCAAGAAGGTGTCAAAAGGACTTTTCAAAGAATTGCAGATTGGGAGTGGTGATGAGGAAATGAAAAAGAAAAGATGGCAAAATATAGTTTTTTCCAGGTTTATTGTATTACTAAAAGATGAAAAGAAATCCATGGAGTGAAGAAAATCAATCAGCAAGAAGGAACGGAGCAGTTCTATTTAAAACAGGAATAATGAATTAATATTACTTAAGACCATCAGGTTCAAAGGGAAGTACTTCGCTATATTTAGTCTGTGGAAATTGAAAGGTGAAATCTTCTAATTCATTGTTTAGTAGGTGTAGTTCTTTAGTATTTGAAGATATACACGGACGGAAAATGTTTGCTGCTGAGCGAAGCGCTTTCCTGGTAGGTTGATGTTGAGTGAAAATGCTTATTGTAGGACAATATCGTTGTGGACATCACGCTGAGCGGATGATCTGATGATGGCAGATGGTTTTAATGTACAGAAGGGAAATCCAATGCTATTTTTAGCATATTTCCTAGTCGGCAGGAGCTTAGATGATGATGAGTGTAGATGCTTATTGTAGCACAAGATCATCGTGGACATCACTCTAGGCGGAAGGTCTGATGATGGTAGGGGATTTTAATGTAGAAGGGAAGCTAGTGTTATTCACTGCACATTTCCTTAGCCGGTGGAAGTTTAGCGATATTCACGAAGGAGATGAAAGTTTTATTCCACGCGATGATTAAAAATATCGTGAATGTATTTGAATACTGACCTCTCATTTTAGATTATATGTGATAATTTTTGTTTTAATCCTAACTGGAAAATTATTGGGAATAATTTTGTAGTTCGTTTTAGTATTAGTCAATAATTATTTTCTTAGCAGGTTGTTGTTGTGATCACGGAGATGATCGAAAGATCTTATTCCCGCATGAAAATTGAAGCATACTTTGATGTATATTTATCATACTAATTTTATCATTCAGCAAAAGCAGGTAGAGTTTTCTTTCGTCAGATCATGAAGGAAACACAAAGGTGGAGAGGAAATCTTTTCCCTATTTATTTACTGTAAGTATCACGAGCGTATTTGAATATCATTCTAGTAAATTCAAAATAGGTAATGTTTTCATGCGCCTATAACGTAAAAACTGGAAATTTAGATTAAGGGCTTCCGTAATAGGTAAAAGATATTTATCTCGAGCAAATCAGTGGTGACTATGAGCTGGAAGACGCAGTGTAGGCTGGTCCCATTGGGTGGACTGATAATCTGGTCCGAGTCGTGGGAAGCCGATGGAAGCGGAAGACTAACGGCTGCACAGTGTGACATGAGTTTATGATGATGATGGTGCAAGATGATGATGGTGATGATGATGGTAATGTTTAGGACACCTTCAGGATGGTAAAGACGACGATGATGATGATGATGGCGATGATGATGATGACGTCTTTAGATGATAAAGCTGACGATGATGATGATGATGGCGATGATGATGATGATGACGTCTTCAGGATGATGAAGCTGATGATGATGTTGAGGGACGAGATAGGCAAAGATTTTATAAGATAAGATGCAATATATTTATTTATCTCAAATCTATGGGCATAGTTCAGTTTGGTGAAGTTTAGATTTGACATTGTTTTAATGAATTTTCAATAAAATTTAACTTTTATTTTACAACAAATTTATAATATTTTTCAAAAAGTAATTATTGTCCTTCGTATTTATATGGGTCAAGCATAAGCAGTACCTTGTTAGTGACTCCTTACCACACGGATAGGATAGCTAATTGTATAAATTCGAATGAGAATAACGTCTTGTTGATAATTGATATCAATAATATATTTACAACTTACAATACATACACTTTGTTCTACGGATCAAACATAACTTTAGCATATTTCATTATACTGAAATACGTCTTAGATATATGGATGATTTCTATGAAAGTTCAGGAGAAGCAAAGTCAGCCTGAGAATTCATAAACGGTTCAATGTCTATAGTATACAAAATATATGCATAATATTATTATAATATCATTAAATACGGGTATGGAAACGATTAGGAATAAATGAAATGAAACGAAATGATCTTTATTTCCGACACACAATATCGCGAAAGGAACAATATAACACGGAACATAAAATAAGAAACTTATATAAATATACTAATTATACTCCGAAGCGATATTGCACGATGTCAGAAACAGATCCCGGCTCAGCTCAGCATACAACTTATTATCATTGTGTAATTACTCCGAAATAAATGTCCTGAATTTTTATTCAACATTATTAATCTCCATTTCATGTCGGCCGAATCTTCGAGAGAGGAGCAGAGGTTCCACACGGCGAGGCTGCGCATAATGCATAATCTACGGGCTCTTCTTTGTAGGTCGATTCATCAAGACATGTCTGATTGTCATTCTTCGAAACTTATTTAAAAGGTCATGTGTTTTCTTATAGATAATAGTATTTAATCTCGACGGTAGATGTATTAACTCTAAATTTACGGTTTCCCAAAAATATTATATCGCTTCGTAAGTCGACTTTATAATTATTGTAAAATCAAATATTGTAAAACCAAACATGATATAAAAAAGATAAACCCTGAGGAGTTTCTTTGGGCTTCTTCTCAATCAGGAGTAATCGAAGTTTCCGGATATATTTTTAAAACTCAAAGTTAGTTATGAACTACAAAATAATTCTAACATTTAATTATATATTCTGAGTACTAAAATTCAATAAAAGTATTCTGGTAAAGTAAATTCTAAATTCATAATCGTTTGAAATAACTTTCTTAATAAATAATTTGAGTTTTACTTATGTTTTTATTTATTAATCTATAATATGGAATACAACGTAGGAAAGTTAGGGTAACGAATTCTAGACTATCATCGTAGATGGCCACTTTAAATAAACCAGATTTAGATTTTGCATTAATTTATAGTTAGGAATTGGGGCTCAGTAGACGGCGTCATGATAAGCAGAAGAGGTTTATCATGACTTCGCTAATATGGTTAAAATAGGCGTAAGGAAATGGTAGAACGAGTTGTAAGCATTTCCGGTAGAAATGATAACATTTTTGTAACTAGTGGGAATTTTTGGGTCGAATAGTGGAAGTGTAACAAACGGGAATTATATATTTTTTAGGTAGTATTCGTTTAAACATTCTGATAATATACATTTGAATTATGTTTCAGAAGTTCAATTATAGGAAGTATTTCAGGTTTACTAAATTAGGTTAATATGAGTTGTTTTGTGGGGATTTACGTTTAGATTGCAGTGAATAGTAGGATAATGGATATTCCAATTTACTACATTGATCGCGTATTGAGTCGGTGTTAGTTAGGAATTGTCTCATTACTTTAAAAGGAATTGGATTACTACATTATCACAACGTACGGGTTCTACCACTATTAGGAGACGATCACTTGGCCATAACAAATCTAGAACATACAACAAGCTTAGGTCAATTTTAGGTTCTTTCCAACGGTATTAGATTTCCTAGCGTTATTTAATTCATTTTATAGTTTATTTAAACTTAGATCTTTAGGTTCGGTAAATTAAAGATACAACAACAATTATATGAATATAGGGGGAATAAATAGAGGGGGTAGATAGGGGGGAAATAGGGGGGGGGGTTTACAATCAGTGTTGCCGTGATCAGGATTATTAATTGGGCTTATGCGACTACCTTTTTCTTAACTACGTGGCCAGTCATTTGATTGGGATTTTGCGTCTTACACTTTTCTTAGACATTTAGGTTATTAAATAATATCGGAAAGGTTGTTGTTTGTTTTAGATTTGACTAGATGCGATATTTTAGTGTCGCACAATTTGCTGTCCGTGGAAATAGGAAAGGTTTTGAGACAATTTATGTAGGGGCGATATATGTAGGGTCGGTTTTAGATTTCACTAATGTTAATGATATTAGATAAATATTTCAAATAAGGTTTAATAATCAATTCGTAATTTGTATCTATTAGCTATAGGAACGTTTCAGTCTTTTAAACGTATTCAAAAAAAAACTAAATTAAGCAGTTGAAGTATAAGTTTGACAAAATAGATGGAAGCAGTATAGTTTAATTAGGATTTACAACGGAAATCATTAGTTGGTTGTAGTTTATTGGGGCGATGAAGTTTGGGATATCATCGTTAGATTATTTCAATAGGTTATAATGTAGAAGACTATGAGTAGAGGACAAACGGGATTCAAATCGTCATAGTAAACATTTGTTTATTTTAATTATAAATATTGTTACAGTTATTTAGGAAAGTGCATTAATGGCATGAGTTCATGACTAGAATGGTTCGTAACCTAATTAAGGAAAAACATAGGATTCAATTTTCATAATTATACGGATTATGTTATTGTAAATAATTTACACAATTATCTTTTGCGGTTGACACTAGGAAAGGTAATATTTGAATTTGGAAAAGATTATAAAACTTTAAGGGGCGTTTAAATTAAACTTCAAGACATTTAAAAATAGGAAATAAAATCAGTATACTAAAATTTAATAATTTAAGCCACGTTAAATAAAACGGTGAAAAAGTTTCTTTTTGATGGTGATTGTTAGATGCTTAATAATTTAAACTACATTGCGTTATTTTAAATCAATCTTTACAGTTTTGAAATGAAAGTAATAAAAATAATTTTGTTAGATCGTTCAATGATTTTGTTAAAAATACAACAAAATATTGATACATTCATTTCTCTAAAAATATTAACTAAGTAAATTTTTTTAATTTAGTTTTGTGAAATGGAGGTTTCTGAAAAGGCTATTATAGATATTATCTAAATTAAAATGATAAAGGGAAACAAACATAATTTTGGTCGTAATGTTTAGAAAATAATTTGGGGTTAAAAGACAAGCAAACATTTTATTAGTCTGCAATCAAGGAGGTCCTTGTTAATTCAATAAAAAGCGTGTTAGTGTGTTAAAAGGGTTTTGTTTGTATTTATGAAATGATTATAAACTAGAGTATGTTATTTGAATGGAAGAGGGGTCGGGGTTCATGAGAGATCTAATAAAAAAAATTAAGCAATAGTTATAATAGTGTTATAGATAGAGGGAGGAGGTTTTATGGAATAACAAAGGCTTAGGTTGCAGACAGGTTTGTTGACGGTGGCTTTGAATTTTACACGACTCTACAAATGGGTTGATTATAATTTAAGGCAGGTGCTAGGTTAAAAACAAAGCCTAAGTTTATAGAAAACTGTTATAACAACCCCATACTCCACAAGAAGGAAAGATCAGATCTACTACACTATACATCCGAAATGATAGCGAATTACAGAGTGAGAAATATATGTGAAATATTGCTGAAGTCATAGGCAATGAAGATACTTTGAACTATTAAAGTTAATCTGGTTATCGAAGGGTTTTGTGGGAGGCAGCTCGGAATGAAAAAATGATCCTTAGGGGTACCTTCTACTTTGAGTTATTAGGACTGACCAGCCTCACAACCTGGTTTCTTTTGGTGGCCAGGTTATCCTTGGGATAAGTTACTTTTGGTTATGATTGATGTGATGAAATTTTGGATATTGACTCATAATGTAATTCACTGTTGTTACGGCTTAAGAGGGCGTTTAAATCAGAATAACTTTGAATTTTAAATATAAATTTATAAAAGACAAATTGATTGTCAATTCAGTATAATATTTAGTATGGTTAACTACGTTATTCTTTCGAGAATATTTTTAAGGTGAAACAACATAAATAATTATAAAAAACATATGTAACAATTAATACTTTTCGAACTAATACGCAGTACGCTGCATATTATTTGAATATTTGTCATCGGTTTAAATATTTTAGATGCTCTCTTAAATTAAACATAACGGTTAGTTACACTACAGAACTATAATTACATTTTAAGTTCAGAGCCAAACGTCTACAAATTATAGTTGCTTAATGGGGTTTAATTATAAACATAAATAATTTTATTGAAGTTTTGGTAATATTTGTGAAAATGTTTTATCTAATGAATAAAATTTTACTTCGGCTTTAAATTTAAAACGCCTGCGCAAATATTTTAGGGGCGATTGTAACGATCCAGGGTGTCTCGTGACGTCACAAATATTAGAAATATTTTTCAGTTTAAAAAGAAAAACAATATTATTCAATCAAATCATTTAACAAGCATATAATAATCCAAAAATAAAGCAAATATTCGTTTTATACTGCACTAACTGGTATAGGACATGGAGATAGGTGTAAAAGTAGTTATTTAAACGTAAAATGAGGTAATATTAGAAAGCATAAAACCTCTTTAATGATATTTCATACTAAAATCGCGAGCTAGCAGTCAAGAAGGTGTCAAAAGGACTTTTCAAAGAATTGCAGATTGGGAGTGGTGATGAGGAAATGAAAAAGAAAAGATGGCAAAATATAGTTTTTTCCAGGTTTATTGTATTACTAAAAGATGAAAAGAAATCCATGGAGTGAAGAAAATCAATCAGCAAGAAGGAACGGAGCAGTTCTATTTAAAACAGGAATAATGAATTAATATTACTTAAGACCATCAGGTTCAAAGGGAAGTACTTCGCTATATTTAGTCTGTGGAAATTGAAAGGTGAAATCTTCTAATTCATTGTTTAGTAGGTGTAGTTCTTTAGTATTTGAAGATATACACGGACGGAAAATGTTTGCTGCTGAGCGAAGCGCTTTCCTGGTAGGTTGATGTTGAGTGAAAATGCTTATTGTAGGACAATATCGTTGTGGACATCACGCTGAGCGGATGATCTGATGATGGCAGATGGTTTTAATGTACAGAAGGGAAATCCAATGCTATTTTTAGCATATTTCCTAGTCGGCAGGAGCTTAGATGATGATGAGTGTAGATGCTTATTGTAGCACAAGATCATCGTGGACATCACTCTAGGCGGAAGGTCTGATGATGGTAGGGGATTTTAATGTAGAAGGGAAGCTAGTGTTATTCACTGCACATTTCCTTAGCCGGTGGAAGTTTAGCGATATTCACGAAGGAGATGAAAGTTTTATTCCACGCGATGATTAAAAATATCGTGAATGTATTTGAATACTGACCTTTCATTTTAGATTATATGTGATAATTTTTGTTTTAATCCTAACTGGAAAATTATTGGGAATAATTTTGTAGTTCGTTTTAGTATTAGTCAATAATTATTTTCTTAGCAGGTTGTTGTTGTGATCACGGAGATGATCGAAAGATCTTATTCCCGCATGAAAATTGAAGCATACTTTGATGTATATTTATCATACTAATTTTATCATTCAGCAAAAGCAGGTAGAGTTTTCTTTCGTCAGATCATGAAGGAAACACAAAGGTGGAGAGGAAATCTTTTCCCTATTTATTTACTGTAAGTATCACGAGCGTATTTGAATATCATTCTAGTAAATTCAAAATAGGTAATGTTTTCATGCGCCTATAACGTAAAAACTGGAAATTTAGATTAAGGGCTTCCGTAATAGGTAAAAGATATTTATCTCGAGCAAATCAGTGGTGACTATGAGCTGGAAGACGCAGTGTAGGCTGGTCCCATTGGGTGGACTGATAATCTGGTCCGAGTCGTGGGAAGCCGATGGAAGCGGAAGACTAACGGCTGCACAGTGTGACATGAGTTTATGATGATGATGGTGCAAGATGATGATGGTGATGATGATGGTAATGTTTAGGACACCTTCAGGATGGTAAAGACGACGATGATGATGATGATGGCGATGATGATGATGACGTCTTTAGATGATAAAGCTGACGATGATGATGATGATGGCGATGATGATGATGATGACGTCTTCAGGATGATGAAGCTGATGATGATGTTGAGGGACGAGATAGGCAAAGATTTTATAAGATAAGATGCAATATATTTATTTATCTCAAATCTATGGGCATAGTTCAGTTTGGTGAAGTTTAGATTTGACATTGTTTTAATGAATTTTCAATAAAATTTAACTTTTATTTTACAACAAATTTATAATATTTTTCAAAAAGTAATTATTGTCCTTCGTATTTATATGGGTCAAGCATAAGCAGTACCTTGTTAGTGACTCCTTACCACACGGATAGGATAGCTAATTGTATAAATTCGAATGAGAATAACGTCTTGTTGATAATTGATATCAATAATATATTTACAACTTACAATACATACACTTTGTTCTACGGATCAAACATAACTTTAGCATATTTCATTATACTGAAATACGTCTTAGATATATGGATGATTTCTATGAAAGTTCAGGAGAAGCAAAGTCAGCCTGAGAATTCATAAACGGTTCAATGTCTATAGTATACAAAATATATGCATAATATTATTATAATATCATTAAATACGGGTATGGAAACGATTAGGAATAAATGAAATGAAACGAAATGATCTTTATTTCCGACACACAATATCGCGAAAGGAACAATATAACACGGAACATAAAATAAGAAACTTATATAAATATACTAATTATACTCCGAAGCGATATTGCACGATGTCAGAAACAGATCCCGGCTCAGCTCAGCATACAACTTATTATCATTGTGTAATTACTCCGAAATAAATGTCCTGAATTTTTATTCAACATTATTAATCTCCATTTCATGTCGGCCGAATCTTCGAGAGAGGAGCAGAGGTTCCACACGGCGAGGCTGCGCATAATGCATAATCTACGGGCTCTTCTTTGTAGGTCGATTCATCAAGACATGTCTGATTGTCATTCTTCGAAACTTATTTAAAAGGTCATGTGTTTTCTTATAGATAATAGTATTTAATCTCGACGGTAGATGTATTAACTCTAAATTTACGGTTTCCCAAAAATATTATATCGCTTCGTAAGTCGACTTTATAATTATTGTAAAATCAAATATTGTAAAACCAAACATGATATAAAAAAGATAAACCCTGAGGAGTTTCTTTGGGCTTCTTCTCAATCAGGAGTAATCGAAGTTTCCGGATATATTTTTAAAACTCAAAGTTAGTTATGAACTACAAAATAATTCTAACATTTAATTATATATTCTGAGTACTAAAATTCAATAAAAGTATTCTGGTAAAGTAAATTCTAAATTCATAATCGTTTGAAATAACTTTCTTAATAAATAATTTGAGTTTTACTTATGTTTTTATTTATTAATCTATAATATGGAATACAACGTAGGAAAGTTAGGGTAACGAATTCTAGACTATCATCGTAGATGGCCACTTTAAATAAACCAGATTTAGATTTTGCATTAATTTATAGTTAGGAATTGGGGCTCAGTAGACGGCGTCATGATAAGCAGAAGAGGTTTATCATGACTTCGCTAATATGGTTAAAATAGGCGTAAGGAAATGGTAGAACGAGTTGTAAGCATTTCCGGTAGAAATGATAACATTTTTGTAACTAGTGGGAATTTTTGGGTCGAATAGTGGAAGTGTAACAAACGGGAATTATATATTTTTTAGGTAGTATTCGTTTAAACATTCTGATAATATACATTTGAATTATGTTTCAGAAGTTCAATTATAGGAAGTATTTCAGGTTTACTAAATTAGGTTAATATGAGTTGTTTTGTGGGGATTTACGTTTAGATTGCAGTGAATAGTAGGATAATGGATATTCCAATTTACTACATTGATCGCGTATTGAGTCGGTGTTAGTTAGGAATTGTCTCATTACTTTAAAAGGAATTGGATTACTACATTATCACAACGTACGGGTTCTACCACTATTAGGAGACGATCACTTGGCCATAACAAATCTAGAACATACAACAAGCTTAGGTCAATTTTAGGTTCTTTCCAACGGTATTAGATTTCCTAGCGTTATTTAATTCATTTTATAGTTTATTTAAACTTAGATCTTTAGGTTCGGTAAATTAAAGATACAACAATAATAATTATGAAAATAAGGGGAATAGAGGGGGGGTCGTTACAGTACCCAAAGGGAACCCTCCGCTGTCTGTCTTATTATTATTAGGAACGTTAACAGCTCCTCTTACATCTTAACTTGTACAATGTACCTACATATCTACATATTATATACAAGTCCAAGTTGAAATACAATTTTAAATTAAGGTTCTAATCACATAAAATTATGATAGCATCTTATGATGCTTATGAGCATTTAGAACAAAAACAAAGAATTTAATTCATAAAGCACTAAGTACCTATACCACTACCCCCACAACTAGATACAGAACATGACACATGTACCGAAAGACTAGAAGACGGTCGTTGATTGATCATTACTGCTTAAATAATTTTTTTGTTTAGAACTAACCATCGACCTAGATGTAACTAATAAAATATCCTAGGTCTGTGGAGCAAACATAGTATTAACCCTATCCGGGCTTATTATAAATTAATTTTCAACTTTCCATCAACGTTGTTCGAAGAAAGAATGTGTCGTATTTTACTTACAGCGTTTTAAGCCAAGGAAATTACTTTGCAAGTCGCTAATCTCAAAATCATTATCTACAATGACATGCTGGTTTATAAGACTTTAATACGAAAATGTAAAACTTTCTTGAGCCACGGCGGGAATACCAGCAATCAAGATACAAAGTATAGCGTTTTTAGGACGTAATTCATCGCTACATGGTTAACATCCCGCATGTGTGAACAAAGCGATTTGCTTCCACGTTTATCATGCAAACAGCCAAAGAGTGGAACGCTTTGCCGGCGTCTGTGTTTCCCGAAAATTACAATCTTGGAGTCTTCAAATCGAGAGTGAATAGGTATCTTCTAGACAAGCGCGTTACATCCTAGACCGCATCATCACTTACCATCAGGTGAGATAGTGGTAGATCGCAAGCCTATCCATCAATAAAAAAAGAAAAAAAAGAAATTAGTTATGACATCCCAGCAATATGTAATATCACTGCCTAATCTGTGCAGCAATATCGAATATATAAATGAATAATACCACAGATATTAAAATAATAGTTACATAATACCTAGCAATGTTACCTAATATGCAAAAAGGAGGCTAACCCTCTACTTACCTACTGCAAGAATCGGCGTTTGGGTTTTCGTCCAAAATACCGTACTCAGATGAACTACCGTACCGTAGAACCCGTTTTCAGCCAGTGTGTGCTGCTAGAAAAAAAAATTAGGCATGATGACAGGGGGGAATGGGGGGGGGAACTTAGAACAAACGTCACATATCAAAATTTTCAACTTCAACGTCAACTCTTGGTCAATGGCCTTTGTGGAGAGGTGAATCAAAATTTTCCCCTCTAAGATCCCCCGCCCCACTTCCATGAAATCTCTCCTTTCACTTGCCCATTCTTCTTTTGTTTACTTTCTTTGTAAATTTATTTCTAGTAATAAAATTAAGTTATAAATATTATGATGTGTTATACCTTTTATATTAAATAATTATATTTCATAGCTCCATTCTTCAGATATAGTTATTATGACCATGTAGTACTCTAATCATACAGGTAGATTCGCACGCTGTTTAGATTTATATCCATTAAAAATATCGATTCAGTGTATCGATATTGCGGTATTCTCACTACTGTCACAGCCCCTCCCTATAACGTCATTATTTTAGAGAATTTGTTGATCCGATTTCACTTGTTGATCCGGGTGGTATTTGTTGAACCAATACCGCATCACCGTTAGAACGTGGCTCCAATTGGAGCCACAAGTGCAACCAACAGTAATAATAATTGGCTGGCGCCAACCAATTGCTGAGAAAAGCTTTGTTTTGTCGTAGATAAGAATCCCTTGAACCTGGAAGCCGGAGTTTGATTTCCCCATTTTTTACACCGTACCTACATGCAGACAGATTATTCTCCATCACTTGTCTTCCTAGTATATTACGTGACACTGGCAAAATTGCGACATTACTCCGTCGCAGAGGCCATAATCAAGAAGTCAAGTCAAGAATCAAAATTTTAAATCGTTTGGTAGTTGGATTCCGAAAAATCCTTATTTCCCTCGTCAAAGGATAAAGTGAAAAAACGCACAAAAAAAGTCAACTTCAGACGAAGTGACATCCACCAGCTTAGCATTTATATCATTGTCGGTTTGTCGGTCAAACACATGTCAAAGGAGTTTTGGCGGGAACGCGGAAAAGTTCACATTGTTGCATTATATTGTTTTTCAAAACTCGTGCTTTTTCGGGTTAATGTTTAAAATTGATGGAGTTTCACATTCAATCCTGAATTACGAGCATGTGTGTGCGCGTGTGTGCGTACATCGGTTACTTAGTTCTCCTGCGGATCTCCTCATTACGGATCTTATCCCGCAGGGAAACACCGAGCATTGCTCTCTCTATAGCCCATAGCGGTAATTGTTGGGAACGACACTCTCGAAGTTGTCGACAAATACGTCTATCTAGGGCAGACTGTCCAATTGGGTAGGACCAACTTCGACAAAGAGGTCGCCCGAAGAATCCAACTCGGCTGGGCAGCGTTCGGGAAGCTTCGACCTATCTTTTCGTCCAAAATACCACAAAGCCTGAAAACAAAAGTTTTCAATCAATGTGTGTTGCCAGTGATGACTTATGGAACTGAAACGTGGTCTCTAACTGTTGGCCTCATTACTAAGCTCAGAGTCGCACAATAAACTATGTGTGGAGCCAAAATATATGAAGAAAAAAAACACATGTCAAACCACAAAATCCGAAAGGAGTTTTGGCGGGAACGCGGAAAAGTTCACGTTGTTGTATTGTATTATTTCTCAAAACTTGTGCTTTTTCCAGTGTTAATGTTTAAAATTAATGGCGTTTTACGCATTAAGTGCTGAATTACGAGCATGAGTGTGGGCAAGTGATATAATGTAGTGAAATGTGATTTTCCGTGTTGCTTCTAAAATTCCATAGAAGCTTCTAGTAAAGTTGCCACCACTTTACTGGAGCATGACTTAGACTGGAATATGACTACCTGACTTAGACTGGACTAAGACTTGACTTTACGTGAAATATTCTATTAACATGATGAAAAATTACAATACTTGACACTGGCTAAATACACTATGTGTGGAGCCAAAATTAAAAAAAAAACCGAAAGTAAAATCAAAGAGTATATAATTTATTAAGTAACAAACCGTATACCCGAATCATCCACTCGATTCCCTATTCGAGAGTCTCGCGGCCGGACGGAGGCCATCTCGGTTTATGGAGTAACGCACCTAGTAGTTACATCTCACTCTAGCATTCACGATCCACCAGCCAATTCATGTTTGGAAAGCCACAGGACGCGAGGAACAAAACGAATATTATGCCTATACAGTATTATGCCTCTGTCAGACTTTTGAATTGCACGAAAATCTGCTAGGTTATCATGTGCCTTGTTTGGAACAGTAGATTACTTTTAATATAAATAAAGTGATATTGTACATAATCAAAGTTAAAACTTCGCAGTAAATACCTTATCCATTTTACGTTAATTATTATACCATTAAAAAAACATAAAGTAGACAGTACCGAAAGAACCGACAAGAACCGGGACAAAATTCTAAATTCCCGGTTCTTTTTGATGTCAAAAGAACCGAGGAATCCCGGGGTTTTTCAGTACCGGGATTTCCCGGTTCTGAACCCTAGCCACACCACATCACCAAGGTTCTGATTAATGTATATGTTACCTACTTATGCCTTATCCAAATAAATGTATTTTTCATTTCATTTCAAGATAAACGGCGAAGGTTCGCGGTTGAACGCTAGTGTGTGTGCGACGTGCTACAGCGATGCATCGGGCGCAGACTCTGACACACCGTCAATTTGTTTGCCTGTTGCGCGACTGACGTGGGCTTAATAAAATGAAGGACGCAGTAGCTTTATATTTAATGTCGGTGAATAATAATTATGTTTTACAAACTGCAAGGTTATTATTTGAGATTACAAAAATATATTTTATAAATAAGCTTAAAAAAATAAAAGTAACTATAACTGTTATTAAGAAATAAATGATATAATGATAAAGATATGATGATATTAATTTTAAAATTCCTTATCAATATGAAGTAAAACCATTTTTTATTATTTGTCTGTCTATCTGTCCATTTGAATACGGATCACGGGTGTTATAGCAGCAACAGAAATACATCATCTGTGAAAATTTTCAACTGTCTAACTATCACGATTCATGAGATACATCCAGGGCCCCGTTTTATAAAGCTACAAGTCTTGTACTTGTAGCAAAAACCTGGCAACACAGCCAAAAAAAATTGAAATAATTCGTTTTATAAAGCTACAAGTTAACAAGTGTAAAAGCAAATTGGTTGATATATTACTTTACTCTATGAATTACGAGCACTTGTTCGTAGATCATAGACAATCCATAGTGTTTTTTCAATTTTTAAATGTAAAATCGAACAATTGTTATGATCGTTACAAGTATACGGTACTACAAGTTGTAAAAATTTTTACCTAACTAAAGAGCTAGGTAAATTGAACTACAAGTGTAGATAAATTTACTGAAAGTGGGTTGTATTGGTTGTGTCACGTAATAATGAAGGTTCAATTAGTAAAATTAAGTAAATGTGAATTAAATATCTTTACATAACGACAAATTCAGCTTGATCTTAGCCCATGAATAAGGAACACATATCACAAAACCTAACATGAGAATAGCCATATATAGATAACCTTGACCCAACTTTATATAGGTACTTAAATAGCTTAACATAAAAATAATGACACCCATGGTTTCACCCACAACTTATTTATTTTCCCGCGGGAGCTTTTCATTTTCCGAAATAAAACGCATCTGTCCCGGTGATATAAGTACTCATATTACCTAACTACTTTTCATCCAAAAAGATTCATGTCAGAACAAACAAAATAGACTGTTTTATTAATTTATATTATGTAGGGATTGAATGTAAACTTGACACCGGCTAAATTCACTAATAAAGGGAAGCCAAATTAAAAAATAAGCTATTTACCGTGACTTTTATTTGTAGTGATGTGCAACTTGTAACATCATAATCTAGATTTTATACCCTACTTGGTCTGTGGTTCCACACCATGACGTTTGTAGTGATGTGAATTATACTTGTAATCGATGATTTGTAGGTTTATAAAACGCTTGTAACTAGTAACTTGTAGTTACTTGTTCTTGTAGTTACTTGTTCTTGTAGCTGCTACAATTGTAGCTTTATAAAACGAGGCCCTGGTAGCAGATGGACAGGCAGAAAGACAGACAGCGGAGGTTTAGTAATAGGGTCCACCTTACCCTTTGAGTATAGAACCCTAAAAATGAACTTAGTGCAGTGCTATGTTATTACTTAGTGCAGTCGGGATTCCCACTATACTAAGCAATAAGAAAGTAATTTAATGCATGTTTTTATTTATATCTTAAAAGACAACAATCGGCGCGCCAGCTTTATCGGCAGTGTGGCACATTTTTCGGGCTACGGGAATACATCGCGCGAATACTTCGTCAGGGCCTGACGCATCGCTGTATGCACACATTTAAACGTTCAACAGCGAAGCTTCGCCGTTTACCTTTAGGTGTAGCCAAGCCATAAGAGTGGTTTAGCCATGGTATTTTAGAAAAAAAAAAACATGTGCAATTTAAAAAAAAAAACTATTTTATTTCATACATTGTCAAGTATTGTAATTTTTCATCATGTTAATAGATTATTTCACGTAAAGTCAAGTCTTAGTCATAGTCATAGTCCAGTCTAAGTTAAGTAGTCATAGTCCAGTCTAAGTCATGCCTAATGTCCTATAGTCCATGCTAAGTCAACTTCTATGGAATTTTGGAAGCAACACGAAAAATCACGTTTCACGTTTATATCACTTGCCCACACTCATGCTCGTAATTCAGCACGTAATGCGCAAAACGCCATCAATTTTAAACATTAACCCTCGAAAAAGTACAAGTTTTGAGAAATAATACAATAATAATACAATGCAACAACGTGAACTTTTCCGCGTTCCCGCCAAAACTAAAAAAAACTATTTTTAAATATTTGGTTTTTGACAAATAATAATCGATCAATAAAATAGGTTTTTTTTAATAATCGATATTTATAATAGTCGATTTTTTTTCTTACATCCCTAGTAAATTATATACTCTTTGGTTGAAAATTGAAGTTATGAACGGTTTCAGTTATTTTTTTAGTCATTACATTATTGCTGAAAAGTGCTGAAAATGGCCGAAGATAATATTACGAATACTCAAACGCAAACCCAGACACAATCGTCTGATGTGGAGTGGAGCCAAAATGCTCCTCCATCTTGCATCCCCAATATTTGGGGAAGACTATATCCAACAAAAGCATCCTTGAACGGAAATCACTGCTGGAGAAACGCTAACAACCCTGAGTACTTTGGTGCGTATGTTTTAACTGCCTACCTTCAAACTATCAACCAAGTAGTTGATCAGTAAAAGGCAATCAAATTCAAAAAGGAATGCAAGCCTATTGAACCCGTTCCTCTTGGTTATCTACTCATATTTTAACAGTTATTTGAATAATAGATACTGATTTAGTCTTCTGCAAAATTAAAAACATGTAACGATGCACGGGGCACGATATCTCAGTTGGTAGTAGCCCTGCCTTCTGAGCTGAGGACAAACAATTGTGTGATGAACATAGATGTTTGTTCTGTGTCTGGGTGTTATTATTCTATGTATGTATTTACAAACAAAAAGTATCTAAGTATCAGTTATCTGGTTCCCATAGTACAAGCTTTGCTTAGTTTAGGGCTAGATGGCGCTGTGTGAAATGTCTACACATATTTATTTATTTTTAAATGCTTAATTATAATATAATCTATCTCTAATCTTTTAACAGCATCATTATTATAACACCAAACAGATGAGGTTGATGAAGCATGTATTTCCGACATCCGCCTGGTGTTTTGTTTAATGCCCATCCCTTACTAAAACACCTAGGGCTTAAAATCAAGCAGTGATATTCTATATGCTGAAATCTACATGGCAACTATCTACTTACTATAACAGGGTTTATAGAAGTGGGGTGGGGTATTTACACAATCCGATGCCACTAGTTTCCATAAATCAATGCTTTTTGCGGGTTGGAGGAATACCAATCATATACAAATGTCGTTATTCTGTAGAAAAAAATATCTATAGAAACATTCATGTGTTCTGCATTCCTTTGTAATAATACAACACAACTACTATGCATAAGTAGATTACATAGGATGCATCAATTTGTAACCACTCGGTCTGCAAGGTCCCTTAGCTCTCATCAGTGCTTTGTCACCTATAAACTTTATTTTGCCTTTATGGATTGAACCCAAAGCATACAGAGAAGGCTGCAGTATTCCTTACCAATCAAACTTTTGCCAGATAGAAATGAATACAGATCTAACTGTTGCCCTGGTGTAAAATACCACCTTTCCCAACGATGTCCAGCTTCTGTGCAGCTAATTTTGCCTTTCCCTCAACAAGCCGAACTTAACTATGTTAGAGGAACAACCAAATGCTCAAGCTGGTCTGTTATTTGTACTAACACTTTATTAATTTCAAATTTTAACTACCCTTCTGTGTTACTGGTAGGTTAGAATCAGAAGGCAAGTGTATTACCGTTGTTTTTATATTTTTTAGACCTCATCCAGCCAACATTCACCCTTGGCAGAGCTTTAAGCTGCTCATATGCTATGAAAAAAGACACAATTAAAGACAGCATAATTAAAAATGTCAGCAAATTACACTTTACAATAAAGCGTGATTTATCGTAAGTTATTGCATTAAATGCAAGCATGCAGATTTAATGTTTGACCTTTTTAATAATATGTTTATATTTTTCCACAGAGAAGCACAGTGCCCAGCCATCTTAACAGACTTCTCCTACAATGGAACATTCATCAATGGGGTAAAAGTAGGGAAAGGTGTTAGCAGAGTTTTAGATGACCAAGATGAGATTTCTGTGACACACCCAGTGGTTAAAAGTAAGTCAAGTTTTCAAAAGTGTAGTGTAGTAATTCAGTTGCGCAACTTAACTTATTAAAAGCCTTTAATTCTTTGTTTATGTTTGCCTTTTTGTTTATGTTTTTATAATATTTTTACTTTTATTTCCCAGTTTTTGTATATAAAGATTTATTGAAAACTGAGCAACAGCAAGGACCGAAAGAGATAACCGAGAAGTATTACATATCTCGGGTACTGGGGCAAGGAGCATGTGGTCTCGTGAGATTAGTTTATGAAAAAGTATGATTTTACAAATAACTGTTAATTGCATGTTTTTATTCTATTTATTACTAGCTGACCCACCCTGGCTTCGCACGGGTTAATTAGTTTTAAGTCCTAACCCTGTTTATGGGTAAGAGAGAATCCCTTCGCCGTCCCATCCATTCATCCTTTTCCCCTATTTTTTTACTTTTCTGTTCTATCTTCCCTTCGACAGGGTGAGTATATTTTTTTATTTAATTTTTTTTTATTGAAATTGAAATTGATATCCAAACATAATAATAATATGCATACAAAAAATCTTGAATAAAAATTACATCCTTATTGCTTGGGCAACCCGCACTTGGCAGTTTTAGAAAACACAAAGTATCGTAAATGTTATTCTGCATAATTAGCTATTACCGTACCAAATTTCAGCAAAATCCGTTCAGTGGTTGCAGCGTGATGCATGTTCAAAGGGACAGACAGACACAAAAAATTCAAAAAAAATTGTTTCTATTTCCATATCGATTAAGAAGCATACTGCAGTCAAAATTTTCCAAAAATATTCAATGTACAGATTTATCCCAGTTACAGTTTTATTATATTATGTGTTGATAATTTCTATTTTCTGTATTATATCTTATGTATGTAATTATTATTGTTTTATTTTGATTGTCCTTGGTTTTAGACAAAATGCACCATGCATGCAATGAAAATAATTAAGAAGAGCAGGCTGACTAATGGACAGTTCAATCATTTGACTGACCCGGAGAAAATTTTGAATGAAATTAACATTATGAAATCTCTTCAGCATGTAAGTAAATGGATTTATGTAAAACCAATAATTACAATGTTGACCGAAAATCTCGCTGGATCCATTATGGATCTGACTCATTGTTCTACTGAGATTGAATCTGATGTAATAGTACCTACCTAACTATTAAATCTAAAGTAATGGCTTACTGTTAACAAAACATATTTATCTCAAATTGATTCCTCCATACTTCGACTGCAAATGAGTTTGTTTTAGTTAGTCATCCTTTAATTTACCTTTATAAGATGTAATATAATTATGCTAAAATGTTGAGTGCAATATTTATTCACTGAATGTTGTGAAAAAAGTGCATGAAACTATCTTGTGATTGATAGAAAATCAAGTCTTTATTTTTACAGCCGTGCGTAATATCTACAGAAGAAGTGTTTGACACTCATGATGCTGTGTACATAATCTTGGAACTGATGCAAGGTGGAGAGTTGTATGACCGCATTTCGAAGCATGGACACTTGTCGGAGCCTATGACTAGGTTCTTGTTCAGGCAAATGGTGCTGGCTGTCAAATACCTTCACTCTCAGGGCATCACTCACAGAGACCTCAAAGTTAGTACTGCTATGCACTTGTCAGATAGACAATATCACTATCATAGTGCAGTTAAGAGAAGTTGTATCATCCAAACATTACAATACAATAGATTAATAAATTCTACTATTGTGTGCCTGTACTTATAGAATTACAATGTAACACTACACATTGGTTAAGTTAGAGGCTTGTTAAAACTCTTAAATTTTTCAGCCTGAGAATGTGCTACTTGAGAGTAAGGATGAAGAAACGCTAGTAAAGATCACCGACTTTGGCCTGAGCAAGTTTGTTGGCGAGGACAGTTTTATGAAGACTGTCTGTGGGACTCCCCTGTACTTAGCTCCAGAAGTGATCCGTGCTAACGGCGTCAAGTGCTATGGACCAGAAGTTGATGTATGGAGCCTGGGAGTCATATTTTTTGTATGGTAATCATCTGTTTTCTTTATCCTACTATATTTTTAGGTCTTGTTTGTACAGTCGCCTGCACTAATAGCTAGTATACATACATAATTTTCAAAATATTGCCAGTCTTATTTTTCTGACTAAGTCTCATTTACATTTTTTTACATGTTTTTTGAGTAATTCAACACAGTGACAATATTTCGAAAATAGTGAAATGTATACTTATTAGTGCAGGTGACTGTACATAAGGGGCCCATACCATATTACTAAAGTCATCTCGCTCGCGCCTTTCGCAATTTTTGAAGATATAAAGGAAGAAAAAAGAATATGGGCCCTTATCAAACATTAAAAAAAATGTTTTAATGTTTTTTAATGAAATTTTTCTTCTTCATCAGCCTGATAGATCTTAAAAAATATAAAATCTTAATTCTTTAAACAGCGATAAAAATACTGGTATATTTTAATTCCAGTCTTGTGGGTTATCTGCCGTTCTCACCTGACTACAAAGATATGTCACTGACCGAACAGATCCTCATCGGAAGGTACAGGTTCTCACAAGAGCACTGGAAGGGAATCAGTTTGCAGGCCAAACAGCTTATGAAGAGAATGCTGACAGTGCCCGTTAACAGAAGGATTACTCTCAACCAAATACTGAACCATGCATGGATGCAGGTTTGTATAGTTTTTCTTAGATGCTTTTGGAGTTTTACTTTTAGCTGTCACTATCTTACACTATCTTTTAGCCAGCATAGCAATTCAGAGAAAACAGATGCCAGATAATTTATTTTCTTTTGCAAGGTATGATGAGTTGAGTTGGAATACTTACTTATATGTAAATATCAATTAATCATTTTTAAGGTTCCATACCCAAAGGATAGAACAAACTCTATTACTAAGGTTCCAATGCCCATCTGTCTGTCTGTATCTCATGAACCCTGATTAGTGAATAGTTAGACAGTAGATGTATTTCTGTTGTTGCTACAACGACAAATAATAAAAAACAGAACAAATTAAATATTTAAGGGGGCTCTCATACAAACATGTTTTTTGCGAGACCGGCTAACACTTGGCCGGTTTTATATTAAAATAATGTTGAAACACATATTTAGTGTCTAAAAAATGTTTCTACTGCAGGATTCTAACACCATCTTAAGAGTTGAAAAGCTGCTGTCATACAAAATTCAGCTGGCACTGTCTCACCAAACGCAGCAGACGATTTCTTCGACTTGTACAGAAGAAAGCAGCAGCAATGTAGACCGCTGCAGCAATCCCTCACTCACTGTGACGAGACTGGTAGCTACAGGGAAGCGAGCTCTCAGTGATAGCTTCAACTCCGGTGAACCTGACCCTAAAAGATTGAGGGTTGCACTGAGTGACAAAGATGACGACACTAACTCCACAAACAGCTATTGCTCAAGGGAATGATAAGTTAAGTTAAATAACTCATTTTGATTGAATTTGTAAGCTTAACATATTATTATTGACTTATATACTTCAACCAAAGCAGAATAAGTGTACTCATGAAAATCCGCCTTAAACCAGTATCTAGATGTAGTTTCAGATTTATGTTAAGGATTTCTAGTAAACTGCCGTTTGCGTATACTATGTAGATATACACTCAAAATCTGAGTTCACATAGGTTTCGTACTTAATTGTTCTTAAGAATCTGGTATATTCTGTTGTTTTAATTCCAATGTGATTTTTATTTTGTTTTAAGATTATGAATGTAGTCGTCAAAGACCGCCCTAGTGCTAATTGGTATTGAGGGCAACTGTTTTGCGTTACGTAAGGACCATTTATATTTGTTGTGCGTTTATAAAAATTTGTTGTATGTTGATGAATGCTAATTTTAAATTTTTAGTCTCGCTAGATAAGATTATTATGTAGGCGTGAAAGACTGACGGCCTTAGTATTAAAACTAGGTAGATACCTGAGCTGCGTTCAAGTGTTTTGAACAATGAAAATGTTTTATTTGTTGTGCGGTAAAAATAATTTAGAATTTCTTGAATAGTGTTGTTTTAATTTTGCCGTACTATTTTAACATACTATGTTAAACAATGTCAGTGCTGATAATGTGCCATTTTAGATTGTAGTTAGCCACTTAGTTTTCGTTAATATACCCACGGCACCCGATGTACGTCTAAAGTAGTAGTTACAACCACTACTCAGCGGAGCAAACTAAAGTTATTCATTAATTTTATGTTTTAACCTAAAGGTGAGTTTGTCTACTTTGCAGCACACTTGTTAACTCTTTCAGCGTAGATACGTTCGAATCATTCCCCTTTTTTAAGTATGATGTTGAGAAAATTAAGTGGACCAGTGATTATGTCACAATCTGTGATTTAAACATACCTACCTCATAGTGTCAGGTATTTTATTGTTGATTTTGATTATTATATTAAGTATAATTGTTGATTTTAGTAACAACTTTGTACTACTGTCCTAGCTAAATTATATTGATTTTCATTGCCTGTGTGATGAATCAAATATTTAGATTATGAATAGAACTATTTTGACCCACCATACATACCTGTGAAGTGTTTTGGCTAGGATGGTAATCTCCATTCTCAATTACAATAATTTTAAATTGATACTACGTTTTATCAATAAAACGAATGTTATCGAAAATAAATTATCTTTTATTTCAATTCCACGCTTTGTACACAATTATGTACAAAAACAAACTATTTTAGAAATTAATTTAGACAAATATTAAATTAATTCAGTCTTGTTGTATATTCAGTACAGTTTAACTTGCTTCTATGAGATAAAAGGCACCTTAAAAACGAACCTGAGATTAGGAACTATAATAACATGGAGGCTACCATTTTACTTCAACAAGGAGTCTTGCTAGCATAGTGGTATGTGTATAGTTAAACTGTACGAATATTTTAAACAATTATTAAGTAATTATTGTTCACCATTATAATGTGATTGCGATTCCAAAATAATAATACAAACAGTGAAATATAACAACATTAAATTGGATTGTAAAATAATATGTATAAATAACAAAATGTACAGACAACAGATTTCACTCGTTTTACAATGCTATCTGTTATTTTTTTTTATATGATTTAGGTACTGCTTAATTAACTGGCTCATTGATAGGCACAATTTCTTGTTAACAGCAAATATATTATTATGTTGCCTAAAAATCCTAAAATACTCTAACATAAAATCTTCACACAGTTTCAACACAATGCTTTCACTATTCAGTCTTCTACAATATGTTACCATGTAAACTATATAATTTTCATAGCATTTCTTCGTAGAAGTATATAACACATCACACTCAAATCAACTACAACATTGTTGAGTGTCTTTCAAATGCTTTATGTAACTGGTTCCTTATATTAAGTCATTGGTCTAGTCGTGTGTAGTGTTAGCTCTCATAGCTACACAAGTCTAGACCGAGGTAATACCAGAATGAGAATGTCCTCACAAAATTATTCCCTACTAACAATTTATTCTTGGGCTGAACTGTGTGAGGGTTCCCTGCTTTGAGCTTCCGCTTCTGTGAACAGAATATATGAAGTAATAAATACAATGTAAAAAAAGGTTGTGTCATGGATGAAAGTCAAAACATTTGTATGTATTCACATGGACTACAGAGAATTTATGTAGGAGGCGAGCAGCCGCTCAAAGTGGCGCTCTCTGGGGAGGCCTATTTTCAGCAGTAGACGTCTCCAGGTTGTTGATGATGACAAAAAACTTAGAAATGTAGATAACGCCACCTAGCGGGATAAATGAGCGATGTGTCTCAGGATGAAAAGAAGGAGAACTTTCAACTTTGCTGTTATGTCGAGAATCGAGGGAGACTTCAACCCCTGGCCTAACAGAAGGATGTAATAAGATTAACTTGTGTCTATAACGTGTGTCTGTCTATCTCTAGCATCATACTCCCTGTCTACTTGTGTAGTGTCTACCCCATGGATCAACCGATTGTTTTTTTTTTTGTTTAGTGTCTTGATTGAATGGTTTTTAGCTATAATGACTAAAGAAATGTTTAGATTCAAGAAGTTTGTATAACAAAAGTAAAGCAAAAATTAAAAACCTAGAATTAAATACTTTTAAATAAAATTTTCTCACAAAATGTACGAAAATAAAATTTATGTGTTGTGGGTAATTAATTACTCTGCAGGTACCACGGTAGTCTGATACCTCAGCGGAACTACGGTAAGTTTTTTCTAACCCACTCTTTTCTAAATCATCCGCTGGTACCACAGATCCTGTGCATGTTGCGAGAAATAACTCATTTTCATTCTTTCTTGAAAAATAAAATGGAATGCAAAAAAATTTAAAACAATGATGAATAGAATGGGATTGGAATGGATGGCTTGAACAAAATATCCTCTTACGTAGGAAATAATTGTTTGACGCTTGTTATGTTGGGTGCGTTTTAGTCATGTTTTAGTAAATAAAATGAGTGCCTTATAAGTTTGCAAGTCCCCATGATAATGGCACATAGCTAAATCCATGCACAGCAAGCTCGTTATGATGAACTCACCTAAACGCTAACTAGCAGGCTAAACTACTTTTGAAGCAACTGAAACAACGTGAAGTTTTGGAAATGAAATTCGATAGAGAAACGGTATATAGAATAGATACGAAACTCAGTTACAAAAATTCAGTTTCCTACTTGTTTGGATTAAAGAAAAACAATAATCAGTTAAAAAGAAAAGAATTGATTCTAACCAAAGCAACAAATGTTTTCTCACTCCCACCACTATAGAGAAATCGTAGTGGAAGTGAGACAGAAATAGAAATAGTACACTCTTTTCTCTTGTGATTTTTGTGTTTACCCCCTTACTAATAAACATTGTGTAGCGGATGAATACTTATTCAGTGTTTTGTCTTTCTCTGTTGAATTTGAAATGAGCAAATATAAAACGAGAAAACATTCAGCTACCCCACTGTTATGCAGTGTTTATTGATAAAGGGGTTATACTAAAAATAGCGAGTTCTTACCGGCAATAGCTCGATCGACTCTGAGCTTGTCCCTGACGATGTAGAAAGCTGTGAGCAGGAAGAATACGCCTCCGATGACCTCCACGAAGCACGTGACAAACAGTGCGTATTGTAATGACTTGAACTGCACGTAGTCACTGGTGGGTGGTAACGACGGCGTCGACAGGGTCTGTTTTAAGCTTTCCGATATCTGACAAAAAAAATAGTTTATTAATTTTCATTTCATTAATTTGTATAACCAAGTCGAATAGTAGGTGGTTGTTGGATTGATTATAATTTATTTATGTTAAGTATATAAAATCCTACACTGGGGCCAATTTTAAAGGCTTTAGTTGTCAGATCTAAAGCTCCTAAAACTGTTGCTGTCCTTGTCAAATAGACGGCAATGTAAAAGATGGATATATTTTTAGCATTTTTAAAACTGTCAACTAAAGCCTTCAAAATTAGGCCTATTATCTAAACAAATTGACAGTACTAAAACCACAGAAAATTGAAACAAATGACGCTTTGCACAAGGAGCGTTTTTTTTTTGTTCTGTGCCTAAAACCATAACTATAAGCTAAACTAAAACTATAAGGGCGGGACGGCAAAGTTATTAGAACCATTAAATTAGTATTGTAGGTACAAAAATCTTGGTGGAATAATAAAGTATCGAAATACGACAGCGAAGTTTCGGTTAACCAACAAAATAAATACATACCGATCCAACTAAGTAGGGACTACCAGCATCTCCAAACATGTGTGATATTAATATCTGGAAAGCTGCAGCTGTAGACCTTCGCGGTGGCACCACCACATACTGTAAAACACAAACACGTAGATTAATACAAAGATTTTAATGGGTTATGGTGAAGAATAAGGAAAAATTACACAGTACAAGCTTGTAAACTATAATCTACAGCCAAAATGATTCCAAAACCATGTAACAAGAAGCCCAACACACTATTCTACAGGTTAAGAAAAATGTTAAAAAGCGCCATCTATTCTACTAATTGCGTACTACGATCAAAGTTTACAACATACATAGCAAAGGGGCAACGTGCTACCACTGAATTTCAATAGATGGCGCTTTTTACAAACAATCTGAAACCAGCCCACTCAGTCCGAACGTTTTAAAATATTCCAATGAGACAAAACTACTATCGGGATAAAACCTCATCACAACCAGGCAACCGTGAACCTCATGTACATTATAATGAGTGACTGATAACAACTTGCAAGCGATACAAAGCTAATTAAAAAGCTACATAACATAAAATACCATGCCAATTTCATGCACCAAAACCACCGTACCAATCGACCAAACTACCAACAAAACTACGCAACCAAACCAAAAAAATCGTCGGATCGCCCCCGCATGCAATAGGCTCTTTGACTAAACAAGGTAGGTAAGTAAAAAAAAAAGTTTTAAATAATAAAATAAATTGCAGAGTAATTTAATGGAATCCCATTCAGGTTACTGTAGTTTCTAGAGCCCTCTCCCGAAATTTTAAAAACGTACGCGCTTTATAACATTATAGTCCTTTTTAGATTATACAAGGTGACCTTGAATTGATATGTTATCCCGAAAGGGGGTAAATCTACACCCCAAAGTAGACTGTTTCATCTACGACTTTACTAAAGTAATAGTTTTTCATTGAAGAAATGCCATGTAAAGTTTACGTTCGAAAATAGCCTTAGCGCAGCTGGGTGGTTGAACTTCGTCCTTGACCGAGTGCACATAAATGAGTTTAACGACCTGTGTTTAGAAATGAATTTATAGTATCTTGCTAACTCTCGTAGCGATCGCACGTGCAATTTTGTGAGTGGTTTTAATTTTTACCATGGAAGTTTGGAAACACCCAGTTTCATGTAAGACTCTCACAACTTGTAGGGTATCATGGTCGCAGTCCCCCCATTTCGGGACATCATACTAATTCAAGGTCACCTTGTACAAAGATTCAACAATGAAGTAAGTTGGGACGTCACTGCGAGTTTGCGTTTATCTAGTCTTGTAACATGCCTTTTGCGATAGGTACCTTCTGTTTTCGACTTTCTAGGGATATAAATATACTAAATTTAGTCAAACAACCCATGTTGAGCAGTTACGAGAAGCGATCGCGGGAGGCGGTCTTACCAGGGACATGTCGGCCACAATTGCCCAGTTGAGATTCAATGCTAGTTCCGCGATGAACATGAGTAGGAAGGGCGCGTAGAAGGAGCAGTGCGCGAGAGTGATGGCTAGCGCCATGGCCGGCGCGGAGAGGAGGAGGCCGGCGCCGCAGAGCGCGGGATGCGCCCGCGGGCAGCGCTTCACGAGCGCGGCGCCGAGCCACGCGCCCGCCGGCACGCCCAGTACGCCGGAAGCCATCGTGATCGCGCCGAATGCGAGCGACACCCTTCGTACGAGTGCAACTTGCCGTCAATACATGCGTTCATTGCCAATTTACGTATCTGTGCTGATTGAAATCATTTGTGTTTACATTTTTTTTTATATCGTTTGGCTACCGATTTCGCTGTGGTAAGCGATGGTGTGACCGAATATGTGGCAAATCTATAAGCACATATTTACTCTAGCCTTGAATATGGCCATAGGTTATAATAATAATTATTAATAAATTCCAGGAAACAGGTAAGAACTCGATACGGAATGTTTTTATATTACATAAATAAAATGCAAAGAATAGGAAATGCTGGTTTGCATATTTCACAAAAAGATATGCATTTACATGCAGTGTCTAAAAACTTATTCCCGAAATAATGTGCTTCATTAAACGTATCAAATTATTATTGTTCTAAAAAAATGCTTCAGCCGTCCATACTAAACAAAAATGATTTCAAGTAGAGCTGTGAGATACACCATTATTTTAGTACAATTTTGTCTGAATTTATATATGCGCCAATAGCGAACATTCCATGCTATTCCCGTAGAAATAGACAGGCACAAATGCGCGATGGCTGTTTCAGTATCAATCGTGATAATTATATTCATAACATTTATAATAGTATATGGATTACCGCCAAGGTACACCAGCCCGTTTCACAATACATTGGAAACCTACACTATCCGTCTCCTTTATTCAAATCAGGATGAAAGAGACGAAGGATGCACTTTCCGATGAATTGTAAATCAGGTTGCAGGTCGCTTTTACGAACTAGCTATAAATATGGTTACAAGATTGCTCATGCTTATATTACGCAATAATCAAATTAATAGTGACAAAATAAATATTTGGAAGCTGTTTTATACTTAATTGTAGTTTATGTGAAAGCGTCATTCGTGTAATAGCATAATGAATGATAATTAGGGGCTGGATATTATGACGGGGAGTAGTATACGATGTCTCATTGAAATATTATTTATAACGTTCGGACTGGTGGACGATTTCTGTTTCACAACATGTGTAGAAGCAAGGGCTTCACGAACTGTCCGTCACTTTCATTTGTTTATGACCCATCAGCATTTTATAACGGAAAGTTACAAATGTTGGGAAAGTGATGGACATTTACATAGAGGCTAATGTATGCAGTTTCATAAATCACACACAAGTAAGAATATGGTTGGAATTACATTAGCGTTTTGCTATGCACTTCATAGTGCGAGCGAACAGCCAATGAGTGGAACATGTCGCCGGCGTCCTTGTTTCCAGGGGCCGTACTGTGAGCTCTTAGCGCGATTCAAATCAGAGCGTATATTGGATCGCAATGTTTTTTTTGTATGAATATTTTGACACGCGACCCAAAATAGGCTCTCTTTTGAATCGCGCTTAGAGCTCACAGTACGGCCCCAGCTCACTATAATCTGGGAGTCTTCAAGCCGAGAGTGAACCGGTATCTTCTAGGCAAGCATGCACCATCGTAGACTGCGTCATCATTTTCCATCGAGTTCGACAGTAATCAAATGCTTTGCCTATCAAAGATTTTTTTTTTAAATCCTTATATCCGATACGTTATTTAAAGCAAGGTAAATAAAGAAAGTGTTAATATTATATGAAACTGCATAATAAAGCCCGGCCCTGGTACAGAAAGCGCTCACCAGTGTCATATCGGCGACAATCGACCACGTAAGGTTGAGAGTCATCATGCCCAAAAAGATGAGTAGATAGGAGAAGCCGACGTATGTTTCGACCGCAATTAGGGCGAAGTAGATGAGCGGAGAGGAGACGAGGAGAGCGAAGCCGCAGACGAGCGGGTCGCAGTCTTCTATGCGGGGGCGGAGACGCTGCGCCAGAGCGGACCCCAGCGGGACTCCCAACACTCCCGCGAACATTCCCACGATGCCAAACTTGTACGAGACGCTGTCATATTTATTTATTTACTTTGTGCAGGTACTTTCGTATCGAAAATCATGTTTTTAAATTCAATAACATTATAATTATAGGGACACATTTTATTTAAACTACGTCCGGAATACTATAACGTTAATGTGAATTATTGTGAATATGCAAAATAATCATTTATTAATAACTTGAGTACATGGACTCATTATAAACACTGAATTGCATAGGTTTACTTTTGTAATAGGCTGATTGATTATAGAAATATGAATGCAAAAATTAAAAAATGTATACTTACTGTTTAAATATTTCTATAAATTATCCTCTATTAATTATCTTTTCAAGAGTTTATTTATTATCTTATTGTTTTCCACAACAAACTCGTAATTTAGCATCCTTCTTAATATACCTAGCTGATAGACTGTAGTTAATTAACTCCAATCGATTAATTGAATTTTAATTACAATAACCAATTATTGTTTCAGTATCATAAAAATCACATTCTCCAGGGATTTCAATACTATTGTAAATTTTGTTTTTATTACTTTTTTAATCGTAATTTTTCTAATTCGAGTGCTAATGTTATACAGAATATTATAAATTGATAATTACTGTCTTAAAATGGCGTCGTGTGCGTGACAAGAAGACGCGGAAATATCAGACGAAAAAAGTAGCTCTACTAAAAAATCTTATATAATTATTTATGTTATGGAACAAATATAGCAAACCGTATAAATTGGTATAATCGTAAAAATTGTCATTGTCACGGTAAGTGTATGTAACAGGTTGCGGCCGGGTTCGAGTCCCGCTCGCGATTCTCATTTTTCCTTTACGTTAAAAATTAATATTCGATCGTGTATAAGTCGTGAATAGTCAAAGATTACGTCCTATAATGACGAGTACCCACAATGGGATTTTCATAAACCAATAAACCCGTGGGCGTCTTATTTATATTGGGTGTAATTGAATTGATTAGCATCTTTTGAAACTAGGTAAGTACCTACCTGAGTCAGGAGACCTGACATTGGTCACGCGTGGACCAATAAATAACGAAATCTAACGCATCTATTTGGTATTGATAATAACTCCGAAAAATGGTATAACTATATAATCTACTGCTACAATGCAAAATTGTACTGTTTTAAATTATAACATAACAAAGTCTTTATAGATATACCTTAAGTGTGGTTTACTCTTTAAAAATCATTCCCATAACAAAGTAAACAAGAACTCTTTAAAGTATCAAAATCATTCGAGTGATTCACGGGAAACTTCATAATTCTTAGTAAAAATATTTTATTTGCACATTTCATATTTAAAAATCATGAAGAAATATTGTACTTACTATACTTGCTAATAAATTCAATTGCAGCCTATAAATGATACTTTATTTACTGTATAACTTATCCCAAAATGATCAGTGCTCACCTTTCAAGTGTGACTTCGACGCCGGGCTGCATCTTCAGCCCTTGGTATATGAACAGAGGGCCCCACCACGCGAGCGCGCCCGTTACGAACGCGACGCATGTGAACGCTAGCGTCGACAGCATGAACGATGGACTGAAATGTACAAATAAGACACAACATTAAAAAAAAGAAAATGAACAAAGTATTTGTTTAGGGGGCTGTTTTATATCATGGCTGGATAGCACGGATGGTCGACAAAATTGTCTTAAACCATTTTATGTCATTTCCTCCATACTTGCTGTGCTTACTTTTCAAGAGTGGAGTAAAACATGGGAAAGACAATTTTGTCTACCGTCCATCCTAACAGTAACCCACGGGCATAGGCGTATTTGGGGAGGGGTCCGTGATAAAAATGCTACTACTACATTATTGATTGTTAAGTGAAGCCACACATTTTCAGGAGCCCGCCCCCCCCCCCCTGGAAAATATTCCTAGATACGCCAATGCCCACGGGATAGCACGGACGGCAGATAAAATATGTACCTATAACTTCCTGCAATATGAAAATACCTACAGTTCAGAAAATAGATTGTTTTGTTCAGACATCACAAACTAAAATAGATAAGCATTGAACATTGAGCATTGCATTGATGATTTGTTGATTGTGAACTATCTTTTCTGATTGAAATTTTGTATTCCGTCTTTTTGTAACCATTGTTTGTTTATAAAAAAACACGGTTATTTATATACTGACGATTTATTTATTGCAAACGGGCAATGTGTCTCACAATAAAACAGTCGATATTTCGGTTATTAATAATTAATCAGCATCACTTCGTTTTTTCGTGTGTACTTCTAGTGTGGTCAAAACTAACCTAACACTTCTCCTCGCTTCGCTCGTCGTCGTAACCTACTAGTGACTCTAAAAAACAATAAATTACACTATGATTACCTACTTACAGCAAGAATTAATATGGGATAATGGGAATAGCGATTAATTGGGAACAATGCATCGGTGCATTGTTCCCAATTAATCGCTACTAAAACACATTTTTTATAAACTCACCGCTGGGCACCGAATGTTTATAAATAATCAAAAAATCATCCGTTTTATTGTAAGACAATAAAACGACAGTCAAGCAATAAATCGACAGTTTATAAAAAATCGGTTGTATTTTCGTTTTTTTTATAAACAAACGGTTTTTACAATAAGACGGTGACATATACATTAGGTAGTGACGGGCGAATTCATACACTATTAACTACAATAGCAAAGTCATCCAACATCACGCGACTGTTCATGTTGCCTTCACGATTACCAACACTTATTTAGTTTTCATGTCAAATTATACAAAACATAAAACGAAGGTCTTGTAGTTTCGAAATAACTAATAATGTGCCTTCAAAAATGTTTATCGTGTAAATATTCTTCAGTATTTATCAGCCTGCTTTCGTGCCTTAACTGGAAACTACAACATGGGATGGGAGTATTGCAATTGCATGTCCACTGTACTTTGAACGGGGACTTGGCGTTAAATCAAAATACCACAATGGCCTTGAAAACAAATAAAAATCACGTAATAATAAGTTATGAACCTAACACGTAAAATGTGTTACCAATACGATTTACAAATTGGAAGAAATTAGGGTCACAGTTTATAGATCATATAAAAGAGTTGTACCTTTTTTTTTTCTTAACCGTTTGTGTCCCACTGCTGGGTAAAGGCCTCACCCATTTCCTTCTACGCATCTCTATCTAGAGCCAGATTCGACCAATCGGGCTGATGTGCTACTTTTTTATTCTAGAGTTTCCTACTCAAAAATATGAAGCCAAAAAACTCTGTTTAAATAACTCTAACTAAACTAAATATACTTACTTTCTAATCAAAGCCCGTATATCTTCCATGTATGAGGTAGGTCTCATTTGGCTATCCTCCGCGTGACCCCGCGGTGGGTCTTCCATGACCAGTGCGATGAGGATGACTGCTACAGCACCAAGAAAAGGGGTCACCCGCAGACCCCAGCGCCAGTCGCCACCGATCGCTCCAGCGACCGAGCCCACTATGTAACCCATACCGCTGGAAAACAAAAGTATTAAGTAGTTATAAAACTGATCGATCCGTGGCCGTGTGGTAAGAGTCGGCTGGGGGAATATCCAGCAGGCAGCAGCATTCTTTTCGTTACATTAAAATCTTCAGCAACCGCCAAGCCGCGCCTGGTTAGGGTGGTGATTATGGCAAACCTCCCCCTAAGCCCCCAGTGGCGTTTTGTGTGGGAGGTCTGTGTTGACCAGTAGACATCTTGCGGCTGTTGATGTGAACTACTCCAGGACATATACAATATAAATAATCTATGGATATAATAAAATCTGAGATCATGCATACTACACAAATACATACAGTGTATTGGCAAAGATGATGAAATAATTATTATATTGGATTGCGTAAGTTGCTAGCGGTCTTTATACATGCGACACGGTTAATCGTTGATTTTGGATGAAGACACTTTACTAATATTTATATGTAAGTATAAGCTGAAATAACTGTTACGACAAATATTTAGGCAAATAAAAAACACATTTTCAGTTTGCTAACATATTATTACAATTGTAAACTAAAACTGATCGTTTTATTATTATTTACCTTCCCACCGGTATAGCGAAGTAGAAGAACGCGAGCATTTTAGAGCGCACGTGGCCGACGAACAGGTCGCTGATGATGGTCGGCGCTATTGTGGAGTATGAAGCTTCACCAATGCCCACAAGTCCACGAAAGAATGTGAACCAGTGAAAGTTCTAGAAACAAATAGTACATAGTTATTGCTGCCTCAAGTATGTAGATCCAGAGTTTGAGCAACTTGTGTATGTATATTTATGCTAGTTGTGCTTTTTTTTTGCACAAACAATGAATAAAGTGATTCGTGGTACGACCCACTACTTATTCAAAGTTCCAAACTTTGAATTCAAGGTTCGCCAGATTTAAATAAAATATTCCATAATATAAGAATCACTGCGGGCGTGAACTTTACCACTTCAACTTTTTTGTAACCTTTTGACGTAAACAGGCCAATTACGTTCACGATTTTTTTAATTACGGGTGTTATAAAATGTTGGAATACCAATCAAAGGCAATTTAGTGTTGGCAACTACCGATAAGACGATGATCTCTCATTTTGAAAATGTTATGTGATTCTTTGGTTAGACAAAATATACCTAACGCTTACTTTCAAGTACGATCCGCCGAAGGTGGTAATACTCCACAGAGCGACGCCAAAGGCCATAATGTAACGCCGCGAGTATCTGTCTCCCAGGTACCCAAACATAGGAGCAAACACCATGTATGAGACCACGAACGCCGTTTGAAGGAGGCCAGCTCCATCGTCTCCGATACTAAACTCCGTTTTGACATCTCCAAGAACACCTGTAACAAAAATAATACAGTTGGTATCCAAATCGTAATGAATTGCCAAAAACATCTATAATATCATAAAAAATACACAGTCCAGGTAAGAAGAGAAAGAGAGATGAGTCTAATCTTTAATGCTTTGAAAATAAATCAAATACGTATATAGCTTATTTCACACGATCATCATACCGATATTAACTTTTACTAATATGATGTGAAAAATCGAACGCTAGCGCTAGAAGGTTTAATTAAATATGTAAATTATTTCAAATTGTTATTATTTCCTGCCTTCTTTAATAGCTAAAGGTTCTAAAAAAGCCATCACACACATTATGAAAAAATAGTTTTTGATACAGAAAATGTAGCAAACTCGTAGCCTTACTAAATGTTTGTACCATAATTTTGTTTGGTCCTTGAGATTCAGATAAGACTAGGATTCTCTAAACGAAGTCGGATGATGTAAGCACCAAGAACTTTCTGGTAAGTGTAAAACTTAAGCAGTCGTGATCATACAGACAGGTCGAATTTAAATTGGCCTTGTGAAGGTGAGTGGCCCCACATTTTGCCAGCAGCGCGACGAAGTGTAACCGGTGCCCACACACAAATTTTACATTGCAACTGCAAGCACTTGTGAAGAGACATGTCCAAAAAACAGATATATTCGTTCTCCTACTATCAATATACTTATGATACAGCTATGTATTGATATTTGCTCAGATAACAAATAACACCTATCCTACTATATTCAGAACGTTGGAAGAAGGGTGTGGTTTGCAAGCATCACGCCACTTGGCACTGCCCGATAAAACTAAACAAACATCTTCAGGGCCGCACAAATGATGGGAGTAATAGTTATTTTTTTCCATGAACACATCGGCTATCGATCGTTGATCCGGATGGCAATCTTCCAAAAATTGAATGAACCTTTACGATTGACCCACAGTACAGATATTGTCTGTAGTCTTACCATAATACGTTTATATCATAAGTTTCATGGTAAATCTTGGCATTTTCTATCCTACGAGTCCACGACGACGACAGTTGTAGGCGAATAAGATGACACTTTCCCTTAAGAAAACAGTTAAAATGTAAACAAAATACCAAAAATGTAATCTAATTATACATTCCTAGGTAAAAATACCCACCTAGTAGGTACGTACATATACCTAACAAACACCGTTTATTATGTAACAACATTTTTGATCTAAAATTATCTTCCCTGTACAAACTCTGTCCTACCACTTTGACTCGGCAATAAATCATTTCTTTTATTACTGGTACCCTATTGTTTGCGTTAGTTTATTTGTTTTTGTCCCTTCCTTTTATGTTCTGTCTACTTTCAAGTGTATTTTTTGACGTCTGGTTCTTTTTCATGGATTTTATATGCGAGGGATTCAAAGCGGCGCCTACAGATATTTTTGTATATGTTGCCTATTTTCTATGTAATAGGGCGAATTCTGTGGCTATTTTATAACGATAATTCCAGGTTGATGGTAATGTGTCCGTGTTTGATAACACCGTTATCTTCATCACGCTATTAAAAGATGTAGTATTATGCCTATTTGTATAATTTGGCTCACGTGCTTAGCTGCTTGCAATTTAGCAACAATTTTCACCTTCAAAGTTGCTCAGATAACGTATTGGCAATTAGGTGTTGCGATATTCCATGAACGGATGTATCAGTTTACTTTAGTAGAATCATTACTTTTTATTACATTTCAGTTTAATCTGTTAAGCATTAAGTATACAGTCATGTTTGAATGTAACTTGCGCAACCATTCTGTTGCCTCACCATACACATTTGCAGATGAACAGCTCAGCCGATTCCAAAAATAAAGCAGATCAACCATTCATGAATTGCATTCGAAAGCCATAGACATGATTGTTATATAAAAAGTGAACAAGTAACGGTTATGAAAATTTCGTTACCAAAATAGTGGAAATAAAAATGGAAAGAAACGACATTGCAGCCAGTTCTTATGTTCAAAATGAAATTTGTAGACCCAAGATGTTACCAAAAACCCCATACAGGTAACTTCCGAACAAGAAATAATTTGTACAGACTGCAGTGGCGTGATGTGATGTGAGGTCATAATGACGCAAAAAATTGTTCACTGCCAGTTCACGGACGGTTGATTGATCCAAATCGGAATCAGACATTTTCGGAATGTTAATTTTTAAACCAACTAGATGCAATGAATCTTTTCCTTTCATTATATTATAACTTTATCTCGTCTTACCTATAAGAGGAACATTGGACCCTTCTACTGGTGAAAGTGATAATTGCCAAAAAGAGAATACTGATTGATAGTGGCTATGTAATACTTATACTTAAATTGTCTCTCGCACAAATAATCCTCATACATTTGTCTTATTTTCACATTATATTACGAATGTGGCGATGGAACGCATGATTACTTGTAGTTAGGTAATCATAGCTTTTAGTCATGGTTAGGTGAATATTTATCTTTGGGCGCAAATAAGAAATTTCTTACTCTTTCTTGAGTACATTGATGTCTGACTTTCACATTAAATACAATTTTCTTTCTATACTTAATTCTAAGTATGTATTCACTGCTGGTGGCAATGATGGCCATATCTTCTTCTGGATAGTCAATGGTGTAATAGTTTTCAACTTGCTCGTGGGTCTTGAAATCCTTGCTAGTTATTGTGATACCTTTGCCTTTGAGTCATACATTTAAATCTTAACGAGTCTACTGTCTACTAGTCTAGTCTCTAACTATACCTGATAAGTTTCATGTCATCAAAACTATAGCAGACACGCCGGCGGGGCTGAAATTATTCGTCCGTCATTAATGTTTAAAAATGGTTTTCAAAGTTGACTCATGGTTCTGATGTAAATCACATCCATACTGTTTACATCTGTTATCAACTTTGTCTCCATTATCAAAATTAGTACGGTGACCTTCAAAGTGAGTGGGCGTTTGATAGCGCGTGGCGTGATCGAAAAGAACCGTTCAGCAACGTCATCAGCAACCGGCAGCGCGTGCAGACACAAAACATAGGTAGTGGTAGGGGCAGCGACGTCGTCGGTCGTCGAGAAGGTTACGCTACGTACACGCGCCTCCGTATTATCGTAACATCACGCCACGTTTGTAGACCAATCGGCGACGAGGTAATCGTGGCGCGAAACTAACTTGCAATCACGATATCCATAGCCAGCGGCGAGAAAGGCGCGGGCGCGGGCGGGTGCGCTGACGTCGACCACTCGTGACGAGCTGGCGACGAATTTAACACTCGGTCACAAAGTCACAACCGCCAGCTGTACCTGTACCAGTCCGTATACTTATGAGACTATATTTTCGGTCGTGCATGAACGAAATTATAGCTGACTAACAAAAATCCTCTGTGTAGATAACTAATAGATATACAATAATCTGCATTGACACCTGTAGGTTCTGCTTGTACTGTGACTCTGTGACCATTAAACTCACAGCTCATTAGAACCACCCGGCACCCACTCGGCACCGCCTCGCCTCCTGCGGCTAGTATTCTTTATATGGATTTATATGGATATGCGCTCAATATATCAACTCCGTAGCGTCACCGGATCGCCTCGGTCGTAGGCCCTCCACGCGCGGACAGCGGGTGGACCACTCGGTGACAACTCGCTGCTCGCATGCTTGCCTTGCGTTGACAACGCGCGGGTTCCGAGTGGACCGCGCGACGTTTATTGGTGATAACGCGGCGTCCACCCGTGGACCACGAGTGGACGCCGTGCGACGAGGCGCTGCAGTGGGTGCCGGGTGGTTGTAATCAGCTGTGACCTTGAAGCTCGAGATAATTATTTATGAGATACCTACTGCTACACCTGATGACCTGACCTAACATAATATGAGAGAAAAATTGTATTTAAGCCTTAGATTCAAAATTTTACTCAGACAAATAGATCTAGTTTACCCTAGATTCTAACTAAGTTCAACTATTTGTGCAAGTACCAAAAATAAAATTGAGAGTGGAGACAGGAGAAATGAAAATAACATTCCTAATCAACGTGCTACGCGGGTGGTTAACGAGTTTTTCGCTCTTCTATCGTCTAATCTCACATCACATCGTCAACAGAAAATCAGACAAACAATTTAGGTTTAATTTCCGTAATCTACAGGGGTTCTGTTTACTGTGACTGTAGCTGACGTTCTAAGGGTTAGGGCAAGGTTAGGGGACGCTTTATGAGTTTTGTTTAGGAAAAGGAAAGTATTCATGCTTACATCACCCACCTACATAATTTTCAAAATTTGGAAATACTTATTTGAACGGATGACACGAGGCCAGTTTTAAATATAGATGTTATTATAGAAATAAGGAATAATAAAGACTAGCTAGACTTTTGAATCTTAATGTGCTTAAATTTTTTTTTCAAGCCTTTTAGTCAAGTGTTAAATAATACCGTAACTTCAGACTGAAAGAACATACAGGACCAAACAAACATCAATATTCTGTAAAATATTACTATCTTAGTTTAGAGAACAAACAAGATAACCAATTAAATAGCTCAAAGCGTTAGCAAGCAGTTGACTGGTCGGATTTCTAAAAGCTTTTAGAATTTCTTTTCTTTTCGAGCTCAACTGTACGACACACCAATGATGACCTTCGAAAGGCAGAACGCAGTGACTGTATGAAAAATGAAGATTGGTTCGTACCGCTTCCGCTAGAGTAACATACAGGCTACTATAATTCATAGAATATTAGAATCAAAGCACTTCACAAAGGTATAGCACTACAGAAACATAACTCATAAGTAATTAGTACAGGCAAGTAGCATAAATTAACGGGAAAAAATGGTTAGTAAGGCGACAATGTATTAATAGTACGTTAATTTTTACAGTGCCAGATCGTCTGCCAAGCTTGTAAATAGAGTAAGCCCCGGTATGCCGGACGAAGTACTTTATTACGCAAACTGCATGAATGTGGGGAAGTCATAAAGGAGGCAATGTTACTAATGCAACCTGATTAATTATTGAATTTTTTTACGTTGAAATTCAAGGTCAGTAGTATTTAAAAATTATTTCCACAAAATCCCTCCGATCGGTTTAGCCCACTTCTTGTCCTATTGTAATAACCACTTCTTTAAGCTACACTACCTGCAAAACTCGTCTGGACTGTAGTATACTGGTCACGCTGACCTACAGACATCATTCCAAATGCTATGTAGGTAGCGTACACAACATACCTGTGTAAGCGTAATTCGTAAAGCGGCTCAAATATGCAACCCCGAAGTGAATGCTATTATGGTTATCTTTATGCAATGCTGTATTATATTGTGAAAACAAAAATCAGGTAAGTATACTAATATCCAAATTCATTACCTACTAGCAGTGATTTTGCGCAGCAATTACGGGGTTAATGTTATGGGATAACGCAATTTACAGTCCTTACGGGGGGACAAAACACTGGACAACTGGATAATTAATAAATAATGTAATTATCTTAAATTATGGATGTCAAAATAAAGCATACATTATTATCTTACGTTAAATTATTGGAGTTTTATCATACTTACTTATCTTTCATGATCGCAAGCGATAAAGATATCTAAGCGTTTCGGCAGGTAGGTATGGTCCAATTCGAATTAGAAAATTGTGAAACTAGTGACAAATAAAATTCAGGTGAAGGCAATGCCAAGTAACATAGTCAGTAATCTGTGGCAATGCTGACAATAAGGTATTGTTCGAAGTTACTACTTATTAAAGCAGAGTGTAGAGCAGAGTTCAAGTAAGACAATTGCCAGCGTAAGGAGAACAACCATGTACATTGTACATAGTACTTACAATATGAATGATATTGTGTAGGTACGTTATTCAATCATGCAATGTGCAACTCGATGCACCGAGTAAGTAAACTTCCTATACCTGGAACGCGGGGTAAGGTAATCTAGCCTGATGCTCTTACATGGAACGACGAGTACCTTGGGACTTTTTTGTGGAACTTTTTCCACGGCTACAAATTACACTGACGAAGCAATAGACCCAAAACATACCTAAAGACCCAAAAAGTGAAGAGTTATGTGATTGAGAATTAATGCAATAAAGCTAAGGAAGTCAGAGTTCAAGGCTCCGTGTTACGCTACTTGAATAAGTATCACGAGTCAAAACACGTCTTGATTAGAAGTTAAAATGTAATAAAAAGTAGGAAGTGTAATTGCTCTTCTGTTACTCAACAGTAATTATGGTTAAATGCATAGGCCTGCACCCGGCAGCTGAAACTTGTTCAAATAAGGGGTTTGGAGAGAGATAGGGACTATAATTTTATTGTTCACCGTTCATTTTAATATTTGATTAGAATGACGTAACAGCTTTATTTTTTTAATCATCAACGCGTGAGAATGACCTTGCATTACATATTTATTTTAATTGTAATGACATGACGCATTCCCATTTTTAATAGGTAACTTTTTAATGTAGTAAAAGAGTTTAATTAACCTAAAAGTTATTGTAAAGTTTGTTTAATATAGGATTTTACAGTATAAAGTAAATCCGTAATTGGATGTATGTTCTAGCATTAAGTGAAATTGTACCTTGCCTTAAGATCTGTGGATTTTGTGAATTGAATAAAATAAATAAAAAAAGAACTAACAAGAATCATCCTATCCGTGGAGAAATATTTGACAACCTACAAAATGATATAAAACACTTGAGCGTTAGGAAGAAAGTCCGTGTGTAATTTTTATGACCCCTTAACTAAGTGCTTCCGGAGGCTGAATATTCAAGGCGTTATAAAAAGTAGTCGGCAGTTAAGAGTTCAGATGAATATACGTAAAGACATCTTTAATCTATTTTGGTGGATCCGGTCACCGGTGCCACTTTTAAAGATACGGCGGCGGCAAGAGTAGCGTCGTCTAGCCGACTTGTTTATCAAGCTGTCGACGGCGACGCGCCGCCGGTTCATGCAAAAAATGCCCCAAAGCAATGGAATTATGGAACCCTAACTGAAAGGGCGACTGTGTGTCAACCGTCAACACAACATGGTAGTTCCCACAGCTCTGCCAACAGTGTTAGAACTTTCTCTCATTCAATGTTTCTATGATACGGTTTACAATGGCTGCAACGTTTGATACAATCAAATATACTCGAGTTCTATCTATCCTACTGGCATTTCATTCAATTTAAAATCAGATACATAGTAGATGAATTGACGAGTGCATGCATTGCCTTTCCCATCATACGAATCATTGTAAATCACTCAGTATTCAGTACTCTACATATATAAAAGTTACTCAATAACATTAGGTTTAGATTTCCTTGTTTCCTCTACATCGTTCAAGTTCAACGAACACATAAATAACATTATCGTAGTGAGCAAGTGATGTATAAAATAAATCTTAAGGTTATCACAACGACCAAGACAATACAAACAATCTGCCGACCGGCAAACGGTGGTAGTTCTCATTTACATAAAGAACTCTATACAAACAAGAACAGTCATAATTTATGAAACAACGCACTGTTTTGCTTTTGCTTTTGTATTTCTTGTGGCTGCACCATGAAATATTATTTCTGGAAAAAGCTTGGATGTAGAGGTTTCATTATATATTATATTGAAATACACTCTGATACTTTGTTTTGTACTCTGATACACAAAACATAAAGTATTAGTATATATATATACTAAGAATATTCCATAGGTAATTGTATTTCAGACCTCGGAATAATGTTGTAAGCTTTCAGTCACAATTTACTGGTGATAGTTAAAATTTGTTAACCTAATAATTTTTTTCATAAAGAGTGCACTGACGTCGTAGCTTTAGATATACAGGCAAGCCAGGATTTACAATTAGAAAATCTGTTATAAAGACACTTGACAAAAAGAAGTCGGTACATTCTTGCTTAGGTTGCATATTTCCGTTGAAGCATTAACATATTTTTTGCTCTTCATTCTTTTTTAAAGACTACGAAGTAAAGATCTATGTAAGGGTACTTTGCAGAGTTTGCAGTGAACGGACAATGGAAATGCTTAACTTTCAAACGCCTCTAGAAAATCTAGTAACAGAGATGCGGATCTCTAGAATAATCTCAAAGCAAATAAACATAGAAGCAGTTTTGTGCAAACACAAGCCATTAATTTTGATACGAATCTATTGCATGACATCACATTTTGCACGGAAAGACATTGTTACACGAGAATAACTTGAACGAGAGTGGAATAGAAGGAATTCTTGCAACGAGTACAGAAAATATAAGCAAGCAAGTGCGTGAACTTTTTCCGCGCATTTCATTCTGGTTAAATGATATTTAAAACCATTTTTTTTAATTAATCCGACGTAATAACATCGCATTAGGAGGCTGTAATAGTGTTATATGATATGAACGAGTGAATAAATAATTGTTTTCTTAACAGACTTCTTAACTTGTTAGTAATTGCCATTATGAGCCCTCTCGTTCCCTACAACGGGCGGTAAATAAAATTGTCTTTCCTCATTTTACGCCATTTGTTTTGTTATACTTGCTTGTCAAGTAGAGTAAAACACAGAAAAGATAATCTACTTAGTCTAAACTATCGCCCGTGCCCAGGACGCTAGTTGCTATTTTCTTATCCTAAGTATATTAGATTTGATACCTAGCTAATTGTCAATGAAAGATTCAGACAGAGCTGTTCATAGGAAAAAAGGTGTTTTGTATGTGGCCAATATTATTTTTAGGGTCAACATCTGTATGATCTTAACACATAGGTATATGCGCTTGTCACGTTTTGCAACTAAAACCGGAATATTGCCCTGCGTAAATTGCCCCTCGAGACATTAACAAACAAAATGATAAAAATGGTGATATTTAATACCACGAGTGTTTATTTAATAGATCACCTTTAACGTTATAATTTACTTCTACTCCACGACTTCACTGATAATAAGTGCACTTATATTGCAATTTGCAACACAAAAGTATGTTGCGTTATCAGAATTTTGCAACTTCTGATGTTATGATTGTTGTAATCACGATTTTCACATAACTTATAATGGAATATCGTCGTAATAATAATAATGTAACCAATTTCCTATTAACTTGCAGTTTATAATGTATTGTTGTAACACAGACTGATAAAAATGGAAACAGTTATTTCTTGTAAATAATAACTAATATAATAATTTTAGTTACTGTATATAATATGATAAACTGTGTAGCTCTATAAGATTGTGTACAAATAAATAAAATTATAATAAATAATAAACTACCTACATTAACTTATAATTAACATTCAACTGTTCTACTAATTAATCTTCCGACGTCATTTCCTACCAAAAGTTTTAAACATAATATGGACAATTTAATGTCCTGTCCAGCCCATCCCTATTAGCCTAGCTATCCGCTTACCTACATAATTAATAATTATTTATAAATTATAACGTTACAAAAGTTACGACGTACGCGGCCCACGATGCGGCGAAACATCTAATTTTGTCCTTACATTACATGTTCAAGTATTGCTTTCATACTCTTCTCTACCGCTTTTAAAATGTTTACCAAAACCTAAACCCATAAGCTATCTGTTATAAATTAAAATAGTAAGTATGAAAATTACTCTTCTGTAAAACGCCGAGAGCCGAACTAATTGATACCAAGTGCAGTATCGATGGTTATTGGGTACTTGAAAGCACCGATGCGCGGTCTGAAATGCTTCAGTCAGATACCGCGATAACGCAGCTGCTTCACATCAACGTACAAGCACCACTGTCTACAGAACTTCGGTTGGAATCTGTTCGACTCAGTTCATGTCGTTGGATAATATTCTGTTTAAATTCCCTTGAACCACCATCATACTTCTATGCAAGCGGGAAACCAACCGGTGATATTTAGGAGCATATTCGGCAGCATTGTGGTCGGGGCTTCCGGACCATTTGAAATTGTAAAGCCAAACACCAGTAAAGTACATCAAAACGTACTGAAACGATATAGCATGGTTTAGTCTATTTATATCCCGTGGTATTAATAAGAATTATACTTCATTAGAGTCACAGCATTTTTTTCAGTTCAATGTATTTCATTCCAAAGTTAAACGATGCTAATTGCTAGATGCGTTTCAAAATATATTTTTAACATGATTTTAAGAATTTTTCCCGTTAGAAAATATAATGTAACCCTTAGAGCGTTATATTTCTATGATGTAACCCGTAGACCACCCTGCACCAAAAGCATTATTTATCTCCAAAACTTGCATCATTAAACTTGAGAGACAGCGTATAAACAGAGTCGAGCCAGTCATGGTGGCATTATCCGAAAAAGATAATGTCTTCAAGTGCTCTGAGAAATCAATATAAGAGTATTTATTAGAGTCAGTAAGGATATTAGGTAGGAATAAACAACCGGTTTGGACCTCGGGACATCTCTACCGTCTTCATTCTTCAAATTCAAACGTGTGGGTCCCACGCGTCTATTTTTGTGTCCACTAGGAATTTATCCATGACTCGACAATATTTTACCATGAATAGAATATGTGACTCCGTGTGATCTTATCAATTTTTGTCAAGATTTTCAATTGAGTTATTAGTTTTAATTTCTTTAAGAACGTCAAAAATACATTGATTCTTAATTCTGACTTATAAATAGTAGATTCCCAACTCCCTGATACCGACGCGTCCCATTCTAATTTTAATTCATTACTGTTGGTAAGTTTGTATTTGCGTTAATCCTAAGAGCCGTGGGACACCTGATGCGCAGGCCGGCAAAAAGTAAAAAAATATCCAAAAATCCTGGCTTTAATCGACACTGAATTTTATTTTTCCCCACCCATTACAATGTGTCACATTCATTTAATCCTTTCGATTAATGTAACAAATTGAAAGAGCGTATCATAGGGGATCATAAGCTTAACTCGTTGCAAGAGGGCTACAAAAAATGATCATTATTTATGGGAATAAATAATGATCATTTTTGTAGCCATAAATGATAAATGTATTTAAAGATACAAAGCTAAGTCATAGAATAGATAATAGTAAGTTCATTGGTTAAGTTTACGATTCCTAATAAAACAGCATTTTGCGACTTTGTAGAAAATAGTTTAGTCTTGGACGTCGCGTCGCTTTTACGATTACACTACACGTAAATAGCCATTTAAATAAAACTATAAAGTTGATCATTTACGGCGCACTTTGATTAGATATCTCAGCTTAGGTCCGTTCAGAACGATGCGTAGTCGTCGATCAACACTCAAGTCAAAATTTAATTCACGATTTAGTTCTTTTTTTTAGTTCATATTTTAGTTCTTCTCAAACGGAACATAGAAAGCGACAATAGAGACAAGAGGAAAAATGTTTGGCCACCTTATACGACATGACAACTTCATGAAAAACACAGAAGGAAAGGTAGAAGGGAAGAGAGGAAGCGGCAGACCTAGAAGGGCTAATACAGATCAAATAAACGAAAATATAAATGTTATGTCGTACAGGGAAGTCAGAGCATTGGCTGAAGACAGAGAAAGGCGGCGATTAATCCACCGACAACAGCAAGCCTCTTGAAGAATAAGAAGGAGAAGTAGAAATCGTTTTGTGAATGGAATCTTGACTTGAGCACCGATTGACAACCGAGCATCGGTCTGTATTCACCAATGATTCACGAACCTTGTCTTTAAAACAAAGGTTTCCCAGAACTTTACACCGAAGGCAGCTAAAGGCTTTTATGTTGAACAACCAAGATCAAAAGGTGAAATGATGGTCATAAAATGGTAGACAAAAATAGTAAACAGTTGGTTCGATAGTAATAACCACAGGCACCCTTCGATATATCCAGCCCAACCGCATTTTTAGCCCCTCACTGCGCTAAGCCCTTGTCACAAGCTTTCCCATATTTTATTCATTAAAAAATATAATATATTATGGACGTGCAACTGCGCCCGGTTTTAACTGTACCAATAGAGAAAAGTACCCCTTTGAGCATTTATATAGAATCGATATCTGGCCATACTTACCAGCGTGCAGCGTAGACTCACCATAAAAATAATGTAAGGTTAAATTTATTCACCTAGCCTTTGATTGACGTCATTAAGACAGAGAAAAACACGTACATAAAACTTTAAAAACATTATCGAATGTTTAGAAATAAAAAGAGCTTTTAGTAGCCCATTGTTCTTTATTAAGTTTGTAGAGTCTACTCTAGAGAATGACTGGCATTTTTGTACAACAATAAAAAGGAACTGAAATCACATCAGACTAACGTTTTTTTAAATAATGAGTACATTTGGTATTTTAAATATTTGTAGAATGTATAATACTAGAGCTGCCAGAGGTTTAATCTGCAATTTTCCCGTAGTAAACAGTACCATTTACCTTCCATCAAAGACTGACCTATGTAATAGGGGGAATTCTGTGCCTTCCATTAACGTATTGATTTAGGTAGTGTCAGCAATAACTAATGCCGTTTTAGCGTAAAGTCACATTTGAAACAAACAATCATACAACATTTCACTTTTATATATTAGTAGAGATATATTTGTAATTTTTATAGTAGTATCGCCTGCTCAGTACTCAGCGTAATCTACAGATTAATTTGTAAAGAATTTCAAATTCCGTTCGAGATTCAATTGTTTTACATATTCATTTTATATAGTTACGATATGTTATGGGATCAGGGGCCGTACTGTGAGCTCTTAGCGCGATCCAAAACAGAGCGTATTTTGGACAGCTTGTCAAAATCTTCATACAAAAAAAACAAAGCGATCCAAGATAGGCTCCGTTTTGAATCGCGTTAAGAGCTCACAGTACGGCCCCAGTATGAGACTAAGGAGAAGCACACGACTATATAGCTAAGCAAACATGACAAATATATACATGCGCATACTTGACACGCTGGACACGCATACTATTAACTATACAGAGCTGCCTACTTTATAATATTATGCTGTTCAAATATTGACATTCATATCATGGAAACTAGTGCATAACGAAATTAGGCATAAATAAACGAAACTACTTATAATCTACGACACTACACTACTATAATATAATAGTTACTCTGTGACTACACATGCCGCATGCATGACCTATGTCAAACAAACGTAACAGGTAGGTAGATGACTGTCGCAACAAAAATCCAAGACGAATGACACAAAAACGCGATAAGCGCATACCTACGCAGAACAAGATAATGTTAACAGTACAGTCATTCGCTAACAATACACAGAAAGACAGATAGATACGATTATCAATAATTAGTACTACCTATTATGTTAATTAGCTGGTCAGTCAGCTACACCTGTATGAGTTTTTCAAGTGAATAGTGATTAGCTGATTAGGCAGCAGTAGGTACCTAATGAAAATTTTATAACCATTATTACGAGTCTACGACCGCCTTTATGTGGTAACAAATACAATACCTAGTTACACTAGTTCTAAATGTAAATGCTCAAAGTTTTTTATTCGTATCCTAAGCTATGGGGTTCACCTGAATGAAAAGAGTATTACACTCGGCCGGCACAATGCTAAGCTGAACTCCTTTTAACAGTTTAATTATATTATTTACCGAGTGTACCTCATGAATGTTTGTGTCGATTTCTCGACCTTCCTTTTAACACCACTTCACTAATATTATTTATCAGAATAAATGATTTTTGGGTTCTTTTCATTCTTTCCATAAAACTATAGTAAACACAACATCATCAAGAGCAAAATTAAAACATGACTTGTCTGGGACTGAACACAATACGATTTTCAACATACAAAAACTGGTTACAAGGTTAGCCGTCAATCAAAATAAACCTTTGCTTAGCAGGTAAATATGATTCCATTTCAGATTAGATATCATATTTCCTCAATCAATAACTTAAAGCCTCAAATTAAATAATCTATAAAATGAAATAATAGAACTTGGAAGTAATGAAAGTTGAAACCTTCCATTAACGAAATTCGCAGTTGTTCTGCAAACGTTTAAAATCCACCTGCTTTAGATATCCGCATTTCAAAATTATATCACACTGCACCTGCAGCTTTAAGCAAACTGCGTATCTGATTGCTTTGAGATTTTAATCACGATAACGGCAATGGAGGGTCTCATACTGTGGTAGCACTAGCAATACGATAATCGCGCCCTGGGGAAATCAACCCTCGCACACAACGGAAACCCATCAAGTTCACAGTAAACTTTCATCAGCAAACATATTACATCTTTTGTGTACCAACGTTCTTTAAGCGTGAAAGAACATTATAACCAGTACATGTCATATTGTACTTTCTCTAACAGCTCTCACGAACGTGTAAAGAACAACCAACAACGAGTAGTTCAGTTGCCGAGGCGGATGTTTGAAGCGTCTCAGGAGCATTCAACATTTCGCTCCATTTCATTATGTAATTCAAATGGACCTCTTCCATATTAGAGGGTGACATTGTGTAAATTGAATGGGAGAACGTGGGCAGACACTGGAGATTAGTTATCCGATTACGTGACGCGGTCACACCCTGGGCGTTCAACATCCATTAATATAAATTTATATAGATAGACGTCCATACGAGTTATTATCACATGCCGAACATTGACACGAACGAACCCATACTGGCTGAGGGTAAGCGGCACCCATAATAGTTTTAACCATACGTACACTGTGTACCGTACACATACAAGTTCTCATTGTTTTTAATGCGTGACGGGGCCTTATTCTATTTAAATGTTTAAAACTCCACCTGTACCCAAACTATTTAGTTCCTGTCTCGGAACTAAATAGTTTGGGTACACGCCATCCCGTAATTGTAGTAAAAGGTGGACTGGACTGGACCATACGAATACCTTTCTTTATTTACATTTGAAGGTCCTGAGAACTTTTGAAGTCAACGACACGGTCCAAGGCTTAACTTGGACCATGGTTTATGAACTGTAAACATTACCTTCCACGTAGAAACTTGAGTCAGAATTTCGTAACCAGCTTCCTTTTACGTAGGTTTATTGTAAGCCAACCGGGAGATAAAGCTGATTACAGGTTTACAGGCGTATTACAAGCTAATCTTATGGTTAAGCTCGGTAAATTATTTATCGCTATATCACCGCCTCGAGTACTCCGTTGCAACATCCATAAATTTTTTTTTTACTTATCACACTGATGTTTGGTGAAAGATTTAAAGAAACGAGTTTTAGCTAGAGAGACTTGATGATTTGAACCAGAAACTGATCGAGTTAGAAACCTGAATTTGACAGGCTTACAATGCCGTAGATTCTTTCATCTCTATTCGATATGGATTTCTTCAGCAGTTTCTGAGAAATACGGGACTATTTGACAGACAGGCATATAGACGATAAACCACGAAAAACGTATAAAACATGTAAACGGGTACCTAAAAAATGGAAATATATACGCAGAAGCATTACCGGTGGCACTAGAATAATATATGACTGAATAAGTATGGTGCTTTGTTCAACGATTTGTTTCTATTCTGACTTGAGACACAAATCACCATAGGGACTCAGGGGGTATAGCAAAGATGCCTTTCCATTAGCAATAACGCGAAACGATAATCCAAAATTTATGGGAACGACATTACGTGCGGAAAAGCGACGTCACGCAGTAATGTCCCTCCCATTCATTTTGGTGTGATCATTTGGAGTTAATTCACTAAACTGGCGATTCAATAACATAAAATATCCCATTACAATAATAATTCCCAACCAAAAAGAATCCATTCCATGATTTCAAACTATGTAGGTACTAACTAACAAAACCACAAATAATTTTTCACCAAGTTCTGACCCCTACATTAAAGTTGCTTTTTTGGTAGTTTGGTACAGTGCAGAAATTTTTACTGATACTATCTGCACTGTACTTCATTGAAATGACTAGGTCAAAAAATGTATGGAAGTCGCCAATTCAATATTACACATTTTATCACATGGTATGTCATGCCAGCCCTATCTTACTCTAACTAAATTACCCGATCCCTATATTAATTACTTGTTTTATAAATCTGATATAAAAACTTAGCAGCATCACATGCTGGTGATGCTAAAATGCTCATCAATGCACCAGTATTGTATAGTATAGTCGATTTATTAAATTTATCTAATAATAGTATATTTCTTGGTCTTGTACCTTTGACACATTCTAACAGCAGATCATGAACATCTTCAACATTTCCACACATGTCGCAGTTAGGGGAGATTTTTTTTTTTTTAACATATTTTATAGTTATAGCTGCATGAGTAACATCCAAACCACCAACTGTAAGCGCGCTCATCAAAATATTCATTAGCACTGTGATAACCAAAAAAAACTACATCCCAATAAAATTGTTCTTCATGATTTGGTTTAATTGAACAGTCATTGCCTTCTAATACTGCTAATTTGGCCAACCAATTAGCAGAATCAGAATCGTTTATTGAATAACTGACACAATAATTTAAATGCTAGGTCTGAATTCCACATATTGTGAGGTCAGTTTCTCCTCATTACCTTAATATAATACCTATGTGCAATGGCACTCATTGTCACTTAAGACAAACACCTTTTGCAGTGTAATTTATAGATTTTTGCATTTTGAAAGCTTTCTGCGTTAAGTGAAAATAAATATCTTAATCCTAAACCTATACTCAACTCAATCTTGCATTGAGTGTGGGTTGGTTACCTTTCCATATTGTACAAGTAGGAAGTAGGTTCCAATATACTAAATAAAATTTAAACCACAATGATATAACATGAGATCGGTAGGAGAACTAAAGTGACCAATGTAGCTCTTAGGATTAGCAAGTTGAAATGGCAATGGGTAGGCCACATCACTCGTAGAACTGACAACCGATGGGGAAGAAAGGTTCTCGAGTGGCGACCACGAATTGGAAGACGCAGTGTAGGCCGGCCCCCCACTAGGTGCACCGACGACCTGATGAAAGCCGCGGGGAGCCGATGGATGCAGGACACGAGCAGCCGCTCTAAGTGGCGCTCCCTGGGGGAGGCCTATGTTCAGCAGTGGATGTCTTCAGACTGTTAATGATGATGATGATGATATAACATTAATATCCCCATTGAATCATGCATGGATGCATGACATGTCATTACATTCTATGGAAGGTAGACCTGTGGTGTGGTAGGCCAGTTTTGCCGATATTCTTTAGAATATTTACTAGTCACTTACCCGCAATGGTGAATCTGTCCATATAGTTGATGAGGTTGACGTAGCACAGTATCCCCACGGTCATGAATTCGCGGACAGTCACATCCCTCAAAGTTTCCCGTCTCCTCGCCTGCTTCTCTTGCAGTAACGCCGTCGCAGAGTCATTGTCGCTGTTTACCACAAGCTGCTGATTTGATGTATTCGGAGTTATACTACTCTGGTCCATCGTGACAACACACAAATACCAAGTCTTTTAAGTGACTATCACGAGCAGCCACTTTCAAACCTTCGACGTCGACGCCAATGAATTTACTTATTTGAGACAGCCAGTTGAGTAGAATATAAATTACACTTATTACAAACTAAATACCTTTAAAAACAAATAGTTCTAGATATCTGAATACATTATTTGACGCATAAAAACAGTAACCAACGACACAAAATAGAAAAGTAGAAACACCCGATAACGAGACGACAAAACACGACTGACGGGGACGAACGACGCCACAGACAGACACTGACTGACTGCTGTGAAGTGCTGTGGTCTGGGAGTTGTGCAGTGTTGCCAACTTTATTGTTTAGGGAATCGTACCTTTGACGTGAAAAGTTCGTATTTTGCTACAATTTCCCGAAAAAAGATAGTACGCGTAGAAATTTGAATGAAACAATACGAAATTATTTTAAAAAATCATTTATAATACTTACCCCCCCCCCCCCCCCCCCCTCATACGTTGATTCAATATTTTAGGGTACACAACTACACAGTATGTAATATTTGGTATTTCTTAATTTATTTCGAGATTAGTATAATATATCAATTAAGTATTGACACAATAGAGAGATAATTTTTTTTTTTATATATTTATAATATTTTTTTATTAGCAGGGAAAGTTTTTTTTAGCATTTTAGGTACACACATTTTCTGGAACTCGGGTTACCAAACTCCCGACACATTTCATAATGAACCACACGAAACGAAAAAAATGAGGACGTATTGAAATTAAAAACTCCAACACAAATGAAATAACTTAAATGAAATTTAAATGCATAATACGCGTAAAGTCTTTGGACGCCACCTGCTTAAAGGTCGTATGTTTTGCGTACGATTTCGGATTTACAATCGTACATCGTATCGGGGCCAAAAAAATCGTATAAATACTATTTAAATCGTACGGTTGGCAACACTGGAGTTGTGTTGTGACTGACTGACTGATCAAACTGTCAAGTTGTCAACCAACGTGTCAAGTCAACAACAGTGTCAATGTCAACCAACCTAGAGGGTATTGGGCCGTATTCCAATTCACGCTAAAATCGATAATCATCATCATCATCATCATCATTAACAGCCTGAAGACGTCCACTGCTGAACATAGGCCTCCCCCAGGGAGCGCCACTTAGAGCGGCTGCTCTCCTCCTGCATCCATCGGCTCCCCGCGGCTTTCACCAGGTCGTCGGTCCACCTAGTGGGGGGCCGGCCTACGCTGCGTCTTCCAGTTCGTGGTCGCCACTCGAGAACCTTTCTTCCCCATCGGTTGTCAGTTCTACGAGCAATGTGGCCTGCCCATTGCCATTCCAAAATCGATAATATCGCGCTAAAAACGCGTACCGAATGGCCGAGAGTGCAACGATATCCCTTATGGACCGGCCAGACTTAAAGGAGAACGGCGAAGCATTGCGGTTAAACGCTTGTGTGTATGCGTACAGCGATGCATAGGGCGAATACTTTGTTTGCGCCCGTACGTCAAGCGTTCAACCGCGAAGCTTCGCCGTTTATCTTTAAGTCTGGCTGGTCCATGAGCAGTACAAATATTTACCATTTTGTTGATCTCTCTATGAAGGTTACATACTCTTAGGCTAAGGTGATATTGCAAGATGGCGTCTCAGTCATGACGTTTGTATAATAGACCGGCCAGACATAAAGGTTGAACGCTTGTGTGTGTGCGTACGGCGCAGACGAATTATCCGCCGGTCCACGATGGACTGGCCAGACTTAGAGGAGAATGGCGAAGCTTGTATTGCCGCGTCACACAGTGGTCCCGTTATGGAAAAACGTGGACATAGGAATAAAAGTTAGAAATTCAGCCTGATTTATTTTACAGGACTGCTGTCTATATTCCAAACATCTTTTATTCTATTATAAATCTTCCTAGGATGAATAAATAGCAAGTTAAAAAAATTAGTGGTTTATTTTTTGTATGGAACACATTTCATTTTTTTTTTCATCATCATCATCATCATCATTAACAGCCTGAAGAAGTCCACTGCTGAACATAGGCCTCTCCCCGGGAGCGCCACTCAGAGCGGCTGCTCGCCTCCTGCATCCATCGGCTCCCCGCGGCTTTCACCAGGTCGTCGGTCCACCTAGTGGGGGGCCGGCCTACGCTGCGTCTTCCAGTTCGTGGTCGCCACTCAAGAACCTTTCTTCCCCATCGGTTTATTTTTGCTTTTGGTTAATTCGGCTGTTTAGTTGTTTACAAAAGTGATTGTACAACTTATCACGTATAAATAAAAAATAAAAACACATTACGTTGATTATTCGGCGTACTGATTCAGATATTGCGTTCACGACTTTGAGCGCTGTCAATGACTCGGGGCAACTAATTACGGCCGGTGATAGCGCAAAATGGCCTTGGTCATGACGTTTAACAAGGGATATCGTTGTCCGCTCACGGCCTTTCAGTACGCGTTTTTACCACGATAATATCAATTACAGTTACAGCGTGAATCGGAATATGGCCAACTTGTATATTATAATTGTAAATTACATACTCTTCGATTATAGTAATTTACCTATTCTAGTAGGGATGTGACCTAAGGAGGGAAAAATCCATTGTTTAATAACAGATTATTATTTTTTGGGCTAAAAAAATCGATTATTGAAAGATAAGACGATATAAGACGTTTTATTAAAAAAAAAAAACTAGTTCCGCTTCTGTTACTAGATTTATTTATTTATTTATATAGACACACCAACAGTACATGTATTAATTGTACATCGTGCATTCGTTCGAAGACATAGAACTTTTAACATGCAGCAGTCCCATTTGCTGGCAACATAAACGCAACTTTAGAGCCTCCATAGAGCCCTAAAACAAAAAACTAAACACACCCTAGTCTATGTCACGCGTCCTGTCAAAGTCACTTGTCCTTTTTTGCGGTGCAAAACACGCAACGTTTTTAACTTTAATTTTCTTTAACTTTGTATTTTTCTACTAAAATTATTAAGAAAACGAGTTCAGGGATATTATTTTTCAGCCAAAGCGTCCTAAGGGACGGAATATGTGAAATATTACCTAAGGAAAATAATAACACCAAAGACTTAACACCAAACCATACTACAATGGTAAGACTACGATATTTTATATCCGTAGGAAGCCAGTATCCCAGGTAAAGAATGATCAGGAACTGAAATCAGATTCGGAGATGCAAATAAAAAGAGGAAGACAGCCGGTTTCTTCATAACCTCAAAATGGGTGGCACACGTCGAGGTTATGCTTGGTGTAAAAACCGAAGACACGGGTGGCACACGAGATGTGTCGACGTGGTTGTGACTCTTGGGTTTCATACGCGATATGAAGACAAGAGATCTATGACGTAAAGGTAGTTTTTCAAAGCTTTACCTACCACTGTCTGCTCATACCTGGTGAAAAAACCGAAGACACGAGTGGCACACGAGATGTGTCGACGTGGTTGTGACTCTTGGGTTTCATACGCGATATGAGGACAAGAGATCTATGACGTAAAGGTAGTTATTCAAAGCTTTACCTACCACTGTCTGCTCATACCTGGTGAAAAAACTGAAGACACGGGCGGCACACGAGATGTGTCGACTTGGTTGAGACGTTTCATACGCGACATGAAGACAAGAAATCTATGATGTAAAGGTAGCTTTCAAAGCTCTACCACTATCTGCCTATATCTAGTTTAAAAACCGAAGACACGGGTGGCACGCCAGATGTGTCAACGTAGGTATGACTGTTGGATTTCATATGCGACATGAAGACAAGAGATCTATTATGTAAAAGTAGCTTTCAAAGCTTTACCACTGTCGGCTTGTACCTGGTCTAAGTTTCAATGGCTCATGTTACCTAATTGGCTGCAGTCACACAATGTGGCAATGAGTCTTTCACTTTGGGCCTAGTATTAATAGCTCATTATTACCATCATGATCTTATGGCCCCACAGGGTACTGTATTGTAAATGATCTAGAGTTCCAGAGTTTCAGGCAGTAGCGCAGAAGGAATAATGTAAAATTAATAATTCCCCTGAATTAATATATAAAGAATGAAAAGAGAAATAAAACAACAAATCACCGCAGCGACAACCGACAGCCTTGAGCATTGAAATTGAGGTGGAAGTTTACCATCTACCAGTCAAGACATACTATTGGCATTAGGAGACCTAACGCCTAAAGCAGCCTAAATATGGACCACCAATAAATGAAAGAAAGACCACATCTGGACTGACCGCAGTTCTTAAGTCTTTATTACAAAAGAAAAATAAACAAAAATTAATGAATCAACTGATACCACAAAACTGTACCCTAATGCAGGCAATAAAGGTGAATCTTGAAATAAACAGTTCTCTAACTGATTCTGTAACTAATTGAGACGACAAATTCGAATCGGAATCAACACAGCCGGCTATTGGCCTATCTATATTAGGAAATACCACATTACTCTTAATTAAAAAAGAGGATAAATAATCTAATTGGAAAAATTAAAACCTCAAAGGCACACTGCTTAATATTATAAAAAAGGCCATAAAGAAAACACAAATGGTGTGCCTGGCTACCACCAAAGGTTGACGCAGGTATAGACATAAGAAAACCTAGCCTTCAATTTCTTGAAAAACATTACAACTCCAGCCAAAAAGTGCTATTAACAGCTATTACAAGCCACCCTACCAGTGGAGTGAAAGCGACTGAAACCAACTCAGGCCAAGACAACTGCTTGTCCATAGAGGTGAGTCATACCAAAGATTGTCCCAATATCTAAACTGTTGGAGAATAGTGCAAATAATAATAATAATAATAATAATAATAATAAATTCATTTATTTCAAGTAACTTAGACTCATACAATATTACACATTCATTGAAAGGGACAGTCACATTAATTAATGCAAAGACTGTACATTTTATTTTAACCCGTATGGTATGGGTATGTGATTTTAGATAATTTCTTTCTTAATTCAACTTCAAAAGTTATGCAATGCCAATAAAATACTTATGATTTTTATGGCAGTATTGCCTACTCACCATAATCCACAGATTAATTAGTATAAGAAAAAGTTGAATCACAAACGGGGCTTGACCTCAATGTATACTAATATGTCTAACATATTAGTATATTTTGTATAATACGCTAAAATATGGGTGCAATCTTAGGATGCAACCTATCTATCTTGTTAATCAAAATATCCGACCACAGCTCATATTAAAATGGATTTATTCATTTAATGCTCTGCTATAATTTATAGTTTTTGCTTAGCACCCATTACCGAATGTATAATTACAAAAGTAATGATAATGGTGTGGACTAGTACATATAAGTTATAGACTAGTATACAAATCAGTCCAAATTATGAAACAAGTAATGGTTGTTATACTTGCCTTGGGTTAGTTATAAAACTTTTATGAAAACATTATGTAACCCATAGAAAGTTGTCAATTTTGGGGTTTTATATTTGACACCAGAGAACTATGCCAGTACAGTTACCTAGGCACAAAAGAATATCAAAAATAACTCAATACAAAGACACCTTCACTAAATGAATGTTGCACATGAGATCTTGCCAAGATTATAGGTACTTTGATTACAGTGTGCTCTGCACTCCTAGAGCACCACAAAGCTAAGTCAAGGGAGGGACCTATGCTATGATATTCACTAAGGGGTAAACTTGATCTATCTTGGTGGGCCAACAGTATTAAAAATATAATAAATAAATCGATAAATAATATATGATGATGAAATCATTATTGATGCAAATAGAACAGGATGTACACGTGACTATAGTCGAAAAATAAATGGAATGTGGAAACAAGAAGCACACACAAAACACACATTTTGCGAAGCTTATCACATAATTTTAATTTTTGGAATTATTAACAATATTTCTCAGTTTAAAATTCTTTATGAAACATTAAATATATCCACAGTTTAGTATGAGTAAATAATAAATAAATAAATATGTGTGGATATTTCACACAGTGCCATCTAGCCCCATACTAAGCATAGCTTGTACTATGGGAATCAGATAACTGATACAATATTTATATACTTTTTTGTTTGTAAATACATACATAGAATACAATATAACACCCAGATACAGAACAAACATCTATGTTCATCACACAAATGTTTGTCCTGGGTAGGAATCGATCCCACAGCCCTCAGTTCAGAAAGCAGGGATACTACCAACTGAGCTATCAGGCCCGTCGAAATCATCAGATAACAGATGCCGATAAATAGTCACAGAAAACTATTAACCCAACACAAATTTGTTTGCATCTAGGGTTGAAGCTAAATGTCACTTATATACCTTGGCGACCCAGATCCAGATGCCAAGTAAATGTGATGCCTTTACTGTAAACCAGTTCCAATATTTCTTTTATGCTTTTACCCCACTTAAGTTTAATATTAAAATATATGCAAAAATTAGAAACTTTACAACTATAAAAATAATTATAGTTCTATATTGGCCGTCTCAGCCAGGTTGGCTAGTTATACAAACCATGCCATATTCAGACTTAATGATGTTTTCAAACTGAAAAAGATTGATTGCACTCTTCTCTCAGAGATATCCCTCCCCTGCACAAATAGCTTACACGGATTGCAGGAGTTCTATCAAGCAAGCATGGTTGAGATTGAGACAGACCATTCCACCAACATCCATGGATGTTATGCTATGCTTTCTTACATGGAACATGTTAAAACAATATGATGTAGGATCTGGGGCAGATATTTAGCCAAGAGAGAAATATAGATCCATTTATACCTTCAGTACCGAATGTTATTTAATTTCTAACAAAATTATTTAAATCCGGAGAGGCTTATGGCTCTGTAAATCAGCAATATCACAAATTAACAACTCTAAAATTGGGGATGATGACCATTTAAAAGAGATTATGAAGGATCCTATAAATCTAAAAATCCACTTTTGGCAAAATACCAAACCACGGGGTTCTATAATAGTTCTGTGTCTTACAGACCTGGACACACAATCAGTCACCAAGTTTAACCTGTAATACTACTAGCATTGAGTAGGTACAGCATAGGGAGCACAAACCTTGTCATTAATAAAACTCTAACACTTCATTTCATAATGAAGGGGTTCATGTCATAAATCTGAGTCTGCTCCAGGGTAAGCCAAGCCTATGTTATACTTGCAATTATCTGAATAATAAAATCTGCCCAGCAAAAAAGTACCTTGAATATTATGCCTCATAAAATATTTCAAACAATATAAATAAATCATTTGATATTGTCACTGAACAACAATTAATAGATGCGTTAAAGAAACTGACATCTTGTCACAGACTAGGTAGGGGATACTACCGGTCGTACTCAAAAACACGTTAAAAAAAAAAAAAAAAAAAAAAATATTACTTTTGTCAACTTTAAATTAAAAGATGTGTTTCTTGGAGATAATAAGACGAACGGCGGGTTGGACTAATAGCTCGTCAACATTTACAAAATTTTATAGCAGACCCATAGCTAATGCTCCGGGACAATTTTCCAATGCTATGATCAATGACAAAACATAATTATAATACTACAAAATTTTAAGCTTGTAGCCCTAGGTACAAGAATTACACTACATAATTATAATAAGTAGTGTAATTTATATTACGTTGTTGCCAATTTTATGTGTGTGCCAAACTACACTCCACTGATTATTAATAATTTTTACTTAGGCGATTCATTCATTATCAATAATTGATTAGACTGATTTTATTGTTTAAAGTAAAAATACCAGTTTAGAAATCCTTGATAACTTGAGTGTGACTGGCCACGCAGCCAATATATACTGGAGTGAATGGATTTTATGGAAATCACTACCTACAGAATTAAGAAATAATTATTTAATGGTAACTAATTACGAAGGTACCAACCTATCACTACTGGATTACAATAATTACATTTATTAAGGCGATTAAAATGAAACATCTGTTTTTATTACAACAAACATTTTAATACTTAATTCTTATCTCAACTTTACCATTAATTGTCTCTGAACATCTGCATGTTAAAAGTTCTATGTCTTCGAACGAATGCACGATGTACAATAAGTGATCAAACTACTTACCTGACGTTCGATCATTATTGTACGAAGTGCTTCGTTCGAAGACATACACACCCTTCCCACCCTACCCATGGGTAAAGTTGAGTACAAGCTCTGAAGAAAGTGACTTTGACAGGACGCGTGACATAGACTAGGGTGTGTTTAGTTTTTTGTTTTAGGGCTCTATGGAGGCTCTAAAGTTGCGTTTATGTTGCCAGCAAATGGGACTGCTGCATGTTAAAAGTTCTATGTCTTCGAACGAAGCACTTCGTACAATAATGATCGAACGTCAGGTAAGTAGTTTGATCACTTAATATTATCAATAGTGAATATAAATCTTAATCTAATTATTCTGATACATATACCCGTAACAGGTATTTACAACATTCCGATTCAGATGGCGTAGTAACGACGTATTTCAAACATGGTCGTGGTTTCAAACCACGGAGTACAAGGAAAAGTCAAATTCAGTTCAGTGGATCACAGAGTACGTTGTCTATTTGTCGATAGAAAGCCATTACAGTTATATGCCTTCCATAAAATAAGGATAGTATACTAAACTCGATACATGATTATCTTAACAATGACAGAACGTAAATCCCCCATTTTAACGCCATCTATCGGGTGTTTATAAAATAACACCTTTTTTTTTATAACACGCCTCATTGTTTAAGAAAAATAATCAATTTTTTTGGTATATGTAATGGAAAAATAACCAAAACCGCCTAAATCAATTTTATTTACAGTAGGGAGCATAATTAACCACTACGCCAAAGACCAAAAAGTACACGGCAACTTTGTAACCGAATGGAGCTCAACCTTATGATTTTTTCAAATTTGCGCGAGCTTATTGAGCGCACAAATTCACATAATCAGCGCTATATATTATAGGGCTACAAGAATATGTAGAATTGAAGGCCACTGCAACACAAGGCACAAATTAATTTTAAAAGCGCAAGCAAAGCAAGCACAAAAAATTTACAATCGTACGTCATAGACCCGAACAGATTTGGTTAAAATAACTTTAGGAAAAACTAAGATGCTTATAGATCGAAATAGCCTCTTATCCCCCTAAAACCACCACTAGTCAGACACGTATATGTGTTTGATATAATTTAATTACCTACTCGTTTTTCCATAACTCATCAAATTCGAAACTTACGCTTACATTACAATTGAATAACAATGCGTACCATTATCTATAAAACCGAGCAAAAATATTCACGTTTGTTGTATGGGAGCCCCTTCCAACATTATTCTGTTTTTTAGTATTTGTTGTTATAGCGGCAACACAAATACATCATGTGTGAAAATTTAAATAGTATAACTATCACGGTTTATGATTCATAGGTGACAGACGGACAGACAGACAAACAGATAGACGGACAGACGGACAGTGGAGGTTTAGTAATAGGGTGTATACACAGAGACGGGCTGAGTGTGCCTGCGTGAGGTTCTTTCTAAAATAAAGTCAAAATCTCTCAGGGTGTGGGTGGACAATTTTGGCACTCGCTTCGCTTGCGTTTTTTAGGGTTCCATACTCAAAGGGTAAAGCAAACCCTATTACTAAGGCTCCACTCTCCCGTCTGTCTGTACTGAGCAGTGTTGCTGCTGCAGGCATTCAATTATTGTAATAAACTTGTCAGTACATGCACCTTGATTGATTGAAAATAAAGCACATAAGAATTATAACCGAAAATAAATAATAATTATTATTATTGTAAAATCACTAGATCTAAATCCAACCCTTATGATTTACACTGATTACCCATGTATTTGGTAATTTGGTAGGGTTGTTGCCTTATTATTTTTAATACCAGAGGAAAAAATATCGAAACCAAAATATAAAAATCGATTTTTTTGTAAACAAAAATCGATTAAAAGTCGTTTTTTCTGAAAAAATAATAGATTTTTTAATTATCGTTTTTTTAATATCCCTATATTCTAGTCTAGTCATGGAGGTCTATGGAGAGAGCCAAAATCTGCCAATGCGGCGTTGCCGCTCCGCATCCTTCGTGTAAACATACTATCTTGTATCTCTGTCTAATACACGAATTGTCGCATAGAGTATGCGAGAAAGCGAATGTCGGTACGGCAACGTCGCCTTACCGACACCGCGTGTCATGTCTTGACAGTTTGGTGTGTCAAGAAATTAAATGCGAGAGCATAAAACTTGAAAATATAGTGATTATATTGTTATTAGGGCTAAATATTGTGTCAATAGTGAAATTGTGTCGTGTTGTGCTGTGTTTTGTGCATCAAGAGTAACCCAAGGAGTCGAAGGAAAGCCAGCATCATCATTTTATACGTTAAAGTTTACTGGCTATTTTTATGTTAAACATCGAAGTTTCGAAGTAAAATATGCATTTCACATTAAGAATATACATTTTTTCCATCGTATAATTACCATGCGATTGCAATTACTAAAAGATTTAATGCTTTAATTGATATTTTTGGGATGGGAGATTTTATACCTCTCGAATAGTGATGTGACCTACACTGTCCATTACATTTTGTCGATATTCGTAAATCTTCAAACATTTGCACAACATTACTTTGGTTTTGGGGAGATAAAAAAGTAGAAGATCTCTTTTCCTAAAAGTGGCTGAATGGATATAGATCAAAGTGCAAACAGAATGAAAAAGTAGGTGCAAATCTGGCAATTTAAAAATAGGCACCTAAACTACTTTTATAAAATACAGTATGAAGGCCAGTGTCGTCTGGCTTCAATATGAGTTATGAAATTTATAATAAACTAGCTGACCCGCCCCGGTTTCGCACGGGTTTATTAGTTTTATGCCCTTACCCTTTATGGGTAAGAGAGAAGCAAAAGTGAAAAATATAGGGGAAAAGGATGAATAGATGGGACGGTGAAGGGAGACAGGTGCAGCCGTCCCATCCATTCATCCTTTTCCCCTATATTTTTCCTTAAAATAAAATATAGGGGGCTTCAATACAACAAACGTGATTTTTTGCTCGTTTTTATAGATAATGGTACGGAACACTTTTTACAAATTTAACCATAATTTTAATGAATAGAATAAGAAAAGGCGAATGTACTATTATGGAACAATGTTATTTGAACAGCCTGAAGACGTCCACTGCTGATCATAGGCCTCCCCCAGGGAGCGCCACTTAGAGCGGCTGCTCGCCTCCTGCATCCATCGGCTCCCCGCGGCTTTCACCAGGTCGACGGTACACCTAGGGGGGGGGGGGGGGGCGGCCTACGCTGCGTCTTCCAGTTCATGGTCGCCACTCGAGAACCTTTTTTCTTCCCCATCGGTTGTCAGTTCTACGAGCGACGTGGCCTGCCCATTGCCTTTTCAACTTGTTAATCCTAAGAGCTACATCGGTCACTTTAGTTCTTCTGCGGATCTCCTCATTTCGGATCTTATCTCGCAGGGAAACACCGAGCATTGCTCTCTCCATAGCGCTCTCTTTGCGCGACTTTGAGCTTAGTAATGAGGCCTACAGTTAGAGACCACGTCTCAGTTCCATAAGTCATCACTGGCAACACATATAAAAATGTTACTTACAAACGTTATTTCATATAATGTGTTTCAATATACTTTTACTAGGATGGGTCATCATCATCATCATTATCATTAACAGCCCGAAGACGTCAACTGCTGAACATAGGCCTTCCCCATAGAGTGCCACCTTGAGCGGCCACTCGTCTCCTGCATCCATCAGCTCGCCGTGGTTTTCACCAGATCGTCGGTCCACCAAGTGGGGGCCGGCCTAAGCTGCGGTTCTGGTTCTACGAATATCTAATTTTCTTTATTGTATCGAAATTCTGCAGCACTGTTTGGTTAGGTTTATTATATATCGATATAATGTGTAATAGGGGTCACTTCCCTACTCACGCATACTAATGCATATTTAAATACTCACACTAACAGAAAATGGACAGGCATTTTGTGAATGGCCGCCGTCCATGAGTCTAGTAGTAAATTATATACTCTTTGTAGGATAGGATGCTTCACTTTCTCTTAGTAGTCTGTGCTTCACTTGTGGATGCAGTGCACCTTACATCTTTCATCATTGGTATCAGTATCTCTTAGTAGTCTGTGCTACTAATCTGTGGTGGTTATTATTTATTTAATGTTACTGAGTGTTAAATCGACAAGGAAATCACAGAATTCTCCCTATTACATAGGTCTTAGCTATAATCTTAGACTATACAAAGTCTTTGAAGGAAATGAAGAAAATTTTGTGTATTATGTTAATATGTTGTTCTTTAACTTTGGCGAAAAAACCTAAGGACGAAGAAAAGCCGACTTGGGCTAAGAAGGACATTCGCGATTACTCTGATGCGGACATGGAAAGGTAATCAAAATTTACATTTTACATACTGTATGACCATGCAACCTTATTGCTTTTGTGTTAAAAACAATGATTCAAATATTGTTCGGTGACAGGCGAGTTTTGATCACGGCTGTCAGAGAAAAATAGACACAGAATTTTTCATGGATACCACAGATTCCAAATAATATTTTAATTTATGTAAAATTAATTATATCAATGCGACCTGCTGCTGTTAGAGGTGGACGATAATTCCCACCTGTAAGTGTCCAATAATCGCATGTAAGAACTACACTTTAGTTCCCACTGTAACGCGTAACACCAGCCAAGAATAAACCGAGATAATGAGCTAAGTATTCCCTGTTTTCATTTCTACGACACCCCCGCATTTCTGTCAGGAGAAGTAAAGGGTGGAGGTTTCCAGTGGGAAAATAGTTTACCCCACAAACCGAACGAGTCGCAACGGGACCTCCACCATTTTTACACGTATCATATATTACCGATCTATTAATTATAGTGAATGTAATTTATAGTGATTCGCATGCGTCAAGCGTTGAGGCTGTAGAATCATCGGACCAGGCTCTACTGCCAGCCAAAGACTTCTAGTACATATTATCTCTTATGTCTACTGCACTGTTTCCGGAACCTCTATTTAGAGAACCCTTTAAGAGAACCGTAATATAATCAGACAACCGATGAGGAAGCAAGGTTCTCTAATAAGCGTAGGCAGACCCCCCACTAGGTGGACCGACGATCTGGTGAAAACCGCAAGGAGCTGATGGATGCAGGAGGCGAGCAGCCGCTCAATGTTGCACTCTCTGGAGGAGGCCTATGTTCAACAGTGCATGTCTACAGGCTGATGATGATGATGAACATAATCAGACATCGGGCTTGCCCCTCCCCCCATTAAAGGATCAAACAGGTCCGGGGACCCTGAGATACAAAGATCACAGTGCTAGAGATCCTTTGAGCTAGTTTGTCTCCCACATTTGAACATTAGGCTCTTTGCGCTTCTGCTTCCCCATTGTGACACTGTAAATAAATAATGAGACAAAAAGGATAAAACAAGGCATTCATTCAATGATATCATAATAAAACCAGGGGGTTCCATTAGGTACAAACAAAAAAATAGCCCAAACTTGAAAAAATATAGTAATTGTGTCTTGAACGGAGCCAGTTAGAGGCCAGTGTATTCATTTGGTCAAATACCTCAGCAGCACACAATAAATGTCGCTTGATAATCTTGCGTTATGTAGAAATAAATTAATTTGTAAAATAGCCTGCGTTATTTCGTTGTATGGGATGAGGCATCTGTCCTGTAGGTATTATATTATCTGGGATAAAACATAGCAGTAGATCAGAGTAATGTAGTTTTCTCAATGAATGAACTTTCAGAATCAATTTAGTAGTACAGGCGATCTTGCCCAAACAATATTTTTACCTCTTGTTTTAATGTTGTTTTTTTTACAATATTGTTAACATATAAGGTTTTGTTAAGATTCTATTCCATAGTAGATCTAACTGTACAGTATGTAATATGTATAAATCGAAAAAGTCTACAAAGGCTGAAATGTCAAACATAATTATGTTGTAGTTTAATTTTATGTACATATAAGCCAACATTTGACTCCAACTCAACTGATGTTAAGTGACAATGCAATCAAAGGTGTAGCCCATGAGGAGCCTATTCACTCTAGTCTTAAAGAGATTGCATGCTAGTGGGAATGCTAACCTCAACTTCTAAGATCCAAGTACAAGTACATACATAGCATAGCGAAAGATGCCCACTGCTGAACATAGGCCTCCCCCATAAAACACCACTTTGGACGCTTATCATAAGGGGTTTGCCATAATCACCAAACCTTGCAGGTGGCTGTATTCTATCTGACTTGTTAAAGTGCTAAAATTAGTGTATTCATTCACAAAAATTATTTTACTTCGACAGAAGCTTGTTATTCTATGAACAGAAGTTACTTTGGTCTGCAGCTTAATTATAGTTTTTTTAGTATAAGCACCTTATTAAAACAACAATTACAATTTGAAGAGTTGATAACCTTTGTTATCTTTATCAGTCATGAGCACTAAGTAATATTTTTATATTAACATGAAAGGAAAAATTACATATTATAAGGTATAACTTGTTTTTATTAATTCTATACTATTCAGCTTATGTTTCTTTATATCCTAGGTTATTTGACCAATGGGAGGAGGATGAGGAACCTCTACCAGAAGATGAATTACCTGAACACCTCAGAAAACCTCCTTCAATAGATGTTACTAAAATGGACATGTCAAACCCGGAGTCAGTGCTACAAGCAACCAAAAAGGGTCAAACACTGATGATGTTTGTTTCAGTTGCAAATAACCCTTCTAAGGCAAGGACCGAGGAACTGACCAAAATATGGCAAACTGGTCTGTGGAGTAACCACATTCAAGCAGAAAGGTATACAACTCTAATCTAATGTAATATAAATTGTCTTATCTCTGTGTGTGTAAAATATACAAGACTATACTGGATAAATGTTTACTCTCAAATCAGGAAGAAAGCTAAAATATAAATATGATTGTAAACAGTTTGCACAGCACTTTCTAGCCTCAACCTGTAGGTATAAACTAAGCTAAGCTTGTAATATAAGAGCACTGATAGAATACATACACATACAGTATCTTAAGCTGGAAAAAATAGGTTTCTTTTCTTACATATGGAACTCTTAGCCTGTTTTCCATAATTTATTAATTTTTTTTATTAAAAATATTACATTACATTTATAGAAAAAAAACTTTGTTCACACAAATGTTTGTTAGTTGTAAATTGCAATCACAACCTAGTCATGCAAGCAGAGCTACTACCAACATTGCCAACTAAGCTGTGAAGCCGGTCTGGTTGGGAAATGTTTGAAGGCTTTTGGTATAACATATTTTCAAGAAACCTTACCATAAAGCTGGTTTTATTATGCTAATTAATCTAATTACTAATCTATTATTTTTTACTATTTTACAGGTACCTTGTAGATGATGACCGAGCCATATTTATGTTCAAAGATGGATCTCAAGCCTGGACAGCTAAAGAATATCTTTTAGAACAAGATGAACTTAAAGAAGTGCAACTAGAAAGTCAGACATATCCAGGAAAGAAACCTGATGTTAAAAACAAAGCTGTTAGAGATGAATTATAAAATAATAGCATAATATACAATATACATAAAACAATGTGATTCCTACAAGGTGATTCCTTATATTGTTATTCTGCTCAATTTGTGTAGTCAGCGAATGTAGTGGGGCAATAGATTCCCAGTTGTCACCCAGGGGCAATCCATGTGGGGCCAACTGGGAATATACACCATTTTATTGCACTTTATTGATAACAAACATCTGTAAACAGCATTTAGTCCAGTCAATGCATGGCCAAAAGGGGGGGGGGGGGGGGTGTAGAGTGAATGAGAGGGGACCTAAGCGATTTCTTCTGAAACTTGTTAAGGGTGCTCAGGAGATAAACATGCTAAAAGTCCTGACCTGATTTGATAAAATAATTTTTTGCTAATTTTCACTTTTCCGGAGCATGAAGTAGCTCAAAAACGGTAAAGTATTCTGTAAAGTGTATTATAACAAAGTTGTAGACAATTTTATGAGCTTTCATATTATTATAGTACTAGGATTTTTTGTTCTAGGACGCACCGTTTCCGAGATATTGACGAAAACCCCAGAAGGGGCACCTTTGCAAACCCCTCCCCCCTCCGGCTCACCCCTGGGGGGTGAGGACGGACTTTTAGTATGTTTATCTCCTGAGCACCCTTAACAAAATTCAGAAGAAATCGCTTAGATCCCCTCTCATTTACTCTACAACTCCTTATTGACTGGACTAACTGTGGAATGAAATCAACACAGAGCTATGAAACAAATAACACTTCGCATGTAGAGAAAGCGTTTTTTTTTTTTGCTCTGTGGAATTCAACAAAATAATATTAGAAAAGTAAAAACATTGTATTTTATGAACCACAATAAATAATGTACTACCTACATAGGCACATCAGATTGATAATCATTCCATACTATTATTGTGCAATTTATCCCTAAGGCCCATATTACGAACTACAGTTGTGATTTGGTGCTTGTTTCATTCCAATTATTGTTTGACTTGAGCACAAATTAATTACTGATCATCTCACTGTGTAATAATAAGGCTACAAGTTTTAAACCTGATTTCAGAGTCAGTTATTTTGATAACTTAACTACAATACTATGTATAATTATTAATTATACATCTACTTTATCTCAAGCAAGTGTGTATGAATATTTATAATTAAATAGTGTTTAGCCTTCAATGATGTCTCAATGTAATGTGTAAAAGAAATAAATAACTTATTTTCTTGTAATCTAATTTTTATTTATAAAAAATAGAATAACAGTTTTGATTTGAAACACAACAGCCTGCCAGGCCTGCAAGTATTATCTTACAGCATAAAATGCACAATCTTAATATTATGTTGAGCATAAGTGACTCCTTATACAATTAGAATGCATCAGTTGCACGGAAATGTTCTTCATCAATAGTTGAGTAAATATGGCCTTCCCCACACATCCATTCCAGTGTGCTCCTGGAAGAATAATATGTTTTTATAGCAACGATTGGTGTAACAAATTAATAAACAGGGTGTCAAGTAAATGACAATGTACCTATTTATGTTTGAATTAAATGGTATACTTTTTTATATTGTAGAATGGCTTACATTTGGCCGTGGTCATAGATGATATAATACCATATTAGTAACCATGGTCTTATCAGATGGTAAGTGATGTTATGGTTGACGATGGAGCATGCTTGCCTAGAAAATACTGGTTCATAGCCTTAACTCCCAGATTATATTTGTCAGGAAACGAATGAGAATGTTGTTTTGAAAAATTTGCTTGACTGTATGAATAGCATCTTATGAAAATCAATCATCATCATGCTCAGTATCTAATGCAAAATCTAAGAACACTAATGTAGCTACTAACTCAAATTCCGCTAGTGACATCTTATCCTTCAGAGTTGCATACATGTCTTGCTTGCTTATTCCCTGTTCCAGTGTTGAAGCTCTGATAAGATTGAAAACTAGCATCTGCCGATTGTTGAGACCATTTACAGAGCCTGTATCATTCATGCCCACCATTGAATTAGCTGGCATTGCGCTGTTGTTGAATGTAGGATTGTCCACAGCTACTTTCTCCTGAAATTAATTATAAAGGTTAGCTTAAGAACAGGATAGCTGGCACAAATCGGAAAAATGTTATAGAAGAAGTTAAAAAGTTATTACCTTCTTAGATTCTGCTTCCATTTTGACTTTGTTGTTTATGCATTGTAAGTAATGGAATGTTATAGCATTTATATCTGTTACAGGCATTATTTTGAATGCCATAAGGACTTTCTTTCCTTTGTTAGCTTTTACATTTCCATAGATCTGAATGAAGTCATTCACTTGGACTTTTGGTGAAGATTTATCCTGAAATGTACAAAAAGTACTGGGCGGCTCATGATGATGTGTTGTTATGTTATCAATTAATGCCTGTGATTAATGCACATTATGGCATCTATTAATCATAATTTAATTTAAATGACCAATAATATTGAAAATAATGAGTTATCCTATAACCCTTTCAGGTCTCCAATTCAGGTACATCATCTAAGCTCCAGTTAGTGAAAATGTATACCAATATTTTTAAATGGTAAAGAAACTTACATCTTCATCCATGGCATCTTGATCAAGCCACAGCACGGCTCGCATCCTTCCAGTAATATCCTGTATGGTGTAAGTGATCTTTGTGCTTTGCATTCTAATGTTTCGCACGCGGGCAACGATGCACACTATCTGTATTTCTGTGCCCCATATTTTGACACCATCATCACCGCTATGTACCGCTTGCTTTATCACTATGGGCGCAGTTCGAGAAGCCCTACGTCCCTGAAAATAGAAAGGTTGTCTTGTCAAGAAATTGAAAACCCTTTGTAAATTTTTGAAACATGTTATATACTCACGGTTTTTTGTTGTTGATTAGGTGTATTTACATTGCCGAATTGGTTTACGGAATTGAAGAGTCCTCCTCCACTAGCCGATTGATCTGAAAGATACATAATTAGATACTTTTCTCAAAATCTATAGACGTGCAGGATATAACTTACCGTTCCACATCTTTCGTCACGAAATTGCTTTGTTTTCAATTTCTTCTCGTTACAAGAATAAATTATTTTTTGAAAAGAGTTTTTAGGAAATTCAATGTGTTTTAGTTAGGATTTTTATGTATGTTTTTTTTTTCATTGCCATGCCATTTGTAAAGCGCGCGAATTTTGCATTTGAGTAGTAATCAAAGAGAATAACTGCTAACGCTGAGAGCACCGGCTACACATGGGCCACAGAGTACATTGGTAAAAACATATGCCGGGCTAGGAGGCGCACCGTGAGATATGTCACGCACGAGATGACATTCCTCGATGTAGACAAGTTTCTCGTTTACCCTACAATCCGGGCTAGGATGAGCACCGTGAGATAATTTTGTCGTCTCTTTATGTCGTTAAAAATAGAGATATCACGTTATGTCTACCTGTGCTAACATGGCAGCGCAAGAAACTCATCTCGTGCTGTCAAATGAAGAGATAACGCGAATGTTTATCTATCTGTGGATTTTTTCTCGATTTTTGTCGACAAACGCTAACATGAAGTTTTGGCGGGAACGTGAAAAAGTTCACGTTGTTGCATTGTATTATTTCTCAAAACTTGTGCTTTTTCCAGTGTTAATGTTTGAAATTGGTGGCGTTTTACGCATTAAGTGCTGAATTACGAACAATAGTATGGTTAAGTGATATAATGTGGTGTAACGTGGTTTTTCGTGTTGCTTCCAAAATTCCATAGAGGCTTCTAGTAAAGTTGCCACCACTTTACTAGAGCATGACTTAGACTGGACTATGACTATGACTTAACTGTGTAAAATATTCTAAAACTTGATGAAAATATACAATACTTGACACTGGCTAAATACACTATGTGTGGAGCCAAAATATAAGACGAAAAAAAAACGCTAACATGCACACAATCGTCTAAGCTCTATTTGACACTTCGGTGCGAGTATTTTCTCGTGGTAGTTTTTGAGGACGAGATACGTAGAGAAGGAAAATCTAAAGGCAAAATGGCATTTTGATATACTTAGGTACGTAAAAAATATAAAAGATAAACGATTATAAATATGACGGCTACTACCGCCCACATAATTGTGTTTCATTTTATACTTACTAATTATCTTGAATCATTGTTGAATATTTCATAACTGTTACATAATTAAAATATATTTTACATTAAAAAGAATCAAGCTCAAGCTAGATGCATGGGTTGAAATTTTCAGGATTTTCATTAATTAATATTAATGAAAATCCTGAAAATACTAGTACTGCAACAGAGAAGTTTGTCGTTGTATCTCGCGTAGACAAACCAATATTACCCTTTCGTAGCACTTACTGTATTTTAAAATGGCAACATCACTTTCGTTCATTCAATTTCACTGTTTTTTTCATGAACGCGACCTTAAAAGACAGAGACAGTTATATATTGCTGTTTCTGTCTTTCGTCAAAGAGCAAAGAGTATATAATTTACTTGTGAAAGAGTATATAATACCCCCCCTATCACGGACGGGTTAGCGTCGCTGCACTAAAGAGTTAGGTAAAATGAACTACAATTGTAGATAAATTTACTGAAAGTGGGTTGTATTGGTAATAATGAAGGTTCAATTCGTAAAATTAAGTAAATGTGAATTAAATATCTTTACATAGCGACAAATTCAGCTTGATCTTAGTTTGGACGCCACCAGCTTAAATTAAAAAAACGAGTAAGACGATTAGATTATGACGATTGTGATGGTTTGTCTATTCGACATTTCTGCCAGCTTCACGTCAAGAATAAAAGAAGATATAAAAGTAACGGAATTTTGAAGAAAGTATGATCGGAAAGGTACTACTTAACATATGAAATACAAAAATAAATAACTAGAGTTTAAGGTCATTTAGCATGAGAAAGTCGATAAGGGCTAAATATACATGAGGGTCAATGGAAGATAAAAGTTCATATATATGAGTAGGGAATGAAACATGTAAAGAGCTAAGAGAATGAAAAGTCATCTAGGTAGACTATTATTTTGATGCCCTTTTCTCTTATCAGTCGGGCTATCCAGTTGGAAAGTTTAGAGAATATTGAGGGAGCGCTCGAGAGTCCGAATGGAAGACAGGTCATGTTGTAAAGTTGGCTTTTGTAACAGATAGTGAGAAATCGTTGATGCGTGTGTTTGACCGGTATATGGTAATATGCATTAGATATATCGATTTTAATGAGATAGTCTCCTTTTTCTATGATTTGCGAGACCTTTTTTAAGCTAATCAGGCGGAATTTTTGAATGTAGACGAAGTCATTGAGATTTTTCAAGTTAGTGATCATTCTTTGGGATCCGTCAGGTTTTTCTCTTAAGAAGATCGGAGACAGGAAGCCTGTTTTAAATGTGTTGTATGTAATTACTCCTAATTCTAATAATTGTGCGATTTGGTCGTCTACAAGCTGCGAAGTTTTAGGTTCGTACAATTTCCCTTTCTTTTGGGAGAGAACGGACAGAGGGGGTTTTTTAATGAAAGGTATGCGGTATCCTTGAATAACATTTATTAGGGCTAGGGGTGCTCCACGTGACTTCCATGCTGAAACTTTATTACTGAGCTGTCCTGCCTTGAACGTATGGTTTTTTACCCGCAGTGGATTTTTTGTTCTGATACTCAGCTTTTTTCCGGGTTTGGAACTGTGGCTTTTTTTGCTGGGGCTTGTTTGTCTTATAGGCATTTGCCGACGAAGATGTTGGTTTTGGCTTCTTGTTATTGGTTGAGTTAGAGGACTTCTTAAGAAAAAATTTGTGGGCCCCTCCCTGGTCTTTCATAATTTCGGTCAATTTTTCTTCAGAGAAAAGGTGGGTAGTTGACGGTGGGATTTCATGTAACAAATCATTCAAGACTTTGTTGTTAGATTTGTATGTTTCTCGTCTCGCCTGTATTGTCTCGGCTCGTCTGCCACATGTGTACTGAAGGAGTTGGTCGGTGATTTTTCTGAATTTGGAGTCGCCAAGTAACTTTTTACCAACTTCTCTTTGGTTTCATCGCCCAGGCTTTTATAGGCCTCTCTGAGAGCTTCTCTCTGTTGGAGGAGGCCGTGGGTGATTGCCGCAAGTGTCAGGTCGGTTTTTTCCAGGTGAGCCAGTGACTGCCAGCTTGGGGTATTAACTGCTAAGTGGTTATTTACTTTTAGAGCGCAGAAAGCGGGAGTGGCCTGAAAATTCTTTTGCACGTCTGCGTATCTTATATTCTTCCAGCTTTCATCGCCAAAGCGTTGACAGTTTCTTGCTTGTTCGACTAGGTGGGGGTTAGCTTTGGCAGTTTTTGGTTCCGCCTCAGCCGTCACCGGGTTGAAGTCCCAGGAATCCTCGTTGTTGTTGTTGTTAGGTTGAGATGAGGGCAGTTGGGCTAGTTCCCTTTGTACGCCAACGATGATCTTGCGCAGCTCTGTGTCACGATCGTTTAATGATTGTTGTGGAGTTAGGGCTGGAGCTTGCCAAGAGTCTTGAGCTGTACTGTCGGCTTCGGATTCGAGAGATTGGTTTAGCTCGTCTGGCTCGTCCGGTTCGTCTGTGTTCTCTGACCCTGACTCTGTGTTTTTGTCGAGTGTGTCGACTCTTTTAGTAAGGGTTTCCAGGGCCTGGGTTTGTCGTGACAGTAAGTCCATGATGTTGGTTAGGACATTCAGCTCTGGGGTATTACTTTTTGGTGTTTTTGTGATTGGTGGCGTCTGGGGTTCGGACGTTGCGGGCCGCTTTTTTGTTTTTGTTTCTGCCTGTTCCTGGCGCTCCGTCGAAGATCCCCTAATGGATCGTATTCTTGGCTTAACTGCTGCCACGGTGTCCATGAACCGTTCATATGCTTGTGGACTGGGGTGAATCTTTGACACGAAACTGTGTGGTGAGTAGATTATTGCCCTGCCGAGAGGCCAGCTGAGAAGCGTCCTTCTTGCCAGTTTATAATTTCTCTCGGAGAGTTGTCCTTCCGGTCCGAAGAATATGTCCCTTATGTGGTCCGTGGGGAGGGCGAAACGAAGTTTAGCTTCTATGGCAGGGGTGAAGTTTTGTTGAAATAGTTCACTGGGTGGGAGGTCCCTGACCACCCACGACTTCCAGTCGCTAGGGTAGTTCTTATCCATCGCCTGGATGAATCTTCGAAAGGACTGTTTCTCGCCATCGGGAACCTCTCTTTCGCTCAGGTCTTGCATCGTGGTAATGTTTGTTGATTCGGTCATATCTGTAATGAATAACCACAATAATGTTGTTAGGCGATCGGGTTGAGGTCGTCCAGAACTAAGGTAAGGAGGTGATGTGTGTCACATCCGTATCGTGATCGTGTCGTATCGGGTAGTCGTTATTTGGTACGACGTGATGATGCTGCGTGGTATACTAGGTGATACGACGTCGTATGAAACCAAGATGTGTCGCATGTATTTTATGCGACGTCGTACTGGTGTTGGTGCGACGTCGTATGGGGCTATCGCCCCAGTGAATTTTATGCGATGCGACGCGACGTTGCATGACTCTGACAATGCAGAGAACGGTTGATACTGAATTACTAACCGTTGTTTGGTGCGTGAAAAATTCCGAGGGAATCTTCGTTAGGGTTATGCTCGTGTCGAGGCAGTAGCCCTAGAATATCGTGCGAATGGCGTTGATATTCGACATGTGCCGAGGCAGCATGTTTGCACCTTTTGTAAGTAATATCCTTAACAAACTAAGGACACAATCATAATGATTATCAATGTGGTATTTTACTTACTTGATGTTATGCTTTGAAGTTCGTTTTATTTTGCTGTAAGTACTGATAGCGCCGAAGTTCAAAAGCGTACTGACTAGAGAAACCTTCCGCGCTGACACACCAACACCCCCCCACTCCTCGTAGCCACTCCCCGTGGGCGGTGTTGCCACTCAAAGAAACCCATAGTTTCATTGGACATAGACTAGATGGCGCTGATGTTCAAGAGGTTAATCTCAAGTGGGTCAAGCCTGAAGGCTCGAACACCTAAATACGTATAATCATCAACATAGAATCAGCGTATAATAATCTGTGAATCTGTGATTATATTCTCTTTGAATTTGAATTTCAACAATTGAACGCAATTGAACGTATATTAGTTTTTACCAATGTACTCTGTGGTATATTATTTTTCTCTATGTTGAACATTTTTGAACCAAACCAAACGAACGTATTCCTAATTAATTTTTACTATTTTTTTTACTGCGAAACAAAATTAGAAAACGGACGATAAATAACACAAATGGCTTGTAAAATTTTTCACAAAGGAAAATATTACGTAACCTTTAAACGTGGCTTTGAAGACTCCAAGAAAGATATTACTGTAACAGTAGATAAAGTCTTTGAAAGTGATAGTTTGGTAAACATTATCTTTTTATATATAATCACTACAGTCACTGTTACGCCACTTAAAGTTACTATTTTTTCTTTAATATTTTCAGAAAATATCTCTGTCTGATGAAGACAACCCACAGTTTTTGTGTGTGCTGATTATAACCCGTATAGACTATGAAGACCTCAAGAAACAGCAGGGGCTTCTAGTAGACTTTGATAACTTCCCTTCCCAGCTTGTAAGGCTGTTGCAACAATGTGCTTCAAACAACATGTGAGCTTTTGTCTTTTATAGCCCATTAATATAATGGAATTTAATAGAAGATAAGCTATATTATCCAACAAAAGATATGGTAGCATTATACAATATTATATTTCAATGTACCTGTTGGAGATAAGTATCTCATTCTGTTGGCAACACATTCTTCCATTATCAGACCATTAGGTTATAATAAATACATAGATTTATAGTAAATATAATTAATATAATTAATTATTACTTCTTATTAACCACATATTGGAAATGTTGAAGAGTCTTGGGGCTGATTTTTATTAAAACTAAAACATAATTTTTAATAAAAAAAAAGAATTTTAATATACCAGGAATTACATATTGGTTGGGAAAGAAAACCCTGTATTATTGTGCCATTATACCATCGAAATAATACCCATTTCGATGCATTATACCCATAGTGTTGCTTTTAAAGATTTAAGTTCTGGGTGGTTAAAGAAAAGATCTCATTCTGTCATTCAAAGTTTTCCCAATACCTTCGGAAATATAATAATATCGTAAATATCTCAGGTTCCTAATATTGCAGCAGACAAATCCAATACAGTACTACTTTGAAGTAGTAGAGCATAATGAATTCAAAAGACTTGTGCATCTGTCATTGAGAACTGGACCGGCTACTGATGCTGATATCAAACAGCACATGGCTGACACTATCGCTACCCTAAAAGTAAGTAAAATAATTTAAAACTAAGGAAGAATAGATATGAAATTGATTTAAATATATGAAAACTATATTTTGATTTTAATATGGAAATTATATATATTATTATGATAATATTATATTTGTTGAGTAAATGTTATTTTCATCCTAGCAATTCTAGCAAACCACATCATTGTTAACATCGGGCAGGGTAGTGGTGAAATGCTTTACAATCACAAAATTACTCATAAACATAAAAATAAAATACCCTGCGGTCCTTAATTCTGCACCGTTATATAAACTAGCGTAGTTACACAGTGTCTACACACACACTATGATATTGTAGATGATGTAAAACTATGCCTGTACGTCTTCCTTTTTTTTAATTTTAACTTTGTATTTAGTTATTTACAGCTACCAGAATTTCTAGTGTCAAAGCTATGATGACGATAAGTAGTTGTAACTAGAGCACTAATAATACTTTCATAAAATACAAGACATACAAGCATAGATTAATAATTTATTCAAACTATTGACACCAAAATCAAATGTTTGTGTTAAGTTCTAGAGGTGGAAAACCAGTGGTGCCCGAAATGCTAAAAATGTGTGTAAATCCACTTATGAGCTCTGTTGTCTCTAATTCAAATACCAGGATGCTCCTCTTCAGAATAGACTAGGACTTCTACTCTACATTATAGTGCTCTGTGTCGCATTTGTAAACCTAAACTTAAAGTATAGTGGTACTCTTCTGATGAACAGGAAATGCTAAGGATGAGAATGTGACACCATTTTTTTACAGAAAACATTATCATCGCTAAAAAGCTTGACATCAAGCACTGAAGCTCATCTCAATGATAAGTGCATCAATTTGGAGAGAAAAGTACATGACTTATCACACGTGATAACCAAAATGGAAGAAGACAAGATGAGAAAAGAAATGGACTATCAAGAATCATTAAAACAAGAAAAAGATAGATTGGACATGGTATGGTATAGTTTTAGGTTCACTAGGTGGTAGGACTTTTCTGCAAAGTTCGTCTAGGTAGGTACCACCGCTTTGCCAGTTATTCTGCCGCCAAGCAGTAGTGTGTAAGCACTACTGTGTTCCTGTTTGACTTTATGACCTGATTACACAGTCTAGTTATCTTATTACTAGACTGTATGATGTCTCAGGATGACATGCGCAGTGCAGTTTCACGCGAAACTTTAAAATTTTAAAGTTCCGAATGATACTGCAACTGTTATAGGCGGCCGTGTTGCTTAACATCAGGTGAACAACAGGCTCGCCACGTCATTCATTCACATAAAAAAAATTGAAAATAGGGCAGTATAACGCTCGCCATTAGAAAAGCGATTGTGATGAAACTAGAAAATATTGTTGTTACATTTTGAGCATTGTGTTACAATGTAGTGGGTGTGAGACAATAATAAAAATGTTTGCAAAAGAAACAAATTTTAGTAACAATAAATCGAACGGAAACATGATGTTGACGGTTAGAGGAATCACACTACATATTTATGTTTCTAGGAAAGACAGCAATGGAAAAAAAGTGCTGAGGTAAACATGAAAACACAAATGGCTGATTTCCAAGAGAACCTCCACCGAAAAGATAGACAAATAGAGGAAATGAACACACTCTGTAAACAGTTGAGAGAAAATATAATGCAATTGGAAAATCAAATAAGGTATAATATTATGCTCTCAATCTATTTCATTTGTTCAGGATTCATCTAAACTTATTGTTTGTTGTTGGGTCTTTTATTTTCTTTTTCTTTAATTTTATATTGCTTAAGTTCAATTAACATATTTTTGATGTATTGTGTTTCTAGTTTTATGATGTAACTTAATGTGTGCAAGCAGTACAACAAGTGAGCTTGCTTCCATTTATTTATAAGATTCCCTTGCGTCTTACAGCAAAACATTAATACAAAAATTTAATAACTGGCCAAGCGCGGTATGATGTGTAATACCGAGCAAAAAAATCAAGATGGTTGTATGGGAGCTCCCTTAAATTTTTTTTTCGGCAACAGAAATACATCATCTGTGAAAATGTCAACTATCTAACTATCATGGTTCATGTGATACAGCGTGGTAACAGACGGACAGTCAGACGGACAGCAGAGCCTTAGTAAAAGGGTTCACTTTACCCTTTGGGTACGGAACCGTAAAAAAACACATTTCTAAATTGTATACGAGAAAAATGTTTCTTTCAAAAGGTTCAAATGCAATGGTTTTGTTTTAGTGAAAAATCTCAACGCCTGACTTGTTTAGAGAAAGAAGTTCAAAAAACCCATATCGAAGTGGCGACGCTAAAAGCCAAGAACACGACACTTGAACGAGATCTTGCAGAAAAGGATAAACAATGCAGCCAGCAGATATCAAGATGTAATTACTTAGAAAAGGTATGTCCATTCATCATCATCAGCCTGAATACGTCCACTGCTGAACATAGGCTTCCCCCTGAGAGCGCCACTTTGAGCAGCTGCACGCCTCCTGCATCCATCGGCTCCCCGCAGCTTTTGCCAGATCGTCGGTCCACCTAGTAGGGGCTGGACTACGCTGCGTCTTCCGGTTCGTGGTCGCCACTCGAGATGTTATCTCGCAGGGAAACACTGAGCATAGCTCTCGTTCTCTCCACAGCTCATTGCGCGATTTTGAGCTTACTAATGAGGCCAACAGCAAGAAACTGTCTCTCTTCCATAAGTCATCACTGGCAACACACACTGATTGAAAACCTTTGATTTTGATTACAGGTGCAATTAGTTTACCTACATTTAATTTATTTCTAGGATGTATATAGGTATATTACAATGTGTGTTAAACTGTCCCACCCCATAGCTACAATTCTCAAGATGTGTACCTTGTTTGTTGGTGAAATGGTGTTAATAAAGAATTTATTTATTTATTATTTCTTGCTCTGTGGTATTTTGAACGAAAAGATAGGTTGAAGCGCTCCGAACGCTGCCCAGCGCTCACCATTGTTTGTTTTTTTCTGTTATCCAGGTTGTGAAAGATAATTCAGACACACTTAAAGAGTTGAATAACAATATGACGATACTTCGAAAGGAGAAAGTAAGTACCTTAATATTTAGATACACTTTCCCATTCAAAAAAGCAGTACAGATTTTTTTTATCTTACTTCCATAATAGGCATGATGACTACTATTAAAAATGAACAAGTAAATATTACTTTCATAAAGAAGATTAAAAATGAATGCAATAATTGAAAAAAATAAGTAAAATCGGTTAATAAATCACGGAGTAATAAGCCTGTAAAGTTTCTACAGCTGGGTTAGCACGGACGGTAGACAAAATAGTCTTTCCCCTGTTTTACTCCACTTGACAAGTAAATTGTATGAAGAATGTGACATAACACGGGGAAAGACAATTTTTTCTACCATCCGTGCTAGCCCCACAGGAGACATCTCCTTTCCCTTTCTCGCGAAACAGAGCGCCCCCACAGTTACTATGAAAAATCTACTCGTGACGTCACATACCAAAAAAAGATTGTATGAAAAGCTACCACAGCTTAGTAATGAGGTACAATAACGACCTTCCTCTGACGTCACTGGCCGTTTGAGCTATCTGTTTCTATTCTATTAGTTTTTAAAATGCTTGTAACTTGGTCATTTTTTGAAATATTTAATTTTTGTTTTTACAAATGTTTATCTTTTGAGGAATATAATGAATTTATTCAAAAAACAAATTTTAGTCATAATGCCTATTATGTCGACCTTTGTAAAGGGAGTGAGACAACAAAAGAAATGCTTTTCAGAGCTTTAATGGCGCAAGTTTAGTCTTACCTTTATAATTAAATTTGTTGCAACAATAACTATTGGCTGTTTATTATAGGCAACATATTTTTATTTTAGACGAATCTAGAAGAAAGGCTTGCAATAAGTGAATCTCTAACAAACAAAAATAACGAGGCCGTTCATTCAACCTCCGAACAGCTGCTGAAAGCAAATCAAATCATATCCAAACAGAATGCTGACCTTATTGAAATGAAAGAGAAGGTAAGGGAAGCTTAGTTACTAGTTAATGACATAGATGCCAATAAATCTTAGGTGTAAGTACCTATTATTTGAGTAAAAAAATTGAGGTTTTAAAAAAAAAAAATATTTTTTTATCTTTCAGCTTTTTTGTAGAACTGCAATAGCTTTAGAGCAAGAAAAAGTAATTGAAAGGAACGGAATCGAAATGGAAGATCTGAAATCGCAAATAAGTGCCGCAAAGCTAGAGATGGAAAACCTAACGCAAGAATTGAATAGTATCAAAGAAAAATGTGCATCAAATGAAACTGCTCTTAAAGAGCGAGACGAAACTATAAAGAACAATAATATGGGTAGGATTATCATAAGAAATCGTTTTCATAGATAATAATCAAATTAGGGTATGTTTTTATTACACCGTGAGGTGTTTAGGGAGGAGGGGGTTGAGTCAAATCATACCCAATCTATTAGCGCGAAATGAATTTGGAGTTGGCGCGATTTGAACTGTCAAAAATCACATGTTTACCGATATGCGTTCCGAAAGATCCGAAATGAGGAGATCCGCAGGAGAACTAATGTGACCGATGTAGCTCTTTTGTAGGATTAGCAAGTTGAAATGGCAACGGGCAGGCCACATCGCTCGTAGAACTAATAACCAATGGGGAAGAAAGGTTCTCGAGTTGCGACCACGAACTGGAAGACGCAGCGTAGGCCGGCCCCCCACTAGGTGGACCGACGACCTGGTGAAAGCCGCGGGAGCCGATGGATGCAGGAGGCGAGCCGCTCTAAGTGGCGCTCCCTGGGGGAGGCATATGTTCAGCAGTGGACGTCTTCAGACTGCTAATGGTGATGATGATGATGATGATTTTACATATATTTTAACATCTACTTAATTAAAACGCTGGTACGGGTATGATGTTGATTTGGTACTAACTAACACCCTGGTCTGTTTGTTTGACAAATCTGTCTGTTTTTGGCTTTTTTGGCTTTCACATATGAAGAATTTTACTCAGGTTCAGTGCTTTTTCGGACTTTTGACCGGACCAAATGAATTTTGATTTCCAGTGGTAAAACTGAGATTGCATTATTTATGATTTTTATCCTATCGCATTAAGTATAATGAGATCGAGCCAAATATACTTTTATTCCGGAAAATTCTTATAGGATAATAGGCATGATGACTACTATTAAAAATGAACAAGTAAATATTACTTTCATAAACTAAAATTTTTTTATTGAATAAATTAATTATGTTCCTCAAAAGATAAACATTTGTGAAAACAAAAATTAAATATCTCAAAAAATGACTTAGTTACAAGCATTTTAAAAACCGGAATAGAAAGAGATAGCTCAAACGGCCAGTGACGTCAGAGGAAGGTCGTAACAGTACCTGATCACTAAGCTGTGGTAGCTTTTCATACAATCTCTTTGGCATGTGACGTCACGAGTAGATTTTTCATAGTAACTGTGGGGGCACTCTGTTTCGCGAGAAAGGGACAGTAGAAACATTAAAAGCTTATTACTCCGTGATTTATTTACCGAATTTGCTTATTTTTTAAATTATTGCATTCATTTTTAATCTTCTTTATGAAAGTAATATTTACTTGTTGATTTTTAATAGTAGTCATCATGCCTATTGCATTAGGTAACTAAGAACATTTTAGTTCACAAAAACTAATCAAGAAAGTCCTACTATTTATACTATTTACCAATATTTTGTCTGCTCCGAGGCAGATTGCGATTGGTGGCACTGAGATATGGTCCCTTTTTCTTAAATAATAGGTGTTATCAATTACTTTCGGTTCATTGAACTGCAGTGGGCACTCGGTGGGCCGGTGATCTGGTGAAAACTGTGGGGAGCCGATGGATGCAGGAAGCGAGCAGCCGCTCTAAGTGGCGCTCCCGGGAGGAGGCCTATGTTCAGCAGTGGACGTCTTCAGACTGTTAATGATGATGATGATGATGTTCCGAAACATCAACACATCATGTCAATATACTTTATTCAAAATAAAAATAACGTAATGTAAAGTGAAGGCATTCATAGCGCTGTGACACGATTTGAACAAGACAAGATAACGACGTGGTTTCGTATCGTGTGGAATCTGTTTTTTAATAGAGAAGAAGCAGTGTAGAATTGCGATACTTATTAAAGGGCTCTTAACGGACAACACAAAACGGATCCCATTTAAAAAATATTGCCATCTTATCCCAAATGTCAATTAATTATTATTAGAGTCCCATCAGCTACCACATCAAAACTGATAGTACCAGCATCGACATTAGTACCTAGTACCTACTGACTGAACTTTTTATAGCAAGGAGGGAAGTGGTCGAAAATAATATACGAAAGAGCTGAAAAATACATAATTATCTTCTGTTTTCCAGTAATCCAATGGCTACACAAGAAACTCGAAGATAACTGCGGTCCCAGCGACTTGCTGCCCCCTAGAAGTAAAGCCGGCCTCCCAACTGCGGCCAGCTCCACTCCGTATTTCCTATCGAAGACAACTTCATCACATGTTGTATCAGATGACTCAATAGATTTTTATGCGACTTCCAAATTGTAAGATTCTTGTTATTTTTCCGGGCTGGCCTGATAGCTCAGTTGGTAGAAGCTCTGCCTTCTCAACTATAGGTTGCGGGTTCGACTCCCACTCAGGACAAGCATTATGTGTGATGAGTGATGACCATAGGCGATTGTTCTGTGTCTGGATGTTATATTGTAATCTATGTAATGTACTTACTTAGATATAGTATTCTATCGGTTATCTAGTTCCCATTAGTACAAGTAGTAGGTAACTATTATAATATCTGTGGTTGTAGCTATGCTTAGTTTGGGGCTAGATGGCGCTGTTTGAAATGTCTAACATATTTTATTTATTTATTTTATCCAGTGAGGTTTTATTTGTACGCTTTGTACAGCTATTTTACAGTTTACAGTATTTTACAGTAGCACAGTAAATGTGCAAAGTTGCATTTTATAGTTTTTAGGGTTTTTTATGTTTCAGATCTAATGTAGAAGATAGCCCAGGGCCAGATATACAAGGAAATAGAGGCAAAGTTGGATTGGACCCAAAATATCTAAGGCCTGCAACCAGTGACAACCAAACCACAAGTAACAGAGGTAATTATTATTAATATCTCAGTAGTAGTATCTATCTATAAGTTAGCTGTGCGCTCCCGGAATAGGACCCTGTCTATTCCCGTGGTGTAAGAGCTGGCTAAGGGAATATCCAGAGAATGGGCCGCAGCGTTATTCCTCGGTCTTATAATCTATTGCGATCGCCAAGACGCCTGTCAAGCGTGGCGAATATGGCAAACCCCAATTAAATGGGTTTCATGCCAAAATGGTTCAACCGATTTGGATGAGATTTTGCTTACTGATACTTACTGATGTAATAATAATGATTTGCCTGGGTGCACTAAAGTTTGTCAGCGCTTAACTGCACTTATTTTTCTAGGACATAGCCAAATTAGGTATATAAAGTACAAATTTAGGAGTCAAAGTTTAATACTGGGTGGTTATTCTCTATGAAAACACAGATTCCACACGATACGAAACCACGCCGTTATCGTGTCTTGTTCAAATCGTGTCACAGCGTCAGATATACCTTCACTTTACATTAAAGTTATCTTTATTTTGAATAATAAAATATACTGAAATAAGTGGTCATATCATTTGATGAGTTGATGTTTCGGAACGCGTCTCGGTAAAACATACGATTTTTGACAGTTCAAATCGCGCCAATTCCAAATTCATTTCGCGCGGTTTGGTTTTCGTTTCATAGAGAATAGAGTTTCGCAGAGTTTCGAAGTAAGGAATCGATACGGAATTTTGGCCCTGGGCCTTTATTCCGTATCGATTCCTTGCTTCGAAACCACGCGAATGCCTTGTCTTACATAAGAAATCTGCAAAAGTCTATTCTCTATGAAACGAAAATAAAACCACGCGAAATGAATTTGGAATTGTCAAAAATCATATGTTTTACAGAGATGCGTTCCGAAACATCAACACATCAAAAGATATGACCACTTATGTCAATATATTTTATTCAAAATAAAGATAACTTTAATGTAAATCGAAGGTACATCTAACGCTGTGACACGATTTGAACAAGACACGATAACGACGTGGTTTCATATCGTGTGGAATCTGTGTTTCCATAGAGAATAACCACCCTGATGAGCATACTGTAATAAGGTCACAGTTCAATTCGTTTGGTAGGGCTTAGCTTAGTCTGGTTGTTAACATGATCTTGAGAAAACAGCTGTTTAAAAATAATTAACGCTTATTTTTCAGTTATAAAGGAGAAACTTGTTGAAAATCAAAAGGGAAAGGAAAATGCGAATGTAAACCTTCCCAAAGTAAATTATAGGGAGAAGAAGTCTGCTCGTGCTCCTACATACAGAGCGACGCCGATTTCTGCATATTTTCCGTAACGTATACTATTATAGCTAATCTGATTTTTATATGAACGCAATTTGTTAAAATAATTTTATATAAAATGTTGTGTTTGTGATGAACTACATTTTACTGTAAAATAAACTGTGCAATATTATATAGTGTTATTATTTTGCCATTCGTTCTTGTGTAAAAATATCGCGTTTCAAATTCAAAGAGCAGGATATAATTATTGCTATTGCTGTCACACTTCTACTGCCGTTAGAACTTAGACCTAATCAATAGTGGAGTGAAGTGAAGTGGGAAATCAATATTTTGGTGTATTCGTCAGTATAGGCGTGATTACTACTTTTTTATTCCATAAAATAATAATATTTCTTAAATACGATGCCGGGCCCGATAGCTCAGTTGGTAGTAGGCCTGCCTTCTGAACTGAGGGCTGTGGGTTCGATTTCTACCCAGGACAAACATTTGTGTGATGAACATCGATATAACACCTGGTGGCAACGAAGATGCTATTTTCCTTATATGTATAGTCTTACCAAGTTATCTGTGAACTGAAGAGCGTCGCTGCGTTCGCACCAGTGCTGCCATTTTATGAATAATGGTCGAATATGACGGATTTCTACGGTACATCTTTTAATCGTTGGATGTGTTTTAGTAGGTAGGTAAGTAAAATATAATCTGTCCGCCCTGTAAGACTTTATTTATTTAATGGAAATGATGTGGTTACTTTTAATCATTCATTTTGATTAAACTTCACGCAGGTGTACAGCCAGGGACAGCTATTAGCTAATAAATAATATAAGATATAAGACAATCCATGTAAATATTACTGGGGAACATTATACACATGATGTTGACGATGTTAATTTTACTCTGATAATTATTATCCCAGGCTAGCAAGGAACAGTACCTAACTACTTCATAATAACTTCAAAATAAATACACTAAAAATGGACCAGATGTCACCGTCTTACTGTAAGAACGAAGAGATTTTTGCAAACGGGCAATGTGTCTCACAATAAAACGGTCGATATTTCGGTTATTTATAATTAATCGGCATCACTTCGTTTTTTCGTAATTGTGTACTTCTAGTGTGGTGAAAACTAACCTAACACTCCTCCTCGCTTCGCTCGTCGTCGTAACCTACTGGTTAGCCACTAGTGACTAAAAAAACAATAAATTACAGCAAAAATTGGTGCATTAAAACGGGTTTATTCTCAATTAAACGCTACTAAAACCCGTTTTTTTATAAACTCACCGACTGTTTATAAATAATCGAAATATCATCCGTGTTAGACCGTGCGTCCACTGTATCGGAATCGGCGCGTACGGAGCGTACGGATTTGTTGCTTTGTATTGATTTGTATGGGAGTGCGTGCACTGGATTGGCATTACTGCGCCTTCATTTTATAAATACTAACGCTCCGTACGCTCCGTACGTGCCGATTCCGATGCAGTGGACGCATGGCTTTATTGTACGACAGATTGTCAGTTTGCATAAATTGAAAGTTTATAAATAACCGGTTTTAATTTCGTTTTTTATAAACAAACGGTTTTTGCAATACGACAGTGACATAGGTACGAGATTTTTTATGTACAAGTTTAAGTTTACAGATTGTGTATTGAATGTACCATATTTTATTTGGCAGCGCTACTACTAGAAAAAAAAATCGGTATATGACAGCCCATTTCAATATGGTGGCTGTAGTCAATATATACCACAGAGTACATTGGTAAAGATATATATACTCTTATCTATGGCTGTAGTTCCACTTTCTGCCAGTTCGCAAATAAGTTGGTCAGACTATCTATAGTGTCGAAGGGACCGGGAGAGGAAAAAAGATAAGACAAAAGGATGAATAAAATGGGATGGGAAGACGAGAGGTCGAGACCCGAAACATACATTATCCATTCTCTTCCTCAAACTAACTTGCCCGTATGAAGCCTACATTTAAGTGGTATTTATTATATTAGATCTGGCTAAAACTACTGCTGATGATAGTGCTGAATCGATTTATAAAGGAATTTGTATGAATTTCTGGTATAAGTAATGTAAATACAACACTGGGATTTACAAGTTACATTCAAGGAAGTTCTATGTAATACACAAAGACTTTTGTAAGGGGAATTCTGTGGTAATACATTACAATTACAACCGCAGATTCACAGAATTCTATTACTCCTAGCGGACGCGGAGCGCAGATTAGACGAAAATATAAATCATTGATTGTGACTTTCATTCAATCCATTATGTTTCTCTAATCTGTGATTGGTATATATTTTGTATTTGGCGGTTGGCTACATTGTACGTCATTCAAATTAAACGTCAAATATCATGTCACTGTCAGTCATGTCTCTATCTCTTTTATTACAAAGCAATTTTTGTAATGTAAATCAAGTTTTAAGTCTAAGGCATAAGGTTCTATTTTACTTGAACATTAAAATTATCTGTTTCAAGTTGAAGATGCAGAAGGAAGATGTCATGCATGCATATCAAAGAAAGAATGATAAAAAAAAACAAAATGACGAGAATCGGGTGGGGAAGTTATATTTTAATTATTTGTTTGAGTGATTCATTTAATCAGTAATTAATTTTATATTATTTAGTTTTTTATTGTGAATTGTTTTGGCATGAATAACCGTAGCAGTACAAAAAATCATATCGTGACAGACACATCGTTAGAATAATATGAGCATGATTGATGGAAAATCGGTGATATCTCGTGTGTAGTTGGATGTGTCTATCAACACTATGCCATTCGACTTCTTGTGCTGCGTGAGGCCCGGGGTGGAGGATATAGTGGAACTAGATTATTCGCACCAGTCCCTTGTAGACTTTCCTACTGAAGTATTTGTTTATGAACGGACGCTCGAAGTACTACATTCCCAAAGCAATCGCATCACCGAGCTGCCAAGACAACTATTTATGTGCCATGGCCTGAAATACCTGGACCTTAGTGACAACGAGGTGGCGGCAATACCGGCTGCTATTTCTTCCCTCTCTAATCTTCAACACCTAAACATCAGCAGAAACACGCTCACGTCCATACCAGAAACTATGAAAGCATTAAAGTACCTGATGTTCTTGGATTTGAGTGTAAACCCGTTGGAAAAACTTCCAGATGCCATCACCAACCTCATTGCCATGCAAGATCTTTACCTAAATGATACCTATCTTGAGTATCTCCCAGGAAATTTTGGAAGACTGGCTAATTTACGTATACTCGAACTGAGAGACAATTACTTAATGATTTTGCCAAAATCCTTGTCACGGTCAACTGAGTTAGTGAGATTGGATATTGGCCAAAATGACTTTCAACAGTTTCCTGAAGTTATTGGAAGATTTACAAAGTTGAAAGAACTGTGGGTTGACAGCAATAGTTTGACTAACATAACTGGTGTTATAAAGCCATTAGAATGTCTAATACATCTAGAAGCCAGCAATAATATGATTGAAGAACTTGCACCAGAAATAGGGTATTGCACACAGCTTGAAGCTATAAGTTTATCACTAAATAATCTCACTCAACTACCTGACTCCATTGGTCAATTGACTAACCTGACTACACTTAAATTAGATAATAATAAATTATATTCCCTACCTGAGAGCATAGGCCATCTCACAAACCTTGAAGAGCTGATGCTTATGAGTAACTATCTGGATAAAATACCATCATCCATAGGTCTTCTCCGAAAACTGCAATACTTCAATGTAGACGAAAATATGCTGAGATCTGTCCCTCCAGAGATTGGTAGCTGTACTAAATTATCGGTGCTGTCTCTAAGATCAAATAAACTCATTAAGATCCCTCCAGAAGTTGGTCATTTATGTTCATTAAAAGTGTTAAACTTAGTGCGGAACTCATTGAGCAGTCTCCCACAATCCTTGTTGAATTGTGAGAACTTGGTAGCATTGTGGTTATCAGAAAATCAAAGTAAACCTCTAGTGCCTATGCATTCTGAGGTTGATCCTCATACCTATGAACAAGTCCTTACTTGTTTCCTCTTCCCCCAAGTGCCTTTGAACCCAATAGAGCTGAAAATGGAGAATAATAATAAACCTGAAAATATTGAGAGCCTGCCTACATCTCGACATATCAGTTTTGTTGATATGAAAGCTGCTCCAAAAGTACCTGAGAAAGGTGGCCAGTTACGAAGAGCACCTACACCTTATCCAAAAGAATTAAGAGCTTTGGCTAAACATGCAAGGAATATACACAAAGATGGAGCACAAGATGTTACACCAATGCAACATGCTGTACATATAAAAGCAGCTAAAATAACACCCACATTACAACAAAGATTTGCATCTGATAACAAAAAGGATGTTGAAGTCATTAGCAAAGATGCAGCTGAAGAAGCAAACCAGGATTCAATGAAAGTATCTGTTTATGATAATCTCCCCACAGAAAATACTTATGATAAGCCTTTAGACCTTACTTATGAGCCAAATAAGACATACAGAAGTGTAGATCATGCTCTTTATACTGAAAGTAATGGAGTCACAGAAGCAGAAAATGGGGATGACTATAGTCCTCCCCAGAGGCCTATCAGTATGAAACCAAATGATAAAATATACTCATCAAGACAGGATGTTGATAAAATGACTACACCTGTACAACAGATGCCCCAAACTATGTATGGTAGTCACATAGAATCCAAAACTTACCCAGCTGTTGAAAGCAATTTCAGAAGTAGCCTAGAAGAAACCAGGAATCGATTACAAAGGCTAAGTTTAAGTTCTCAAGATAGGCACATCAACAATGAGGCTATTTCATCTCCACATTATAATGAAAATTCTTATAGTTCTCGCCCAGCAATGGATAATGTTCCTTCATTTGAGCCAATGTACCCAAGAAAAGATCATGTGTGCCATTCAGTATCAGACACCAGCTATCATGAAAGTGGATATGACAGTGAAACATATGCCAGAGCTAAAGACAAGATTTATGGGCAACGCAACTATGATGCTTATGGCTATAATACACATGTTGTCAGAGATGTTGCAAGTCCACGATTGCATACTGTGAGTCAGGTGGTTAGTTCAATTACAATGCCAAACTTAAGCAATTATAATAATATGTATGGACCGATTTCTGAAGCACATGGTCATGATTATCACGGACCAATCCATCAAGCAGGTGCTTCTAATTCCAACATTTATGGTATGTCTGCCTCTGCATCGAGTCCAACATATGTGGCTAACCAGTCACCAGACTTATATTCCCCAACTGGCCATACTAATAACACAAATCCATATCGTATGACGAACACCCCTCTCATATCAGATGATGGCAGCTATAGTCACATACATGTCCAATCACCAACTAGTCAAAACATGTATGATTTATATGAAGCCATTCCTGCATCATCAAATCCACCCAGTGTAATCAGCCATCGTAATAGTCCTAACGGATTACCAGAACCTGTGTACTCCCGGGGCCAGCCTCCACCTTACCACATTGCAGCCCCTTACACAAAACATGCTCAATATTTCAATGGGACTGGGGGATAGTGTTGCCATATACATAGAAAACCACAGTGTTTTCTGCATTCCCATGAACATTATTAGTGTTTTTATGAAAAACAAAAGTGATTTGCTGTAATTATCAGTCTTCTGGATATGCAATTTAAATGTGATAAAGTGGCAACTGTACTAGACAGCTATGTAACTTCAAATTTAAAATTGCTAAGGTGCTAATTTTAAGAGAAGAATAACAAGAGAAGAAAAGTAACATTGTTGAAACTTTTTATCATTTAAGCAAGGCCAAAAGTATTCAAAAGAGGTACCTTACCTACACAATGTAATTCATTATTTAAAACTAATTTGGCACCGGAAGTGTAGTAAGTAGTACTTATTTAGTACACCATGTAACAACTGTGTTGTTTCAAAAACAATATTAAGTGTATTTAGGGAAACGAGAACAAATCTAGTATTTAATGTAATAAAAATATACATGTATAATAATGTGGAGATTTAAATATTAATAAATTGTTATAGGATAACTAAATGTCATTATGTACATAAGTACTGCTTATGTTATCAGAATTTGTACAGGAATCCTAGACTTAAGATGTGTATGTATTATATTAATTTAAAAAGATTTTGTTAGAATTTTAACATCACAATATTCAAACCCTAAGTTTTAAATGCAGGCTTAACAAAACCCCCCATTCGTGTCATCAGAAAAGTTTTGTACCCAAGTATAAAAAAATATATCATAAACATGAAATTCTACATCTGAGATGTGGAACATATTTTATTTTCTTATTAGTTGTTAGCTAAATATCAGGGACATTAAAATTACAAAATCTTACTTAAAAGTATTTATTTTTATAAAAATGGCTTGTAATTTCTATATTTTCTACATGGATGATTTCTTCCATGATTTTCTATAATAAAACTCTCCTATCTAATGTGATACTATGTACGTAATTTTGTGCATTATCTATCTATACATACTATAATAATTTGTAATATAAATATGAAACGTTTGTGATACATTTTAATCCGACGCTGATCTAGAATGTTAGATTTATGCTGATGGTGATACATCACAAAATTAAAAATTGCCCCAATCTACATTCTTGAATAATTATTTATAGCACAAAACAGTGCATTTATTTTTAAAATTTATTTAATTATACAATTTACTTAATAAAAATACTAACTTGCACATATTTTTCTATAATGTTTTAAAGACTAATTTTAGCTAAAGAGACTTATGTTCTGTTTTTGGCATACAAAATGTTTCTTGATGCAAAAATATATTGTATTAATAAAATCACATCATATGGTATGGGGTGATGGTTTTTTTAAATCCAGTTCAATAATATAATGATGGCTTTTTATGATTAATTATACTATTAGGCCTCGACACTTTCAGCATTTATCGATATTTGCCATCCACTCCCATTTTGATTGATGAACACTACTCATTTATTTTTTCTTAGTACTTTAATAAAAAAATAACATGCCCCAATGCTACTTTAAAAAAATTTATAAATATCACAATTTGAAATACAGGATGCTAATTTATCCACACGTACAGTCAGCGTCAAAATCATCTGATGATCGCTATTTTTTTTTATAAATAACGCCCAACGATCACATACATAGATCCTGGACCCTAACTAGGATTCCCTGTATCTAGGGACCCAGGAACTACGAGGACCATGGTCCCACAACACCCAGACACAGAACAAGTATATGCGCTTTTTTTTTCGGGCACAAATACTTGTCCTGTCGCGGGAATCGAACCCGCCACCTTCGGGTTATGAGCCGACCTGCTCAACCACCACACCACGAAGGCTGTCAGGCTGTCGAAGGCTGAAGGCTGTTTTATTTATGGTCTTGTGACAGCTTTGTATATATAATTGAAAAGTGTGTTGAGTGTGTTGTTACTGATCATGTTGGATAAGTAAAACAACAAGATTAATTTTACTGCTTACATATTATAAATGAAATAACGATTATCAGATGTTTTCGGCTGTTTAAGACGCTTCGATATATTTGACGATGACTGTATACTTACAATAACTTGAAAGGGCTACACGATTATTCCCCTTATCGTTTTGGTGTATATTATCTCTATCATCGTCATTTTGCAATAAAATACAATTAATCTTTAAATGAAATGTATTAAGTCTTTAATTAATTTTAGTTATTTAAAGTAAAAAAATAGTAGTTAGATTAATGCCCTGTCGGTAGTTATCATTATTAATTAGTACCTACAACGCCAATGCTCTCTTAAAATAGCTAGACAAAATTGTAACATAAAATATAAATATCAAGTACATAAATGTGTAGTCAGTTACATAAATATATAATCGTTATAGTCCTTTGTCACAATAGAAAGTATATTTCTTTTAAGAAGCATTCTTAGAATATAATATATATTTATTCATAGAAACTGGATACTATGCAAATGCATATTATTGTTTTTTTTTTCGTGTTACGGATCGGTTGCCGAACAATAGGTTTCAGGTAAAATGTGCAATTTGAAAATACAGGGTGCTAACAGTAGGTTTCAAGTAAAATATGCAATTTTACCTGAAACCTACTGACCGTGCATATTTCCTATGATTTCAGTAAGTATTTCTATTAGAAAAGGTTCGAAAACATTAACCGGGCTCGAAAACCTGCAAAATTAACGCCTGAATTCAAATACGGGATACTGCCCCAAAAAAATACAACATGTAAGATTTTATTTTTGTATGTTTGTAAAAATAAAATCGGGGTCTACCTATTATTATTGTTATTTTATTTGGAAAAATACCTAATAATTAACTAACGTTTTAAAGAAAAGTAAGAAATATAATGTTATGCTGATTTGTCAACAAAGCATTATTTAATGGAATTTATTTATAATGCTATCTGCGGTGTTGCATATTTTAACACGTTTTGTCGATTTTTTACATATTTCGATAAGTTATGGTGCCTATTTGCATAGTTCGACATTTTAACTTGCATATAATCCGGTCTCTATTTATTACCTACAGCACTGCGTACATACCTTGGTGTTTACATGCTTTTTTGGTTGACAGTAGATCTACACTTGTAAACATAATTGTTTGAATAGATTTGATGGTTGAGGCTAGTTAAGAAATTATTTATTCGCGCGCACAATGCACTAGAAATAATTGGTTACACCATGTTGAAATATCACTAATAAGCTGCACAAAATTTTTGTAAATTATAAATCATAGGCGTCGTTAATTTTTTTAATATCAGTCAGATAGAAAAAATATTAGGTTTATTTACATCAGTACTTAAATAGAAGAATTTATTTATTCCATAAGTGAAACAGCTACTTAATGGTTAATTATAAAATGGGTTACATTAAAGTTGAATACAATATTGTTAATATTAGATAAATATACTAGGTGACTGGTTGAATTGAAAAGTTAAATGCATACCTAAGGAAATCATAGTTATCAATTAGTCACATAATTATGTACATAAATGAATTCAAGAAAATCCCAACTGTTATGGGCGGCCGTGTCACTTAACATCAGGTGAACGACAAGCACCTCACGTCATTCATTCTCATAAAAAAAATGAGAAAAAATGTGCGAAGACACGGAAAGTGTGGACACAGAAAGTGTGGACACAGAGCGGCCTTCGCACACGTGACGATGCGAGGGCGCGCTATCCTAATAAGCGGTATGACGGTCCCGCGCGAGGGACCACACATTGTTTTTAGTTTTAGTAGATAATAATTAGGTAAAATACGCAGCATCAGTTTTTGCACGTATTTAATACGTGAATCGAGACAGTAGGTAGATCACTTTTATCAATAATTATGTTCGCTGTTCAACCGACTCGACTTCAACCAGTCACCCGGTTATGTATGACTATAAACCGATAGTTCATTTGTTTATTTTTAGACCATTTGCCTAATTACAAAACTATTGTACATTCGTAAATTAATAGGCTTTTAATTTTTATCTATTTCTGTAAACAATGTATAAAGAACACCTACAACTTCCCACATAAGTTTTAATAATGTTAGAGGCAAGTATAGTAGGCACCTACCTACTTACAGCAAGCCGTATTTATACTATATTTTATATTATGATTTATTATCCATACTTAACTTCATAGCACGTTAGAACAAACAGAATAACTATTGTTATAAGAAAAAACATAAAAAATCACAAATCATTTTTCTGGCAACAAGCTTATAAAAGAAACATAGGCCCATATTATAAACACCTTTAAGACATACATATTTTATAGTCCATTGGTATTTGGTATACTATTATTGAAAGATATTCTTAACTCTAAACACAAGTGACCCTACCACTTGTCTCTAATAATGTTACAGATTTTACTGTATCTATTATGACGTTGTTTTTACATAATTGTGACCATTACAGGTATACTGCCATTATAATAATAAGACATTATAAATTATAATAAATTATGACATGTATGTGTTGTGTACTTAGTTTACCTATTATGATTTCTAAAAAAGAAATGAATACTAGACCCTAAATTGTTGTCTTGATACTAAAACTTATATTAAATTTTGAAATAAAATATTTTTTACTAGCTATATTATTTTATTTTATAACAAACACAATTTAAACTGACCACGAATTCACAATTCAAAATAGGTAGGAACTATGTAAGTAAATAGGAAGTTTAAATAATTAGGGTTGGCAGCTACCCACCACTTAAAAACTAATATTGAGCTAAAATTACCTTATTTTAATCATTATAATTAAGTAAACTCATCAAACTTATTTATAATTAACGGATTTTCTCTCCGTGGTTTAATTTTAGCTTAAGTTACCATAAGAAACATTGCATTTGTAAACAAGGGCATTTTGTAACTGTTAACTCATCTATGGGTATCAAGTATCAAGAAATAATCGATTAGGTGCGCGCGCCGCAGCCTTTCAGTCAAAACTGCCGTAACAACGGGGCCATCTCAACACCGTCAGCTGAGCCTTACACCTGAATGTAACTATCAAATATAAAAAACATTCGATATCGCGTTATCCAAAACTATTGTTATAAGTGAAATTAATGTTGTAATTCACTGAAGTGTAAACTGTGAGTTCATAAACTAATAGCGTTTAAAACAGCTAGGGAGTATTTTAGGTCAGTCATTACTCAGTGCAACCCAAAAATAGATGATAAAAGCTTACCTACACCAACTGACTCAAGTCAACCGGAGGGATAAACTAAATACCCATTGCTAATCACTTTTGATCTGTAGGTATCTGTAGTAAATAATTGTTAGAGTACGTAAACCCCCTCCCCCATGTATTTGCCAATAAAACCCAGACAATTTACGAGATAGTTTAACCAGGCTATACACAAATGTAATTTTGTGTCGACATGAGTTAGTAGAAACATCGTGATAAAATTTCGTATTTTCCTTCAAAGTTAACCATGCCTGGCGCAAGGCACAAGATATTGGGGCACGTCCTCTCAGGATTTTGCCATAAGATGAATCGTCGAAAAGGGCTTTATAATGATGTGTTGGATGGTTCCTTAAACCGATGCCTTACCACCTTGGACATTACTTTGCTCGGTAAGTAACTTTTTTATTATATTTTGTACTTTTTACGGATTAAAATGGGTTTTAACCGACTTTAAGAAAGGAAGTTGTTAATTCAGTTGTATTTTTTCCTCTTTTTTATGTTTTGTTACCGCATATCTTTGTCATTGTATAAGCCAGTAGTAACCAGTAATTTCATAGAAATTTTATCAGTCAGTCATCATCATCAGACCGTAGATGTCCACTGCTGAACATAGGCCTTCCCCAGAGAGCGCCACTTTGAGCGGCTGCTCGTCTCCTGCATCCATCGGCTCCCCGCGGTTTTCACCAGGTCGTCGGTCCACCTAGTGGGGGGTTCAGTCAGTATAGTTTAGTTTTTAAATTAAAATACATATACAGTATGAAATTAAGACAGTCACGTAGATATTGTCAAAAATAACATCCACATATAAATAGTTAACTGCAATTTTACACTTATTTTTAGGTGTGGGACATATGGTTGGAGCAGGCATCTATGTCCTTACGGGTACCGTCGCTCGTCACCTGGCAGGTCCAGCAACGGCTTTGAGCTTCCTTCTGGCCGGTGTAGCTTCTACCTTAGCAGCACTTTGCTACGCCGAGTTTGGCACTAGAATACCAAGAGCTGGAAGCGCTTATGCGTACACGTACGTCAGCATTGGCGAATTCTGGGCCTTCATTATTGGATGGAACATTATCCTTGAATACATGATAGGTAAGTAAGGACATTTCTTACGATCGATGTACTATGTTATTTACTTATTATAATAGCTTTAACACACATTGCCGTTTGTTTTTCAGGAGCCGCTTCAGTAGCAAGAGCCTGGTCAGGATATTTAGACGCAATGTTGGACGGAGCTATTAGTAACGCCACTATCTCCATCACAGGAGAAGTTCATGAAACCCTTTTGAGCGCATATCCAGATGTTCTCGCGTTTCTCATTTGTATCGTTGCGTCCTTGATCCTTGCTGTTGGGGTCAAAACTTCTGCATACATCAATAACGGTCTCACGGTTCTGAACCTTTTGGTTATTTCTCTAGTCATCTTTCTAGGCTTTTATTACGCAGATATTAACAACTGGTCTGAAAAGAACGGAGGTTTTGCACCGTTTGGTTATCAGGGAATCATCGCTGGAGCGGCAACATGTTTTTACGCTTTTGTTGGGTTTGACAGCATATCAGCATCAAGCGAGGAAGCCAAAGATCCATCGCGATCCATACCATTGGCTACGATCTTATCTATGGCGCTAGTTGCTGTTATATATATTCTCGTGGCTTTGGCCCTAACCCTGATGGTTCCATATAAAAGTATTAACCCAGACGCAGCTTTGCCTGCAGCATTGGGTGCGGTCCACGCGGGCTGGGCAAAGTACGCCGTCGCCGTTGGAGCCGTATGTGGCATGACAACTACTTTATTAGGCTCTTTATTCTCCTTGCCGCGTTGCTTGTATGCTATGTCCGCAGATGGTCTTTTGTTTGGGTTCCTCAGTGACGTAAATAACAAGTCTCTTCCAATCGCCAATCTCATAGTTTCTGGGTTTTATTCGGCTATAATAGCACTCTTGTTTGATCTGGAAAAATTGGTTGAATTTATGTCAATCGGAACGTTGTTGGCATACACCATTGTGAGCGCTGCTGTGATCATATTGCGCTACCGGCCCGTGCCTGCGATGGATGACAAGACCTTTACACCGCAGCTTGACTCCCCTGGAGATCGTGAAGACAGCTCTGCCACTGGCACACCCGGTACTGATGGAGGATCTTCGTCATCTGAGGTAGATATTGGAACACAAACTAATATTATTTTATCTGCAGGTTGTCCTGTTATTTATGACCTTACTGATGTGTTTCAGATGTTTGAAGCCCTCACGGTGGGTCGTTTGCGTGCCAAATATGCATGGCTTGAGCCCCTGGTCGGTGGTAGGGCACCTGGGTCAGTGGTGACAACCTGCGTGTACATTTTCATAATATGCGCAGCTGCACTTTGCGTTCATGGCAACTTCTTCGCAGGTCCAACCGGACTTTGGGGGCTGCTACCTGTTTCATTGCTTGCTTTGACAATGGCTGCTAGTAAGTATATCACACAAAGTTGTAAAAATCTATTTCATTAAAAGTTGAGTTCAGGATGATTTAGAAACGATTTCTACATGATGTCACCAAACTATGCCATGCGTTTTGGAGTCAGAGAGGATTATTTCAATAAACTGAGATACAATAACGAACCTTGTATTTCCCAGGTATCTTCATAATCTCGGCGCACCAGCAAAGCCCCGCTCGTCTGCCGTTCCGAGTGCCGATGGTGCCGCTGCTGCCAGCCTGCAGTGTCATGATGAACGTCGAGCTGATGGCTAACTTGGGCGCTCTGACTTGGGCTCGCTTCGCTATTTGGATGACCATTGGTTAGTTGATGTTATTTATACAAACCATCATCCAAATTAACCGTTACATAAGTATAGCATAATAGCACGGTTGAAAGGTTAGGTATTTTGTTATAAGTAACGAAATCAAAATCATGACAAAAAAAATCGGAACTGTGTTTTTCTATGCATAGCATTGTAGGTAATATAGGTAATTTTAGTGTCACTGTGCCCGGGATCCAAATATCATACACTAATTTGATGAACTTTCACACGAAAATTGGTAGAATATTGACAACCAACGTCCTATATTTCCAGGCCTACTCCTCTACTTCCTATATGGCATCCATCACAGCAAGCTCGGCGAGGGCGTGACCGGTCTACTCTCTCGGTCAGCAAGCGGAGGCGGCGGCAGCGGTGGCTGGGGCGCCGTCGAAAAGACCAGCGCTATAGCCAGGAGGGTAGGCAGGTTCGGACGCGGCAGCAAAGGCGACGATCGCAAACCGATCATATGCGACGACGAACTTTCCAGGCGGGAACAGTGATTCCACACCTCTCGTTCACTCATTAGAGCCAATGATTGAACCAATATCAATCAATATGTAGGCACTTTTGGATGAACGCTCAAGTACCTACTTAAAAACAACTAACTGATAAGCAGATTTAATTCACAAGATAGTTAATCTCCCCATTTGTTGGCTCCAATACGTGTTACTTATATAAATTGACAGGTATTTATCTATACTAGGATTTACGATGTGTCACGCACGAGAACCTATGCATACATTTCATAAGAAATCAAAACGTATAGGTATTCTATTTCCCTATCGTGACTTGCTTGTAAAATAAATGTGAGGTCGAATGGTCGAGAATTGAGGCTTTGGTTATTATTATATTCTCTGGCTCCGAAGAGTCTGAACTGAAGTAAACGTGCAAGTAAAACTAAACTAAGCAACACGTCTTCTATTGAGTATCAATTGCATTGTGCGATGCATAATAATAGCGGCAAGTTTAAACAGCTGATTACCTCATACTTGTGGTTGTAGCAACCGCAACCACAAATCATGAGCAGGAGCAGAACCATAATCTTTAAGCATTGTGTGGCAGTGTTGTATAAGAAATACACTCAACTTCCTCGGTAGCAAAAAAATAGCTCTCATATTTTGTTTTTTTTATGTCAAAAATAAAACATGCACTGTGTAGGTACCCTCCGGTTTGGTCAACTTTGGTCCATTTCGTAAATTGACCATTTCCAAAACTCTCACCTTCCTAATTTGTCTTGATCCTAAAGTAGGTGAGAGCTAGAATTACACAGGGTAAGCAACTGACTCCAAAATTCGAGTAATTCTGTGCAGACCCGGTACTGACCTAGTGAAAATCTGGGATTCTTTATTTTGGAATTTAGATTGAAATCCTCGAATTTTGGATGAAAATTATCCATGTGTATTCTGGGAAGAGCCATACAAACAAACAACGTTACATACAGTTTTATATATTTGTAGGGGCTATTTACTTAGTACTTACATAATTAATTAATACTTATGATAATCTAGTCGATTGTAATATTATATTACTTATGTGTTATGTGCTAGTTATGTTGTAGGGTTTATATTATAGATTACTGTGTCAAATAGAACGCTTGAAAAAATATTATATGCACAATTACTACTTACTGTTAAATATAATAAAACTCGATGTTAACCTTTTCACCTGAACTATAAGTTTAATAAAAAATACGTTTTTTATATACGTTTATAAAGTAGATTTAAGTATTAAAATAAACGCATTAGAATTTATAGTTATTATACCAAAGATATTAAAAAGAGATACTTAGCACAATGTTACTATAAATTAAAAATAAAAGATATGTTTCCATTGAATCAATTTATTTATGTCATTTGTTTACTATATAATTAATATTGGAGCACTATTGTTAAAATACATATAATGTATGTATATTTATAACTGTTGATGTGTAAATAAAATAAATTAGAAACGAGGCAGTATACAATTTTAGTTTTCCTGTATTTTATACTCGAATAAAAACTCTCACAAATAAATAAATAATTACTGCTAGTAACTTAATAATACAATTTTGATAAACACAAACATAAATAAACTATACTTTTACTAATAAATTAGTCAATAACTTAATACGTGTTCACTGCCGGGACGGACTTTGGTGTTTTTTTTTTTGAAGATCTGAACATCGAACAACATAAGATTGAATGAGTCCCACAATGTAAAAATACCTAACTAACAATTACGATTACGGTAGTATGCTTTTAAACCTTTATGATAGATATAACAGTACTTTCAGCTTTCTGAAAGTACTGTACAATCTCTCTTGGTTACCGGTGTCGGGCCCGTTAAGGGTAAACAATACAAACAGTTTTATCGACAAATCAATTTTTTTAATCAACTTTGTAGAAATGGGAGCCATATTAATTTTCATTTCAAAGCAAGGGTACTTGCATTTATTTAGCAATTTCTCATGATGTAGCAGTCCTACAGACACAACACTAGTTTTGTTCGATAGCTAAAAATGTACCCAACAAATTAGTGTTGCAGTGTCCATATTACAGGATGCTCATAAAAGGTCATATACAAACTGTCATAAGTCCTAAACTATTTGATTAAAAGATTTCATTTTGGTGTTAATTTTTAGAAATTATCTTGTTCTATCTAAAACCATGGAGCTAATAAAAAAAGAAGGAGGGAATCCCGTCTGATCCGAAACTAAAGCGCCCTTAGGAAGCCGGAACGCTTCGTACGTACAAGCGGAATACGCACACACTCATATCATAGGCAGCCGGTCGCCCTACTTTCATCTGACACACATATGTAATATGTCCGCCATTTTGGGCTTCAGTTCGATGTCAATCAAAACTCAATCCTTCTTTTTTTATTTCATCCATGTCTAAAACATACAAAAAACACTCAGGTTAATTACCTGTTTTTCACAAAAATCTTAAAAAAGCAAAAAATAACCTAATTTTAGTCATGTTTTTATCGGTTTACTATTTTTTCTGTATGTTAATGACAGAATTAGTCAATATTTGTAACACTAATTTGTTGGGTACATTTTTAGCTATATAACCATGATCTGGGACGGTGGGAGGGCCAATAAGCTGCTAAAAAACATCACGTGATTGACGAATATCTTGGACAACCCCCGAATGTGGGTTGTAGAGAAGTACGACAGACATACCCTCCTGTACAGTTATATTTAAACTTGAAAGTGTGAAGGCTATGTATGAACGTATGATTTATCTGCATAGTTAATCGCATATTTAAAACTATGTATGTAACGGGCTTAATTTTCCACTACTTTAACTGACGTCATCAAGCATACTAAAATTCTTGACTTGACTTCTTGGTTTATGGCTTTTGTGGCTTACTAAAATTCTTTAGAGACTGCGTTTTTCCTGACAGGATTGAAATAATATATTTGTACATTTTAGGTACACTTACATTAAAAATGGAAGCAGTTACTTCAATTCTTGATATATTGGTTTAAACAACTTAGTCGTATAAACCAAAAAAATAAAAACAATCAGATAATGTTTTTATAGACTTTGTAAACATAAAGCTCGGATGAAATAATGAAACTGACAAAAAAGTAATATTAATATTTTGGATAAAAAGGATGAAAAGATTTCTAGCTATCGCTGAACATTATTTATACGGAATACTACGCCAAGAAAACACACATATAATTACTTAAATTTTCATACATTTAACTATCCGATCCATCCATCATAAGAAAACACATAAAATAATTTCTACATTATGGGTACTTAAAGTACCTACAATTTAGAATCAATACATCTATCACAACAATTCGCTTATTCTATAACACGTGAAAGTTTTCATTATGGTTTGCCACACGCTAAGTTTGTGACGTGTTAAGTATTTACTACACTAGACCTCAATTCAATGTGTGTAAAACACTGACCCCTACGCCGCACACCACCGATATTAAAATAGTAATTACCTACTAGCCGGACTAAGGGTGTTTTTAATATCGTGCGGATTTCATCACGGAGCGTCCCGCGTGCGTATTCCACGCATTACAATAAATACTTGTATGAAAAGGACATTTGCGGGTGTCACGCTAGCGGGACAATCCCGCATGCGTGATGAAATCCGCACGATATTAAAAACACCCTAAGTATTCTCTAGGAAATGACAGTTTTTTTTTGTGCCGATTCAAAGCGTCCCCTCTTGAGCGTCCGGGGAGCTATAATTTGAAAATCCATCGCGTTTATTGGTTGCATTGACAGTGTGAATTCAGTGATTGGTTGGTTGAATTAGTTCCAAAGACTCTCACGATGTCACTCTTAGCAATCAGCGCCAAAATGCCGAAAATGAAAATGGCTTCAATCAATATTGGTCAATATGATTGTAGTCCAGTATAACGGAGGTCAGTGGTGTTAAATCATAGACCTAGGATCAACTCCTCGAAGCCTAGGATGTACAAATTATTCGAGGTCTGTATGTGTAATAAAGATTCATCACTCGGACGAAACTGCCATTTTAAAACGGAACGGCGATCCCTTGGAAAAAATATTGCTTATTATTTAGTGAATTAAAAATTCAACTTGTTATTTGTGAACCCTAGTATATAGACAAACAGGTTGAGCCACTGGTTGATATTCACACTAGTATGCATTGATCGGCATTATAAGGTGTAAGAAAAAAAACATTGAGAATCAATGCAGCTTGTTGCGTTTCTGAATATCGACGTGTGTCAAAGTGTTCCTTTGTAATACTAAATTGGCGTTGGAATGATTTAATTGGTCAAGGTTGTTAAATAGTATTAGTTTTGTGCTTAGTTACAAAAAAAGTTATTACGAAGTTTTGGTGATTGAAAGGTTAAATAGGTATTTTTAAACTATTTCACATAACTTTTAAATCGGTTAACAAGGGTTGTGTCGTTGTGTCACACAAAATTGAACAGCCTAGAAAAAAGAAGTCATAAACCACAGAGCAAAAAAAAAAACAAAATGCTTCCTCTCGCGTCATTTGTTTCATAGCTCTGTGTCATAAACCCTCGAGTCAAGTGCTAATAATTTAATTACATAGTTGCTATATAAAACTTTTCAAAAGTGAAATTAATAAATAAATAAATATGTGTGGACATTTCACACTGCGCCATCTAGTCCCAAACTAAGCATAGCTTGTACTATGGGAACCAAATAACTGATATAATACTTATATACTTTAAAAACTTATACACTTACACACTTACTTATATACTTTATAAATAAGTTACCAAAGTATATACATTTTAATTGATTGGTCTCGCTTCCTCACAAATAATTGCATGGTGAGAGCGAGATGCAGTTTTCTAGTTATTTTTACAGCAAAAATGTACTGAGCACAATTTTTTGTAGATGCGATGATAATGATCGATGAAGTAATATCTAATCAACTGGAATAAAAGTATTGGGGCTCAAGCGATTAAAGCTCGAATTCAAAGGACATTAAGGTGTAGTTTAGCAAGTAACAAAAAAACTTACACAATTATTGTGACCCGCGAATACCATATTTAATGAAGATGTTATATACTAAAACAAAACTGTTACCCCCTTACCAATAAACACTGCATAACAGTGGAATAGCTACTCAATGCTTTCTCTCGTTTTATCTTTGCGCATTTCAGACTCAACAGAGAAAGACAAAAGAGTTAATAACTATTCATCCTTTAAACAACGTTTATTAGTAAGGCGGTTAGTTTACAGTAAAAACGAGACTTTATTCTAAATTAATATTTATTTAGGGAATAGTCCCGCTTCCCCGAAACTACCGTAACAAATTAGCTAAGTGGTAGAAAAGAGATTCAGTCTTATCTGGTATGCCTTCCTATTTGCCAGGCCGAGGCTGGTAGCCGCTGTAGTCGGTTTATGGTAGGTCGGCCCCACTGGAGCCAGAGGAATCCGAGGACTAAGCATATCATAGTTTCTATGTAGAACCCGTCTATTCGTGTTAGACATGTCCCGTTCTTTGATTTGCAGAGCTGTGGACAAACACGAATTTTATTCAAAGGCAGTTTTGATATACTACACTACAAGATTTTAAAGGAAATAGGAATAGGAAACTCCCCCACGAAGGGTCCGAATCACCATAGTTTGCGAAAAAAGAGAAATAAAAATACTCTTAAATATATACCTACTTTACTACTGTCTCGAATTAAAAGTATAATGTAACACAGTACTTATAAAAAAATTAATAGCCTCTCCTTGTTATCCATTCACGACTAACCCATTCAAACCCATTTAAATCAATAAATAAAGTTATGCGCAACGATCACATACATAGTGCCTGTACCCTAACTAGGATTTCCTTTAACTAGGTACCCAGGGACTACGAGGACCATGGTCCCACAACACTCCGAAACAGAACAAGTACTTAGGCTTTTTTTCCTGTGCTCAAATACTTGCCCTGTCGAACTCACCGCCTCCAGGTTATGAGAGCCGACCTGCTCAACCACTACACCACAGACTGTCCAATATGGTACCTACTTATCTAAGTATACAGATTTTCTGGAAGCATCAAACAGTATTTTTTTTAAGGTATAATTTTATGGTTTTTAAGGTCAACTCACCTCAGTTTCCAATGACGAGGAGCAAGTATTATCGGCCAGTTCTGGCAGTGAGCACGCTTTATATGTGAGGTGGTCTATAGCCCACAGCGCTAACGTGTTAGGCCAGTTGGTCCCCAAGTTGGAGACGGTGTTCAATAGCGTCATGTAGGTCCCGCCCACGGTCGGGTCAGATACTTTGGCGAAGAATGCCATCACAGCAACAAACATGCAATAGAGGCAGGTCTGGAAATGAAAAGTTACATTTTCTCATTTCCGAAACATACATAGGAAACTATGTATATTTCGCATTCTTTTGAATGCGTGGACACTTTGGTCACCACGTTGCCAGATATTACGCCGCGTTTACACATGCAATAAAACTCGTAGAAGTCTGCGTGATTTCACACAATACCGTTTAAATAATCTGTCTAGAGTACACCTTGCTACGTTGTTTATAAGCTGCTGTCTGATAGAAACTCCAGTATGACACTTATTGCAGAAGTTTTCTTGCATGTGTTAACGCGGCTTTAATCTAATAAAACTGTCTCAAATTGAAATGTAATAAGGAAATCACTGGATATGAATTAAAAATATCAATCAACTAGTATGTAAGCACTAGGATTGTCCAGCATGGCGCGGGTTATTAATATACAGTAAGGGTACATACCTGGTGGAACACATAGAGCATCATCAGGATGAACAAGTATGAGTAAGAAGGTCCGGAGGCTCCCAGAAGGCTCGGAGTGAGGGCAACTAAGGATGCAGCCAGCGGGCCTACCAGCAATCGTAGTGGGAAAGCACGCAGCCATAACGACAACGGAGCGGGTCCGGTCGTGTGCTTAGCCAGCATCTGAGAGGAAACAACGACAAAATTTTTGATTAAACAAGACAGTTAAATGAGAAAGAAAAATATTTTATTGATGACAACAATAAAAAAAGAAGGAGGGAATCCCGTCTGAACCCAAACTGAAGCACCCTTAGGAAGCCGGAACGCTTCGTACGTACGAGCGGGGCACGCACACTCACATCATATGCAGCCGGTCGCCCTTCATTCATCTGACACATAATGTCCGCCATTTTGTGCTTCAGTTCGATGTCAATCAAACTCAATCCTTCTTTTTTTTATTTCATCCATGGATGACAACATCAGTAAATAGTTTTTATACATGGACGTCTTCAGGCTGATGATGATGATGAAAACAAGTATTGTTTATAACTGAATAGGCCCGAATTTGACCGCAATCTCACCTGATGGAAGTTACGTCTATCAGGACTTGCGCACTTCGCACTTTCGGTACAAACCTACTACAAGTACATGCGACCAGCCGGGTTAGTCCGTTACGGGTAACGCGTCAGTAGAGCGGCGCTATAGCGACGGCAAGAAAGACAGCTCACTCAGCTGTTTAGAGTAGACTTGTAATGCTGTGTGACAGCTTCCACATACAGCTGCAACCTGCACTAAAGATTATGCATTTCATAATTTTCTAACTATTGTCACAGTATTATTTTTCTGACTAATAGTCGTTTACATTATTTTTTTTAAAGGGTTTACATGTTACCTCACATATTTATGGTTACATCATTTTTGTGTCATTCAATCATCATCATCAGCCTGAAGACGTCCACTGCTGAACATAGGCCTCCCACAAAGAGCGCCACTTTGACGCCACGGCTACTACGGTGTAATTCAATACTGTGACAATATTTCGAAAATTATGAAATGTACGTTATTAGTGCAGGCGACTGTACTATTATTCCGATTTTTCTAAGGCACATTTATTATTTTGACTGGGCTGATAGCTCAGTTGGTGGTAGCCCTGTCTTCTGAACTGTAGGCTCGGAAAAAATTTTGTTTGTGTATATTATGAGCCACATACATTACATTTGTACATAATAGCTGTGCGTAACAAATCGATGTCTCATTCTCATTTGTAATGTTAATCAAAACCAATGGCCATGAGAGATTATGAAGCGTCTTTTAAAAGATTTGACTTACCAGGGGCATAATTATTTGCACTGGGACTAAAGGTATAGCTAATAATGCTAAATCTTCCCTCGGAACTCCCGCTTCAACCAGCTTCAATCCAGACACTGCATCACTGGCACAAAAACCAAGCTGAAAATAAAAATGATACATTCACAACATTCTTTTTTTCAGCTATGTCATAGGTAAAGCCAGATTATTTATAAAACATACCTTAGCAGTAAATAATACTAGCGTTAAAGTCCTAACAGATGGCAACTTCACAATCGTATACAACTGTTTATATGCATTAACAATATCTTTCATTCCTTTGACATTGCTTTCTCTTGAATTGGCTACACTTTCATTGGTTTCGTGTTTGAAAAATGCAATTAAAGTAGTTGAAATGATGAAAATCCATCCCCAGAATAGTAAAAAGCTGGCGAGGGTTACAAGGCCCATTTCCTCTGGCTCAGAGCGAAGATACTTGTTGCAGAAATATGGAGATTCTAGTGCGAGGAATAAGACATATCCAAGAAAGAAACCAGCTGTTTGGCCAACACTGTTGCAGGTAGATGCATGGCCAACATTACATCTGAAATTTAAAAGAGATCAAAATTATTGAGGCTGTGGCAAGGCAAAAAAGCAAATGATAAAGCATGTTTTACATTATCTGTGCTGATGTACAGAGCTAATAATCACTTTATGCATGCCATAAGAAGATATTTCAGAGTAACCCATCTTTTTGATGACTATAAATTAATTTACTATACTATAAGTTTATCAATAAAAAGAAGGCAAAACATTACTAAACTTATCTTATCAATGATTTAATTCTGGAAGAAAGATAATATGCAGACAATATCAGTTGTAGGCATAATTTTTTAAATAGTAAGTACCCACTTTTATATGATAAAAGATTGATATTGATTTTTACTTAGCAGGAGCCACTGAATGGGTAATACTATTAACAAAATATTATCCGTGGACTAGTGTTAGAGCAGTAGGCTCATAATGTGGAAGCTGCTGGTTTGATTCCTGCGATGGGTCAAGTATATGTGCACAGAAAAAAGGGCAGACTTGTTCTGTGTGTTCTGTGTCTGGGTGTTCAGATACCTTAATCCTTATTGTTTCTGGGTCTAAGGTCCCTAAATACAGGGAATTGTAATTAGGGTCCAGCCGGACTTCTTTCTTTCTTTAAAAACGCAAGAACTGTTTTATGATGTGATTTGCTTGATCATTCATTGGTCAAATGCTTTTTCAACAGAAGAGATATGTCGATTTTGGTCTCATGCTAGCACAGCTATGTATGTTATTGGGTGTTATTTATTTATTCAGCAGTATATTTTGTTACAAGTAACTTTATAAACGTAGGATAGGCACATGTATAACGGTTACATGAGATTTTTTAAAGTGAATCTGAAAATGTTTACCTCTTCAACATTGTAAGCGCCCAACCATCAACAGCAATATCCTGAGTTGCCGCCAAAAAGTTTAATAATAAAAATGATATTGTAAGTATCATCATCGATGGTGCTTTATCATCTGATCCCAACCAGTCTGTTATACTGCTGGACATGATGATCATGACTACTCCAATTAAATACTGCACCGGGACTAGCCATGTCTTCCTCCGACCAAATTTAGGCCAGAAGAGTGCATCTACTATGGGTGCCCAAAGTAACTTTGCACTAAACGGCCAGTTTACAAAGCTGAACTCTGCCTGAAAAGGAAATAATTCATTGTACACATTCTACATTTATATTTGATTCAAGAATTTTTATAATAGGTGGGTTTGTTATTTTACTGAATAGTCTATCCCATAATGGTAATTAAGTTTTTATGTATTTTTTTTTCTTATATCTTTTTGGGACTTTTAGCCTATGTGGCCATGCCATGCCACATGCAGTTTTTATCTATGTATGAAGTTAGTACCTTACTACCTTATGAGAGTTATGAGTTATGAGTCAGTACATTTTTAGTTATAGTTTCTGTCTAAAAGTAGACTAACCCCCTTGCTCCAAAACATTTCACCAAAAATCCTTCACTTGACTTTCACTTAACTTTGAGGGAAACTCAAGGTACATCGCCATGAACCTTAAGATGACAGTCGCTTCGCTTCTCTTGTTCGAGAAAAATTGATGCAGAAATGTCAAGTTGATTATACTTATTGTCAATTAAAAAACCAAAACACAAAAATGAGGTTAATTTGAGGTTGAGTCGAGCTGAGTAATATTGTGGTAACAACTTAGAATATACGGGCTAATGTAGTGTTTGGTATTAATTTCATTAAAAATAAACTGGATACTTTTAACTGTTTCAATCATACATTTAAATAATATGAGCCAATAAAACATGTGGAACAGACAGAAAACAGTAATATTATATCACTTTAATCACTTTTTTTTATAATCACTTTATTTTTATAGAAAACTTGTATGAATTGTAGAAGTATCTAGAATAATGATGATTTTAGAGATAATAAAAAGGTATTGCACTAAAAATTACACAAATTATCGTCACTATGATATAGGCATTAGGTGTAGCTATTACCTACTTGTTTAATTTTAAATGACACCTAAAATATTGATACTACTAAACTCAAGTTGACAACATTAAAAAGAGTGAAAAAGAAAATTCCATACAAATATTTATTTTAACTTAACATCAACAGCATACTAAATTGTTATTTTTGATAGGTACCTAGATAGAAATTAACAAGTGGGACTAAGCCAATGACTTTGGATGTTTTATGAATTAAAATGTGTGTATAAATACAGATAGGATCTATTTGACAAATTAGCAATGAAACAAAGTCCCAGTACCTGCTCAGTAATTGATGTCATAACTAAAAAAGAAATGAATGCCTAAATGTATGAAAGTTATTTAAATTTACCTGTTGAGTGTATGTGATTCCACGGTTTTGAAGCAACATAGGTACAGCTCCAGCTAAACCCAGCGGAATGCCTTGTAGTGTATAAAGGAACAGCAATACAGCAATATTCAGCTCGTCTCCTTTGATGTTGCTGCGTCCAACTTCGGTTGCTGTCTCCCCATTCTCTATCAATTCTTCTTGCTCAGCAGATTGTTTGCGTTTCGTCAAAGTCATGATAAGTGCATGTAGGGACTAAAACATAAAATCACCTTAGTGATAATTACCAGATTCCAATCCAATCTAACGAAAATGTACACGATAATGGGTACACGTCAGTGAATTAGAAAGAACATTTCACCTTAATTTTTACTGCTGTTTTGTAGCTTGATGAAAATAACGTAGTTTTTCAAATGTTATGAACGCAAATGTGTTTTTTTTTAGCTCTAATGAGATGCTGATAACCCACACGATTAATTTTATTCTATTGTACTACACAAAAGTAAAGAAATAGAATAGAAATTATATTCATTTTTAGCTCGTGTTCGTTTAAAAATTCCTACGTTTGGCAAGTGGCAAATTGGCAATGGCAAGTGACATGACACAGAGGGACTAACCAGGGATAAAAAAAATCGATTATTTTTTCAGGAAAAAAAAAACGTTAGTAATCGATTTTTATTTACCAAAAAAAACGATTATTTAAAAACCATTTTTTATTTTCGTTTCGATTTTTTTACTCTGGTATTAAAAATAATAAGGGAACACACCTACCAAATTACCAAATAGACGGGTGGTCAGTGTAAATCGCAAGGGTAGATTTAGATCTAGTGATTTTACAATAATAATTATTTATATTATCGCGCTCGCTGCGCATTCGGTTATAATTTTTAGGTGCTTTATTTACAATCAATCAAGATGCATGTACTGACAAGTTTATTACAATAATTTCATGCCCGCAGCAGCAACACTGCTCAGTACAGACAGACGGAGAGTGGAACCTCAGTAATAGGGTTTGCTTTACCCTTTGAGTATGGAACCCTAAACAACGCAAGCGAAGTTAGTGCCAAAATTATCCAACCACACCCTGAGAGATTTTGGCAAATTTATTTTAGAAAGAACCTCACGCAGGCACACTCAGCTCGTCTCTGTGTATACGCCCTATTACTAAACCTCCACTGTCCGTCTGCCCGTCTATCTGTTTGTTTGTCTGTCTGTCTGTCTGTCACCTGGCTGTGAGTCATGAACCGTGATAGTTATACTATTGAAATTTTCACACATGATGTATTTGTCTTGCCACTATAACAATAAATACTAAAAAACCGAATAATATAAATTGATGTAAGGGGCTCCCATACATTAAACGTGATGTTTTTGCTCGGTTTTGTAGATAATGGCACGCATTGTTATTCAATGTAATGTAAGCGTAAGTTTCGATTTTGATGAGTTATGGAAAAACGAGTAGGTGATTTAAATTATTTCAAACACATATACATGCCTGAGCAGTGTTGCTTTCAGGGGAATAAGAGGCTATAGATCGAACTCTAAGCATCTGAGATTTTTCTAAAATTATTTTAACCAAATCTGTTCGGGAGTATGATTGTAAATTATTCGCGCTTGCTCTGCTTGCGCTGTTTAAATTAGTTTGTGCCTTGTGTTGCAGTGTATTTTTATAGCTCTATAATATATAGCGCTGATTATGTGAATGAGTGCGCTCGATACGATCGTGCAAATTTGAAAAAATAATAAGCTTGAGCTTCATTCGGTCACTGTACTCTTTGGTCTTTGGCGTAGTGGTTAATTATGCTCTCTACTCTAAATAAAATTGATTTAATCGGTTTTTGGTTATTTTTCCATTAAATATACCAAAATAATCGATTTTTTAGTCCAAAAAATAATCAATTATAAAAAAAAACTCTCCTTAGGTCACATCCCTACTCGTCTGTGCTCTTCATTGAGTGCTCTTTGCCAAAACGAAGTGATTATATTGATTCTATGTTGATGGATTATATCCTCTTTACTCTTTGCTTTGCTAGTCTGTCACAGAGAACTTTTTTTTTTCTTATATTTTGGCTCCACACATAGTGAATTTAGCCAGTGACAAGTATTGTATACTTTCATCGAGTTTTTTTAGAATATTTTACGTTAGTCATAGTCAGTTTTTTTTTACCAATGTACTCTGTGGTCATCGCCATAGTCTAAGTCGGGTCATAGTCGTAACTTTACAAGAAGCTTCTATGGAATTTTGGAAGCAACACGAAAAACCACGTTACACCCATGTTACACCGCATTATATCACTTGACCACACTCATGCTCGTAAATCAGCTATTATTGCAAGCTTATAAACTTCTTTCTGAGACTAACGAGAACTCTGTGCACTTCACTATTCTATGGTTGTAAAAAGCAAACTGTCACATTCAGATTTCCATGGATACAGATTTCTACAAATGTCGAAACGAAAAACATCTATATTTTCTAAGTCTTTATTGTAAATAATTTAAAGCAATAAAAGGCAGCTTCTTAGGTAATAAACACTTTTATTAATAACTTACCAACCTACTAACAATAAGAGGTTATGGTCTCCTAGCTTCCTAAGCCGAAAATGGGTACTGCGAAAATGTATGCAAATGTTGAACCATTAAGTCGAAATAACTTCGATACGTGGAAGATTCAAGCAGAAGCAATACTAACAAAGGCTGGACTGCACGAATGTTTAACGGAAACATGCGACAAACAAAAAGATTCTTTGGCCAAAGCTGAACTTTTGCTGATCATCGCACCGTCTGAACTAAGGTTGGTCAAATCATGTAAAAGTGCAAAAGATATATGGGACACGCTAAATAAAGCATATCAGAGTCAAGGACCAGCAAGAAAAGCTACACTTCTGAAAAAACTCATAAAAAAGAAGCTGAAAATTAATGAAGATGTAAGAGATCACATAAATGAGTTCATGGATCTCGTTGACAAATTGAAAGACATGGATGTTGAAATCCATGAGGACCTTCTGACAATTATGATGCTGTATAGCCTGCCTGAACAATATGAAAACTTCAGAATAGCCATTGAATCGCGAGATAAACTTCCAACAACGGAGGAACTAAAAATTAAAATTATCGAGGAAAGCGAGGCTAGAAATAATTATGAAGAAGAAGAAAAAGAAGAAGAGGCACACTACAGTAATAAAACAAAAAATAAAAAACAGTATCAGAAGAGACCTAACACGGAGCGACCTGAAAACAGGAAAAATATGGTATGTGATAACTGTCATAAAAAAGGGCATTTAGAACAGGACTGTTGGTCTAAGAAAAGACAAAAACGTCAATCTTTACTTGTAAAAGAAACCTGCCTATCTGTCAACAATAAAACAAATCAGGAAAACTGGTATTTAGACAGCGGATGTACGTCACACATGTGCAATAACAAAACCATGTTTAAAACAATGATTCCAACAAACGAAAGTTTAAATTTAGCATCAACTGACAAAACCGAAACAATTGAAGGTAAAGGAACAGTTGTGATAAAAATAAAAAATCAGATAATAAATCTGATTGACACTTTGTTTGTGCCAAAATTATCCACGAATTTGATTTCGATTGCCAAAGCAACAGGAAACGGATGCAAAGTCATTTTTAATGAACATACTGCAACTATTTCTAATAAAGAAGGAACATTAATGAAGGCACACAAAGAAGATGGACTATATTATGTCAAAGCAGAGAGGAAAGAATTTTCCCACCTAGTCGAAACAAAACAGATTGACATTTGGCATAAGAAATTAGCCCACATTAATGAACAAGATTTGAAAAATGCTTATAAAAATGAAACAATAAGAGGCCTGGAAATAAACAACAATGAAAAATTATCGGAATGCGAAACCTGTATTAAAGGAAAAATGGTGACTCTTCCTTTCCCTACTGAACGTCATGATGACGTAAAAGCGAATAAGAGATTACGCATAGTTCACTCAGATGTATGTGGACCAATGCCCGTGACAAGCAATGGAGGTCACAGATATTTCATTACTTTCACTGATGAATACAGCAGGTACTGCAGAGTTTATTTCCTAAAGCAGAAAAATGAAGCTCTACAAAAATTCAAAGAATTTAAAAATGAAATGGAAAATTTCTCCAAAGAGCGAATAATTATGTTTCAATCCGACAACGGTACGGAATACATCAACAAAGAGTTTAATGACTTTCTGAAAAAGAATGGCATATCAAGACGATTATCAGCACCATACACACCCCAGCAAAACGGGTTATCTGAAAGAAAGAACAGAACGTTGAAAGAAAAAGCACGGTGTATGCTGATTGAATCGAATTTAAAAGAATGTTTTTGGGCTGAAGCCCAATAAATACGGCTAACTACATTGCCAATCAGTTGCCCACTAGAGCAAATGATTATAAGACGCCATTCGAACTATGGGTTGGATATGCACCGTCGGTTAGACACGTCCACCAATTTGGACTAAAAGCATTTGTCTTAAAGAAATGGAAGAAAAATAAATTTTCACCAAAAGCCCAAGAAGGTATTCTACTTGACTATTCGGATACAACAATGGGCTACAGGATTTGGATAGAGGAACAACAAAAAGTTGTCATCAGCAGAGATGTCAAAGTACTCAGCAAAATGTTTTTTGAAAAAGAAAATTTACAAATCAAGCCTAAAAGTACCGAAGCTAAAGAAAAAGAAAAATACCTGGAATTATATGAAGAAATTCCTGAAACAAAAGAACCTGAAACAATAGAAATCAGGGACCCAGAGGTAATCCAAAGCTCTCCCACTCGAGTAGATTCATCTGAAAGTGATGAATATGAATACTTCGATGATGATGATAATGATGATGAGGATACTGCCACTGAAGTGATACCTGAAACAAGGGAAATACCTACGACAAGTGGACGACCTCAAAGGCAGCGACGGTTACCTGCATGGGCGGAGGATTATGAGATCGAAAATAATATGCAGGTTACCGCAATCGCTTGCACAAATGAAAATGAACATGATGAAGAGTGGCATGACGCAATCAAAGCGGAAATTAGAGCTGATATCAAAAATGGAACCTGGAAAATAATAAAAAAGGATAAGAATATGAGAGAAGTCAGTCCCAAAATGGTATTGAGGGATAAGATTGGATCAAACAATCAAGTAATAAAGAAAGCTAGATTGGTTGCGCGTGGTTACACCCAAAGGCCGGGAATTGATTACGATGAGACATTTGCCCCAATCGCAAAATTGAGCTCTATTAGATCACTAATAGCACTGGCCGCTGAGGAAGACTTAAAATTGTACCAAATGGACGTTACCACAGCTTACCTAAATGGAGAATTAAATGAAGACATTTATATGAAAGCTCCTCAATATCTTGAACAATACATAAGTGAAATCATGATAGACGAAAGCGACAAAGATCTCGACCTATACCATAAAGCCAAAGAAATGCTACAGGATGCAGTAAAAAATAAGGATAAAGTCTGCAAGCTACAAAAATCCCTGTATGGCTTAAAGCAATCGGGAAGACAGTGGAATAAAAAATTGGATGCAGAACTAAAGAAACTTGGAATGATCCAATCCAAAGCTGATCCATGCATTTACGTGTTAGGAGGAGATGAAATAATTAGAATCGCTGTCTACGTAGATGACATATTGATCGCTTACAGATCCAAAGAAAAATTGGATGGACCTAAAAGAAAAACTCAAAAAGAAATTTGAGATGAAAGATTTGGGTAGACCAGAGAAACTTTTAGGCATGGATTTTATATACAAAAAGAATAAAATCAAAATATGTCAGAAAGGGCTGATTGAAGACGCATTAAAAAAGTTTCAAATGGAGGAGTGTAAGCCAACTCCCACACCTATCGAGCCAGGATTGTTCCTAGAAAAGAATCCTGGAACATTACCGGATTTACCATATAAAAATTTAATGGGTACATTGATGTATCTGGCGATCGGTACAAGGCCCGACATAATGTTCTCGGTGAGCTACCTATCACAATTTAATGATTTTTACAATGATAATCACTTCAAGAGTGCAAAAAAAGTTCTACGGTACCTGAAAGGAACTAAAGAAATAGGCCTCGAATATAAAAAGATGAAAAAGCCACTAATCGGGATGGCAGATGCAGACTGGGGAGGAGACAAACTAGATAGAAAATCCTTCTCAGGATATTGTTTCAAATATGCTGGATCCTTAGTGAGCTGGATGGCAAAGAAGCAACAAAATGTTGCGCTCTCGACAGCAGAGGCGGAATACACCGCATTAACAGAAGCTGCTAAAGAGGCTATCCACCTGAAATCGATATTTGAAGATATTGGGGTTAAATCAGAAAATTTAACCATATACGATGACAATCAAGCAGCAATAAAATTAGCGAGCAATCCGATTGTATCTTCAAAGTCTAAACATATCGACCTACGGATTCACTTCATAAGGGATTGTATTGAAAAGAAAGTGATACAGTTGAAGTATCTGGAAACAGGAAAGATGGAAGCAGATATGTTTACGAAAGGTTTGCCTGGACCTCGCCTGCAAGAACTGAAATGCAGTGCTGGCAAAGAATACCTTGTGAGGAGGAGTATTGAAAGCTTATAAACTTCTTTCTGAGACTAACGAGGACTCTGTGCACTTGACTATTCTATGGTTGTAAAAAGCAAACTGTCACATTCAGATTTCCATGGATACAGATCTCTACAAATGTCGAAACGAAAAACATCTATATTTTCTAAGTCTTTATTGTAAATAATTTAAAGCAATAAAAGGCAGCTTCTTAGGTAATAAACACTTTTATTAATACCTTACCAACCTACTAACAATAAGAGCTATCAATGCGTATAACGCCACCAATTTTAAACATTAACACTGGAAAAAGCACAAGTTTTGAGAAATAATACAATCAACTTCAACTCTTGGTTAATGGCCTTTGTGGAGGTGACCACAATTTTGCCAAAGTCACGTGAACTAAGATAGAACATCAAACGAAGATTGTTCAGTGAGAAATTTTGGCACATGTAGGTAATGAGTATGAAGACAGCTATGAGCTACGAGTAGTGATGAATCTAAAATACTGAAACAAAACAAAAGAAATAATACAATGCAACTTCGTGAACTTTTTCAAGTTCCCGCCAAAAAAGCCCCACAGAGAACTTTGCTATATATATACTGAAATTGTACACAGGTGCAGAGGATATAATCCACAATGTAATCTGCTATAATCACTTATAATCGCTGTGATATAATCACTTCATTTTGCACAGGTCAAAGAGGATATAATCACTTCGTTTTGCTAGGAGTAATAGTATTCTGTGGTTTTGGCACAGGTGTTGTAATTGTAACTTATATCCTCTTGGACTTGTAAATTAAAATGTCTTTTGTATTTGTATTTTGAAAATTAAATTAAAATATAGAAAAGAAATTGGTTGGTTGGATGCTTGGTTATCTTATTGTTATCCACGAGATTTCTATATTTTTATGTTAGTAAGTATTTTCAGCTGCGAAATGCAGAAAAATGATGACTCGCCAGTGTTTTTTCAAGTGCCTTCTAGATTCACATGCACCAATAAAATTACTCCACAATGTAGAAACTGTTGTAGGGCGCAGTAGAATTACCAAGATAAAAGACCAGTCCTGTTCGCGTCAGCAAAGTAAGTACCTCAATTATAAACCACATTGAATAAATCAATTAATGTCCACAAAACAAAACATTCTTGAACTTTTTTCAGTTAGCCTAAAAGCGGATTACGAAGAATGTCTAGTGGAAATTAAGCAATTAGGTGTAAACCCCTCTGGTTTAAATGGCTTTTCATTGAAGAAGGATGAAGTATATAAAGTGAAGCATGGTACCAGAATTGAAGTTTTGTTAAACAATTATTTTCACGTGATTGAATTTGATCCACCACCTGAGGGCTGTGAAAAGGTAATCAATAAACTTGGTGTCAAGAGGAAATTGGACGAAGATGAGACATCACCCAAGAAAAGAAAAACCTCAAAAACAGACATGGAAGAAGTGTCCATTAGCAATGTACAAGAAACAGCTGAAGATTTATGGGAAAATATAGACAGAGGTGAACTGTACATTTACACCTCAAAGGGAGTCAAATCTAGTAGCAAAATAGCAGCTTTTGATATGGATGGAACACTGATCAAAACAAAATCGGGGAAAGTGCATCCAGTTGATACCTATGATTGGCAAATTATCTTTCCTCAAGTATCTACTAAACTTAAAGAGTATTTGAATAAAGGATTTAAACTTGTTATTTTAAGTAATCAAGCTCCTATAGGTAATGGTAGGGTTAAAATAGAGGACTTTAAAAAGAAAATCGAAAACATTGTAAAAAAGCTAGATGTACCAATCCAAGCTTATATTGCTACAGGAAAAAGCTTTTATAGGAAACCAACAACTGGAATGTGGAAGACTTTGTCGGAGCAGGTAACTTTTACTACTTCCTACATTGTGAAATTCTTAATTAGATAATTTACCTTTAAATGCCATGTTTGCCATGCCATATGTTATAGCCAGACTTTTCTAGCAATAAGCTGGCATCTAATCCTTAATCACTCAGGTAGCAGCCGTTTCCTGTAATTCTATACATTTCCAAGTGTTAAATTGCATTTTTGAACAATATGGTTTATGGCATGCAATTGGTTAAAATGTATTTTATCTAGACACTATGCACATTTCAGTGTTATAAGTTTACGTTACTGACAATTCAATCATCATACATCAATTAAGATGAAGGTATACATAATTGTATACTATGCTCAAGTATTATTAGGTATGTTAAAGTAATGTAATGTTAATTATTATTTCGAATTTGGAAAGGAAGAAAGAAGCAAGGAATTATTTTATATCATATTCCAAATATAAACAAGAGTTGTATGACTGTTAGTGAAATCCATACATTTTTCATGCCAAACTTCTTTGCAGAAAAACAATGGAATTCAAATAGACATAAATGAAAGCTTCTATTGTGGTGATGCTGCGGGTAGGGTTGCTAATTGGGCTCCGGGAAAGAAAAAAGACCATTCCATGGCTGATAAACTCATGGCAGAGAATCTCAAACTTAAGTTCTATACTCCAGAACAATTCTTCTTAGGACATTCCGTTGCTAATGTACCAATGAATAAACCAGAGTTCATACCGATGGATATTAAAGTGGAGCCATTTAATGAGAAGCTTATTAGTACAGAACAAGAGGTAAGTTACGATTGTTCTTCATCATCATCATCACCAACAGCCTGTCCACAGCTGAACATGGGTCTCCCCCAGAAAGTGCTACTTTGAGTGGCTGCTCGCCTCCTGCATCCAACGGCTCCCTGCGGTTTTCACCAGTTGTTGTTGCCTATTATAATTAATTAGTTAATCATAACAAGAAATGTAAACTGCCAATAGGAAAATTGTAAAATTGTCAAGAAAACAATGAAGAGGTGGCTCTACATCATACATGTTTGATTTTTTCGTGACATGTACATACATTTTTTGTTGCAGATTCTTGTTCTTGTAGGTTTCCCCGGCAGCGGCAAATCATTTGTAGCAAAACAAATTGAAAAGAAATCAGGACACCAATATGTGGGTGTGTGTAGAGATATTTTGGGTTCTTGGCAAAAATGTGCTGCTGAAGCCAAAAAGTATTTGCAGGTTTGTAATTTCTCATTATTTATTATTATTATTTATTTATTTCCTTTTTGGAAGATCAATAACTGCTAGGCTGCTGCTTGATAGGTTTTTGCTATAACAAGCACCATGTAAGAAAAAAAAACGTTCATACTGACAGTGTTATTAAAAAAAAGTACAGTGATGTAAGTCCGATAATATTTTTTTTTATGTGAATGAATGACGTGACGAGCTAGTCGTTCACCTGATGTTAAGCGACACGGTCGCCCATAACAATTGCAGTGTTACTCGGAACTTTAAAATAATAAAGTTTTGTGTGACACTGCACTGCGCACGTCATCCTGAGACATCACACAGTTTAGTAATCAAATTACTACACTGTGTAATCAGGTCATAAAGTCTCATTTGCCCAGTAATTTCACTAGCTACAATGCCCTTCAAACCGGAACACAGTAGTGCTTGCACATTACTGCTTGGTATGGTGTACTGTAGTTTTCTTCGGATGTAGTAGTACCCACCTATTTGTCCTAAGATACATGTTATAAAATGTTTATTTAATGTACACTGGCTCCATTGCCTACAGTTTTATAATATTTAGAAATCTTTCACAGAAAGGTAAAAGCGTGATAGTAGATAGCACTAACCCAGACATAGAATCTCGCGGACGCTGGACGTCACTAGCTAAAGAGATGAAGGTGGAATGTCGGTGCGCAAAGATGGCCACAACTAAAGCACATGCCCTGCATAACAATAAGTTCAGAGAGCTGATGAAAATCAACCATGTACCTGTCAATGAGATCGTCTTTCATACTTACAAGTAAGTATTTTTTTTGTTTACGGCACTTTTTCCTCTGCTGAGTTTTTATGGCATTTCATTTAAATAATGGCGTGGAGGTGAGCAGCCGTTCAAACTGGCGCTCTCTGGAGGAGCCCTATGTTCAGCAGTGGATGTCTTCAGGCTGATGATGATGAATTTTGTAAAATAAGGTCCACAATATCATAGTGTTTGACAGCTTCTATGGTGTGGTGGTTGAGCTGATCGCCTCATAACCCCGAAGCGGCGGGTTCGTTTCCCGCGAAAGGACAAGTATGTGTGCATAGAAAAAAGGGCAAATACTAGATCTGGGTCTGGGCGTTGGGGGACCATGGTCCTCGTAAGTCCTGGGTCCCTAGATACAAGAAATCCTAATTAAGAGTCCAGGTTCTATGTATGTGATCGTTGGACGTTATTATTATAATAATTAACACTTACTTATAGGTTTTTTTATTCATATGTATTATTTGTTTCAGAAATAAATTCACAGAACCAACACCATCTGAGGGTTTCAAGGAAGTCATTGAAGTGAAGTTCAATCCATGTTTCGATGACAAAGAAGCCGAAAGTGTGTACAGAATGCATTTGTTAGAAAAATGAGGTACCTATGGGGTTAGTTTATTAAAAAAACAATTTAATTCAGCAACTTTTTTATTGCAAACCGATCCTTGAAACTAGACATAGCGTTCATATTGATGTAGGCCTAGATTTAATACTTACTGTGAATGTTCATTAAGATGTTCCGAGATATTTTTACTATTATTATAGTCGCACCAAGAGAGCGAATTTTTAATTTGTTTAAGTATCTATACTTAGACTATATTACATTAATAAAAATATAATCACCCAGAACACGTAATTAAATCATATAGAAGGCAACAGAAACAGAATGTGGCAACTGGCAAATATAATATGAAAATACTTTTTTCTTAATATTATGTGAGACAACTTTTTCTATTTTAAGCATTTAATAAGGCAAAGCGTGCCTAACTGGCAATGACAGAATGGACGGATGTATTCATAGATTTAAGTTTAACAAATGTAACTAAGTATGCAATTCATAGAATGGTTCTATGCTAATGGAATATTCACTGGATTAGACGAGATTTATAACAACATCAAATTAATCCTTATTGCTAGTTGCTCTAGTAACATCGAATTGCACCGTCTACAGTTACAGTACAACTGCTAGTAACTACAGTTAATCTGCCGTTAAACTCTAGTTAAGCGGAGAATTGATGCACGATTTAACCATTGTGCATTGTTAAAATGATGATGTCATGATTACTCTTTTAACTGCAACGAGTTAGTGGCTACGGTTATGGTAAAAAGCTGTCATATGTGAACATAGCACATAAGTATTTATGATGAATGTGATAGTGCAACACTTGCTGGTTAAACCTCAGGTTACTTTTAATGATAACAGTAACTTGGATTATGGTGCAACCCAGCAGAATTTACTTGTCGTTTTTGTTAATTTTTAAAAAGATACGTAAATATAACACTATTTAGATTTTGTTTTAGTTAAAAGGTCGGAGAATTATGTCCTAAATCAATGTAACACGATCATCCGATCGTGTTACATTGATTTCAAATTGCAATCCAACATAAGAAATTTCTTTTTTTAGTTTGAAAATTTTCATAAGTATGCACAATGCACATCAACTGCGTATTGAGACCTATCAATAAATTGTTTTTTTGGTTGCAAATGCAAATCAAGTGACCGTCTATCCGATCGCTCTTTGAGACTGATCATGTTCAGCAATAGTAGGTACGTAACCAATCATGTGAGGAAAAACGCACAGTTTTAGAGTAAGTATAACCAGTTCAATAAAACCCAGTCACGCCGAGTTACACTGCTAATACTTACACCCCCTCTGTAACACGATCTTCATATCATCAGCGGTATTAATTCCAAAAGTACTTTTATCCAATTATCCACAGGCATAGACCCATTCCATGATCGTAGTCATTTTAATAATACGCAATACGAATTCTACAATATTTATGAAGGCGTTAAGCTAGCGTTTCATTAAAAATATTTCTATTTGACATAGTCCCTAATTTTATTGCCTTAAAATAGCAAATAGGCGTATAATTTCTAAAAGTCACAAAATAGTTAAAATTTGCGTTAAAGTTTCAGAATTTGAGCAATTCTATCTTAAGTTCTACCACATAGCAAATGTTACAAAATTACAAATCAGGATTTCTATGTAATTGTCAAAGCACACTACATTACTTTAAATTTAGTATCATAAAATTATCAATTTTTCTATAATTTAGATTTTTGTACACCTTTCGCGTCGTCTTAATTTTACACTAGTAAGTTTTAGTCTTTATCACTAAATGCACACATTTTTGTCCATCACACCATTTGTGTCTCTTGTGTTGTCCTATTGCTTCTGAACGACGTTATTCTGACTAGCTGCTACGATTTTAGCAGATTTTTGTATTTTTTGGTAGTTTTTGCTAGTTATTCTCCTTTTTATGATTTTCTTATTGTTCCTGCCTTAAACAAATACGTTCGCAATGCTGACATAGTTTTTAAAGTTGTTAAGGGTTCTGAGGGGTGATGATAACGATGGCTTCCGCCTGCTGTCATTCTTCGTCAGGGTATTGCTCTTCATCATCAAGAAGATTGTCCAGACTCGAATCCGAGTCATCCTCCTGTCATCTAGAATTTGGATTTATTACAACGTTATTAGTAATTTAATAATATTTTAATTATTAAATTATTAAAAATAGGTATAACTGCTAATAAAGTGAAGTCCTTAGGTTTGTCCGGCTTTCACGCCAAAACAGCCGAAACAGTTTGGCTTGGTTGCTGACATTATCGTGATTAACAAGGGTACAAGTTCCGGAACAACAAGTTCCGCCTCTAGTTCTTAATGAAAACAATACGCGATCATTTATTGATAAGGATAGTAATTAAAAGGTTATTTTGTAAGGAATATCGTTTTCTACCCGCACTTATGATTTTCCTTGAAATAATTTGTAATTGTCATATATCTCACCTGGTGATATACACAGTATCTATGTGAGCGAGACGCGCTCTAGCCAGGGGTAGGGCAGCAGAAACAGGTCGCAGCTTGCGTTTCTCCAGCGCGCTGCGAGCTTGTTGCACGGCCAAGTCACCGCACCACCGTTCGCAACGAGCGTAGATCACCACACCTACAGCAGTTTACAAAACTGTTATGTAACGTAGTACCTACATCAATTCTTTGGTTATGTTCACACACATCACTGATTGGAAATCTGACAAAAGTATCAATAAGTTAGTAATAGAAGAATAAGCTCGAAGGACCAAGGTTGTTGTTGACTGTCGTTTATGTTATGTTACATCCGGGACTTTACCTGAACTGGAAAGTGCTTGTTTAAAGCCTCTTAAATTTATGTAGCGTTTACTTGTAAGTTCCAAAATATGTCAAAAGTGATTGCGTCTTACCAGCACTGGCAAAAAGAGTAATAGCAGGCCAAGAGTCCAACATCAGTGGAGTCAGGAACAGCAACGCTGCGAGCATCACTATAGGACCTTCGACTACTTGCGTCTTTCTCATAGTGAGGCTGTGTGCTGGTTGCCATGAGCTTGTGAATGTGCCAGCCACCCATACTGAAATACAAAGTGTTTATGTTAGGTTATGTTATGATTAGGGAATGTGTTTATTCATAATTTATTGCAGTATGGAAAACCATCAGATATTTTTTACAGAGATTCAGACAACATTTTGTTGAAAACCACCTACTTCTGCTGTTTTACTTCTTACATACTGGCGCACTTGTACAAAACTCAAGCATGTTTTGAATAATAATTCAAGTAGCTGTAAATATTCAGAATAACTCACAAGGGATACCAGTGGCGAACATAGCGACTCTGATATTTTCGTTGCAAAAGGCAGCAGCGATCAGACCACCAGCTAGCACTTGTATAGCCGCACCTGCTGCTGCCCATCGGGACCCTCGAACGCTCGGTGGTGCTGGAGCACTGGCTTCAGGAATTGAAGTTACCACCTAAAAGTTAAAAACGTATTTATTGACTACCCTAAATGACATTTACAGAGTTAAACACAGTTTGAAAGTTTATATTGAGAAAAAAAATCAAATGTGTTATTTACCTACTTGTACAGTGTCCAAAAATAATATCTTATTATTTTTGGAGTACCTGTCAGCAGATTTTTCAAGGCCTATTCATATATTCTTACATAAGAAAATCTAACGGGCATTGGCAAAATTGGTGTCGCTAAGCCGCATAGCTTATTTGGTTTAGTTAATTGGATAATCTTCATCGTGTCCTTGGATTTTTGGATTAACCGACTTAGCTCGGCTTACTTTGTATCGTATTTGGGTTTGGGTTGCTCTATATATACAGGTATTTAAAAAACATTTACCTGTATTCTGTCCCTATACTCTTTGACCACAGCATCGATATCAGTAGAGTCGTCTCCTGAAGACAGCTCTCCTTCACTTGCTTCTACGTCAGATGCTACATCGCCGACTTCTGCAGTTGTCATTTCCCTGGCACCACTGCTACAGCTTGGGTCGATTTCTTCAGTAGGGCATCCTCCATACTCATCAAGGAGAAGGCATTCACGTTCTTCTGTTTCTGAAAAAGTACTTTGATTATCACCTTTGTTGTCAGTGAGGTAAATTGTTTCTAAGCAAGTAAAATAATATATTATTTACCTTTTGGGATAACTTTTGATTTTATACTCTCAAGGGTTTTAGTATGACGTATTGCCGATGGTATAAACCAAAGTCCTTTCTTGGTCTTGCTACCAGAAGATTTAGAGCCCCTTGCCGTGGCATCCTTACCCAAACGTTTGTATTCTACGTCTGAAATTAAACGAGGAATTGGCACAAATAATGTGTTTTGTAAAGCTGAATGTTAACAAGGTCTTACCGGATTTGTACGATCCAAATTACCTTTGGGACATTCTTGGCAAACATCAATGGACGTAAATACCTATAATATGGTGAACGTAAATGTACTCTACTAACCGCCAGCCTCTTTCTGCTCGGGCGTTGGCACGCATCTCATTACAGTGAAATGGAATGCCTGGATGGATATTCCAAGAAGGTGGCTTGCGTTCATCAATGTTATCATGTGGGATAGTGGACAAGCGAACGCAAGTATTGCAGCCAAACTTCCTGCAACAGTTCAATTAATAATTAGATTTTCAACAAAAATTTAAATTACAAGAAGAACATCTTCGGAGAGCAAGTCTTCAGAACAGCTTCTAACTATGATTTAATACATTCCCAGAGTTCTTAGCAACGTGCAACGAATTGTACTTTCCTATAAAATATTGTGGTTAGATTTGAATAGAATCTACAAACCTGCAGTGAAAACTGCCAGCACTGGACTTCCAGTAGTAGTGCTTTCGTAAGTCATCGATCTCGTAAGGACCTTCCATTCTGGCGACGCTAATGCCACTAATACCGTGAACAGTAACGGGCATAGCTCGGTCAGAGCTAGGCAGACCCCTGCAACGGTCACTGCAGCCAGCAATGGGCAGATCCAACCAGCATCCCTGGCTTCGAGCAGACTTGTCACCGGTAGAGCTGCATCTATTCTACTCCTGTGGGTTTCGGGAAAAATATAATTTATCAGGTATAGTAACAACAGGCATAATTTAAACAAAGGAGTCTCTGTAAAATAATTTTGACTTACCCTTTCAGCATATTTGTGTAAAGAAAACATAATCCGGACAGAATGATTGTCGGTAATCCGATCATTAGAAATAGATTTTTCTTTAACGTACCACTCTCTTTCGAAGGCAGTATAACACTAAATGCGTAAGAAATTGGTGCACCAGCTGCAAAAAGCTGCAAAATAAAATAGCATTAAGATAATGTCTGCGTTAAAATTTAGTTATTTACTTAGCTAAACTCTTAAAATCAATTACCTCGTAAATTGTAATAGGTATTGGCATCTTAATATTGGCAATATCCAGATTAATAAGACCAATTATAGCGAAAAATTGACTAAAAATGTATAGTAGAATTAAAAGCAGGAACGTGAACATCATACTTTCCTGGAAAGATAAAACACACAACATGAGTCAAAAACATTTACTAAGTATATTACGACAATAATTACTCATCTTCATCTCTAGAAGATCTTAAGACTGTTAGGCACGTGATGTGGTAATGATTTTTAGCTCTGTGTAAGCTTCCATTACCTAATCATTTTAAATGGTGGCATTCGCAGACTATTCATCAGATCACGCTGTGTGTTAGTCACATAAGACACAAACGAAATTTTCGTTTTGATATATAAAGAGCGTGTTTAAAAACAAGGAAATTTACCTCTAATCCACACATGAACATGGCACAGACTACCATAACAACCGTAACTCCCAGAACATCAGGCCATGGTTCCCCTAGAGCTCGAGTCTCATATCCGAACAGCCACTTCCTGGTCCTTCCCTCTGTGACATGATCAGCGGTAGCGCTTAGGATCCTTGCACATATTGCCACAGCCACAAGATGGGAGAGGAAGGTCATCCACATGGCCATGAAATCGGCGAAAGATCGCAAATTTCTCTCCCGTCGTCCTCTTGGTGTTTTTGAGGGTGGAAGTATCTCCGCCAACTTCTTGAGGTCTTTGCATGTGAATGCTGTAAAGAGAAATGAGCTGGAATATATGAAGTCATGTCACAGTGGCGTTAAAATTCTCGTCACTCCGACCGAATGACGTGATGAAGTTCACGAGCTATTTGTTAGTTTATGGAGATAGCGTTAACTGACTGGCAATGGTGATGAAGGCTGCGAGTAGCATTACAGCTGGCACGGCGCAGTAACTGGAGTTGGCAGCGGTGAGTGGAGCCAGGAGTAGCGCTCCCAGGGTCCACCGCGCGCCACAAGCCTCGCTGCCGCCGAACGCGCTCAGCGTGACACTCATCTTGCCACGGTCCCGTTGCTCAGACATTCTAACTCTGAAAACCAGAAAAGACAACCTAAAGCATTTAAAAAGCAAAGCATATCTCGGCTTAAGGGATGGATGGATGCGGGTTCAATCCCCGCTCGTGATTCTTATTTTTCCTTTACAAATTAATCTAAAGACAACCTAGTTTGGTAATAGAATAAAAAACCATTGGAAGCGGTATTAAAATACATAGGTACTATTCTTTTTAACACTTGTAGGGCGAGAAGGGTTTCGTTCGATCTAACCAGGAGAACCAACCGTGAACAGAATCCTTAGTTATTTTCGTAGCTTGCTATTTATGTCCTTTGAAAAGGATCCCATATTTTATTCACCCGCTTCGTTCACTTTAATAATATATGGAACACATAAGTCAAGGAAGATTACTGTTATATACGAAAATAGATAGGTAAATAATGTGGAAAAGCGAGAAAATTATAGTTATTTATCCTTCTCGGATTGCATACATTTTCACCAGCCAGTTTAGCCTATTGGCAAATAACTTGGGTTCACGATGAAAACGAAAACCTATTGTTTTTGTTGATCGTAGTTCAGTTTATCGAGGACATTATCAGTTTTGTAGTAAGAAAAATTTTCGGGAACAGGAATTCGGCTGTTCTATTAACCAGAGCAGACATTGCCTGCCACAGTTAAAATGCAATAACATTCTGCGTTATTAGGAATCGATAAAAACAAGGACCGAATTAGATAGCTTACCATATTCTTTATTTTTCGTGTGAAGGGGCATCAATTGCAGAATTTTCTTCCATTCACATTTTCACTTATTTTCTGCACTACACCGTCCAGATCGGCACTTTTAGACCAAATTATTGGCAAAATTCTGTATGATCGGTGTATCGGTGGGATCGCCTACTGATCGCCGGTAAATAAGGTCGTGTTTTCATGTTTCATGCGGCAAAGGAGCGGTGTGGACATATAGCTACGTCTCTCTTGTACTCTCCCGATCGATACGCGCCGGTCGTTGGGGTGACCACCTCTCATGTGGAAATTCGATGAGTTTTCATGAAAGGGACATGTTTTAATTGTTAAGCTAGTGCAAAATCTGAAAAGCCAGGGCATACTCAATGTGGTCAAATGTTTTAAAACATCGCGTCGGTCCTCTCTTATTGCCGTTCATAGGTTTTTTTAACATAGTAGGTAGCGTCATTTTTTACGAGTACTTAAGTACACATGTATTATAATTGCAAGCTATGTAGGTATGTATAATAATTATAATTGGATGTTTACATATTACTAAAGAAATAAAACACAGTTAATTTTTTTTCACAGCTAAGTACTTAATCTTTTTTAATTGCATTTTATACTACTAATAATGGACAGACATATGAATGAAACCTGCACTCGACAGTGACACGTGAATTATTCCCTTTTCAAAGGAAAAATATTAAAGTCGTTTCATTGATTTGGGAGGTACGATGACACAAACAAACACAATATAGGACATATACACACGTTAAACTTGTAACACCCCTCTATTTGCGTCGGAGGTTAAAACAGCAATAATGCTATGATTCCGTACAGTCGTTTTCGGCTGATTCCTGAAAATCCTAGTTTGATATGGTAACCGCACACGTACTAATTTGCTAAGGCTTCTCACTAAACGGTTTGCTTGTTTGTCTTACCTTGCTCATGCAATTCTTCGCTTCCTACGTGTAATCTAATAGGTGCCTATTAGTTCTAAATTAGAAGTTTCAATGCGTTATGTAAACTTACTGACATATAACCGGTCGAGAGGTCACCATTGATTTTATAATCTGTTTGGATTGTTTTAGTTGGTCGTGAGAGGTTCCTTGCGAAAGCTATGAGATGCCTATTGAGGGTAATGTATGCAGAGAATGTATCGGTCCAAATTCTGCGCTGAGATAGATGATAGCCTGCTTATGAAAATATGGTTATAATATATAGTAGGGTTACGACAGATATAGGGATAGAGTTATACCTGTAGGGCTAGTGTTCTGATAAAATATACATGCAACTTTTATACTCTGCTTTCAACTATGAGAGGAGTTTAAAAGTATAGGCACCTTTTTTCTAATACTTACGTATTAATTATTCCCTATATAAAACTGTAAACATAATATTTCAGTGTGTTTCAGTGTATTTTCGTGTAGTTCCGCTATTAGCGGAAAAGACATACAGAGTTAAGCTAGTCTACTATAAATAAGAAATTTTTCGTATCTAAAAAGAGTATCGGCCATGCTATTATGCAATTTATAAAGTGGTGGGCTTCTCGCAACTTTTTTGTTCCACCTACTAACCCAGTGATCTACGCCTATGCTACGTAGTACTATATTGTGTGCTTATACGAAATAAATAAGTGTATGTTATTAGTAGCAGAGTCAGTTATAAGACCTATAAGAAACAAACTAAATCATAGAGAAGTAGGTACCAAGCTTATAAACTAGGACTAGGAATAACGGAACAGGGATGGTTCGAGAAACGGTGTCAAAGGACACTTCGCTGGTTTCGTATGACGCGTTTAGGAAATTACCGCAATAAACGGTTAAATTCAATTATTATCTGACTCAATGAACTACATCTTTGCAGTTCGCGGAAGAATTATGAACTGGCACGGGATTGTGAACTCACTGTTCAATATAGGGTTTCAGACAAACAGTTTAATTGAAGTAATTTACAGACGCGGAAGTAAACAATACTCTAGAGTTATAGAGTTAAAGTCCTAGACTGATTTGTTTTGAGTCTAGTATCTCGAGCGTTTGGGATTCTCTATGATTGCAAGTAGGTTGAAAGAAAGAAAGAAAGAAAATTCATAAATCCAGGACATCACACAACATAATTTTCCTTAGGCTGCGATGGACCTCATTATTTTCCCTAGGTATTTTCACCTATACTAGCTAGGTACCGTCTGGAATACGTGCTCAATTTTCCTCGCTATCGGCCATATTTATTTTAGTTTAAAAAAAAATCGTTTGTTCACCACTTAGGTGACCCGCCCTCGCTTCGCAGAGGTGCCTATAAAATTCACGAAAGTGCAATCAAAAAGTTGACCAAGTTTTATCACAATCGGATGAACGATACGGCGCGGGGGCGGGCCGGACGCGGCGGGCAGCATCGGCAGCGCATAAAATACAAACAAACATACATTTATTTTTATAGATATGAAGAGACAGTATAATTATTTTAATTTATTACTCTTTTAATAGGCATGATGAACAAAAATTTTTCGTTGGATAAATTAATAATATTCCTCAAAAGATAAACATTTGTGAAAACAAAAATGAAATATCTCATAAAATGACCAAGTTACAAGCATTTTAAAAACCGGAATAGAAAGAGATAGCTCAAACGGCCAGTGACGTAAGAGGAAGGTCGTTCATAGTATACCTCATTACTAAGCTGTGGTAGCTTTTCATACAATCTCTGGCATGTGACGTCACGAGTGGATTTTTCATAGTAACTGTGGGGGCGCTCTGTTTCGCGAGAAAGGGACAGGATATGCCTCCTGTAGAAACTTTAAAAGCTTATTACTCCGTGATTTATTTACAGATTTTACTTATTTTTCAATGATTGCATTCATTTTTAATCTTCTTTATGACAGTAATAAATACTTGTTCATTTTTAATAGTAGTCATCATGCCTATTGGCCCACTCGGTAGACCGACGATCTGGTGAAAGCCGCGGGGAGCCGATGGATGCAGGAGGCGAGCAGCTCCTCCCTGGGAGAGGCCTATGTTCAGCAGTAGACGTCTTCAGGCTTTTAATGATGATCATGATGAATTAATTACTCGCATGTTCACTGCAATACTCACACATTACACAGGTGCCTACAGGTATTTTAGAAGTTTTTGTTTGCAAAAGTACTTACTTGAAAAAAACTATGAAAAATCCAATCATAAACCAATTTTTAGGTAGATGAGTACTACTTAAGTGTGTAACTTTTTCATTTTACTAGGTATTTATAGAAAAAAATTCTAAGAACCTACTTTTCTCTATTATTTTACCTAGGTACTAGCGGTGACGACAACATTGTATAGATAATCTCTTTACATCTTTGTAAAGTTGTACCACAAAGGCTGTCCGTTCCTATCTTAAGATCTCGGGCCTAGAACGGATCTTTGTTCTCAATAGACTCACTTAAACAAAGCACAAACAAGAAAGTTCACTGTTTATTGAAGAATATTCAATATTTATCGGAGTACTCAACTCTTATATTATAATCGAGTTCTGCGTTGCTTTTCTCTTTGCTCGGAAAATTTAAAAACCATTTTCAATCTCAGGCTTCTGTTTGTTGTTCAAGCCATTCATCTCTGTCAAAACCAACGGTGTTTGACGAATCTGTGGTCTTGTTTTTTTCATCTAGTAAACAGAAAGTAGTTATTTGTTGTACAAGTTGGTTTTTGGCGCGAGTACTTGCATTGAAACCTGAGTGTAGCAAAGCAAACTAAGCAAAGCATATTTGTATGGGAGCCCTCTTACTTACCTTAAATCACAGAGCAAAAAAAAGCTTCGTTAAAGCGTCATATTTTTTTCAAAGCTTTCCCTAAGTGCCTTTTATTCTGGATTTAGTATTCGTTGTTATAGCGGCAACAGAAATATGATATGTGAAAATTTCAACGGTCTTACTACGGTTCATGAGTTACAGCCTGGTGACAAACGGACAGACGGACAGCGGAGCCTTAGTAATAGTTCGCTTTACTCTTCGGGTACGGAACCCTAACCAGGGAAAGCTATGGATAAGTACCTAAGATTGGCCTGATACCGAGGAGCATGGCAAAATCAAAGCAAATAAAGTAAGTACTAACAGGGTAGTTATGATGATGAATGATAGAATAAATAATCGAAGAAGCGTAGTATAGGTCGTGAGTCGTTCCATGGCGCGTTGGACGGATGACAAAAATAATAACGAGAAATAGAGGCGAGTGTCGAGATACCGAAAAGAATGGAAAATACCAAACTGAGGGCAGGAAAGTACCTACAGGCAGACTGATGATGATTTTAACTATGATTACTATACAAAACACATTGGTATGAAGAATGATCTAAACTCAAATAGAAAGAGTTGCTTATGTGACCATGGAAACAAGTATTGATCTATAACGACATAGCACAATATCGTGGACATGATAGTTTAATATCATCAGTTTTTCGGGAATAGTATTAAAATTCGGAATATGTATAGTTGCACGGTTAATATTAGTCATCCGCTCCGCTGCGCTCCTGTCCTGTACCGGTGTACCCTCATTGCGCCGTGCTTCAGTCTGAATGCACGCCGGGAAGAAAGTGCGTAGGCGTTCGTATTCCTTTAAAACCACTGGATCGCTGCTCTATCCCGGCATAGCACGGGAATTACTTGAACCCGCACCACGTAAACACGTCACTACATTTTTAATTTACGGTTTGCGTTCGTGCAAGTTTGCGTTTCAGTTTCTTTCAGTGCTCGCGACAATGAAGTTCTGTCAAGTTTGTTTGTTCCTGGGACTCATTTTGTGTTTGGTGATTGTGAGCGAAGCCAAGCCGGTTCGGGGTGGATACATAGATTATGTGAGTATTAGAAACATACATGATCAACAAACCTCTACGGACTTATTAATAAACGAGGAGTAGCTTTGGACTAGGAAAACCACTTGTTTTTTCCGATCAAGTTTGATATTCGAATGATAAAAAGACATAAGTTGGGGTAACTAATCCAAAGCTACTCCACGTTTAATAATAAGGCCGCTATTGCCTACCTATCTGTTAATTAATAACTATTATTTAATATAATTATGACTGTGATCTAATATTACACTGGTCGGCTCATAAAAGGTTGAAGATAGTTTTGAGCCTACTCAAACCTATTTGCAGGAGCGTAAAAGTTTTTAACCCACTTAGTTAGGTACGAGTATGTTAATAATTATATTATGAACGTTCATCTTGTTTTCTGGTATCCAATTAGTAAGCTAAACTATGTTATTATTATGCATACAGAAAATAAAAAGGCGAAATTCAAAAGGGGCGAATAAAAGTTTAATCGGCGACTTATTGTCAAATGGATGTTATTCAAAAACGCAGTTAATAATATATTAATGAATTCGAATCAGCGACTACAGAATCATTGATTTATAAAAGTGCCGCTTATGCACACTACTGCATATTGACTATAATTATATGTACCTACTACCTACATACTTTCAGTCCAGTAGTTTAGGCACAGATTATTGAATATGTTATAGGTCCGTGTGGCTTTAATTGACGTTTTCATGTGTGCGTGATTTTTTATAGCTTTTTGTGCAACATAACCACAACCTCACGTGCCAAGCGCTTATGTAGTCGAGAACGGCATCACGCTAATTCTTGAATAGGACAAATTAATTACTGTGTTTTAGTATGAACCTGTTTTAGGCCACTCTAGCTGCTCTAGCCTTTATAACTTAAGACTTTGAAGTTACAAGAAAGTTTGACGTTTTGAAACTGCTGCCTTTTATGAGAACTCGCATGCGACAAATTTTTATTAGGTACTTACCTATTCAAAGCATCGAAAAACCTTCAAGTTTATGATATAAGTAGATTATCTTACTGTGACTTTCCACCTTTCCACCAACTAAACACTCACAAAAACATCTTTACAAAATTTTCAGCGCATGTGGTATTAAATTCAGTCCATTGTCGCCTTCGGAAAAATGTAGGCAATACACACCAAGGATTTGAACGGGCAGACGTGGTGTCGCCAACGCATTAGCCACCCTTTTTGTGTTACATATGTCCTATTCCTACTACATACTTTAGTAGCGATAGGTAGTACGCCTCTTTTAGAGAATAGTATATAGCTGCCTATTAGTTAGCTCAGTTGGTAGTAGCTAAGCCGTCTGAACTATATAGGTTGTGGGTTCAATTCCCACCCAGGACAAACATAATATGTGTGATGAACATCGATTTTTGTTCTTTGACTGGGTGTAGTAAACGGTATTCTGTGTATTTATTCACACAGAAAGTATCTAAGTATTCTATCCGAGTGAATTATACTAGCTTGGTTTGGGGCTAGATGGTGTTGTATGTAATGTCCACACATATTTATTTATTAGTTCTGACAAAACTTTTCCCTTCCCAGCTGGAAGCCTTACGTCGCATGAAGCAGATCCCTCAATGGCACTGTATGAGATACCGCAAGTTCCAGCTCCACGGACACTGCAACCGCTGGATGCTGATGAGGAGGACCTGATACACAGGGAAACCTTCGTGGAGATATTAAAGACGATTATGGTCTTCGATAGGTTAATTAAATGGAGGTAGTCTCCTCGTACTGGTTTAATTATAAGGTAGGTAGTTCATGTTTTTACACGTTTCAAAGTTGTTAGTTTATACTTTTAATCATAAAATTAATTTAGGTACTGTTTGTATTAGGTCCTAAAATCACAGGCCATCGTGGCGCACATATAGGTAATGTTATAAGGGTACCAATACGATCGGTGAAATGCATTTCATTGTCTAAAGTTTAGAGTCATACTTACCAGCTTTTAAACTCTAAACTTCTAAAGAGTAGGTGCGGGTAGCTATAGATACCTACTATGATGTCGTACCTTGTTACCGAAGTGAAACAGGAAGAACTTTGTTATGTATTTGTTCTCCTACAACCGCACTACTTTATTTTGCTTTTCTGTTCTATTTATTATTGCAAAAAAATGGGTTTACTGTTTTATAAATTATATCTACTCATAGTAGGTACATTAATAAGTAATCGTCTTTAATTTTGATTTTTTTAAATATTTTAAATCTTTTGCTTATGGTTCAAGACCAACATCAAAAAAGAGAAGGTTCTATGTTCAAACGTCCCTATGTATTTTTTTCGTTGTATTGCGTGATGATGAAGATTGGAACTCAAAATGACTGGAAAAGTAGGTACAGATACCTAGTTCTAAATATAAAAATTAGGTAACGCGATTGAAGTTTGTTTAACCTTTTCTTAAATGATAAGTTTGTTAAATTATTACGAATTTCACGGCAGATAATATTAATTAATTATTTATGATTTTTAGTTCGCGATTACGATGTCATTTCCTCGTTCTTTACAACCTTACGCAAGAATACGTAATGTGTGTAATAGAGATTGTATTGTTTTGTAAGACTTGATTTACTGTTCAGTTATTAACTTTATAGTTTTAAGATAAGATAAACATTTGTCTGTAAAATGTTAATGGGTAAGCTGAGTAGTAGCTACCTATATAACTTTGTCACTTTTGTATAAATTAGGTACCGTTTCCAACCTTTGCGACAATGTCGCAGCAAATAGGTAAATGTTTTAAAATGGTGGTTCCCGTCCCGTTGTCCCCCACGTCTTCACCCCATAGGGCCAAACGGGAACTTTTCCCATTTGTGCCCCAACACGGGGGGACCAACGTGGGAACTTATGTTTCTCATAATCATTAGACATTTCTACGATTAAAGAAAGTAGAAACTATAAAAGCAAAAAAATAAGGGGAAAGGAGTTTATATATTTCATGATAACTTATATGGAGCTAGCTTTTAGGAGGTACCTAAGTATGCTTAATCATAAAAAAAGCACAAATATGATTTATGGTTCCATTTGCCTCTCAGCTAATTTATATTTCGCGTTTATTAAAGAGAGCTAAGAATAACCATATATTGATTATTAATATTTGACGATGTTTTGTCACCAAAAAACTTATTTCATTGGACTGATATAAAAATTATTTGTTTGCAACAATTGGTTTTAAATGAATTAATAACTTTGTACTTATTAATTGAATTTCAGTATTATTAGCATTTTAAACGTATTTAGGTATATATACTTAAATCTAGTTTTGCCTCAGTTAAATAAATTTAATTAATGATAATGTGTGGTTTTATTTTAATACAATTCCCCGTCCCTAATTTACTCTATGACTTACTTAAAAGGCGTAGGTAGGTATAAAGTTAGGTAGGTACATAATACATAACTTAGAATCTGTAAGTAATTCGGCTACTTACCTAGGTTAGGTAGTACAGTACTATTATAATGATTATTACGTGCTACGGCTTAGAATAGGTACCTAATATCAACAGAACGAAAACCAACGTATTAATTAAGTAAGTATACCATTTATTCCATACACTTACAATACAAAAATGCATATGTGCAAAGTATATGGCCCATCAAGACATGGCTTGTGTCGTAATCGTCTTCCTGCTTGCACTAGGTAGGTACCTACTACATAATCGGGCCACATCCAGACTGACCAGCTGGTATCGGTGGGTGAATGTCCCATGACGTAATGCAGCATAAGTGTCCACGACTCATGGACAACTTATGTCATGGCGTTATAACTTATTAGAATTAGATAATTAAGCGAAGGCGCGGAACATAAAACTAGTCGCTATCTCCATTAGCAAGCACAAAAATAATCTGGCCTAATATATATTTCAATATAAGTTAGTGTAAGTATGTGCTTACAAGTAAAATGTAAAATTTCTTAGGCGCTCTCGTTTCGCAATTTTTCCGTATCGCGAAAATATAGATTTTTTGCAAAGTAAAAGTAATTGTACTGACTAGAATAGGTAGGTACTTATATCTCAGAAAGTAGAGTATATCTAAGTAAGTATCTATAAGCTATTTAAGATAAATTTTCTCATCGCTAAAATCATTATTAGCCAATATCAGCCTGCTGTTCAAGCGAGGTGCTTTCATTGTTTGGAAAACCGTTTCACTTTCTGTCATCGTTTCTACGTCTGCGTAGTTTCGCTCCTCATAAAACGGATCAGCTCTTTGAATGACCTTTTTTCTCTGCTGTTTGCGGCGAACCATCAAGATGTTGCTGACGTAGCGGACAGTGAAGTAGAAGATCAGCTCAACGAAGCTGAGAAGGCTAGCTCCAACAAACAGACCTGTAGTTCCTCCGATGGATACTGCAAAATATGACAAAATAACATCGTATTAGGTCACCATAAATTAAGTAATTTCCCTACATACTTCAGGTGAAATACATATAATAAATAGAGCGTAAAAAACTTTTCCCAATTTTTTTGTTTGACACAGCGAATTTCATCTTTCTTTCTGAGACAATCTCTGCTAGTCGTAGAATATTACTGAGGCTTTTTGCACTAATAGTGACTACTCGATTTTTTCTTGGGCCATACTTATAGAATTCACGTAGGTGGGTACTTATAAGAAGTACGCACAGTTTCCATTCACAAATTCATTGCTGTGCAGTCGAAGATGGTGGTTCAATTCTCTAATGCAGTGTTCTCTGAGTCATTGAATGGGTAACATAGGAAGGCAATCAAATGATACCTACCCAAAGCCATCCATCGAGCTGGCATTTTTTTATGAGATCAATTACGTGATGAGCTAGTCGTTCACTTGATGCTACGCGACACGGCCGCCCATAACAGTTGCAGTCTTGGAACTTTTAAATAATAAAGTTTCGCGTGACACTGCACTGCGCACGTATCACGATACACTTTCTTAGTTTTGTATCTTTTTCAGAAATATTTGAATGCTAGGCTAGCAAGTCAGGATGTTATTACCTACCAACTAAATCCATACGGCTTCTAACAACATTCCTCTTGAACCGCTCTGTAGCCAGATAAGCTAGCATCACTTCAACTCGTGCTTTCTTTTTATTTACTTTGCCCTTCACTCTGAAATTACAACGTGCAAAGGTTTTTAAACCAATGTATTTATTGCCTAAATGGATCTGAAATAGTACATATCATCACTTAATTATGTATAGGTATCATCAAGCCCTCACAAGCTTATTATTACTTACAACAGTGCTGGTCGGTGGTCAACTCTACCGCATTGCTTGTGATCGCTCATTTGAAACCAATTGTGTAGGTAGGTATCTACCTCTAATTTTATGCTCTCTCTCATTGGTCTAAAAGTTTTTTTACTTACGTATTATCCGTGTCCCGAATGACAGTGATCTCGGTTTCATCACAAGAGGGCATGCAGTTGCACGCAAGGCCTGGACGCGTTCCCCAGTGCGGCTTGAGCGTGGTCAAATCCATCGAATGCATGTGCAGGCATGCCATTCCTGATATATTGCAGTGTTCTGAACCAGCTGAAAATTTAAAGAGCACGTAGCTATGAGATGGATTTCCAAACCATTGTAGGTATATATGAAATGATGATTGAGGATTGGGATCATGATCATCATTAACAGCTTGAACTTAGGCCTCCCCCAGGGAGAGCCACTTTGAGTGGCTGCTCGCCTCGTGCATCCATCGGACAGAGGATATCGCAGGAGAACTGTGACCTGCGGATTAATGAGCGATTGGGCGAAAATTGGGATGATAATTAGTATGAAATTAGATATTTAGGGATAAGTTCAGGACAGCTTATAACTTATAAGTTGTAGCGACACATTTATGATTATTTAAGCATTTCTGTAGAGCGACTGTCCGTGCACCCCCCCGGCCGGCAGTCGTCTCCATAGCGTACTCGCTAACGCCCGCGCATGTAACCAGTGGTAATTAAACCGAGTATTTAGAACACAGTTTTTGAGTTTTGAGTTTCTTCTCCCAAAAGTAGATCGCGCTGCCCTGGACATACTAGTATTATAGGGGGGGCGCGACGTGTTCATTTTTTAAAAGGGGAGGAATATTGTAGCGACACATTTATGATTATTTAAGCATTTCTGTAGAGCGACTGTCCGTGCACCCCCGGCCGGGGGGGTGCGCTGCAAAGTAAAGTATGTCCCGGCTTTGGGGGCGGATGGACGGGATGCGGGTCCAAATCCCACTCATGATTATAAAATTAGGTACAGAGTTGCTGCTATTCTGCTGTTCCTTAGAAGAATTATTATTGAAGCAGATACTTTAATCAATACAGGCTTATTAAATAGTGCAGTCTTACTTGTTCCAATCATTAGATGGTCGTTACAGCCACACTTTTGTAACTGTTCCTTCTTCCTACATTGAACATTGCAGGCACTATAGGAATAGTGTGGATACACCCCGTTGTCATTCTCATAGTGAAACCGACATGCTCGTTGCTCCGCTGTGTTGTCTTTAATAAGGGGGTCGTTTTCTATATTTCTTACTGTTACTTGCCGGCTAAACCAGTAAAAAAAGAAATGGTTATATTATAAGCCCGCTTAGGTACTTCGTCGTCATGTAGGCATGGTTTTGGCTAAATACTGGGTGTAATTGAATTCATTAGCATCCTTTGAAACTAGGTACCTACTCCTGATACCGATCACATGTGGACCAAAACTTTTGAATTCTAACACATTGGTTTGGTAATAATAATAACTCCAAAAAATGAAATAACTTACTTAATCAAATGCTACAAAAGAAAATTTAATTAAAATAATGAAGTACTTTTTAAGTTTTTAATTAGTACATAGGTACAAGGTATAAAAACGTTTAAATGTACATAGACATATATATAAGGACAGGCCTAATGACAGATTAAACCGTCGCTTCAAAGAGGGTGTCAATTTCACAGATTGACATCCACTAGCGCCTAGTCTGTGTTGGAAGTGAGAAGATATCGGTCGTGTGTCTCAAAGAAAATATGCCAAGTTGTGTTGTGAAGGGTTGCACAAACTACACTCTAAAGTGCAATAAAAAGAAATACAAAGTTTCTTACCACAAGTAAGTCAATATTTTCAATATTACACTCCGTTTTGTACGAAAATAATCGAATTTATATTTGGGATAATCAATGTAAACATCACAGAATTCTCCCTATTACATAGGTAAACATAGACATTGACGGACATAATGGCAGCGATAGGGCCGTTCTCATCGTAGTTCCTGAGTAATCTAAGAGATGGCGTTGACTTTTCCCCACACCATTTTGAGTAAATAAAATGTTCCTTCGGGCATATCCTGATATATAGATCTATGTAAATGTATCAAAATCATCCGTGCCAACTGCGTTAGGCGCCGCGGAAATATTCACAATTTTCAATAAAAATGAAATAATTCACACTCTTTCCCCATTAATGATCATCTTTAAATGATGAACTATCATGGGCTCAATTTATGCTAATGAATTAAATTACATCCTATTGTGCTTTACATTTTATTTCTGTTATTTAATGTTATTATTCTAGATCTGAGATTTGCCGAGCTTTTGCCACTGGCATTGTTGCGTTGCAGCCATTAACGACTAAATAAACTAAATGACTCATTCCCTGAAAGATCGGCCAACGGCTTTAGTGTGCTGTGGACGGACTATGCTGGAGCCGGCAAGGCGGCGGCGGAGTCGCGGCTAATTCGTCCGGGCAGCTTCATTAATAGCGTAGTCAGGTACCCACTTATTAATCAATCTAATTCTCTATCTTATCTATAATGTGCCACATGGGCAGTGTAACGTACACGTTGCATTCATCTATCCACTCAAGATTTAGGACAAGATCATGCCCTAAATGATGCAATAGAAATCATAAACTGACATCCGCTACTTGACCCAATTCGTCGCTTCAAAATCGCGTGCTCACATCTCATTGTATTAAGATTATCTGCAGCATCAAAGAATCTAGCGTCTTTATAGATTTAGGTCTAGGTGAGTGAAGTTACAGAAATTGAGGCATGTCAACATATTTACTCACCGGTGGTAATGTCCGAGCTGGATTTTCAAAGTGGATGATTGTAGTGATGTAATGCTCGGTACTTCGTCTTCTCCCAATGTGTACATCTGAATTGAAAGGTTAAGTAATCAATGTGCGCAAACAAGATTGATGGCGCCGTTTGTTTTTGTGTGTTGTGTGTGACTTCAGGGAATGGAATGTCCTTTCATTTGATAAAAAAGTTCAGTCACAAGATTTTGTTATAGGTAGGGACTTTAATTATACCTAGCTAGGTATGTAGTCGGAGAGATAAATTTCTATTTAATATCTTACCAATGACGATATCAAGACCTCAAATTTTAAAATTCCTCGTTTCTGTTTCAAATTGCTTACCATCGGGTAAGGTTTCAGGTTTCTGAAACAATGTACCCATGAACGTAATAACAGTATCTATATAGGTACCTACTTAAGGCAAATTTATATTTTGATGTCTACAAGCTATCTCTTTAATGCTTACTTGGTTTGTATAGAATTTATGATGTAGCAGGTGCCAGTATCAGTGTCGATCGGCTGGAAGTATTCACAGCACGGAAAATCTTTATCGTTGTAAGAACAGTTCCGTATGGTCTCCTCACAACTACTGCGGATAAGGTGGACGTAGTAACTGAAGTTTGTAGTAGGACATAGAGGATCAGGGTTCTTGGTCACGAAACACACATCTACGAGGCTGTAGCTTACTCCTCGGAAATAGGCAATGTCTTTGAGAGCATCTTCCAGGTCGAGAAGGTGACCCGGAGGCCAAATCCTAAAAACGATAATTAGGTTAATAGCTATAGGTATAACTTACGCTATTACGTTTTAATCTGGCAAATCTGGTTGCCAATGTTTCTGTGTCAGAAACAAAATGATTACCTAAGTAGGTAGGTACCTACCTATTTTATAATAACTATAATTTAGCTTGAGTCTGGTGAAGACCATTAAATAAATACTATAAATATGTGTGGACATTTCACACAGCGCCATCTAGCCCCAAACTAAGCATAGCTTGTACTGTGGGAACCAGATAACTGATACAATACTTATATACTTTTTTGTTTGTAAATACATACATAGAATACAATATAACACCCAGACGCAGAACAAACATCTATGTTCATCACACAAATGTTTGTCCTGGGTAGGAATCGCACCCACAGCCCTCAGTTCAGAAGGCAGGGAAGGGATACTAGCATATAGAAATTCCTCTATGGCTCAGCAAATTACTATTATTCCATAGTGCAGGCAAGAGTTTTAAAACCTGGGTCAAAAGTGTGTAGAAACTTACTCGTCCGATACAGCATACACTTTTTCATCATTGGATATTTCGCAAATGGCTACGGCTGGCATTTTGGTGTCCCAATTCAGGTAGGTTGTCTCTAGGCCAAAGCTGATGGGACTTGCGACGAAGGCTTCCCATGCTGCGATGATGAGTAACGCCGAACCGTACCAAGATAAGATGACTAGTGCTAGCCAAAGGAGTCTGAAATATCTAAATACTTACCTTACGGTTGTAAAGCCTGTTAATTTGTTAGCATCAATAAAAATAGACAATGTGACTAATACGATAGGGAACTCTTCCTTGTTCAGCAAATGGAATCAACAAAACTCTGATATGCATTGTACGGCTTACCTTTCAATCCAATGTTTCGTTTCGTCAGCAATGAAATGAAACCCAGCAAATGTACAGTTCGCACAATAATCTTTGATTAAGGCTTTGCAGCTACTCTTTTCAGAAGTCATTATAGAATTAGATGCATTGGAGCAATGTTAATGACAATTTATTTTATCCATTACTGCTCAGTTTTAAAATTATTTAACCATTAAGTCTTAGGGTGGGATTTTATACCAATAGTAGTTGATGCTACTGTTAGAGGTAAATAAGTTGATCGTAAAATAAGTAGGTAGTAGGTACAGTAGGTATAAGATTTTTATAATAGTTTTAACTTATAATATGGCAAGGGCAACGGTGGTTCTCGCCAGGCCCTCAACTTGTTTGTCCCGTATTATAGCATCATGCATGGCCAGTATATACGTTTAATTTGTTAATTGATCATTCAATGTATTATTACGTTAGGCATTGGTGTGAATAATTTATGTTATAATTGCACAAATTGTGCAATGACGTGATAATGGCGGGCAACGGCGAGCTAACGGAGAGCTAACACATTCAAGGTTCAAATATTTCGAAATAAATACACCAGTGTTGGTGTTTTATCATTTGTTTATTTATTTTGTATGATTGGACATGATTCGTTAAATTGAAGACAAATTATTAAGTATGTACTTATTGAACATAATTTTTAAATTCTGTATTGACTCAGAAGGTCTACCTGCTTCAACAATTTAAAAACATTATGGTTGCTTATAATACCTACATAACTTCGATAGTTTTGACTTACCTTGGTTGGTATCGAATCAGTAACAGCAGTATTACTATTAATTCTAATTAGGTATACTTATAAATATTGCAAAAGATCCTGCGTCTGTAAGAAAGGCGGATTCCAGATGTCGGGATCTGACTGCTTCTGTACAGCTGGTTGGTGTAGGTCTCCGTGAGTCTGCGGGCTTCTTCTGGGAATGAAGCCTGCGTGTGTGAGGATGCTGTAGATTTCCTTGCGCGAGACGCCATGAGCCTCCCGTTCAAATACCTAGGAAAGGCAAAAGTTAGTTTTGAGATAATTTAATGCACAGGGAAGCTTGGTTAGATGGGAACAGCGGTGCATCCTTCATTCTCTATGGTTAATTTAAAAGGGGTTGCACTACTAAGGAATAGCTGAATAGGTACCTACACGAATTATTATACAATGACATATTTTATCCTGTGGGTTGCACAGTGCAAGAAACTATGACGACTTCTATTGTCAGAGTTAATCGACTTTAGGGTTCACGTGGTAACTACCTACCACACCTGAATGACACAAGAATCTTACCAGTTTCTCGCCATGATGAAGCAAGCTAGACAGTGGCAGAACTTCCTGCAAGTGTGGGTTGTGCAGCGCTTGGCTCCGCTGGTGAGGTGGCAGGAGTGACTCTTCACGCCTTACCGCCAGCACGTCAGGGTGTGGTGGTGGAAGGGCAGCCACCAGATACGTGCAGACTAGCAGTGCCAGTGCGAACCTCATTGTGGATACCTTGTGAATAGGATTGGAAATGTATATATAATGGATAATGATCAGAGTATTAGGTACCATTACTGCTCCTCCTTCCGCAAAGCGTAGAGCGAGATACTGGAATTGAATTTTGATGTTCTTCAATTTTCCCTGTTTTTTACATACTTAAGGTGGTGTGGTAGACACTTCTATTAGACACCTAGGTAACTACCTACCTACACGGTGCTCTAGGCTGGCATGCGGGTTTGTTTCAACTTTCATCCGTATTACCTACTTATTACATACATATCTTACACATAAATTATACTTACCATGACCCAGTAGATTTTTTTTCGCATGCAAAACGAATGTTTCTTGATCAGTGCTTGGAATAGGTGATAATTATTAGGTATTTGCATTACCAGCTATACAGTGTACTTAGTCATGCAGTGCTTCTGTTAACTGCATTGCGTTACGCAAGTTTGAAGTTCATTCACTGCTATCCTACTATCATTTCACGTGCGATGACTTCTGAGTCAAGGTCGCTCGAAACTCGTATACAAACTTTCGACCTCTCGAGCCATCATCATTGGTCAATGTTCTAGAATGTAACAGCACTCGCGGTCACTGGTCATAGTGCAGTGTAGAAACTAGTGCATTGGATGAAAACAAGGCCTATCAGTTTAGTAACGTTGGTCAACTATTATTGCGATTTCATTTATTTTTTTTATTTTTATATTTCCTATTTGGAAGACCAACAGCTGCTATAACATTATTATTTAAAGAAATTTCAATTTTTTAACTCCTGAATATGTTGTTGTGTACTTATATACCTACCTATTTTAATCGTCACTCAATCGTGCATGTCTGCCTTTTACACCAATGGAAAATAAAATAAGATCACTCATTATTTTATCATCTGAATAAACGTGAATAAAGAAAAATGATAATATTTTATTCAAAGATAAGGATTTTAACTCTTCAAGAAGCCGAGACCCGCCGCTCTGCAGATTTCATTCATTATAAATCATCAATTTGCCTGGGTCTTGTACATGAATCAATCAGCCAGTAAGTATAATTAATAATGCTTAAACATTGCGCTCAAACGTGGTCACAATCACAATAAATGTGTGGACATGTCCATTGTCCAAATGTTCAATGATATGTTGTCCAGCCTATTATACAAAGTAGACGTAGCTTCTACTAAACCCCTGTTCTAACAAAGAGCTTCGTTGCATACAGTGACCAAACTAGGACAATACATTCTGTTACGTTCTGCAAGTTAAATGGACTGGCATTGTCTTTAACTTAGTTCTTTTGCAACTGGCGTGTGCTAACTATTATACTGGTGTCTATTTCGTTTGTTTCATGTATCTTTATGATAGGCTTCTGTGGTACCATTCATTTAGGAAATATAAGCCTTATGGCAATATAGCTCAGCCATTTAATAGGTACATCTCACTAGGTAATGAATATAAAAAAATCTAACAACCGAATAGAGAACCTCTTCCCTTTTAAGTCGGTTACAACAGGCGCCTATATTATACCTATACTTACTTACTTATATATAATAAGTAGGTACTAATACAGGATGTAATTTAATTCATTAGCATAAATTGAGCCCATGATAGTACATCATTTATAGATGATTATTTAAAAAGTGAAGAGTGTAAATGAAAATATTTTTATTGAAAATTATGCATATTGCCGCAGCACCTAGCGCAGTTGGCACGGATGATTTTGATACGTTTAAACGTTTTTATACCATGTATGCACTAATTAAAAACAGTACTTCATTATTTTAATTAAATTTTGTATTATAGCATTTGATTAAGTAAGTTATTCCATTTTTTGGAGTTATTATTATTACCAAACCAATGTGTTAGAAATCAAAAATTTTGGTCCACACGTGACCGGTATCAGGAGTAGGTACCTAGTTTCAAAGGATGCTAATGAATTCAATTACACCCAGTATTATAAGTAAGTATTATTAGGTATAGCAGAGTAGGTCATCCACCATCTCCTGAAAACATTTGCAGTGCTACAGGGTTGGGGTTGTTCAGTAGGCAATTTCGATTTTAATAAGAACTTAAAAGCAATTTGGATAAGTAATCTCATTGAAGAAAGTTTAGTAAGTAATTGATGTGCTTAGTAACTACCTAATCCCAAACGGTAGGGATACCTCAAGGTACTCTACATACACGGTTTAGAAAATACTACTTACGTAGAAGTTGGACGAAAAAGTTGACAGTTGTTTAAAGTTGATATCTGGACTCAAGGCCAAACAGGCTCACTTGGACATAATATAGGAACTAGTTTCCACAGAATATTTCCGTCTTCCAAAAACTTCTTATATAACTTCTTATAACTTCGATAGTTCTTTTAGTTTCTTAGTAATTGCAGTGACAAAATAGGCATAGAGGAATAAATAGGTTAAGAATATTTAAATTAATTTAATTTCAGGACTTTGTTGTATACTTTCTTTACAGAAAATTTTTAAATATTTATTTGGGTATTCATAAAGTTTAAGGAACAACTACAACATACCTAATTAATTCCCGGCACCTGATACTTCAATCGCACTATAATAGACGTAGATGGCCGATTATATCGCACTAGCGCACACAGATTTATACCAAGTTTCTACTGTTTCCGCAGTTATTGAGCATAAACAAGTCACAGATTATCAACGAACGACTAACAAAGAGTCCATCGCAGATTAATGTATTGTTAGTTGATATGGTCACGCACTATCACTGTCCTTTCTAATATTGACATTGGCTGGTACATCGAAGCGAGGTTGGTCAGCATTTGGTGAGTAGATCGGTTCAAGAGAGCGGCCAGTACCGACCACCACCACTGCTGGGTTGTCGTAACGTCTTCTCGAACAACACTAATTATTTATCATATCATAGGTATACTTATGTTGCTTTGTTTTGATCATATAGGTACCAACCAACTTACCTAACATCTGTATAGTGTTCGAGAGAACTAGGTCTTTTTAAGGCTACAAAAAACAACTTTAAGCAGCAGATGAATAAGTTCTTTTTTTAGTTTCACTGCAACTCAATTATTTTATTACAGAATGGTTTTAATAACAATATTAGACTGACGATTGTTGGCATATTTCTAAATCAAAGCAAATTTCCAGAGGTGCAGTTTTCACTAGCTATATAGGTATTATATTATCTGGGTTTGTAATACTTAGGTAAGTACCTACTTTACTTACTTACATGATAGGTATATATAGGTGATTATGAGTAAGTACAAAATATACCGACGACCTGGTGAAAGCCGCGGGGAGCCGATGGATGGATGCAGGAGGCGAGCAGCCGCTCTAAGTGGCGCTCCCTGGGGGAGGCCTATCTTCAGCAGTGGACGTCTTCGGGCTGTTAATGATGATGATGATGACATAATATACGGTATTAGTGGCATATTTAGAGCAGATATTATTAGTAGGCTTGTACAATATCAGATTATAAAAAAATAATCGGATTATTACGCTTAATTTGTATCATTATTATATCACGAGTATGCAGTCCAAAGCTCCATCTTCGTGAATTTTAAACAAAATTTACTATATCCCGTTTTACCACCCTTTAGGGATGTTCTTTTTAAATCTTGCGTTTCATGGTCCCACATATAAAATGAACAAACCAGCTCTAAATTTCACGATTTTCACGTTTAACTAGGTTAAGTGGTTTAAAGCTCTCACAGACATTTAATACTACTTACTTATACATATATTCAGTAAGTAAATATCTGCGAAAGCTCTGCTGGCTTAGACCTTCTCGTCCGTCAGTCTCGTCAGACAGTACCTATATGGGCCTTTTTTAGGTAGGACATAGCTTTCCATCTAGTTACCTCATGTCTAAAATGTCTAATAGTGTTGCGCATATTTAAAGTACAAAGTCTATGGTGAACGAGCATGAATTGCTACATTAGCAAATCACGAAAACTCTTGCAATGCATCCGAGATTTCCATAGGTTACTAATAGGCGGTGTTGCAGGCTCTTATTATATTACGAAGCTACCTATGTATTTACTAAGTACCTACCACGTTTAAAAGCGAAATAATAAACAAACGGGTATCATTTAGTATTATTTATTTTAAATGATTGAAAAACAAAGCAGACGATGCAAAGCACATGATGGTGGTAATAAATAACCCTTATTGCTACGTATTTGCTTAAAATTAATCTGTGACCGTTATTAAAGTACTTATACCTACAATTGACCTACAACTATCATGTTCTAGTTAGGTCCTTATTTTTCAGTTGAAGAACCGGAACGCAAAAGCTTGTAAAGTAAGGTACTAATACTAATACAGTGTATGGGTACTATTGGGTACTACTACCAGTGTTATTATTATTATTGTCTAGTGGAGCATTAGTTAGATCTGAAAACATTTATTGACTATAATTTAAATGCCTATATTTGCGTTGCTATACTTATGCTATGCAATTACTCGTCAATCTCGACACATTAGGTAATGTTATAAAGAACAGAAATAATTTTATGCGAAATTGGGCTATCAAAACATATTTATTGTCTTTCTATGCAGATTAGATTGCATGCACAAAAGCACGTGATCGCGCGGTGCGTCGGGTGCCTTCGCATTCGCACGGTGTGTGGAAACTTGGAAAGGATGAGAGCCATGCGACATGTGACTATTAGCACAGAAAACTTGATACGAAGCTATTACTCAATTTACCTGCAAACGTCTCAAGTACTTAAATAAAAATTAAAAATAATTCTACCTAAATACGAATAGGTAGCCTACTTAATGCCTACTTAAGTACTTACAAGGTGAGCAATTATGAATTTTATGAACAACGGTGAAAGTTTAAAACAGTGAATTTTATGAATGTTTGGTAGGTATACCTAATCGAATTATGTAGGCACTTTTTAACACAAATGTTGATTATCGATTATGCAATTAGTACCTGCCTACCTAACCTAATTTATTTTCGTAACCGGATGACATTACTAATTTATAAGTAAGTAGTATCTATTCTGTCTAATATAATTACTTTAATATCCTGCTAAACTATACAACTTAAATATACTTTAAACCTATCTTAATAAATATATACACCTAACTAAAAACGAAAACCTTTTTAAAACAAAAAAGGTATGCCGCAAAAAAAAAATACTATAAATAAAACACAGAATTTAGGTTGCTTTCTGCGGGGAGCGTGCCCAAAAAGCTGGCGACATTCCCTCGTTGTATTGCCAAGCTGATTCGTTGGCCGAGGTATGCGCCAGCCCTTTGGTCACGTGTTAGGTCGACCAGCCGTCTGGACAGCTCCTTGACAAGAAGTCGCGCCTGTGGGGCTCAGGGACCCATTGTTTCAACCCCAAACGGAGCAAATATGTATCCATCGCCTAAGGATTCATACTTCCTCCGTTAGAGGTCTTCTGCAGCTTCAGCCGCTGCACATGCCGCCCGAGCTGAGTTGTTAACGTGGGAAGGCGCTAGCGTGTCAACGCAGGTAGCATCCCACACCAGCGGCCTTCCACGGCTCCACGGGATTAACGTCATACCATCAGGCCTCTTACCATCGTCACGTGAAATACCGTTCGGCTCTAAGATAGCCGGCACGATAGTATATTCTGTCTAATAATTCAGTTTTTAAAAATCGAGAGTCGATAGTAGCTCTTTAGCTTTTGAGTCTGAGTAGAACAGACGTCTATCTAACATAGGGTTCTGACTACTTATCTACTTATAATATTATGTAATTATGTATGTATTGAATGTAAAACGTATGAAAGTTTATCTTTATCATCGATATTCATCATATTCCAATCCAATATCACGAGAAGACACAATCAATCATAGTAATTAAGTACTGAGGCAGATCCAGGTGGGGAGGCACGGGGGCTCGCCTCCCGCTCCCACAGGCCATCTAAACCGACGCTTAGTATTATCACAGTCACAATCCTTATAATATCTATATTCTCTGCAGACGTATAAGGCGACGCTGTAGGTATATACCTGCTAAACTAAATAAATGGCCGAGACAGAAACTGAATAATAAACAAAAAATCCCCAAATTTAATAATGATTTTGTTTTGTGTAAGATAGGTAGATAAGTGGGTGGGCGGTCGTGTCACTTATCATCAGGCGAACGACTAGCTCTTCACTGCACGTCGTTCATTCTTATAAAAAAATGCAAGTACGTAGGACCTTTACTTCGAAAAACAGTAGGTAAGTAAGATTGTAGAGCACATTCAAAATGAAATTTCATAGAAATTCATGAGTTCGCCCCTGAAACAGATCCTGGATCCGCCTATGCAATTAACCTCACATCAATGCGATGCTATCGTGGTATGAAACAGGTATTTAAATAGCCGTTATTTACTTGCTCGTAAATGACTTTTATTTTGAAGTATCTACCCTACCTAGTTTTACCTATTACTGCCAACGCTGTAAAATGAACACGTTGAAAAATTCAAAATCTAATGAAGTAGGTATGGATGATAAGTTGAATATTAGTTATAGGTTTTCGTATCGATGCCGTAGAAAATCTGGACCATCAAAGTTGATGATCATGAAGGAAAGTTTTAAAACTGTTACCAGAGAATATTGTGCTGAGTCATCTATTGGTGGACTGAAACATCTTGTCGACGACGATACACCGATGCTTGAAAGGTAAGACAGAAACCTGAATCTAATTGTGGTATATAATATATCACAATTAGGTATATATTATATAGGAGATTTAGTCAGATTAACAACTTAGTAGGTAGTTAAGTATAGGTACTTATAGGTGGTGTTTAGGAGGTCTGGAACTCTCAGAATGCGAGGTTTATCCAGTATCCACTGCTCCCCTCATACGTATAGTCTCTTATAGGAGGTACCAATAGCACTTCTTGTGTCTCCATTCTTCAGCTACTTACCTTTTTAGCATCTGCTTCAACAGCCGTTGAGAAGTACCTAGGTGTCTCTGACAACGAAAATTAAATATTAAACATTTTACAGGATATTGTGGGTGGTGATACTGATTATTGGACTGATCTGTTCTATCTCGCTCGTCTGGATTACGTTTCAAAAGTACTACAGGGCTCCATTGGTGACCACTCAAATGCCAGAAGGTGTTTCTGTTAGTAAAATCATATTTCCAGCCGTGGGCATTTGCACAAACAACAGGATTAGTAAACGAGCTGTCACAGAATTAGCCAAAAGATTGTGAGTAAATGCGGTTGGATTGAATAGGCATGATGACTACTATTAAAAATGATCAAGTAAATATTACTTTCATAAAGAAGATGAAAAAATAAGTAAAATCAGGAAATAAATCACGGAGTAATATATAAGCTTTTAAAGTTTCTATAGGAGGCATCTCCAGTCCCTTTCTCGCGAAACAGAGCGCCTCCACACTTACTATGAAAAATCCACCTGTGACGTCACATGCCAAAGAGATTGTATGTAAAGCTACCACAGCTTAGTAATGAGGTACAATGACGACATTGCTCTGACGTCACTGGCCGTTTGAGGTATCTCTTTCTATTCCGGTTTTTAAAATGCTTGTAACTTTGTCGTTTTATGAGATATTTTTTTGTTTTCACAAATGTTTATCTTTTGAGGAATATTTTTAATTTATGCAAAACAAAAAATTGTCATCATGCCTATTTAACAGTTCATGGGTTAGACAGTTAATGATGTCTGATTTAACAGGTTAACAGCTGAACGCAACAAAAATTATACGGAAGAAGAAATGTTGACTTTACTATTTGGATTGGGCCAGTTGTACGTGTTGCAGCCAATGGACGACAACATTGTTTCGCCACTGAAGCTCCACGAAGCTTTAGGAGAATACGATGTTCACGACCTGATGAGAAATGTACGATAACATTATAATGACAATAAATGAGTCTGTATGGTATGAGCAATAAGTTCGAAGGGTGAAAGGCTGTCCCCCAATGATTTCAATGAAACCGAGCATGATGTACGTACCACGTAAATAGGTGCTGTTGTCTAAACCACATTTACTGGTATTAGGTACCTATATCCTAACTAGTGTTCCATCATGAACTAAACGATGTGACACGGCAACTAATCAAGTACTTAGTTTTATGTAAGGTTTTAACAATATGTAAATGGTTTGCTAGGCTAGCCCTAACTCTACACTACACTCTACAATTCTATATTCATTGTTTATTAAAATACATACCTCCCTAACTTTGTCTTACTTATATTAAAAAGATGTAGTTAAGTTTCAACATAGTGCATAACCATAAGTAAGTACCTATTCTTTACAATGCAAGTTCTGTTTGGTTGATCTTATCCTCGCATTTTTAACTAGGTAAGTACCTATGTTTGCGTGAGAATTCATCAAAAATTATTTGAGCTCACTTTTTAATGTTGTGTGTTGTCACTAAACGTGTGCTTGTTTAAATATGTTCAAATATTTGCAGTTAACACCAAGATGTGACGACATTCTCATTAGATGTATATGGAATAACGAGCCAAAACATTGCCTTGAACTGTTTGATTTTCGGTTAACTGTTAACGGCTACTGCTGCACTTTTAACTATCTGCGTTCTTCAGATGTAAAATTTAAAGAGTAAGTTGCTAGACGGTTCAAAAATTGTTTTTACCTACAATATGTTCACCGACAATGGAAATGTATGTGGAACGTGTAAACAAACTGCGAAGACAGCCCACAGCCCACCCCCATAAAAATGAGATAAATAAATAGAATTAAGTATGGTTTCTTTAGATAATCTATGATGATCATGAAATGTAATATGCCATGCTATCTTTACTGATGTATTAACTTAAGCTAACTTTATTTTTTAGTACAGAAATCAGCAATTTCAACAAGGATATGTACAGTATCGGGAATAAATCCACCTTTGACTTTGACCAAGGGCTGAAAATATTGTTACGTTTGAATGAGAGCGATGACTTCTTTTACAATATCCCTTTGCAGGGAGCTCAGGTAAGTAGGCTACTTAGCTATGCTATGCCTATCTAAGTTAGAAAAGTTTACACAACCTAGATACTAATAAAATACTGACTAAGTACAAATTAGTAAAATATTTATGTAATTTTTAATTAGACTTGATATGCTTATACTAGATTCAGAAAGCATTTGTAATTCACATGATCTTAATATTTCAGCTACAATTCTCAGATGCCTATGATTTTCCAGACGCGCCGAGCGGCAGTTTTTCAATGCAGATAATAAGCCCGGGCGTGACAGTAAGTACATATGTACTATGTAGGTATAGTCGACTCTTGCGTATTGTACATTTTGCGTGTCGCGCTCATTTTGCGTACCTATTGTACATTTTGCTCCGAAGCGGACTCGAGCATATTCCAAAACAAATTAAATCCTTTGGAACTTATTAAACAAACTTTCCAGTAGAAAGAGCGTAGTGGTACCTGAACTGAACATGCGTGTATTGGGATAAGTATCCTTATTTTATGTGTGTTTTTAACATTTTATAGATGACGGTTTTGGTATCGGCCACTTTTACAGAGGCCTCACGAGATATCCAACATGTGCCCGTAAAATTGAGAAACTGCCGGTTTTACGATGAGTCGTCTTACCTTCCATTCTATACGCACAGTGACTGTATGTTGAAGTGCAGAATGTACTTTCTGCTCGATAAATGTAAGTGCACACCATTCACTATGCTCAAAATGGAGAATGCAAAGACGTGCAATATGGAGGATGTCGCTTGTTTAAGGCAATATAATGGTAAGAGTCATTAACTAAATTATTATTATGGTTAAATTAAATTATCCATATTTTCAGCGCTTTATTTTTTTTACTTTGTTCCGATATTTATGTCGGAGCTAAATAGGTATAACCTAACTACACTGTTCTGTTCCAGCTCAAACGATCACTGTCCGTCCAGACGTGAACCCTGTCCCCCCAGAGTTGGAACTGGATATGGTCGAAGGTGGCATCTTCTGCCCGATGTGTAGCCCAACTTGCTCTAAGACCGCCTACAGCTACGACTTCAACAACGTCATCATCTACCCGGAGTACCTCAACGATGTGCCCGATGAAGACAGAGATGACTGGCTGTTAGTATGCAAGTATATCATTAAACATATTATATTTTGTCAGTAGTACTTATCGCTCAACATAATTATAAGGTGATTATAGGGGGAATTCTGTGGGTGATTGTTACTATCCTACTTTATTTAATTTACCTACTGGAGGCACGGTAACCCGCGGGGAGCCGATGGACGCAGAAGGGGAGTAGCCGCTCAAAGTGGCGCTTCTCTGAGAGGAGACCTATGTTCTACAGTGGACGTCTTCAGGCTGGTGATGATAATGAAGGTTATACAAGGATACTAGAAAATCGGATAGAGTTGGCAGACTAAATATTCCTCTTTTACGAAACCAGAAAGCTCAAACCTGCAGGAATTAAGTAGTATACATGAAATGAAATCAAATAACAACCAACCAACCAGTATACAACCTGTGTATTTGGAAATATTAAAACACCGTCATAAATACAATTTTAAAATTTCAATAATGAAAAGCTTTTCATTATCGACGTATCTCGAAGGTCCTAAAGGCGCAGCTATTGATGTGCCCTTCGTTCCTAAAGGTAGCTTTCTCAATTTTTGATTTAGGACTCCCAACTTTTTGCAGCCAAATCTTCATATCCTCAATCGCACCAACGGGGCCTTGTAATTGACCAATTACGGTACCTTGAGCAGTGTTCATGACCCATCCTTTCAAGCCCAAATCTGAAGCTTTTTTCTGAGTATGCTTCCTGAAGTAAACTCCTTGTACCTTACCGAACACCTCAAAATCAGCTGTCGTTAGACCGGTTTTCGTATTCATATCAGACATAATGATAATGCCTGCTTCAATAAAAAAAACGGAATGATGGCTCACAGAATTCGCAGTATAATATTACATAGGTAGGTACATGGTAGGTAGATACTTAGGTCTTTAGAAAATTCTTAAATTCACTTATTGTTTGGTTTTGGTTTGATAGGGTCACAGTCACAGCACATGTACATTGGGTAAAAACGGTCACAGAGAACTTTGCTATATACTGCACAAACTAAGTAGAGGAATTTACTGGATAGGTTTGTTAAGTGATGATTATATTCTCCACAGAGTACATTGGGGAAAACTGAAAATATTCTCTTTGGGGTTGTTTTGTTGCCGGTTGTTGGGGAAACGGACGTAACAGGTAAAAAGCAGAGTATATTGGTAAAGACAAAAAATCACAAAAAAATCCTAGGAGCGTGGACGTAACGTATATTTTTGCATGGAGCGTTTTTTCCATAGATTTAGAACGAAAAAATTCTATGTCTGAAGATTTTTCACTTCACTATGGTATACAGTCCATACGCCTTACATAGGTGCAATATAATAGTAGGCTTAGGGTGAGTTTTTCCACAAATATTTATTTGGTGATGGTTGAAAACTTTAACAAATGTTTTTAACTATTGGTGAAAATATCCACTCTTAAGTATACCTATCTAGTATTATATTTAAGTCTTATACATGATGTAATTTAATTCATTAGCATAAATTGAGCCCATAATAGTGCATCATTTATAGATGATTATTAAAGAGTAAAGAGTGTAAATGAAATAATTTTTATTGAAAATTATGAAGATTGCCGCGGCGCCTAACGCACGGATGATTTTGATACATTTAAACGTTATTATTCCTTGTATGTACTAATTAAAAACAGTAATTCATTATTTTAATTAAATTTTGTATTGTAGCATTTGATAAAGTAATAAGTTATTCCATTTTTTGGAGTTATTATTATTACCAAACCAATGTGTTAGAATTCAAAAATTTTGGTCTACACGTGACCGGTATCAGGAGTATGTATCTAGTTTCAAAGGATGCTAATGAATTCAATTACACCCAGTATATACAATACTAGGTAGGTACGCTGTTTTTTTGCAGGAAAGGAGTAAATTTTACTGGAGCTTCGTTTGCCCACGTGAAGTATGGGAGGGAAGTTGCTGACTGTTACGGACAAAACGTTATCATGAAATGGTTCGATTTAATTAGTAAGTTGTTTTGTTAAACTGTATATTTTTGAAAACCTTTGGGGAAGAAATATTCTCGAGTGGCGACTACGAACCGTAAGACGCAGCTAAGGCCGGCCCCCACTAGGTGGTCGCGGGTGCAGGAGACAAGCCGCTGCTTAAAGTGGTGGTCTTTGGGGGAGGCCTATATTAAAAGTAAACGTCCTCAGCCTGATGATAATTGATGACATTTTTAAGCATTTTTTAAATTATCGCTGTGAATAATAGGGAAAGTATAGTTTTAGCCCTACTTTTATTAAGTAAATGAGTTTCAAAATTTCAATCACGGATCACGAGTGTGATATGATTATCATTCACCTCAATGAGTACGTATACGTATAGGCAGCTTAGTTCTTTTAAATGAAAACGAAAAATTTCTTAAAGCCGATACTGCTAAAAAGACATTAATTTTTTCGCCTTATAGGTTCGTAAGTAGGTAGGTTAATATCAATAAAGTGTCTACTGGTAAGTAAACTACGGAAGGGTTCCAGTAAGATAGGTAACACTTCTGTATATTTTTCTACTCAACTCGCTAAATTCTTCTCGTATAAAAAGATAAAGGCGTATTTATGTAATTCCGCAACATTAAACTATGACCAGTTAGTTATATAACGCCATCTCGTCTATCTCGGGTGAGCCCTCATTTCATACGTAATATTATGGTAATATTACGTAACTGAACCATATCTAACAGGTCCAAGGAAACATCGACTACCTGTTTGCCTTCACCGATCGCTTTACCTTACGTAAATAAACCCAAGCATGTGATCAAAGAAAGTATAACGAGTTGTGTAAAAATAAAAATGTTTAGTATTTAAGTAGATAAGTAGGTAGGTAAATAAATACCTACACAATACAATAACTCCTTATAGACGCCGATATTTTTAGATTTACATGTGGAGATGTAAAAAAAGATCCATTTACCGCCCATTATACCTATCGTATATAGGGAAGGGATAGCAAAGCTGCCGGGGACTGGGGGCCGTTTCTATTTGTGCTTGTCTTGTCATTAGGGGTGGGGTTTTCCATAAACACCACGCTTGGCAGGGCGGCTTGGTGATCGCAGTGGATTATAATGGTAAAACCAAGGAGAATGCTGCAGCCCATTCCTCGGAAATTCCCTTAGCCGGCCGACTTTTACGGCACCCACGGGAAGAGATGGGTTGGTCCTTTTCTTAACCCGGACCACACGGCGACCTATACTAAGTAGGTTGCTATTATACCACTTATAGAATTCCGTGCCGTGCGAAGCTAGGGAGCGTCAGCTATAGGAGTTTACAAACCGTAGGATTATATCTAAAGTAATTTATAAAACAGGCAACATCGGCTCAACCTGCGGCTTCGTTACCGGGTTCAGCTTCGTGTCCGTCCTCGAGTTCATCTACTTCTTCACTGTGAAGCTGGCCCGAGAGGTATCAACAAGGAAACGTAACAAAATCGGTACACCATCCACGATTGAAGCTCGAACTGCCGCCGTAGATTCTACATCTAGGTATCGACCAATATATTGGAACGAACTAACTAGGTCAACTAATTACACAAACAATTTTTAATAATGATGCTTATATTGGTATATCTACTATGTACCTATAATTTATTAATTTTAGTTAAGTAAAATTGTTTATACCTACATAAATTAACCTCTTTGACAAAAAACTTATTTTGTACGTGCAATGATCTATCTATGCCGAAATTAAATAAATTTTCATCACCACCTACTCGTACAGTATAAGTACTTATACTTAGGTAGAGTACCTCCAATATAGGTGTAGTAATTTAGACTACATACATTGCCTAAATTACTACCTATATTGTAGGTACTCTACCTAAGGTAGGGTAAGGTAGGTATATACCTATATGCCTACAGAATTAAAAAGTAGGTATGTAAGACCATACACCAAACCATTTGAATGAGTGATGACACTCGATTCTAATGTGATTTAGATGGTAAGATATATCGCTAGAGTCGAACGAGATGGTTGTCAGTAGTTATCCCTACATATAATACATGTGTAATTCTGATGCGCTACGGAACACACACATAATAATGTCAAATGTAATTTATCCCATAGGTTCTATTGTTCAAAAAATATCGTAACCGCGATGCAGGACTACAAGGCTTTTTGCCCTTCTCCATACATTTTCTAATTTATCGTATCTAACGCCATCTAGGGACAATAATTTGTAGCTGTTTGTTTGTTTGTTTGTTATTGAACAAATTCCTAGATACTGAACTGATTTTCATGCGGGTTGCACTAATATGCTTAGAAATAACCAGCGCACAACATAGGATATATTAAAATACAAATATCATTAAAAATTTTTGGTCAAAATTATTAAATATCATTACGAAACCGGACGGAATTTTATACAACATGGCCGCTTCATGGTGAATTTTTTTTGGCTACTGACGGTTAGTTTGTGTCACAGTAATATTTTTTATGTTGTATTATGGCTCCACACATAGTGTATTTAGCCAGTGTTAAGTATAGTAATTTTTCGTCGTGTTGTTATTGAATATTTCACATGTTTCACGTAAAGTCCATCTTGAGGCACAGATTAAAGAAAAAAAACGTGTGTAAGGCCATGAACAAAGAGTAATAGGAGTTAATTTCGGTAGTAAATATGCATTAAACAGTTGAATGAAATTTTACAATTTATTAGATTTGATTAACCATTATTAGTTTTTCTATTTAAGCCCTTGCAGGTTGTTTGGGGTTTTTGGAGTAAAATAGATATACCATCAAATAATATGTAAGTAGTATGAATCGATTGCATTCAAGATAAAAACATGTTAATTATACTTAGTGCCCGCAGATTAGAGAAATAACCGGCCAAGTGCGAGTTGGGCTCGCGTACGAAGGGTTCCGTATCATTATCTATAAAAACTAGCAAAAAAACGTTTGATGTATGAGAGAGAAAAAATACTAAAGTACAGGGCCAAATAAATATTTAAGGGGTTAAATACTTATTTTATTCTGTATTTTTGTAAGATTTCAGCTGTCTAACTATCACGGTTCATGAGATACAGCCTGATGGTGACAGACGGACAGACGGACAGCGAAGCCTTAGTAATAGGGTTCCGTACCCAAAACGGACTGACGACGTCTGTCAGACTGTTTGTCCGTGTCACCAGGCTGTATCTCATGAACCGTGATAGTTAGAGCTTTACCCTTGGGAGTATAATCTTGACCCTTGCTACGCCTATTTTTGGCATTACATAACGTTTATGTTTGGCCCACAGGTCTGAGGGCTAATGCATACTATTACCACCATAGGCTAATGCAGTGGGCCAATGATACTCTTACGTTACGTAATAAATTATATACTCTTTGAATGAATCAGAAGTATAATAATACTCTTTGGAATGATACGAAGTAGATTTTTTTCTCTAATCTGTGTACGAAACATGTTATGTAAAATGCCCTGGGGGTCTAGCAAAGATACCAATCACTAACGCTAACGCCTCACGCTAACTCCAAAAATGTATCGAAATGACATTCGCTACGGAAAAGTTGGCGATTTCCGAAACGTCATTTCAGTACATTTTGGAGTTAGCGTTTGGCGTTAGCGTTAGCGGTTGGTATCTTTGCTAGACCCCCAGACTTTGCCCTATTGTAAAAATGTTGTGAAAGCCTAGATTTTAATATAATATAGGTTTTAATTAATCATGAGTTCGATGATACTTATCGAAATATCATCGCAAATTTTTCTATAGTTAAGTAGCCATGAGTGGAGATTTCATCAAAATTGGTCCAGGAATATCAAGGATAATAATTAGCGTACCTACGCTGTTTTGGGAAATATTATAATTAATTATTTCATCCATGATTAAGACATGTCATTTTTACTTCGTGGAAGTGATTATACGAGCAGAACACTCAGTGTGGCTGATAGAAAATCAGTTTTTAAAAATAAAGCCATTACCCAAACCGAAACCTGAAAAGTAATGTAGTCCACGCGTAGCAACGCCGCGGGCAGTAGCTAGTTAGGATAATAAATCTAACCACAAGGTATAATAAAACATGTGTGTTTTTCACACCGTGATTGTGATCTGTTTGATGATTAGGGAGTTATTGTAATTTACTTACTAAAATATTTAACGAAAATGTTTTGTTTGGACGCACGAAGAGAACTCTATAAAACTGTTAATCCCAAAATATTATAGTTTTATTATATCCTTTAAGCTTCTATAGGAAAGTCATAGCAAAATGGATAGCAATGAATCTATGAAAAGATATTTAGAAATATGGTGGAATGGAATTAAGAGTCTACCAGAAACAACGTCTATACATGGATTTAGATTTATTGCGGATTCCAGCAGGCATTGGACAGAAAGGTTGGTCTAAGATTTTTCTTTACTTGTTGGCATATTTTTTCACCTTCCATATTAAAAATTTGCTCCATGGTCGATATTTTATAGGATATTCTGGTTAATATTCGTCGCACTGTCCTGGTATGGCTCATCCCTTCTCATCGCAGCACAATATGACGCGTTCCAGAATAATCCGATATCCTTCGTGGTGGAAACCACTTACAAAGATTGGGACACGATGTTTCCTTCTGTAGTCATCTGTGAGAGTGATAACACGAACCGTATTGAAGAGATATCAGACGGGTAAGCACCTACATTAGTATAACCTACAGTAAGGGTACAAATCGAGAGTGAGCCGGTATCCCCTAGGCAAGCATATACACTTAGGTTGTAGGTCTGTTGCCAAGCGTGTTAGGTACCTACATCCTAGACCGCATCGTCCCAGGAAGTATTTTGTGAATCCAAAGTAATGGGTAGGTATACTTACACAAATGATTTGAGCTTTATCTGACACCAAGATTTAAATTTTTGTAGTCTGTGGGGGGAAGAACACGATTTCAATATGGAAGAAGTGCTAAAAGAAATAGCTTACTTTAAAGGCATCACGTATTACATATCAGAATTTTGTGATCCGAGCGATCCTTTGCCAGAGTGCATCAAAACCAACTTTACTCATTATGCGAACCTGGTAAGTGCATATCAACTTTATAGTGTTTATAGTAGGGATGCGCCGAACATGGATTTTTGAACCAAACCGAATAACGAACATTATTTGGTTTAGAGCTTACCGAATCAAATATTCGGCCGAACTATTCGCTATAAAATTTCCTATGAAATTGCTATTAAGGTGTATGTGAATAATAGATTAAAAAAAACCTAAAAAAAATACACATAAATAACAAAATTCTTAGGAACAAGCGAAACGTTGAGCGAAATTTAGCGCATTTTTGTATTGTTAATACAATTACGTACCTAAAAAATATTAAAATTAGATATTGGACCAAATCGCACGCTCTATAGGTTGGTAGTGCCCTGTAGTGCCCGTTAGACACAAAATATCATAATTTACTGGTGACCGAAGCGTTTAGAGATAGAAGCGGGCCTAGATAGAGCATGTTATCAGTATCTAGTAAAACGATTAGAAAGTGCAAGTGTTCTGATTATCTAAGAAAGAGTTCCCATAACAGATAATTTTGAAAGTAATATTGAACGGAAAATACTTAAAAAAAAAATCGGCAATTATTCGGCACTTTAACCGCATATGCGGCCGAATACCGAACATGGAAAAACATATTAATTTGTAAAGGAAAAATTAGAATCACGAGCGGGGATTGAACTGTAGATTACGCTGAGCAGGCGATACTGCTTTAAAAATCATAAATATGGAAAAACATGCCGAATATTCGGCGCATCCCTAGTTTATAGCCTCATCACTTTATTTACATAGCATAGGTACCTACCTAATGTTCAATCAAATAGCCACTATACGTACCCAGGTCTTAGTTTAATTAATTTGTTATAAAATTCAACTTCTATAGGTGCGAAGTACCTGTGATGAAACCTTATCGGATTGCTCTTGGAACGGCATAGAATTTGATTGCTGTACTTACTTCAGGCCTATGGATTCTGAACTTGGGATTTGTTACGCTATCAATACGATACAAGGAAGGTACAGTAGATAAAGCTCTATCGCAGCTAATATGTAATGCTTATCGTTCCGATTGCTAACATTTGCAAGTAAGGACTTCTTCCAGTTTTTTCTTATTTCATTGTTCCCGCAGAGACTTTTTTGTTCTTGGCTCTTCCTGCATTGCCCATCTTTGTTGGAGTCATGTCTACTTCACCATACATCATCATAAAATTAAATCCACATAGTTCTCGTTATTTCAGAGAAAAGAACCCTCCGAAATTGCCTATGCTTAGTAACAGTACAACAGGACCTGGACTTATAAAATTCAACGTCAAAGTTGCTGGCAACGTATATGTGCTTAATGAAGAAGAAGTACCAGCACTAACGACTATAGGATCTGACGTTTTGAATGTTGGACCAGAGTTGTACTACAGGTAGGTAATATAATTTTGAGCTAAATGAAATGGACCAGAACGTTTGATTAGATTGCTGTAAAGGGCACCATTATCATGGCCATGACTACGATCTTGGAGACAGCAAACAGCAATAAGGAATTAAGGACACATCTTATTTCTTCTGTTTTATATTTAATACTTTACAAACAAAATAAGCACCTACCTTTGAATTGTATAATGCATTTTACCTCGATTGCAGACGTTACATTACAATTCGCAACATTGAGAACGACGCAGGCGCACGCATGATCTCTCCCAAAAAACGTAAATGCCGGTATACCGACGAAAACTTTCTGCAAGTCTACCGTCACTACTCTTACACTGCTTGCACGGTGCAATGCAGGAAAGACGCCCAACTTGAATATTGTAACTGCACAAACTACTTCATGCCAAATGTTCCGGAGGAAATGAAATGTAATGTCAGCGGTATCATATGCCTCAATAATAATGTCAATGTTTTATCCGTAAGTTTATGATAAAAACACACCTTTAGCTATATTGCAGCCCTAAACGATATTTTACTATAACTCGCCGCTAAAAAAGGAAACACTATTGAATCACCCGTGAGCCGCGGTAAGGATGAATCGCGATTAGATGGCTTTGGATACATCAGTGCCAAAGGAGCAGCTGTGCCTAGGGCCGTACCAGTTATTTTAAAGAGCTGGGATAGATGGCTCAGATAGCTGTTGGCAGGGAAATACATAATTTGAACGTCAGTCCAGACGCCTTATGTACTTACCACCTATAGAATGCTATGTACCTATCACCGGTGTCACTCCATGCATGTAGAATAAGAATGGCATGTATTTATGATTTTTATAGTAGTATCGCCTGCTCAGCGTAATCTACAGATTAATTTGTAGATTACGCTGAGCAGGCGATACTGCTATAAAAATCATAAATATTGATTTGGGACGCGTTATCTGTACATCATTTGTGTTGATGTAACTTGACCATGCTGGTTGAGATGATTCTCAAGAATTTCTCAATAGATGGCGCTACCAACCCTGTAAGTTGGTTGTTAAAGGTGAAGGATAAATACGGACATGAGACCACTGGTCACGGTAGCTTAAGTAAAGTATATCCCGGCTTGAGGGATGGATGGATGCGGGTTCAATCCCCGCTCGTGATTCTAATTTTTCCTTTACAAATTAATCTGAAGAATGGCACGGCTACGTAGGTGAAACTGGACATCACGACGCGTGAAAATATAAATCTAACAATTAATTTCAACAGGTTTTAAGAGCTCCATGGTCATCCCGTGCAGGATTATACTGCAACTGTCTGCCATCATGCACAGAAGCTGAAATATCCATTGTAAAAGACTTCAAAGCAGTAACTACAGAAGCGTTTGCCACTGTCGAAATTGAATTGGCTATGCTACCTAGCGAGCGGTACAGGAGGAATGTTGTACGAGGTGTTCTGGATTTAGTGGGTACGTCAATTTTGCAAGAGCATGTGTTGGTATAGCTTCTTTACAGTGAAGGTTCTGGTAGATTAGGTATAACAATTAAGTACTTACATAAGAAGTAATATCCATATGTACATTTACAGCGGACCTATACCTATTAGGTACCTAGACTTGATTAGATCCAAGATCTTCTTTTTACTGACGAAACTCATTTATATTTTCATTGCTTACATACTTCTTGAAATCTTAAATGAAACAACATAATTCAGTACACAATTATATACCTACTTAAGTAGTATTTTTTATTTTATTAAGGGGGAAATCGTATAACTGAGAATTATTTTTAGTAAGTAACTACTTCTTTATATTGTGACGTCTCAGCATCTATCTACCGCTAGATAAACAAAATCAGGTTTGTAGTTGGGAATTGCCAAGCTAATAATTTCTGTTATACTCTTTTATTCTTGCCTTGTAGTTCCACATTTAATGTGCTCAACTGCTCAGTGTATAGAATATAGATTATCGAAACACTAGGTACAAAATAAAAGATTAACTAACAGACAAACTAACAAGTGTGATGGGCGGTTTTATCGAAATACATTAATTTATCTGTAGATAGCAAATGGATAGGCCTACTGCGGTAATTCGTAAGGTTTACATTTATCAGTGTTAAGTACTTCCAAGAATTCGATCTTTATTAGTGACTCTATCGAATAGTGTAATAATACCTACCTACAGGATATTTTTATTTTCAAAATCAACTGGATTGATTCCTAGCTAGAAATATACTTATTAATTTTACAGATATACAATGATGCAGTTGGATGCAGTTATAATTTTCATTAAAATCGGTTCGAGACTTCTTTGAATAGTTTTGGGATTTGACCTACGCTACCACAGCCACACCCACTTAAATAAAAAGCCTGTAAGTTGGTACCTATATTAAATAGGATTTACTTTCAGTGTCCACTGGAGGAACCGGCGGACTATTCCTAGGAGCGAGCATTCTAAGCTTCGTGGAGCTGTTCTACATACTCCTTATCCGTCCGTTCTGCGACATCTACAGTCAAAAGGACGATGATCCTTGGCACAGAAAGTTCGGTGCCCGCCGCCTTGCTGACAACAAGTTCATCAGAAACTGGGGCTGGACTTTCCATAAGACTCACCCAGGGAACTTAAAAAACCTAGATCACAAGAACAATCCCAACAATTTTAAAATGTAAAACATATATTATAATGTAGCTAAGATGAAAAGTTTATTTATACAGGGTTACAGGAAAAATTGTGCTAGATCCGTTAAGGGCGTGGAGTACCCATCATTTCTGACTTATTTCACTATGAAACACCCTAGCCTAAACTTAACCCTTTTCGAGATATTCGACTTTTAATATTTTTATTGAAAATTGCCAATTTTTAGGCTACAAAATTTAATTTTGTTTATTTTGTGTGTCTTATTATTATTATTATTGCATTTTTACGTGTGTAATAAGATGCTTTAGGATGTCAATCATTAAAATAGTACATAAGTTAACTGAATAGACCGTAGTAGACAAGTGAAAGTTAAGAATTAAAAATAAGTATTAGCAACTGTATTTTTCTCTAAGGGATATCTAAAAAAAATATTATGGCAGTTGTTCGGCAGATGTGTTTTAAAATATCTACGTTTCATCAGCTATCTAACGAGGTACAATAATCTAGGGTTTGTATTACATTTCATGGAAAAAAAATAATTGGGACGCTCCAGGTAGCAGTTCTAATGGTCTCGCGCCTATTGTCCTTCAAGTTAAGACGCACCGTGCGAGCGAGACAAGTGACGTTTTATGTGGGTGCGAATGAAAGAAAAAATGTGTAGAGACTGGTTAGGGCTGGGAATGCAACAGGGGGTATTGTTTTGGTAGTCAGTCTGCTTTTGTGCTTCGTACATAGTAGATGTGTTATCGTTTTATTTTTATTGAAAATTGCCAATTTTTAGGCTACAAAATTTAATTTTGTTTATTTTGTGTGTCTTATTATTATTATTATTGCATTTTTACGTGTGTAATAAGATGCTTTAGGATGTCAATCATTAAAATAGTACATAAGTTAACTGAATAGACCGTAGTAGACAAGTGAAAGTTAAGAATTAAAAATAAGTATTAGCAACTGTATTTTTCTCTAAGGGATATCTAAAAAAAATATTATGGCAGTTGTTCGGCAGATGTGTTTTAAAATATCTACGTTTCATTAGCTATCTAACGAGGTATAATAATCTAGAATTTTATTCAAATGCATTGAAAATAATTTAGTTTCATAGGCGACAGTGGAGAAGAAAATGTATACTTAGCCCTATAAAGCAAAATAAAACAATAGGTAAGCATGCAATGTCATTTTTTAAAGGTTTTCACAAAACTTTTTCTTATTTTACAGTTCATGTTCAACATGGCCGCCTCTATTTCTGATACATTGTCGCATTCTTCTACGGAGACCAGTCTTCACTACTCCAGTGGTCAACGTGGTCCTCATTTTATTTCCTGCATTCACAATCCTTTCTCTTAAGTCTTCCACAGACGAAACTGGATTTGGCTCGCTGTACACTAGACTTTTCATGAGCCCCCACACATGAAAATCCATGGGGGTTAGGTCCGGACTCCTTGCTGGCCATGGCAACGGCCCACCTCGTCCTATCCATTTGTTTTGGTAATTTGTTGAAGTGTCAGAGACTGGCTGGACGCCAGTCTCTGACACTTCTTCTGAAATGGGCAGGGCAGCCATCGTGTTGGAACCACATGTCCCTGATCAGGTTGAGTGGCAGATCATCCAGCATATCACTCAAGTCTGTTCTCAGGAAATTTTCGTAGCTTTCCCCATTTAGATTATCCGGGAGAAAGTAAGGTCCAATCAAATGATTGGATATAATGCCCATCCACACATTCACGCTGAATCTTCGTTGGGACCCTTTCACTCTTTTCTTATTGGGATTCCTTAGTTCTTTTGGGGCCCAGTAATGGGCGTTGTGATAGTTGGTTATGCCATCTTTATCAAATTTGGACTCATCCGTCCACAAGATATTTCTTAGGAAATCTGGGTCTTCTACGTCAGCATTTAGCATAAATCTGCAAAAGTCCAGTCTTCTCGCAGGGTCTCCTTCTTCAATAACGTGTACCGGCGTGTAATGGTACGGGTATAGGCCAGCAGTATGCACTGTAAACCACACTCTCCATTGCGAAAGTCCCAGATCACGGGCAACAATATTAGTGGAAGTAGTCGGATCCGTTCGAAAGCGTTGCACTATCTCATTGTCCTGGTCTTCGTCGTCAATTCGTGGTCTTCCCATGTCTGTATTTCGTCTCAAAACAGAGCCAGTTTCTCGAAGTCTTCGATAAGCTCTGTCAAAAACGGCCACATCCGGCACTCGACGACCGGGGTAGCGAGTTATGTATTCGTTGCGAGCTTGCGCAGACACACAATCGCAGTATCCGTAACAAATAAGCATATCAGCATATTCCTCAGGTGTGTAGGACGTCATCTTCAACACTTCCGTATCACAGGTACAAATCAGAGTCCGGTTAACAAGCACAGTAATCACAACAATCAGAAGAAAAAGTCCAGAATCACAGCCAAGTCGAGAAATAAAGCAAAACGATAACACATCTACTATGTACGAAGCACAAAAGCAGACTGACTACCAAAACAATACCCCCTGTTGCATTCCCAGCCCTAACCAGTCTCTACACATTTTTTCTTTCATTCGCACCCACATAAAACGTCACTTGTCTCGCTCGCACGGTGCGTCTTAACTTGAAGGACAATAGGCGCGAGACCATTAGAACTGCTACCTGGAGCGTCCCAATTATTTTTTTTCCATGAAATGTAATACAAACCCTAGATTATTGTACCTCGTTAGATAGCTGATGAAACGTAGATATTTTAAAACACATCTGCCGAACAACTGCCATAATATTTTTTTTAGATATCCCTCAGAGAAAATTACAGTTTCTAATATTTTTTTTAGTTCTTAACTTTCACTTGTCTACTACGGTCTATTCAGTTAACTTTTGTACTATTTTAATGATTGACGTCCTAAAGCATCTTATTACACATGTAAAAATGCAATAATAATAATAATAATAATAAGACACACAAAATAAACAAAATTAAATTTTGTAGCCTAAAAATCGGCAATTTTCATTAAAAATATTAAAAGTCGAATATCTCGAAAAGGGTTAAGTTTAGGCTAGGGTGTTTCATAGTGAAATAAGTCAGAAATGATGGGTACTCCACGCCCTTAACGGATCTAGCACAATTTTTCCTGTAACCCTGTATATACACTCCGTCTCTTCGTTTTGTTGCATTCAAATAAATTTTGAGTGTTAACAATAATAATGATTGGCCCATAATTTTACCTTAAAACGTGTGATTTCACGTCACTTTACATTTTGACTTAGATATTTTTGAATTGTAAAATACCTTCATTTTTAGATTTTGTGGTAACCCTCAGAACCGTGTTCAGCACTGGACGTCTTCAGACTTATGATGATGATGATGATTGTGATATAGATAGTAAACATCTTGTTATTATACATTAAAAACAGTATCTATCAACAATCTCTTCAAAAATATTTTTCAGTTTTTCTTTATAATCAGCATTTGACGGCATCATTTCTATAACAAAAGCTGATTTATTTTTTGAAAATATATCACCAAATTGAACAGGGTCGCTGAAAGTGTTTGTCAATCGATCATCGTCGATCCAAAAATATTGAATTAGACAAGCACAGATTATTATGCCCCATTGTCTTTGTTCTACGACTGATTCTAGAAAGTTATCTCTATCTATTATACCAGCATTCATGCCTTTAACCTCTAGGATTCGTTCGATTTCTTCATGATAAAAATTTAGAAACTTGTCCATATTTTGTTCCCTGAACTTTGGTTGTAAGTTACAGTAAAGAAGAACCATAATATCTCCAGCAGGGGGTTGGTAACTCATACCTTGGAAGTCCTCGAGAACACAATCATCAGGAATCATTTTATCGCCTACTTGTTTATAATGAAACATTAAGTTATTGTTCCACAATACAATTTTTACCAAAAAAATATCGAAGAATGACCCCCAGAAAAATACTTTGTCAACGTAACTAGTGCTCTAAATTTTCGGCGAAAAAATTCCTAAGATGACATACTTATATCCCAGATAATATAATACCTACAGTAAGGTATAGACAAATAGTTGAAGTGACAGTGGGCGGGCCATGTCGCTCGTACAGCTGACAACCGTTGGGGAAGAAAGGTTCTCGAGTGGCGACCACGAACTGGAAGACGCAGCGTAGGCTGGCCCCCCATTAGGTGGACCGACAACCTAGTCAGAACCGTGGGGAGCCGATGGATGCAAGAGGCAAGCAGCCGCTCAAAGTGGCGCTCTTTGGGAGAGGCCTATGTTCAGTAGTGGACGTCTTCAGGCTGATGATTTATTTATTTATATAGAAACACCAACAGTACATGTATTAAATATTATCAATAGTGAATATACATCTTAGGCCTTCGTTCTCTATATTCGAGTAAAGTTCCGAGTTGGCTAGCCACCACGTAATGTCACTTGTAACTGCAGTAACGAATTTCAGAATGTCTGAGTAGCGCTAGCCGACCCGTAAGTCAGGCTGCTACTTACAGGACACATCAGCTGCCGATTAGTACGGTTAACTGTAACGGGCTATAGTAAAATTTGTTGCAATCTCGGATGTGTTTGTAATTTATTATTATAGTTTGCATGCCACAAATACTAAGATCTACGGTACTGTATACTACCAACCGTGTTGATTACGCTACTGCTATAAAAACATCGACTATTCCTGTTTCTATTTCGAGATCAGATAGTTATGAATATAGAAATCATTGTATTTAATTAGTAAAACAGTCCACTCAGAACCGTGGAAAGCCGATGGATACTGGAGGCTAGCAGCCGCTCAAAGTGGTGCTCTTTGGAGGAGGCTCATGTTCAGCAGTGGACGTCTTCAGGCTGATGATTATGATGATGATGACTACTAAAAAGTTTTTGTTCAATTATAATATGTTAAATACTTATATAATATTATGATATTTTTGTTTTGTGTTGTTTTAATTATTATTATTGCGTCAAGATAAAACCATATTTCAGGTACCTATAGGTGTTACTTATTACATTTCCCGTTGAACTAAACAATGTAATCTAAATTCGTATTACATTCCTCATTACATTAATTTAATTAGTTGATACCCTTTTTTGTAAAGGTAAATCCTTACCTACTTACTGTTTTTAGGTAGGGAATAAATACTCTTTGAAGGGCACCTACCGCACCGCAGCATATAGCTGGCACATAAACATGTCAAAAAAAATAAAAAACGAACCCAAAATGGCGTCACTGACAGCAGTCAGGGTGACTATTGAACGAACGAAATGAACAGTTGACGTTGCTACAGATCACCCTAAATTTTTACCCACTGAGTAGCTGATCGAAACTCTGTTTTCGTTCGTGAAACTGGGAAGAACTACTCGACGCCTTTACGTCCCGATCAGTATTACTCACTGGCCAGCCAACTCGGAACTTTACTCGGATATAGAGAACGAAGGCCTTAATCTAATTAATTATTCTGATACATATACCCTTAACAGGTGTTTACAACATTCGCATATATAGTGGTAAGACTAAAAATTAAAAAGTAAAGATAAATATTACAACAGAATAGATAAAATAATACATAATTCTATACATAGTTTCAAAAATATATATACCTGATTATAATCTAACAATAAAAAAATGATGATGATGATAGACAAATAGGTAGATACATATTAGAATATACATTACATAATATCATAGGTATGTAAAGCTATCGTTCCCAGTAGTATAACCGATTATTTCAAAGGTTGAACTAATGGAAGTTTTTGTTGCAGTGGTTCAACTGCGTATATTTTTTAAACAGTTTAACTACAGGGACAATGTAGTTGAACTCACAGGAGTGATTTATGTAGATCCAGGATCCTACTCTGACTAAGATTTGAAATTAATATAGGGTAAATTAATAGTTCATTTTATTGAACTAACAACATTAAACAACATCCTTGTAGAATTAATAAGAAATATTTACAGTTGCAAAGGGTAGATACTTACGAACAATACAAAAGCAAAAAGAAATTATCGACACCTAGGTACAGTTTGTATAAATATTATTTCTACCTCTTAGAATAAAGGCATAAGTATTCAAATACGCGCGGTAGCGGTACATACCGCGCGGTATTCGCTACTTTGGCGTAATTTAAAATTAATTCGTTCTTTTTTGTTAGGAAGGGGTATTCCGTAAATATTTCAGCCGTCAGTGTTGTGGTTCAAAAATTACAGACTCTTGGGAGAAGGGAGGGGAAGGAAAAGATAAGGGAAAAGGATGAATGGATGAAGGCGAAAGACCTCATAGGCGCCGATTCATCTCCATTAGAAAAACTAATACACCATGCGAAGCCGGGGCTGAGACAGCTACAATAGTATTCAATAAAATACAGTAAAACCTTAGAATAAGTTAATTCTAAGAGTAAAACCCTGTCGCAAAAACTTGAACCTATTTATTCCAAACAATATCTCTCAACAATCTCTTCAAAAATATTCATTACCTTTTCTTTGTAATCAGGATCTGACTGCATCATCTTTATAACGAATGCTGATTTATTCTTTGAAAGTATTTCATCAAATTGAACAGTGTCACTGAAAATCGTAGTCGTCAATTCATCGTCTATCCAAAACTGTGGCATTAGACAAGCACATACCACTATGCCCCATCGTCTTTGTTCTTCAACTGATTCTAGGAAGTTATCCCTGTCTATTATACCAGTATTTATGCCATTATCCTTTAAGATTATTTCGAGCTCGTCAAGATAGAAACTTAGAAACATTCCCATGTTTTCTTCCCTAAACTTTGGATGTAAGTTACAGTACAGGAGAACCATAATATCTCCAGCAGGGGGTTGGTATCTCGCAGCTTGGAAATCCACGAGAACACAATCATCAGGAATCATTTTATCGCCTACTTGTTTATAGTGAAACATCAAGTTATTGTTCCATAGGTCCCGATGGCATATCACATTTCTGTACTTAGCTGAAGCTTTAGAAAGAGCTAGGCCTGAAGACCAAATATTAAACCAACGATTCTCAATTCGTTTTAATTGTTCTTTGGTGTAATTTGAATACAGTTTGATTGCTTCTAAAGCCGCTTTCATGCATTGGAGAAACCAGTTATCAGTATCAACATACCCAGATTCGTGTAATTGGTGACAGTAATCTTCATTTAAGGAATAGCTGCGCCCTAAATCTTTGCTCTTTTTTTCCTCGTAGATAATAGAAGACGCGTGGAATCTGGCCAGAGTTCTTAAAGCTTCTAAAGTGTGTACCATATCAAATCTCTTAAACTTGTCTTGTAACTTGTATTGAAGGGCGTTCATGTCTTGAAAGACCATTGCGTTTCTTAAATCTGTTACGAATCTTGCACTCCATGGTTTTAAGTCTGTAAATCGGAATGTTACTATTTACTGATTACAAAATATGACGTCTACCTACCTATCTTGTACCAAGTAAATATTCTAAGCTTGTACCTACCTAACATTGCTCTGAGTACCTATATAAAATTGGTCAACTATCAACTCACGTAGTGGAGAAGTGGGATTGTTCCCGTTGTCCACCACGTCTTCGCCTCCATTCATTTTTATAGGTAGGTCCCCTATTGGTCGAGCTAGAAAAACAAGCAGTCTTTGACAAAAACTGCATAATATTTCTTTTATCTGTCTAGATGTATGTTGGTACCTAGGGATACCTACTCGCGTAGTAGTATTTTTGAAATGTCAAAAGTTGGTTAGGTTCTAAATCACTAATTGGTTTCTATGAGCTTTTGCACAGTCAAGAGTTTATCAAGATATAGGTACCTAAGGTCGTGACTCGCGGCGATCTCGTACATCTATCGTCTCCAGAGTGACATCACCGGCTGACCACAAAATAACATTAAATTACATTCATCATGGACATTGGACAGGCGGTTTAGTTTAGGCTTGCCAAGTCTATCTACTATTTGGAGAGATCTGTGTGCTCTCCTAGCACAATAATTAACTTACCAGAGATTACAATTCTTTGTTGAATGACTGAGTAGAAGTACAGTTCCTTTTCGAACAGTTTTAATTCTTTAACCATTTCTGCTTTTGCTACATTTGTCACGGACATCACTTTTAAAAAATATTGTAGTATTTTCTTGTGTGGGCCTAAATGCACTTTAAGCTTCCAATAATCACACAAGAAACCCAACATTTTATCACTGGCATTGCTAATAATATAATTTTCAATAATAGAATCATCATTTGTTTCTCCATGTTTAAATACAATCAATTTAATATCTTCTTCTGATATGTATTTATTTAAATCAACCAGCTTTTCCGTTATATATTCCATTTCAAAATATCTACTGCATTTAAATGCCACCGTATACTGTAGTAGAGCACTGCTCGATGCTCATATGTTTCTATAATACGGTGTCTACTCGTCACATTAAGGCTTTTTATCTTCAGTCTGCTTACTTGCAGCAGTTACTTACTATTTTATCATTTTTAAGACTAGGCAAACAATCTATTCGCGTTGGCATACAATATTGAGTCTTGGTACAGATAAATGGATATACGATCAAATATTTAATGAAACTACAGTTGATGATAACAAGCATTATGGTGGAGTAAGTTTGATAATTATATGGAAGGCACCTTTATTATGTGTTAATAATATAAGATAGGTAGTCTAACTAAAGTAGGTGATAAATTATATACTTTGCAAAGTTATATTAGTGCAAAATTGATATAAGACACATAGTCAAGGCTCGAATATACATAGGTACTTGTACTTACAGTATAAAATTTTCACTTGGACGAGTCCTCCAAGAGTATTTTCGCCATATTGGTTAGCAAATTGTAAGATTGCGTGTAAGTAAGATGCTAGATGATTATGATGTTGACCTAAGATTATTTAGTTACTAAGTGTATATATTAATTAGTGCTTCAAATATTCAAAATATAACATGCATCTGCAGAAACGAATTTATTCAATGTATCTTTCAACAATTTCTTCCAACAATTCGTTAAACCTATTGTGATAGACCGGATCTTCTTTTGCTACTTCTATAATCTCTTTACTTCTTGATATTACACGAGCTTTTTTAGAATTTACAGGATCCCAAAATATTTTTTCTGCTTTTTCGTTGCTCATAGTAACTATTGGTACGACTAACGATGCTTGTATTATACCGAAAATTCTGCTATCATCGTAAGCTTGCGTAAGAGTATCTTCCGGGAAAACGGTATTGACATTCACGCCTGCTTCTTGAAGTATCAGAGAAAGAGTCTCATGGTATATATTAATGAGCTCAGAACTAAACATGTCTCTGCTTTTCCTTGTTGTGTTAAAATATATAAGAGAAGACAAATCCAACATCGGGGAAGAATATAGAACGGTTTGAAAATCAATTAATAGCACATGAGGATCATCATTAGCTTTTTCTTTAATGAATATATTGTTGGCCCAAAGATCTCTATGGATTATTACGTTGCGATGTTCGGTACTCGGTCTCGTTAGTGCTAAAGCCTTTTCATACAGCCCTGGTATAACCAGCTCTACTTTCTCAATGAAGCCTGGGTCCGATTTAGCATTGGAAAACTCTTTAATATAATCTATTACAGCATTTCTTCCTGTATCACGCCAAGCTTGTCCCTTTATTGATTCTTGTAAATATTCACTAAAATCATCCCAAATCCTGTACGGTCTCCCGAGTTCTTTACTTTTCTTTTCTTCGTAAATAAATGACTGCGCGTGGAATCTGGCTAAAGATTTTACAGTCGCTTTTAATGCCGAAAACGTCATGGTTTCTCTGAAGTACGGCATTTGGTACCCAAGTTGAGAGACGTCTTCAAAAACAAACAAGTCCTCTCTTATGAAAACCAGCTTTGGGCGCCACATTTCTGAACCTGTAAAAGCACATTAATTTCATCGTCATAACCATTACGCTCATATTTTACTTTCCTTGCTTAGTTTCCTTGATATTTGATCATTTATATACCTCCCTAGAATAAGCAAACAAAAGGTAATAACGAGAAATAGAGATTGCTTGTTTTTTACAAGCTATCTGCAACATATAAAACCATACTTTCATTTTTTTAAGCAGGTAGGTATACTTACTTACCTAACTAGGTATTTCAACATAATTATGATTTCTTAAAAGTAGCTAAACCCAACCATAATATTGAGATGAAGAAATGTGAACGCGCTATATATTTTATAATAAGAAGATAAACCGATCTATTCACATTTTTGTTTTTTTGGTGATTAGTATTCAATGACCATCATTTTCATCATCAACAGCCCGAAGATGGTAGTCTACTGCTGAACATAGAGCCTACCCCAGAAAGCGACACTTTGAGCGACTACTCGCCTCCTGCATCCATCGGCTCGACGGTTTTCACCAGATCGTTGTTCCACCAAGCCAGCCTACGTTGCATCTTCCGGTCTGTGGTGGCCACTCGAGAACTTTTCACCACATGCATCGGTTGTCAGTTTCAGTCTACAAGAGATGAGGCCTGCACAATGCACGTTGCCATTTCAACTTTCTAATTCTACGAGCTATATCGATCGCTTTAGCCCCTCCTGTTGATATCTTCATTTCGGACTTTATATGGCAATAAATAAGTTATATTTGCCGACAACTTCGAGAGTAGGTACTCATGCTTTTATAAATTACCGGGGTAACTACTATTTTAATATCTGTGCCGGTAGGTAGGGTATAGGTGGAACATGGGCATTACCATTAGTCATAATTTTCTTGTCCGTTTGATGCATGCATCTTAAGACCAACCTGTTGGGAGACTACGGGGTCCGTTGAGCATGGTGCTAAGGCCCGCGAGCGGCTCCGCTATTATGATTATGACTATAATTTTATCATATCTCGTGTTCAATGATAAATACCTACATGAATATAACAGGAACGCGGGTATTTTTTTGCATTAAAACTTACCATCACCGTTTTGGAAATGTGGAAACAGTTGGCTCAGCATTACAAATTCTTTGTAGAAAAAATTCAAGTTTTTCACATACTCCAACTTCCACTTATCAAATCTTGGCATGCACTTCACAAATAGCTTCAACTCTGACATTGCTCCTTTATTTTCCGCCTGTACTATTAACTTCAAATGCTCTCCTAAATGCCCAATAACTTTTTCTGAAAACGCCTCTATATGCCATTTTAATGGTTTTGTTAAGCCGAACTGTTTTATTATTGAGTTTATTTCGTATTCATTTATCAACTCCATTATACGACCACTTTAGAAAATACCACACAATAAAATTATAACCAATAGTTATGTACCTACAGCGGAGCCATTTGTACAATGTAATATAAACGGTAAACAGCAGTAAGTGCGTGCGAGTGTTCGCGCCGGTATAATGTTCCGAAAAGTGCGGACATTATACTATCTGGATTATGAATTATTATAAGCCGAAAATGTAAACATAGGGGTCGCCAGAACAAAAATGTTGATAGAAAACTGTGCAATCATTTGATGATATATTATCATTTCTCCTATGTCATAGGACTCTCGGGTCTAGCCCGGACATTTGGAAGGCATTGGTGGGGCCGAAGCTAACACCAAGAGGCCCTTTTAAATATAATATTAATTATTTTAACTAAACGGAATAGGTTCAATATTGATTATAAATTATAACACGATAATTTTGAATTATTGAAAGATTTGGATGGAACGTTTTAATTTATTTTTAGCGAAATAATTTGTGATTTTAAATAAAATTCCTTCGTAAATATGTTCCCTGACGTAGGTAGTAGCAGAAATGCTAGAGCCTAGAGAGTTAAGATTTTAACTATTCGTTAATGTTTTTGTGTAAATGGCTCTCCAGTCTCTAACGATAATTTTATCATAGTTTGATAAGGCAGGATAAAAACAACTAAAACATGTTAATAGACATATCATACTTTGTTTTTCTAAACTTGTTATCAAATAGATAAGAGTTCAATGATAAACAGAATATACAACACATTAAACAGACTGTGACATCTACGTTCAACGAAAATAATTATAATTTTGAATTATATATCATTATTAATTATATTTATTTAGATTTTATTTCAATTAAATAATTATTATTATTAATATTTAATGTGCGCTCTAAATTTACAGAGTGTGGGAAGTTAGCCCCGCACTTTTTGTTCGTGTTACACTTTATTAATGGTTCACATTTTCAATAGTTCTAAACTCCTGGCTTACTGACTATTTCCTATTAGTGATGTAGGGAAGTGCAATATTGAAAATACTAATAGATATTGTCAACATTTTATTAAAGAGCATCAAACATTTTTGTATGGAGCTTTGACTATCCAAGATTATCCGCCATTTTAAAATTCACGATTTATTGACCAATGATAAAACTAGTGTCAATCGATAGAAAAAAATTATAGGGAACAAAAATGTGTTATGAAAAATCACCTAAGTGATATACTTTCCGAGATATGCGGAAATGAAATAAATATTTTTTATAAAAACGTAACTTATATTTGTAGTGCAAATATACAGTAGCGCAAAAAATCTGTCATTTGGACTGTCTACTTCCCAACAATAATCGCTATAGGTAAAACATGCGCATTCGACCATGATTTTCGTGTTCCTATTTTCGTCTGAAGGCCAACTTGTTGGGAAGCTGTACTTAGGTTGTTGAGCATGGTGTTAAGATCTAGCGCGTTCTCCATTGTGACTGTACCATCAGCAAAGCGGAGATGAATGGTTAGCTATTGCTTATCTAATTTATTGTTAATCGCAGCAATAGTGTTTGCAGAACCGATGGCTGATGGAGCCGTAGGGTTATGATGGAGTGTACCGTAGCTGGTATTGTACCATTAATATTTGCATATGATCACGTGTTGGCGGCATGTATTATGCAACAGCCCACTCATTATGATGTTTGACATGACTGTGTTTTACTGATTTGGGATGCATGCCGAGTTATTGCTGCAGACTAACACTTTCTTAGACCACGAACCGGAAGACGCAGCGTAGGCCACCGACTAGGTGGACCGAAACATGGTCAAAACTGCGGGGAGCCAATGGATGCAGGAGGCAAGCAGCCGCTCAAAGTGGCGTTCTATAGGGGAGACCTATGTTCAGCAGTAGATCTCTTCAGGTTGATAATGATGACTATTATTTTGAGCTTCACCACTCTGCAGTTGCACTACAAGTAGTTTACAGTTAGGTATGAAGAAAAACATTCTAACTCAAATATCTCAGAAAGTATATCACTTAGCCGATTTTTTCATAGAATACTTTTTGTAGCCTATACTTTTTCCTATCGATTAACACCAGTTTCATCGCTGGCCATGAAATCGTGATTTATTCAAAATGGCCGACGTTCGGATAGGCCAAAAAGGTTAGTGCTCTTTAATTACTAATTACATACCGAATAAGCAGTTAGTCGAATTTGAATCTAAAAAGGATTCTTTCATGATTTTAACTAGCTTTTTTTGTTTAACGGCTTCATAGTTAGGGGCCCACAGCTCCATCGCTTTTGGGAAAGGTCCTTTCGATGGCTTTTCAATTTTATCTTCTTCGTCACTGGACTGCTCATCTACTTCCATCTTCTCTTCGGCTGGTTCCTCAATTTCCTCGGGCTCTTGCGAACCTGATATTTGTTCTAAGAATGATGTGACTAAAAGACTAACAGGTGGTATCATGGGTGCGGAGGCTGATGTGAGCTATAACAAAGAAAAGTTTCAATCAATAACGTTTTTAGTATACGATGTACCAGCTTAGTAATAAATCTCTTATTTAACTCATGTCATAACACCACAGAATAACTTAAAGTAGGTACTAATAACACTTTATAGAATACGAAAAGTATCGATGACGTCACTACAAAAAGGAAAAACGAGCGATATAGGGCCCGTTCCAGTTCCAGTAGCTGCTAAGAATTCAAAGAACGCCAAAAACGATCACATTCAAACTGTCAGACTCTTTTATTTCTAATGGAACGACTTTTGAGATCGAAAATAACGAAAATTATAAAAAAAACAGCAACCTGGAACGCACCCATAGAACTAAGCTGAGGTAGAACGGGACATACTTCTTGGATTCATGTGTTTTTTTTTGTTAAACATTTCTGATGTTATTTTTAAGGTTTTTCTACAAGCTGATTTTTCGTAAGTAAATTTCGCCATTTAATAACTTCCAAAATGTCGCAATGCGTGAGCGAGATAGAGGATCACGAATAGGGTCACTTAACACATAAGGTACTGTTTACCCACAGGTCAAACCGCGGGGCCCATCTAGTACTTCGTTAGTACTTCAATAACCACAGATTTTAAAATAGTATACATTACAACTGACCTGTGATATGGCGCTGCTCGTTGCTTTGCCCAAATCCATGGCATCGACTTCACCCAGCGCAACGTCTTTTACGTCCGACTTGGTTTGCAATGCGACTATCTGACTGAACTTGGAGACTGGCTTGTGTTGCCATGACATCACTTCAAGGTTGCCCTGATCAGCCTTCTCTGGCTCTATCGTGTAAAGCTCCTGTAATATTTCATGGTAAAATAATCCAAAAGTTCCCACGTCACACGTTGCTAAGACAAATTTAGCTTTTACTTATCTTATGTTGCATTAAATGTTACTTATTTTAAGTTATGTTACTAGTAGGTAGTTTTACTTAATTAAAAACTTTAGCGTGGCCCATCTTTTTAAACACACTTTTCTCGTAATTAGGCATCAGGAAAGCAGTTAACTTTGACACCGCGCAATGGTTTCTTGACTTGGTTCACCAACGAAGATGGCTTATTTATTGTGACAAATTTTCTCGTCACTTTTTCTGGTGAGAGACCCAGTGTGTCTCGCTTTAACAGCGACGTCAAATTTTTCCGCGATGCGCATGCTAGGCCATTAGTGAAGTACATGATTATGATGAACGACGTAAATTTTAATTGAAAATTAATCGGCTAATTATTTTATGAACAAAATGAAAAGAAATCAATGTAAAAGAAAAACCGAAGGGCTGGTTATTTCTAAGAAAAGACGTAATAAGCAAATGACGTACGAAAGTGAAGTTCGTAAAATGACTTACAGAATTATTTCTCATCAGGAAAAGTCTCACATCGTCGCCCGAAGACTGTCCGAACGCGATTTGCTTGAATACTCCGGTTTCGGGATTCAACAGTCGCTTTCGGGTTAAAATCGGTTCCGAGCTATGCGGTGTGAACACAAACACTGAAACCAAATAAAAACACGTCATGAGAATAAATAAATAAATAACGCCCAATGATCACATACATAGAACCTGGACCCTAACTAGGATTCCCTGTATCTCAGGATCCAGGACCTCCGAGGACCATAGTCCCACAACACCCAGACACAGAAAAGTGTTTGCGCCTTTTTCCTGTGAACAAATACTTGTCCTATCGCGGGAATCGAACCCGCCGAATGTAAGGACAATCTTAGAGCATTTAACCAATGGAGATTTTAACGTTATAATCCGCAAGCACTATTTTCTGCCAAGGTAAACACGCGAAGCACACGCGCAAACCGCGCGTGTAAACGCACGCCGCACACAATCTTAAAACACGCACACCGTTATATGTATAATATCTTGACGGGCTCGATAGCTCAGTTGGTAGTAGCTTGAACTGAGGGCTGTGGGTTCGATTCCTACCCAGGACAAACATTTGTGTGATGAACATAGATGTTTGTTCTGCGTCTGGGTGTTATATTGTATTCTATGTATGTATTTACATACAAATTAATATCTAAGTACTATATCAGTTAATATATCAGTTATCTGATTCCCGTAGTACAAGCTATGCTTAGTTTGGTGCTAGATGGCGCTGTGTGAAATATCCACACATATTTATATTTTATTTATATAACGCAGTGTTTACACGCACACTATGACATTGTATATGACCAAATAGCGCCATATGACCGGCAGAGGGGTACACCTTGCCTTGCCACCTCCATTTATAAATGCTGTAAGAAGAATGGCCGACTTTCTATAACAATACAACAAAGCTTCACACACCAACCTACTAACTAATAAACACTGCATGACAGTGGAGTAGCTCAGTGTTTTCTCTTGTTTTATCTTTGCCTATTTCTAACTAGATAGACAGAAACAAAACACAAAATAACCAGGTATTCCGCTGCATGAAAATTGTGCGATGGGCAGTTTCGCTATTTAACTAGCTTGGTTTTTTTGGGATAATTATAAAAAGCTAAGAAAACTATGCATTGAATTTATAAATATATCGATCTCCAATTTTTAGAAAGATGTTATAAATCATTTTCTGAAATTACTTCATTGGCTTGACGCTCCTTTTACGTAAAGCTAAGGAGTAAAGACTCACCATCATTTTCCTGGGTGACCACAGCCATTCTATTCGAGTGTCTGTCAGCTGCCAGGCAAGATGGTTTGATTTGAACCATCCACTTTATTGTCAGCGACAGGAGACTCCACACAGCCAGGCAATTCTCTGTAGTACACACTAACTGAAACCAGAAAATTGCACCAGTTTAATGATGATAGTTCTCATAACAACCTTTCATATTAATGACAAGATGACTGAGATCTTCTGCGATAAATCAAGACGCCTGGCAAGCATGGTGATTACGGAAAACTTCCTCTATGATAAGTGCCCAAAGTGGCATTTTACGGGGACGCCTATGTTCAGCAGTGGATGTCTTCTGGCTGATGTTGTGATCACAAGTACAGCTACACAGCCACCTATCGTAAGTTTTGTTTATTGTCAGAAGTTGTTTAAACTGCCATCTATTGGTCAAAAATGAGAATAACTAACTACTTGTATTTGTTAACTTGTCAACTTACATAATGCTCTGCATCCTTGCTGCCGAACTTCACTTGAATGCCTTTAGGTCTCAATGCCGGATGAGACAACGTCGTCCTGATGTTGCACAAATGGGAGTCCCACAACGTCAGCTTACAACCAAACCACGCCGCTATCAACGATCCGTCCTGCGATATAGCAATCCCTCCCATATCTGAATCGTCATTTTTCTTCATACCGCTACTCAACACTTTGGAATCAACCAAACCATGTTCTTTATGAATGTTCACCAGCTTTAATATGATGTCATTTTCTTCAATATATCTCATGTACGGGTAACGATCTACCTCGTACGCGTTTACTTGATGCCGTTTTACGTTGTTCAATATATCATGGGAAAGGTACTGTCCAATGCCAGAGGAATAGTAGCATGCGGTCAAGCATTTGAAGTACATTAACGGTCTAGCTGTTTGCGATTCATTTTCTTTTTTCCATATGCGGAACTTCTGATCGGTACCGGCTGAAACGCAGTACTCGCCTTGGTTGTCGAAAGCTAAAGCTACGACGTTACATCCCCCGTGAGATAGATTGACACACGTGTTTAGTTTAAATGGCGAGTTTGACTTCCGTGAGGCGTACCAGAATTTGAGTTTTTCTTCTGGGTAGTTGACGCCATCATTTCGGTATTCAGAAGTGGCAAGCCATGTTCCGTTAGCGCTGATCGCGGCGCATGTCACTTCTGTGTCTAATGGTAGGAGGTTGTATCTCTCGGCCGGTAGATCGTTCATTTCTGTTATGTCGATCTGAAATCAAGATGTGCATGACTTTCTTAACAGTAAGCTTTTTAAAGGTGTAAAATAACAATAATAAATACCTTTAAAAAAACTAAAAAAGGGTTAACGCGACTTCAATTGCCATAATTCCATTTTGACTGAGATGTTCTTATATCTATATCTATGTAAATCTCAGTCAAAAAGAAATTATGGCATCGCATTTTTTCATTTATTTTGATTTAAAACCAAACCACTGAACCGATTTTAATGTATTTCTATGGCACTAATCTAAAAATCTGCAGGAGGACTAAAACGACCAATATATAATACAAACATTTAGAAAGTTGAAATGGCAATGGGCAGGCCACATCACTCGTAGGAAGAAAGGTTCTCGAGTGGCGACCACTAACTAGAAGACGCAGCATAGGCTTTATTAGGTGGACCAACGATTTGATGAAAACTGCATGCCGATGGATGCAGGAGGCGAGCAGCCGCGCAAGGTGGTGCTCTCTGGGGGAGGCCTAATGATGATGATGTATCTAAAAATAATACCCTATGAAGAAAGAAAATAGTTGTTCGAATCAGTTTATAAAATGACGTTACCAAATATTAAAATAAGTAAAAAAACAACAGAATTGAGAACCTCCCCTTTTTCTGAAGTCGGTTGAATGGACAAAAGTGACGAATTTAATCCAAAACTACGCTAGTAAGGCTGTAAAAGAACAAACCTAACAAAAGTGTAAATGTTGCAGTAACATACATTATATAGAACTTTGTCTGTAGTAGTAGAATACATCTGTAAGTGGCCAGGGCGGCCTGCCATCAGAAGCCCTTTCAGCCGCGAATGGTAGAGCAGAGTCCCGCCAAGAGACCGCATCAACGGTGTAACACCCCCGCATTCTAGTATGGTGCAGGTGGTTTTCATTTGCGCATTGGCTATGATGATTGCTGAAAAAGAGTACCAGTGTCAAATCTTAGGCCAACTAACAAGGGAATGGGTACTAGGTGATTATAACTATATATGTATATTATTATAGGCCACAATTGCCTTTTAAAACGCACTACTAAGACATGAATGACAGTAAAACAACATTTTTAGTGCCAATTCTTAGATTTGATTTAGCTCTAAGTTAGTTAGCGGAGAGACATGTTTTCCTTAATTTAACTCTGTTTTCTCAAAATTAAAAACATTACGTGATATTTACTCTCCACATGAGATTCGGCTCGATCCCGTCTCCTAAACGCTTCAATAATTATGGAACTCTAAGGCCAATCAAAAAAGTTTACTTACAGTTGTTACTCAATGTGATTGCCACATGCGAGTTATTTGTGGTGATGAATCGAATGTTTCCTGGGAGGCGAGTAATGAAGCTTTTCTCATGTACTTCGTAACTAGTATCACCAATGGTCCATTTTACAAGTACTTTTTCCATTCCACCAGTATAGAGGTAATTACCTTAAAATATTTTAAATAACAATTAGATACAAATGGGTCAATCTCAGAAAAATGGACAAATTCACGTATTGACAAATTTTGACCAAATAAGAATTATAATATATCAGAATTTATTACCTTCATACATCTAAAAATACTCTACTTTTATAATCCTAACTCACACGCAGCATAGAATTAACCGAAATAAACTATTTTCGCAATATTTGACCTTGAAAATCATTTTCCTGACATGTAATGCCCCCATGTTGCAACTGATTACTCTAAGAAGATTACTCAAAATTGGTAATACTGTTAGTTTTATTGTTTTAATTGATAGTGTAAACATTACATGACTGAATATTTTTAATAGAGCACTACTATAACTTATAGATTTTGTGAATGATTTTATGAAAATGTCGCAACTTTATGTGTAATGGACTTCGCAACCATAACCCCGCCAAAACATTAAACTAAAAAAAAAGGCGGGAACGTGTTATGCATTGAGTCTCAAGTATTTGTCTATAAAGCGGCCGTTTCACGCTCTTTTCTATGATCCATTCAATTCCACACTCCATTCTCTCAATTGTCCGTACAGTCTTGTTTAGAGCTGGAGGGTGTGTCTGGTCTAGAGAAATTATCATATAGTCTGGCTACATTTATTTACCGAATGCGTAATAATTAACTAGTGATAGTCTGTGCAGTAAATATACAACAATAGGTAAGTTCAATAATATATATCTCTTATACCTATGAGTTTTCTTTGTATTTTTATCAAGTGTTTTATTACGAAATCGTCATTAACCTGTGAAATCGAGGAGAGGCAAATGGCTGGGTACTAGGAAAATGGTTAAATTGTCTGGCCAAGCGTTTTAACAGTAGCCGCTTGTAGTAAATATGCTGTTCCACAATAATTTTACCAAATATGCAACAGATTTTTCAATAATTTTTTTCATGCCGATTTTGTCCATTTTTGGGAGATTCACCCAAATGTATTTGCATTATACAGCGGTGCATAATTCACAATTCGACTTCTACTAATGACTTAGTTTTTGATTAAAGAAAATGTACCATAAGGTTATTTTTTTAATTACATGGTTTTGCGTTTGACTACATTTCACCCGATGAAAAGTGAAGTCGAGGTTGACGATACATCTTGCAGCTGAGAAGGTAGTTATAATAATAATTAGTCATGACTTATACAACCACAAGCAGTTTGAGGTTTCACCCTCCTTTTCATTTATAATTTACCATTTGACCTGAAGAGGTGTTGAATTTCTATAAACCCTTTCATAGTACACCGCTATAACATAAAACAAAGACATCCTAGCCCTAAATTTCCTTAGGTCTAATGGTTTGAGTGTAACATAAACTTTTTTTACCTAAAAAAAAAGTTAAATACAATGTGTGGACATTTCACACAGCGCCATGTAGCCCCAAATTACTACTTAGTGTATGTTGACTGTCAGTCAGTCAGTTTCTCAGCACAAAGCCTTTTAATAAAATAGTTGTGGTTTGACTAATAAAGATATGAATTATTACATACCCTGCAAGGAGAATGCGGAACACATGAGAGGAAGAAAGTGCCAATGCAGCACCTCTCTTCCCATATTTGCTCTGTTATCAAATATGTAGCCCCGCAGTATGCTCACTCGACCAAGGGCATCGGTGATAGCAATGGTGCTATTGTGAACCGAGACTGACATTATTCGAATATATGAATGATTCATTATCCTGAAAGTGTTATGAGTTGTCAAAATGTAGTTTCAGATACTTTTTTTTTTTCTTTTCTTGGAACACAACCAAGCAAAGAAAAAAAGTGATTTTAAAAAAAAATCAGGGACCTTGAATTTATAAATTTTATTTTCTTAGTGCAATGGGCAGGCCACATTGCTCTTAGAACTGACAACCGATGGGGAAGACAGGTTCTCGAGTGGCGACCACGAACTGGAAGACGCAGCGTAGGCCGGCCCCTCAGTAGGTGGACCGACGACCTGGTGAAAGCCACGGGGAGCCGATGGATGCAGGAGGGGGGAGGCCTATGTTCAGCAGTAGACGTCTTCAGGCTGTTAATGATGATGATGATGATGATGATGAATGGGCAATATTTGCATGATTACTTAATTGAAATCTGCCTATAGAAGTTGGAGGATCCGGTACTTAAATACAAGTTTTTATTAAAAAATAAACTTTTTATATATACGATATAACAGCAGCAGGATATTTTGTAACATGAAGTGATATAGATTAGCAACTATACTATACCAGGCAATGTATTATCGAACTATTTTACGTACTGAATGCACTAACAAAACTGATATAACAAACATTTTATATTCAAAACTGTGAAGGAACAACAACGAACAATACTTTGCCCAGTAACATTGTTAGAATAGACTCACATTACACAATAACAATATTAAGATATACTCACTGCTCTCTTGAATGAGCTTTTGTCAAATTCTGTACAAAAAGTATTTTTGTACCATTTGTTATTGCAGCAAACCGGTGTCTTTCAAACCATCCCAGTGATACACAGATCATATCATAATAAATTGGCCGTGTCCCTGTATAGACTGTCTGAACTAAGCCTGTTTTATATGAATATGAGACAAGAGTGACATGAGTGTCATAAGAGTTCACCAGTGTAACTAGACAAAAATGGTTGCTCAAAAGATTGAATGTAAGAAACTTGGTGCCTGCTGGTTTAGATAGCCGCTGAAAGATAAAAAAATAATTTTAGATTTTTTTTATGTTTACAGGGTTACAGGAAAAATTGTGCTAGATCCGCTAAGGGCGTGGAGTTCCCACCATTTCTAATTTATTTCACTATGAAACACCCTAGCCTAAACTTATAATATTATTTTTAGATATCCGTTAGAAAAAAATACAGATTCAAATATTTTTTTATTTCTTAACTTTCACTTGTCTACTATAGTCTATTAAATATTATATTATGTACTATTTTATTGATTGACGTCCCAAAGCATCTTATTACACATGTAAAAATCCAATAATAATAATAATAAGATGCACAAAATATTAAAAAAAAAAAAATTAAAAGTCGAATATTTCGAAAAGGGTCAAGTTTAGGCTAGGGTGTTTCATAGTGAAATAAGTCAGAAATGATGGGTACTCCACGCCCTTAACGGATCTAGCACGATTTTTCCTGTAACCCTGTATATATCTGCAGAGTTCTTATTTTTACAGTGACATCCTGCACTTTTGCTGTTTTCCTTGCAACGAGCTGGGCACATGGCCAGAGGCATAAAGAAATGGAGTAAAACGATTACCTCATGGTACCCAAGAAAAGGAAAAAGACAGAGAGGAAGATAATTGAAAAGGTGAAAGGATGAAATAATAGCAGTTGCCGGTAAATCCTGGACCAGAACTGCACAGGACAAAACGCAATGGAAGGGGTTGGAGGAGGCCTATGCCAAAGGGCACACAGATGAATATAAATAAATAAATAATAAAATAATAAAAATATCTGCAGATCTTGTGAAATAAATAAATTAATCATCAGCCCAAAAGATATCCTCTACTACACATAGCCTCCCCCACGAAATGTGCACTTTGAATGCTAAATGGCGTTTCTTGCTCTTGGTGATTGCAAAGATTTTAATGTGCTGCGAGGGAGAATTCTTCTGCCTACTCCCTGGGGGGTTATTCGCTATAACACATGAGATTCCTTGCCAATAATGCGTGACGTGTAACATGCTCCAGCGTAAACGCGGGCTTTAACGCGCCACGATATGGAATTAACATGGAATCAAAAAATTGTATTCTGTATGCCACACGTTAGGTTATTTGTGCCCAGTGTTTTCTGTTTTTTGACGTGTGTGCAACGTGTGTTGTCGTGTTTGTCAAATTTCCATCATCCAGCTCTTATTGACCACATGGCATTCCTTAGCTTGACCATGTGATATAAATAAATATTCAGTTATTATTCTGCGCTTCAACCAACTATTTAGCAAAGTACTGAAAATTACAAAACTTATACCAAACGCAAATAATTACGAAATATTTAAGACATCTCTACTTTATAAATGATGATACATACCTTTTCTCTAACCACAGCTCCATTTTCCCACGTCCACTGTGTGACAATGCCTCCAACAGAGCATCCATAAAGAGTGTGAGGTTCCTCTTTTGGAAACTCAATAGCAATAAGAGCTTCAGTGTGACATTCAGTTTCAAGTATCCTTACACAGTCTCCAGTCTGAATATTGTAAACTCGAACGGTATTCTCTGATATAGCGGCCAATAATCTAGAAATTTTATATCAAGTAATATTTTAATATCGATGAGGCTAATCAAAGTTATGATGTAGATTGTAAATAGAAGAGTGAAGATGTCAGTAGCTTCTTGAATGTGGTCTGATTATAGCATCCTGCTTTAAATGTGGTAGTTAGGCTTGGTCTTTAGCTCTTTAATACTTGAGCACTTACTCTCCATCAGGGGAAAACACTGGACGGTGGTCGATAATACTTTTGCCTCCTTTCCTACTAAAATTATACTTTGTTTCACTAACAGCGATATCTTCTGACACTTTGATAACCATTTTTGTATAGTTTTGGACTAATGTTATTATGCTAAATATTCAACATTTATATTTTTCTTTCAAAAAGCAAAACCAAAACATACAATACATGCATGCATGTTTATCATACATAACCAAAGAGGATGTATAACGCTTCGCTTAGGTACATAACCTAAAAAGAACAATAATTGACAATAATGAGACGTTTTATTTTTAAAAAAAAACTAGTTCTGCTTCTTTTACTAGATGGCGCAATAACGACGTATTTCTAACATGATGGTCGTAGTTTCAAACCGCGGAGTACAAGGAAAGGTCAAATTCAGTTGAGTGGATCACAGTGTACCTACGTTCTCGATTTGTCGATAGAAAGCCATTAGAGTTATATGCCTTCCATAAAATAAGGATAGAATAGTAACTTCGATATATAATTATCTTAACAATGACAGAACGTAAAACCCCCATTTTAACGCCATCTATCGGGTCTTAATAAAACTACTGCTTTTTTTTTAATAAAACGTATCATTCATTTTACCTAGTTCTTTAGTTAGGTAAAAAAGTTTCCAACTTGTAGTTCCATACACTTATAACATTTAAAAAATTAAAAAACACCGTGAATTATCTATGATCGACTAACAAGCCTCAAATAAGAGCATAAGACGTTTTATTAAAAATAAAGCTGTAATTTTATAGAGACCCGATAGATGGCGTTAAAATGCGGGTTTTACGTGCTGTCATTGTTAAGATAATTAGGTATCGAGTTTAGTATCCTAGCCTTATTTTATGGAAAGCATATACTCTAATGGCTTTCTATCGACAAATCGACCACGTACTCTGTGATCCACTCAACTGAATTTGACATTTCCTTATACTTTGTGGTTTGAAACTACGACCATGTTTGAAATACGTCGTTACTACGCCATCTAGTAACAGAACGGAACTAGTTTTTTTTTTAAATAAAACGTGTCATTCATAGCGTAAAGTAATATATCGGCCGATTTGCTTACTTGAATACAATATGATCGAACCAAACCCAAACCGAACGCACTTTGCTTTTTACCAAGTAATGGCCTCATCAACATAGAATCATATGGACGGCGGACATTCACAAAACGCCTGTCCATTTTCTGTTGGTGTGAGTATTTAAATATGCATTAGTATGCGTGAGTAGGGAAGTGACCCCTATTACACAATATATCGATATATAATAAACCTAACCAAACAGTGCTGCAGAATTTCGATACTTTTTAGTTTTAATACAATAAAGAAAATTAGATATTCGTAGAACCAGAAGACGCAGCTTAGGCCGGCCCCCACTTGGTGGACCGACGATCTGGTGAAAACTACGGGGAGCTGATTGATGCAGGAGGCGAGCAGCCGCTCTAAGTGGCGCTCCCTGGGGGAGGCCTATGATCAGCAGTGGATGTCTTCAGGCTGTTCAAATAACATAGTTCCATAATAGTTAGTTTTTATTTTACATTCGCGTTTTCTTATTCTATTCATTAAAATGATGGTTAAATTTGTAAAAAGGGTTCCGTACCATTATCTATAAAAACGAGCAAAAAATCCCGTTTATTGTATTGAAGCCCCTATATTTATTTTAGGGAAAAATATAGGGGAAAAGGATGAATGGAAGGGACGGGTGCGCCTGTCTCCCTTCGCCGTCCCATCTATTCATCCTTTTCCCCTATATTTTTCACTTTTGCTTCTCTCTTACCCATAAACAGGGTAATGCATAAAACTAATAAACCCGTGCGAAACCAGGGCGTGTCAGCTAGTTTATTATTAATTTCATAACTCATATTGAAGCCAGACGACACTGGCCTACCTATTGTATTTTATAAAAGTAGGTTAGGTGCCTATTTTTAAATTGCCAGATTTACACCTACTTTTTCATTCTGTTTGCACTTTGATCTAAATCCATTCAGCCACTTTTAAGAAAAGAGATTTTCTACTTTTTAATCTTCCCAAAACCAAAGTAATTTTGTGCAAATGTATGAAGATTTACGAATATCGACAAAATGTAATGGACAGTGTAGGTACATCACTATTTGAGAGGCGTAAAATCGCCCATCCCAAAAATATCAATTAAAGCATTAAATCTTTCAGTAATTGCAATCGCATGGTAATTATACGGTGGAAAAAACGTATATTCTTAATATGAAATGCATATTTACTTCGAAACTTCGATGTTTAACATAAAAATAGTCAGTAAACTTTAACGTATAAAATGATGATTCTGGTTTTCCTTCGACTCCTCGGGTTACTCTTGATGCACAAAACACAGCACAACACGACACAATTTCACTATTGATACAATATTTAGCCCTAATAACAATGTAATCACTAAATTTTCACGTTTTATGCTCTCGCATTTAATTTCATGACACACCAAACTGTCAGAACATGACACGCGGCGTCGGTAAGGCGACGTTGCCGTACCGTACCGACATTCGCTTTCTCGCATACTCTATGCGACGATACGTGTATTAGACAGAGATACAAGACAGTATGTTTACACGAAGGATGCGGAGCGGCAACGCCGCATTGGCAGATTTTGGCTCTCTCCATAGACCTCCATGAATGGCTGCTTTTGACTTTTTTTTTGCTGACTTCTCTCAATGTCACTGTCATGCGTGCCATGTCAATGTCAAACTTTGGCGTGTGTTCTCTTTCCATTTTTCCCATATTTTTCCATGCTTGTGGACTTGTGATTGTTTGTATTCCTGCGATTTGTATCAATTTTTTGTGTTTTTTTTACTTGAGCACAAAAATACCCTGTATAATAATTTAGATATATATAAATGATGTCTACTGAACCTACAGAAGCCCAAGTACAAGTGCGATTTGTCACTAAACAGGAGCAGTAAGTGGCGCGCAAATTGGCGGCGTGGTATCTTAATACAACTCGATATAAATACCCCATAATTGACATGTTTCTTTTTATAGATATGCTGTTCCTGATAGCCCTTACGCTATCCAAAGTAATGTACAGTCGTTAGACTTGAACAACTTAGTGAATGCACTGCTCAAGGAAACAGTTCCATCGTTTGAGAAAGCTGTTGAATTTGACTTCTTGGTATGTGGGGAGCTTCTTTGTACACCGCTCTCCGAGCACTTACAAGAGAAGGGAGTGTCTACGGAAGAGACTTTAGAGATAGAGTACTTGGAGAGGTTTCCTGCGCCTTCACCACAGGATTGTTTGATGCATGATGACTGGGTGTCAACAGTTCATACACATGGCAACTGGTAAGACTGCCTTTATTGTTATGGAAAACTAACTTGACATAGTGCACTTTGTGATTTTATCTGCTCAGTAATTATAAAAATTTAATTTAAGTACCTCATGTAATTTGCCTTGTAAAAGTGTAGCCTAATTGCAATAAAACACTGATTTGATTAATACAGGCACTACTTATAGTGGAGCATAATAGTACTTGCTTTGCCTGTAAGGTAATATAAATCTATTCAAAAATGTTTGAAGTAGGTACCTATTTAATTTTATTTATTAAAGTGAATACATGGTATTTAAGGCCACCGGTAAGTTTATTGGAACAGTGCCTCTGCTGACTCTAAACGGATCACAGATTAATAGTGAATACTTGGGGCATTTCCTTATTGATAAACCTTACAGACTGTAGACATTGAGAGGGAACATTGGGTGCTGGCAGTCCGAGGTAACATCCTGGCCCGTAGATTTGCTTGCTGTAGTGATGAGGTGAAAATAATGCTTTTTAAAGCATATTGTCAGTCTTTCTACATGAGCAGTCTATGGGTCACTTATACCAAAAGATCAGTTGATGTCCTGCACATCCAATATAACAATATCTTCAGGATGCTGTTGGGTCTTCCTCGGTTCTGCAGTGCATCGGATATGTTCACTCAATTTAAAACGGATGGTTTTCATGCGATCATGCGGAAGAAGTTAGCATCTTTAGTGAACAGAGTACGGGCAAGTCACAAAGGTATCCTGAACACTATAGCGGGCCGGATCAACAGACCCTTTATGCGCCATTATATGGAATGGATGGTTAGGCAACTTAGGTCTTGAACAGTATTAGATAGGGTTTATTGATTAATTAAATTATACATACACATTTTTATTGGATTTATTAAGTTATTTGTATATTTTTTGACATTTACTTACTTATTTTATTTTTGACAAACAACCAAAATTTTACTAAATACCATATTGGGTATATTCGACTTAAGCTTAAGTGTTAGGTATATACCTCTGAATGTATATATATATTAATATTAAATAAATAATATACTGGGTTCGAAAATAGTCATTTAATCAGATTCACTACTATTTATTAGTACTTGAACAATCATCATCATCATCGTCGCAAAAATTAATAATTATTCGATTGTCTATAAAACTGCCGAAATGCACATCTCTGTCAAAATCATGCATTATCAGACCAGTTATCATAATTTGTAATGTGGGAACAAGCTTTCTTCAGCAAAATTTCCATTCTCTTTACGGTAAAGGGTGGCTTAGTATTGTGAAAGATTATTTTAGACAATGGTATAAAGAATAAATAAATAAAATATGAGATACCATGTAAAAATAAAAGTTTATATAATAATAATTATAAGATATAGTAGCGTGGATAGAGTAGAATATATTAAATATATTCTACTCTATCCACGCGAAATTGACGAAGTTGTGGCCCCGCAGGAGCCACTTATTAAACGAAGTTTAAGTTGCACCATAATAATCATTGTTAATCATGGTGTTTAAAAAAGTAGTGATTATGTATTTATAATATCAATGTTAAAACTAAATTGCAGTACCCGCCAAAGAAAGAAATATCAGCGAATTGCTTTGGCGAGGAAAATTTGTTTGTACCGATACTTTTTACAAAAAAAGTCAAGAATATTAATATTATAATCACACTTTCGAAGTAGATCATTCGCGAACTACGCAAGATTATCTCACTGAATTTTTCTCGCCTAAAGATTTGATTCGATTAATTACCTTATTCTACAATTTCACCGATTAATCGGATGTGTAATAGTCGCAACACTATTTTCGAAAAAAAGTGCTGCCAGCTCCTAAAGAATGTTCTCCGTAAATAACTTAATACCCTTAGAACCCCCTAAAAACCCCTAAGCTTTTTTGTATTCCTAGCATACTTTGATTAGGTTTTCATCACTTACATATTTTTATTGATGTTGTAGGTACATTAGTATTTGAAACTCGCAAAATAAAGCAATAACTAAACAAAATGTAAAAAAGAACAAAATTTTTTCAACATTTTTGTATTCGGAAATCCCTTTAGGGTGAGTTACCAATTAATTAATGATGTTAATCGTTTTTTCTGCGCCTATGAAAAATTTTGAGTGAGATTCTATGGTGTGGTGCTTAGCCTACTTTAGTGAGAATCTTACCATCATGATGCTTTGCACTAGCTGATGAAATGCTGATATTTTTCTAATGTTTTTTTAACTACATCTAAAACGCAAATGTAGGTTATCAACAGACATTTTTTATGCTGCCACCATTAAAAATACCGAAATATATGCATTTACTTACTCCCGGTGTCTCCCTTGGTTCAAAAGTATTCTGTGTTAATCCAGTGTACCTACAAGATATCTGTATTCCAAACATCCAAATTCGTAGCGTGAATAGGGCACAAACAAGCACACACAACCTTCGCATTTATAATATTAGTGTGATAGTATGATTCTTTTTTAGTATAGGAAATTCATCCTGACTTCTCCACCTAAAACACCCTCAAAAATATTAATCCCCTAAGAACCCCCATTCCCCTTTTACCACAAAATTTAGGGAAAAAATCTCTAGTTTGGTATCCCTCAAAATGTCAAAGTGTACCTATTAGATTTGATCAACTGTAATTAATTTCTACTAATGTTAATTCTGTGTGTAATCTATTTTAATTTTATTTACTTTTGACATACCGTAATTTGATTAATTAATGAATTTGTGCTATTACACCAAGATAAGGTAATGTATTCTAAATGAATTGCCAATGAAAAGTAATGTATTATAAAGTACCTAAATAAATGATCTCCAATAACTACTAATAATAGGTTAAGTCCACTATACTAACAAAAATGGATAATGTTTGTCTGAAATAAATACATATTTATATATCCGACACTGTGGATATAGACACATCAGCAGTTATGCTGCTCGTCTATCAACCAATAATAATAATAATAATATTGAATTGAATTAACTATCATCATTTGCTCTGTTTCAGGATTCTCTCAGGCAGTTATGATAATAGTATTCACATCTGGAGCACAAAAGGTCAACATAAGCTAGCTATTCCTGGCCACACATCTCCAGTAAAAGCTGTGTCATGGGTATCTTTCCATGGAGATCAGGCTGTGTTTGCCAGGTACCTTATATCCAATTTGTATCTGCTGCCAGTTAGAATAAAGTATTGACAGGTAGATTAAAAAAATCAACTCATAGGATACAATAGTAGTTGTTTGTAAATGTTTGCCTCTATTCCATGTCAAACACTAATATTTCCATTATCCCACAGTGGTTCTCATGATCAGTCAGCGATGCTGTGGGTTTGGAATGTGGCTAACAACTCGGTAGACTGTGTGGTCACTTGCCGAGGACATGACAAGGGTATTGAATGCCTCGGTGTGTCAGCTGATGCTGCACAATTTGCTACTGGCAGCTGGGACAACAATATCTGCTTGTGGAGTGCTAGTAAGAATATAATTTATTTTGCTAATTCATTATAAATGTTGCCAGTTTCCTTGCTTATGTTAAAAAGTATAAAATGTATTCAATATAAAAAGTAAGTGGTATTGATTTTATTTCACTTGTAAAAGTACTAAAAATAGCTGATCTTCTAATTATATTTATAAAATACTTTGTCCTGACTGGGTGACAGAAAATGCACAGCCCATACTGCTAGATGTAAGACTTGAAATTTGGAGCATGTTAAGAAGGGATTTTTGAATATTTTGGCAATTTTTGAATTTCATCCCCTAAAGAATTAAAATGCCGTGTGGTCCCGGTTACGAATAGGACCACCCCATCTCTTCCCGTGGGTGCCGTAAAAGTCGGCTAAGGGAACATCCAGGGAATGGGCTGCAGCATTCTCCTTGGTCTCCACCATCATAACCCACTGCGATCACCAAGCCGCCTGCCAAGCGTGGTGATTATGGCAACCCCCCCCCCCCCCCCCTAATGACAAGCACAAACAATAACGGCCCCCAGTCCCCGGCGGCTCTGCTATCCCGTGGCTCCGGTAGCGGTCACGGTAACGGCAGGGCAGGGGGTGCGAAGAATCACCGGAAGACGCCCGGCTACCAACCCCACCAAACACGACCCCTGGCCCTGGCAACTTATAACGTGCGCACGTTGAGGGCTGACGAAAGGATGGTCGAATTGGAGGAGGAGATGAGTAAGTTACGCTGGGATGTAATGGGATTGTCAGAAGTCCGAAGACAGGGACAGGACACGATAATCCTAAATTCCGGTAACTTATTCTTCTACCGGGAGGGAGACCAACTTTCCCAAGGTGGTGTCGGGTTCCTCGTCCGCAAGTCTCTCGTCAACAACGTGATCAAAGTCGACAGTGTGTCGACCAGGGTAGCGTAGCTGATACTCAGAATAACCAAACGGTATTCGTTGAAGGTCATCCAGGTATACGCACCGACCTCGGCACACTCCGACGGTGAAGTAGAAGCTATGTATGAGGATATATCCGAAGCCATGCATACTTCCGAAACATACTTCACCGTTGTGATGGGAGACTTTAATGCGAAGTTGGGCACAAGGAATGGCGATGAGCTGAGAGTGGGGCCATTTGGATACGGGCAGCGGAACCCTCGGGGACAAAGGCTGGCTGACTTCATGGAGAAGGAGGGCCTCTTTATGATGAACTCCTTCTACAAGAAGCGGCCATCCAGGAAGTGGACGTGGATAAGCCCCGACGGTTCCACGAAAAATGAGATAGACTTCATGATGACGACCAAGAAGCGAATATTCGATGATGTCTCTGTGATCAGCAAGGTGAAAACCGGTAGCGATCACCGTATTGTAAGAGGCACATTGAATATCAATGTCAAGCTTGAAAGGTCGCGTCTGGTGAGGTCTACGCTCCGTCCAAACCCTGTCCAAATCCAAAACCCCGAAGGCTTTCAGCTGGAACTCCAAAATCGCTTCCAGTGCCTTGCCGATTGCAACACAGTGGACGAGTTGAACAACGGGTTGGTGGAAACTGTCCAAGCTGTTGGAGCTGAGTTCTTCAAGACCCAACGCCGAAAGAGGACTCAGGAACTCTCAGGAAACACTCTTAAATTAATGGCAGACTGGAGCGAAATGAAACTACATCTTCAGTTGATATGTCAGCCTACGGTGAACTCAATAGACGTATCTGGAGTTCCATGCGACACGACTTGCGTGCTTTTAGTACTTCACGTATTGAGGCCGCAATTGAGCGGAACCAAGGCTCTAAGGTGTTCGCAAAAGATTCGTCTATTGGGCAAAGCCAAATGACAAAACTGAAGACCGAGAATGGTAGTGTCATTTCATCCAAGCCTGAGATCCTGAGAGAGATTGAGAACTTCTATGGACAGTTATACACATCGACACGTGAGCCCGCTACTAACACAGCTAAGGACACCAGAGCCAAGTTAGTCCGACACTATACCGAAGATATCCCGGACGTCAGCCTGTACGAGATTAGAATGGCCCTCAAACAGCTTAAAAACAACAAGGCGCCAGGTGAGGATGGAATTACGACCGAACTTCTGAGAGCGGGTGGTAGACCGGTACTTATAGTCCTCCAGAAGTTATTCAATTCTGTCATCCTTGAAGGTACAACGCCGGAGGCATGGCACAAGAGCGTGGTGGTGCTCTTCTTCAAAAAAGGTGATAACACCTTATTGAAGAACTATAGGCCCATCTCGCTCTTGAGTCATGTGTATAAGCTGTTTTCGAGGGTCATTACGAATCGTCTCGCACGCAGGTTTGATGAATTCCAGCCTCCCGAACAAGCCGGTTTCCGAAAAGGCTTTAGCACCATAGACCACATCCATACGCTACGCCAGATTATACAGAAGACCGAAGAGTATAATCGGCCGCTATGCCTAGCGTTTGTGGACTGTGAGAAAGCCTTCGATTCAATCGAGACTTGGGCGGTGCTGCAGTCCTTACAGCGATGCCAAATTGACTATAGGTATATCGAAGTGTTGAAGTGTTTGTACAGTAAGGCCACTATGTCAGTCCGACTACAGGACCAGAGTACGGAACAGATCCCATTGCAGAGAGGCGTGAGACAGGGAGACGTTATTTCTCCGAAACTGTTCACAAACGCATTGGAGGATGTTTTCAAGCTCTTGGAGTGGAAAAGATGTGGCATCAACATAAATGGCGAGTATATCACTAACCTTCGTTTTGCCGATGATATAGTCATAATGGCGGAGTCGCTCGATGATCTCAGCACCATGCTCAACGACCTCAGTAGAGTCTCCCGACAGGTTGGTCTTAAGATGAACATGGACAAGACGAAAATCATGTCAAATGCCCATGTTCCACCTATACCAGTAATTGTTGGGAACGATACTCTCGAAGTTGTCGACAAATACGTCTATCTAGGGCAGACTGTCCAATTGGGTAGGTCCAACTTCGACAAAGAGGTCGCCCGAAGAATCCAACTCGGCTGGGCAGCGTTCGGGAAGCTTCGACCTATCTTTTCGTCCAAAATACCACAAAGCCTGAAAACAAAAGTTTTCAATCAATGTGTGTTGCCAGTGATGACTTATGGAACTGAGACGTGGTCTCTAACTGTTGGCCTCATTACTAAGCTCAAAGTCGCGCAACGAGCTATGGAGAGAGCAATGCTCGGTGTTTCCCTGCGAGATAGGATCCGAAATGAGGAGATCCGCAGGAGAACTAAAGTGACCGATGTAGCTCTTAGGATTGGCAAGTTGAAATGGCAATGGGCAGGCCACATCGCTCGTAGAACTGACAACCGATGGGGAAGAAAGGTTCTCGAGTGGCGACCACGAACTGGAAGACGCAGCGTAGGCCGGCCCCCCACTAGGTGGACCGACGACCTGGTGAAAGCCCCGGGGAGCCGATGGATGCAGGAGGCGAGCAGCCGCTCTAAGTGGCGCTCCCTGGGGGAGGCCTATGTTCAGCAGTGGACGTCTTCAGGCTGTTAATGATGAAAGAATTAAAAAGAAATGGTTCCTAAAGGATAGTCTATGCGCAGGGTAGAAGCTGGTTGGCATTTAGATTTATGATGTCAGTAGTTATAATAGTATGTGATTTTTTTATCCAAATTGGTTCAGTCTTTAATCTTGACATACAAACAGAGATATCACATTTATAAGGTTAGTAGAGTATTTCTAATAATGATCGGATAATTTGACATTTTGTTATGCCAGGTTTATCAGAGGAAGACAATGTACCAGCTAAGAAGAGAAGCAAACCAGAACATAGCAAAGCAAGGGTAAGCGTTTCATTGTCTCTGTACTACGTAAGAAATAGTTGCCATATTCATTGAGGTGCTAAAGTAAATTTAATAACTTTAGTTTTGACTGATTCTGATTATTGAGTTTTGATTTCGTCTAACACTTAACTACTCACAGTAGTTTGTTCTAATATTTAGGAACCATTGACTACATTGAAAGGGCACAGGGAGGCTATATCCGGGGTGCAATGGATGGACTTCAACACGGTTATATCTAGTGGCTGGGATCATCTGCTGAAGCTGTGGGACTGCGAACTAGGTGGAATTAAACAGGAAATTGCTGGTAGGTTAGCTTTGATTGATATTGGCCTTTCTTTGTCTTGGTATTGATGTGTTAAAATATTTTTAGAACTTACATTTAAAAGGAGCGTCATAAGAATATTATCACAGCATGTGAAATGACATTAGGATAACAATGAATGCTTGTTTGATATCGAGTCTGGGACTTTAAAGAATAATAAATAAATAAATATGTGTGGACATTTCACACAGCGCCATCTAGCCCCAAACTAAGCATAGCTTGTACTATGGGAACCAGATAACGGATACAATACTTTTTTGTTTGTAAATACATACATAGAATACAATATAACACCCAGACGCAGAACAAACATTCATCACACAAATGTTTGTCCTGGGTAGGAATCGAACCCACAGCCCTCAGTTCAGAAGGCAGGGATACTACCAACTGAGCTATCGGGCCCGTCACGAAGTTTTAATTGACACAAATTTAACACAAAGAGTTAATGTTACAGACATCCATAGGCTACAGTGACCTCTTCCCATCAGGGGATGTTTCTTGAGTATATTATTATGGGGTTTAGTAACCTGTCAATAAATATTTTAAATTGTTAGACACTGCCCACAAATATTAGAATCATTTATCATCATCACCATTTTATCTATTAATTGTGAGAACATAATGGACCAAATACTTAGAGCATCTATAAATGGACATGTTAGCGTTATAATCCGCAAGCACCATTTTTCTGCCATTTTCTACGGGGGACGACGTAGACACGTACAGCACACGCGCAAACCGCGCGTGTAAATTCACGCCGCACACCATCTTAAAACACGCACACCGTTATACAGGATGTAATTTAATTCATTAGCATAAATTGAGCCCATGATAGTACATCATTTATAGATGATTATTAAAGAGTAAAGAGTGAAAATGAAAATATTTTTATTGAAAATTATGAAGATTGCGGCGCCTAACGCAGTTGGCATGGGTAACTTTGATACATTTAAACGTTTTTATACCTTGTATGTACTAATTAAAAACAGTACTTCATTATTGTAATTAAATTTTGTATTGTAGCATTTGATTAAGTTAGTTATTCCATCTTTTGGAGTTATTATTATTACCAAACGAATGTGTTAGAATTCAAAAATTTTGGTCCACACGTAACCGGTATCAGAAGTAGATACCTAGTTTCAAAGGATACTAATGAATTCAATTACAACCAGTACAAAACTAGCGTAGTTACGCAGTATCTACTCGCACATTATATTGCAGATGACCAAGTAGCGCCATATGACCGGCAGAGCGGAACGCCTTGCCTTGTCACCTCCATTTATAAATGCTCTAAGACCAAATATGATCTTGTCGTAACAACAGCCACTTAAAGTGACGTTGTTCGGGGAAGGCCTGTTTTTAGCAGTAGATGTCTCCAGGCTGATAATATATAAATAATATATATTATATTAGTTTCTGCAAAATATTCCATTCCATTTTCAGGTAATAAGGCGTTCTTCGATTTGGACTGGTCACCATTGAACAATAATATCCTCACCGCATCGGCAGACAGACATATTCGATTGTATGATCCTAGATCCACAGGTAATATTATAATCCTTTGTCCATTAAACTAAAATTCGTCTTAATACTCATTTAATACTACATATTTTGGCATTAGATACATGGCGGCCTATATTCAGCAGTGGACGTCTTCAGGCTGATTATGATGATTACTACATATTTTTATGATGTAATAATAAAAATAGCAGTAAACTATTTAAGTATAAAAGCATTTAACTTTTTTTTTATTTTTATGCCCAGCAAGCTTAGGGTCATCAATAAAAATATTGTAGTTCCTAAAAGTTTTTACAACCAGAGGGATTTATGGTGAAGGAAACTTTATTTTCTCAAAAGAAATTTACATTTCACTGCATGAGAAATTACGTATGTACATATTATTAAATTTAAAGCTGCTGTTCCAATTCACCGGATTAGATGCGCTCCCAACTGAGACCAACTGAAAAAACCAAGTACTTATTTAACGTTTATATTAATTGTATTTCAGAGAGCATTGTGAAGACCACATTCACATCTCACACCGGCTGGGTGCAGTCTGTTTGTTGGTCCAAGACCAGGGACACTTTATTCCTATCTGCCGGTTACGATGGACAAGTCAAGCTTTGGGAGACCAGAAGGTAAACATTGTTCTTTTTAAATACTTCAACATTTTTCCCCAGATAATATAATACCTACAGTACAGATGCCTCATCCCATACAACGGAATAACTCCGGCTATTTTCTACATAATGCAAGATTATCAAGCAACAATTATAGGGTTTTGGAACGCATTGGGCCAAATGAATACACTGGACACTAAATAGTAACGCTCACGACACGATCACTACATTTTTTTCACGTTCGGGCTATTTTGCGTTTGTACCTGATGAGACTCCGTGATATTGCTAATGCTTATGTGCACTAAATCAAATAAGCCGCTCAAGGTGGCGCTCTCTGGGGGAGATCTATGTTCAGCAGTGGTCGTCTAGGGGCTGTTGATGACGATGATGATGACTAAATCAAATGGACCAATTTGAAGGTTTTTGAACTGAAAGTTGAATCTGTATGGTTCTAAGGTCATCGCCACTCATACACTTTTTTATCTACTGATTATTATATTTTTGTGTCACTTTTACGCGTACTTAAGGAAAAGCTAAAAGATACGCGATGGAAAGAGTGGCGCCTAGTAGTTGAATATAATTTTTAGGTTTGGCTTTCAGCACTGCGAAATGTATTGCACTTTAATATGGTTACAGAAAAATTCACCATTTATTTGAATGCCTTTGCGAGTGTTCTGCACTATCACTATAAAATACTTCTCTTTATTTTTGTACTGGTTTTAAGTGTCATTCTCCTTTCAGCCCGCGAACACCGTTGTACGACTTGAGTGGTCACGAGGACAAAGTGCTGTGCTGTGATTGGTCGAACCCAGCCCTGCTCATCAGTGGTTCATGTGACAACACCCTTAGGATATTCAAGGCGAAACCCGCCGTCGGAAATGCGTGAGGTTGTCCTTTCCTTTGTTTTAAACACGTTTATTGCCTACCAGTGGCGCCCTCTTATTTGTTACATTGCATTATAGCTGTAGTTTATGGCCGTCCAAAAATTGAGCTAATTAGGTCTTCATACGAAAATCAACACCAGGATTTGTTAAAATAATATATGATTGGCTTTCATGTCTTTTTATAATGACGAATAATGAATAATGAGTGGGTAATAGTGGCTGTTGGCAATAAACATGTTCAACTTAAGTAAGATAGATAACTACTAGTGCCGTTAAAAAAGCGATTCTGACGGAAGCATAGGCATTGCTGTCTCGTTCTGACTACTATGTAGAATATGTTGTGGGAGTGATATCGCAATAGAAATGTCTGCTGTTATTATAACTTTAATGGTGCGGGCACTATTACTATACATTTGTTACTCAGATAAGTTAATTTAAAACCTACAGTGCATGATATTTAATTAATTACCTTAATTTTCATATAAAATTTCCTAAATCTACAATTCTATGAATTGTCCCTTACCATACAACATATTGTGAACTTACTGAAACAACTTTACTGCAGACCAAATAAAATAAAATAAATGTATTTAAGTATCATTCATAAAGTAACAATGTTTTTGTATAGTCCTAAGGATGGAGTAGACTTTAAAATAATTACGATTATTAATAAAAGATGTTTTATTGACAAAAAGCTTTTAACTTTTTTATTTAATGTAATTCTTGCAGGAATGTCCTATCAGCTAAAATTTATGACATTATTAATGTTACAAGGCAGTCAGCCATTAGAACTCTTATAATAGAGCTATACCTACATTTGCTAGACGCAAGTATTTGAAATATTGTATTTATTTTAATGAGCGATAAATCTACGGAAAATAATGTTTATTCAACCCGGTCAGATTGAGTATAGTAAAGTATGTAGAGTATTGATAGAGGGTTGGGAGTGAATGAAATGAAAGAACGAACTAAATTTGGTTTCGCTTGTTTTATTCAATCATTTGCTCTTACAAAATATGTTCAATGCAAAGGAACATGACTCGTCACAATAAAACATGCTTCTTAGTACCATTTTGATTTATTTATATATTACTTTAGTCCATTCAGCATAACTATAAATAATGCGGTCGCGTAAAATGCTCATAGCACTATCTAGACACTTGCAAACACTTTGTAACAAAATAGACACATAACTTCATCTGTCCCATTCTCTGCGAGAAATGCTTTTACACTATTAGTCATAGTTATGCCAAACTGCCACAACACACCACAACGCAACGAAGCAACATGTTCCTTAAAAATAGTCTTTCTTACCAACAATTTCATTTCACTTTTTTTTTACATTTTATGAAGTTTTTATTTTTGCATTTTCGTATTTCTAGGCTACCTAACTAAATTTTTAACTAAACTATTCTACGATCTAGACTAGTTTGCTGGGTAGAACACCACACTAAATTAATACACATGGACAATACGTTCGTATCCACACTCCGACTGATTTTTTTAGTTTTTCCATTTGTTTACTCTTAGTCAACTACATAACAAAAGAGGTGAAAGCAAAACGTTGTTCAACTGAAACTTATTTGAAGAATGTGTTCAACTAGTTGCTTACTGGCTAGAGCGCCGCGGGGCGTCCGCGCGGGGCCACTTCAGTCCGTTCAAATTAATTAAATTATTAATAAACTAACAAAGGAAACTACCCTAGAGTGCCCCGCCGCGCGCACGCGCCCGCAGCGCAACGAAATATATTAATCTAGGGTTCTACTCTATCTATCTTAGCGTCGAAACATTTTTTTTACTATTCTAACCTATCTATAGTTAAGCTTAAACTCTAAGAACTAACCGTCTTGTATTCGTCGTTCCCATAGCTTCACTTCTCAGTTTAAAAACTTTTCAAACATCCACTTAACATTAACGACTTATATTTAAAACATTTACTTAACGCTTCACCTTATTCATCGACATGTAGTTGAATCGTTTTGGTTTTCGTGGATTTGTATCCAAATATCTTTTGTGCTCTAAGATTTGTATAGCTCTCACTACAACGAACGATCTAATCTCAAAGTAAACGTTATCACACATGCGTGGAGCGCGGCGAGTCACTAGGAACATCTACGGTCTCACTCGCGACCTCGAGTTGCCATCATGTGTGAGAAATGCAACATTTAGACAGCCACATTTACCTTCGTTATTAGTTGTTAATACAAAATATCTTTAAACATAGTTTTTACATTACCACTACGTTTATGAAATACGGCATGTTCTCTGTTACCTGTAAAAATATTGTTTCCAAGCACATGCAAACTTCTTTATTGTATCCGTTTATTTAAAAGGAAGCTGAAGGCACTACCATCAAATTAATTTTATTGCTTATATGGAAGGAAGCATTAGAAAAATAATTTAGTGCTAAAATACGTTTGCCTTTGACGGTAATTCTACGCGGGCCCGTGCCACTCTAATTTACTACAAGTCACTTACACGGTGTCTGGTTCTACTCTACTTATGATTACATATTTCACATATATCAAGGGAACAACGATCTACATTGTGGAATGGAAATAGTCGGGGATGTCTTCAGGACGAACGTGTAGGACGCTAAAGTCCCGACAAAGATACGATGCTCTCTTATACGAAAGGTATACCATCGCGACATCAATTTAAATGCAACTTTAGCGGAAATATCTATCGGAAGACTGCATTTACAGGAAGCCACAGTGACGTGAGACAACATACGATCACTTAACTAAGTACCACGACACTCGGTACTACATTGCACTTCATGGTATAAGATTATTTTTCACAAGAAGTAAAAAGGCGGTATTTAAATCAGTTCAAATAATTTGGCTTGATCAGAAACTATACGAAGATAATACTGATCTGCGGAGGATTGTGAATCGAAGATGTCATCATCAAATGATTTTACTAATAAAAATCTCACTTTCATTATAGCCTTTCCGAGACGTGAGCTTACAATACAAACGTGCTGTCAAGTCTGTTTGTAGTGGATATGATCAGGCAGTCAGCTAGATAACTACGCGGTTTTAAGTGGTTTCATATTGTCGATTAGCTGGGCAACTCGGGATGTTGTGCATCTACAGGGAGTAGCAGAATAATCACGTCCTACTTATTACAACCCCAAAAGTATCGTGTTTACGGAACAATAGTATAATTTCAGCCTTTTCCTGAATCAAACAAATGAATAAAATAAAACGAGTACAGATCTACATTTTCGTCGAAAATCTACGTAGTTCATTCAAAACCTGTTGTTACTAGTGTCAGTTCCTGTATTCGTTAAGTCGGTTCACAGGTTTTGAACAAAGAGGTTACCGCTTAATCGTCAGTTAAAATACAGTTAATATATCAAACATTTAACTAGTCTTCAGTCCCTGATTGTATAAATATTTCCCTACTTCTTACTCGACTTTAATGATTTGTATACTTTGGTTCTGATGAAACTCTTGACGTGCCAAAATAGAATTAAACAGTTGCGATATAGTAGGCTTTACTCGTACCCATCAACAATGTATATACATGTATACATATCCATGTATAATTTATATATATTCATTATAAAAATATCAAATTTCATATAAAGTCATAAAGTGTACCCAAAACCTACGTGATGGTACAAAAGTGCTCGTTTGCGCCAATATGGCGCTCACACTCGGATTTGAAATCCTCTATGCATTTCATCGCCTGGAAATCAATCGTGGAATTTTGTTTGAAGTTTTCTAGTGGAATGTGCCGACCGCCTACAAAATAACGACTACAGATGATTCAGTACACGATTCTCAAAAAAGGATCACTTCAATAATCATGTGTCCGAACATGAGTTAACGTACAAAATTGTATAGACTCGTAAAATGTATAAATAGAATTTACATACAACTGCTTATTGCTAAATGTTGCCGTGTTATTGGCACGGTTGTGCCATATAAGCGCAGAAGTTACATTTGGAAGTCACTTACCCTAGGCAGGGTTATAAAGGTAGCCAACTTAGCGGTATACGACCATGGCTCGAGCGAGGATTGTCAAATACCTTATACTTAGATAGAATTCTTTGTAAACCGTAAAAAGTTAGTACAAAGTTAGCTTATAACATTTTATTTAGGCAGCGACTCTTGCTTAGTACCATAACGATACAAAACAGATGTTTCCTTCCCGCTACCGCTCGTGCCTTGGACGCATCCCGCCTGAAGTTGCGAACCCGAAGTGTTACTTTAGTTATTGCCATGTCGAATACCGAGAGCTACGTACGGTTACTATAAAACGGAAATAATTTGGAAGTCAACAGTAGGTATACATAAATTCAGTCTGTGTTCGGGTTTGGCAACGACTTTATTGTTATTATACAGTTTTAGATTAAATATTAAACCTATGTGATGTTGAAAATTATGCGTAAATTAAATATTGCAACAGATTTGGTACATTTTGTACAGATACGAGAATGACGTATCAAGCAAGAACCGCTTGAAATACCGTATCAAGCTTACACGCCTGACAAACCGTATCAAGCCAATACGCATTGAAAACATCAAGCTTACACGGTGGGGAAAACCGCATTATTATTTGCTCTTCACCACTTATTTAAATAGAAATTAACTGCTTTTGGAAGACTGCGCCAGTATGAATCATGACTTGTGAGTTTAATACTGTATTATGAGTACAATTTTTCGAAACGAAGGGAAAGCACCACGCTTAATTTATTGAACATGTTCCTACGCAATATACTTCTTACGACCCTCCACATGGTGGCGGTCAAAGAACTCTCCAAAACCGTCAACTGTAGGTAAATTTCAAATACGCTTCTAGAAGCTGCCTCAAATTTTCAACAAAACGTAACAAAATTTTACTTCTATTGTATTTTAGAAATACTTATTCTCCATTGAAGATTCTAAATCTTCGGCATAACGATCCTACTCGGTGTTGCCACCCTTAACCATTACACACATAAAGCCATCTCAATAACCTCATACTATATTCGTTAGTAAATATCTTTGATTCTTTGATTCCACATGATATGAACATTTCAATTTATCCCACTATTCTCCTTATTCCAGATATTGCTGACCCTCACTTATGCCCGATGTAGGTATATATTAAAATAAATAGTTTAAAATTGTATGTGTAAAAATAAAAATTTTGAATAAATTTAAAATAATAAAATGATATCTAATAATTTCAAATAATCTTTGATACATTAATATGTATGCTCCGATTGCACGAATTTTCAGTTTCATTTTTGTCGATTCTCCAATAATAAAATTGTAAACATCACTTACATTTTATAAGTCACTGAAAAAATAAAAACAATAAAAAGAATGCCCCGAGGCAAACAAATATACCGTCTCGACCGAAATTAAACTATGCTAAAAATAAATACCTAACTATCTTAAATAAATCTTGTCAACATATTCAAAACCTGCGCCTAAAAATCTTAAATTTATTTCTTCGTGAAACAATAATAAAATTATAATGTAAAAACACATTTAAAAATTGCAGCTATATCTATACAATCAAATCCTCCCGTCGTACCGTCAAAAGACCTCATCAAAACATCACAGCGTTGGCCGTCAGGGGACGAAGCAGCGCGTCGAGTAACCGAACAGTTCCAAGCGAATCGAATAAATAGAAGGCGCGCTTACGAACGCGGAGCTTTCGATGAAGTCTAGAACGGCCGCAAATTAAAACTAAAACAAATTAACATTGTAAAAAGTCACAGTTGCTTTGAATTTTTGGCTCGTGTACAGCACGTTTAGTTGCAGTGTGGGTTGTTTACTTGGGAGGCGGGTAGGGTTGGTAGGCCTCGTCCGGCGACGCCGCGGTCGACGCGTGTTCGCTCTCCATCGGCATCTGGATGATCGGCGCGGTCGGGCCCGCGAAGTACTGGTACGGGTGCGACGCGAAGTACTGCGGAACAAATGCTCGCTTAGTGCCGGCCTCCGCTTACCCAACCGTACTTTTACCAAACTCGAGACCGAATCACTTGAATTAACATTTTTACAACTCTAAAACTTGGTTGGTACTAAATGTCCGGTCGCGGGTTTAGACGAAGTATCACGGCACACATATCGCAGTGCTCGCGTCTGTAAAGCTGCAGTATGCGATGTGTCCGTATATACAAAACAAAGAGCGATATACCAAAGCACATCCTATTAAGTACATTATCATTCTATCATCGGTTATTTATTGCATGTGTATTGTGTATATGATATGTCAGGCGGGGTACACAATGGCGGCGCGTATAACAGAAAGCGAAAGGAGCGCTTATCAATGGATTACATAATATTAAAAGCAGGGTCTGAAAGGTTAGCACAGCTTCGATAACTTTATGCACTCACGTATAATTCGCTATCCGGCCTTAAGCTGTCCCAGTTTACCTGGAAAACAGAGATTCGCCGTCAGTCGTTTGTATTGTTTTTTGTTTGACTGGATGCCCCTCTTTGTGCCGCTGCGTTGATTCAGGCCGTTTTAATTGAGATATTTTGTGCTAACCACCGCGCTTTTGTACTCTCATTTCATTGTTACGAATTTTTAATCTGGCATATTTACCATTCCGGTACTTTCTCATCTGCACAGTCTAAAGAGGAACAGTTTATCTTTGTGTTTGCGTTTTCGTTGTTTTTATTAAATAGTTTCCGACTGTATTTCATTGTCGGGCATCGTATCCGAAATAAACTAAATCAAGCAAGTTACCTAAACACTTGTAGTGGTCGGTTCTCAATATCGTAAAAGACGCACACACAGCGATACTCCTCTTTATACTGCGCCATCACTATTATGTTACAGAGAGCGCACACTTACATATTGGCTAGGCACCGAATCGATGGGTATATGGGTCGGATGCGCCTGGTGCGCCGCGTGATGCGTGGGATGCGCCGGTGGGATGAGCGCCGCGTACGGCGCCAGCCAGGTGGCGGGATGCGCCGCGTGGTGATGATGATGTAACTGCGGATGGTGATGGAACGCAGTCACGCCGTACACCCCGGCACCGCTGCGGTACACTCCCGCGCAGTCCGCGCCGGCACCTCCCGCGCCTACCCCTCCCGCGTAGACAGAGCTGACGGCCATCGCCTGCAGAGCCAGAGAATAAGGCTAATCTTTAATGAGTATGCATTGCCACGGTCTATATGGGGGCACTTGTACAACGTACAAATTGTACAACGTACTAATAGGTGACTGACCTATTAGTTTCAATGTTCGATGTTATATCAATTGGAATTCCAGTGTCAAAGTTCAATTTGGCGTGCGTTGAACACTCACTGGTTAGAGGTTTCTGAACAAATTTTTATGTAGATGTAGGGACGTTATGTAAATTCATGTTTTTCTTTTTTGTGGAAATGGTTTTGCCAGGGATGTTAGTGGAATCTTTTTGAAAGCTAGATAGGTAGGTACTCCAAAATAATTCTTGGGTAGGACTAGGTATATTTATCTTTAGTAGAACTCAGAAATACACATATGCTGTTTTAAAATGAGCGATAACATAACACAATATATCAGGTATTAAGATAAGTGTACACAACAAGACACAAACACAGTTAGTCAAAAAAGGTAGACACGAGACTGAGCCCAAAAATAATAAATCTTCATTAAAAAGAATTGCAGTATGTTAACAATAATTAACTCGGCAGTTATTACTTATTAGTATACATCATTACAGCAAACGTTTATATTAATAACAAAATAGTCTCGCAGTCGAAGGAATGTTTCAAAATGCACGCAGACTTGCAGCAGGCCGATAAACCGGCGCTGTGTATCGCAGCCGGAAGGCGTTTTATGCAAATTTTATTGCTAATGAAGACATTGCATTGTAAACGTATGTACTTGCACATTATCGTTACCACGTGTTATTATGGGACTGGTTCTCAGGAAAATGTTAGGAAAGATAATTTGATTGTATCCAAGCATTTTGATGAGCCACACCACACTTTTATAGTTATTGTTCTGGTGGCTATGGAATTCTAGTGTTGCTTCAATATTAACGGTTTTGCGCATAAAATCCCTAGTTGAAACATTTGAATATTACATTCCATGAGAAATGGTAAGGAGAAAATCTTTATCGCAACTTCTATTTACGTTTTCTTATTGATACTTATGATTACAAAAGCAAAGTTTACGCTATTTAAAACAAAGATAATTCCAAAAGAAACATTTAGTCTTTATGCTAAAAGTCTTGCTTGAATGCGTTACCACACCATGCTTTTTGAACTTTATAGTTAGTACAGACTACTAAAGGTAACAATGACGAGTTAGCAATAACCAAGCTCCAAGAAGTGTATGGTACTTACTTGCGTGATGGAGTCACTGTTGTCTCGCCAAATGCGTCCGGTCCCATCGTTGTTCTTGTACAGCGACTTCTTCTTGTTCCCGCCATCGGCAAATTTTACTAGCAACGGCTCTTTGGCACCCGGGATCGGGTTGCCGTTGAACATCTGGAAATGCTAACATCGTAAGGTAAAATTTTTGGGTCTAAATTTGGTACCGCTCCCGAGGCTCGAAACTGCGACAGCCGAAACAACCGCTTAACCGATGCGATCGCAGTTGGAAGACTCGATACGCAGAGACGCTGTAAGGCAGGGATTAGGGGTGGTCTTTAAACTAGCAGTTAAAAGATCTAAGTTTAACTGTCATTTCTGAACTGATGGGGGGCTTAACACCCTGTGATAGCAACTCAGATAAAACTATTCTATATATTAGTCTAAGCACAGCAATAAATCACCTATTCATTTTTTTTATTTATATTGAACCATGCATGTTTATTTCAAAGAGCGAAGTTATTATTCTGGTTCTATTATCAGTTTTGGATATAGAACTCTTTCTAAATACATATTCAGATAAACTTGCCTGATTTTAGTAACTAACTACTACCTATAAACTACTTAAAATTATGTCTTAAAAAATCTGGACAATGAATTGTCTTCAGTTTCGAATTGAAGAAATTAAATAATGTATGTTTCGAACATATACTCGTAAGACAATAAACACAATTTCACAGGTTTCCCTGTCCTTGATACCATGACACAGAAGTAGTAAATAGCTCGCTGTTCATCCGGTAAATACCCAGTTGAGCGGGCGAGTTGGTTTAAGACGTATTAACTGATTATTTGCATGGCATTCTTACGGCTTCTAGAATACATAAGAACCTGTGAGCTCTTTATTTAAAAGGAATCAACGTAACGATGTTTTTCAACGGCATGCGTTCCTTTCTGGCTCGACTATTACATATGTTTTGCTTTTTTCTCGATGCCTAGGTAAAGATCACTAAAATGGGGAATTGGTGGAATTTATTATGGTTCTTTTCTAGATACTTACCTGGATAATCTGCTCGCATTTCTCCCTAGATTCCATCCTTGCGAAGCCGACCCCCTTGCTTTGGCCATGGGTGTCGCGCAAGATCCTCGTGGACACAACCTGGCCGAACTTGGCCAACAGTTGGTCAACATCATTCTCCTTGAAATGCGGTGGCAGGTTAGCCATGTACAGGTTTGTCGGATCCTGCTCTTGTTGCTGTAAACACCCATTTAAATATGTGTAGCAATCGCCCTGTAGCTCACTAAACATATCTATGAAATCATTGAGATTTTGTGACTCGAATTATTATCGTGACTTTAACTGGACTTGAAATAACTTTGACAAGATCATAAAATTACTGTAAACATTTTCTATCAGTTCTCACAATAACTTTGCAAATACAAAACCTTTGAGTTAGAGACTTTGGCAAACTTTTGGTGGAGTTGATGCGCCTTTTGTTTTATTTACATTTAGCAGTTCAGGGTACGGTTATTTAAATAAACTTTAGTGACATTGTAACTTTGGCAATATTATTGTTATCAAAAGCGTTAATCGTTAACCACGTAGAGGCTGTTTCTGAGAATGTAAAAATTAGCTTGAAGCCCGCATAGATTATCTAGACACTGAAGCGTCAGCACTGACGTAAATCAGCATATCGATCTAAATATACTAAATAATATTACGTATGTAGGTGTTATCAACGACATGGGCATAGTATACATCAGCATAGAGATTATGAAGCTAGTTAAACTCGCATACACACTAATTTAATATCGAAAGCATAGAAATACCCGAGCCCAGTAGCGAATACATTGTTATAACGCTGAAGCAACGACAATAGATAAGTAGAATTAACAGGATGAAATGTCTGAAGTATAGGATTAAGTAAGCGTTATTTGCGTCCAAAATGCGCACCATTGAGGGAGTGAATACTTACAACACATTAGTGTTAGACCTTTTGTTCGATATCTCGTCGAACCGAATAACCACTCGTGATGTTCCCACAAATGGACTGACAAATGAATGATCGGAAATTCCGGTGACGATGAAAGTTTCACCGTGACATTGCAAAACATGAACCGCCCATTATGTCGATGATCTAAACACAGGACCTACTTCATCTAGACACTTTAAAACATCTATTGAACAAACATAGGCATTATCTTGCTGTTAGTCTATTCACTTCAGGACAGGATCTTGCTACAAGTATGCAAAATATGTAACTTCAAATCTAGCAAGTGTTACAGATAGAGAACACGGCTTTAAGTTTTAATGCTTAATAAAGTATTACAGCATTTTTCAAGAGATAACAGGGTACAGTACTAAAGCTATAAGTAAAGGTAGAGGGGAATAAAGGATGGGACTGACGGCAGAGGGCAAAATGTTCGGGTAATCTAAATAAATTGTGAAAGGCGCTAAAGCATCGTTATGCTTTCAGCTGCCTCGTAACAGTTATAAGACGTGGCTGGAGTACTCTGTATTTGTGTTTTATTCCTTTAAAGAGGTATTATCTCTCGTGTAATGTTTCTTGCTTTAATTTCACACTTGCTTTCCCCTTTAGCTTAATGGTTTTGTTTAATTTGTATGTTTGTGTGGAATAATGGAGTTCAGGAGCTTTATAGTTCGGGTCCCCCAGTGTTCGTAAAGGTGGATGTAATCTTAGGAGAAAGACAGCGGATTAGGAGCAGGCGGTTAGTCATAATAGTATTACTTGCATGCACAACGTACACGGTTCAGTCTACGCAGGAACCAGATACCCACTTTAGCCATCTGGGCCTGAACACCTTTGGCTTGTAATCCTTTTACAGCTGCTTCCGCTGACGCGATCGTTTCAAAATCTACAAAACCGTAACCTGCGAAAACAAAGTGAAATAGAACATGAAATAATGAGCCTGCCTCAGCCGCTCAATTAAGGTAAAACGTTGGTTATTACTTGGATGATACATGCTTCGTTACACTGAACTTCTAGAATAAGTAACAACTAGAGAACGTCAGAAATATGTTTCTAATGAGCACGAATAATGTGCCTACTCGAGAGTAGCGTGTTGGCAATTGTGACACGAGTTGAAACTGTGACAAACATCAACTTACTGTGCAGTATTTTTAAAGACGTAAAATTAAGTATCATTTGTGCTTTGGTGCAGTAATATAATATAAGTAGGTAGTGAAAATGATATCTACCGAAAAAAAAGATTATTCATTTAAACAATTATTAACAAGAAGAATGAGAACAATATCATAAATATGAATAAAATTGAATGTACATAGGTTCTAGTGTTCGTGCATATATTGGAAAAAGTCTCACCATAGATGGATTAGTTTAATGAAGGTATATGGTATTCTAGAAAATATTAATGTATTTTTAATCAATTGATTGTCATAGATGCAAACGTCTATTCGAATAAGCAGGAATATAATACTTATTAAAAATCAACTTTTATACATACGTGAAAATACTATGCACAGATTTAATGCTAGAAGTAGGTATAGTTCTAGTAGAACTTAAGTTTATCAGCTATGATAGTGTTAAAGGACGTACGTTTATGAATTTTCTTTACCTTTACATTTATTCGTATTTTTATCCAATATTGCTTTTGTTGAAATTATGTTGCCATACCTGGAACAAAACAGATGAACATCAACGACGATCCGCGCACACAAATCGTGATCGATGTAAACGGATACTTAGATAACTTACATCTGGCACATTTGGACGAGGTCCTTATCAGTGGTGTTCTGGTTAAGTCCTCGGATGTATAGGTTGGTGCGGCTGAGTTGTTCGCCGCCCAGGCCGGTTGTAGAGGCCGAGGAGGCGGGCGGAGGCGGCGCCGTACTCAGGCTGGTAGAGCGGGTCCCTCCCGCAGACCCCGTGTTTGAAGAAGATGACGAGGCCGTGTTAGCCGGCGACGCGGCCGTAGGCACTCTCGCCCCTGTCGTCGCGCATCCACCTCCCATAGTCCCGCCGGAGTACTGCAATAACAAGTCCTATATTACGCTATGCGTCATGTCTTTTAACAGTTGGAACCACTTTCTGTTCCGTCGTTGGAACGTTGTTTTAAGAAAATTATGTTTATTGATGTGGCTGGATGCTTGTTGGAATGTGGTTTAATTTGAACATTGTTTAATGTAGGTAAGGATCCGTGTAAAGACGTAACTAAACTGTACCTACATACACACATTCACTTTAGATATTATAGGTAAAAAATTGTAAAACCTACGCAGCTTAAATCCCTGCAAAAACAATTGTATAGAATCATAGATCCTTAAAATTGCCCACGTTCAGGTAAAATAGTCTCTAAACTCTGAATCATAAAATTTAAAAGTAACTTTTAAAGGCCATAAAGTCAAAATGGCGAGAAACAAAAACAGTAACCCAGAATTATATCTGTTTAAAAACTTAGTTCTCGTTAACAGAAGTCTAAAAACAAACTAAGTAACAACCTGGGCTTTCACGGGTGTCGTAAAATGAAGAGATTTCGCTACTAAATTGAGCCTACAAAGGCTACAAATCTTGAGAAGCGTATAACAGTTTCAATTCTAATTGGTACGATAACAGTTTTAGAAGTTCCCTTTTGGCCGTGTTCCATTTCGTTTTAAACTTTGCTTTGCTTTACTTGATAGATTTACCTTTCGATTTTGTAGCGGCAAATGGATACATCGAACTAAGAAACGTAGCGATACCCTTCTAATCTAAGGGTATAATTATGTAGATATATATTTTGCATCGAATCCCACAATATAACTTGTCTTCTAAAGTATTGCTTTACTAAAGCATCAGTTATTAGTTATTACTTATTCTCTGCTGGAATTTATACTATCTATCCTAAAACACTGTTAGCTCAAGATAGGCACGTCGGCATTTCTACTCCACAAACATGAACCTAGTAGTAGAGAAATGTTTCAGAACTCGCTACAATCCGCTAGAGAATAGTTCTTCATTTCGCTTTGTTATACCTCGTTATTCTAACACTCGCTCTCCTAACACCGATCTTATCTTAGGCATGTAGTAATTTAGCCTGTGTTCAGACTCGTGCAAAATAAGCAACGCACTACCTACATATGTACATATGCACTACCTAACATATTTATGTTACACACACATAAATATGTTTAACGCAATTATTTACTTACTTCTCTACCCGTTCTACTTACATTAAATATATTTATACCTGCCTACGTAGTAGGTATACTAAAATCAAAGAAATGTATTATATTTAATTACTTACTAACATATGCTTTCTATATTGCGCCACAGAATATAATCGGCATGATGACTACAATTTTTTTTGGATAATATAATTATATTCCTCAAAAGATAAACAATCTTTTTGACATGTGACGTCACGAGTAGATTTTTCATAGTAACTGTGGGGGCGCTCTGTTTCGCGAGAAAGGGTCAGGAGATACCTCCTGTAGAAACTTTAAAAGCTTATTTCTCCGCGATTTATTTAACGATTTTGCTTATTTTTTTTTTTCAATTATTGCATTCATTTTTAACCTTCTTTATGAAAGTAATATTTATTTGTTCATTTTTAATAGTAGTCATCATGCCTATTATAATAGTATGATTGCGCTTTCATGCAAAATTGTTCGAACATTATGATTCCTAACGCCCTGTGCATATTTTATTTCATTATTATAATTGTATTGTTGTAGCTAATTATAAATATAGCTAAGTTACTTAAATACGAAATACCTAACACACTTTATTACTAACTGAATAATGGACTGCCACTGCCAAGTTTGTTACTTCAAGTTGAGTCACAAAGTCGGACGAAACTAAACGTGGCTTTTAGTTTCGTCGTTTACTAAGCACAAGTATTAAGATCTACGTTTTATGGCGGTAATAATATTATTTATAACACGTCTAAACTTTTATCCCAAGTAGTAATAAACTAATAAGTGATTCTCGTCTTAGCAAAACGGAGCGAGAGGAGAGCCGCCGGCGCGGCGTGCGAGGCTCCTAACATAACATAACTGTAGATAGTCTGCGGCAAACATTTATTATATGTAATCGAATAACGTGACGAGCTAGTCATTCACCTAGTGTCAAGCGTCACCGCTGTACATAACAGTTGCAATGACACCCTAATGTACATCGACCGACGACACCTCATAAGTCTTATAACCCTGAGAAATCCAGATAGTGTGACAATCTACCTACACATAATAATATAGTTCTAAAATAGTATGGGATCAATTTGGCTTGAAGGTGCATGCATTAAAAATAAAAAAGGGAGATTTTTTTGCCAGATGGACGAATAATTTTTTTGTTAATTTAACCTATAGATATTTAACATTAAATTAAGAGTTGATTATTATGATAATCAGGCTGTGAGTGCAACCTTCTGCCTAATTGATAAGTACTATATTAGCTTAACAGCTTGATTTGCTTGCTGTCTTCCTTGCTTGCTTGTTTTATGAGCCCTAGGTGTTCTGCAGAATCACAGAATTTTTTCTGTAATTCTGCGGAACACCTAGCGACACCTAAGGCTCATCAGAAACGGAGTAAAACCAGTTACTAGTCCGAGGTTTATCTCCTTTTTTAAATAAAATCCTTAATTTAGTGTTAGGTAAGTACTTAAGTACCTACGTTATATTTTGTCAATGACTCTATTGACTCTACATTTACATTGGAAATAACTGTAATGTTCTCGACGGGCGGCCATTAGTTATTTAGCCGAGTAATGAGAGTGGTAATGAACGCATGCCGATTCACCACGCGTAGTTCTAGAGAAAGCACCTATTCCGTTGCGCCTGACAAACTTGTAATTGTCACATGAACTTGGCAAACGACGAGATAAATAAATAGATCTCTGTTGAACAGTAGCTCATCTGGGCAATAGCTTAATCATCGCTTATTATTTTCAATGTTCATGTTGCTATGTAGTATATTGCATGGAACTTGGTGCGTAGATGTGTTAGGTCCTTGGAGTAACATAGGATACTTTTAATCTCTAAAATATTTCATGTGGAATATACTGTTTGGAGTTTGGACAATTCTACGCGTTAAAGTCGCTTATGTAATAGTTTTTTTTATGCCTAGGTGCCTAATTTGTTTTTGTTCTATGGGAGATTGAACCCTGGAAGAATATTTTACAGTAAGTATTTTCTAAATATCACAGATATTAGAATAGTAGGTATTTATAGTAAGCGACGATGCCGATAAATGGCAAAACTTTCCCAAAACATACATACAAAAAGTACACAGCAAAATGCAACCAATTAATAATACTTGAAGATTTCTCGCGAACAGCCATCATGGAGCTCAAATTACGTGCCATATTTTCCACTACTCTGTGAAGCAGTTTTCTCTCTGAAGTGCAATACCTAGAAATGTGTACGAGTGTGATTGCGTGCGTAGTTTTTGTAACCGACTCGGTCCAAGTTCCAACTCATACCTACACGACTATACCAACGACTGGCATTAGTCAACTCGCACTACAATGAGAGCGAATAAAACCGATGGTAGCTCTTATACGTACAGTCCTCCGTACAGTCCCGAACTTTACCAACCTTTATGGTTAAAGACATAAGGTCCATTTCGGGTTTTTATAGCTTTTGTGGGAGACTGTACCCGTGGCACGTGTTTCAAGCATCGCTACGGTTTGTATATTTGTGAACAGTTAGTTTAAATTAACGAAGAGGCTCGTGGCGAACTAGAAATAGCAATTTAGTTCGATATACAACTATTTAACGAGAAACTAATGACTAACGTTCCTATATTGGTTGTCGTATGTTTGAATGGGTTTAATTATACGACTTATCTATAAGGTGATTAGTTGGAGCATAGTTTGTCTTGTTAATAGTAATTTATAGTTGTGCGAGATTATGTAATAGAATTTGTATAGAATCGATACCTATTTGAATGTTTACTGGGAAAGGACTACTTATTAGGTAGGTGGGTATATTCGTTTCTACTTGTGCCAACAAGAACTTAATTAATATTTGGGTTTCTCTGTTACATTTATCTAATATAACATATCTACTTTATAACTAACAAAATAACAGAGCTTTCGCAAAAATGAAAGTAGAAAGTTTCAGAACAATATCCGGCGTTGTTTCCAGACCTTGTTTTTGTGGCAATGCATACTTATATGTAATTTATTTACTTCGTGAAAGTTACAGCTTTCAGGGTAATTGGTAAACCTTACTAGTAAACTATTTGAGGCCGACTTTTTAGGCAAAGGGCAAGCTCTATTGAGTCAGGGTTTCTACATAGTTGTCACTACAAAGAAAATCCTGTTTATCCAATATGTAAGTAACTCTGTTCTGTCAGTCTGTCTATTTACCTGAATGTGACTATTAAACCGCTGAACTGAACCGACCGTGATAAAAAGTATGGAGTAACACAGAGAAAGGATTGAACTCTGGGGAAGGACGTACCTACCTCTATAGGATGCTTTTTATTGCGATGATCTTGCTCACGTGCGACGTCACAGGCATTGGGTATTATCACAGAGCTATGAAGAATATGACGCAACGCATCTGTGAGTATTATATTATTATATTAGTATAAATTTGGCTTAGTTTGGGGCTAGATGGCGCTGCGTGAAATGTGCACACATATTTTATTTTATTTATTTATTTATTTATTTATTTACGGTTATATTCTATAGTCAAGTTTATTATTTATTAGTTTACTTCGGGTTAGATTCCCGCGACAGGACAAGTATTTGTGCACAGAAAAAAAGCGCAAATACTTGTTCTGTATCTGGGTGTTGTGGGACCATGGTCCTCGTAGTTGGATCCCTAGATACAGGGGATCCTAGTCCAGGATCTGTGTATGTGATCGTTGGGCGTTATTATTTTATTATTTGGGCGTTACTGTATGGTAAGATGATGGTGATGATGAAACATACTATGTTTATGAAGTGTAAGGTAAGCAAAGAGTAGCGAGGTATAAAGTGGCATTCCCACCTCTTTGGCTACCCAAAAAGACAATGAAGTAGTGATGGATTAATTAGCATTCGCATTAATTTTTAGCATGTTGAAACCCAATCAGCATTACGCAAATGAAGTGTGGTTGCAAAATTCTGTGAAATATGATATTTCATTTCAATTTAGTTCATTTTGAATTTAATTTTAAAAATAAAGTTTTATTTCATGTTTCATTTCATTTTTCATATAATTTTTCATTTCCATTTTCATTTCAATTTTAATTTTATTTTTCATTTCTATTTCATTTCATTTTAGCAAATAGCATAGCAATAACAATTAGCATGCTAAGACTCGTGAATTAGCAATTTATGAAATTTACGCAAAATAGCATTAATTGCCAACGCTACAATGAAGAGATTGGCACCTAGGTGGAATTAGAAACCGCATGCAGGTTATTTACATAAACTGTTCGCCTTTTGCTCTACATCCTTTCTAGTTTAAACAGTTTAATAACATCTAGTCTTAAATCTCAGTACCTATTAAATGTCTCACATTCAAGATAAATAAATCATATGTTACGCTACTGACTTAAGTTGAAGCCAAACTTTACTTAACTCAATTTAACCCCGGACTCCTGAATTCGACATTTCCAGAACATCTTTGAGGATAGGTATGGTACTTATTCCGCGAACGAATTTAGGATGTAGGATGTCCCGTGTACGAATTTAGATTCGTAATCCAATTGGAGTTATAGGGTCAATATCTACTAAGGCAAAAAGAAAAAATATTGAAATTGTGGCTTGTTTATCGGTTTTAGTAAGTATCTTATCCGTAAACTGGGAGTAAGTAGAGCATTTTCACTAGATTTTTAATCAAATATAGTTTTCACTTAGCTATTTAGGTGGGTTTATACCCGCTACCGAGGTGGGTAATTGTGGCAATTTGCGGTAACTGCCGGAACGACCACCGCTGCGATACATAACTTTGAAATACGGGTTAACAACTAATATGATGAAATTATCAGATCTTTTGGAAACCGAAATGACCAGAATAATGAAACAATTTATTAATGTTAGCCGCCCCATTTACGTTCATTTTCATCTGAAGCCTACTTACCATGTTTTAAGCAGGATTTAAAGAAATTTACTAACTAAGACTGTATTACATAGTATATCCCAGTTTAAATGCCTAAACGCCTTTTTGTCTTCAGTTAACTACACAATTGAGCTTTCGGTGAAAGAAAACATCGCAAGGAAATCTTAGCATGGTGGGTGACATTTTCTAGTGGTAGCTAGACATGCCTGTCTGGCTAGCTACCACCTGTAGCCAAGTCCGTCAACCAGTCCACCAGCCAGCCCATCCAGGCTTAGCGTTGTCGACGATTTCGAACATACATGGCTGATATATTTCAGGTGAAATGTGGTGAAATAGTAAGGTATTAAAAAAATAGGCTTGTATCAAATACAACACACCCACACCTACCCGTATTATTACTATGTTGATAGCCTACATCGACCATGCATCGCATATTATAATACTTATTCCAACATTACAAAACTTCACGAAGTTCATTGCAATCACTATTAGTGCTCTTCTATTCAGAAGTAAAGCTTCGTAATAGAATTGTGCATATAATTGGTTTTGTCAAGCTCGTTTTGATCAGGGTGTTTTAGTTGACAGACAGGTGGACTTGTAATTAAATTAAGGCAGCCGCAAAATACGCAATGCGCACCGCTTTCAGCCCAATATCACTTGGCTGATTTTTAAATGGGGTGGTTTAATATGGCTAGACAGGGTAGCCCTCCCATTCCCATCGCATTCCCTCATCACTATATTTATCCTTTTTGTGATATGATCGGATAGTAGCAGCACAAACATAGCTATTAAACTACGTCGCGACGGGTCGACATTATGTCGGCCACCTGTAATTTAGTCAATTTAACTTTATTATCTGCTGGGCATTTCGGAAGGGTAATTAAGTGAGTCAGAGCGATCCTCGCGGGACCGTTAGGGTTACCAGCTCACAGGGTTACCAGCTCACAGGGTTACCGGTTTCAAATGTATGTTTGATAGTGCCAGCCAACCTTTTGATCGGTCTTCTCACATAGCAAAAATAAAAAACCCTTCGGTATTTTTCAAAGCTCTGTGAGTCTTCTCTTTTGCAGATTTTTGTAGATTTGAAGTAATGGTACACAATATATACTTAGTCCAAAACGTAATAACGGTAATGGTAATACTGAAATTAGGTAAATGGTTTCAGTTTGTATTAAATGCATTCAGTTATCGTATTAATCATGGTTTGAAATTCCTTATAAAATATTAATTTCATAACTATGTTAGATACTTTTTGATCACGGGAATCCAAGTCCGTTATAAAATGTAGCTACCATGTAAAAGGATTTAAAGTCCATGAAAACAGGAGTGTTGCCACCCCAGCAATAGTATACTTCGCTAGTTTAGTTACATTGTTGCAGGAAATTCCAGTGTTTTGGCGAGATTTAGAGCCACTTCGACGCTCCGTTGAGACAGCCCACTGAAATTAAACGTAATGCTTTAGCGAAATTAAATACCGTATTGCGAGATGAAGTTGTGAACTGTCGGAGAATTGAAGGTAACAAAAGATTTATTGCGTTTCGGAGATGATTGCTTGAGATTTGTTGAAAATGCTTTATGTCAGGCTGTATTAAGGTGAGTTAGAGTTTCGGTAGAATTTTTAGCAAGTTTTGAGTTTTGTAAGCTTACCTAAATGGGAAACCAAGAAAATAATTAGTTTTATATTTCATCAACACAAAAGTTTAAATATAAATCTATCTTCGCATTACAGACGTTTCACTCCCAACCAAAAAAGAGACTTCAAATCAGTCTGACTCAGCTTCGACAGGTGTCATGTCAAGACTTCGAGGATGCTTGGAGGTGGAGTAGTCACCTACACCTCCCACATTCTCTCCCCTTCAGCAGGGTGACAACCCACGAAAGTAATCACGAAGCATGAAACTTACCGAAACTTCGACGTCGACTTAACAAGTTCGTGAATAAAGCGGTTTTTTTGTAAAACCACAGAACGCGTTTTGATATTCCGATATCGGTGTTGAGAAGTTGGTAAAAGATTACGCCGTGTCCCTTCCTGATGTTGTAGGTATAAATAACTTCGGATAATCGATCTGGCAGCTTGTGTTTTTTATTTCTTGATGCTTTGTTTTTATCGGTCTTTTAAAGACTTTAGGTTAATAGGTATTTTTAATCAATTTCAAAACGCTTAATATTACCTCATCCGATTTCACGGTTTAAGAATTTTATTTCTCAAAAGAATTACAAAAAATTCACTTAAAGAAAAAATAAAAGATTTCGCAGACATTAATTTAGCTATTTACTACATAATTTAGAAGATATAATGTTAATAAAGGGAATTCTGTGGATACACGCAGCTTTTCGGATTTTAATTCAAAGAAAATTTAAATAACTTATATGTATAGGTACACCTATTAACTATTTAACTATAAGTGCTTTTTTATTCCCGTCGGTTGCGTTTTCGTTTAGAACAATAATTACTATTCATTATTACGTTCTGTTAGAAACGTATTTAGGGAAGCAGTTGTTTGTTATTTGCAATAGCAATTTATCAAGTTCAATACGTTCCACCCAAACATTACAATGTAGCGTAGGGTACTTACTACTTAGTAGGCAGCTTTTGTTGTAAATATTTTACAAAAAGTTTCACGCATTTCCACTTTGGTATTGAAGTATTTTTAACTAATTAATATACCTACCCACTTATACCTCCTACTCTATACACCGCAGTTGTAATTTATCGCTACATATAATTATCTAGGTACCTGGGAGGTACTGTGTAAAAAGAAAGCTGTTATTAACTTACTGCATCTTTTTATCGTTATTTTCTTCAAGTTATTTTAAGTAGAGCAGAGCGTCAGCTTACATATTTTTAGACCACAAATAATTTCGCCAATTTTGATAATTATCTGAGAGATGTGGCTGTCCACAAATACAAAACCTCAACTACTAACAGAAAAAGGCCAATTTCCCCAACTCAAAGCATTGCTCTATTTCGATTATCTCCAGATAGATATACAAAACGTGTGTAGCACGCCGATCTGTCAGTACCATTAATTATTTTGGAATCGAAGATAAGTGACCTGCAAAGAAAGAGTAATGGCGTAAAATGCGGACTGACTAAGATTGATTCCGATTATGGGCCCAATAAATTGAGAGCGATTTGGTGTTAAGAGGAAATAGGATTCTTTTTTTGTGGAAAAGTGCAAGTTAACTGCGAGAAAGTGGGTTGATCGTTTTGAGAGAGCTGGCTGTAAGTTGTAACAGGGTTGACGTTGACCTACATTTTGTGTAATCAGAATCTTCTGTCAGAGTAAGTACATCTTTAGCTATCGATTTTAATGTCGTGAACTAAGGCCAAAATCGAACGCGCTTGGTTTGGGACAAGGGCTATAAGTACGATGGGTACCTACGTGAACGAAAAGTGCATGGAAAATAGCCGGCACGCGAATAAGAAGTTCTGCCCCAATTATTTGGTTTGATAAATCAATGGGCACTCTAGCTCCTTCCACTGCATATCAGCGAAATAGCTGCCCAATGTTTTCTGTTTTTCCATCTTTACTAATTTCAAACAAAACTTTGAATACCTTCGCTGCACGGTATTTATTACTAAGGGCGTTAATAAAATTAACATGTACATTGTACAAATGTGAGTTTGTTATTTATTTAAAAAAGGCTACTTAAAGGGTTTAGCCAATTTTTTTGTACAAATATGTAAGGTACCTACGACTAAGTACTTTCTAACTTCAAAAACCGAAAAGTTGGTACGAATAACACCATAAAAACCCAAAAGGAAATGTCGCCCAATAAAATACATCCTCATAATTTCTGGTTGTTACATTACATTGAAAATTGATAGCGTACCATTTTCCGAGTTTTGTTACACAGCCGAATTTAACGATACGATAACGGGCACGCACGCACACATATACACGTGTAGCTATAGGAAATGACGTAATGATGTTGATGACGTCACGCGCAGAGGGGAGGCGTATCTCGGATAGCTAGGGGTGGCAGTTAAGTAGAGACGACTGTTATTGGCTGAGAAGAAGGTTTTATGTGTGATAAAGATACTTATTAAATACGCGCGTGGGATGAAGTCATGCGGAAAATATGTTTTTCTGTGCCATATATTCTGGTTTTACTACACACAAGTAATATTAAGTATAATAATCCAGAACAGGATTCGATACTGCAATGGTTTATGGGAAACCATGTCTTATTCAATTATTCAGTTAGGGCTAATCCTTGGTTATGCTTATCTTACCTGCAACTCAAGACACGAGCATTAGTTAAAGGTAAGTAGGTATCTTTGAAATATAGAAACGATTTTATAGCTGTAGTCGTTTAGAGTAATATAAAATATCGTGATAGTTTTAACCTCTCGAATATCAGCATATGAGATAACAACAGAATAACAATGCATGCGTGTTCGATTCGATATCGAGTCGTTGGCTAAGAGTTTAACAAAACTCTCTTCTATTATATATGTCACCGTCTTAATATAAAAACCGTTTGTTTATAAAAAAAACTAAAATAAAACCGGTTATTTATAAACTGTCGATTTATTGCAAACTGACAATCTGTTTTACAATAACACGGATGATATTTCGATTATTTACAAACAGTCGGTGCCTAGCGGTGAGTTTATAAAATAACGGATCTTTTAGCGTTTAATTGTGAACAATGCACCAATATTTGCTGTAATTGATTGTTTTCTTAGAGTCACTAGTGGCTAACCAGTAGGTTATGACAACGTGTGAAACGAGGAGAAGTGTTAGGTTAGTTTTCACCACACTATAAGTACACAATTACGAAAAGACGAAGTGATGCCGATTATTATAAATAACCGAAATATCGACCGTTTTTTGTGAGACGCATTGCCCGTTTGTGATTAATCGTCAGCTTATAAATAACCGCGTTTTTTTTATAAAGGTTCTTACAAAATGACGGTGACATATAATATACTAACTTTTCGGGTTAATTACGATGACCTCACCCACAGAAATATTCCAAATCACATGGTAACCCTGTTCAACAGTTGTTCCGTCAAGCGCGTGCGTGTCACGTCACCGACACAGCTCTGCCATCAGTTACTACCGCAGTCCATACCACATGCGATCCCATATATTCCACATCAATAGTTATTCAAGTTCCAATCAACGCTAATTAGTACCATGTGTGAATGGGAGGCGAGATTTATGTTCATTTCAGTTTAGCATCAGGCCCATTCAACTCGTCATACATTGGATGGTAATAGTAGGTGGGCATGCTATAAGGATCCCAGTATAACAAAAACGTTTTTTTATTTTATTTTAGATATGGCAACAAAATGATTTTGAGGTTATAATTGCCACCGGTCTCGTGTTGTTTTCTTTTCGTGAATTTTCAGTGCTTCTTTATTTAGCCTAGATACTCTTTTTGTGTTTGTGTATTGTGATGTCGTGTTAAAAACAATGAAGGACAATAGCCGTAAATGTGCTTAATGCAATGCATCATCAGCGAAAAAGCCGAGTCTGTTCAAGGGTAAATTACACAAAACTCATACAATATAATTTGAGGTTATGTACTTATTATTGAGTTCATTGTGGATTTGGAATTAAACATGTTAATTATGTTTTGCAGAATGCTATCATGGGCAAAGTTTTGTATTATGTATTTTGTATTATGTTTTTTTAAATAAAATCGCTCTCAATTTATTATTCACAATGTCATGTATGCAATAAATATGAAAATTATAAAATCCTATGCTTTTATTTTTGCGAATTGATGTAGTTTTGTCCCTATTATAAGATAGTTTATCTGATAATACAATGGGGCTGCTCTACAATTAATTACTATTGACATTAATTTATCAATTTCAATAGTAATTAATTGTAGATAGGCCCTTTTATCAATTCAAATCTATACGAATAGAATATTTGAATTTTCCGCCTTTTTTAAGTTTCCAAAGGGTCCCACTAAAGGCGCTAGTACTGAATTTCACAACCACTTTTTTTGTATGAAGATGCCATTCTTCTCCGCTAGGAGTAATAGTATTCTGTGTTTAGCATACAGTGTTATGATTTGAGTCAAGCGCTGCTGTAGGTGTTAAGCTATGCAGTTGAAATTTTGCGATGCTTACAAAAATAACGTTTCTTCGAATTGCGAAATATCGGGTTTATTTGTGTACATACTCATAGGGTAAATCTATATACCCTGTCTTTTATGTGCATGGAATAAATTTGCTGTAGTAGTAGGCTAGTAGCTATTAGGTATAGCCACCTAAGATCAAAATGGTATGTACATCAGTTATACTTATTCTGATATTTAGATTACAATTTGTAAACAAATATACCCGGTGCGGAACGAAAACGAATAAAAGATAAAAAGATGTAAGTAAATGTTCATTTACCGTCCTTGAAGGTCCTCGGAATCCCAGTCCATCCCTCTTCTTCCAAGCGTAAAGCAGCGAAAAAAGGAAAGCATAACATAACATTACTTACAAAGTTTGGGTAGGTAGTAAAACTGGTTGCACGCAATGCAAGTGTTTGTTTATTGCAAAAGCGCGGGAAATGGTTAACAAATCATATATTAGAAAAAAGCTGAGAAATTTAATGATGGATGATAGAACAAGTTGTCAAAATGATGCCACGTATCCCTCAGTAATTTCAATGTAACTGCTTTCATGATTTATTTCGCTATAATGCGGACCATGCGCGAGTTTCCACGCTGAATTCTCCTGAATGAAGCTTCAGCGTTGAGCCACAATACTAAATATGTTAATGGTTGAGCGACTAAAACAAACATAAATAAAAAAAGACACTGCACAGTAATCACTGCAATAACTAGAAAAAAAATCAGATATGGAGAATTAATTTGTTTGTCGCTCTTGTCGAAGGCTTGTTAAAGCCAATTCATTACAACCATAGACATATATATTAAGGACAGGCCTAATGACAGGTTAAAACGTCGCTTCAAAGTGGGAGCCAATTTCACAGATTGGCATCCACTAGCGCTCAGTCTGTGATGGAAGTTAGAAGGCATCGGTCGAATGTCACAAACAAAATATGCCAAGTTGTATTGTGAAGGGTTGTACAATCTATACTCAAAATTGCAGTAAAAAGAAAGAACAAGTTTCTTACCTCAAGTAATTCAATATTTTCAATATTACACTCTGTTTTGTAACAAAATAATCGAATTTATATTTGGAATAATCATTGTAAACATAAACATTGACGGACATAATGGCAGTGATAGGCACCTAATTTTCTCAACTTGTCGTAGTTCACGCGAAATCTAATAGATGGCGCTGACTTTTCCCACGCCATTTTGACAAAATAAAATGTTCCTTCGGGCATATTCTGATATATAAATCTATGATTACAACCATATACTTCGTATATCATAACTATAATATGCTGGTTCCTACGTATGTTAGATTAACACGAAGTAGGTATAGATTGCTCTTACACGCACATCGTATGTCAATAGGGTAATCTATGGGGCTCCTTATACGACCATTAGATAATAATGATTAGGTACCACTTACTTGAAGGATGAGGAAGGGAGATTGTGTGGCTTCGAATAGACAGAAAAGCAAATAGGAATTTTGTAGTCCGATTTATTAGGATGATTACTATTATTTAGTACCTACCAAAAAAATTAAAAAATGTATGTATTATTTGGCGTGTGCAATAAAGTGTTTATCTATCTATCTATCTACCTACATAATCTATAATTTTACTAAAAAAAGCTGTAACTTGTAAGATGAGAAGATGATAACTTGAAAAAACATTCAGCTTGTTTATTTTAGGCTTCAAAAATCTTAACCGTTGTTTAGCTTTCTCTCAACCCAGCATACCAGTAGTGGGTATTCGATAATTATAATCTAATAACTGGATTTTTGCCAAAACACCAAACTCGAGGGAACTTAGGACACATCGTCGGATTCACTGACTCTTTCTGCAAGCGGCCAACTTGGCTAGGAGCTAGAACGTACAAATGACTAAGAAAACGCTGGTGAATCCGACCGATCCGCGCTGAAGCTCACGAAATGAAACATAAATCCATTCAATCTATTTAAATTGAGCACTCCATTTGTTTTATCGCCGTTTCAATCAGGGAATCGATAAATTCATTCGGTCTACGGCGAGACAGTACACTTGTTAGAACGTCTGTGAAATAGTTGTATTATTTCTATTTGTGGCTTGTAAAGTCTTTTTAATTGATGGATTTAAACTAATTTAACGACCATGCCAAATAATTTGTCAATCCTAATTTAGCTAACCATCAGGCAGATTAAATTGACGGATGGGTGCTGAAAGCTCTCTGGAGCATTGGGTCAGTAGTACCTACCTCTAGCCACCACTAATACTATATTGGTAGTTAGGTAGATACCTACAGTGACTGGAGTATTGTGTGTTGGAATTATTTATTGAATGAACAATACACCAAATGCCAATTGTCTTTCTGACTGCCGCTGCCTTATCGATCTTGTTAATCGCTCGGGAAGATGTCATTGACACTGGTGCGTGTCCTAGTAGAACACAAAATTAGTATTTTACACAAGTAAGTACCAACTCATACATAAATAAATATGTGTGGACATTTCACACAGCGCCATCTAGCCCCATACATGGAATACAATATAACACCCAGACGCAGAACAAACATCTATGTTCATCACACAAATGTTTGTCCCGGGTAGGAATCGAACCCACAGCCCTCAGTTCAGAAGGCAGGGATACTACCAACTGAGCTATCGGGCCCGTCATGATTATGATAGATGTTTACCTAGCAAAATATTTACAGAAAACGTAAGTAGTCAAATAGGTACTATTGCAGGCCTTGAAAGGAGATCATAAACTGATAGATTACCTACTCAAATGGTATTTTCTTAGAAGCAAAAAATAAGCTTTCAATTCAAAGAATATTGAAGGCAGCCGTCTCAAGGGTTTCGTTCGCAGCAACAATTAGCAATCAGCGCGGGGGCGCCTGAATGCAAGGTAATTCAATTTGACCGTCCATCAGGAGCGGAGCTAAGAATCTCTTCAATTATCTAGTGTTAATTCTGTTAGCTGTCTGTTTATGTAACTGATATTGTATTCATGGAGTTTTGCTTGAACAAAGAACACGGATACGATGAACTTTTTGTCTACGACAGTTAGAACGAGATTATTGGTTTTATGAAAAAAGATGCGGTTTAGAGAGATTTATGTAGGTTTGTCATGTGCTACGCTATTGCTATCTAATCTTATTTATACCATGTAAACATTGTAAAAGCTTTGCATTTAATGGTATTTATTTTGTATAACAGTTAAAACAAAGGTTTCAAGCTAATTAAGTACCTACACTCTCGGACGATGACTCACAACAAAATTTTTGCAAACTTGTTCGTAGCCCGTACAACTAAAGAAATTAAACGAAGAAAAATGAAGTAGCGAGTTGAAATATTACCCACCCTTGTTTCCCGTCTGCGTAATAAATAGGCAGGGTCAAGCGCTAGGAGAAAAAAAATCGCTCGCAGTTCGAATTTAAATATCGGCAGCAAACCTAGCCCGCGTCACTCCAAGATTAACATAATTCAACAAAAAAACACCCCCTAGGGAAAATGCTTCTTTTTCACAAGGACCCGACCTGACCCGGTCGCCCCTTGGGCCTGTTCACAATACAGGACAAGCTCTGATGAAATTGTTTTACCAATATTATTCCTAGGTTAGCTAAAAATCAGAGCTTTTGCCTACCCATGTAAAATGAGGTGGTAGGAACAAAAAACCTGCTATCGTGGCTAATCACGTATTATTGGAAGAGAAACAGATTAATAAATTAGAGCAATAAGTTGTGAAACTTGCGACTTATTGAGCAATCGGTCAGCTAAATGAACCAAAGTTTAAGGACCACGGTAATGTAAGCAAAAGCACGTGAAACTCAGTAGATATCGAGCCGCGAGTTAAGATATATAAAATAAGATAAAATATACATTCTCAGAACCCATTTATCCTTGATCCGTTGACAAAGTACCCTGAAAATAATACCCCGAGTGGCTCATCACTAATGGTGCGAAAAAACACTGCTTATTTGAGATATGTTTTTAAGACGCTCGGGGGTGAAGGACCCCAAGACTTCCGGTGTGGCTGAAATAAATCTAATTCCTCGGATGACAGATATCAGCAAGCCTTGTTTATTTATACTTTCACCCCAAGTTTGAGGGTCGCACATGTGGGCCGCCCTATCTTATTGTACAGAAATAAACTATTATGCTTACGGTGTAAACGTATGGATGGGGTCACCGGTTTAAGAATGAAAGATGGATGAATATCACGTAGGGGCTTAAAAGTTTTTTGGTAACCAGGTGATGGTCCTATTCGGGTCAACCGGCCATATAGGCAACTTCCAAGTTCCATCGGTACCGCCCTACGAGCAAACTTAATTTCAATTTATTACATACTTATCGGATATGACAAGGTCATGTAAAATGTTCAAGTATATTTTTTTCACCAGTATAAACTTTGTGCTGATAGACTAGCATGCAACGTAGTCTAAAAAAGATGTTGAAATCAACGATTCTCAACGAGTATTTCAAAACTAGAGCACTACTAAACCTGCCCAAACAGTGTAGTATTTCGTCTCAAAAATAGGTCTACCAAAGACATACGAGGATTTCAGTCACTGATACACGACCCGACCTCTATCTAGAGTTGTAAAATAAACCAGGTACTCGTATAACTCAAAGCTCTTGACATGAAAAAGGTACTCCCAAATAAAAATTTATTCGGGCAAAGCGAAACCCCGCGAATAAATGTGGTAATTTCATTTACAAAAATTTTATTCCGTACCGCATTCATTTTAATATATCAACATAATCTTTGAGTGCGTGAGAAACCACGGACTTGAGTGGTTAGACTATCCAGACATGTTTCACAGGAACAAGGTAATTTTAATGATAGAGAGTACGTACCTACTTAGATTAAATTACTATTAAATGGTTCTCTATTTCTATCCCTTTATCTCTACTACATCAATGGTAGAGTATCAAAAGGTTTATGAATTTTATGTATTTTGTATAAATAGACACAAAGTTTTCAAAACGGAACCCTAATATTAGAAAATTACTGTGGGGAAAAGAAAATTATTAACAATCGAATAAAATAAGCATCTCTCACAGAAATGCAAATCAATGGCATAACCATCTTCACGTCTTTGAATTTATAATCGTATAAAGCGACACTTCCACTGTGGTCGGATTATGCAACCTACACACGACGCATTAAAGAATTAGGATGACACTCACGGCACGATAAAAAACTCAAGTTCCACACCGAAAAGCTTCTCTATCTAGGGTCGCCACACACGGGGGCGCGACGAATCTAACAAGCTCCCAGTTGTGACATCAGTGACAGCTGACGTATTTGGGTCGTTAATCAAACGGTCATAGATATATGTTACGTACAACTCGAACGCGGGACGGATGAGTTTTGCCAACGAATCGGAATCGTAGTCGTAAAACTCCGAACAATTATGTTTTTTTGTGTCATTACAATTTTGCTTTCGACTGTATGAGTTATGAATGTTGAAGGTTCTTATATTTTAGTTTTCTACTTAGGTATGTCTACACAAAAATAAAGCATAGGTATACGTCTTTGTGTTTGTATAATGAGCAAAGTACCTACCAATACATAATCGTAGATACGTCCACTTTTACGCGAAAGCAATTAAGATTAGTAAAAAACCTAATACTTAAGCAAGTATTAGGTTTTATACGGTTTTCATTTATTTGATTTAATGAGTAGAGAACTTAATGGCTTACCGGCTTTCTAATAACTTTGTTGTCCGCTTGAAACTCCAAATTGTTTCACTAACTATAGAGCAAATTATAATCACAATATCTTTAAACATACCTACTATATAATTAGAAGGTGTGTTACTGCTTAAGTTCCATTAATTCAACAACGTTGTCCTACTCAAACGGTTAACTAAGTATGTACTTATTTATAAACCCAACTGCAGTAAAACATCGACACCCCGTAAGCACGAAAACACAAAGTAACAAAGCAAAATCGCTAGTCGGAATCCTTTTCAAATCCTATAAAAAAACGAGTTCAGCGAGCGTCGGCGACCATGAGATAAATCCTGAAGGAGTCTCGTAATAAAACACGTACGACGCGGACGCTACATTTTATTTCAGAAAGCGATAAGGGGCGAGAAATTCCTTTACGATACTTGTGGAGTTTGAGTGGTGTGGCGCGGGTGTAGCTAGAGGGGCTCAAACTTAAATACACCATAAATTCTAAGACTTTTTGAAAAAGTCTTATACTTCAAGGCAAACCTTTTTTAACCAAAGATTGAGATGTTCTAAAAAAGCTTAGGTACTTCCCCTTTCTTCGAAAGTTCTGGTTACGTCCCTGGCATGTGGATGCAGTGTGGAGTGTGGACGCCCTTGTGAAACATCTGCTTCATGTCTGGTAAACCGAGTAGTGAAGCCGAGAAATGTGATGATTGGCTTCTATGGATAGCAGAAAAAATGAAGCAAAAACGAGGGACGCTATCGGTGTTAATGACCTCTATAATTGTAATGCCGACAAGCCAGTATAATGGCGCGTGCTCAGAAGATTTATAGTCACGTTCGTAACGTTTGTATTGACTCCATAAAGCTTTATCATTGTTCAGTAAACATCGTGAGTGTTTAATCTGCTTCTGAAATTCTCTAATCTTAACGTATTCAATTTGCAACCGTGTGGAGCAACTTGCTAGATCTAACATAACTTCTACATTAACTAGTTTTATGCAAATCACTGCGTGGTGTTGTTTTAAGTGCCCCCGCGAGACATTAATCATTTGATATTGTAATATTGTTTGTTAATGCACAACGCACAACAAGACGAGGGAGCAGAATTGATGGAAAGATGTCAACTAGCGGACTTTGTGGTTAATTATCTGACACCAAGGGGACGTTTTCGAGAAGTGGTTCACCGTTTTCTAAGCAAAGATTTGGAAATTCTATCAGGTTTGGATATTGCAAGGCAAATCCACGGTCTAGGTAATACTAACACTGGAATTCATAGTCAAGGTTGGGGCTTCTCTAGGGGATGATTCAGGCGGTGTGTGGCGAAGTCTAGTTTTATGCATTTCATAAACAAAATTAAGTAGCCCTCTATCTGACAATTCTGACATTGTCAAAGGCTATGAAAGTGAAAGAAGAATGATTCAACATTCAACCTCTATGTGAAAGTTGACTGATAGATTTTGGGGCTTTGTTCACCCCTTGACTATGAATATACCACTGTAAATCGTTGTCGACATCCTAGATATAATAAATATTAAATATATTTAGAGTAAAAAAGGAACAAATCCGCTTTTGTATATATATAGCGCTATAAGTAGATGGATTGGGTGGATCGCGAAGCAACATTTCCGAATACCCGATACCGAAAAGGGTAAGTATATAGAGCTAGAGTTTGACATCCTTGCTCGTAAACTCGGTCGTAAAATTAAACATACCTCATTAGAACATGCAGAAGATGGCGCCAGTTAAACATCGGTTTATTTACGGTATTCTTGAGACGCAGTAAAGTATCCCTATTTCGCCGAGGGCCGCGTAATGCAGGATGGAAAACAACCCGTGATTATTGGGCAAGGCATGTGTTTGGGGCACGTTCGCCGCGCATATTTTATGTTCTTTTGTAAAAGAAGTAAACGACTCGGAACGCTGAAACGCTAACTTGGAACTTATACGATCCATTTCAGAGAGCAATGCGGGATCATCGATGACTCAGTTTTGACGACGGCGACGGTGCACGGTGGTGGTATTAATCTTTATTTGCAAGACACGATAAGCCAGTACGTAAATAAAATTAAAATTGACTTATGGAGTGCTGCGAAAGAATTTATGTTGTTGATTGAAATATAATTTTAATAGAGCAGATAAACGGATAAAGTAGATGTTTATTTTGCTAATAAGTAATAACAAATTCAAAACTGCCTTGCAATTATTTTCTATTGCTTAAGTTGTGTGTATAATTTACGAGTCGTAAAGATTTTGAAATAAGTATGTAGGTAAGTAGATGTATTAGTTAGGGTAACATTTAAATTACCTGATGTGGCGTATAAGGGCTAGGAGCGGCCGCGTACTGCTGCGGCTGCGGTGGCGGGTAGCGACACGGCTGCGGCGCGTACGCCGCCGCCCACTGCTGCCCGCCGCGGAACTGCGCGCCCGCGCTCGCCATGCGAGCCGCGCACGCGCCCGCGCCCGCGCCTGCTCCTGCGACCGTCACTGCGCCCACAGTCGCGCCGCTTGCGGAACGACAACCGCCGGTATTCTGGAACAAATTCATCACAAATTACTTATCTGTAATAATAAATAGCTGCCCTGAGCAACTGACCGACTGATAAACAACTTAGACCCCTGGATGTTGATATTTGGACGGTTGTTAAAACCGCGGGCTGTCTTATACCAACCTACTTATAATATAACTACTTATAGCTGTTGACTGGCATCCTACATAGATGAAAATAGAGAAGAATTTTCATTAGCTGCATAATCGGAAAAACACAATGTTCAAATTGTTGGTTTTCTGTTTTATCATCATCATCATCATCATTATCATTAACAGCCTGAAGACGTCCACTGCTGAACATAGGCCTCCCCCAGGGAGCGCCACTTTGAGCCGGTGCTCGCTTCCTGTATACATCGGCTCCCCTCGGTTTTCACCAGATCTTCGGTCCACCTAGTGGTGGGCCGGCCTACGCTACGTCTTCCGATTCGTGGTCGCCACTCGAAAACCTTTCTTCCCCATCAGTTGTCAGTTCTACGAGTTTTTCTGTTTGTGTACCTATTCATCCTACAAAACTAAAATAATATTATATAAATATAGTAAAATTAATTCGATTAAACAGCTGGACGGGTAAATAGCTTATACCCTGTATTATTATACCTACACATAGGTACTATAATGAAGTTATAAAAAAATATGTATTTAAATTACCGAAAGGGCACGAACATTTTCTATTTTCACCGTTCCTTTAAAAAGAATTTGGTTATTAGGTGCTTTTGTCACAGATCCTTTAAAGATCATTGGCCTTTTGGAAATACCTGTCACAAGCAATGGGGAAAGCAGGAAGCTAAATATTGGCACGTAGTAAATCACGGGAGTAGAAGTATCTTACTATCTTATCAAGTCCACGTGCCCCAACCGGGTGCTTGCGTCATTCGAGAGATTGATTTAGGGCTCGTGATTATATTGATAGGAGGCATATTTTCAAATAGTTATTTGTTTCTAGTTTATCCGTATTGGTTGAAACAAAAAATCTATCATTTATTGAACCGCGAAATGGTCGTTAGTCATTACTCATTACACGCGGTCATTTGAAAATGTCATTAGAGAGCCTGTTCTATCTCTATAATCTAAGTGAGACGTTTCTTTCCATAAAAGTAAGTACCTAGTCCGAAATGACCTAAAGGTATTATGTCCACAAAATTGAACATAGTTCCGCTTTTTGAAGATTTAATGAAACAGAAAGAAAGTAGTAAATAATTCACTTATTATCAGCTAATCTTAAACCAAAAATCCTGAAGGTTTTCTGATTGACCCTATGTCGGAAGTAGAGCCGGAAGAGATCGCGTTGACAGCATTTATATGTATATGTACCATCTGAGTCATAAACCCTCACGTGGGTAGACTGCAGAATGGAAGGCATATGAATTCGCAAGCTTTTGTTTCGGATGTTCTGATTTTGATTGTTAGGTACTAGGTAGCCTTACGTTCATGGCTAAATAAAGTAGCTCTTGGAATGGTTTTATAGCCATTTCACCTTCTTTTTTAACACATGGGCAAACGCGCTCCACCGTAGAACGTAGACCGCACCATTTCTCAGATTTTAAGCAGTCTACTGAGTCTACGATGGGTCGATTTAGATTAGATTTGACAACATCTAAGCCTTATCAAATGTGAGCCCATCTAAGCACTAGGTATAAGTTATGCCTGTAAGATAAGGTGTGGACTAGAAATACTCTTATAGGATATTTCCCATTAGGTTGGACAAAATTAACGAGATATAATATTGTCTGTGCTAATCGGGTCGAATTGAAAATAATTTCCAAAGAATATCAGATTTCCTGACTCCCAACATTTTATTTTCTCATTTGACCAACACCATTCATTACATCAGAACATCAAGCACATTTTGACCTGATTCTGTCACAATATCCAATGTAGCCGACAACCAAAAAATCCCCGATGAAACTCCGAGGGAACTCTCACAACAGACCCAATAACATTCTAAAAAAAGTTAAGTTACGCTCTCCTATGGTCATAGGTTAAATATCTACATTAATTTATAAGATAGAGGTGCTTAATAATATTAATGGAATAGGTACAGGAAAAGCTCTATAAGCACAAGAATCGTTTGACAAATTAAAGCTTCGTGCTTTCGCTTCATGTTCGTGTTCGCTTTCACTATAAAGTGCTCATTTATTTGATAAATTATAATAACACTGAGTTAGGCTTGAAAGTTGAACGAGGATAAGGTATATTATATTGTAATAATAATTAATAATATAACTAGTGAATTGACTGACTTTTATAAACAGGCCTCTTATGTTGACCCCTTGACCACCGTGATTTTTGAGCAAATATTGCTACCAAAAGTAAAAGTCACTCTCATCAGAGTTGACAGCGCACCTGATGCATCATGACGAAAATGTTGCGTCATTAGAGGTATGACTAGAACGGATCGGTATCTGCGTCGAGCGTAGAATCGTGTTGGCCGACTGCACTTTCGCAACCGTCTGGCATGGCATACCTTTTGTAACGGATGTAGGCGCGGATCTTGTAGTTGCATGTGAAAACTACTGATGCGCATGGACAATAGAGTACGTAAATCGGAATAGGAAAAGAATGTTTATATTGAAGCACTTATAGTTTATATTATAACATCTTGTTGGTTTTTATAAGAATCTTACTATTATCGTAGCTAGTCCGTCTTGCATTGAAACTACTTAGTGACATTCGAAAGAAATTAGTCGATGAAGCAATAGAATATAAAGACCCAATCAGCATTGTCGTTGCACGTAGTAGTCATGGAAACCGCATTAAAATAAAATAATACCTTGTGCGGCCTTGAAATGAGAATACAAAAGGCCGTACGCACGTCGACGACAAGAATACAAAAACTACTTATGATATTAATAAAAATATACACATCTTACGCCACGTTACGTACAATCTCTTAACATTTCTACAGCCCATATTTGTTATTCTGAACAACGCGTCCACAAAAAATGAGATTTATAGGGGCAATAGAGCAATGTATAATTTCACGTCAACCCTCATTTCTTACTTAATTATTATTGTCACGGAATTCGATAAAAAAATGAGGAAAGTTTGAGGGATCCGAGCTTTGTCGTGAAAAGTAAGTAATCACACTATTTTTTGCTAGTGTCAAAACTAGGTGAGTATGCCCCTAAGGCGATAAGCCGACAATCCGCTTAGTAGCGTGGGAGTGAGGCCTGGCCAAGGAATTAGGATAAATATATATGAGTGCCGATGGAGCCTTCAAGGCTGCTATTAGGTTCTTCATTTTTGAACAATGCTGTTGAGGAGATCGGTGAAAACATATAAAAAGGTAATACGCTATATTCAATTCACGATAAATATGCTCTGAGCACAGAATTCGCCCTAAGAAGTCTAAAAATTTGTAAGTACCCACTATCATAATTAAACGAGAACAGTAGATAGAAAACAGTTCACTCTCACTTAAATAACACTGATGTTCGGACATATTATGGCTGCTTGATAACCAGCATACCATGTAGCATGAGATTAAAGGAAAACGAGAAATCACAGAACCACAGTAAGGTAAAAAAAATTAAAAACACATCGAGTCAGCGCACTAAGTACAGCAAGATAAATAAACGGGACCACCAGAAAGCACAGAATTGCTACTAGAGACAGTGTTCACGTCGTCTTCTCGAGTGCTATCGCGTTTTCTCGTCTCCAGTCTTGGGAGCTTTAGTTTTATGTTGAGTGGGATTGTTGGCGTCGTCGGGACGCGCCGCTTCCGTCCCGACGCCCCAGCTTGTTGCTGCCTCCCCTTTAACCTCCCACTCCCACAGACCACCCTCACAGGGGGACATTGACTAAACCCAGATGAAACCAATCTGGACGAGACAGCCGACCACTGAAGCCATGCCAAAGCGTGACCCGCCCTGAATTAATACATCATTACGAATCACATCGAGAACGTAAACAACTTTGGAACATTTAAACAGATCTCGAGGAAGAGACGGGTAATAAAAGAAAAAAGGCTCAGGGAAAATGTAATAAATTATTCTGAAGGCAGATCATAAAGATGTGATTTCCGAGAACTCGCCAGAGACCTACACACTTCTAAGAATGGTAAAGCATAGATAGATATTAGTGGAGTAAACTAGAATATGATTCAAGAGTCGTCCAACTTTTCCTACGCAAACTTGATATGAGGAGTTTATTAAGAAGAAACTTTCGTAAGTATTATAGCCTGCCTTATTATACCTATAAATAAATTGTCGTGAAAAGTAGTAGAGTATTATCACAGGGTAAGCAACGCATCAGTGGCAAGTCTAGTGTTACAGATGTCCATAGGCTACGGTGACCTCTTCCCATCAGGAGGGCCGTATGCTTGTTTGCTACCTATAGCATAAAAAATAATCTGATCCATTCGAACTGATGGGCATAAACTCGATTCCAGCACGAACCAAAATCAAAAGTTGATTCGAAATGGAGCACCTAGTCTTATTTTTCGATTCTATTGAGTTTGGTATTTATTTAAAACAAAAGTGCGTTTATTGAGATTTTACTGGTCCACGAGTGGGTATCGCACTCGACTGGACTCTAGACATTTCATTTTCATTGAGGCTCGTATAGAGGAAAGCTTTAATGTTGTCACTTTAAAGGCTAGCCAATAAGAGGCAATAAAATTGGTCCCCACGGCTTTAGCACTCCTAGACTTGCTACAAGAGCGAGCTAGCTTAAATAAAGTAAAGATTTACTAAGGAGGAACACGCCGCGTATTTTACACTCAGCGCTTTAGCTTTTACAGCTAAAAGCTTTATTTCATTCGGATTTCTTAGTGGTTAAACAGTTTACAGTCAGAATATTATGAGACCACCAGGAAGAACGCACTCTGTTTGGCAGAGTATGGAACCTATAGATGATTCATACAAAAATTTATAAAACCGTTCGTGTGAGCTCTCTAATTAACTTTTGAACCAATAAAGTACTTGCTAAAAGCAGATGTCCTAAATAATACGAAGGTCGGTCTTATAAAAGCTAAGAGTTAAGTGAAAATCCTACCGAAGAGGGCGATAGTAAAGCGAGGTCAATTGTAGTCCCGTAAATTAGAAGCTAGACATTTCAACTAGTCGCAATGCCCCCTTCATGCCTCCGTTTGCCCCCCGTCTGATTACCAGTCGGTAGTCTCGGTAGTGGCCGCAAACAAAGCCTTGGTGACGAGCTACAAGCGAGTTGTCTCTGGATTCCGGATACTAAACCGGTGAGCGATGTAAATAATTCTCTGCTCTCCCTCTATAATCTCTGGTGCGCCAATTAGGGATGCAGTCTGAGTTAAGTCTGGAAAGCATTCAGACAGCTATATAAAGCGAGACACAAATAAACACCTGCTCGTTTAAAATTTATCAGACATTTCTCGGATTATAATAAATGTACAAGTGTTAGTTCGTAATTCGCTAAGTGTTAAAGTTTCCTAAGGCTCGTGTAGGTATTATAAATCAGCGGTATGCTATCTACTTACATCAAGAACTAGAGTTTGCTGAGTTCGTAACGCAATTAAATAAACAGTGTCTAGACGTGGCGAACATTACTCACCAAGCATGACGCAGAACATTTCGCTGAATAGAAAACCGCGTTCAAGTAAAAATATCATTAGGTATAGAAAATTGGTTTCCCCAGGTCAGTTACTAGACAGTGCACAGTTGACTACTGCCAATGTGTCGACAAGCTTACATAAACAAACAATCCTGACATGTGCACGGCGACCGTATCAGCAATAAAACGATTGCAAAATCAGCTGCGACGCACAAACACATCGCATTGGCTCTGAACAAACACAGAGCTTTCAAGGACTTTCCAGACATGTCTCTCTTATTCTTTTCAGACAAAAAAATGACCTTTCAGCTCCTCAGTAAGTATCTTTAAAGTATGAACAAGCTATCGAGTATTTCTTAAGGCGTAAAGTGATGTCACCCGAGCTGTGGCCGAGTGCCGCAGTTGGCACATGCCAGCAACTTGATCTGGAATACTGATCCGTCTGCCAGCCGCTAGCCGTAGCCGTATTGAGCGTACCAGCCTGAGACACATTAAGTCTCTCTTTGAATAAATAATACTTGCCATTTATAATATAGAGCTCCGAGAGTAATACGCAAGATGATGTTGTAAAATGCATAGAGCGTGCCGTGACTGCATCATTACGTGCGGTATAAAGCTTGGACGAGAGTAGTGAGGACATTATTCAGCAGTTTTTGCGGCGGCTGGCGGCGCATTTGTATGCGATTCGCTTCGGCGGCAGTCGCTGTGAGATTAGCGCCTGCCAGCGTACATGCTGCGTGATTAAACAGTTTCCGCTTCAGAGTTCTCCGTCGCCGTATCTAGCAACGTAACATCCAACATTCCGCATAATTTCCGCAGAATGCTCCGATATTTGTTATTAGAAGCCATAGCGGTCCCCAGTTTGTGCCTTACCACTGCGAAGCATTGAGATAGGTATATCATATCTCAATGCTGCGAAGCTATTTTGTGAATGCAACGTGTTGCATCGTAATAAGGAATTCCAGCGTTAGCTAGCGGTATACCGACACCCTTACTAAGGCGTGCTGCAAAAGTGCCTTACGTAGTCGAGTGTTAATGTGTTGTTGCACACACACAGAGTCAGTACGTGTCGGTATGTGTGCCATCTCGAGTGTAGTAGTGCGGAGCGGAATGCGGCCGCGTCCTTCGCCGTACGCTGGTTCATTTGCACACAGGCACGGCTCTATACCAATCCAGGCATACATTTTATTACTTCCCAATTGTCATTAAGATATCAGTAGGGTACCTACATTGTTTTTTATGTGTCGTGGAACCTTCGCAGATTGTTACTTGGAAGTGTCGTCGTCAATCCTCCGGAGGACATAACGTAATGAATTATGTCTTCGAATGCAATTGTCCGCTTGTAACCTTGTAACACCCGTCAACTCGACGGCAACTTTTTACACGATTTACATATAAGTTATTTCTTGCTTTTCTTTTACAGTTCTGTGAACGTGGTCAGTGGTATGTTATGTTATAATCATTAATCTTATAAGCACTTAGGTATTATTGCTAAAAATAAACACTTAGGTACCTACTGCAGATACCAAATCTAAGTGGGCACCTACATACTTACATTACTAATTACTTACCTATACATACCTTATGAAATATTTGCTAATATTTTTTTGGAACACCTAAGTTTGGCAGAAAATGCAAATTCTTTATTTTTCCACTTTGTGGCACTACCTACGTTTCCTCTACAAAGAATTCTTCATTAGCTGTGCAGCGAAGTTACTAACTGAGTCTGTAAAGTTTTCACTGTCTAGAAAAGAAGTAATTGTGAATAGGAAGCTCGTTGCCCGAATGCAGACTACGTTGCGGTAAAAGCATGATTTATTATACGGGTTCGCGGCCGGAATGCCATAGTGCCGCAGCCAAAGTGCAAGTCTGCCGACTGCCCAAATATGAATGTCGCCTCTCTATGGCCATAAAAATTCTTTGTCTGAGCTTTATGTCCTATAATTTAATCTCGCGAATGGTTCTTGAGACGTTGGCTTAGTTGCAAATAAGTATATTTTTCATGGACTTAAGTGTGCGTTCTAGAGTACCTAGTGGAAAGATATGCGCTATACCAAACGTAAAACATTCTTACACTTGAAGTTGTATTGCTCTATGATTTGAATATGAATTTTCAGCAAAAGGTAATTATTAAAGGCTTCATTATCTGTAAAAATGCAACCCGCATGAAAACTTTGAGAGTTCGATAAAATTAACAACGAAAACAATTTGAAATCAAATTTTCGACTGATATCTAAAAGTTATTTCGCAAAGACTGTGAAGTTTCAGATGGCTTCCAAAGCTTTGAATATTTCTGTCAAAGTAATTCAACTCCTGTTCGGATTCGGACCCAACGACGGATTTATTAAAATTCTGCTCGCTTTTACGGAGACTCTTGTAACCTACACCTATAATCCCAAATATCAATTTCTCTGCAAATTATGGAATTCCAAAACGAATAGAAACGGTAATCCAATGAATTATTTCAATGTTCGCAATGTACGAGAGAGACAGAGGAGATTAATCTTGAAGGTATATTTAAAAACATACTAAATTCTTTAACGCAGGCCTACTTAGCTCAATATCTGCATGTCTATTCTGGACCCATACCCCTCGTCTAGTTCAATCTTAATAAGAGATATAATTATAAAATCAAATGAGCTTCAGCTTTGATAATCTTACAAAGCAAGTTGTTCATGTAAATTGTATTTCATGTAGAGATAAATTCTTCAAATCTTTGTATTATAATAACGGTAGGTACCATCTACTTACATAAATCAAACTATCTATGGATGATTTGTCGCACTGTTGCATTATAGTATAGGCAATCAGCCGCTATTGTAAAATTGAAATTAATGACGAATGTGTGTTGCTGACAGAATGTCCGCAATGAAAATTAATTGTACTTCTACAACGCAATTAGCGGTCAAACCTCGCAACGTAATTTAATGTAGAACAACTTGTTCGCAAAAATTGCCGTTGATATAAGTACTTTCCATTGATAATATTAATTTAACACCTACTACTACCTATCTATTACCGTTTGTTTTATATAATTGTAATCAGATCCAGCATGGTATGGTCAACATCATCATTATCATCATCATCATCATCATCATCATCAACAGCCACTCCTGACGAAAACGTCCACTGCTGACTATAGGCCTCTCCCAGAGCGCTACTCATGCTGCAGCCACTCATGGTATGGTCACTAAAAATAAAACAACACTAACTAAATCTTAATTAGATATGAAATTATAATAGAAATCTACAAAAATCAGCTCCTTTATTTCTATGATTTGTACGTGATTAGTCCCAATAACGTCATAAAAACAATTACCCAGCATAATCTAAACTAATGGTTAAATCAACTGAATCAAGATTACAAAATTAGATTTCACAAAGCTAATAATAAAACACTCGGCATACGTAATATCGTTTGTAGTGGCAAGGGGTATATTGGGTAGGTATGACCAGCCGGTCACGCGAGGTCCGTGCAGCCCTTGTTTGGACAACAGACCACATGGAAATGAGCTCGCGAATGCGTGGTAAGTAGGTACGTGAGTGTCTGTGTGTATCGTGATAAATTTTATATGTGTTTGTGATAATCTATGGAAATGAGACCGGCTGGAGCAGGCGTCAACTGTATTCAAATAAAGAATTTTTTGCATCCCAGTCAGCCTGCGTAGGTACCTGTAAAAGTGTATTACTTTCAGTTTCATTGTATAATTTTATACATAGGATTTTCTGTGGTTCTGGGCTTCTTAAATTATTGATGAGTTAAGTTTTTTTTACTTTTTTCTTGCTTACTGATATCTAGCCTTGCGTTTGACCATTATCTCGCTGTTAGGAAGTGACGTAAAGGACTAAAGGCGTTTTACAAATGACCGACAAAACCAAAAAGGACAAGCATTTTCCTTTTATATGTTTTTATTTAGCTAGATGATAGAGTCTCATGTTGTAAGATTATGTTGACGCCTACGGCTGATGTAATTGCTTTCGCATATTGTTTAACCTTTACCTATTTAATGTTAAGTACCTAACTTATTATACCTGTATATTATAATAAATATTTATCAGTATGACGTCAATGAAGTGGGTTTCATCAAAACATTGTGTTTTTCATTTACAATGAGCCATCCAGGCCATGAGCAAGTTTGTTGTTACCGGTCTTGATAAGACATGACTAACTTATGGTTTAATCTTAAATGTTCGGATTAGGCTCAAATGCAATGTTGGTTCGGAATTCGGATGGATTGCATGAAAGTCTCTGCTTATATATTTTTAACAACCTTTTTTATTTTCCAAGTATTGTAAAAGTATTAAGAGTTTATTTAATCCAATATTCTATTTGAAATCCAAACGAAACCAATAAATTAAGGTGCTAATCAGCATACGATCATAATGCTTACCTATACTCCTTAAATTATAGGTAGATATAAATACAGTATAACCTGTTGAAAACCATTACGTAAATTAAACATTCCATCCATCGCCCCACACATCAAATGCGGAAACTTAATCAAGCGAAAAACCTCAATCAGGATAAAATCTCCAGAAGGCAAACACGAGCATATGCGGGGGCTAATCGGTGGGAATAAAGGCGCTCATTTGTGTCCGTCGGGTTTCGATCTACGTGGCTTGGACAATGAAAGACCGGTGGGGTCCGATTCCGTATATGCCGAGGACGCTTAGTGCGACTGCATATATACGAGGCCTGTGGCTCGACGTAATCAATCAAAGCCCCCGCGGTCCCCGCCACCCTCGCTTGTCCTGTCCAGGTGAATATACGCAGGTATAGTCTAATCTAACCCTATGGAATAAATAATAGTAAGTACTAGGGAACACTGCTCACCCTTCCAAATGCACTATTGAAACTATGTAGGTTGAATATTTTGATGAAATGAAGCAGTTAAGTACGCATAATTTTATGTTGCAAAATTATAGAGCTCCACTGTTAAAATGTTTGAAAACATCTATAGTCGTCTAACTTAATTAAATAATACAAATGTTTATAAATTACATAAAAATACTAATGGATTGATTACATCAGCAGATATAGAGAATCAAAGCAAGCATGATCCATTCAAAGTCAATTAAGAATGGAATGCTGCAGATCTAATGTAATGGATTCACTGCTCCATTTACCTAATTGTATAAAAATTTATAGTTAAAGAAGAATTTATGTACATATGTAGGTGTAAATTAGGTTTTACATTTTACCCGAATTGCATGATGTATTTTGAGTTTAAAATTCGTTTCTTGGTCTGAGATTAGTAGGTCCTGCCAAAGCATTTGATATTACAGAATATAGAGATCATCGAATTGATTATAAATCAAACAAGCTAGCAATTACTTACAGACGTAATGCTAACTTTAGAGAGTTAAATCGATCGGAATACGTAAACCATTAGATTATCGGTATAGCAATGTTCTATTAGCGAATCATCATTTAAATTTGGTATACCTCAAGGTGCACTCAAGGAACTATATTGACATAGAAGCGAACAAACTATACTACTACTAATTACATTGTAATTCAACATGATATTAATAAACAAATTAGTGTTTTTTGTGGTCACACTTACGTTACGTCCTCTTCTAACCCGTCATTTGTAAATAATAATATGCTTGTTCAGCACGATTCATAAACAGTAACCGTTGCCCATTAGTCAGATTTGTTTACCATTTTTATGGCCAACATAATGGTTTTATAAACAACGGGAGCACTAACTTTAAGTTTATTGCTGCTCAGATTACAAAAGCAGTTAAAGAAGAGGATAATTTACTTCGCATTCAGTTTCGTAGAGTTGTAAATGAAACAGGGTTAAATATAGATGATCTATTTTCTTAATTGCTGAATTAAATTTCTTCGCCCCGCGTTTTGCAAGACTCGCAGATTATTACCAACAAAAGTTATTTACATTTTACAGTCGGGTAATGCTTAAGTATTTAATTTTTCAGCTTAAAGCTGACTATTGTTTCATTCATTGTTTCATCAATGAATAAGACAGCACTGATAATATTAAAATGATTATTTCTGTTGCCAAGCGAATATAAAAACACAATTATATGGACCACCTATTAGTGCCATAGTGCCATTTATCAATAACTGGCTTAATTTTTAGACAAGCACTCGTTGAACACCCTAAACGCTTTCTTGTCATATCTATTGTTAGAGCCACAAATTGAAAAATATATCATTGTCCTTTCACGGTTCTATTTTAGTCCTAAAAGTGATTATTCCCGCGACAGATGTTTATTTATCAAAGCTGTCTCTGCTATTGTGTGGGTGGAACAAAAATGCCTGCTAGATAAGGACGCAGAAAGGAAATGTTGAAATCCCTACTGATTGGGATTACTGGCGAACTAAAAGCATTAAAATAATGTGACCACACGATCTGCTTACAATTTCTTGTAAAACTGCGAGTGTGTGATTTCCAAAATACTTGAAGATGAGTGGATGTTGTTATTTCTTCCCATTACTTCGTTGGTAATTTTTGCTTGACTTTTGCAAAACATTGTTATATTATTACGCAGATGAAAGTTTCGTTAATTTTTACTATGCTTATCCACGTCATAGGAGGCTCGTGAGCGTGAGTCACATGACCCAACAGTAGTAGCTTAAAATATTATACGATTCTGCCATATCAACTTAAATTTCACAATAATAGTTATTAGTAATTGTAAAACTTTGGTGTGATTCAATAACAGATTAATTTGTAAAGAAAAAATTAGAATTACGAGCGGGGATCGAACCCGCATCCATTCATCCCTCAAGCCGGGATATGCTTTACTTAAGCTACCGTGACAAGTGGTCTCATATCTGAATTTCCCCGCTCGTGATTCTAATTTTTTCTTTACAAACTAATCTGTAGATTACGCTGAGTATCGCCTACTGCTATAAAAATCATAAATATGATTCAATAACTAATGAAGAATATGAGCTTCAGAAATTGATTGCTGTTTAATATTTATTTCTCCTTTTTTTCTGATAGCGTGGCCAATGTAGCCATAACAGATATCTGAGCACAATAGTAAACACACTACAATGCGTTAGTTGAAATGTGACGCATAAGTTATCGATTTTTAATCAAACGCCCCCGCTGGCTGATCGCCGCCATTTGTGACGTGAGTGAATGTTGGGCTCTATTTATCTCTATGAAATGAAATCTAAGAGAAGGCATGAAGTTCTTCCATAATACAACATCGAGTAAATAACGGTTCTTCACTTTACCACATATAAAACATAGGTGCGTAAAATGTCATTGGTATTATTATGGCTATTCCTTAGGCCATCTAGAATTTAAATAAAAATGAAAAGAATAATTAAAGACAACATTCTCCTCTAAACTTCCCTGTTAAGAGGATGTCCCCAACTTTGCATTCAAAGTCCGCCGACTGTTTATCGAATGTTGTCATCCGCAACTTAACAGCAACCAAATACCTCTGCACGAAGTTCTTACTTACGTATATTTATTTTATTAGAAGAAGCAACACGAGTTGCATTTGTTAATTTATTGTTATTAAATTCTTAGCGTAGCTCATAACGTAAACAATGTTAGCCGGCAAAGCTTAAAAAGTTTATATTAAATTCATGAAACCATTCATAATTTTTACCTTCAAAGGTCAGTGGCAGAAACAGGAAAATTCTGCGAAAACGTTAATGCCTAACGTTAATTAATATTAAAACTCGTTATTTTTTAATATCTTGTAGGAACGCATCCTTACATAGTTGCAGCAAACGTGACTATCTCTCTCTAATCATAAAAATAACGATGTTTGCGTCAAACAAGAGTATTGTGAACACAACAAGGTCTACAAACAAATAAATGAACTGTGAGAAATTTCTCGAGAGGGTAGACGTACAAATATGAGACGCGCGAGTGCAGGCTTCGGAGCCGTGCCACCAAATAGGTTGGAAAATAACTTCATTCCCTGAGGCGGCTCGGATTCAATCAACTCACTCCCAGAATTTTGGAGTTCGTTTATCGACTGCGACAGCAAGAACCGTGATAGTGAAGTGGATTGGTTTACGGTTTGGAGCTAATGCGTTTGTTGGTTCCCCGCATAGTCAATTAAACAAAGTGCGACGGGAAACCCGCTCCGTTTCAGTTTATCCGATTACCTTGAATTCTACGAATTGTGATTCTACGAACCCCTTGTGTTTACTGTCCATCGACCAGTTTTGCATATTATTTATCTATTATAATTATATGTATTTATGCTTCGTCCAGTATCAGTATACCTATTCTGTTTCGGTATCTCTTATGAGTTTGGTGAAGTGACTGTGTTTTTAAACAAGTAATTTTGAATAAGGGCAGTTCTTATTATTTCTTTATTTATTAACCTATGTTATCAAATTTCTTCTGTTATCTCTATAGATAAGGCTTTGAAATACATTTCATCACAGCGCAAGTTATTCACAATTTTATTCCCTGCCGTCATGAGATATGCAAAGGACTCTCATATCACAGGATCGTCTAGATAGTCCTTTATTCAAATAATAGCGAGACTTACATAGCATTGAGACGTTTGAAGACATGAATTGCAAATAGAGATGGGAAGCGGTTCCAATCATACGGATGTTTAGGTCGCAATACCCCACTCCGTGCTCAAGAGGCTGACGGATGGCAATTAAACCTCAATATTGTATTTCTAATTTAGTAGCTGGCTTGTATTTGGATCAAGAACAGAGTGGATTAAATTTAGTATTAGAAATTTGATAAAGATTAATTTGGCCATGACTACAACCACGTGGGATGTTTGGGTTTGCGTTATACTTACTACGGGAAAATTGCGATGGCAATCCATAAATTTACTGTTTGAACAGCTAGACTTTACTAAGTACCTTTAAATATTAATTTATTATCCCTGATCGTTAGTTTAGTTTAGTTACGAAGTACCTACTATTATAGGTATGTATTCTGAGGTTTAGTTTTGTTACATTTTCTAGCTATGCAACAATGGCCTCTTACGTGGCCAACTGGCCACCTAGCCTATAGACATATCATATACTTTCAATTTATCTATCAGAGCGCCTGGTCAATGCGACGCGTGACCAAAATGCTGGCACTTATTTGGCTCAACGCATCAGCATTGCAATTCAACGAGGCAATGCTGCCAGCATGTTGGGTACGCTACCTACCGGCAGTGGGCTGGAGCATTTGGACTGTCTATAGGGCATCGCGGTCTATTATACAGTCCATATGTTCTTTGTAGTAGGTATAGTGTAGCTAGTTAGTGTGTAGTTTATTTAGTTTTAGTTTAGTTTTTATTATTGTAGTAGTTGGCTTGACTAATAAAGACATATTGCCCGTTGAAAAAAAAAACTATCAAGTTAGAAAATATATGTGTAGCAATACAAAGCTTTTCTTGATTATACTTGATTAAGTGCTAAGATGCTACGACATTCACTCATAAATAACAATAATTTACGAACAATTAAATATAAAACGCATGCCGACACTCTCGCTAGACATGGATTAATTTGTTGTGTACGTGATAACACTCGTGTAATTATAAAATTAAGGTTAATGAATTGAAACTGGTACTTAACTGGTTATCGATAACAGAACGTTGGTATAATCAACCTCGGAAGTGCTAACTTAAGTGAGTTAAATTTTATTTCTGTAGTTTGTAATCATTACCGTAAGTATGTTAAGAATCTATGATTTTGCAAGCAGATTCTCTTCGTCCTTAAGCTGATTCTCGAACGGTGGGGGTGTGATCACATCATGGAATTACCTCTTTCCATTCGCTTTGACTTACGACAAGGCAACGTGTATCAGAGAGTGGTGCATCAGAGATGTTAGTGTCGAGAGTGGTGCGGATTTGGTCAGACCAACGCGTCGGGCTCCAGCCCAAGCAATCGAGTAGCCAGAGATTAAGTCATAATAAGTTTAAGATACATTTTGAATACCTATATAATTTAAATAATAAAATTGTATAGTTGGCTGATATAATTTGAATTTAATCATAGTTCTCTACACTTCGCTTTTTCATTGATTTAGGTACTTATGTTTGTTGACTCAACATCATCACACTTATTACGTTACAAAAAAACAAAAAGAAAAAAAAAAGTTTTAAAGACAGAGATAGTGCAGAAAATTTGCCGGATGACCTTATTTCATATTCCCATATCAATATCGGATATATTTTATTAACTACTGCAATACCTTTTCAGATTCAAAATGTTCATATTGCAATGAGCTGTTCTCGTATATTTCGCGAACAATATGCTCACGGCTTGCGTTTTGGCTCGCTTTCGCCGGTCGTTCGCCCGCCTCCCACCCTATAAATACATCGACGAGATGCACACAAACATTTTAATTTTAATGACTTTAACAAATTTCATTTTACACACCAGCTCTACTCGGGGTTTTAAAATGCACAAGATTTTATCTTGTCATTGTTTCCTGCCTTTATGTTATATTCCTGTGTAATATTATAGTTATAGTAAGTTATTTCGTTTTATTTGGATATTTAGTTGCCAGTTTTTCATCCACTGGTTCATGTTAGGATTATAAAAGCACTCTAATCTAGTAGATGATTAAATTAAATTAATCGATCACATATTGCTATTAAATATTCAAGCAGTTTGATTGGGAAAGCAAACCCGCAAAGCAATTCATTTACCCGGACTTGAAACCGGCCGGCACAGGCGCCGATTACGTGTAAATCGACGTTACACGCCGCAAATCTAGAGTAAAAGGAAAACAATTAATTAACTCATTTCCCGCAATTAGCCGGGGACGGACACGAAATTACTTAAGCATCTCTCGGCTATCGGGCATTAGACTGTGTAAAACAGTGTCTTAACTTCCTCGTGCTTGTAAATATAGTAGATTGTGATGAAATATGTTACAGTTTATTGTGAATGTTATGATATATAGTTTTAGTTACTTACATAACAAAAACTATATATCATAACATTCATAACCCACTAAAAGCTTCTAATGTTTATCGGTATTGTCACCGATCAAAGCTGTTGATCTCATAATAATCAAATCAAACTAACTAGGTATTACTTTGTAATGTAATGAGACAGTCATTATAACGGCTTGAAAACTTACTTTTAATTATTTATGACGTTACGTGGCAGTGGGATATCACATAATTGTGTAGAGGTAACTGAAGTGTAAAACCCAACACCAATCGTTTATCAAATGATCAATGGCTTGCATTGGCTCAATGTTCTATACCTACTTACTTAACGAGCTAGAGTACTGCTCAGATTAGTATGTACACCGTAAGGAGGGTATCTGAGGCTCGTTCTGCCGACTCTGGTTAGCGAAAGCTGGCTTTCCCCGTGCCAATCGCGCGATTGCCGACGCCACGCTTCCGCCCGCCCTTTGTAACTCCTAACAACAATAAACTGCTTTCGGTAAATGCTGCTGCTTTAAACAAACGACACTCTTCCGCATTCTTGACAGTCTATTGTTTTCTTTTCTTTTCTAATCATTGTTGCTTTGCCTAATTGTAACTTTGATAGCCAAAAGGCGGAGAAAAGGGGAATGACGGCTATTAAAACAAATTGTTTTTGATTTTCCGACGGGATATTTATTGTTCTCGTAAAACAAGCCAGATTACACGCGCCGTTGTAAAGAAACTTCAATTAAAACGAGAAACAAGTTGATAACGGACCTTGCGTAAACCTCAAAGATTGGAATACCGCGAATTCTTCTGTGGAGTCAGATTCAGTGTTTTTAACTCGTTACAAAAGAGAAACTGGGTATCCAATTAACTTTTAGCTCTTTGTGTATAAGCTCGATTGACCCACGAATCGGCAGCCATATCTAGGTACCTACAATACCCGTTTATTTTCCAAGGAGTTTAATTTCAAAGTTACGAACGCAACACTGTGCGCTCTTAGAAAGGCGCGTTCCGCGAAAATGATCATGAACACTGTTCTCGGTGTCTGCCATGTTTACAAACATGCATTTAATTGACGGAGGAATTTCAAACACCGCGAGAATCAAAGGAAAACACGCCACCCTCTACTCAGCCTTTTACATCCACCGGCTTGTGGGCGCATACACCCACAACTTGGGAAGAGAAATTGTAACAGAGAAAGTACCTAATTGGCTAACTTGGTAAAATATGTAATTTAATAAACGCTAGCCGTCATTATTCGCAGCGATCGCGTGAAAGATTAAAATGAAACATTTGTTGAAGGGGTTGTCGCGATATTGCAGTAGAGGTCTGGGCTACAACTGCGGTCATGTCTGGAGATTGTTACCATTGATAACAGCGATAACTACATTTTCATTGATAGTTTACACGTGATTTTGAACTCGAAGAAATATAAAGCAGCTTATTTTACTTAATCGGTATTTAATAAGAGGTTGAAAGAACGAAATGTCTCCTGTTACGAATTCACGTAGACGTAAACGCACCTAACTTCAAACACAAAGAGGTTGAAATATTTAAGCTTTGTGTATGTAAAAATACAAGGCACGGTACGCGGAATTGTAAAAGAAGTAAAGGACAACATGACAAAGTAAATTCTGAGCTTATAAAGCTCTTTATGTCTCTGGCACCTACACCATGCATTATTCACTGAAGAGAATAATCCGAGTACTAAGAATACAATGTTCGTAACAGGCACAGTGGGGGACGCGGTTCTCTTTTATTTTTGATGTAGTACCCTTGTTTATTTTAATTGGCAATGTAGGTGTCAGACATGCTATGAAATGAGTGAGACTGTTTACAAGCAATTTTCACAAAGTTTCGTAAATAACCCATTGTGTGAGGAATTGGTTAATATGCCAACCGCATAACTAGATGTTTCATATTAACATTGATTTAAGTTCATTCTAATAGCTGAAAACTTTATGCTTGAAAACAGAAGGATTTGTTCGTTATGCCTCCTGTGATCCATGCGTCCATGATGCCTCTTGTCCTGTTCATTTCTAAACAACCTAGTCTTTCTAATCTAGCTTTTATAGTCGTTCTACCTCTTTGATGAGGGAATAGTCAGTTCTACCTACTAGCCGTTGTAGCATCACGACTGACCACAAAATTGGCACAAGGCCCGATTCAAAAATCTAACAGAAGCTAATTCAAAAACTTTACACCAAATTCAATGCATTAAAATTTAAGCACTAATTCCACATTTAGATGTGAGACAGTAAGTATTTATTATACGACTGAATCCTGACACTCACAAAGATGGAAACAATTTGATCCTGAAAGATTTATAACCATCCGACTGGCGGGATTATTTCTTGCAAATTCGAGACAACTGGTGTCAGTTTATCTGAATATTCATCAGGCTACAGAGTAACAATCAGTAGGGAAACTAATATAAAGGGACTTTAGAGTATAGCTTGCTTTATAGGTACGGAAGGGACATTCTGTGTCATTCCGATTGGCACATTGACCCATATTGATTTTTAAATTTTTGTTTGGTTCAACAGGTGTTCTATTATACATCTTATAGATACGGCTAAGTCGATCGCATTTGCCTACTGATTTATTAATCCAGTTTTAGAACTTAGTTTAAGCACGAAATAGGTATGGTTTAAGCTAAGCACTTTGCACTTTTGATATAATAGATATTTGAATCAAACGAAGATCGTATGAGATAATTATGGTTTATGAATAAATGCGGCGGTTATATCGACTGATGTAAATTTGCCTACTCCTTGTTACTCGTTACTTACACTGTGATCGCGGCAATGGGAGTTAATACCACATCCGATTGTAGCTGATGTTACTCGCCCAGAGTATTAATCTGTTATTTTCGAAATCGGTACACAATACAATTCGAATTGTATATATATGTACCAGCTAAAATGTACAATTCGAATCGGTACCCAGTGTTGTATATATAAGTAGGTATCATCAAGTTTGTTTTCATGATATACATTGTACCTACAAAATGTATAATGATTGTCCATTTGTGCAATAGGTACATGACTATACTTAGTACATTTATCATTGAGTACCTATATTATAAGATAAATACAGACTAAGTTACTTTATTTCCGTAGGTTAGGCTTTTTATTATAACCTAGATGATATTATGACCCTAACCCATCCTTATAAGACCCACTATATACAGTTTTAATAACTAAATACAACTATTAAAAACATTACGTAGGTACGTTATTTTTTAAGTTCAAATCACATCAGCTAATTATTTTTGTGCGTAAAGACTTACCTAAAATATTTTGGGTTTTCCCTGTGAGCGCAGAATAAATAATGTAAATTTTTGATAACAACGACCTAAATCGAGAGAGAAACCCTGTGTATACCTATTAAATAAGTGTACATTCCCACCAGTTAAATATGTAATGACGAGGACGAGGCAGGAAATCCCGAACGCTTATTTAAAGCATTAAAGTTTATACGCGCAATAGTACAGAACGTCACATCAAGTATTCAGGCGGCAGGAGGCGCACAGAGGCGCTTACCTTCGCAAGCACTAAAACAAAACTTAAATCGCCTCGCAAAGCCACAAGAAAACTCCGCCGGCGGAAGCCGCAGACCGTTTTAAGTAAAATATTAAATGCGCCGTAGGATTTGTTCGCGTACCGGGCACGGGCCGGGTTTAATATTTGATAAAGCCGCGTGCCGTTGACGACGTTTTGTCTGGCCCTTAATTGCGGACTGATGCGTCCGCAGCGCCTACCTTCAGCACTCCCTACTCCTAGAGAAAATATTAAAAAGTCCCGCGGCGCGCACTTGGCGGACTAACTGTTTATTGCCTGCCTAGAGACTTTAGCGCCTATAAATTTTATGTACGTTCACAATACCGCAGTAAAATGTTGCAATACCGGTAAACCCCGTTGTTTTTCTTTAGAGAAAAATGTAATTTGGCCTGCTGGAATTGCTTTTCTTTGGCGGCTGCGTGAAGTGAAGCGAGTGCCAGGCCGAGTGGCTGCGCGCTTATAAATTATACTGTCGATTCTAATTTCCTATCGGATGTGGGGTGCTAACATGGCGCGCCCGCACCGGAACAAGCTTTGGATACTTGAGTTTATCCTGATCCACTGAATGCATTCTACGTGAATGTGTAGGTATATCTTCATTCTTTCAACACGTGTGTTCTTATTAGCTTAAAATGCTTTTATAATACATTTCTCTATTAGCTTTACGTTACTTGGGTACTTATTAAATTACAGAAAGAAAATCATACCTAAATTTATGTCTTGGTCATCATCATCATTAACAGCCTGAAGACATCCACTGCTGAACATTGAAGGGTGCACCACTTTGAGCGGCTGCTTGCATCCTGCATCCATCGGCTCCCCGCGGCTTTCACCAGATCGTCGGTCCACCTAGTGGGGCCGGCCTACCGGCTTATGCTACGATGCGATGATTAAAACCATGCCATATAAGTATGAAGCTGTATCCAAAGTATTAAAATAAAACGTAACGTAACTTATTAGGTACTTTCTAATTCCAATACACAGACATATTCCTTGTAAATAAATCCTAATATTATAATATTAGTATATTTAATTGTGTACGCATTATTAGTGCCACATACACGCATAATAGCTTCAATTGCCGTAGGTATAATAATAGTTAATTATAATCTCTCTAATAGAAGCTTTAACATTCTACTCAACGTACGTTTACTCCTACTAAGTACCTACCTATATTACATAATTCCCTGATACAAGTTCTGATATATAATAATTACTAATAACATCGTAGGTATTTGCCAAATGAAAGGAAACACGTCTCATGTGAGATGTAATGGAGCAAAACGTGTAATGTGTTATTGACTGATTCTGCTGAAAAGGGGACACAAGCGGATATTGCTAATTACCTTAGCTTTTATTAGCTAGGTACACATATACATACCTCTACAAATCTTGTATTGAAGCCAAAAATAGGAAATAAGAATTTGTAAGGAGTTTGTGTGTTGACTACCCCCTTGTGTTGGGCACCCAAGATACAGGCTTTGCCTAGTTTGGGGCCCGTAGTAAATTGTTTCTCTCTTTCACTATATTACAGCGACACATATAACATGTTCTACTGTACTGTATCTAACTGTTCTGGAAATAAACATATTCTTATTCTTACTAAGTGTATATAATACAATAATACAAAGTACTTGTACGTAATGTAAATTACCGATATAGGCTTGCTACAATTATACTGGGTGTAATTGAATTCATTGGCATCCTTTGAAACTAAGTACCTATTCCTGATATCGGTTACGTCTGGACCAAAATTTTTAAATTCTAACACATTGGTTTAGTAATAATAATAACTCCAAAAAATGGAATAACCTACTTGATCAAATGCTACAATACAAAATATAATTAAAATAATGTAGTACTGTTTTTAATTAGTACATACAAGGTATAAAAACGTTTAGATGTATCAAAATCATCCGTGCCAACTGCGTTAGGCGCCGCGGCAATCTTCATAATTTTCAATAAAAATATTTTCATTTACACTCTTTACTCTTTAATAATCATCTATAAATGATGTACTATCATGGGCTCAATTTATGTTAGTGAATTAAATTACATCCTGTATAGTGGGTTTACAACTGAGCGCTAGTTCGCTGTTGTTGTAGGACAATAGTCGGAAGCCTTTAGGCGGCCTAAAAAGTCTAACACACTTGTCTACACGAGAAAAAGATTATGGCCCGGTATACGTACATCGAAACGACCGTGATATTAACTTCTATATCCGTGAGTATTAGGTTTGAAATATTAAATTTATGAACAAAATTTCTTATCAACTTTATCTAATTGAAACATTTCTATTAGAACCATTAGAATTAGATTTCTATAAGCACGATTAACTTAATTCATTAACGAGAAATAAGCTCAACAAATGCCGACCTTAGCCACTCAGGCGCGGTGTGGCGGGCGTAGGTAGGTCCCAAAGCGCTCCTCAAATAGCACGGTATGGTTTTGCATATTTACGATTTATACGAATAAACAAAGCAGTGTTTTAAAATTTCAAAACTAGTTTTGATAAGTAGCATTACTTGGCTATCTAAACAAATGCATTTTTACGTGTGTTGCAGTATAAAAAACACACACAACAACACTACACATAATAATTAACGCCGCGTCGCCGGCGCGCGCCGGCTCGGCGCGAGATGCAATTTAGACTGAGGCGTTTTTTTTTCTCCTGAACTATAGAGACTTTTACTTTATTCGATAGTGATGTTCAACTAGTTTCAATTTTAGTCGATTTATAACGAGTGACACCTCTAAAAATTTATTGCCATCCCTAGTAGCGCAATCAGCTGTAAGCCACAATTGTGGTGGGGAGCGGTCCACGTTGCGCGATGCCGGCCGCACATGTGGTTGAAGCGCCTGAGCGGATAAGTTAATTAACTAGCATGGCTTACCTACATTTAAAAAAATAACTGTCAATCTCACCTAGAAATCTTAACATTATCGCGCTTTCGTTGAAAACCGACATCTCATCGCGTCAAAATTACAAATAAGCCATGTTGCTTTTATCTACATTTCTTTAATAGAATAATTATTGCATTCAGCGTCAATGTGGCGTAAATACTGTTGTAAGTAACACAGCTACTTTGTACAAGAAACTAACAGGATATGCTCTGTTGGGCGCGTTACACCTCTCATGGTGTGGTGCATGTGTCATACTCGTATCAAAAGGTTGAGATCACTGTGATGTGACTTTGTTATGCTTATAATAGTAGTTAGTAGTAGGTAGGCATCGAACCAAGACCTATCGATATTATGCTTAAGACTCAAGTCGCTGGTAGAACCAATCTTTTGTGGAAAGAGTAAAGCCGCATCATATAGTAAATTTACATAGTGTTTAGTACAAGTCTTAACATATAATTTTTTGTATTAAAATAAGTATATTTAATTATTATTTAGTTAGTTAAAATTATAAGTTAAAAAGTAGCAACACTGCGATGTTAGATTTTTGTTTTCTGCCAATGGCAGCCCCTTCTTTCCACCATCTTTTTACCTAACGGCAGTGCTCAATTTTTGTTAGTTAATTAAAATTGTAATAAACGCTTATTTTACAAGCTCCCCACGCATTTTTACTTCTACATGCGTGTGGTGGTCCTCATAAAATATATATTTTTTTTGTTTATGAATTCGGTTAAAAATTATATTGCGTAAATACATTCATGCACCTTTAACTATGAGCAGAATAAAATAAGAAGTACCTACTGTACTATTAGGCTTAATTTGAAAATTTACGGTTACATAAAATTCTCGTTTTCTAATGATGGCACTTTAATTTCATATGCGTTATTAAACGCTTTGACACTAGTCTGAAATGGATCGAATCATCTAATATCCCTTAAGTCGCTATGTAAAGTCTTTTAATCTAAATAAATGCGCGAAAACTGATACCACAGCAAATAAACTGGAAAATGCACGCAATCCTGTAATGCAACCATCAATTCAGGAGCAAAGCCCATAGATTTGTTCCGAGATAACCTATGAATAGCCTTTTTGTTCGAACTTAATCTAGCTGAAACCCTTTTCAATTAGTGCTCGTCGGGTCGTCTATCTTCCATTACCTATCAGCGCTTTAGTGTAGAAGCTGTACCTAGATGACGCATTTTCTATACTCATATAGCTCAAGTGGTTGCTTACCCGTAGATGAAAGGGCTAATGGATTTTCATAAAGGATAAAATTAAAAAGTATGAGAGTGTAGAATTTACAAAGTAGTCTTCTTTTGAAGAGACTTGGAAAATAAATTTCTTATTTCAGACGAACTTAAAAGATTCTTATTTTTCAATTTGTTTGAGGTGCATTGAACTTGGTACCATGTAATTTTTTCCGTAGATGTATTTAGTAAAAAACAAAGTTGTTAAAACAGAAAATGAATTAGTACCGTCTATTAAATATTTGTTCATGCGTTCCGGTAAAGTTAAAAAGGATTTGTAAACTAACCCATGCTTTTGTTCCAATAAAAATTGATACATCTTTGGAATTTCAGTCACAGTCAGATTCAAATAAATAAATTCATAAGCCGTGTAAATGTAATCATTATCGTATCATATAAATGAGCTGTTCGTACTCACTCCACTGGATCCCGACTGTATGGTCGGCGTGCTTCCCGAATACTAATCAGGGACGTACCTGAAAAAAAGGTAAAAATCAAGACATGGTATTTTATGTAGGCGTAAAGAGAGAGAGTGGTCTGGTCGAGTTTCCTGCTCTCGTCTTGGCTTATATAGCCATCAATGAAAGTGTCTTTCACAGAACATGACGATGAAAGAATTGAAACGAGTCGATTTACTAGTCACCCCAAAAGAGCACCACTTTGAGCGACTGCTTGCTTCCTGCATCCATCGGCTCTACGCGGTTTTGACTAGATGGTCGGTCCACCTAGTGGGGAGCCAGGCCTACGCTGCGTCTTCCGGTTCGCGGTCGCCACGTAGGTAGTTACTATACTCTTTGGTCGTCACTCGAGAACCTTTTTCTACGAGTGAGGTGGTCGTTTCTACACGTGGATTGGTTGTCTATGTATGCCTATAGTACTGTAGGTTTAATGTATCCGTTACATAACTATATTCGTTATTATAACCAAGATTACTTTTTACCAGACTAGTCCATTTATTTTCTAGCATGAATCATACGCGCCGTAATGTAATGAGTGCAAACCAATTATGTTGCACACACAGTTACTAATTATCATTTCCTCGGCTCTACCATTCTATGCTACCTGTTTGGTATGTTCCATTTATTAATTAGTACGACATAATGTATAACATAAATAGTTTTAAAGTCTTATTTTTGTGTTTAACACTGCTTAGGAATGATCAGAGAATGTATATTAGGCCCCAAATTTTATAATTGTAGGTAACCACTAATTAAGCCCTCAAAGATTTTTTCGTAAGTATAGCAAGGCTATGAGGACATTTTACTCCTAAATTTATTTAACTACCAGCGGGATTTGAACACGCACCTTCCAGCCGGATCGGATTAGCTACCTACTTTTTTAAAATTATGGAATATCGTAACTAAGGCAATTATGAATTAAAAGCAGACACTAATTTGTGCTTTATATTATAGTAATTATGTATAGGAAAGAAACCAAACGTGTGTAGTCTGTCTTTGTATTGCGACTTGCGTACCAACTCGAAGCCTAAAAACAATGCGTAATGTTCACCGTTGAAACCAATTTCATGGCAATTTACACAGCATATTTATTTGATAAATAAGGCGTGACGTTGACAAATGTTGAAACTAATGTTTAACTTAACTATTCGCTCAGATATTATAATAGTACTACTCGTATAGAGCCTTACATATTAAGCGTTAGATTTAATGAATGCTTAACATGCTCTGGCTTGTTTTTGCTCATGACAATGCACGCGAGTGAGAAACTCAGAAGATGTTGTTTATTTACAAATGCTAAATGTTAACAACAAAAACTATCAGTAGATACCCCAGATAATATAATACCTAGTAGGTACACTTATCTATCTCTTTAATATTTATGTTCAAAATAATATCCGTGATATGATCGAAATGACATGAAATATGTATATTTATTTGCTTAGATGTGGTCATACAAGGTGGATACATATAAATGAAACTGCTCAACACATCACCAAATCTGGCATGCAAAATTAGGTACCTACGTCCCTATGTCATTATACTTATTTAAGTGGTATAAATTTAAACTTAAAATGTCAATGATCATAATTATATTAGAAAAGATGTCATAGGAATTAAAATTTTAAGAAGTCTTTTAGAACTAAGTAATCATTAACTGAATAAAATCATTTTTCCAACAGCCAAGCAGATAATTTAACCTTAAACTTAAGTACAGGCAGACTTCTCATTAACTCGGTCAATTTATTAAATATCCGAATTGATATTGCATAACTATTCCGACTACATATATCAGTTTTGATAAGTGGAAGTCTCAATTTGTTAGGAAATCTGGTGTTAAAATTACAGACATTTTTGTTTGACTTGAAAAGAGATGAATGCATTTTTACAAAGTGGCAAGCCTCGTAAATGTAAATACTAGGTAGTGTTAGCAGTTTGAGCTCTTTAAATAAAGGCTTACATGTTGTTAGAGGAGATACATCACAAATCGCTCGTACGCATTGTTTTTGAGCTATAAACGCTCCCTTTGATTTGACTGAATTTCTCCATAGTAGGACACCATACCTTAAGTTCGAGGCGACATAACCATGATAAGGTAATTCGATATCATCAGTTTAGGCCTAAACTAGACAAATAATATAATGATTAATACATTTTTGTAGCAACCTGTATGTGTATGATTGTAAGTACTAACCAGACTGTGGTTTGTCATCTGTCGCCTGTAAGGACACGCATTGCCTTGGGCTTCGCCATTCAAGAACTGACAAAGCAGAATATGCTAATGGCACATTTGCAATTAAGATCCGAACGCCCACTAAGGGACGCTATTGTTTCACACATGCGAAACGTCATTAAGTACTTAATAATGCGGCTATTTGATTTTACACTCCAGTGAATTGATTAGTGTGGAACAGGGATACTCGAACAGATAGAATGAGTTATAGGATGGAGTATTTATAACTGGTGCTCTCTCATTCAAGTCTAGACTACCAGCGCTTTCTCTTTGCGGTTTAAGATCATAAGAGGATTGAAAATTAGTTTTGACTAGCCGTTATAAATATTAGGTATAAATAGGCAGGTAAAGATTTCAACTCTTAATTGCTTGAACTTAAATTAGCTAGTCGCGATCGCAACCACTGCTACGCGCTCTCACGTAATTACTACGCCCGTGGTGAATGTTTTATGTAGGTACGCCCTAACACATAAAAAGAGTTTTTCTATCTAAAGTAAATGCTGCAAATACTATTGTCACCAAAAATAATAACATAAGCTACAAAGTTCTAAGTATACATTCAACTGCGAAACGATTTAGAATTTAATACTTGGATTATGAAAACATTTCAAACAAACTTTCGTGTGGTACCTATTATTCGAAAGCATTTTCAAAGTAAAAGTTGTACAGCAAGCAATCTCCTGACATGGAAAGTTTAGGTGAATTTCAGAGGAGCCAAGCGGTAAGCATCACCGAAAGAATGTAATAAGGCGCAGGTGCCGCGACTTCTTTATTGGATTTCGCGCGTTCCCCGCCAACGTGTTTGATGGCCAGAAGATTCTTGCAAACTCTTTGCAGGCACCTATTAATTTCTCCCCAAATGATCTTTCGGATGTCTTCCCGGTGTCCGAATTGGGTCAAGTGAAAAGGGTGCCTTTTGCGGTGGCGATTACCTTAGTTTGGTACACTTCGTACAATGAACAGGACTTCTCTTAAAAGTTAGGATATTGGAGCAAAGTTAGAATAAGATCTGCCTTTTGTCAATATGGTAAAACTTTGGTTATTAAAATAATTGTAGGTATTTATTAAACTCACACGATTTGATTACATATTTAACGTCGAAAGTCAAGGTTATTAAAAATAATGTAGCGCAATTATGTCCTATGTAAATAAATAAGTATGTGAACGTACTTACATACTTAAAATGAAACAAAAAGGGTGGTAACTAACATTTTCCAATGCATGAAGGTTTATGCAATAGACTAGTACGTATAATATTTTTCGTAAAAGATCCTAATTAGCTAAAAAAGTTGTTCCTAAAACTCATTAGCATCCTCAATGCATTTCGAATGTGGCACACTGCAAAGGTGCGAAGGCTCCCAGACAGCGGTGGCGCGGCTGTGTCACGAGGTCGTCCAAAAAGTGTTTCGCGGTGAATGACGCCGACGCGACGACCGAAAGGAAAAGTATAGGCCGCAACACTGCACGCCCGCCGAGTCATTGACACATGCAAATCGAACCACTACGACGCCGGGTCATCGAACCCTCCATTCAATGACTGTCGAAAGTTATCCGTGAATAACGCCGTTTGCACTCCCATATAGAAAGCTCTACTACGTCTAAGCCTCGTACAAATAAATCTAACTTACTCTGCGGCAACATGGCAAGGCTGAACGAGACCACTGAATTATGGTCTAGTTCTTCTAAGTATCAAGCCGAATCGAGCCTTCACACAAGGATATAGAGCCTCTAGTTTGATAGCGTCTACCCTGCATCGGACACACACGGTGGCACACAAGGTGCGTCTGGCCATTGTTTTATTAGCATTGCGAATTTCGACAAGCGCTCAGTGCTAGACACCATTCGCAAATACAAACGGGCGATATGCAAATCACTCTCGTCTTGCGGGACGACATTTACATGGCTTGTTAGGTGCGACCTCTACATATTATGCTGGCGCCGCCACGTGGTCAGAGTACTGTTATTCTACTATGATCACTCTCGATCGAGATGACGACCTCGATCCTAAACACTAACAGGAAAGTAATAAAGTGCTTCGTAGATTTTCCGAGCCCCTATATGGTGGAATACGCTCCATGTTATTATGTTTGCAAAGCGGACATCATAACGGCACGCGGGACGGCCGGAGAGATAACTAAGTGGCGGCCTTGTCCGTGATGTACGTATAAAAACTGAAAGGACGGCCTAAATAACGGCGACGATGCAGAGATGTGTCCAAGATGATGTTGATTGTTGACCCAATCTATCACGTGTGTGACGTCACGCTGCAGCAACCCGAGGCCAGACGGCGGCGGAGTGTAAACTCTTTAAATATACACTGATTCATGCTCCAAGTTTAGGTATAGACTGCGATGAAAGTTTTAGCATACCCTCCGCAAATTTACAGAGATGCTGTTCGAAAGTTGAATAATGGAGCTCTTACTAAAAAGGATTAGAATTTTGTTTCAGTCTCGCGAGCAGAAATCTGCTGAATGACATGCAAATTGAAAACGGTGTCAAATATATTTCTTTTCAGCGGTAAGTAATGCTGAGCTCTAGATTCAGTCAAGTTCGAGTTCGCGCTTAATGATTTCCTTCTTCCCGTTTCACTTTTCACTTCATTTCATTTTCTTTTCTATTTTCGGTGCACAATGTGCAGTGATTTATAAATCTCGTTGGACGTTTTGACGCGGTCTGAGTAAATATAATTTGAACCTTCATACAGTTGGTAAAAGAAATACCATTTCAGAAAAATGAAACTTGAAATATTTTCATTACCTACCTGTGTACCCAAGGTTTTACTAATTGTGTTTATTAGTGTTGTAATTAACATCTTATCAATAAATTTTATTTATTTTTGTTGCAGAAGACCGGCAAAAAGTACAATGCATTAATTCATACATCATGGGATCGACATTCCAGCCTTGTTGGAATTGTATTTTACGTTCGCATCAATTTTATTATAAGTATTTGTTTGTCGCACATCAGGCTAAATTCTCTAAGGACAATTTTGTAGTACTTTTATCTATCCTAAATCCGATCCTTCTTGTGTACTTATACTATAGACAAGTAGTTAGTCCTGATGGGTTTTTGTATGCCGCGTGTGATTTTCTGGCTTCCCTTTGCGACTACAACCGGGCATCGAAGCACGGTGGTCCCTCGTAGTGCTGACAACCCATAGAGAAGAAAGGTTCTCGATTAGCCACCACGAACCGGAAGGCAGCTTAGACCAGCCCCCCACCAGGTGGACCGACTACTAGGCCAAAACCGCGGGAAGCCGATGGATGCAGGAGGCAATCAGCCTGATGCTGATACAGGCTGATGATGATGATGATGATAACCCATCCAAGTAATGACCGCAGCGAACGTTGCTTCTTTACCGATCGGCTATGAATGAAAAGCAAGAGCGTTCAAATTCTGATAAAGGTATCGTTTTACATGTACTTCCACAGAATATTGAGTTTTGTTAGTTGCATGTAGTAAAGATAATTAAATAAATAAATAAATAAATAAATAAATATGTGTGGACAATTCACACATCGCCATCTAGCCCCAAACTAAGCATAGCTTGTACTATGGGAACCAGATAACTAATACAATACTTATATACTTTTTTGTTTGTAAATACATACATAGAATACAATATAACACCCAGACGCAGAACAAACATCTATGTTCATCACACAAATGTTTGTCCTGGGTAGGAATCGAACCCACAGCCCCCAGTTCAGAAGGCAGGGATACTACCAACTGAGCTATCGAGCCCGTCATTTCAATTATAACATAATTGGAAAACAAGGTCGTACATCTTGAAAGAAAACAGCTGCACGCATCTTGCAGTCATCCAAGAAACAATGACATTAGATTTATCGGTCATCACCTCATTGTGAATGTTTATATGAGTACCTACATAGTTAACATATTACATTGCGCCGGTCCAAAGTCTATGATTGTATGTGTTCATAGTAGATAAGATTGTATGATTGATTATAAAATGTATAAATATGATTTTACTTTCTTTACATCAGTGCAAAAGCAGAATTTATCATTTGTCTTTAAAATTGTGGGGACAATAGCTTCTTTGGCAAATTCATAAGGAGGTATTATAAAGAAGGAAGTAGAAGTAGGTTGGAGAGTTCTAAGTGGAGTGGTTAACAGTAGGTATTTTATTTACCTATATTGTATGGTATATTATTTTTATATTAACTATGCATTTATACCCTAGTATGCCTACATGTATGTTTTGGATAGCAAATATACCTATACCGAAGTCTGTAAAGCGAGCTTCACTTTTTATCACGGTGATGTCACAGCGTTCTTTCTTAGCCTGTCTTGTACAGTGTTTGTACTACTTTGTACGTACAACATCAACTGTAATAGTGGTATAGTGGGGGGCGTCTGCAGGCGCGGCGGCATCGGGCCAGTGCTGGTCACTGGCCGCATTCCTTTCGCTTGAAAGTAACGTATCCGGCTGCGAAAAACTTCAATGAGAATTTTCTGCTTAGGCTTTGCAGAAGATGCGCATTTTCGTATTTAGCTAAGACCGGCTCTGGGATTACGTAACTAAATTGGATCTCATAATTATCATGGGCATGTTCCCAAAGTCGATGCGTTTAGTAGCGACCGTCTTCAAAAAACATGCCACAGTAAAATTTACATTGTCTTATTGGATTGCTTCTTCTATAGAATCATTGCGTAAATCAACGGAAAATTTAAAGATAAGAAGGTTTTTTTTCCTGTTGCACTGCAATACCAACCCTGCATTATGTAACACGATCAAAACACATTTTCAATATGCAGCTTACGGAAATATACTAAAAAATATGGATATTAAAATATGTACTGAATTTCGTCTGTTACTTTGCTATCAAATTTGCTATCAATCTAATAAATAGGACCTATTGAACCTGTCTGATACACTGCATAGTACCTATTAAAATTATCCGATACAAAAAGTACCTACTACTTAATTTAATTGATTTCAATTAAAACACGTAATCGCCTAGTATATAGCCCATATTCTTTTATGGGAACTTTGAAAAGCGTGACGAGCTTACAATACTATGAAATTATTCAGTAGTTGAAACGTGATAATTCACGTAGGTATGTACCCAAATAGAGCTAATAATTTCTAGCTCTATTTAGGTACATGCCTATATACTTAGAAATCTAGATCTAGCTAGAATCACGGTAGTGAGTACAGCGCATGATGGCGTCGCGTCGCGTCGTAGCGTCAGTCACGACTAGATGCTATCAAAGGATGATTTAGGTGATAAGTGTCAATGTAATATTAATGAAGTTGTGTCGCGCTCGCGAGGGCATACTCCGGAAAGTTCAACAGCTTCGAGTGGTTTTAAAGGTTCAGTCTGCACTATCAACTTGATACACAAGTGCAATAAAATAGCGTTTTGTTTACGAAATTGATTTTTATTTTTTTATTTTATTTTATTAATGTTTAAGAGAAACAAACAGTACAATATTTAGCTTAATTAACTAATCTTTCTTACACTTAAACCAATAAAGTTTCTACATATTAATCAAACTTGAATGAAAAAAAACACCTATAGTAAGTACACACCTACCACTTAATTTTAAATATCAGAAGTGTTTTCAAATCGCTACAAAATTTAGAAAACAAGAAAAAAAAATTAAATGAAAGGATAAAAATAATAAAAAAATTATGAATGATATGAATAAAATAATTAAATAATAAATAAAATAAAATATATCTTTAGTATGAAACTGTATAAGTCGTAATATTTTTTTAGATGAGGTTTAAACGTGCTAAACCCATTAAAAGTGTTTGACCAATTATATTATTACTGTACTTTTTAAAGCGACAAGTGCGTTACTCTGTGCATAAAAAACATGTAAGTAGCCATACCATGAATTAATTCTAATGTAATTTGAATATCCTCATTCCATGACATATCCGTTTATACAGCCTTATTAATACAAAGTTCAATGAACTGCAGGCGTAACTTCCTACTAACGATGAATATCTATTAATAGAAAAACAACAAGGCTCGTGATAGAATCGATTTTCAAATTATATATCATTCGATTTGTTACGAATTGCATAAAATGGTTTACGAAAAATAGTTACAAAATTGCTGTTTAATATTGTGCGAAAAGTACTAACAAAACTAAACAAAATGCTATTGAACACTTTACTTGTATGTGTGCTACACAAACAAATTACAAATGTGTTTAAGATAGTTCAGTAATACATGAGGGCTTTGCACAATAGAAAATGCTATTTGTAGGTATTCGCGTCACATAAACACCGCTTGATTCAGGACACAAAAGAATCGAACCTTTGTTATGTCTGCGTCGAACACGGCAGGTGCGTTTCAGATCTCGTGGATTTAACAATGCACGTCTGGTAAGCTTTGTAAGGGGATGAGATGAAAATTTGTCAGTAAACCCTTGATCTTCTAAAATACATTAGTTTTGCAATAACAAGCGGTGTCTGGAGCTAAAACGCCTTTAAGTTCATCGACACGAAAATGTGCTTGTATTTTTGTTTGTCTGTTTTTATACAATGTAAGTACTTTACAAATAAAACGTCGCCTAAAACAGTAGAATACAATTAAAATCAAATTAGCTCTTAGGGTATTAGGGTGAGCCAGACTCGCGCATCGAGGGTTTAACACCATAATGTCGCAAGAATGTAATCAAAATTTATAAAAAATTCAGATATTTAGCACAAGTGTAACTCACAGTTGGTAATTTTTCAAACAATAAAGAAAATGAAGTATCGCATACAAGCTATATTACAATCACGAAATAGGTAGGTACTTTTGGATCTTTCGATTGTAATAGTAAGCTCATAATAACTTTTAAATGAACAACTGAAATAGCTATCAAGCTCCATTCATACGAAGCAGCGAGTAACTCCAATTCTCTTTTTCATTAACGTAACAAAACGGTACAAAACATTACAATAGCAAGCAGTAAGTCGCGTGCGATGCAGTGAGACCAAATTACAGCTGAAATGAAAGTGTGCAATTCTTTTCCTGTACGATTTGGGAGGCTTTGAACAAACTACCCGCTTTTGGCAATGTGCTGTAAGCTGAGGCAATAAAGCTGAGTTTCGCTTGTTCAGTGGTAACACGTTGTGGTCGGCTGTATCCGTCGTGTGCTTTGCGCGAGTTTTTTGTTCGTCTGGCGCGCAGGTGGCTCGTTGAAGGTAAGGTAGTCGAATGCCGGGATCCAACACTTAATTTTTTCACTATAGCCTTCGACTTGAGGCAGATTCAATGTTTGTTTTGATCGTTTTTTCGCTTTGTCGCCACCTGCGATTGCATACGCGGATTTAGGATCAACATGTTTTATCGTGGTTGCATTGTGCAAAATGTGTATAAGTATTTCGATATTTACCATGGACTGAGAAAATGCATCTTTAGGAATACGTAATTTGGCGAATACGACATTATTCTACCTGTGAGCCGTTTAGTAGTTTAAAGTATACGTTATAAAATATCGTACCTACTGCAAGGTCATCTGGAGCTACTTTTATACTTGTTATATAGGCTATACTTTTCTCATAGGAATTATCTGCCTATACATATAGACAGAATCCCAGCTAAACCGTATAGCGAGCTATCATTAAATCATTGTTGGAAACAGCTGCTGCAATCTCACCAGACAGATATTAAAGAAACCGGTTCCACTTCCATCCTAAATCCGCAATCACTGGACGTAATGAGGCGTTTGTTCAACCGCCTTTAGTGACTGCTAGTCAATCTGCCACTGGTTGGTAGTGAGTGCTATGTAATCTGTTACGTGGGGCCAAACTACCGCTTTTCGTGCGGCCCTTTGTAATGATACGCAATCTACGTAGTGAGGTGGTTCCCAAGCGCGGTCGAGGCACCTCAGGCACGTAGTACTATTTATTCTGTGCCTCAGGGCGGGGGTCCGTTATCTTACGGTCATCAGTCTTACGGAACGGGCCAGGCCAGCGCCGCGGCCGGAACTGTCGTATACGGCACTGCCACGGCACGCACGCTCCTCGCCTCACTAGCACCTGACGTGCATTGACGAGCAATTGTTATGACTTTAATGACTTTACTTTCAAGTTATCGTGAGTAATTTACGCCGATTCGTTCAGTGATCTCGACACGTGTTGCGATATTGTTATTTATCACAACTGGTAATAAACTGGTTCATTTAGTCGGCTGTTTAAGAAATGTGTTTCGGTTTCATTTACAACTTGCATATTTTTTCTCGGGAACTGTTAATTTTCGGGGATAAATGTAGCCATTCTACGTTATTCAAGGAGACCGATTGTTTTTCTTGTTCTACTCACAGTCCATTCAAAATAATCTTAAATTTGAGAAAAAGAAGCAAATATTTCAAAAATCACCACATATTCTAGAAAAGACTACGCACCAAAACATGCTATAATTTATAGAAATGATAACTTAAAATGATATAAAATGTTCCTGACATTGAATGCGTGATACGGTATCTTCGATCTTTATTGTTGATTCTTCTACCATTCAAGGCGTAATAATACCCATAAACCATATTGATCGTTCATAAAAAGTTAATAGATGCTGATGCGCTGACAATGGAGTTGATTGACGATTCAATCAGTGTAATTAATTGTTCTGTTCCTGTTATATCAGTGCCCGTATATAGACTATCACATAATCTGTGCCTGTGTTTGCTGCGTATACGCTAGTGATGGGTTAATTAGCATTCGCATTCATTTTTAGCATGTCAAAACTCAATTAGCATTTCGCAAATAAAATGTAGTAATTTACGCAAAATCGCACTAATTTACATCGCTAGTGTACGCAATAGAGCTGCTTTATTATTGATGGCAAAACTATAGTATAGACTATAGAAGCAGGCGAAAGGCGCAGAATAAGCAGATAGATACAAAACAGGTTTAGATCCATTAATTGCTATTTATATTTTTTAAATATTATTATCATTAATATATGAAAGAGCAACGTCATCCATTTTAAAATGTTATAGTGTATATATTTCATCCATGATAGTACTTAACGTTTGCGTCAGTAATTAGTGTAAATGGTTGTAAAGTTGTTGACATTGTTATAATGCATAATAAATAAGTACCTACATTACATACATAATATTGAATGTCCGATGTGGGTAAACTAACCTCACGATATGTGCAAAAGGCATGATGACTAATATTAAAAATGAACAAGTAAATATTACTTTCATAAAGAAGATTAAAAATGAACACAATAATTGAAAAAACAAGCAAAATCGTTACATAAATCACGGAGTAATAAGCTTTTATAGTTTCTACAGAAGGTATCTCCTGCCCCTTTCTCGCGAAACAGAGCGCCCCCACAGTTACTATGAAAAATCTACTCGTGACGTCACATGCCAAAGAGATTGTATGAAAAGCTACCCCAGCTTAGTAATGGGTTTCTATAGCGAACTCCCTCTGACGTCACTGGCCGTTTGAGCTATCTCTTTCTATTCCGGTTTTTAAAAAACTTGGTCATTTTTTGAGATATTTAATTTTTGTTTACACAAATGTTTATCTTTTGAGGAATATAATTAATATATCAAAAAAAATGCCATCATGCCTATTAGATCTAGAATTATAACTATTGTGTCAGTTATTCAATAAACGTCTCTGATTCTGATGACTAAAAAGAAATGGTTTCATATTTGGTTGTTGTTTCATAGTTTCTATGTTATATTTACACATAGAAATAAAATTCAGAATACATTACTAAGAAGAAGTAGTATTATTTATCTTAATTCGGTGTAAGTTACATTAAAATATGAAATGCTTCAAAAGTATGATACTAATAAATTATTACGTAAAAGAGTCTTTCTAAAAATAGACTAAAATAACACAAAGTTTATTAAAACCCAACTCTTCGGATTATTTTATCCAAGTAACACGTTTTTTTTAATTACTTATAATATCATTTTGTTATTCAAAGTTGCTATAAGAATAATTACTTAATAGTCTAAAAATTATAGATAACACTGCAGCGTGTGCGCACGAGCAGTATTACGATCTATTTTTATGTGCGTGCGTTTATTAGTGTAATGAAAACCGATGCTGAATATTAATCACAGTATATTTCTTTCACAATCCATAAATCTTAATAGGAGTTATGAACATTAACAAATGGCTTTATGTACTAGATATTGTCGATGTCATCCTCCTTCATCATCACTTCGGCTATTCACCTGCTTTCTTAGTTTTCGCGTCAAATATTGGCCAATTATAATCTAGATTTAAATTCTAAATTAGAACATTAGTCGCATTCTTTTCATTTTCCGTAAATTCTCGTCATTCTTCGTTTAACCTCCGCGGCGTACAGTCCACAAACTAAGTAGAGGATACCAGATACCAGTCCTCGCTTGTGCTTTAACCAATTTTTATAAGTTATCTATTATTAACAGCTTCAAGTGTTATTTCTACCTTCAGTTATATTTACTTGTCGTTCCGTAAAGTTGGAACTCTACGACCGAAAACTTGTTCCAACTGGAGTTGGATCGATTATTTTACCTTTCAGGCTGTTTTAACCTCTAAATTGCTGTTACATTTGAAAATAAACCAAGTTTATCAAAGCCTACAGTTTTCATTTCAATAGCTCCGGATTTCCCACTAGTTACCTACGTGTTCCCGTGAGTGTCCTCCCCTTACTGAGCTACCGGGAAGAAGCTTTGGGGGGACCTCCGGGACAATATGAATACTAATATAGATTGGATAGGTATTATTAAGTTTCTATAAGATATGATATACTCGAAGAGTCTTAATCTGAACTTGTTGCTGCAGATAAAATCGTGGACATGTAAATATGTCAACACGCACGCATCGCGGATTAAACGAATTTATATATATGTATAATGCATACTATTATAATATCTGTAATAATGCTTCATTTGTGAAAATAGTTTATTCTATCACTATAATCCCTACATATAATAAATGTGTAATTCTGATGCGCTACGGAACATACTCATAATGATGTCATATCTAATTTATCCCATAGGTTCTATTGTTCAAAAAATATCGTAACCGCGATGCAGGACTACAAGGCTTTTTGGCCTTCTCTATACATTTTCTAATTTATCGTATCTAACGCCATCTAGGAACAATAATTTGTAGCTGTTTGTTTGTTTGTTATTGAACAAATCCCTAGATACTGAACTGATTTTCATGCGGGTTGCACTAATATGCTTAGAAATAACCAGCGCACAACATAGGATATATTAAAATACAAATATCATTAAAAATTTTTGGTCAAAATTATTAAATATTATTACGAAACCGGACGGAATTTTATACAACATGGCCGCTTCATGGTGAATTTTTTTTTTGCTACTGACGGTTAGTTTGTGTCACAGTAATTTTTTTTATGTTGTATTATGGCTCCACACATAGTGTATTTAGCCAGTGTTAAGTATAGTAATTTTTCGTCGTGTTGTTATTGAATATTTCACATATTTCACGTAAAGTCCATCTGGAGGCACAGATTAAAGAAAAAAAACGTATGTAAGGCCATGAACAAAGAGTAATAGGAGTTAATTTTGGTAGTAAATATGCATTAAACAGTGGAATTAAATTTTACAATTTATTAGATTTGATTAACCATTATTAGTTTTTCTATTTAAGCCCTTGCAGGTTGTTTAGGGGTTTTGGAGTAAAATAGATATACCATCAAATAATATGTAAGTAGTATGAATCGATTGCATTCAAGATACAAACATGTTAATTATACTTAAGTGCCCGCAGATTAGAGAAATAACCGGCCAAGTGCGAGTTGGGCTCGCGCACGAAGGGTTCCGTATCATTATCTATAAAAACTAGCAAAAAAACGTTTGATGTATGAGAGAGAAAAAATACTAAAATACAGAATACAATAAGTATTTAAGGGGTTAAATACTTATTTTATTCTGTATTTTTTGTAATAGCGGCAACAAAAATATATTTATCATCTGTGAAGATTTCAGCTGTCTAACTATCACGGTTCATGAGATACAGCCTGATGGTGACAGACGGACAGACGGACAGCGAAGCCTTAGTAATAGGGTTCCGTACCCAAAACGGACTGACGACGTCTGCCAGGCTGTCTGTCCGTCTGTCACCAGGCTGTATCTCATGAACCGTGATAATTAGAGCTTTACCCTTGGGAGTATAATCTTGACCCTTGCTACGCCTATTTTTTACGACGTTTATGTTTGGCCCACAGGTCTGAGGGCCAATGCATACTATTACTACCATAGGCTAATGCAGTGGGCCAATGATACTCTTACGTTACGTATAAATTATATACTCTTTGAATGATACAGAAGTATAATAATACTCTTTGGAATGATACGAAGTAGATTTTTTTCTCTAATCTGTGTACGAAACATGTTATGTAAAATGCCCTGGGGGTCTAGCAAAGATCACAATTACTAACGCTAACGCCTCACGCTAACTCCAAAAATGTATCGAAATGACATTAGCTACGGAAAAGTTAGCGATTTCCGAAACGTCATTTCAGTACATTTTGGAGTTAGCGTTTGGCGTTAGCGTTAGCGGTTGGTATCTTTGCTAGACCCCCAGACTTTGCCCTATTGTAAAAATGTTTTGAAAGCCTAGATTTTAATATAATATAGGTTTTAATTAGTCATGAGTTCGATGATACTTATCAAAATATCATCGAAAATTTTTCTATAGTTAAGTAGCCATGAGTGGAGATTTCATCAAAATTGGTCCAGGAATATCAAGGATAATAATTAGCGTACCTACGCTGTTTTGGGAAATATTATAATTAATTATTTCATCCATGATTAAGACATGTCATTTTTACTTCGTGGAAGTGATTATACGAGCAGAAAACTCAGTGTGGCTGATAGAAAATCAGTTTTTAAAAATAAAGCCATTACCCAAACCGAAACCTGAAAAGTAATGTAGTCCACGCGTGGCAACGCCGCGGGCAGTAGCTAGTTATTAATAATATTCTAAGTAGCCATTAGGGTTGGCCCACTTAGTGTCTTAATATTCCAGTGGTTGGCCAATATAAATATTGAAGAAACATGTCAAAGTAATTGATGTCCAATTCTTCAAGTTAAACCACGCTAAGTGAGAGCATTTAGGTCACATAACAATAAAGTGAAGAGGTCTCACACGACCTTATGTTAACACTTACAGATTTATCCAGAGTATTTTCAATTAAACTAAGAAGGGTCCCTTCATTGAGGGTCTTTACGGACCCTACTAAAGGACCTCAATGAATGAGGGGCAAGCTGTATACTGAAAAGATTATCTGTCAAAATTAAGAGGTGTAACAATTACGAGGGTCAAAGGAAACTGCCTAACCGCAGGAACAAATATATTTGGGAATTTAAATTAAGGTTTTCCTACACAACAAAGGTATTTACAATCAGGTTTAATTGTGGCCTTTTAGGTTGAGAGGGGTTCGAACAAAACTTTCGGTAGAATGAGGAAAAACATTTTTTGTTGGTTCCTACAGGTATTTAACTAATTTATTGTTTGATGTAACAGGTGTTGAAGCTTTGGTAAAATATGCACAAGATTTTCGATCTTTTAATGTTGTATGTCTGGAGTTTGCTATCAAAGATTAAAATTACGAAGTAAATACAAACATAATATTGTGTTCCTGAAAACAATTTCCAGACATCCCCCTCTCTCTACGACTTTTCCCTAGTTATTTGTTTAGGTTACTCTAAAATTTCAATAGAGTTTCCTCACGCTGTGATGCGACGACTCAACGTCATTGTTTTAACCAGCACAGTATTTTTATTCTATAGAATTTTGTAACTTTTGTGGTCTCACCGTGACTCTTTTTCATTAATTTTGCTTTAGCGAGAGTTCTTTCCGTTTTCATTCATCCATTCGGAGTAACGAAGGTCCCATAGGAACGTAAATTGATTTTGTTATTTTTTGCGTGTTTGTTGAAACGTACCTATTTTTCCTTTCAGACAAAATGTTTAATTTGGCCTGGGTCAATAAAATTCTATTACGTTTGTTTTGTGTATACATACATTTTTTATTCTTTATTTCAATCGTGTTACTTTTGATTTGATTTTTACGGCTTATTAAATTTATTTGTTTGAAGTAACATAGACTGAGTTTTATTGTAATTGGCTATCTTTGTAACCTTTACTGATTTTGTCTTTTGTTTTGACAAAATCAGTAAATTTTCAACGTAATCTAGTGCAACTATGTAATTCTGCTGCAATATATCAAGCAAATATTTCATTGTAACCGGAGCGCGACCGCAGACGCCATCTCAGATGTCTCCAAGTTCCTCGTACGACTACAATAGGACTACTTTAGTACTGCACGGCAGAGATTTAGCTCTTGTACAAACAACTCTACAACACACACACAAACACGTGTTTGCGACATGCAATCTAGGAACGTAACCGTAGTTCTGACGTAGCAAATGTCTTGCTTGGGCGTCGCGCGTCGTCGTCGTGTTAAGATCAGGATAAAACGTCCACCCGTATTCTTAATTCTTACCTATGTTAAAAGCTAGGTACCTTCTTAATCCACGCTTATAAAATTACAACCATAAGTGGTGTTAGGGTAGCTGTTGTTGAGTAACTGCTCATTTCCAAAGCACAATGAAAAAATACGTGCTATAATTTTTTTCATTGCTTTACTTCAGATCAACTTTAATCCGCATCTGAATACTTAGCTATTACTTTCCTATAATATAATATTTAGTTTGCAATTTATTATTGGTTGTATAAATTATTATTTATAAATAATAAAGGTATTGTTTGAAACACAAAAAGTTATGCTAAGTTACTGACTTGTTAATATACTGCGACATCGCCGAGGTGGTCCGCCCGTTTCTAGAATTTATGTGCTTAAGACGTGCATATTTGTGCAGATTTCATGATGATAGCGTTTTAACTTATGGACTGTCTTTGTAACTAGATATCAGAAGGCCGTAGAAAATTCTTTGCGTGCTTTTTCTGCCGTAGAAAGTTCTTTCCTTTCGATAATAACAGAAAAAATGAAATTCTTAAATAATTATGTCGCTGAAGTTACAGTATACTTGATTACGTGAAAAAAATGTAATATTTATACTGAATGTCAAAAATATTAAAATGAAAGAGCACGGGAAATCTCGTTTTTTTTATTTACTTTTGTAAGCTAAGGTTTGGCGAATCCCAATCTTACCAATACGCTTTTAGCTCCTACCTAAATCATTATTAGCGAATTTAGGGTGACGAAGTTGGGTTGCCCGCATTTAAAAGGACTAGTAGAAGATGAACGGAATAATATTTAAAAAATAGGTTTATTTTACACTGAAAAGTGATTAACAATCAGAAAACAAAACAAAAACTTAATTTATTTTTCTAAACATATTTTACATGTATCTGAGAATTCATCACTTGAAGCCAACAGGTGATAGCAGTTATGTTATAACCCAGATAATATTAATACCTACAGGTTATAATTAATCTTATAATTATCATAGATATGTTCTTAAGGGGTTCTTAGTTTTTTTGCAGATAATATTAATGGATTAAAAGCTATTTTGCTAACATATTTCGAACATAGGATAAATTTTTCAATTAAAACCAAATATTGAGTCTAAATAATCATTCAGTCATCTAGATTTAGAATAAAGTATTATTTATATTTTTCCATCATAACTCTATCAATATGTATATTCGCTAGACCATTGCAATAAAACTGCACTGCCGGTCGGCGGCATTTTGTGCAACAGTATTAACAGCAGCAGCATGCATCATGTTTAATTGGAACCAATTAGTAGGTACTACATGCAATGCATTCATTATGATCAAAACTTTTCGCATAGATAGATCTATATAACCATCATTATAAATTATATAAGTGATCGCTATATGTGACCGATAGACTTAGCTCTTAGAATTAGCAAGGGAAATGGCTTGGCAGGCCCCATCGCTCGTAGAACTGACAATGACAACCGATGGGGAAGAAAGGTTCTCGAGTGGCGACCACGAACCGGAAGACGCAGCGTAGGCCGGCCCCCCATTAGGTGAACCGACGATTTAGTGATGGATACAGGAGGCGAGCAGCCACTCAAGGTGGCGCTCTGTGGGGGAAGCGTCTTCGGGCTATTGATGATGATATCTACATAAATAAATACAAACTGTAATGCCTTGAAAACAAATGAGGTTTATCTAATCAAATGGTAACCCTGCTGCAATTGTATAATATAAAAAAACGAAGTATAATAAACGCTACGCTAATGAATAGATACACTAAAATCTATACATAGTTGTGTCCTAGCGCATTGTGCTGGGGTTGCGTCCACGGGTCTATCTCCCCACGGGCTCGATTCATGCATTTTAACTTCCCGTCGTGCGTTAGCCTTTGTCCCTAATGACAGCCATTGACTAACGGTGACTGAGTACGGTGAGTTAGGCAAGTTTCCAGTGTACGTCGGCAAACAGCCGCCAATTTCCCTAATTAAGCACCCATAGGATATAAACAGTAAGGCGCGTAGCTTAGACACCATTCACGCATGTGTACCGTTCTAGCTTATATTTAATTTATTAGCGGCCAGTGATCACCGAACGCATACCTATTATAAATAGAATATAATATAAACAGCGTGTACCCTAGATGCAATTCACTCACACAATTATACTTTACTGAACAACATAATTATGAAGAGCCCGAGACTACATCTTAAAATAACGCCTTCAAATAATAATTATAGTGATTTTGAGAAACGGTATATCAAGTGCAGGCGCGGTCCGTATTGCCATTTGGCCAGTCCATACTCCATGATTTTCTGTAGAGTAGTATTTATAGTTTGTGATGGACGCAGTGGACGGTTTCTATAATTGAGTTTCTACGTTACGTCACTGCGAATATTTTGAGGGCTATTTTATGAATGCAGTTAACAGCATTGTTGAACAATCATCCAATCAGCTTACTTTGTGTCAGCACGTGACAGTTATCACAACAAAACAAAACCATTAATATAGAGACGCAAAATGTGTCTATTTAAATGTTATCAATCTTCAAATTGACTTTAAGCTATAACAAAAGCTATAATGGGCGAACAGATAATCAGAGAAAAAGCAACCTCTCCTTACTTTTCTTTTCGAATGCGTGGAGTTTTCGCACAGTGCCACTTTAAATTTTAATTAACGGCATTTAACTTTAAAAAGCTTTTATAAGCAAGGTGCTTATGTAGAAGTAGGTCTACGTACTACTTACCTAAATAAATAGTAGGGCTCATAGTCCCTACACGTGCCCTACGTACTCAGTAGAGCTCGTGTATCTATTAATAGAAGGTTATGTATTACATACATATACCATTGAAGCTAAATGATGTTTACCAACAAGACCATGATATGATAAGTTGGTAAATGTATATTTTTATCGCATACAAAGAGAAAAAAATGTAGTGACTTACTCGTAAGTTGTAGAGGGTTTTTCATGTCTGCAAAAAATCGCTTGAAGCTCGTCTATTTATTTCTAGATATTCATATTCATTTAGTCTGATTTGATATTCTCATTCGGCAGTAGTACGAAAATGTAAACTTACAGTAGAAATACAGGTACGTAGTTTAATATCCTTGCAAAATGAGATACACTGTTAAAATGTATAATGATAGGTATTAACAAAGTTGTTTATGCCAATAATATATTTATCACAGCAATAAAATGCAGATAGGAGTGCAATGTCGTGTGCATGCGCATTGCGCATGGAGTAGCGCGGGCGGGCGGCGGCAGCGCGTGCGCGGCCATGGCGCGGGCAAGGTCAATGGCACGCGCCTCTCCCGCTCGCACACCGGAATTCCATATTTAAATCTCGTCCGCAGAAAAATGGCGGTCGACTCCATTCTACGGCCGCACAGCACCGTGTGTACGGGGAATTAATAAAACATGCCCCCACATTTTGCCACAACTTTTTCTGCGTATCATTAACAACTCTGCAATTACATTGTAGTTGCAGTTACATTGCGTACAACAGATAACCGTATGAAGAAAATTAATTTCATATCTTTAAATTTTTGTGTTGGCTGCATTTCGTATGTCGGTAACGGCTCTTAAATAAAAAGGCAATAAAGTTAAATCGCTGTATTTGTATAACATGGCTGCCTACTTAGCGAGGTACACTATAACATGTCATAAAGCGTTCTATTAATATACGTCGGTGCGTAGCGGGTAGTGCATTAGTTTTGGTACATTTAAGTTTCGTAGCCGCCGCTACGAGGTTTATAATGCGGGTACGATGTATAGAACGGACACAATTAACTCGGTACGGTGAAGTGCAAGTCATCGGCAATCGGAGACGCTCGGATTTCAGCACAAAGAGGGATGGCGACGTGAATTAGGGGCCCGGACCTACATAGCTACGAGCTACGCTACGCCACTAATGTGATCGACAAAAGAGTAGAAAAACGCCCGCTCGAAGTTCATTAGCTTCATGTATTTATGTTTATACTTAACACGACTATGTTGAGATATATTGTTGAGTTATTTACGAGCTCGTAGGTCATTCGGAGCGTTCGAGGGTGAACAAACTGATGCAGTATTGTCTGCCGACGAATATTTTTCAAATGCAAATGGAAAGCGGTAATTTATTTTATGTAGTGGATTTTCGATCAACGGTCTCTTTACAGGTAATAAAAAATCTAATATCAAATTTCGCTGCCAAATCCTATTACGATGAGAAAAAGGTCTAAGACCTGGATGAAGAACAGCAAAAAATGCCAAAGGAGAGTCACATCGGACGCGGGTGAACGGAATTAATTAATGTCCCCCCGTGGTTGGAAATGTTCTGAACGCGTCGATTCTCGGAGGGCGTAGAGTGCAAGTCATTGGCTCGGCCCCGCTCGCGCTGAATTTACAGCGCAATAAATTCGAGCGGAGAAACAGAGGAGTCTTATCTGGCAACAGAGCAAATGAACTGTCTCGACGAGAAATAAGTTCGAGGCCGGTTCACTAAACGCAGTTATCACGATGTGAGCTTAGTATTTAGCGGTGGCTCAGCGATGAAACGTTTCTTATGTAAGAAACAATACTCGGTTCAAATTGAAGCTGGGAGCAGCTGTGAGTAATATGCGCCTCGAATTTACTTAGTTTACTTAGAAGTACAACATTGTCTTACTGGAAAAGATAAAGAACATGCTATACCTGTTAAACTAATGTATAAGTTACATCATATTTTATCGTTGTTTGGCAATTAGTGCCTCATTACTCTAATTACAAACTAGAAACATAAAATGTGGTATATTTACTTAGTTTCATCAAAGACCATTAATTGTAATGTTTAATTATGAATTAATCTAAAAGGCAAATGGCTATAGATAACGAGTTCGTAAATGAACACTCCATTATGATATCTGTTGCCATAATGGATAATGAAGATAGGGTGGCAAAATAATAAGCATATATAAGTGATTATACTTTTAAATGTATTCAATCTTGTGTGAAAATAAGAAAATACGGACTGTATTTACGTTAAAGAAATAATCACCATGACTTGTAAGCTACGTGCGCATTACAAGTAATAATTAATTTAAGCAGTATTTGCTCCATTATAATATACGTACATATAGGTAATTCGTACTTTATTTAATGCTTATAGATATTTTATTTGACATAAATTACCGCAAGGCCACTCTAAAATTTCTTAAAATATATTTTCTTTAAACGTTTATATTGGATTGTCTAATTAAATGATGATTTATTAAATGCAAGACACTCTAAAATACCCATTGATACTTAGAAAGAGGACCCCATTGATCTGTTCATAACGTTGCTAATAATAATAATGAATATTCATGCACGTCCACAGATATCAAGTTGTCAACTCATTTCCAGTAACAATGTACGGTAGGAGCCCCGACGCGCATAGAGACATAGAGTGAGGCTTTGACATTTCAGCACCACATCCTATGCAACTACATAGACGCAGAGCTGATTGAAAACGACGAGCGCCAACACTATGTACAAACCACATAGCTTTTGTTAGACTAGCAGCCTAATACAAAGCCTGTTGAAATAACACGCCCTACTTTTTTGCAGCTGTTGGAAACATTATTAAAATTCACGCTAAATCAAAAAATGTTAACGTTTTGCCAGTTCGCCAAACCAACATTGATAATGCTACACCAAATCAAAAATAAACATTTTTTTCAATGATACTGAAATATTAATATCGCTTATTGAGAGATTTTTATTTTTTGGTCGCTTCCTTTGCAACGTTTTCAAAGTATACGCCTGCAGAGTGAGAAGGCTGTCTAATGTATTCAACTGCGATTAGATGTCCGGGTGGAGTGCCACCGGAGATGAGAGCCAAGCGCGATCGCATTTCATCCCGAATTTCAAACTCATCATCATTTGAAGGGGCGTAGGCGTGAAAGATCGATCTCAATTTCGATATACGTATTAGAGATATATGCGAGTCAACAAGTTTGTTTTCTACATGAGTTTTAGAATTTGATAATAGAAATGGAAGTGCTAAAAAATCTAAAAAAAACGCAACATTCTTGTATTCAAAATGGACATGAATCATGTAACGAAATATTATTTTAATAATTCAAGCGCAGTGAAGTGAAGGTTTCCTATTATCAAAGGTCATTTCAAATATGCCCGCAGAGTTTCTACTCGTAATACCTTAGATATCCAAGCTACCTGCACACACGTTAGTCTGAGTTGCACCGCGTTTATCAGGCTAGTGGCCGGCTCCAATTTAACCTCCGGGAAGTAACTATTATTTTATCTACACCTTCTTATCTCAGCCGCTGAATCTCCGCAACCGAGCTTGTATTTTTTTTTAACGGGCAATATGCCTTTATTATTCAAGCTAACTACTACAATAAAAAAAACTAAACTAAAACTAACTACACTACACAATAGCTACACTATACCTACTACAAAGAACATATGGACTGTAAGTATAATAGCCGCGATGGCCTATAGACAGTCCAAATACTCCAGCCCACTGCCGGTAGGTAGCGTACCCAACATGCTGGCAGCATTGCCTCGTTGAATTGCAATGCTGATGCGTTGAGCCAAATAAGTGCCTGCATTTTGCACGTCGTGAATTTTTCAAAAGTTGCCGACAAACCTCATTTTTATAACCTGAGACTAATTTTCGAGTATAAGATTTTGAATTTGCAACCAATTTTTTTTTAGCAAAGCTGTAATTCAGTTGTTGATATTTGTTTAGGACAGAGATGCGAGGAACTGTTGGTTAAAAATGATAAACATTTCATAAAGGGTAAATGTTTGAAAGCCGAGCAAATATGGCGGGTACTACCGGCTGGCTACGGCATTCAGATTTATGAATTCAGTTTACGGTTTGATAGAAAAAACGTTTCAGTTCACGAGTATTTATTGTATTCGAAAATTAAAAGATAGCGATTCCCCTGATGCTGGGAGGCGGCGGCGACGGTGCAAGCAATCAGAGCATGCCGGTGGATAGCAACCTTAAATACCAGACTTAATTGAACTCCTTCCGGCTTTCCTTGCTCGCCGACTACATAAATATATTCTACGGAAGTATTTCCCCGCAAGGTATTCCGCTCTAGACATATTCTATACACCTTTGTATATAAAAGGTGCAGGGCAGACGCTGTTCGAGTAATATTATTTCAATTCAAATATCTCACATTTCTAAATGCTCTTTTGATACCGTCTGCAATGCATATCCTATTTGAATGTAGCGAACATTTTAAATCTTCCGGAACATAAAAGAGCGGAGCACCAACTAAATCGCAGTATCGTGTTTTGGCTCTCGTAGAGCCGACGCACGCATACGGAAACCGAAACAAAGCCATAAATTCTTTGTAGTACTTACGTTGAACAGCTTAGTTTCAGCTAACTAATGACGTTATAAATCAACTAGAGTATATATTGCACTTTTTCATACGTACTGCCGACGTTTTACTGCAATATTTCGTCTAGTTGTCTCGGGTAACATGAAACGTCTGCTATGGTCTAGGCGTAGAGTAAACCAGGCTATTATGTTATGATTGAATTATTTCCCGTCTGCGAAACTTATTAAAACATGAAAATCTGTTTAACCCGTTCAAGTTTCATAGTGCTTTAATTTGGAGTAAACATTTGAATGGCAATAAAAGCGAAGCGTGCGTTGAAAGATGTTTGCGGAAGCTTAAAATAATATTTTCGAGAGCATCGCTCGTCGAGCGGGAGTTATCAGGAAATGAGTGTCTTTGCCCTTCGGGAAATTGTCCCTCCCAATCATAACGCTCTCGGATCTTCCTGCTTTGAGCGACTTTAAAAACGGTACAGATTTGTCTCTCGGTGTATTACAGGGAATACCGAGCCCGCTTTAAAGGCTTTTATGTAATGTAATTCATCGTTTCCTTTACTGTTTGCAAAATATAACAGATTCCGGGATTATTCCGAGAGGAGTTGGACGCATTTAATGTTTCTGAAATATGATACAAATACATCATTAATGCTTGTAAAGCAGCGCATGTCTTTTCTTAATGGAATTTTTATATACGGAAACAGTTTTGTGAGAATGAGATTCGCAAAACTGATATTTTCAATGGAAACGATTTCGTACCTCAAAATTAAATTTAGTCTCTTACATTTAATTTTGTGGTACGAAATCGTTTGACAGTCTCTGTAATATTTTCTGGTAGCTCACACGTGGCTGGTGGTGGTAGGTACCCACGTTTCGTGGTCCAAAAGGGCCGTCTCGGGTTGTAAGGCGGGACCTCACATCCGGCTGCCACCGCATTTGATTCCATTAATCACAGGGAGACGATGTATATGAACGATATTATACCTACCTACCTACATACGTAGATACATACTGTAAGTGTGTATGTATAACGTAGATTTATATAACTCTACACATACCTATGCAAATTTGCATTTTACAGGGAGTGAAATAAATAAACATCATATACTTCTCTTATAAGTACTTGGTTGCTTGGTTTATTTAGTAGCGAATGAGTCCCTTTTGCTAGGTATAACTGTATTTCATCGTAAACTGCATCACATAACACTTTATTATTTTTACGGAAACCAATTTAAATACATTTTAAATAAATCTTTATGTAAATGACCTTGGCACTTGTTTCAGCTTTCTTCCTTACATTTTAGGTATGTTTTTGCGATGAAACTATAAAAAAACGTTTAACTTATATTGTGTAGTGTAAAGTACTAAATGTTTCTAGCGAGGACGTGCACATCGTAAAAGATGTAGGTTTAGTGAGGCGAATGTGTCAGTGTAGTCTGTGAGGAACGCTGCGTCATTCACCAGTTCAACAAACATATTTCCTTCCTGGGCGGTTATTCTCTATGAAAACACAGATTCCACACGATACAAAACCACGTCGTTATCGTGTCTTGTTTAAATCGTGTCACAGCGTCAGATATACCTTCACTTAACATTAAAGTTATCTTTATTTTGAATAAAATATATTGACATAAGTGGTCATATCTTTTGATGGGTTGATGTTTCGGAACGTGTCTCGGTAAAACATACGATTTTTGACAGTTCAAATCGCGCCAATTCCAAATTTATTGCGCGCGGTTTTGTTTTCGTTTCGAAGATTTCTTATATAAGACAAGGAATTCGCATGGTTTCGAAGTAAGGAATCGATACGGAATAATGGCCCTGATGTTCAAAATAGACTGGTAGATTTACCACTATATTAATACTCTAACAAAAACGGTTGTCACATGAAGGAAAAATATTTAAAAGATGAATGAGGAAAAATTGTAAGTAATTACAAATCCGTCTCCAGCTAAGCATAAAAATGATTAAGAAAAAAGAAACGATTAAGAAAAAAATGGCATAGGTATCCAACTACACAAATAATAAATTATAACTCCGAGCGGTTTCTACGGCAAGGCAGTTCTGAGAAATTTGAATTTTCGGTATCAGGATAACAGTATATCAATAAATACCCTCAGGCATACGAATAATATGCAAATAATATACGTAAATAATTAATATTAAGTGAGCGGGAATAGCATTCATAAATTATTACAACTATTTATAGTAACGAGTGTTTTGACTGAACACGTCAGTGCTAGGCCGTTAAGGATACTTAGTGGTAATTATTAATATAGGTACCTTACCCACATATTGCTTAAAAACTTTCACAGTAATTTAGAAGATATACAAGTCATATTTTAGTAAAATGTCAACATTTGATGGCGATGAGAATGATAATATAAACTTCGCTTTAAACCAGTAAACAAGTACTTAAAGTTGTAGACGACATATGATTCAGATGGTGGTGATGATGATGATGATGATGATGATGCCAATGAGCATGAACTGAGGGATTCTCACGCCAAAACGATTGTAGGTTCTGGTTGAGTTGAAACTGACTCATTTTGTTCTCCCGAAAAATTAAGTTTTCCCCCAGGAAAACCGAAAAGGGGAAGTCGGAGATGAAACCGCGGCGTGCGTATAGTTTCTGATAAAACGTATTACTGATGATGGTGACGATGATGAGCTAATCCCGTTTCAACTAGCTTTTTAAAAAATAAAAGTGCACTGAAATAGCATCATCCACCACCCACCATAATCTAAAATCTTTGACCACCACCATCCACCATCCGTTTGGTAGCTAAACTTCTACATCAGAGAGACAGATTGTCACACTTAGACTTTCACGCTGCGTAGTGAATATCCCGTTATGAAAATATTTCCTGTGTGTCAAAATTATAACACTCCTTGTTTGTCGACATTGTGGTTTACTTATATTATTTATTCAATCATAATGTCATAAATAAGACATGGCGGCCTGCTTTTATTTTATTATGCAATGTGTGCTCTTCTTCACTTAGCCTTCCTCTTTTTCGCCTTGCCCCTTTTACTTAAGCTTGCCTTTTATTCAGTTATATTATGAGCTGCATAGCATATTTTCTCTTAATTTTAACATTCTTCTGTTAAAATTTATGAGCAAATATACATTACCGTGATCGAGAAAGATATGCCTTTATTCACGTAAAGGCAATGTCAGTCCATACAGATAGAATTTCGTTTTGTTACTCTCGTCAGTCAGAATGAAATGGAAAACAAAAGCTGTTATAAGCCTCTGAAAGTAGAAGCCAAGGTTGATAGACGAGAAATCAATCGACAGTTTAGGAGTCAGAAACGTATCAAAATTAAATAGCGTCCCTGTATCTATCTTAAGGAGTAGTTATACCTAGGCTGCATTATCTATTTGTGAAATAACCTTTGACCAGTGTCAATAGTTAGACTGACTCATTTGTACATACTACTACCAACAGGTCTATGACTAATAAACGAGGTTGAAACAATATACACTATTATGTACATACATACATATACGATTTCAATTAAAACCCTCTTTTATTTACATCTATGAGTAATACATATTGGGTAAATATACCTATAAATATATAGCGATAGTAAGTAACCTCAGAAAACTCCAGTGATATTAGGTATTCAAAATATGCGGGAATCTGAAGCGTTATTAACAATCAATTTATACTGTAAATTGACCAATTTAGACCTATTTATAAACCTGCAGGGAAGTGAAGAAACGCTCGCTACAAAGGACCAATTGCTCGATCAATTGACAGATATGCCAGTAGAGCGGCGTGACGGGCGTGACAATATCACTAGTAATAAAATATTAATTTTGTTTAAATGGTCTCATTGCTTTTTAAATCCGATTTGTAACATAATTTCTAATGTGATGAATGAATTAAACCCCTAGATAGATAAAAAAGGACTTACATTTGGAGCACTTCAAGCATAAGGCCTCAACATTTACACCAAAGCACGCTAGAGGAAAAATTTAAATATGCTATAAGCTATATACCGTCATGTGCTGCTAAGTTTTACTGTGTCGATGTCTGTTCGTTCAATCGGATTATTATTCCAATGGAAGATGAAAAAGTATCTGTTTTTCATAACAGGCTTTTATGGAAAACGACTTTGTGTATCTGATGGAATGATAGCATAATAACTAGTTTTACGAGAACTGAGGGTCTCTCAGTTTAATGTCGGTTCTTTGCTGTAAACATAGTTTGATTTTATGGCATCTATCTATAAATAGTTGTATGAAATAGGACAGGAAAGGTAGAGATGGGGGCGAGGGCGTGAGCGGCCAGATGGCTTGCGATGAATGAAGTGTTAACGAGATAGGAACATGCACGGTTATATTAAAGGCGTGCAAGGACGGGTAACGAATTAAAGCGATGGACGCTGGTAATGAATGGGACTCATTTATAATTTAAATCAACCGAAGCTTTATTGATGATTTTTTTTTGATAAAAGTAAGGCATTGGATTGATTTATTTTCAGTTTCTAAATATAGACGTAGTTATAGAGGGGTTACCTTACAAAAAGATTTCTAAAAAGATTTACTTGAAGGTGTATCGGTATCACTACAAAACTTGGCGTAAAATACAGCTACATTTTCTGGCAGTGGCAGTGTTCGGAATAAATAAATCTCTTTTGTGCGGAACACAAAAGTGTATTCCGAAGTCTGGAGGGCGGAAGTTTTATCTGTTATTACATTAATGTCACATCTAGCCTGGTTTGACCGAAGTCCCATCAGATAATAACTAAGCGTAGGAAGGATAGCGATTTCGTCGAACAACCGGGATGCGCCCAATTCTCGCCAATAAACGCCCTCCAGATATATCGACCTCAACACACAGCCGTTCGTTGAACGATCAGAACCTCTATATTTAACTATATAAAGGTGGCATTCGCTTATTATATCTGCCGGTTATCGCTTTCCATGACGATAGCCTCTGAATTGACCAGCGTGTTCTCTCGCGCGCATGCCAGGCATTCCACGCGCTTACACATAGACGATTGACTGATAGCGGAACCATTAAATATGGATGTACGATTTAGAACGAGATGTGAGCCTCTATAAATGCCTTTTGCACACGTGATCACGTTTCGTTCATTGCTTATTCATTGGCAATTTCGTTAAAGATAAATTTTCTGCGGGGAAAATGTTTGAGTGTTCGCATAAAACCTTCGGAGAAAAATACATCGCTTCCATTAGCTGGGCAAACAACGCCAACCAGCTGTTTTCACGCAAAAGCAATTTTGCAAATATAAAAGCCCTGTAGATAGTTATCGCAGCTTTCGACATGTTGCTGTTGTTTGTAAACCAAAACATGCGGTTTGCTGGACTGCGCACCTGTGGTTTTCCGTTATTTTAAGTTTAATTTGTTGCGGTCTGGACAGCTTCGTCAAACCGCTACCATTACGGTACCGAAAATAGTATCAAATAGTGGCTTATCAAATCAAAACGTATCACAAAAAGCACGAACCGAAGCTACGATAAAAGCTGAACAGTGTATCTAAGTGAAAAACAAATAAAACTGTGCCCGTGCCTACCTTTAGTCCATCGCACAAAGAAAGTCCATTTAACATTGAATAAAAAACGCATAAACAGAAGCGAGAAGAATAACGTGAACAGTAGTTCTACGTAGCGATTCGACATAGGCTTCCACAACGTAATGCGGTATGACGGCATCGTAACGCCACGTGACCTTAGGACCGCAACCCGTATTAAAACCAAACGCAAACCCTAACGCCTATTTTCAGCTTACTGCCTATACAACAAAGTCTATTATCCCCTGAGCTAATGCTGATAATGTTTAGTCGTGAATCATGGTCGGCCTGGTCGGGCGTCTCGCATTCCATCCTCGGCTGCATAGGTAAGGTAATAGGAAATGCCATATCGTAATTCGCGAAGACTATGCTGAAAATTCAACAGCAACCAAACAGCAACGCATTTGTGGTTCTTACCACATTTTGACTTATTTAAATTAACAAAAGCTACATTATATTATTACTTATATTGATATTGAAAGAATTTGAATAGCACTTTATGTGGTTTAATATAGTAGTTGATAAAACCACATAAAAAAGCTTTATTAATAATATGTGATTGAAACACTCATCAACAACTGCAACAAAATTATTTACATTTACGAGTTTATAATACCACAAACTAGATTTATCTAGCTAAGTAAATTGTATAATACAGAAAGAGATGTATCATCATTAAAGGTTGTCAGCAATTATGTTGATAAATACTGGTTAAATATAGTTATATACAAAAATCCCCTGAAGCCAAAACTATAACAATAAAATAAGTACTTACCAGATAATAAGTGTAAGAGAGTAAAAACTTATTATAGGCACTTAAATGAGTACCTGTTCACATATATTTAATACCTATACCTATAAGTAGGTACTTACTCGTTTAGTGATTGGTTCTCACAAGTACCGTTCTATTTATTAATAAATCATTCCTTACACTTCAGTCTGCAGTCTATTACTGATTGCTAATCTGTGGAATGATTTCTGAAGCATGCCGTTGTATGAACCACCTTGCGCGCGCGCAACTTTCGCGAACGTGTTGGTTACGTTACGTATAATAAAGTTGTAATGGAATAGGGTTACTATTTTCCGGTTTTACGTAAGAAAATAAAATCTTCTCTGTCTTTGTCCAAAAAAGTGTTGCTCGAAGAGATTTTCTTGTTTAACGGCATCAGTTTAAAAGTCATTACCTACAGCCGTGGTGAAATGGAATAGCATACTTTATTCATATGCTATGACCTGTTCCGTTCCATATTTCAAAAACAATGGTAAGGCATTACGTAGCGTAGAATGTATACCAACAGATTATCGGTCAGACAAAACTACAACAAGAAATTCTTGGTTCTGCTAAAACCGTAATCTTACTGGAATTTTTCACATGAATAACGTAAATTTCTGTAGTAGAGGCCTTTTGTATAATAATTATTAATAATTTTGAATAATTAAGAACATGGCAACCCTAAATGAAATTGATCAAGTGATCATAGACCGTTTCTCAGAATTAGAGAAATCATACAACCATGAATCCGATGATAATGCATTATGAAGTAGGCAATTAAAATTAATTAAACCGTGTTATATAAAACCGTGATTGCCGGCAAAGTATTATTCATCACGTAAATAAACAGTTACTAATTAATTTTGTTTTTGATTAACATTTTTGTTGTTGGTTAACGCGCTGCATGACCGTCGCGGACAAACTTTAAGAAATTAGTTGAAGTATTTTGTTAATTTTCAGGAAAATCTACACTAAGAGTGAGTGCTGCTTTGCGGTAGAAGATTTTGCATGAGGTTTCCTCCAATGAGTGAATAGTACTTTTCGCGTTTGACCAATGAACTACTTAACAGATGGTAAAGTATTATAATATCTTTGGACGTAAATAGGTACCTACATTATATTGGACAAATACTTTCGTCATTAAATGAAATAATTATGATGCTGTAAGCTGCTGTGTAAACAGTGTTGGTTTCTAAACTACCAGCTACCCTTACACAAAATATAATTAACTTCATAAACCTGTGTTACGCAAAAAACCTACTATTTTTTAATGAATAGTGGTACTGCGGTTATTATTTGTTAGTAACAAGAATTTATGTTGTAAGTGTACAAACATTAATTTACATCAGCCGGTAAAGTTTTAATTAGAGGCGGCAACGGGAGGAGAGAGAGAAAGCCGTTGCCGCGGTTTTTGTCGCTTTTCCGGTGCAACACTAATGTAAACTGTTTATTTGTAACTAAATTAATTATGGTTAACCATATGATCTAAACCCCATCACTATAAAAGTAAAAAATATTATCTGTTTGTTTTTGTGGGGCTTTTACGCAGAAAATGACTGAACCAACTTGGATGAAATTTTTTAAACTGATTGCTAATACTACCAACATCGATATAGGTTACTTTTTATTCCGGAAAATGAAGTCCCCGAGAGAATACGGGTAAGTGGACCTTAGAAGCAAGTAAACCTGTGGGGTGCCTCTAGTATTAAGATAAAATTGAAATATAATCTTCATTACAATAATTGAGTATGAATCCTAAGTTTGAATTTCCCTTTCTCATTTTTTTAAGTGGCTGGGTGCCATCATTTTTGTACTTACTACAATCATCATAACAATCTACTGCTAAACTAAATGCAACTCTCAAATGTCAAAGTGCATTCACATCACGTAAGCATTTATCTCTCTCTGCATAATAGAATAAATACTTTAGCTTAGAAACACCCACCGTCTTACCACAAAAATAATTTTAAACATCGCTTAGATACATGTTTAGTTAGACAGCGTCTAAAAGTTAAATGCTCCTTAAACGGATGTTTTATTTTTGTCACTACAAAACCATGTTTATACCGTGTTTACTTAAACACTGTCTAACTCGATCCACATTTTTTAAATAAGGTGACATTATACGAATCGTTTTATTCCGCGCAGAACTCATTTTGTAAATCCAATACATGTTAGCGTCATAGCTGTGACCATAGAAAAAACGGAACGTTATTAGCGTGAAGTTTGTCTGTGTGTGTTATGGTGACAGCGACAGTTAAACACCTCTTAAACTAAGGGTAGAGTATGTTTAAATTTTAGCACGTGTTTAACGCCCGTCTATCTTAAACGAGTGTTAGGCGCGGATTTGTGGTATGGAATTCATGAAACAACTGTTCAACAAGTGTTTAAGGCGCGTCTAAATCTTTTGTGGTACGACGGCCAGTTTCTACTATCCCTTTACTCTATACCCAATTTTCATCTACGAACAAATATGCACAACACCTCCGCGTGTAAACTTAAACTCGCTTCCAATAAGAAAGTACCGCGCAGTGTTTTGCAAAGGCTATCATATGGCTGTCAATAAGGTCGATCGGTTACTTTACAAATATTTATCCTATAAGATCGAACAGAGCTCGGTGCAACCACACACCTTAACCCTATGTGACAAGGGCAATTTTCCCGTGTACCACGGTTGCGGTTAGCAAATACGGTATCGGGTAATGCCGGGCTGGCGCGACGGTCACCTCGGTTCCAATACACTTCCACTTACTTGGAGTGATAAAACGGGCTCCATATCTGCTGGCTTGCATGGAAACCTGGACCACGGAAAATCCGAGAAATGGAAATTGGCACTGGAAATCGCACGTATAACGTCTAACGTTTTAGGCCGATTCGTGATTATAATAGACATTACATTTATTATCGGTTGTGATTATTGCTTTTAGTTTTGAAAAGTATATAAGGTTACATATTTTTTAATCTTTCAAGTGGCGAAATAGGCTTTAGTCAAGCCTTCGGGAGTAAAATGTCTAGTCTGCTAATTAGCTTAAGACTCAATTAACTAAAGGAAACCCTATAACGGACAGACAGTAGTGCTTACAAAAATATCCTGAGTATTTTCAGTATTGTTAGCTCCAACATCTTCACGTCAATGGAAGGTAACAAAAACTGATTTAAGGAATGTCAACCGTCGGGTCAAAACAATAAAACTCGCAATTTAAAAAACAATTTATACAGCGCTGGTATGTCATTAATTTGAAGAAGGTTAGCAAATCCCTGTATCCATTATAATGTTAAAAATGATGCAGAGTTGAAAGAAAACCCTTAGAAGGTACCTTCTTAAATCGTATTTTTCTTTTATACTAAATAAATTTCGGCTCAACTATAAAATAAACTAGCGTATACTAATAGTTTTTAATACCTTCATCATACATAAACTGAGACCGTGTATTAATGTGACCGTGTATTAGTGAATTCTCTTCATGTGGACACTGGGCGCATTAAGCCTCGTGATTGGCTGTCGACTGAGATGATGCGGGCCCCAATAGATAGAGGTTATGAACCCCTGATTTGATTGAAGACCTAACAGCTCTCACAGTCCATCCATTATATGCACCGGTTTAGTAAGAAATTGAATATGAAACGATGAGTAAATGTAACTTAGTAGTTAGAGCTAATCAACTCGGAAAACTTAGAAAACCTGTGGAAACTACTCGTTGAATAGTGCTCACACTGGTTCAGGATCACCCCACATAATTATTTATTGTCTTTTTAATATAAACTTACAGTTAATAGCCATGATACTTTTCGTTTATGAGCTGTATTGCATACATACCTGAAACAGAAATGAAAAAATTAGCATAATACTCAAAAACATTTTGAAAATATTTTTTTATTGCAATTAGGCTTTTTTTAGGACTTTTACAAATCAAAACTAGATTATGTGCTTAAAATATTAAACTTAAATTATTGTACATGCTAAGCATAATTATTTTAGGCAACATTATAAAGTGCTTAATCTCAACAATATTAACAAGCCTAACACGTGAGTTTGAAAAAAAAGTTCTGTTTCCCACTACAGACATTATGACTAAAGTAAAATATTATCGTAATGTAAATTTTGCTTGTTGAAGTAAACTACGCTTACTTTGTTCGCTCGGTCAATGAATACGTCATTGATTGGTTTTCCGCAAAAAACCCGATGATATTTATGATTTTTAAAGCAGTATCGCCTGCTCATTGTAATCAACAGCTCGTGCTTCTAATCTTTCATCGCAGGTTATAGGAATAAAACTTGATAAATACTCCCTGGACACTATTAAGCCTTCTGTGCGTCGAACGTAACAGTTGAAAGCTACTTATAGTCCACAAGCTTCCTAAACTGTTTAACGTCGACCCACCTGTGAACGTAGGGTTGTCAGAAAAACTGTAAACAGTTAGAAACCTTTAAATCTCATTCATTTTCATTTATAATAACTGTTTTTATTGTGAATATAAAATGCACGGTACAGATAGTAAGAGGTAGTAAACCATCAGTAAACAGACTTGCAAAACCTTTTTTGTTTGGAATACTGTTGTTCTTTTTCCTTATTATCAACTTGACACCTGGCAACCCTACTAGCTAATGGGTCCAATTATCAGCCACGCTGAGGGTGCCATTACCCCACCCTGGCAGCTTTCTGGAGCCGGGAGCTTTTGACTACCGTGGGAGTCAATGGAAATCATTAAAATCTAGGCCGTGAAATGTCTTATTAAGGCGTTTTCTGACGTAGTTCAGACCTGACGCGTATTTTACATGAACAATTCTTTAATGTTGCTTTTTGTAAAATAGTGTACCATCCTTTTTTATCTGTACTCACATTTATTGCATCGAATGTGCTTAGCTACATTCTCAACAAATTTTGTCAGTATTTTTCAATTTTACAAAAAGAATAAGGTTGAACTAAAGCTCCTGCAACAAAGTTGCTGTTTGTAAGATTCCAACCCTAAAAATAACAGTTTGAACACGAAATGTCTGCAATCCGGGAGACAAATCGGTGAACTTTCCAAAACCGTGAAGTTGTCAAACTTTTAAAATTACTTCAGTAACACCTATTGCAATGATTTATGGAAAGCAATAAACGGCAATGCAATGACGCGCGAGTCACTCGGAATGCTGGGGGCGTTTGCAATAAACTTAGGACGGGAAATAATAATATACCGTGTAGGCAACACAGGGTTAATGACGATTGCAATATTCGTTTATTCCAAGAACTGTGAGTTCATATCAAAAAAATGTACCTATGTGGTATGAAGCAGATTACTAAAGGTTAAAGATGAAGTTTATAATAAAAAAAACTTTTTGGCAGCATCAGCCTCGAAAGTTCATATATTTCATATAATGTCAACGTTCATGACTTATGAGCTTTTGGAAATACGCAATGCCCTGTCCTCACGTGAATTATTGTGATAATAAGGGTATATTATTACATTTATGAGAATACGAGATGTAATCTAACATTATCTATCAGTTGAGTTAGGTAACAATGTCACATATGAAAGCTTTATCGCTCGCATCCGAGGCCTGCGTGACGAGGGAAACTTGTTTTCTATTTTGTGACGAATGACAACCCTAACGAGGTCCAAGGCTTGATTCGTAAGCCAGAGTTATTATCTATACTTCATATTATGTATTGATAAAAGTGCCTACCGAAGTCCTGACTGACTGTCAGGTGATCAGGGCAGTACTAGGCCTAGAAACGTAAAATTTGAAGGTCTTTTATAGGATGTAGAGGTGTACAATGAAAGAATTTAGGATGTCAAATAGTGAAATATATATAAAATAACATACGATGAATATAATTATGAGCTATTATGAGTTTTTGACATGATTTATTAAATTCTGTGAACGGGAAAAGAACGAGCTCTATATGGGCTTGTTTATGAATTCAAACCTGGGCGTGTTTTCGGAACACGAGTCAACTCACATTGAATAAATTTGAACCATTCCATCCACAAATTAGAATTCATAATACTGTAATTCTCTATCAAATAAACCTAGAAATACTGTTCCCCTATAGTAGGTAAATACTAAAACACTATCCTGTACAAATACATTCTACCTCTAAAATCTCTTTGGATTTAATGCAAGAGTTGCGAAGGGGAAACACACACATGGCGATTCACATCGCTTTGCAGTCTAGCCTGACAATTGTTTCAAAACGAGACTGTAGCCATAATTATTTTGCGTTACATAGCAATACAGTTATACCTACAAACAGATTATTTTAGTGTGTTTTTCGTTTTTAGTACCATCTATACGTTAATATATTATAGGTACCCCTATATAAGTATGTGCTTGTGTCATTGTTTTCCTGTAGATATTTTAATCATTTGTAGCTTTATTTAAATTCACAACATCACTGTAGATATATAAAGGAATAGGTATAAAATTAAGTCCAATATTTTAGCAGTATGATTAAAATAATTGTCAATTGATTAATCATTCCTCTGGCATTATTTAAGCAACAGTTGTTGATTGTTTTCTTACTACCTAGTTTTAAGTGATTTACCGTATCCACTTGTGGTTGTTCCTTTATTATACAAACCAACGTTACCTACTGCAGTACCAACATTGGCGGTTATCTGTGTGTTTAGAATAGAATAGAATAGAATAGCGTTTATTCAACTTCACAATAAGTAACACAATACACAATAAAAAACAAAAAGTACAAACCAGGATCTTAATTAAGTTTTACATCATACTGTGCATATTAATTATTAAAAAATAATTTTAGTGTTGAAGCTGAAAGGGCGTTTAGCTCAGCATAAATGTCAAGTGCCTACCGGTACCAGACGCTGATTTTCAGCTGAAACCCCGCGGGTGGATAATTCTTTTCAGACAAAATATTACTAAATTTATAACATTTAAGTGATTTATAATATATTAAATATCATATTACATATATAATTATATACATATAACAAATAGCTACTCATACTTAATACACATAACACTAATATAAACCTTATAATATAATGATAGGAACGTTTGCAAACAAACAAGATTAGGTACACAAATTAATAACAAAACCTACACACGTACCTATATAAAATATACAACAAAATTTAAGCTACAACTAAAACGACAACAAAAAATTTATTGGTTTAGAGTCTGAGTAATGGTATAATGAGGCTTAGTACAATCTACTTACACAGTGACGTCTATTGTAAAACTGCTACAAATAATACCCTACTTTTTCAAACTTACTAAATCACCAGGAGAAACCAGTCGGTTTATGAAGTAATTAATTTTAGTATTAAGTAACTTTTGGAAAATTAACTAAATAAGTTTTGAAAAATTAACATTCCGAGCTAGGAATCGAACACGCTGATTTAAAAAGAATACTTGTAAGTACACCATTCGATAGTGTCGTTAATAATGACCGAATTTTGGAAAATCATGACATACGGCTTTTCATCACGTGAGCGACAACACATAGTAACTTTTGTTAATAGAAGCGTTGTGTCATAGCAACTAACATAACGTTGCTATCGCTGCGGCGCTCGAACCACCTCTTACATTATCGCGAATCGCAACAAAATATTTCCTGATAACGGCATCATAAAATCGCGGACCTACTTTATTTAATGACGTCAGTATTCCGATGATCAGAGGTTCTATATGTTCAGTTGGCGATACGTAAGAAATTACGGTATAATTTGTACCATTTCATTTGATTTTGATTGGCGGCAATTAGTTGAATTCGGTGAAAATGTACGGATATAGATGTTGACTATCGATACGAACACGGAGCATTGAAACAATTGTTTTTGGCCTGTGGATCCTTGTTTGTATCAGTATATCCATTTTAAAATTATTGTATGATAAGATTGATATTTGTGGTGTATCGCTTCATTATAAATAGATAAGTTAAAGGATATCTATGATCTGGCTCAATATTTACCAATAACTTAAAATTATATTCCAGGGGCCGTACTCTGTTTTGAATCGCGGTAAGAGCCTACATCACGGCCTCTGGAATATAATTTTAAGTTATCGGTAAATATTTAGCTAAGTTTAAATTATTGTTTAAACAAGTTTTTGCTAACACGTTCCAAGAACTAATGAATTAGTTTCGCTTTGGCAGTCTAGTTAGCTAATCTACTAATTGCCATTGACTCTAGTGTATTAAAACCTCCAGTGACATCAATTACAATATAAAAAAACTAAGTAAAATATTCAGTAAGCCATTATTTTTTTGTCTAGACGGCTCCCTACGCTTGGATCTATTGCTTGGATCCTCATGCGGATCCAAGGATACTTGTATCTCCTCTTAAATTCACAGTAAGTGGATTCAAGAACATACATTTATATATTCCACTTCGATCGACAAACAAGTGGGTCCAAAAATACTATTATGAAATAAATAAATAAATAAAATAAACATGTGTGGACATTTCACACAGCGCCATCGTTAATTATATTGACACCGACGTGCGACAGTGCTAACGCTATATAAAACTGTAGACGTCTCATTCTCGCACCGGAATACTTTATAAGTTCATAGTACGAATTCGAACAATATTATTGTAACCTTGAAGCATTACTGTTATGAACCATAATGGTTTTGTATTAGTTTGTGGTAGGGCTGCTCGTTGTATTTATCGGGAAAAAAACGCTGGTAAAATGTACCGTTGTTTCGCTGCTCGAATTATAAATGGCATGCAGGTCGACACTTTCTTTAATAGGCATGATGACTAAAATTTTTTTTTGCATAAATTAAAAATATTCCACAAAAGATAAACGTTTGTGAAAACAAAATATCTCAAAAAATGACAAAGTTACAAGCATTTTAAAAACCGGAATAGAAAGAGATAGCTCAAACGGCCAGTGAAATCAGAGCAATGTCGTCATAGTACCTCATTACTAAGCTGTGATAGCTTTACATACAATATCTTTGGCGTGTGACGTCACAGGTGGATTTTTCATAGTAACTGTGGAGGCGCTCTGTTTTGCGAGAAAGGGGCAGGAGATGCCTATAGAATCTTTAAAAGCTTATTACTCCGTGATTTATTAACCGATTTTGCTTATTTTTTCAATTATTGTTATTGAAAGTAATATTTACTTATTCATTTTTAATAGTAGCCATCATGCCTATTGGCTACTTTATTTAATTCGCTAGTACTTTCGCTAATTCGACACTTTCCTACTCGATATGAAATGCCTAATGGATAGGCCATCGCCACCGTCAGCCTTGGGTCACATTAAGTTATTGTAATAACTTCTCAACGGGAGCCCTATAAAAATAAACGATACGCGTTGTTGACCTTTCCCGCAAATCACAAGTTCTTACACCTATACAGTTATATACTTATTTTACTTATAGTGGTTTATAAATCAATATCTTCTTCTATCTCATCATCATCATCATCATCATTAACAGCCTGAAGACGTCCACTGATGAACATAGGCCTCCCCTAGGGAGCGCCACTTAGAGCGGCTGCTCGCCTCCTACATCCATCGGCTCCCCGCGGCTTTCACCAGGTCATCGGTCCATCTAGTGGGTGGCCGGCCTACGCTGCGTCTTCCAGTTCGTGGCCTTCTATCGGATGTAATAAAATTCATGAAAAATGATGGTCAATTTTCCGATTTAGTTTTTTAATGATGGCTTAATAAATAAGTAGCTAAATTGGTGTTAAATTAATTAATTAAATTAAAAAACTATTGTTGCTTTTTTTCTATCATCACATTTGGTTATATCTATATAGATGCAGTCGTATCTCAGAAATTATATTTAATGTATTTATAAATAAATGCTATTGTTCATGACGTTTATAAATGGGCATGCTAGTTGCAGTAAAAAAATGCACTCAAAATGCAAGTGAGCTGGAATCTCCATTTATTTTACTAACTTTGCCCGATCTTCTGGTAGCGAACAATAAATAAGTGTGAAAAAAACTAAGCCATAATTAAGGCACTCGAGAAATCACTGCCCAATAGCATTACATATTTCAGTTAAAAGATCCATAGATTTTGCAATGCTCACAAGCGTTACCTTAGGCGCAATTCTTGCTTTGTAATCACATAAAAGTTGTACATATTATGAGTGACGTCACAGGAATAAAACAGCGTGACAGAGCCGCGATGAGTCTGCGGATGTAATATTGTCTGACCTAGCCGGCGCCGCCGCGGCCGACGCACCCCGGCTCCAGACTAACTACGTAGGAGTCAGCGGTTATCCGGAGACAGTGCCGGACTTGCAATACGCAAATAGAGCGATAATTTGCTAAATGATGAATGCTGGTATTGTTCTTTGTGTTTTTCTGTCTTCTAACTGGGACAAGTGATCGCTCTGCGAGAAAACCGTTATATTTTATAAAGTTTACTTATCTTTTAAGTAGTTATTGAGCTTGATGCGCATATCAATGGGTCAGAATTAAAACAATGGTAGGTATTCTCATCAAAACCTGTAAAAGTTAAAATGCAATGTTTATGAATGAAATTTTAATAATCGTTATGTCTAAAATTTAACAGCTTGTGTTAAAATACGTATAACATAGCATAATTCTACTTGCTTATAATATGAAAACAATGATGATTACATAGTGATTTAAACATTGTCAAACATAATCAATCTAATAATAATAGGAATTTATTAATTAGTTGTTAATCTAGTTTATTGAATGTGATAGTAAAATAAAAACGTTGACGTTCTACACTTTGATTGAACTACAGTGGATACTTCTTTTAGTTATTATCTAGTATATACTTGGTGTTAATCAGGGCGTGTCGCCATCTATCCTTCGTCCGTCTCTGTACCCGCTTGCCTTCACATCCGATATGGTTTTCCATGAGCATGACATGACATATAAATTATTATGATAATAATCTTGTTGGCAAAAAATACGGACACTAGACTTTCCACATCGATTGACCTATTTCACATCTGTCTCATCGCATTAAATTAACAATCTTGGATTTTTATCTATCTGACTCGAACGTTTTGTAAATTAGGGTACTTATATGTAATTATGTACAGATTGGAAGATATGTCACTAATTTAAGGTGACAGTTAACCTACTCAAGATTTCGTTTCCGCGCTTGGTAACGTCTTTTAGCTGTTTTATAGGCCTCTGTCTCTCTTCGAAAGAGAACCCCAACCCTAATAGTGAAAGTCCAAAAATCCTAGGCTGTTTTTTGTGTTTCATAAACGACTCTGGCCAATAAATACATTATTGAAGCAAGAGTTTCTGTGCTATGTATCCAGCTTTAATAAATTACGCGTCACACCGAACCAAGAATTTCCTATTAATTTGCAGTATGTATACATCGAACATGTTCCAACTTCCTTATTCTTCCCACTGGGCCCATAAACCTCTGCAAGAAAAACGTCTGCAATTAACTTCACTGCTGTGCATGAACAAAGAGTCTTTGGGGAAAAATCCTTACAGCCAACACACTGCTGCTCCACCGTACTAACATTGTCTGATCACTATAACTAACTACACAAGCCTACATGAGGTTCGTCCTCACAGATTAGGTAGTACTGACAACCAGCTGGGAAATTATGGCTTAGGATGCTGACATAGAGAAACTTTCTCTATGTAAGCACCCCAAAGTAAGACTGGCCTTAATTGGCGTCAAGTAAATTTCTGTTTGCGGATCTGGTGGTAAAGTAGGAATCTGGGACCAGTTGCGGTGGGGTACGTGCCGAACCGTGTGTCGATGTGTGTTAAAATAATAATAAATGTGTGTGGACATTTCACGCAGTGCCGTTTAGCCCCAAACCAAGCTTAGCTTGTACTATGGAAACCAGATAACTGATGGAATATTGGTTTGCACTTTTTTAAAATAAGTACTTGAAAATGAAATGAAAGTTAAGTTGTCTCAAATTAATTGCGAAATTAAGCGGATTAAAATAAAGTACCGACAAGAAATAGGCAAAAACCTTGGGCCCATTTTTGAACCATTTTGGACTAGTTTGGGAATAAGCCAGTATTACGTTTTTACGGGATATTACGGGGAGCCGATGGATGCAGGAGGTGAGCAGCCGCTCTAAGTGGCGCTCCCTGGAAGAGGCCTATGTTCAGCAGTGGACGTCTTCAGGCTGTTAATGATGATGATGATGATGACGGGATATTACAGTACTATTAAAAACGTAGTAAAAACCGTGAAGTTTAAAACAGTGCTTTAAGCCAGTATTTTTATTAAATAATAAAATATCTATATATTAAACAGATTTGAGATTATTTGCTTTATAGCATGTTTAATTATCGTTTCTTAATATATGGTAATGACAGAAAGAAATTTAAATTGGGTATATTTACCTTTTACCACTTGCTTTGCATAAAACACTGTCTGTTCTAACATACTACATAATTTTATGTTGTAAGCAAAATATGTTTAGTAGTTTAGTGAAATTACAAAGCACGTTAATATTAGAGGACCTGCAAAGGCTGGGTATGCCGCAAAGGTAGCTTTTGAAACTAGAACATGATTATCATTCCTTTGCGGCAAATTATGTGTGTTATATATATCCGGTTAAGTATATGGTTTATACTGGAAGACGCAGCGTAGGCCGGCCCCCCACTAGGTGGACCGACGACCTGGTGAAAGCCGCGGGGAGCCGATGGATGCAGGAGGCGAGCAGCCGCTCTAAGTGGCGCTCCCTGGGGGTGGCCTATGTTCAGCAGTGGACGTCTTCAGGCTGTTAATGATGATGATGATGATGATATGGTTTATTGCAGAGTTGTGTGTTATACTCATGGTTTTTTTGCAGTTTCATGTTTTTCGTTTATGCGTGGAAAATGCTATGCTGAATTAGTATTTACTCTCAGAAGAAAGATGACGAGTACCTACTACTCTTTATAGTACTCAAGCACTCGAATGTTACACGTTTAAAATTAAATTGCAAATTGTGGCGTCCAACGGCGATAGGTACAAAAAAGATGCTAAAACTACGCAAACAAATGACAGTTGCTGAACGCAACTTAGAAAAAGTTGCATAAATTGGAGTCTATTCTGTTAAACAAGTTTCTAAACTAAACTTAATCTGCCAGTTCTAAAACCCTTGTGGTCCTTATCATTTTTATCTTTATGAAAGGGATACCAACATTTTTAGAGTTGTCGAATTAGCTGCGGTAACAGATCGACCCTTTCTCTGATTGGCTAATTTTCGCTAATACGACACTTTCCTCGATTCGATACTTTACTTTATGAAAATTTTACCATTTGACACTTGAGTACAATCATAAATTTAGTTTAGGTTTTCGCAAAATAAAATCAGCGCTAACTTATCCTAAATAGCTTTTAGGTGTTTCCTACTAAATGTTTTCAGGTTGCAAATGCTCTGAGGAACCCATGAGAAGTGTTCAGGTTGTAAAGGCTTAATGCCGAAACTGTGACAGAGTCGTGTTGGTGTAGGTCAGGCGTGGACTGCATTCCTGCCACGCCCGCGCCTCTCTATAAATATGGCTGGCGGTGAACGAACGCGACGCGCCCGATACACGGCTGCAAATCTTTGCTAAAACTGCGCTTTATTTAAGTAACGAGCTGGTTGAATTGTATTAATGAGCAGTTTCAACGTGTGCCTGCAACAGTGTATTGCAATCTCATAAAAGGCGTTTATTTTCTATAATATTAGTATAGTATTTAGATATGAGGCAAGTAGGTTGGCACGCAAATGCCAGCGTGTTATTGATGTAAATCGATTTTTATGTCATTTTTTAGCTGTCACAGTAAAAATATTACTACTACCTGCAAACTATAACTATTTACGTAAAAAAAAGAATAAAAATCATGTATTTTAAAACCTAAATTTAAGACATTTCTAAATCGAAAATACAAGCCAGAAAATATAAACATAAGTACCACATTTACTTACAGTTATATTTTATTTCATCAGCAGAGACTTCAATTTTGCTTGTATTTTTAATATTATTTTTCTATGTGGTTGTTTTTCTAAAACCGCTAACTAAAATGTGTCTTAAAAAGCTCGCCCAGAAACACATGCAAGGAACAGTAAATGTAACTTTAGCCATTGTTGCATTGTTAAAGTAAGAACGTCAAAGTCAAACTCTACACATTTGGCAAATATTGAAGCCAAATTGAAACTGTATTTGACACATCATGGCAGGATTTCGGCAACGTCTCGTAGCACGTCGCGTCGTAGCGTAGCGTAGCGAAGCCGTAGACGTCTACAAAACCCCTTTGTCACCAAATCTTCCAATTTCAAAATGTTTTGCTCAAGCTTTTTTATTGCTTGATATTTTGTCTATTATTGTGAACAAAATAATGCAAGTTAAATGAAGATTAATAATATATTTCTAAAGTTTGTTTCGTTTATTTTCCCAGAGCATGTATTTTTAACCCCGACGTCAGAAAAAGCATTTTTAAATTAATCTGTTTGTCTTATCCGTAAGTAGGTACGTCTTTCTGTCTGTGTGTATGTAACAACGTGGTTGAACCGATTGCAATATCAGTATTGTATTAAAAGCTGAACTAAACAAGTTTTTCAACTCATCAACGTTATCGTAGCCATTATCAGTCGGGGCTTTAAAAAATACTGATTTGTAGATAAAATGTATCGTTAATGCAAATTTTAAATTATAGATCATCATCAAATATATAACTAACAAGGGAAAATAAAAGTCCTAATTAACATAAATCGGATTGAGCAAAATTAACAAATGAGGTTAAATATTAAAATAACCAATATCCGCAAATAAATAATATCAAAACAAAACTCATTGAATTCCAAACCACAATCTTGCTACTACGCTTCATATAAAACAGTCTTTATAGCCTATAAAAAGGCGGACAAGCATCGGGCGACAAGTCTGACGACATCAGAACAGGCATTTATTTGCTTATCGGCCATTATAATGCGCTAACCGTACATGATAACGGAACAATGAGTGTAAACCAGTCGTATGGATACCTACATTAGTGCATACTCACAGATACGCTTATCTCGCTATGTCAATACTCTTTTGTACCGAAGATACGGGAGTCTATTTGCCCTTAATGCCTTTGGGCGCATTCTCCAATGTTGATTACCCCGACAATGGACTGACCCATTAGTAAACGATTTGGATATATTTTTAAGAGTTTATCTATAGAAATAAAACGTGGAATGTGCTGTATTATCTGTAGGTAGACACGTTTAGCGTTATCGGGCATGTTACATAAATATACGGCCTCGCAGTCCTCGGTGAATTTCGTTTAGAGTCGGGCGCGTTTGTTTTGATGAATTTTAAAACATTTACAGACCGGTTGTTCGCAGTGTGCTGATGAGTTGATGACTCGGATATGTTTAGCACCTCTGATTCCATTGACATGCAAAATCCTATTAACGGTACAAACCCGTGTTCAAGCTTGATTTGTACGAAGTAATATAAATATTAATATAAATTATTATTATAAATATTAATAAAATGTCTCTCATCTATTCTATACTTTGAAAGTATCCAAAGAGTAAGCAATAGGAAATGATACCATTATAACAGTGCGCGACGAGTGTAGTGTAGGCACCGCTGTTCTAATAAATTAGTTTGTTATCGTTTCTGACGGCTGTTATGATAACAATAATGTACGATGTTAATGAAAATCAAATAATGAACAACATCTGACCTTTGTTTTTGTGTTATATAACTAGTACCGATCTGTTTGAATGTTGATGACTTCGGGTGCCTGACCCCCTGACGCTACTAATTTTTATTGCTTAATAACATTACATTTATTATTATTTTATATTTATTAGACAATGCTATTTTAAACAAGTTTGAATTAAGGCATTTCAATCACATGACTATCATATTTTCATTTCAATTAATGAAAATATGAAAGGAAGTTCAACTATTGTATGCAGGAACATCATATAAACATGTTTGTAGATTTAGAAAAATAAATATTTCTTTTTTATCTTTATTTATTAGAAAGGGGTTTTATTTTTGTCACCGAGTGACTATGTCACCGCCGTATTATATTCTACATTATTAAGTGAATAACAGTAATCAAACATACATAAAGAAAGTTTAACTAAAATAAATAAGAATAGAGTCTTGTTAGCATCTTGGCTTTCACAGACAGAAGTTAGGCCAGGATGCTAATACACTTACCATTACGGTAACATTACGGTATAATGATATTTGTGTAAGTACTTTAAATATTCACAACGCATTAAATTTTAAATATGCACGAAATAAATTAGTAATCTATAGATCTATAACAGCACACATTACCTAGGCTTAGTATGTACCTGTCTCCTGGTATGTTTTATCAAAGATATATGGAAATCAGTAGCCAAGTTTCCACAAGCTCCTCGTGCTAGTTGCCTCAGTAGATAGTCGTTATCGACATCAAGTCTTCAAGTGAAATGGTTATTTTATACGGCATGTTAGTACTGTTTTATAGAAGTTGCGGAATTATCTAATTTGTATTCAATTGAACTGGTTTACTATATACCTACAATACCTATAATTGGTTATCAGTTTGTATTTGTACTAACTTCCCAACCAAACAACAAATGTTGGTAAATCTTTTATAGGATTTCAGTGTGCGTTGGATTATCAAGTAGGTATCACTTCTACTTAATTGAATAATTTACTTAATTTTCTAGGTAGGTACATCAACTACATAATTGAGTCTTTAACATAATTATTATAAATTAACTTTAACTTACTCTAATGAATTTCAGTTTGTCCGTAATGTCATTGATTTTTACTTGTATTGATTTGTGAAATTTGAACTATATTAGTATCATATTATGATTATCACTCGCCATGTTAAAATAGGCCTATAATTTACCTCCTGTACATGTCGAAGCTATACAAAATGCTTGGACGAAAAAGGCTTTCCAAACGTTTATCAGATTTTCTACTGGAGCCCGTTTTATCAGCTCGACCTTCACAAGAGCAGTTTGATAAGAGATAACAGTTTTTACAACGTGTCACAAAACGAAGGTTTCTAATACTTTTGTATTAGACTGCAACTGAAATAATAATGAGTTTTTTAATAACCCTTGTCAATAGGAATATGCATCAGTTGCGCTATTATCCAATCTGCATTAACTTCAAAGCTCATTATTTATTTAGTTGTTATTCGTCGAGTTTTGTAAAGAATTTCAATTAGCAATTTTAGAAATGACAGACAACAATACAATGGATCGTAAAGTTGTCTAGACAGAAAGCCGGTGCTCAGTCGTGGGCAGTCACGACTGCGAGGCCATAGGTATATTTTGCGCAACAGTACAATCCCTCGGTACCGTCGCCCAACGGGAAGTCAGCGGGCGGCGTTAGAGTAGGTAGGTACCATCCGTAAGGGGAAATCAACAGTTTGCACCCACATGCATTCCCAGCATGTTAGCATTACAATACATTCACATTCATAATCGAACCCAAACTTCCTGAAACCATCCATCGTTTCCACGGACCACGCTCGTTACCGCCGTCATTCGGTAAGCCGACACTGTTTATCAACACGGTCGATCACACGACACTTGGAAAATATCGACGCAACATCTTTGCGACATGACACCCTTGGCGAGTGTCGCGGCTGGTGATGTATGACACGCGTGCATACGATCCATCCATCGTGAGCCATTTTGCGAGCGACTCGAAATAGATACGTAAAATGAAGTCGAGCGCGTGCATGCAGTGATCGATCGCACTCACCGTGCGCTCGAAGGCAGCAGTCGCGCCGGCGATCAGCTGAGCCGTCAGCTGGCTGGGGAGCGCGAGACGCCGGTGTCACGCTGGTGCTGTGGTTCCTGCTGCCGGACGCGCGGTCCGACAAGCTGCACTGAATGCGGGGCACTGCAAGCGGCTCAACGAGCTCCAATCTCGACAACGAGAGGGCACACACACACGGACCGCGAGCGAATGCGTCAAGCGTAGGCGACTTGCATCGCAGCTCTCGCGTGCTGGCGGCGAGAGTGTCGGTGAGCGACTGAGAGCCGCGCGGGGGGCTCCGCCACCACCCGCGCCGCCCCTCGCCGCCCACTTCCTCCGATGAATGACAATAATGGAAGACGTTCAACTCGCCCGCAAACCGAATAATATGAATCATTGCATTAGGGTGCAGCCCCGCCCGAGTCCGGCCCGCGAAACTCGGGTCCGCGCATTGTCGCGATAAATATTCATGAAGGGCCAGGAAAAGCTCCTGTAATGTACGCGCGGAACGGTATCGGCTTTGGGAAACGTTCGACACGTTTGCGGGATACCCTTGATAGCTGAAATTTGAATAAGGCTGATGTAGGTTCTGTCCGGTCCGCTGTGGCCGCTGTGTCATACGGGTAGTGTGCCAGCGCGGTGACGTCGGCGGCGGTGCCGCTGGCACCGCGTGCAGTGGCTTGGCCGGTGACGCGGTGCAATGGGTGGAGTTTGCAATTAGCGGTTCACATGGCAGACGGCCACGGCCGAGGCGCTCTTGCTACTCCACTAATCTTATCTGCACTAATCTAATCCGGCGCGACGCCCTCTCTTGTGTTTTCTTCCAATTGTGTCCAATCGAGGTAAATTAGAGGTTTTCTCTCGGGAGTTCACAATAAACTCTGACGGAGTTCATTGTTCTTTTAGTAAAATCTCATTTCAACTACTTTTGTTTTAAATCTATTCTCTCAATGCAAGTGATTCTATAGCAGACATCTTGATGGTGCGATCTTGATAACCTTTCTGACGCTTTGCTATTACTTTTCACAGTTGTTTTTGTTGGGAAATAAAACAAGTTTTAATTTGTGCAACAGTTGAGCAGTGAATACAGTCGTCAAGTTCAGGATAATAATCATGAAATGAGGAAGGAAAATTTTGCGAACCAATCCACGTTACTCACGATACAGTTTTGATTCGGTATAGGTACTTACATATAAATTATACCATTATCGTGAAGAGGTAGCCTAAATTTCTTGTAGGTATAATACTCTGGAGCACAATGCAATCATAAAAATAAAATGTTACTTAGATTAAAATCATTCAAAATCTTCCTAAAAGTCAGAGGTTTTTTCAGAAAAACACTACACGTCACCGTCGTCGCTCCTAAAATTGTCTTTGATGTCAACAAAAAAGGGAAGCTTCAAATTGTTTAAAATTCCTTTCAAATTGTACTAAATCAGCCCACGTCTAAAATCAGACATTAAGAGGACCGTCCCCGGTTCGGTGTCGCGATATAAGCAAGCAAATATTTTTATTTTGTTTTGTCTGATCCTTAAAGTTCATCTCGTCTAGACCGGTTTGTACGCCCACACTCGCACAGATTTCTGCATCTTGCAACCGGCTCGCCATACAAGTTACTTTATTTCCCTTTTTATCGTTTTGCAATACTCTGAGATATTGGCCTCTCCATCGCGTTAATAGTGAAGCGATACATCGCATAAAACCGCGTTCGAAATGATCCAGCGTAGAGCCAGCCAGCGATTCTGCCTCTCATTTCTAGTAACTATTCATCGGTAAACTATCGTCCTTTATTAGATTGCATTCAACTGTGAATGTTAGTTATTAGTTGGCAAGCAAGAATTACTCACATTCCACTGACTGCGATTCAGATGCGAGTATTTCATCGCTTTTCAATAACAGTTCAGCAAATCCAAACGTGACGTGATATGTTTACTTAGTAAATATCGCTAGTTAGGTACATGTTTTAGAAAGTATATTCTCATAATTACGTCAATGCGATAGTACGTATCTGTTTGTTGTCTAGTCAATGTTATCACAAAGTGACATCATTAGGAACAGGGCCATTTCCTTTGTAACCCAAGCAATTTTATGATAATAAAGTCATGATTTCCTAAAGTTTGTAATGGCTCAACTGAAGCCTCGAATGTCTAGATTCCTAACACGAATATGATATACATTGGTAAGATTGGCGACATTGTATACCATTTAATGATTTTATTAGGAAGGTATCATGAATATGAACGGCGTAGGTACGCTGGTACGCTGACAATGTGCCAACATGTGCTTTTGTATTATCATATCAAATAATAATGCTATAAAATTGCCCTTTACTTTAATAATTTTCTTTGAAATTGATTCCTATTTTACCTCATTGGAAATTGCTTATGGAACCGATATAAAAATATTGGTATTGCTTTATGTATACCCATACTTAACTACTTGGACATAATCGTATTATCTGAAATCCTGTTAATGTTATTCGTATTATTGTTTATTCTGGATAAAGAGGAACTGGAATCCGCAATCTGTGTGACCTGAACAACATGTTATATTTATACTTACCTACCTATAGTCAAGCTGAGGGAAAAGATTATAGTTTCCCCCATAATTAGACATAAACTAGATTCTGGTTTAATCCCGCGCAGCTCCCAAGATATTAAATTAATATCAAGAGCATAAATCCTGACGAAATTCCCTGTAGACTGTAAAGGAGCTGGCACACTCTACAGGCAGGTCGTGCGACAGTGTGCGCAGGCAAGCAACAAAGTAACTCATTTTAATCCACACAAGAATGGCGCTTGCTTTGTGATCCTACAACATATGGGCCCAGGTTAAACTAATGCCTTTATACGTGCACTGCTTTGAGCGATCATAATCGATAAGGGCTGTAAGGAATGCGTTCCGGGCCGGGAGGCCCGGTCTTACCAAGTAGAATAAGTTTTATTCCAAGTATAATGCTAATTGTTACTCTGGGATACAGCTGATTGGAAAATGAAATGGCTATGAAAAGGACGCCAACCTGATTTTATCCAAGGAAAATGCTTCAAAATTGGTGGTACAAGGATGGTATTCATGTAACTAGGTTATTCTCAGAAAGTTATACTTGGAATAACGGTATTTTACTATGGTAAAATTGGGCCTAACTCTGTATAAGAAATTATTGATTTATTATTAGAAGTGTCGCGTTGTGAACTTATGGGGAGCTTTTATAAGCTCTGATTTTCAGTATATACAAAAGTACTCTGTGGCTCTGATGGTTTCTAATTGTGATTAATGAATTGAAACTTCGACTAGGCCTTCATTATAACGATCAACAACATGTCAAGATTGTAAAGGTCAGTGCTTTGAGTAAAGTAATATTAACTGAGAACATACATAATTGGATGATAACACATTCCTTTTTTTTAGGTTTTTTAATCTTAAAAACCAACTACTGACCCGATTTCATGAATTTTCATGGAACTTCATTGAATATATAAGGTCAAAAATATATAATAATGACGAAGATTTTTTTTATGAGAATGAATGACATGACGAGCTAGTCGTTCACCTGATGTTAAGTGACACGGCTGCCCAAAAACAGTTGCGGTGTCACTCGGAATTTCAAAATATTAAAATTCCGCGTTACACTGCACTGCGCACGTCATCCTGAGACATCACACAGTCTTGTAATCAGATTACTACACTGTGTACAGATCATAAAGTCTCATTTGCCCAGTAATTTCCGAAGCTACAATGCCCTTCAAACCGGAACACAGTAGTGCTTGCATACTACTGCTTGCAAAGCGGTGGTACCTACCTAGACGAACTTTGCAGGAAAGTCCTACCACCTAGTTAATTATATATATATTATAAGGAAAGAAACAAAAAAAAGTACACTTGAATTGCGAACCTCCTCTTTTTCTTGGGGTCGGTTGAAACCATAGAATATTCATTAATAAAGAGAACAGTATTAAAAACAAAAAATAATAATCTGATTAAACAGCGATCGATATCAGCATTAACAAAATAGCCGCTCAAGTATGTAATGATAAAAATGTATTTCTTTCTTTTTTTCTATTATAAGTTTATCATCCGTTGCATTACATTCGTTCATTTATCTTTTCTTAAACCGGGGTAGCATGCCGTTGTTGACATTACGTTCATTTCTCAAATCTTATTACCGACTTTGTACAACTTTATCCAATCATAAATCTACTTAGGAAACAGTTTGTTTTTTTTATTCCTCCGGCGGGGTAAGCTTGCATGACTAATTTTTTGAAACCAACCAGCTGTACTAAGCTGGTAGGATTTTACTAAATTAGGCACTTATTTTATTTTAAAACATTTTTTATTTGTTAAACCTTTTAACACCTAGTTATAAAGAACCATTATTTGTAAATGACTCCCATATTGGTATTTTTCCACTTCGTAGTCGATGGACGTTTTTTGTTTGTCTACAAAAAGAAAAAAAAAAGAAAAAAAATAATCTTTGAGAAAGTTAAATAAAAATAAGATTTGAATTTCACTTTTGCGAAAGGCTGAAAATGTTAAAGCAGTTTAGTTTATAAAACTGGGACAGCGAGAGAGAGAACAATATTTTTATAAAATTGATAGAAAGTTTTGAATAACTTTTATTAATACACTAGAAGCTCCCTGGGTAAAACCCCAAAAAACCTTAAGGCTTTAAGCCCAAACTTAAGTAGGTACCCATTTTTAGCGGAAGAGTTTCCGTGAACTTTCCTTTGTAAGTCTCATTATTAATAAGCAATCTGTGTGTATCTAAATCCATTTGGCGTGAAATTTACACAAACAAATGAACAGACATTTTCATTTTACGGTAGTCTAAGACAGGGGTACGTACGTTGTAAGTTCGTAAATATTTACCTACACGTTTCAGCAGGAAACATTATACATTACCGTCAAACTTCAACTCCGCTCACAGCACCTAAAACTTAAATTACTACAAGAAAATCTAGTGAATTTCCTGCGAGAGCGATAACAAAACCACGAAATTGGATTTCCCGATATAATCTGAGTCTGCTAGTGACAGCGAGACGGCCGGAGTCGGGGCCATGCCATTATAGCACCGACGTTTTTCCGTGCAAATCTTTTCGTGTGCTGGAATTAGCAGCGATGGCCTTTTGAAGTATCGAAAGAATAAAGATTTTACACCAAGATGTAAGGGAAGATTATTTATCTACCAGCTATCTGCCTTTGAATATTTTTTTATTCATGAAACTTCTCTCTAATTCCACTAATACTGTTTTGTAAAAGTGATTAAGTAGATGCCATTTAATTTTTTTAGTAAATTTTTATAAAAAATTAACTTGATTAATTTGTTAAATTTTACCAGGCTATGAAGGCAGCTATACAGTATCGATTGTTTAGAAGTAAGTCATCACATATACAAACTGAAGACGTCCTTTGCTGACCATAGGCTTCCTGCATCTATCGGCTCCCGGTGGTTTTCACCGATGGCTGGTCCACATAGTCGGACGCTGGCCTACGCTGCGTCTTCCTGTTCGTGGTTGCCACTCGAGAACCTTTTTTCTATCATATACGCACGTCGCACACCCGTGCACACCTCAATCCCATACAAAATCTACACACTACATGCACACGGGGTAGACTATTTATTACAATAATATATTACACTAGTTTATACTAATAAGTATTAAACCATCGTGCCTCACTATGGGAGAAGACGGACCCCGAAACACAGTTTTCAACTAGTTCGGGGACCGGAGGCTACGTATAAAATGGTTGTACCTTTTAAGTCAACAAAATATTTGATTGATAAAATCAGGATTCAAGTAATGCTGTAATCCATTAAAATGATTCCACGAAATATTAATTTTAATTACCATTGTATGTACCTAGTACTATTGAGTAAATAGAGTCAGTGTTGTGAAATAATTCTTAAAATGTAACAATGGACCTAAGTGCAGCGTGTTTTTCTTATCACTGACAACTGTATAAGATAACGACACTTTATTGTCACGCCGAGCCAATAAACTAATGGTAACTTAGTGATTAATACAAAATAATAGGTTATTTGGAAGATAAATGAAAAGGTAATAAAGGCGTTTTTATTTTATTTCTTGGAGAAAATTTAATTTTGTACTCATTTTGTGCACTATAATGAACGCAAGTAACATATGTGTATAAAATGTGGTACCTACCAACTATGTAATACCTCAAATTTTTTAGTAAAAGTGCGTATACATTTGTTTTACAATGCTTTAAATGAGAGAGATACAAAAAGAGAGGGAGAGGACAATATTTACTAGCATTTTTTAAAGGAAATTTTCTTTAACGCCTCTTTAAGGTGTAAGAGAAGTACGCAATTGTAACCAGACGTGAATTAAGTTGATTCCGATTTTGTAGAATTATATCGATATTGTTTCCAAGCCTGAGGAAATTAAAATACCTACCTACTTTCCAATACGTTTGGAGAGGCAACAAAAATACTGATTAGGATGAGTATAATAAGGATTGTTGGGCCCTAACATAGAGCCACAGTTCTGTGTTTAGAGTAGATACCTATAATAACCGTCAACCGATATTAACGCCCAACCAGGATTCTTAGAAAATATCTTTGGTTTAATTAAGATGATAAAATGCGATAAAAATAAAAGCTATCAAGTGCGAGTAATGACTTTAAGGTAAGGGTTCCATTGATTTGGTAATTCATTGCGATTTTAATATTGTCGCTATAGTTGCTTTTTACCTGCCGGCAGACGTAATATGAAGTCAATGTGTGTGTGTGTGGGGGTTTATGTGTGTTGTGCACCTAAGTATAGGTAATTACTACCTACTGACAAGACTAATGAAAATCGAATTTTGTATCAAATTCTTGGATGTCACTAAGAATTCGAGAAATATTGTTTTTTGTGACAAATTTTAATATAGTAGGTACTTGTTTAAAATGAGAAACTGATATTGTGTGAAAATTTGAATGCTCACAAAACAAATCAACAATGAAAATATACACATTATGAAATCAGATACCTACCTTTTATAGATTTGGCTCAGAACCGTAATATTGACATCACTCGTTCAATGACGTACAGTTCGTCAACTTTTCAATTCCATACTATCTTGATTACCGATAATCGCCGTACTAACATTCAATAAACAGATAGTGGGTACAAGCAATGATTTGTAATCGAGTAACGGTGTACGCTTAACGCTTTATTACAGGTAAATAATATATTGCTTTTGCACAATGTCAGTGCTTATTTGTTTTATGACTTCTGTAGCCTGATATACATAGATATATTGCTCAGCATATACCGAAACTAATTTCACAAAAAATCAAACAAACCTCCATAATAAATGTAGGTATATAATGGTAAAATATATCAAAGAAAGAAACAGGCTAATGCGGCCTTTATACTCATACTCATACCTGCTATATTATTTACATACTTATTTATTTGAACCCTTTCAACCATTTTTTACTGAGAAATACTTATCACGTCTGAAATCTGATATTTTTGATAGCACAATCGCAATCTCAACAATTCGGCCTAGTAAATATTTTTCGTAACTCAAAGTGCCAAATAAGATACTGAATTAATTTAGTTTTCCATTTTCAAAATTACATTTACTTATCTGAAAAAAAAAGAAAGTAAACTTACGTAGACTAAGGAAATGTATCCAGAAATGTTTTGTCAATAAAAGGTTTTTTTATTTTATGGAGAGGTTTCAATAATCACTATTGTACAAACCTTATAATATTAATAGGTGTGTGTGAAGATATGGAGAGGCAGCTTTTAATATTACTCATACCTAATCTTCCCGATTGTAATCTTTCCTAAGAATACAAAGGATTTCATTGTTCCTGAACATTATATCCACAATATGGGATAAGGAAACAGAAAATAGATTTATTCGCTGGTCATGTATGAGTGCCAACCTTTCTTTATTGTATACTTATCATAAATCTTAGTATTTCTGTTATTGTTATCTAATATATAAGCTATGCACTTATTATAAATGTTTATAGGAAACTAGGAATTAAAGAGGTAAGTACCTAGGTTTTTACTAAGTGGTAGGACTTTTCTATAAAGTTTGTCTAGGTAGGTACCACCGCTTCGCCAGTTATTCTGCCGCTAAGTAGTGTGCAAGCACTACTGTGTTCCGGTTTAAAGAGCATAGTAGCTATTGAAATTTCTGGGCAAATGAGACTTTATGATCCAAATACAATCTCCGTTATTACTAGACTGTATGATATCTCAGGATGACGTATGGAAAATACCTATAACTTTTTATTTCAAAATACCTATAGCTTTATTATTCAAACATAATTTAGCAGGCATCAGTACATAAAGCTAAATTATTCATCATGCTTTAATTTGCACTGTTATCTGCTCTCGCTGTTTATTACAAAGTTAAACTACTCTTTGCTTTTAAGTCGAACGACAACAACAAGTAATAACAAGTACCATCATAAAATTATAAACCCCCCACTTAATTAATGAACCGACGAAGTCGTTTCCTGTTTACACCCACCGACGACATCTCGAGACCCTCAATTTGCCATTCCCCAAACCCTGTAAACAGTTCCCAAATAAAATCAAAGTAAGCACGTAATGAAAACATAATGACTTAAAGTTGGAGGAGTCCCTGAACGACCGTGAACTCAAGCATGAGCCAGATAAGCAGAGTATTGTGCTTGAATAAAAAGAATACGAAACATTTCCTTTGCCAACACATTATTTTCTGCAAAACGCCAAGCCTCTTAAGTGCCTACCATAAAATTACGAAATAGTTAAGTGCCTGCCTTATTCAGAAGGTAGCTAAATAGCTTTGAATTATTAAGTTAAGCTTCCATGTCTGATTTGAAAACTGTACTGCGTACAAATGTAGAGCTTGGTTTTTGTTCGCGATTTCCATTTTCTATTGGGACGAATCGCGAATGCAGTTCACATACAGTTGGCGTACAAACGGGGTCTATTTTTATAATGTAGTATTGAAATGCAAACGTTGGGTCGATCGTTCAGACTGCAGCTGAATTGTGTGTATTTTATTGTCTGATCGGCTTTTTTATATTACCATACTCAATATCTATACTTATATATTGTACACTGTGTTGAGGTAGGTACCTAAAGTCCAGCGGTTGGCATTCTATCTGCAGATTTTCGCCCACCGTTTACTTATTACCTACAGGTAAACGGTGCCAAGACCAAATTCAATTTTGGTTGGTAGTAAAAGATGACTAATTATTAAGTAAACTGTAGCCACAAACAGAAATCAAGCAAACACTTTCTCTCGAAAGCACCTCTTCATTAATTACAAACTACCATATAACTTCAAAGTACTATTCTCTGTACACTCGGGTCTATTATTTTAACGCTCTGTGACAACATTCCGTCCCGGGGAAATAGTTGGCAATCTTCAGGAGTTTGCCAACTTTCAAATTAACTAGGGATAAGAGATTAAATTCACCTCTATGTAGACGAGGAGTTGCTCTTGTTTCTAGTTGAAATATGTTTTTTATTTTACTATTCAACGTCTTACAAATTCCTTTAACCTGGAATTTTAGATAGATAAAAGATTGGCTGCATTTTTTATTTTTCTATGTAAATTAATGCAAAAATTTACATAAAATACACTAGTCCTAAAACTGTAAATACAATAAAGTAGGCGTTTTTCAACAAGTGAAGTAGGTGCTACTTACCTAACATTCAAATTATTAGCTCCTGGACTAGTCGTATGAAAGTCTTACGTTAGAAACTTTGATAGGCATGTTAAGGTAAAGATTAATAAAGTTCTTTGCATGCCTAGCTTTAACATCTTTAAAGCTAAAAGCGTGACCGACTTTTACATGCACGAAACTTTGTAAAAGCCTGCAGGAATTATTAACTACAAGCAAACCTCTTTTATAAAACTTAAATTCTGTATGTGTGAATTTTATGATAGAGCTTTTCAGACAGTTAATTTAAAACTAAAATGTTTTAATGACTAATATTATGACACATGAAAAATTAAATACTTAATGGTTACTGAAAGTTTTCTTATGATTGTTCTATAGTGAAGAAAACTCCGTTTATTCATCATCATCATCATCATCAACAGCCTGAAGACGTCCACTGCTGAACATAGGCCTCCCCCCACAGAGTGCCACCTTGAGCGGCCGCTCGCCTCCTGCATCCATCGGCTCACCGCCACCACCGGTATACGGGCATCGGGTTTGTATATTCGGTGATTTACAAAATTATTATTATACAAGGACTCCTCGAACTCAAGGTCAAGCGGGACGGGGCGAGAGGGGGGAAGGGGACATTCCAGGTAGAACAAAAATAAAAGAGTCCATATCAGTTCAGTAGTATTGACAAATTTACAAAATGAGGAAAAAGTCTATAAGTTTTCTTTTTTTCCCGGACCTAGAATGACCTTCCTCTCGCTCCGTGCCCGCTTGACGTTGAGGTTCCAGCAGGCACGAATATTTACGCGCGCGAAGGTGTAACGTTATAGCGTACGTCAGTTGTATGGCATTTGATCAGCGCTTTATACAACTGCATTACGTTAACGTTACACTTACGCGCGCGTAAATATTCTTACGAGGCCTACAGGTCACCCTGTATAATTAGATGAGCAATAAATCGCGTCAAGGTTAGTATAAACATAATAATTGTTATACTTACATTAGAAGTATCTAAAACACCTTAACTCGTGTTCCTTACAGTCCATAAACAAACGGTTAAGACAAATATTGCAAGCATAGAATCCTGTCCATTCCGACCACTAGCACTAATCTAAATCAGTAATCACGCGGCAGTAATTTAGTATCGAGCCACAACTCATCCAAGAAGTGGGGCCGGAAGACGGGCTGCGTTTTTCTAGGAATAACGTAGGCCATCGGCCATCAAAGTTGCGATATAGACACAGATTGGTCCTCAGTATCTTAGTCACAGATTCTGCCACAGTCTCGCCAAAGAATACTTATCAGTTACTATAGGTAGCGGTATCGTAAATGGAAGGGGTGATTGACTGTATAAGTTATCGGATGTGATGGAAGATGAGATACGCGGGCTTTCTTGACATACTTTATTTATGTAGCTACAATGTTGCATTCAGGATCAAATCTTGATTCTTTTGTGCTGCCTTTCAGTTGATTGAATCAGCTGTGGGCCACCAGTACCATAGTACTTACATATAATATTTATTCTGAATTGAATCGAAGATGTAAAGTTTATTCATATTTAAGTAGGTATACCTTGTACATATAAATAAAGCTCAAACATTAAGCACTTTTCATGATATTAATACAGGTCGTAACAAAAATTGTATCCCATTCTAAAAGAACCACAAAAGGCAAATACCAATTCAAATTGAATAGCCAATTGTATCCACTGAAGTCTGAGAAAACAAGTTATAAAACTTACAAATAATACGTTTAGACGGAAGCGGGAAAGCAAAAAGTAATCATTAGGTAAACATTCAACGTTTTATGTAGACGGCACCTTAAATCTCTTTAATGTGACACATACGGTGTAGCATTAAGCTCTACATCTAAAGAATATAAAATTAGAATGAACCGGTTTCAGCGCCTAAGGATGTAAAGGCAGGTATCCACCAAGGATTCTCGAGAGACCGCATCCAGGCAAATGGACACAGCGGGCGCCTTGCGGCATGCCAAGTAATAAACACCGTAAAACCGTAGATGGTACTACTTACCTATAGCTACATATTAGATAGACAAGTCTTCGTTGTACCACCACAAATATAAAAAAGAAAAATAGTATGAAACATACTCTTGGGAGTTTTGGCGGGAACGCGGAAAAGTTCACGTCGTTGCATTGTATTATTTCTCAAAACTTGTGCTTTTTTCCAGTGTTAATGTTTAAAATTGGTGGCGTTTTACGCATTAACTGCTGAATTACGAGCATCACTCATGGGCAAGTGATATAATGTGGTGAAACGTGATTTTCCGTGTTGCTTCCAAAATTCCATAAAGCTTCTAGTAAAGTTGCCGCCACTTTCCTGGAGTATGACTTAGACTGGAATATGACTACCTGACTTAGACTGGACTATGACTATGACTTGACTTTACGTGAAATATTCTTCTAACATGATGAAAAATTACAATACTTGACACTGGCTAAATACACTATGTGTGGAGCCAAAATATATGAAAAAAAAAAACATACTCTTGTATGTCATTTTAAAGTTCGAAGTGACACTGGATCTGGTCGTTGAAGAAAATCCGAACATGGCGGTTGTGAATTTTGAATTTATTTTTCAAAACTAGTGTATCTTGAACTTTAATGTGTAATAAGGGTGGATTATTTTCCGTTAAGTGTTCGTGAATGTGCACGAGTGTTGGCAAATAGTTTCAAGATCATAAAACCATTCATTTTCGTTTTTGCTTCAACGGCCTTTTTTAGAGCCTTCAGTTAAATATCCACCATTTTACTGTTGGCGTTTTGACTGACAAAATATGACTTTGACTTGACATAACCGTACAAATCTTTACTCACTTGACATTGGCAGAATTATTGCTAAACAGCGATAGAAAGCCATTAACGAAGAAGAAGAAGAAGAAGACACTGGATCTGTCATGGGAGGCTGTGTCGCTTAACATCAGGCAAGGTCTTTGAAGAAAATCCGACAATGGCGGTTGTGAATTTTGAATTTATTTTTCAAAACTAGTGTATCTTGAACTTTAATGTGTAATAAGGGTGGATTATTATCCGTTAAGTGTTCGTGAACGTGCACGAGTGTTGGCAAATGGTTTTAAGATCATAAAACCATGCATTTTCGTTTTTGCTTCAACGGCCGATTTTAGAGCCTTCAGTAGAATATCCACCATTTTACTGTTGGCGTTTTGACTGACTGACAAAATATGACTTTGACTTGACATAACCGTACAAAATTTACCCACTTGACATTGGCAGAATTATTGCAAAAAAAGCGATAGAAATCCATTAAAAGAAGAAAAAGAAGAAGAACATCAGGCAAACAACTCCTCCTTACGTCAATCATTAACATTAATAAAAACTTTAAAGAGTGTTTTTGGAGTTTTGGCGGAAACGCGGAAAAGTTCACGTCGTTGCATTATATTATTTCTCAAAACTTGTGCTTTTTCCAGAGTTAATGTTTAAAATTGGTGGCGTTTCACGCATTAAGTGCTGAATTACGAGCATGAGTGTGGGCATGTGATATAATGTGGCGTAACGTGGTTCTTCGTGTTGCTTCCAAAATTCCATAAGAGTTTCTAGTAAAGTTGTCACCACTTTACTAGAGCATGACTTAGACTGAACTGTGACTTGACTTAGACTGGACTATGACTATGATGTGACTACGTAAAATATTCTAAAACTCGATGAAAATATACAATACTTGACACTGGCTAAATACACTGCGTGTGGAGCCAAAATATAAGAAAAAAAAAAGAGTGTTTTGAAAAACAAAGAATGACGTGACCAGCACTTCGTTCGCCTGATGTTGAACGTCACGGCTGCTCACTACGTAGCAGTGCTTATCGCGTGACACCGCACAGTCCAGTAATAAGGTATCCAGACTGCGAGATTAGGACAGTACCCTTCGAATGTCTTCAAAAGTTAGTGCTTGCTTGGTGATAGATTATCTGGTAAATCTGTGTATTTTTTTTAAATTTAAATATATTATACGTATAAACTCTTGCAGAAAAGTCCTACCACCTAGAACAAAACATTGAAATATTTTATTAAAAAACATCTGTCCATTTCCAGTGAGTACGCAGCTCAACATAGACAGAAAAAATATTTAGGCATTTCCGACACCTCATAAGTTCATTCCACCCTAGGTAGTCATGTTTTCTGATTACACGCTCTTATATCCTTTTCATTTTCGGTTTCCCGTTCTGGAAAATACTTCAATCATGGCTGACCCTTACCCTTTTTGTTACATTTAGGAGAATATGGTGTTCTTGTGTCCCTATTTGGTTATTCTTTATGAAAAGCCACACATAGCTTCGTTACAAAAGTTTGTGAAAGACTACGACTAATGTACAAAGTAGATGACAGTTAGTCATTGTTGGAAGGCAAACAGTCACTAAGTAAAAATGTGAACCAAAATCCTTAGAAATGAGGGACTGACTAGAGGTAGAGGGAGCGACGAGAATAATAGGTCCGAGTAATTACATGAGTACTTTAAACTGTGCTTATCAAAATAGATGTTGGTTGATCGCTCACACACTAATTGCAAATGTACTTGACTAATCTAAACTAGAAACGTGTGGTAGATAACTACAACACACATATTTATTAGATATCTACCTACTAAAAGGAACGTACTTACATTCATGTTCATCTATTGTGCTCAAATATAATACAGACAATTATAGATGTTATAGTAGGTAGTCTTATGAAAGTGCCCTGTAAGGGTGCTATATACGCATTTACATTACACTAAGACATTCATGATTTAAAAACAACAGCCTATATTATTTGTTCAATGGATTCTATAACGGATATGGGTTAATATTCGCAAAGAAATATATTTTTGAATATTAAAAGAAATTGCAAATTTTCACTATTTTATTATTTTTACACGGAAGGAAACTCACCTCCTACCTATTGTTTATACTATCACCTCCCATTGCACGATGAGGATTTACATATGGAACACTCCCTTATTTTTGCAATATATATCCATTAAACTAACACAGCAATTTTGTCTGTCACCCTATTGACAGTTTAATGTGTTTTTATCAAAGTAACAGAACGAAGCAAGCGTTGCAACGATGCCCATAAGACGTGATTCTAGGAACTACGATTTGCTTCGATCTTGGATGCATTACGACTGCACTAGGTGCATTAGGAATAATGTTATTTTCCCTACTATTTTGTATTGTCGTAATGATTGTACCTCTCAGTAATGACCTCGGTATTTCATGTTACAGCGAGGCATAACACAGTTTTTGTTATATATCAATGTTTTGTTATATCAAATGATATGATTATTATGTGTTCTTGATTGGAGACTTTGAAACTGCGACTGGTAAACGTAGTGTAGGATGCCCTCTGACTAGGATAGAGATGAGATAGGTATGGTGTTAGTTGGATGAGAGCTGTAGCCCGGGCTCAGTGGCGTTCCTTGGGAGAGGTCTTTGTCCAGTGTTGGACTAACACATGCTGATGGTGATGATGATTATACAAGAGAACACTCGTAATTTCCCTTACTCCTGGAACTCTTGATTTAACGGAATTAAAAGTATTATGTATTGGTTTCGGTGGTGTAACCAATATGTGTGCAAAATGTGGCAAAATACCACCCAAATTGGTACGGCTATTTTTTAGTGAAAGCTACAGTACAAAAACATACAAACCAACCGACAAAGTTTATTTTATTTGTATTAGAAAAATGAACAAAGAGCTACGAAGTAAGAATAGACAATCAATAATGCGCAATGATCACATACATTAATCCTGGACCTTAACTACAGAATTCTCTGTGTCTAGGGACCCAAAAATAACGAGGACCATGGTGCTACAATACCCAGACACAGAACTAGTATTTGCGCTTTTTCTCCTGCGCACAAACACTGGTCCTATCGCGGGAATCAAACCTACGGCCTCCGGGCTTTGAGCCAACTCTACCAACACACCATAGAGAAGCTATCAGTGAGAAGGAGTATGTGCATGTAAGTTCAATGAGGAGGATAGTACACTATGTAAGTAAATTATTCTTCTTCTTCTCGTGTAGGCAAGTGGTCAGCCGTGGTGTCAGAACAGAATTAGTAAATTATTACCAACCGTAGTTTATTGGCGAACATCGAGATAAATAAATAAATAAAATAAATAAATAAATAACGCCCAACGATCACATACATAGATCCTGGACCCTAACTAGGATTCTCTGTATCTAGGGACCCAGGAACTACGAGGACCATGGTCCCACAACACCCAGACACAGAACAAGTATTTGCGCTTTTTTTTTCGGGCACAAATTCTTGTCCTGTCGCGGGAATCGAACCCGCCACCTCCGGGTTATGAGCCGACCTGCTCAACCACCACACCACGGAGGCTGTCATAATCAGTAAAGCCTTCACTCATTTCTTGAAGACTACCCATCTGTAAACTCAGATGCCGCGCCGCTTCACGCTTCCGCCACGGCCACCGTGCGCTGTGACACAGCCTTTGGAAATCTATACTATGTCCCAGGTTTGAATCAAGCTATTTTACGTTATGGTGGGGCAGGCTACATTTATGGAAGTATGTGAAATAAAGAACTAACCGGGCTCTAAATTCTCTAAGATAATTTGTTTGTATTAAAAATGGTTAAGAATGCCTAACAGAAGGCAGACAACGCGGGTTCAGCAAAAGATTTTGATGTTGTTTTCAATGAAGCGTAGCGAGTTCGCATGCCCATATTATAATAAACATATTGTACAATAGTAACAAAGCAAAAGCATCCACGTTACGTGCTGGTGCCGCGTGGCGGAAGGGAGTAAATGAGAAAATGATTCTAGGACGAGGCCACATACCGCTGTGCAGGATTCTACGAGCGACGCGACCATCGCACTGTATCAAATGTACATTCCACTTTTTAGTGCAGTTATAAAATGAACATTTGGTTTTAAATCTCAGTAAATCATTCTGGAATTTAATAGTATTAAATTTTGCCTTAAATTTCTAGAAACCAGGTTTTGTAGAACTATGTACCTGCAGTGTTACAATTTTTTTTTCATAACCACTTTAACTTGTCTTTTGAAATATTACCATTAAAACTACTAAAGAAAATGTCTACAAAGACTATAAGCTGTTTTATTAAGGTTTCTGTAAAACAGAAAGTTTTAAACTCAATTACTGAAACTGATACCTACTAAAAGTTTAAATTACTTTAGTACTTCATTTACAGCTCGTTGCAATTAGCTACATGAAGTCACGCAACACCACATGATTAGAACTGCCCACGTCATACAGAACAGTTATCATCCACTTAATGTACACTCGTTCCGAACACGAAACAAACGCATCAAAAACTGAAAAAAGAAACACCGTGTCAAGGTCGCATTATATCACTGGCACTGCTATATCGCTATCAAACCTCGTAGATCTATTTTTGCACTTGCAGCAGTCAACCATCTAGTACTATGATGCTAAATTGAGTAGCATATGCTAAAACGGTAGCTAGTTCAGTATTGGGGCTATTTTAAATCGTTCACGGTGTTGCAGAGTAACGTTACAGAATATCTACACGGTACATAAGCTTCGGGAAATTAGTTATAATTAATATAGTAATAATAAAAACATTTTATTTGAAATTTATCCTTATTGCAAATAAAGAAAGCAGTCGTGGTCTAGACACAAGTGATGTACAACTATTGATAGCATCTCGTGATTGGTAAACTCTGACGCGGTGGTTAATAATTTCGTACATGGTTCGCAATCGGCTGAAGCTATTATCAACTGCAACATCGAATTGAAATGCTTGACTGACAATCGCGATAGATATCCAGAGGCATCGTGAAAATCTTTTAACTTTAGTACTGTCAGAATAGCAAGATAAATACAGTGGCATCGTGCGATGCGGTCACTCAACCGACTCAGATGCCCGTTACGTCAGCGGCAGGCCGCAATTAGATCACATACCTACTAGACTGCAATGGCTAGACCAGACACCAATCGCCGATATTTTTTAGTACCGTTAGAACTGGCTTTTGCAATGCCACGCAGCGTATAGAAGCGGCATTCCGACAGCTCGGGACCGTCATTTCTCGTAAACATTATACTATCGGTAGAATAATAATTTTTTTTTTTTACGCCCAACGATCACATACATAGATCCTGGACCCTATCTAGGGACCCAGGAACTACGAGGACCATGGTCCCACAACACCCAGACACAGAACAAGTATTTGCGCTTTTTTTTTCGGGCACAAATACTTGTCTTGTTGCGGGAATCGAACCCGCCACCTCCGGGTTATGAGCCGACCTGCTCAACCACCACACCACGGAGGCTGTCACCATAAATAGCAACCTGTAGTGGAATAGTAGGTAGTTTTTTAACAAATACAGTAAAATTATTTATAGTTTGCACTAGAAATACTTTTTTTTCAACTAAACAATTTTACACAGAGTTTAGGAATAGTGCATAAGTCCAAAATAAAATAGTAGTTAAACAGCTTTTGCAAAATTCTGCCTAATCATAGGCAAGATGACCATAGATATTATATTATTAACATATTTCCCCTTTGAAAAAATGTTTTACATTATTATTATTATTATAGCGTGTTCAGACTGAACTTCACGCCAGTCTTGTACAAAAGTCAGTGAATAATTTAAATCGTTTGAATGACTGTAATGTTAACGAGCAAAATTTAAAATGCAATTTAAAGTTTAACTACAAACAAGTTGGTTTACATTCCGTTTGGCGAGTTGGCATCTAGTTGAGGTCTTGTTCGTGGTTAGTCCATTCTAAGTTTCTCCTTCTTTGTGGAAGGCTTCAGAATGTATTTTAGTAGCTATTTGTCGTGTTTGAGATAAATTATTTTGGACAAATTGGATCAATGTTATTTCACACTCACAATAAAAACTTATTTACGCATATAGGTAAGTATAAAAATACAGTACATTTACCTCTGCTTGTTGTCAAAAAAGACAACAAAACAGCTACATTGTAATATTAAATAACCGCGTACGTATAAAAAATCTGCATTACCTAGTCTCAATATGTCAAAAATTCTTCATTATTCTTTATGACTCTACTTATAAGGCTACTCAACTATTGGATCGACAGCATTCTTGGTGAAAATGCTCTTCGATTGTGCATATTTCTAATTCCAAACCACGTTACTAAGCTACCCGATAAATACATGATAGAAGTTAATGGCAACATAGTCAATAATGAGTAACTATTAGTGAAGATCAAATTATAGAGCATTGCCTGACAGCCGTCTCTATACACTCATGTATACACACCACAGACTCGTGAGCTCACACAGCCAAACCAAGAACCCTAATCAAATACAATCGAACAGGTCTCAGCTGCATAGACTAGTTATAGACTAGGCATTGCAGTAAGTAGTAATTGATTGCGCCCGGATAGGTCGTCTGGGTATGTTAGCGTGACGTCACATCCTGGTCAATCGTTTAGGTAACATCGTAATTGGTAGTGTGGGTTTTTAAAATTGTCTGAGAATTTAATAAAGGATGAAGGTTATAAATTAAGTAAGACTGCTCTTATACCGAAAATAACTTGTCCCAAAGAGTGAATTGGTATTCCAACGTAAGTATATAATATAACTCTTTTGTAAAACCACATTTCTTCTTTCGTTAGACATATTTTTGGATTGCAGTGATAATCTACTTAACTTCTACACTAATCGCTATGGCTATAATGTATGTGCAGGACCCATGACATTGTACTGCAACATCTGGCTATATTTTAGATGTATTAGTAAAGTAGTATACAAGTAAAGGGCTGATGAAAGACCGATTATGAATCATCTGCTTAAGACTTAAGACTGAAAAAGTAGATCTCAGATTCCAGTTTCATAAAAACAGCGATGTGAAAACCTCAAGAAACTTTGGGAACTAATCTGAATAAACAAAAAGCTAAAGACGATAATGTAAAGACGGCAAGATGAATGACCCACTTCGACAAGATTGCTACAAATCGCTGGCTTTCAGCACAAAAAAGGAAAGATAAACTTTGCCTACTGCGGCGATAATAATAACCAAGATATACGGGATTCAGGCAGACTACTTATTTGCAAAAACTATTGAATACTAGAGAGAAATAACACAAGAAGTTAGCTAAATCTAATGAAACGATCCATGTGTAGGTAACCAAAGGGATACCTTTTAGATATAGACCCTTCATCTTGGGTTTAATAACCTGACTATTCTACAAAAATCAATATCAATTCCACAATTATAGTTCCTCTTGAAATTTTTCATTAGATTCGCTAGACACTAGAGAATATCCTTCAATATTTGTTATTTAACAACTGATGAAGACGCAAACCGGTATTCATTGCTGGCGCGGCTCTGTAAAGATTTTGCAATAACTCTCATAGTCTGCGATGCCTAATTTAACAATGGCTTTTCTTCAAAGCCGGTATTTATAGAATGCTATGCCAAGCACCGCGGCAGGGCTGACTGCCATTAATATTCAATAACTATGCAGAATATTGCGCAGTGATATTTGGAGATCGTAAATACTTAGACGCAAATTTTTAAGCTGCGTGTCTTTAGCTTAATCTTTGGGTAAACTTGGGTAAGTTTAATGTAATAAAATGCATGGGCTTTCAGGTTATTTTGGATGACTTATGATTTTATATTAATGTATTGTGCGTCTCAATGCTTTTTGTTAAAATAAATTTCATTATGAGGTTTTTTAACAAGTTGTAAATCTATTGATTTGTTTTTTATAGACACTACCTGTATGCTATACACATACACGCATACTACATAACATAATATTCCCTCATGATATTTTGTTACCGTGTCGGTGTAAGTATTACTACTTAAGTCTTTGAATAATCATTATTATGATTTTGTTCAAATATGGTAGAATTAAATAAAACAACGTGAGTAAAAAAGCGGAAAAGTTTTGAACCTTACTGGGTAAACTATAATAATAAGGTTTAAAAAATTGTCTATTCCACTTTGTCATTGTAAAAGAGCCATTAGTTTCAAGTCCCAGTTACCAAAATGTGATATATGTACCTATAAATACTATTAAGGTACCTTGACAGGTTCTAAAAGTCCACGTTCCCTATAAAATTCGTTCCAGCCATAAAGTCTCGACTGCAGGGCGCTTGTCTGAAGGACCAACACTCGATGGGCCCTCGAGCGCCGCATCACTCACGTATTGTCTACTTGTGAATAAACCCGCGATGCAGATTTCGAAGATATTTTTCTAATAAATTTCATGTTAAATTTTTAATAAGTAGGTACGTGCTTTTATTTTTGTAGTTTTAATGAAATGAGCCTTATTAGTAGGTCCTAACAGAACCTAGTACGTACTTGTTTCCGTGTCGCTATATTACTAGTATCACAGATATTAAAATAGTAGTTAGCTAGTATATATCACACACATTCCATCATTCGTTTATTTGTACACCTATATAACTAGCTTGAATAGAGAACATAATTATACATACGTTTATTATTCAATTTATTTCGTTACGACGTTCTACTAGAAATATATTTAAATTTCGCATACCAGTGCATTGAATAAAAAGTGATCGTTGACCACTCGGTAATCGCTTTACGAGCAGACATGCCTGCATAATTGTACGAGAAACCGCAAGTGTGATTGAGCTGAGTGCTGAGTGCAAACAAGTGGTTAAAAAAGAAACGAAGATCGTTATTCGAGGACTTGTAGTATGGAGTTCAATGGCAATGGCATGTGTTAAGAAACCATATATTATCCATATTACTACCTCATATAGCTTCTCGAAAGTGGTCTGTTTAAATTAGGTGTAACGCCTACAATTAGCCGCCGTCGCTTTAGACCTTCACCCCCCTTTTTAAGTAAACTTACCTACTTTTATATCTCCAATTCGCACGGTCATTATCCTTATAGTTATGGACAGTTAGTCTCATCTATTCCTTCACAACATCAAGCCATCGTCGCTTGGGCCGGCCACGAGATCTAGGCTCCCGAATAATATTCATCTACCGTTAAATGCAAGTAGCTACTATTACACAAAACATGTCCAAGAAATATTAAGCTAAAGTCTCAAGAGATTCTCCGCTTAATCCACATTCGTGAGCTCCATCCAAACACAAGACCACGTATGCAATTCGCTCAGTGATTCGCAAGTAGGCGCTCGCATCCCTCATGCAATGACTCGGCCACTGCAATTCAACACATGCCCGCCATTGTCCGCCGAACAAAGAGCCGCATGACACTATGAGGAGAGCCGGGAACTTCGAGAGAACTTAAAAAACTTGAATGAAAGTATTCCGTCCGCATTTTCTTGAGCAATATAAAAGTTTCTATTGGTGGGCTGCAATTACGCGCAGTGCTGTGCAGTTTCAATGTCCGTGACGTAACTTCCTTTAAATTTTATAGACACGTAAAATATTTTTGTTAGCCATAACAACCTACAAAGTAATACGGTTAATGTCTGGTTTAAACATTAATATAATTTATTAAGCCAAGGCATTGTTGGGTGCACAGTTTTCATGCATAAACGCATTCATATGCATGCAGAGTAACGGCACTATGTATATGCTTCAGATAATCAGTATATTTTTCAAAACTATTTTACCCATTATACATATGATGCAGAGCCCCAAGAGATATTATTTATATAGCATATTATATATCCTATATTTTAGTGATAAATAAATCAGCGTTGAGTTAATTTAATAAAGAACAAAAATATCGAAACGATTAGGGCACAGAGAGGAGAGAAATTAATTTGACATCGACTCAAAAAGGTTTCAAATTCAATCAAAATTCATCGTATTGATGGATTATACTTATTACTTACTACCTGACCCGAACCACGATATTTTAATCAATCATATCTTCAAAACAACGCGATTGGTTTTATTCCATTACAAAATTAACTGTTATATTTTTTGCTACATCAAATGAATGAAACCTTAAGCTACCCAGTCGTACTTAAGGTCAATAACCTATAATAAGTAGCACAGTATTAGTTCATCAGATCATTTTACATGTGGGAAAACTCTGGGGGCATTGGTCACGAAGCGGCACTTAAGAACTATTGATAACTTAATTAATAAGTAACTTCTGTATGGTGCTTCTGTTTTTGACATCTAAACTTGAGAATGATAGGCTTTAATTATCATTTATATTAACTATTATTAAAAATAACGTTTAATTGCATTAAAAAACAATATAGGCACTTCACGGTGACGTATACATAAATATGTTTTATTTAAAATCTTTAAATCGATTTATAATGATTTCTTCTAGAGGTCAAGCTGAGTTTAGGTACATTTTATTCACATGTTTGACTTAGGCTTTATCAAGGATTTAGAACTTGGTCTCACTATCAACTATCAATCAAGCTGCAATAGGCAACTGTTGATTTCTCACAAAATCTCCGTGGTGACCACGAACGAACTCAAAACTAGGTTACACTCTAATGGTAAATATTTAGTACCTACAAAACTTAGATTAGGTTTAACAACTTGACTAGACCTCAACTTACTTTAACTAAAATTTAATCTATTTTGCCAAAAAAATATGTAACTACTTAAGTACACAAAAGGTACGTTACCGTAACAAAAAACCAATAACATAGGCTAATTCCCACAGAGTACTAAATCTGTATTTTACACCCATCTGCTAACGGAACGTTGAACTTTGCTGTGAGTCATCACATCATGACATTGTTCTCAATTTTGGGGTCAAAATGCTTAATCTTGTCGGTTTTACTAATTTACCCCTCATCATTACATTAGCCTCCACGATTTCCACTTTTGCCCACTTTTTGAGTTCAAATAAGTTTAATTATAGACTAGTTACGCCCTGTGGTTTCACTCGCAATGTAGGTAGGTACCCATTTTTAACCAGGGTCTTATAATTTCTAGCATATAAATAATTATCCTATCTACTCTCCTATGTTTAGGGTTTAGTTAAATCCGGCCTAGGACGGGAAAAACTAGCAGAAGATCGAGATCAGTAGGTAGAGAGTAGACACTGTATAGTATTAGATGTCTGTGGTAGAGACGGATTGTGGCAGGTCTCCCAAAACAAACAAAAACCATACTCTCATGAACCATACCATAGTCACATGTACCTATACTAACCTACCCAGTGTATTATATTAGTATGTATTATGTATTTCCATATTGTTGTTATTTTATCAGAAAACTTGTAAACATCCAACGTCACAATTTAAAATAAAAATTGGCAAGCTTATTCTCCGGCCATACACAATAAACTATTTCCGTCGCGTAGTGTTGGACGTTAGAAATAGCAGGATTGTCGTTTACCACGATCGATTGTCTAATGAGTAAAACGACCACCCATTTGTAATTAAACGGGACAGTTAATGTATGGGACGGTCCGGTTACGGGACAGTTTATTTTCAGTATTGTTTTACAGAATAGGTAGTTCGTAATTATAGATGAGGTAAAATAAACTGGTTCAACTGACTGAGAGAATATGATTAGATAAAACATATCTATATAAAATGTTTATTCAAAGGTTGTCTGGAAGAGATCACTCTTAGCGATAAGACCGACCATTGTACCTAAATTATTATTTAATTCTCATTTCTACTTGTTTTTGTTTTGTTGGTGTCAATAAAGAGTTATTGTAATATATTGTAATTTATTTGACTTTGACAGTACCTAAACCACTCCTATCCTAAAATATCAACTTTTGGATAGTAATAACTTGGGTCCCATTTTATTAAGAAATCTGGGTCAGTCCTGCTCAAAACGGAACGTGTGGTCGCACCGCTAATGAGTCACAGTCGACATGGTAGTGCACTTGGCGGGCGCGCTCGCGTGATGGATGACAAATCGCTTTTAGATCCCGCGATTCTGTTTGCGATCCCCAAATTGCCTACGGTTTAAGTCGTATAGCCGATGTTTAATGGAATTTCTTTTTATTTCTTGTACGTTCTTTTATATCTACCAACCTAACTGTATATTAGTTTGTTAAATGTTTTAAAAAGTAGAGTACCTAAAGAGAACATTAATCGGAATTGGATATTTTATCATTGGTTATTTTTATTAATGGATATTGGCTTTGGACATAGGTATTTTTTTTTTCTTTTTGACATTGTTTGTGTAATTTATCGTCTTTTCTTACTGTAGGTACTCATAAATATGAATAACATGATAAGTTTAAATTAATAACATTTCCTCTTAAAATTTTGGTTTTCTGATTAAAATTCTAACTATAATAATTAGTAATTTTTTTTTTTTACGCTAGATAGGCTTGCGCTAGACCACTATCCCACCTGATGGGAAGTGACGATGCGGTCTAGGATGTAACACGCTTGCCTAGAAGATACCTGTTCACTCTCGATTTGAAGACCCCCAGGTTGTAGTTTTCGGGAAATACTAAATACTTATAGGTACATATCTACATAATGATTAAGTAAGTATTGTTGATCTAGAGGAAAGCTTACGGCAGCTACAAAATTAAAATTGCTACAAGAACTAAACAGGTAAGTAAACTTATCATAATTTTTAGAAATAGGCATAATCATGATCTAAATACCACCTCTCGTGTACTTCACACCGTAGTTGGTTTCATTCGGAAACAAGAACAAAGCGCGCGTTGCGAGCTTGCGAATGACTCCATCCACCGTTTGACGCGGATGTGATACAAAGAACACGTCACTTACAAGCGGTTACAGAATTCTTAGAACGCTTTATTTTTCTCGGAACCGCGGGAACTAAAGGTGATATTAAGCTATTTATATTTCGAGAACAGAACATTATTATTAAGGGTGGGTTTTTTCACCAATAGCTAAAGTAACCATGGTTTAAAACTCAAACAAATTTTGACCATAGGTTAGAATTTGATAGAGTTTTTAACCATTGGATACCTTAACTATTGGTGGAAATAACCAACCCTAAGACATTGAGTTGAGACCATCGCAAAAGCCTTAGATAGGTATAAAAATAAATTGAAATACACCCAGATGTTGATTGCAGGCTGTCCATGATTAATTACAAGAGCTTTCTAATTAATTTTGGTGAGTTTATGATGTGGCATTAGTTTTTATAATTGTAATTGGGGACCGGGAGCTCACCGCGTTTTCCAAAGTCTATCAGAGCGCCTGGTCGATGCGACGCGTTACCAACAAGCTGGCACTTATTTGGCTCAACGCATCAGCATTGCAATTCAACGATGCTGCCAGCATGTTGGGTACGCTACCTACCGGCAGTGGACCGGACCATTTGGACTGTCTATAGGCCACCGCGGTCTATTATACGGTCCATATGTTCTTTGTAGTAGGTATAGTGTAGCTAGTTAGTGTGTAGTGTAGTTTAGTTTTTGTTATTGTATATAAGTACTTACCTACATTTTATGCAGAGACAAACAAGGACATTGAAAGTCTGGTGTAGTGTACAAGTTATATTCAGTTATTTTTCAAAGATCGCTGTGAAGGGCAACGCTACTTGATCAAATTTAAAATCCTTGAACATTACCCTAAGCGAAAGCCAATCGCCCTTTAAATGTAAGCTCGGCCATAACTTACCAAGATCCCTGTCTATCATCGTTTTCATAATGTTATAACAAAGATGTTACCGAAGGTTTCAGGGCCTAAAATTTGTTCAGGTGCTAAGTACGACATCACTACGAAATCATTTCGATATAATGGAAGTTTCTACCTTATTTGCGCAAATGTCGACTTGTTGTGGTTGTACTCTACTATCTTACAGCCCCCTTATTACAAGGGAGTTAGCAGCGGTGCTGACGCGCGTCTGCCGCTCAACTGCTGTATGAAAATTTACAGCAGTTGAGCGGCAGACGCTCTTCAGCAGCGCATGCTAGCTCGTTCGTAATAGGGGGGTGGACTGTATTCTTCTCTTTGATGCAGTTCATGTCATGTCGAAAATAGAGCACGTTTCCCACACAGTTTTCGAGCAATATTTATGTAACCAAATCGCGGGGCTTTACGCTACTGTATATAGATTTGTTCAATGGACGGATGAATATTAAAGCGTCCTGTCCGCAAACCAACGCGACCCGAAATGGACGTGACAACCGTGTTTTTGTAATCACATTAGGTAAAGAGGAATTTGGAGAATGTTGTTAGGGCAGGCACTACAAACTTCCTTAGATACCGCGCACGGAATTCAATAAGGCCCGAAAACGGAGAGCGGAGCGGAGAGCTTAAAGTGAGAATTATACGTTCCGAAAAAACTACAACATCGTGTAAAGTAGGGATCCCTCTGCTGTAACTTTTCCTAAAGGATAAGGGAATTACTTACGACCGACAAGGGGGAAACAAAGTAGAAAAACAACATAACTTGTTGTGTCTAATGCTACCCTTTCTGATGGTGCTAAAGTCACCATTATGTAAAGCATTAATACATATTTTTGAATATATTATACATGTGTAATCGTGTTGTTGACAGGACGCGTGGGACGTAAGCAAAATGCCACATCACGGTGTACCCGCCGCGTGTACAACTAATTATAATGGAGGTCAATATACCGCAGGGAATGCAAAACGGCGTGTATATAGAGGCAGATTGAACCGGAAGGCTGATCTAGCACGCTACAAGCTGACATTATGGAAAACTCAGGGCTTTTATAAGGTTCGGATAATCTCTTAACGTTAAATATTTATACAATGTAGACAAAACAACGATCGCGGCTCACATCTAAACCCAGATACATTTAAAATGGACGACCCTTACCAACCATCATTTTTTGCCGTCGTCTCGCTGAAATATTACAAACCCCTTGGCATCGGTAAAAACTGTCTGGTAAAGAGGGGATCTCGTAAAACTGTGTGCAAACTCGAATTAAATAGTCGTATCTTTGTAGTGACAGTAGGAATCCATCAGCGGTCTCGATTGCAGCGATAACCAACCCCCTACCACCCTTCTCCTGGGCGCGAAAAATAAATCGTAATTTGATAGGAGCCCCTCCGTACTGAAGCTTAGTCGACGACCAAAGAACAAAATGTTAATGGAATGGATACCGTTTAACTACGGGAAAATCAGTTGCGGTCTATTAAGACTTCTTTTTTTCCCGTTTTAAAACGATGGTTATCATTATAATAAAAGTGTAAAAAAAAAAATCAAATTCGTACAGAATTAATTCACTTATTTCATTAATATTAAAATTTAATGAATTAATAAGTGAACGAATGAAATTAATGAAAAAAAGAGTATGAACTAAATAAAGTGTTGAAGTGTTGTAACCATAGGATTGCAGTTGTAATCATTGTAAGTCATCGAAATAATACATTTCGATGTTGTAAGTATAGAAATACCTTACGCGACTACCTATATTTGAAAAAGACACCCGCTTGCTAAAGAATAATTCATTATTTCTCATTTCTCAGCTATCATTTATCTAATCAACATTTCACCAGAAATATAATAATAATCATGGACATTAACCATGTCTAATATAAAAGTAATACATCCTCCGTATTTCGTGTCATGACGCCTTCATTATTCTTATCTGAGGCATTCATTACTCACTAGGAATTCTAGATTATCTAGTACGATGCTGTACAATATACCTACTTATTATTATACTTACATTTACAGATTGTTATTTGCAGGTGTTGTTTACAGATTGAGGCGAGGGTGTGAGCAGACTGGTGGTGGCAAAGCTGACAATTTGAATTTAGAATAGGTATAATATATAACCGGAACCGAAACGCCACATAACTGAAAACGGACTGGGATGAAAGGTTTTCGATTGGCGACCACGAACCAGTAGGCCTAGCACGAATATTTACGCGTGCGTAAATGTAACTTTAACGTAAGGCAGTTGTATGGGGCGCTGATCAAATGCCATACAACAGCCTTACGTTAACCTTACACTTACGTTATTCGTGCTAGGCCTACAGAAGACGCAGCGTAGGCTGAGAATCTTGTAATAGTATCGATTTTAATTATCCAGAGTCAATAAACAGCCATTAAAACATTACTACCAGATAACTAACTAAATGCTTCGTTAAAAGCTCCGCTTTGACAACTTTCCCCTTCTTATAGGCAAACTACCAACAAATAAGTTATGGTTCGAAACCCGGCGAGACAGACGACTTAGGTAATTAAACTTCATTCGATAACTCTACAAACTACAAAGGACCGTCTGTAGATACATTTAGCTTTATTTTATGACGCGTAGAAAACAACAACAGATTTAGGAGATATTTTGAAATTGTAGTTATTTATGTTGAGCAATAAAGCAAGACATTCAAACGAACTCAACTGTAAAAAGTTGCCAAAACATGAAGTAATAATGTTCCGAAGCTCTTATTTTATATACCATCCAGTAGGTACTCCGTATTGAACAGCGTCTATCGTCCTTAGTGCAAGTTCGCATCCTCCAGTTTTTCGGACGTCTCAAGGCGGGACAATGACTCTATAGAACGTCTTGTGGTATAGGGCGAAGTGGAGGGCACTAGACCGCGTGGAAGGTCACCGATGCGATGTACTAACCAGATCAGCGACTAGGCGGTCCCTTGCATGAGTGTACCAGAATGACCACCAGCAGGGAAAGATGGCGAGACATCGTGAGGCGAGCCACATCAGCCCGCCACTCTTCGTGACGACCACGACTGCTCTGTCAATAGCGATACGACTGAGAAGAAGACTAGGTACTCCAGTAGTGCACCCTAATGTGCTACACCTTCGACAGCATCGTCTACGCGAATAGAACCACCGGGAAGAGGTGGCTTCCCGTGGGAGCCCTACAGGATACAGGCTGCCCTGCTTCTATTTTTTAATCATCATCAACAGCCTCCTGCCTACTTTTTATTAAAATGCGTAACTTATATAACAGGTGGAAATTCCCCTATTTCAAATGTTTCCCTAATATCCGCATAAGGTACAAAGCTCAGCAGCTCAACACCTTTAGTTCCACAAGTGGCCGATACAAGTGTTGCTTTATTTTTGCTACCATTTTGCAGCTCTATTTTCATCCGCACGGAAATAATGTCATTGAGAGCAGAAAGAGAGGTGTAGATATGTGAAGTAAGGTAAGAGGTGTAGTAGCCCAGTCCAGCTGCTGAGAGTTTTTTTCGGTTTTAATATCGTGGATGATATTAATTCAGTTTTTATAAATGTTTTTGTAGGTGTCAAACGCATATGCTTAGGCTGAGTTGCACCATAATCACAGTTAAAGTTAGTGTCAAATTTTGACATTAGCCCGCCCTGCGAAGCGTGGACGGTGACAGATAGCAGTTAAAGTTAGCGTTAAAGTAAGCTGGTGCAACTCAGCCTTACTGTTTGTCTCTACTCAGTGCTGCCTGGATTATTTCCCCCATACTAAAAAAATACTGCATAATAACGAAATATTAGCCTTCAGCGTTTTCACGTGTATTATCTTTACTCATTTCAAACTCAATAGTAAGAAACAAAACACTAAATAACTGTTCCTCCGTTATAAAATTTATATTAGTAACGAAGTTACGGATTTACTTTTTGATGTAATTTTTGAATTCATACGATAGCAAATTAAGTAAGTACCTACATCGGAGCTAAAGAAACAATGCTCTTCGAAGCTATCTTCTTGTGAGTGATAGAGACAACGCTCTGCCAAGCTTTTTATATCAATGTGCATTATTTGCCGGCTGTAGCTGTTTATATTTACATTGACTTTATAAGTTTTCGTTATCAGGAAATTATCACTAATACAAAAGAATTGTGAAGGCTAAATCAACAGAAAATGTCAAAAGATATCAGGAGGCACAACCCTACTTTAAACCCCAGACAACGCTAAGCACTTAGGACGCTAGTATATTTTTCAGCTATTCAGAGATTTTCTCTAAACCGACTGTTTTTCTTTGAATAGCTTTTACATCAAGGCTTTTCTAAAAACGAGTTCTTAGGTATATTTCGTTCGACAATAGACAGACCGCCTTGAGTGTGATCACCAGCACCACCTGAGTATTATGTATGTAGGTACTTAATATAGGTACGTTTATTACTACCATTCTGCAGTAAGTTGCTGACACTTGAGGACTATTTTATTTACTCATTTTGTACAGATTTGTATGCATTGTAGCTTAAAAAAGTGAAAGAAAGATCAATTTAACTACATTTTCAAGTAACACGTGGAGAAGGGGCTTGGAATTGGAACGCCTCGTATACAACACGGTTCGCATTAATTATGTCGAACCGAAGTGAATCAAACCGTGTGCAACTTCATGGACAATAGAATAGGTACACACTTGCCAATACCTATTCTCTGCCAGAACTTAACAGTTGGACGGTCCAGTTGAACAAGTAACAGAAAATATATATAAAGTGGGTTTTACAGTATTCAATAATTTGACACAAGTATAAATCAGCCTTCTAGTTAAAATTGTATTTCTTGAGATTACTCAAAGGCCGCAGCACCCACGTTTGAGGCGGAAACATCGCAATATCTTACTTTATTGCACTGATGTTTCACCGATGATCGGTGGACCAATCATCGAGATAAATCAGGAATAAGTTTGAAATTTATTCTCTCAGAAAGAGTCTTACGTTACGGAAAATTGTAATTCTCATAGAAGTAGAATTTAGCTGGTAATGGCTATATACAGAATGTAATTTAATTCATTAGCATAAATTGAGCCCATGGTAGTACATCATTTTAGATGATTACTAAAGAGTAAAGAGTGTAAATGAAATATTTTTTATTGAAAATTACGAAGATTGCCGCGGCGCCTAAGGCAGTTGGCACGGATGATTTTGATACATTTAAATGTTTTTCGACCTTGTATGTACTTATTAAAAACAGTCATTCATTATTTTAATTAAATTTTGTATTGTAGCATTTGATTAAGTAAGTTATTCCATTTTTTGGAGTTTTTATTATTAACAAACCAATGTGTTAGAATTCAAAAATTTTGGTCCACACGTAACCGGTATCAGGAATAGGTATCAAGTTTCAAAGGATGCTAATGAATTGAATTACACCCGGTAGAGGCACCCTGTAGTTTTTTTACTCGTTTACCTCGGCTTCGGAGTTTAAAGTATTTCATATTAATCTCGCTTATGTACACAATCTGTGTTCGATGTTTCACCCAAATTGGTTCAACCGTATTGGCGGTAAGCCCACACAAACCAACATACGTATAAGGCGTTAACTGATGCAATGTAGAAAAAGAAAGTCAATAGAGAGACCGATTAGTAGGTATACTATAATGTAGGCCTGTGTCTCATAAATCAAATTGAATTAATAAAGCTTTATTTTGAGTTAAACCCTATAGGTGACTTTAGCGGAACTCGTGAAACATAATTACACTATAAGCATTACAGATACACTCCTGAAAATATCTCGTGAGCGCTACTAGCTTAATAATTATCTGTTCCATTGCTTTTAGACGTCTGCAACGCAACACCAAGCTCTGCTGACGATGCGATGCCAATAATTTTGAATTCTATAATTTTCTCTTTTTTAACACCTCCATTATTGTATGAGGGAAGCGCTGTGGGAGAAAGGTTAAGTGGGCTGCGTGGTGGTTTCTACATTCTAAATAGGTATACCTACCCTTATTAAATTTACTTCCTACTCAAATACTCTTCCTACATAATGTTATTGAATGTTATTTTGTGTGGGTAAACATTTATGTTTTTCAGCGCCGAAGCGATCTTATAGTTGGTGTGCCATATTTTTTTATTCTATCGGGCACTTATTTTCCTATCACCTCCAGTAAAGAAACAGACACCAGTGCCCGGTAAGGACCACGGAGTCAAACGGTAGACTCTGTAAATCAGAACAAAATTTAAAAAGGGAGCAATTATTATTATTATTATTATTATTATATTATTAATTTAATCGTCGGCCCAAAAACAACAACGACCATGCCAAATCTGATGTGCAATTATAAGAAAATTACAGTTTGAGTTAGAGGCACATTTACACGAGTCGGCATGGATCCTTGACCCTCAGCTAGGTCGGAGACAGAGCGGCCAGACGTCGGCCGGCGCCCTTCCCGGACAAATAAATATCAGGCGCACGCTGCCTACGGTGCCTACCCACGGCCTTCGTACCTATAAGTCCTATATATCCTTTTATGTAGACTGCACATTCAATTGAAAGCGAAACTTGATTCGCAGACGGTTGAGTGTTTTTTTTTTTTTTTTTTTTTTTTATCATCAATAGGCTAACATTTGACCACGGTCTCACCTGATGGTAAGTGATGACGCGGTCGACGATGGAGCATGCTTGCCTAGAAGATACCGGTTCACTCTAGCCTTAAAAACTCCCAGATTATATTTGTCAGGAAACAGTGACGCTGGTAAGGTGTTCCATTCCTTCGCTGTCCGAATTATAAACGAAGAATCAAACCGCTTTGTACGTATTCGAGGAATCTCTACCATATACGGATGCCGTGTTTCCGTGCGTCTTGATGTCCGGTGGTAAAATGGGGATGGGGGAATTAAGCTGTGCAATTCCATCGCACACTCTCCGAAGTGCAGCTTGTAAAAAACCGAGAGGCTGGCAACCTTTCGTCGATGCTCAAGGCTTTGGAGTTTAGCCTTTACTAATGTATCGTCGCTAATAAGCTTTATAGCCCGTTTCTGTATTGAATCGAGGGCCTCAAGCTGATACTTAGCCGAACCATCCCAGAGATGGCTGCAGTATTCCACACATGACCGGACTTGTGCCTGATATAGATCTAAGATCTGTCCTGATGTGAAATACTGTCTAACCTTCCCAAGGATTCCCAGCTTTTGTGCAGCCAATTTAGCCCTTCCCTCGATGTACGAGCCAAAGTTGAGGTTCGAAGTTAGCGATACACCTAACAGCTCTAGGTGATTAGTTACCGGAACTGCTACACCACGGAAAGTAGGAGTATATGTAAATGGACTCCGTTTTGCGGTGAATATACACGCCTGTGTTTTAGAGGCATTAAATTTAACAAGATTGGCATTGCCCCAATCGGAAACTGCCTGCAAAGCTAAATTCATGCGCTCAATCATGTCTTCCCTGAGAGACTGGACACTCGTACTTCCAGCTCGTGCATCAGATACATATCTCTCTACAACAGTGCTATCGTCTGCATACCCAAAGATTCCGGGTCTAAGCAGATCGTTTATATGTAGCAGAAAAAGCGTTGCAGAGAGAACCGACCCCTGAGGGACCCCAGCATTAATTGCCAACTGATCCGACGAGCAGCCATCAATGACTACTCGTATTGATCGGTCCCTCAAAAAGTCCGATACCCATACACAAAAGCCGGTTGGTAAGCCAAATGATGGAAGCTTGCTGATTAGGCTGTCGTGCCAAACCCTGTCAAAGGCCTTTGAGACATCCAGAGAAACGGCGAGTGCTTCACCATATTTCTCAATGGTCTCTCTCCAGATGTAGGTGGCATACGCAAGAAGGTCTCCAGCTGACCGGTTTCGGCGAAAGCCGTATTGCCGGTCACTGAGAAGGTCGTTTGCTTCAAGGTATGCCAGGAGTCTGTTATTCAGTACACGTTCCATAGACTTACAGAGAATGGACGTGACTGAAATTGGCCTGTAATTGGCAGGGTCAGCACGACTACCTTTTTTGGGCACGGGCTGCACGTTAGCAAGCTTCCAGGATCTAGGCACTTGCCCCTTCTCCAGCGAAAGACGAAACAGGCGTGTTAGCACAGGTGACAACTCAGGGGCGCATGTCTTTAGGACTATTGCTGGAATTCCATCAGGGCCACTAGCTTTATTCACGTCAAGACTGCGTAACGATTTACGTACCTCGACCTGACGGATGCGTATTTCAGGCATGGCCACCTCGCAATCAGGTAAGCATGGAGGTATCTCGCCAGCTGTATCTAGTCGTGAATTTTCCGCAAAAAGATTAGCAAAAATCGTTGCTTTCTCTTTAGCGGTGTGGGCTAGAGTCCCATCTGGTTTTTGAAGCGGAGGCAGTGAGGGTCGGCAGAAATTAGCTTCGATTGATTTGGCCAGAGACCAGAAAGCCTTACTACCTGCTGGGTATGAGGCCAACTTGGTCCCAATTCGGCGTATATGATCAAAGCGTGCCCTCTTGAGAGCCTTCTTGCAAGACTTGGCAGCCCGATTAAAAACCCTCTTCTTCTCGCGTATATCCTTTGCTTTACGGTGTCGAGCTTCAGCCCATGCAAGGTAAGCCTCATGCTTCTGCGCTTCAGCACTTCTACATTCGGCTCCAAACCATGGGCGAGCAGTACTGGACAGTAGTACGTCTGAAAATGGAATAAAATACTCCATAGCCTGACGCAGCACAGCCGTCACAGCTTCCGCGCAAGTCGAAGGATCGCTAGAAGAGAAGCACATGGGTTGCCAAGGATAAGATGCAAAGAAAGACCGCATCTCATCCCAATCCACTGACTTGTATCGCTATACTCGCCGGTTGCCTTTTAGGCAGGGATCGGGGGGGGAGTATGTCGATACAGACTTCACCAGACAGTGGTCAGAGCTACCCAAAGGTGATGATACTGACACGGAGTATCGGTCTGGATCTGTTGTCAGCAGAAGGTCTAAGCAATTGGCTGTATGGCCGTCAACGTCAGGTACCCTGGTTGCTCCTTGGACCAGCTGGGTTAGGTTGAGCGTCAAGGCTAACTTGCGCATCTCTCTCCCAGCGTGGTCAGTGCTCTGGTGTGGGAATAGCCACTCCTGGTGGTGGGCGTTAAAGTCCCCCAGCAGCACAAGTTGGGCAGAAGGGTACCGTTGCTGTGCCACGTCTGCCGTCACACTTAAATAGTCAGCTAGACCGATTTTGGAAGAGATTCGTGAACTCTACGTAATAAGATTTAACCGAAATTAGATTTAAGTACTAAAATGCTTGCCTTATACCTACCTGCACGCCATCATAATTTGGAAAGCCCCTAAGTTTGCAATTATCCTTCCATGACGTACCTACTGCAACGCATTTGGATCTCTCTACCAGGAACGTCCTAGAGAGATAAAGAGCAGTCAAAGTTTATTGCAGACGGTTATTAATATCAGAGGTCAAAAACAAATCCAGAAATAACATTTTCAAACAAAGCTCAGTAAAACCCAAACTGCCTTAACATTGTAGCCACAGTAACATGCTTCCGATAGGTAGTCCGTGAAGACTACACTCGCCGAGTTGTCGACCCGAACCAATAATACACATTCCGCGTCTGCAATAATAAAATAATTCTAGCTTCGGATCGGAAAGCAATTTGTGTTTCATTGACGATATTGGTCTGCGAGTCAATAGTCGCAGACCTTTTTAATTTGACATAAACGTATAAAAGTAGTAGGTATGTTGTTTTACTGCTGTTTCAATTTACTGTGGGTAATATTTAGTAGCAATGCATTTTATTTTTGATTTTGGAAATTCAATGGCTTTTCGCGCAAGAAAGTATAGTTAAGTAGTTAAATCAAGTTCTGTAGTAAGGTATACGTACTTCTTCGCTTTCACGATTTATTATGGATGGATTATAGAAAATAATAGATAATGTTGCCCAGTTAGTCTAATAAATGGCTTATAGTGTGCCTTGGTGGCTTATTTTTTATTGTGTAGGGCACCTATACGTAAGTTTGGAAGGTTTATTATTTGCAAACGCATTTACAAAGGCCAGACTTGTATTTACAGCAAGTACTTTCAATTAGGCAAGTTGTACAATATTTAATCCGAGTGTTATTTTTACTGTAATAATTATTTATCTATGTGGATCTGTAAGACCAGACAAAATTTTACTGAAAATATAAACTCAGCAGTTTCAGTGCTGTAAGTAGGATTTAGTTCTTTCTACCACTCATTTATTTAGTGGTATTTTTCCATAAAAACATAACATGACAGAACAACGGGTTACATTTCAGCACTACGTATATGTAAAATTAATTAGGATTTATTATACCTACATTCAAACATTTTTTAACCCCTCAATATTTTTCCGAATTCACTAAGTATAGTGAGCTATAAAGTAGTAAGTATACTACTTTACTTGTAGATGAAAGACATGATAGGTACTAGGTTACCTACTTTCTTAACTTTGACTACATCGTTCGGTTTATCTCAGTTATCTTTTTTGTGTAATATCGATTGCGTCTAAAACTAAGAAGGAAGACTGGTATTAAAGTTTTCCTTGTTTTATTCAAGACAATCTAATCTATAAAAGAGCTGCAATCACAGTAATGGTTCTTTCTATAATCCTGTACTCTGTATTTTATAACTGATTTAGTAGAACTTGCTACATTCCTTCTTTCTTAAAATTACAGGTGTCAAATAAATGCTTAGTAATTTATCAGTCAAAATTAAACACATATGTTACAAATTTTTTTTGTAACGTAAGTTTAAGTTTAATTTTTTTTTTCCTACGATGTCGCTTTGTTATTATGCATAAGAAAATCAATAATTACAATATAAATAACATAAGTAATTGTTATTAATATTTAGATAATAAATTATAAACATGTCAACTTACTAACCACTCAAATTACAACAATTGCTATGCTAAAACGTCACACAACACACATCAGGCTACTCCACTAACCCACCCCTTATTGTTCCCGGTGCAAAGGTGCCCATAACGCTTGCTGCATTGCCGCGCTGGATGGCAATGGCCAACCTTTGCACCAGAAACGCACCGGAGCGGGAGTCACCCGACCTCTCGGTCATTCTACGCCCTACTTTAAAATACATATTACTATTTGTATTTTAAACTCACGTTTACAGTCTGATTTCTACATGATTGACAAAAACATTAAAAAAAAAAATATCTTTGCATTTTCATTATTCTAATTATGAAAACATTCGCGAAAATGCAAACATAGGTATGAAATCTTCATCTCTTCTTCTCGTGTAGGCAAGTGGTCAGCTCTAGTGCCAGAATTTTTAGGCCGCCCGAAAGCTCCTGAGTATGAAATTTTGAAAGCTATAAGATACCTAAAACTCAAAAGCTCAACCGTAGGTTACGTGAGCTTTTGGGTTTTATAAAGTTAGGTACTGGAAAGTGGGAGTGGGTATAGGTGGGGAAAGTTGGTACCGGCGTTCCTTTTATTTTGATTTATATTCGTAGGCTCTATACCACCTCTCTAAAAATATATTTCAGCTTTTCAGATATTCAAATCTACAATGCAGAATAAAGTAAACACAACAATAGATAACCATGATAAAATACCCTAGGTTTTGTAAAGCAGTGTTCGCGATCCCCATAGTCATAGCAATATTTCACTATAGCTTGATATACACGCCACCCATTCTTTCCATGGCCCTGGCATTCTACCAAGGGACTTTTTATTCAACTACAAGCTTGGTAGGGGTACAATCAATACTCAAAGATCGGGGGCTCAGCGCCTTTTTATTTCTCTTTCTGGCCGCTATTAAAGTGAAGATTCCGATTGCGTGGATATTAAAAGATTAATTGCGCTGCTTGCGAACGAAGCGAGTACTTTATGGGTTGCAATGTGTAGGTTCACGCTCAATTTGACCATTTTTTGAAAGAAATCTCGTCTTGGGCTTAGTTCTTTAATACAGGCCATAGACTAAAAACATTCTAGGTCTGAGTGGATTTAATGTTTGTCGATGCCGTTTCAATGTCACATATATAAATAGGTACCGTATACTCGTACGTGTCGCATGAGACGAAAATCTAAAGTCAACAGTTCTTTTTCAAAAAAATTACATTAATTTCGAGCAATTTTTATTTAGCAGTCATAAGAGTTAAATCATCTGACGCATTGCATATCGGAGCTTTTACCCATTGACCCAATTGCTTTATTCCAAAACTCAAATACCAAAAAAATACGAAAGAACTACAAAATCATATCATTAGTTCCGCATACTTGAGTTTCTTGGTTCCGCACAGCAGTTACTTGTTTCATCAAGCGCACGCGCTATCTAGTTGTGGTGTTCTTGTAGTCTGAGGGTAGTAGTTCGCACTGACTTCATTGGTATTAAAGTTTTGCGAGATATTTTGTTTCAGAGTGTATTCGGCTTGTATATCTTCCATTTATTTGCTCCTTGCAATATACTAGTGCATCTCATTATAGTGACAACCAGCATATTCATCTCCTGCATGGTCGTGCAGTTACATAGACTTTTCTCATTTCAGTTATAATTACTTAAATTTCCAGTCAGCGTGCTGGTAAGCACTTTCATGTTTTAAGTAAGCCTGCGTAGATCTTGTTAAAACATAAAACCGTATCGAAATTAAGCACTTTGCTTTAATTAAGAGATAATATCGAATTACCCTTCTCTTCGAAGTCAGAAATAGACATTAACAAGTTTTTCACAAACAAGTCATGTTCAAAAATATTTCTTGAGGAGGACAAAGTGTTTCGAGACGTGTGATGGTGGTAAACACATTTTTTAAACTTTCACGGTTGTTTACCACGTTTTTAATAGTACTTACGGGATATTTACCGTGATTAGAATCATTTTTGAGTTCCCGATATTTCGGCACAGTTACATGCACCATTTTCACGGGTAGACTGAAGATGCGGGTGGATGATAAAAAGTTCGAAATGTTAGGAGCAGACATAACGGTCTACCCTTTTTCTTAGTCTTTTACTGCGGGTACCATTGGCATTCGTACTCGATCGTAACTCGCGACAATAAACACTCACTGTATCACTGCATATGATCTTATCACATTTTGGACGCGTATTATTCTAATCACGGTAAATATCCCGTAAGTACTATTAAAAACGTGGTAAACACATTTGTCATAACAAAGCTTTGTCGTTTGAGTAGGACGTAATATTTGGAGGGAAATATTGGAAAACATGGCATTACAAAACGCTCGGAAGGTCGAGTGACCTACTACAAACTACAACAGCTACCAGCTTGCTTATTTTCAACTTTCAAAATTAAAAAAAATATATACATCTATATATTTACAGCCTCCGTGGTGTGGTGGTTGAGCAGGTCGGCTCATAACCCGGAGGTGGCGGGTTCGATTCCCGCGACAGGACAAGTATTTGTGCCCGAAAAAAAAAACGCAAATACTTGTTCTGTGTCTGGGTGTTGTGGGACCATGGTCCTCGTAGTTCCTGGGTCCCTAGATACAGGGAATCCTAGTTAGGGTCCAGGATCTATGAATGTGATCGTTGGGCGTTATTTATTATTATTATTTATTATTTTTATCCCTTTTCATTTCTTTTTTTTTTGTTTTATTTAATGCTTTTTGTTTTTTCTTGCTTTCTTTTTTACGTTTTTTTGCATGCATTTTTTTTGCTTTTTTGCTTTTCTTGCTGTTATGGGCGGCCGTGTCGCTTAACATCAGGTGAACGACTAGCTCATCACGTCATTCATTCTCATAAAAAAATCAGCAGTACGTATCTTTAGTGACTGTAGACCAAGGAAGTTATACGTATACTATACCTCCTGTAGACAAGCACTAGTCAGTGAAGTCACTACATATACTCAATATGGTAGGCATCTATACCATACTCTACCATCGTTTGATAACTTTACTGCCTGGTAACTCTGCTGTTTCAGTAGCTCTAGCAGTTGGAAATGCAACTCTCTGGTAACTCTACCGTTTTAGTAACTTTAAGTTACACCTTTGGTGACGCCACTGTTTCGTAACTCTACCACTTAGTTACCGCCACTGTCTGGTAACTCCACTATCTGATGACTCTATACTGTCTAGTAACAATACTGCCTGGTAACTTACTCCACCATCTAGTAACTCTACATTGAGGTCTGGTAACTCCACCCATGGTAACTCCACTATCTGGTAACAATTCCGTCTGTTAACTGCACTATCTCGTAACTCAACCATCGTCATCTCATAACTCCACCAAAGGTAACCACTGCATGGTATGGTAACAATGCCGTCTGGTAAAGTCTCTGCCGCCTGGATTTGTTCTAAACAACTATTAAATCTACAGGCCTGATAAAACAAAACCGTACAATAAGAACATTTTCACAATAATTTTGTATATTATACATGTATACATATGTTTTCATACACGCTAACATGTGACGCCAGACGCGCGAAAATCGTCGTTTTTCACGGCTTTTCCTATTGTGTTGTTCACAAGCTATAAACATAAACATTTATGTAATACAGAGGAATGTTGTACCTATCTTATAAATCAAGTCAAAGGGAATATTGTACCCACCAACATATTATCATATGTATGGCATCATCTAAGTACATATTAACATAGCTGTGTGTAGGTACCTACTCGGTAATAATTTTCTAGTAATTAATTAGTTTGTTGGTGACGTCAAGGTGTTTGCTACGTAATGCGGCAGGCCTGTAGACTATCCAATTAACAAACATAATCCTGCCTATTACCTAGATAGTTAGGTACCTAATACGGCTATTCTACTAAAATATTATCATTAGGTATCCAACTAACTAAATGCTAATTTAGTAACATATAAAAATAGCTAATTGTAGTTGGATAATAGTTCCTAAAAAAATATCTTCCAGCGGGGTTTAAATCGGTGGCAAAACAAAATATAATAAAAAATAACGAAATAATAATAATGTATGTTCTTAAATTTTCGTAGACAATGGGGTATGTGGTCATAGCTTAGTTGGCAGAACATCTAATCCGGGAAATGGAAGGCACGGTTCAAATCTCGCTGGTTGTTAATTAATTTATCAGTGTTATTTAATGTTTTGTGCTGGTTATTCTAAATCCAATATCAAAACATCAAAAGTTTTATTCGCGCTAAATAACCCAGTTTCTAACGTTATTTATACATGAAAGTTGTAACACGAAAAAGCCCCAAAATAAGTTATAAAACGGACAGCGACAAACCACAACTCGTGAACAAAAAACAAAACTTCCCCAGACAAAATGATTAGCGAACTCAAACAATACACCATGGCCTTGTCCAGTAAAGCCCTGCAAACTTTCGTGATTAACGTTTTTCTCCAAAGAAAATTACAGAAACCTTTTAAGGTCCTACAAAAGTCGTCGACATGACCAATGATGGAAGAAAAAGTTGGGATTTCGAAGGGAATTATCAATAAGGATTTGGGATATAAAATAAGATGGTAGCAGTACTTCTATTGTTATTTTAACTACTATTTAATACCACAGATATTAAAATAGTAGTTCCTACTAGGTAATACCATACTACAAAAAGTATATAGACTGTATAATATACTAGCCGAGATTATCTAAGTATAAATAGTCTATAACTGTGCTGCCTTTACCTACCTATCCAGTGTAGCGTACCCGACATGCTGACAGCATTGCCCGTTGAATTGCAATGCTGATTCGTTGTGCCAAATAAGTCCCGGCATTTTTCAGAATGTCACATGTCTCTCTTATGCCATGTCGTTTTTCATGTTTCATTTTTCATTTCATCTTTTCCAGCACATCCTATATAGTCAACTTTATTTCGTTGTTCATTTTCTTCACGTCTATGTAGCTTTTGACAAAATGACGTGTTGTTTATCGACCCTTCCTTCCGATATTTAGCATAAATTAGACGCAAATGGCTACGTTTTGATAACAAGGTGTTTAATTTTCCAGTATCGTATTTGCTAAAATAATATTGTGGTTTTGCATGGTGTCCGGATGTTCGTTACAGTGCTCGCGCTGTCTGTTCAAATAATTACGGATGCGCTGACGGTTTGATACCTACAATCTATTTCGGGAATGTGAATTAAATGTCATGCAGATGTAGAGAACTTGATGTTAATGGAAAATTGTGACTAAAAAGTATATTTTAATGACAGTTGATAAATAATTCCTTTGTAATGAAAGCTCAACAAATATTACCGTTGTGTTTTCAAAATATACTTCTGAAAATAGACGCATAACAGGAAACAGAATAAAAGAGATTGCGAAGTGAACAATTCCTCAACAACATAAAATGCAGTACTGAATCGAACAATAAAACTGAATATGGCATGCAGTTTTATTAACAGAAATCTCGTTAACCGCCGACACATGCGGGGGCAGGAGAGGGATGCGATGCCCCCTCTCCCCCTAGTTTACCCATTATCCATCCACGCATTTGAAAGGTTAAGGGCAACTATTGTGAATAGTGAATATGCATTGATGCCTCTGAGATAACGCCTCTTTATATACACATGGTCCTAGACAGCATTGTTCCATCGTTGACCACGTCGCCACCTGCCATGTGAGACAGTGCACAGTGGTCAAATGCAAACCTATCAGGGGTAAACAAAAAACAATAGGCATGATGACTACTATTAAAAATGAACAAGTAAATATTACTTTCATAAAGAAGATTTAAAATGAGTCCAATAATTGAAAAAATAAGCAAAATCGGTAAATAAATCACGGAGCAATAAGCTTTTAAAGTTTCTACAGGAGGCATCTCCTGTCTCTTTTTCGCGAAACAGAGCGCAACCATAGTTACTATGAAAAATCTACGCGTGACGTCACATGCCAAAGAGATTGTATGAATTACTACCACAGCTTAGTAATGAGGTACTATAACGACCTTCCTCTGACTTCACTGGCCGTTTGAGCTATTTTTAAAATGCTTGTAACTTGGTCATTTTTTGAGATATTTAATTTTTGTTTTCACAAATGTTTATCTTTTGAGAAATATAATTAATATATAAAAAAAAATTTTAGTCATCTTGCCTATTGTGGTATGAATGACGGCATGAAATCTTATTGAAAACGGTTTCATAAACGGTTCAAATGTTATATAGCTCGTATATTACAAACAACGTTCAGTCATGAATCCGTGCTTGAGATAGACTTCTCTTATAAAGATATCATTTTGTAAAAGAAATCTCGACTCGAATACCAATCAATGATATGACGTGGTTCTAAAATACGGGCCTTAGTTGTAAAACAATAATGGTTTGTCTAAGGCTTAGCTTGAACGTTGTGGATGCTAACGGTTAAGCTGCTAAACCATTGAGCTTCCACAAGGTTTCACGTAGAACTCACGTTTTAGTATCATCATATTTTGTACTCAACAAGAAATTATAATAGGTACCTACTAATCATAAAACAAGAACCGTTTCGGTCATAAAGCTGAAATTTCAGTTGTTTCATAACAAAGTGCAGTTGCCTCAAACTAATTATAAACATCGTATGCTCGATTCATTTTCCATTTATTGGCATTGAAAACTAAGCCAATGCAATTACCATGCATTTTATATTATAGGTAGGTAGACTGTATATATGCAAAATCTACACACCTTAAAATCATTATTGTAATATTGGTTTTACTGTGAATATTTATTAATAAAAAGGTATTAATTTTATTACGCCATGGTGCTTTACTGCTGTGTTGTGGATATAAAAGATATAAACATTGTGCAGTCGAGCGCTGTATTGTTTTAAAATGAGTCATGATAATGATTAATGCTGTAAAACTGAGAATTAAGTGGAAACCTGAAATGAGTTCATTTGAGCGCGAATAACGAGGAGTTTATGAAATTAAATGGTGTAACTACCTACATGTAATCATGTATATGTTTTATATGTAAAAAAAAGTATGTGTTATGTATAGTTCTATGTAGGGTTGTGATATTTTATATTAAAATTAATTTTATTTTATATGACACAATTATAACAATACATTATATATTTGATCATGTCTATTCCATTGCCGCTGGTATTATTCATTCGTAGCTACCTACTGGCTTTAATAATATTCACGAAGTTATAGAATAATTTAAATAATTAAAATATTATGAGATAGAAGCAAACTATTTATTTCTTTCAATCAAACCAGCGAAACCATTTGCTCCACGATGTAAACACGTGCCAAGATATACATACAAACGGTATATTATAATTAGATATATTAGTAGGCAAAAATAAATATATCACAATCTAATTATGGATTCTTATATAAATATCAGTGTTTAAAGTAAGCAATCATCGCTGTTCATTGACCATTTGTATAATATTGATTGATATTGATAATTTGTTTAAATGATGATAAATTATATTTACGTTGGCCAAATGGAGCTAATTTATTGTTTCTTTGTACTTGTGGGGAATTTCGCGCATGTTTACGACTTGGCTTTAGGTAGAATAGAATGAAGCATGCAGCGTTACAGCATAAGGAGAAAAGTCTCAATCCAAAATATATTACGCAACAAAGAAAAACGAAAACATAGTTATTAGTTATCGAATAAACAACATTTCTGACAATTATTTCCATACTCTATCCATAATATAGAGTACGTTTACTCTAACACTTAGTTTAAGTAGGCATTTTGTGTCAGCTAGATAATGTAGAGTCATTAGCACGGGATGTAGAAAGTAAGGACATAAAAGCTCAGCGCTAAATGTACTCCTACTCTACCCACTTTATCTACGAGTATGTACTACTTTAGGCGTTTGGTAATAAAATAAAATATCAGCTTCGACCAATTACCAAAAAGGGCGACGAAATAGCTAATGCGACGAATGGTCATAGAATGCGGGACCAATCTTAAAGACAAAAAGAAGAAAACGACCAGCTATAATAATTTATAAGTAGGTAGGTACTGGTACTATATAAATTAACGCTAAAATCCATTGCTCTACGTCGAGTAAATTTCTTAACTCTTAGATTTAGGTTGGTACTTTATTTTGTAGCTATGTATTTACCTATTCGTTTATTTTTAACGAAGTACTCTTACTAGGAGGTAGGAGAGCAGTAGCACCTACCTATTCTCAAAAAGAGTTCATCTAAGTAGAAAAAAAGCTGTTAAACTTCAGTGCAGGCGGGTATTAGACGCTGGTAGTAGAAGTTCTATAGATTACACATAACAGTCAATTATCATGAGCTCTCCCCGTGGGGCACGCTGCTTGCCAGTGTGCCGCAGTAACGCAGTTCAACACCCGCTGATATATTCTAATCATGCTATTTATAAGCGAAATTTTAATACACGTAGTAATCCCACTTTGTGAACGCATGACGGATTGTGCGACGCTTTGTAGAAGCTACTAAAGTTTCATCACACATTTCTTCTAAAGTTTTGTTAGTTTGTGGCGTCACCTTGCTTGACTGGCCGGATCAAGGAACTTGCTAACTTATATGATTTTGGTATGACGCTGCACGATATGCTACGTTGTACTGGCCGGCAGGCTATTGTGCTGTTGCCAATATTCTACATGATGGTAGGTGGCAATAAAGCCGAAAGTAGAGCAAGCTACCCCCAGTAGATGTTTATTCGTTCATAACTGAAAATGAAACTTTCTTTGAGGACAAACAAAAAGGTGAGAAAATTATTTTGCTCAACCAAATTATATGTACACCTATCTCTTATATATTAACTGAATTTACCGTGTTAATAAATCATATCTAATTCTATCAATTGAGTAGGCATACAAATAAAAACACCAAACAAAATACGGATCCGCTACTCAAATTATGCATTTTGTAAAACATAGCAATATCGCAAATTGTCAACCAATAAAACATCCACATTTTACCATCCTTGCTCCACTCCTCTTCAATATGTGATGCCTCAGTCATTTTTGGGATGAGTCTTCAGCTTCCCGACTTCCGAAGAGGCGCTTTTATTTTCAACCAAATTCAATACGACGCGCCTTTTGTCATCTGTTTCTAGAGTTTTGTTACTGGTAAGAGAATTTTCATTTCATTCACTTACTAAGTAAACTGGTGATTTTATCCCCATCGGATGTCGGTTTTGCAAATCATGAGACTGAGAGAATTTACACAGTTATTTCAGTGACTTACCTTAGTTAACCTGTCCGACAGTGACGGTGGCGACAGTGACGGTGGCTTGCATCCCAATTCACAATCCATCGGCATGGTTTGGATTTGGAAACCTGCTGATCCACTCATTCCGGATTTTTGATTGCAAGGAAACCCTGAACATAGTCCTTTCCATTCTGCTTTACATCACTTTGAGCTTACTAATGAGGCCAACAGCCTGCCTTCACTCTATGACTTGGTCAAACAAAACCGCAGGGAGCCGTTGGACGCAAGAGGGAGGCCTATGTTTAATGATGATCAAAATGTTAAATTTTCGTAATAAGCTTGAATGACATCTGCCTGATGACTCTAAAACATCCTATAGGCTTGCTATAATTCCTTTAGTATAAATATTATTTTCAAGTTTGTATAAAATAAAAATTAAATATTTTTTAGTTAAACGCGTAGGTGTTATTTTTTTTAATTATTATTTCAAGAAAGTAAGCAAATTGCTTAATTAAATTCACAATAGGTACCTGCCCTACCTGTGAGTATACCTACATTTTGTATTACGTGCATGACACATTCAATTAAAAAAAAGTATCAGTACCTATGTTAATCCCCGCACCTACTATTAATAATTATGAAGACCCTTTTCAAAATAACATAAAACACTACAAAATTAATCCCCCTTCAAGAATATTTCAGTAGTAGCCTTTTTCGTTTCTAAAGCAAGTAGGGTATAAGTTTCATGCTCTGAAAAAATCAAAGGCGCTCATTATAGCTTGCAGTTTTCTTGGAGAGCACCTGCTTCTCTGAACATTAATATTTTGTTTTTTTTATTTTTTATTGTGAACTCTGAGAGTTTAATTAGAATGATTTTTATAAAATGTTACAATCTATCTTGAAATATCAGTATTAAAATAAGTAGATATACGTATCTATATAATAGCTATTCCAAGACTAACGTCTCTCGAACGAGGTATTTTTAAACATAATATTACTTAATATAAAAAGATAGGTTAACTTATCCAAAAAACTCCCTTATTTCCTACTCTTCTAAAGGCAAAAGATTTCGCGCTTCAGTTTGTGTTGTAATGCCTACATTTTATACAGTGATACCTACCTACTATAGGTTTCTGTGTGTTCATTTCCTGGACCAGCTCATCCTCAACAAGTATAGTATACTAATAGGTACAGTACGATCTTTGTTAGAAAGGAGTCCTGAAGCCTCCAATAGCAAACATTAAAGTATGTTTGTACTTTAAATGGAAAATGAAAATTGTGTTTATATTACAGCTGGCTATTATAAATTGTCTCTTCAGTAAGTTAAGACACACGACATGCAACACGAAGACAGATAGTGTAACTGAAAGGAAATATCGGTGGTGCTTATTCTGTCCAATAGGTAACTAATACGCATGAAAATAAATGAAAAATGTAAACCTAGTTACCTACACAAATCGACGCGACTTATTATTACATGAAAACCAGTTCACGTTTATGTTATAAGTTATGACAGAGTTCATTAAAACATCATCATGTTCATGGCTTTTGAATAGACATGATATGTTTTTCAAACTAGCTGAAAATTATATCAATCAATCAATCAATCAATCAATCAATCAATCAATCAATCAATCAATCAATCAATCAATCAATCAATCAATCAATAGTTTATTAAAGATATTATAGTTCTTAAAATTTTAGCAACCAGCGGGATTTGATCCCGCACCCTCCAACTCACTGGATTGGCCGCTCTACCACTGAGCTATGGTTACCAATAGTTTATTTACTAGGGTACACATACCAAATACATTTTAGATCTAAGGTAATGTTCAGACATTGTACCCAGCCTGCAAGCAGGCCTGAAGCTGTTCTGATGATTGTAGCTACTTTATATTATGTAGATTCTAAAAAATGTTTCTAGTTTAAAGTTATAAACAACATCAAACACCTCAAGGTTATTGGCATGTAGACCTAATACCTAAGTACTTATAAAACTAAGTTCGCTTTTGCACACAAAAAACGCGGATCGATATACTAAATAGATGCTCACCGTTAATGGGTGTGGTGTCTAACATTAATATTGCACGTGTAAGGTTCGAAGACCTCTGCAACACAAACAAAACAGTCAAGGAGCCTGCGTCTTCAAAAATTAAAGAAAACCAGACTATCGAGTGGTATTGAACTCAAATAGTTCTCGACTTCAGTTCACTGTTTGCTCAGGTCATATTATATGAAGATAAGCAGTGTTTATCTGGATTGTTTGAACACGATATTAGCTGCGTACGTTTAAATAGAAATCAGTATTTACTTTCTTGGATTGGCTTGGAATATTATACGTGTCTAATAACGAGCCGGAAGACGCAGTGTAGGCCAGTCCTCCAGTAGGTGTACCGACGATCTGGTGAAAACCGCGGGGAGGTGATAGATGATAGATAATATGTAACTACAGTATTGTGCACCTACCTGAAGATAGCAGTAGTATATCTGCAGTAGTTTATTTCCGTAATTTCTGTATCCATACCCTATCCTATCATCCTGTACCTATTCTATCTTATATCCTGTCCTATCCTGTATCCCATCCCATCATATATCCTATCCGAAAGCATAATTCACATGCGTAAGTTTGTGTGTGTGTTTGTGTGAATGTTTGTTACTATAATACCAAGAATCCATTAATCTTCTAACTACAACTACAGAAACAATTTGGATGAAATTTGGAATGCAGGTAGCTTAGTAGCTCAGCAGATAACATCGCAGGGTGCAACTAGCTTCTGTAAATTTTTGAGTAAGTTAAATCTCTTTAATTTTCTTTTAACTGATAGACATAGCATTTGTTCACTCACTTGATGGTAAAGTAACGCGGCCTTACGGCTGTGCATGCTAATAGAACAATACACATACACACACATACACATACATACCACACAACTACACACAACATACAACACACCACACACAACATACTTGTTTATTCTTAACTTAAAAACTAAACGAAATTAATTGTAAATATGGAAATATTCATTAGTAATTACCGTAAAGCACGTCGTGCAAGCTTAACGTTGTTACGACAAGAGAAGCAAAGTATACCGAGACATTCCGACGACACTTGGCCATGTTTTTAGTCTTAATTGAGGCGAGAACAGGCCCAACTTGGCTGGCATTGCTCATTAAGAACAACAAACAAGTAGCTAAGTACTGCTGGAAGGCACAAACGAACTAATCGGCTTCACAAGCGGAACGCCCGAATTGTTAGGACGATTTCAGAGGCGCGACTCCATTGATTTACATACAGAAATGTGGCAAAAACCGAGCGTGTCGTCCGTGATTTAGAGTTGCTCCTACGGCTCGTTTACATAGTTGATAAGGCCTCAGCAAGTGCTAGATTATGCGTAAGAACCTTAGGGGAAAATACCTGTAGTACAATACGATAAAAGCTCATGCTAGTGGACATAGGCTTTTAAGAAATTGCCATATTACCATAACGTCTAATAATATTTGTAAAACCTTCATAATGATCTAAATATTATGATACTAGGTCTAATTGACCTGTGATAATGGTCATGGATAAAGAATAGCAAGTATATTCTTCATGATGTCGTTTGACCCGCCGACATTTCCCTGATGCTGATCCTAAACGACCTGAATGACCGAGTAATTTTTCGCTGATGCTATCATACCATAAGGTGCCAGTGTAATAAATATAACTCGTTTGTATACTATTATAAATTGATATATAATATCGCAACAGTGCAGTTCCAAATATTAATTAATGAAATGACAATAAGATTACATACTTACAACCTTAACACTAGGAAGTGCGTCCGACATTACATGTTTTGAATTAAATGGCATTCCAAATTTCTAATATTATAAATTAAGTAAAAACCTGCCGATTATAACGATTTATAGTATTCTTCATAGTTATCCTTGTATATTGATGAATAGTAAAAGCTGGAGCTGGGAGCTACTGTAATTGTATAATTTGGTATGTACCGAAAAATTTTACCTATCTATCTATATGTAAGAGCAGGTATATAATATAGCCTTAAAGCCCCTAACCCCTAGGTACTTATACAAGATTATTTGAATTCTTTTCATTATTAGATAATCTGGATATATCTGGATGTACCTAATGAGAAAAAACGTATAGCATCTATATATCATATTCTGATATTTATTGCTTCCATTTTTTTTCTGTAATATTTACTCATTTATTATATGTAGGGATAAGAGATGTTTATGAATACTTAATAATAAACTTAAATAAGTTTAAAACTAATTCAATAAATATGTACACCTAACTAAAAACTAAAAACCTAATAAAAAAAGTCTATATTGCTAAAAATTGCTATAAATAAAACACGAGATTTAGATTGCTTTCTGCGGGGAGCGTACCCAAAAAGCTGGCGACATTCCCTCGTTGAATTGCGAGGCTGATACGTTGGCCGAGGTATGCGCCAGCCCTTTGGTCACGCGTCACCTCGACCAGCCGTCTGGACAGCTCCCTGACAAGGAGCCGCGCCTGCGGGCCCCAGGGACCCATTGTTTCAACCCCAAACGGAGCAAATATGTAACCATCGCCTAAGCATTCATATTTCCTCCGTTTGAGGTCTTCTGCAGCTTCAGCCGCTGCACATGCCGCCCGAGCTGAGTTGTTGACGTGTGAAGGCGCTAGCGTGTCGACACAGGTAGCATCCCACACCAGCGGCCTTCCACGGCTCCACGGAATTAACGTCATACCATCAGGCCTCTTACCATCGTCACGTGAAATACCGTTCGGCTCTAAGATAGCCGGCACGTTAACGGTGGCAAGGGCTCGACGGATGACGTCATTTAAGGCGGCATGGCGCGACAGACGTCCGGCGCTGCGGCGGCAAGTTAAGCCTTGGTGGCCCAATCGGTCTACCTCGCCCCCGCAGTGACAGAGATGCGGTTCTGTCCTGGAGATGCCCAGACGTAGGCCCACTGCAATTGAAAAGCTTGAATTACCTAGGAGGGTTCCAATATTGGGCGAAGGAACAGCATGTAGCCAGTAACCTGACTCACGTTCGCTAGTGGCAAGGAGGCGAGCCCTAACAGGGATGTTACTGTTACGTAATAGCGACTCTTGTATAATCTTACATAAGGGCTCGTCCCATTGTCTCTGCGAACGGGGGCTTTTGGGAGATTCCTCACCTGGACAGGCCATTTTCCAAGCGTTACTAGCCTCATCAAGGCATAGCACCGGCACTCCGCCTATGGAAGGCTCAACTATTTTGGCAAAAAGCGCAGCAGTACTATGTACGGAGGACAAGAACGCTGCTAAAGCTACACTAGAAATTTTGCTTCCATAGTGCACAATAAGTGATATATAAAATTAAGAAATAACCAAATATAGAATAACGTAGGTAGCGATAAACATTAAAAAAACTTGCACCATTAGGGAACTAAACAAAAAACACCGCTCTCGATGGTATTCAAAGTTACGGAACTTGCGTGGGTTCCGAACAACTGTTATGAACGAAAATCTTTACGAGCCTGGAATAAAGGTTTATACCCACAGTTATACTGAAGTAGAGCTAACCAACTGACAAGTGGCAAAAAATATGAGTATCTGCCGTATTGTATTGTTGATCAGTATAAGGTATCATTTTTATGAACCTACATTATAGCCCCTGTCTGTATCGTCTCTTATTATCATGTAATAAGATGTAGGTATTAGTCGAACTTAGGCTAATTCTACACAAAAAAAACATTATTTAACTATCTATTCTTGATGTGATATATCCCTTATCCATAAGAATTAAAGCAAAGCAAACTAAGCCCTTTTTATTCTTAAAATTTGAACCTTTAGCGTATCACATTATTTTAATACCATTGCAACCGATATTAAAGGCATATTGCCCATTAAGACACAGAAGAAAAAAAAACCGATATTCCAAATTTCCACGTTTACTTATAAACCTTCCTTATTAAGATTTGTAGTGTCACATCTCTCCTCTCCCTGCATCTCCGCTGTGGTGGATAAATACCCTTACAGCCCTCATGAACGGAAATCTTTTCAATCCGCGTATAAAATTTCTTCAGGGAAAGGCACAAGTGATTTATGTATGTAGCTTTCTTTTGTTGCGATCGAAGAAATATTTTACAATCCGCGGGTAGGTACATTAGCAAAATATTTATGGAGAGAAAATAACAATTGTGCTGGGCGTTACAATAATTTTCCTTGTTATTGTGGAGCTTAGAATCGACTTCTTGCTGACACCTCTTATGGATTACGGAGGCGAAACTGGGACGTTGTTTTTAAATGTGTTTTTGTCCATATTATTATTGTTGTCAATGCTTTTATGCGAAATAGTTGTACCTTATATAGGGACGTAAAGTCCACAGAATTCACACTAGAATTCTGTGGTACATAATGTTGGATTCTTTTTTGTCTAATATACTTTTATAAATGGAGCTTCCAAACTAAAGGAACCTATGTTATACTTTTTAGTAAATACATAGTCAAACATGCATATAGAGACGTGTTTTCATCATCGTCAAAAGGGTTTAGGTCAGTATATAGCAATGTATACTCTGTGGTTTAGGCTCTCTGAACGTTGCGTTGCTAAAATATTTCGTATTATTAGTCTCATCTGAGAATAGAATTTATTCAATTTTCCCTACGCTGAGTGGCTCGAGCGAGTTACGCTCGAGTGGCGACCACGAACCGGGAGGCGCAGCGTAGGCAGACCCTCCACTAGGCGGACCGACGACCTGGTGAAAACCGCGGGGAGCCGATGGATGCAGGAGCCGAGCAGCCGCTCAAAGTGGCGGTCTCTGGGGGACATCTACGGTCTAATGATGATGATGATGATGATGATGATGATGACCTACGCTGAATTCGCTGGCACATTATTAACGCAGTCTATTGCCCGCCCTCGTAGTTTTCAAGGATTTTAGTAATGGGATCAAAACTATTTAAAATCAAATCTCACGGACGAAATAATACCAATCGAAGGGTTAAAAATTAATCTGGATTACCGGTTACCGGTAACAAAGGTATGCATGGAGTTAATTGATCTTTCCATGTGTAAATTCATATTCAATTTAGGTTAATAATGTCAAGATTCTCAATAGAATTCTTTTATAATAGGTGCTTCTATATAGGCGCTTAACAATTTGGTACCTATACTTATCACTTTCAAATAAGTCTCATAGTAAGTACCTATATAGTACATATCTTGGTGAAAAACAAATTTACATATTTTTACATATAACAGATCAACACTCAGTATTGTAAACACGCTAATAAAGGCCGAGATAAGTGAGAAACAATAAAAGTAAGTATATACCTACTTAATTCATTTCATGTTTTACCTTACCTACTCGCGTAAATCATATACTCTCTAGAATATTTTATATTTATATTTACGTATATAATTAATACAAGAAAGTTTCTATTTTTGGGAGTAGGTATCGTTATAACAAACATGTGGGCACATTATGAAATACATGTACTTCGCTGCGATCTATAAATGTGACGAAATTCTGAGTAAATAAGGTTTTCCTTATACACTTATCCATCCATTCCCAAACATTATTACAAGATCCTAAGCATATTTCCGATACAGCAGGGAAGCTGACGCAAGCATCATTTAATAAGAGGCCTGTAGCGACCCTTCCATGCGGATTCACACGGATTCACCTTTACATGTGCGATGAGACTGCCAAGATTTACAGATAAGCAATAAAACGTTCTTCGTACCTGCTTACTTGAAGAGCTTACACTGGCTTAAAATATATGGTAAGGTAACGTATTACTATAAGTACTTACTATAAAAGTCTTACGATATCTTTTTTGGCTTAAGTACCTACCTACGTACTTAATAGACGCAACGAGTTTGCTAGTTTAACTTGTTTCAGTTTTAAACCATGAGTTATTATACCTTAAAGTACTTACAATGTTAATAATTTTTCTTTTAATGAAATACTAAATGATGTTTGTTTCCCAAGCTATTGATATGTACTGTTGGCATAAACTTATTTTTACAAATTTTCCAAGCAAATACATTTTATGGTTGCTATTGCCAGGATATTTTTAACACAGCTGACTATCATTCTACTGCAGGCGGCTGTATGTTTGAGTAGAATTATTACTTGCAATTAGACACATAATGTGCGGTACACGTAACCCTATTAGATAAGTACTTTGTTGGATTTACGTAGGTACATATTTATTCGTAACCTTGCTCACATGACGGGCCCGATAGCTCAGTTGGTAGTAACTCTGCTTTCTGAACTGAGGGCTGTGGGTTCGATTCCAACCCAGGACAAACATTTGTGTGATGAACATAGATGTTTGTTCTGTGTCTGGGTGTTTATATTGTATTCTATGTATGTATTTACTAAATAAAAAGTTCTAAGTATTATATCCGTTATCTGGTTCCCATAATACAAACTATGCTTAGTTTGGGGCTAGATGGTGCTGTGTGAAATGTCCACACATATTTATTTTATTTAATATACTGTTCAACTTATTTTCCCTATTCTTAGATCTGATTGGTATACATAAATCTTTCTCATTATCGAAAATTATGTAACATCATCATATCACTATTAAATTTAGGCTTCAAGTGTACGTACCTGCCTATAAATAAAAATAACTCTGAATATACATAGGTAGGGTACGCTTACACATAAAAAGGATCATGGTAGAATTGGATTGGATTATTTTACCGTTAGTAGAGTTTAAGGGATAAGATAGATACAAAATTAATTAACTAAGTACCGACTTATCTCGGCGCTTCTTTAATTATGTAATAGTATACTTACGTCTATTTTTACGTAAGATATAAATAAATCTTCGTGGCTGCGGCTTTATTTGAAACGTTTTACTTAAGGTTTCGAAAATAAAAACGCGGTTAGAATATAAGTAAGACCTAGCTTTTTCAAACGCTAATGTAGATTTCATTTATACATATATAGCGTATTTAAATTACGAATACGGGACACTGACAAGAGAAAGCTATTGAATGCAAACGGCTAACACGACATTGATTTTATTAGAGGACTACTATTACATATAATACTCAGCAGTATAACATGATTTTTCTAAAATACTAAAGACGTTCCTTCGTTTTGTTGTTCTTGCCAGCTTTGCTGTTTCAGTTGCCATTTCAGCTAGTGAGGAAATTAGTGGTTAGTCCAGCCAAATTAAGTTATATGAGACATATCTACATAAATACAGTCATGTATTAGTGTATTTATTTTATTACGTGGCTACGTAACAAAATAAAATTTCCTGAATATTGTTAGTATGATCGCACGTGGCAGACAATATAGCGAATGGTTACTGAATACCTAATCCTTTATCAGAATTTAGCGAAGCTCCGGAAAAGAACTGATGACGTCACTGTGTGTCGTAGAATCCAATCATGCCTACTTGAACATAAAAGGCTAATAAAAAGGGAAGTTTTTAAGAATCACAGTAATTCTACTAACGTATATAGGTACCTACTATCCCACTACCTCTAGGCATTTTATCTTCTATTGTGAACCGCTGACCTTTCCAAAGTCCGTAGGCGTTAGGTACTAGTAAACACCTACGACGTTTGCTGAAGCTTTTGACTGAGTTTAGAAGTGTTTGTTAATTAGTATACTTTTACCAAGAAGCTTACATTATTTCAAAATTAATACTTATGACTTTAGGTACACCACATAAAACACAAACCGTACCTACACAAGATTTCCCAGTAATGGTAACTATAAATCAGAAGCTCAAAAGAGCATTCTTGGAACAAGCAAGTTTTGAGGTGCAGAGCTACCATATTTGCGAAGTTATTTTCATTGTTAAATATAGGTTAGAAGAATGTTAATAAGAATGTTGGTTTATTTATCAAGAAAATTATTATCTAAGTATCAAAGTCTTGAAATGAAGAGATAGCGTGGGTTGTGCAGTATACCTATAAGTATTAGCACGTGTGTGTACTTGTTAGACAATTTCTATAACTATGAAGATTCTTGTATGGTATCGTCTGAAAAAAACTCAAACAGTTTACCTTCCAAAGTTTACATTTCCTCTGTTTACGTCTAGGTAAACATGCTAAAACGTGAATACCAAATGAAATTTCGCTATAAAAACACGCCAATGTCGGCGTAGCGTCCCTAACAAGTGTTTATTTACATGGTTACGCGCTCTACAGACTCCGAATAAACGTCATCTAAAATTATACAAGTGTGCTTCATAGCAGAATTATAAGCGGAAAGTACATCCAACGCGGAAACTGAAAGGTTTCGGGACGTAGTTGCGTATATAGTTACGGCGCTACACGCGTAGCGGCCACCATATGTTCAGGCCACGAGGGCGGCGATCGATACGCAAGGCGGGCGGCATTGGCATGCACTCACCGTGGTCAGCTTGTAGCTCAACTTCCGCTGCAGCGCTGTCTCTAGATGCAGGGCCATGTTAATTTCACGAAGTAACGACTCAATGTTTAATTAAAGTCCGTATAGGCACTATAACATAGTTCGGTGAACCGGCTTCGAGTAACAGGTTCGCGCGTGACGTACGTAGTTCAGCGTGGCAGATCGCGTGTTCACGCGGCCATTTTACCCGCCTGTCAAAAGTTACGGATTTCCACCGCGTGGCGCTGCTGCCGACGACTGCGCAAAACACGCATTCATGCGATTCTCGTACTAACTGCTTAGTATTCTAGGTTGTGCGATGTAGGGTTGCATCGCCACAGGTTACGAGACACTGCCAATTGATTTATAGTAAAACTTGTAATTGAGTTTTCAAGTTACGGTTTTGTGACATATAACTCGGTTGGATGGAAAAAAATCCATGTATAAAACATGGGAAAATTGCGTTGGAGATACCTTAAATGAAATATCTAAGTAGTAAAAGAGTTTAAAGTTTAATTGCAGCAATCATAACAATAATTTTGTTTTTAAATTTCATATTGAGCTTACTAAAAACAAAAACTAGTACTTAGGTTTATTTTTTTATCCTCTTTATTTATAGTATTTATTACTAAAACAACGGTGGTGCTCTTAGGGGAGGCTTATCTTCAACAGTGAACCTCTTCAGTCTGATGATGATGATTACTAAAACAGGAAATAAATTAATCAATAACAGTTCTATTCACTGAGTAGGTACTTATATAACTGTATTCACCGCACTATTGTCCAAAGTACACATACAAAGACATGCCAACAAAGGATTGTGAGCCATATATTTTGATTAGAGATCTTACACTAGCGTCAGACATCAAAAACGAATTACTGTACTATTTGTGGTGACCACTGAGAAGTGCTATCTTTGTAAAGAAGATAGATAGACAGATGCATAGATAGGTATAAGTCATATAAAGTACCTAAACTTAAAAAATAAAACAAACAATAAAATAAAACTATAAAACGACGGGCCCGATAGCTCAGTTGGTAGTATCCCTGTCTTCTGAACTGAGGGCTGTGGGTTTGATTCCTACCCAGGACAAACATTTGTGTGATGAACATAGATGTTTGTTCTGTGTCTGGATGTTATATTGTATTCTATGTATGTATTTACAAACAAAAAAGTATATAAGTATTGTATCAGTTATCTAGTTCCCATAGTACAAGCTATGCTTAGTTTGGGGCTAGATGGCGCTGTGTGAAATGTCCACACATATTTATTATTATTTATTTATTATTATTATTATTAAAACAGAACAGACCTATAGAAGTGGCAGGTGAACACGTGTCTATTAGCAGGCAGATATTAGTGTCTACTAATTATTGTAAATAGTTAACAGCTCTTTATTTTCCACTAGCGCTACGTCATAGAGCAAACTTAGGAACGGTCAAACTTTAGTGCAAATGATGAGGATTACTCTTGTTACTTTATGGTAAAAGCGACGTACAATATTTTACCCTATACAGGAAAAATGGTGTACTCTTCTTTTGTAAAGTAAGACACGTACACAGAGCATTAAAAAAGAGTCAATTTTTTGCAAAAAGCCCACCTATGCTACTTATAGGTAGGCAGCTTGCAGTTGGATCTCTATATAAAAAATTATTCAAGAGATTTCCAATCCTTCTCGCAATTTCAAACCACTATATCCCCCTGCCATGACATTTTTTCGATCAACGAAAACTAAAAGGCCGAACGCTAAAAGCTTTTTCGGTGTGTCTATAGACATAGCACTGAATATGCTTGTGTATATTCAAAACTGAGGGACAACGAATTAAGCGAGGCTGCACGCTGGAATGTGTTCAAAACATAACTTAAGTGCCTACTGGGGGGTTATTCGCTATGACACATGAGATTCCTTGCCAATAACGCGTGACGTGTAACATGCTCCAAACGTAAACGCGGGCTTTAACGCGCCACGACATGGAATTAAAATGGAATCAAAAATCGTATTCTGTATGCCACGCGTTAGATTGTTTGTGCCCATTGTTTTCCTATTTTTTGACGTGCGAGTAACGTGTGTTGTCGTGTTTGTCAAATTTGACAACGGCATACAGAATAGCATTTTAAACCCAAAACCATTCCACGAAGATATCGTAACGCGCCGCGTTACGTGCGTGAATGGTCATACGGAATAAGGGCCCTGACTGTTTTACTGCGATAAAATTAAGGCAACTGAAATAACTGCATAGTGAAAATCTATTACATTCTGTCTATATTAGTACCCCAGATACAATTTAATTTTTGGAACCACTTGGACTAGAATGTCCTTGAGGTTTATAATATTATAATGAACATTTTAAAATCTCTATTATCTCCTTTATAATTATATCGAAGATGAATTACGTTAAAATTACGAGAACTGGCTCTCAGAACTTATATACAAACTTATCATCAAATCCGGTAGGTGCGAGCTACATGTACAGAAACACCCCAGACTTAACTTGTCGCATGAACGAACTAACGACAACTTTACTGTCTGAATAAGCCCTCGCAATCGCTGAAACTTTACACCACCCATGAAACATTGACGAGCTTAAATCACGTTAGGTTACCTACAACGCTAGGTAAACAATTCAATCATAGAATTGAGTGTGCCATTTACTAGTTCAAACCCACGGGTAGGATGAGCTGTGAGTAGAAATCGACGCAATATCTTTTATCGTGTATACACCTAATAGGTTATAGGACCTAGAAGTATAAATGTCTTTAGAGCATCAGTAGTTCATCACGCGCATACAGTAGGTATACGTGTGCTGAACTGCTGATGCTCTAAATCTAATTGGTAAAGAAACATTTTTTTTATCAGCGACTAGGCCAGCGTTTGACCACAATCTCACCTGGGTCATTCTCTATCGATTCCTTGCTTCGAAACCACGCGATTTTCCTATACATAAGAAATCTGCAAAAGTCTACTCTCTATGAAAAGAAAACAAAACCGCGCGAAATGAATTTGGAATTGGCGCGATTTGAACTGTCATCATTATGTTTTACCGAGACGCGTTCCGAAACATCAACACATCAAAGATATGACCACTTATGTCAATATATGATATTTTATTCAAAATAAAGATAACTTTAATGTAAAGTGAAGGTATATCTATCACTGTGACACGATTTGAACAAGACACGATAACGACGTGGTTTCGTATCGTGAGGATCTGTGTTTCCATAGAGAAGAACCGCCCTGATGGGAAGCAAAGATGTGGTCTAAGGTATAGCACGCTGGTCTAGTAAAAAAACTTGAATAAAACATAAAATCCCTAAGTCCATAAAGCCTTAGATAGATTCACCACAGATAATATAATACTATTTGTAGATCCACGGTGCAAAATACTGATTTAAAGTACGTACTGTGCGGCTGTAGCCAGCCGGCCGGATAATGCGCTTCTATAAAGCACGCTTCAGTACCCTATGCACTTAACACTGATAGTTATTAAAGACTTTTTGAAACTCACAAACTGGCAACAAAATAAGAGGAAAAAAACTATAATAGGTATATTAATATTTGCGACAATATTTGTAAACAGGGCTCAGTTATAGGTATATGTCTTACATTCGCAGTTGGCAGCCGGGGGGAATAATAAACCGTTGTTAACTTACGGACTTGTTAAATTGTATGCACGTCCAACTTTACTAGATTTATACTCTTTGGAATTGCTTTTACTTACGGTTAAAATGATTTACTAAATCTAAAGAACTGTAATAAAGTAGTAGGATTGTAATTTACCAGTTTAACATCGAATAAGCTCATTTACGTTACGTCATCGTTTTTTTGGGGTGCATTATACAGAGGTTATACCAAAATATTAGTATGTATATAATACAAACATCAAAATGATATTTCATCATCGATGGTCACCGAAAACGCTTCTCATATAGGGCACCACTTTTACTAGCTATACCTATCACTTACCTCTTACATCCTTACTATTGAAAAAGTTCAGCTGAAACTGTTTCGAATTGAACAAGTCAAAACAATTTAAAATACAATGAATCCCGTCACAAACGTCGTTCAGACCTATTACATATTTACAAGTCATACCATACTTATTACATTTCTAATTAAAAGTGAACCTTTTATTGTTACTTTATTCTTGTCTGTGTCTGGGTGGTACAAAATACGTATGATGTACCAGTAAAACAAGTCACGCATTAACAATTAGGGGACGGCCACACCGACGTTCCGCGGTGGTCGGTTGTGACATGCTTCACAATGAGTTTTATAAACACCTAGGTGCAAGTTTTATTGTAAATTTTACAATATGGTATATTTATTATATCATACCATTTTAGAGTAACGTTTTGCTATTTACAAGTTAATTGTATTGACTGTCCTAACATACCCTAATAATTTATTTTGGTTTCTGATTCGTCCTTACAATAGCTGAAGAATTTTTGGGAAAATTAATGTTAAACGGCTACACACATTTTTGAGCCAAGATTTATTGTAGTGTGTTGTGCTACTAAGCTTTCTTTTGATTAGATATGTAGGTATAAAACTGTTGTTTTACGAATTATAGGTACTTATACGTCATACAAAACGTGTTTCACTGCCAAACGAAGACTTGCATAAATGACCTACTAGTTGATATTACTCCACGCGTGTGTGAACTATCGAAGACAATGAGTTGAAAAAGCTGAGCGAGTTGAGAGCGTATGAACTATCAAAGAAGTTAATGTTTGTCTTGAGCTAGCCATCAAAACAATAGTTCACCTCAAAGTACCTGTCCTACACAATACAAAATATTTCAGTTACAGTAATAAACAGCTCTTCATATTTCTTCACTTCTTCAAACAAGTGCGCTCCTCTTTCTATTATGATTGTTTGTTTACCGAGTTCATTGTCTATAAAAATCATAAGTTAAGTCTCCCCTGTAATCACGATTAGAACAACAGAACACAAGTGCTCACCAAACTGGGAAAGAACAATGGCCACACTCGTAGGCCCTTCGTTCTTAACAACAAATCTTCCCTATGCCACTAAACCACTGCGCTACAATTTACCCACAGTATGAGTAGTTTATGAGATTTGTATGTAGGTTATGTATAATATTAAGTACCTACTTTAAATGTTGAATGTCTACTCGGTGTAGATGACAATAAAAGTAATAGATTAAATATGTATTTTAACAATCTTAGAAGCCATGATTTGATGTGCATCTTCATCATCAACAGCCTGAAGTCGTCCACTGCTGAACGTAGGCCTCCCCCAGAGAGCACCAATTTCAGTGGCTGCTTGCCTCCTGCATCCATCAGCTCCCCGTGGTTTTCACTGGGTCGTCGGTCCACCTAGTGGGAGGTCGGTCTACGCTGCGTCTTCCGGTTCGTAGTCATCACTCGAGAACATATCTTCCTCATCGGTTGTCAGTTCTGCGAGTTGGTGTTATATTATTATAAAACTAAACTTTCGTAGGAGGAGGAGGTAGATGCCTTTACGGTACCTACTCTTCTGATAAAGGACAAATGAAAGAGAAGGGGATATAATAAATTATTTTAAGTAAGTAATGATTTACTTGTTGATGTCGTTTAGGTTTCGAAAATGCAACACAGAATAGACCCTATACAAGGTGACCTTGAATTGGTATGTTATCCCGAAAGGGGGTAAATCTACACCCCAAGGTAGACAATGTTTCTTCTACAACTTTACTAAATTAATAGGTTTTCATTGAAGAAATGCCACGTAAAGTTTACGTTCGTAAATAGCCTTAGCGCAGCTGGGTGGTTGGACTTCGTCCTTGACCGAGTGCGCCTAAATGAGTTTAACAACCTGTGTTTAGAAATGAATTTATAGTATCTTGTAACTCTCGTAGCGATCGCACGTGCATTTTTGCGAGTGGATTTATTTTTTACCAAGTTTGGAAACACCCAGATTCAAGTAAGGGTCTCACAACTTGTAGGGTATCATGGTCCCAGTTCCCCCACTTCGGGATAACATACTAATTCAAGGTCACCTTGTATAGCATCTCTTACTTTACAGCAATTCTCTTATTTTATGTAGAGCCTCTAACTAATCTCTCTCTCTCTCTCTTAAATGTCTCTTTACATTTTATTCTATAGCTTCCTTACGCTATTCACGTGCTCAAAATGAGATTCTTGATTTCTCCTAAACTTCTATGTCATTTATCACACAGACTAATAATAACTATAATGAGTGACTGAAAAATCGTCTGTTTCGTAGAATGACCTAAATAAGCAGTACCTACCTATAAACAGTTTGCTACTGCTAACTAAATGTACTGTACCTGTAGTTTGCTCATTTGGAAGAAATGAAAAACCCTTGTCTGGCCTAGTCTTTTGTGATGAACGCGTTTGTTCGTCGGCCATTCCACTAATTGCGGCCACGTGCTTTTGTCTTCGCAAATTAGATTGGATCTCTGTATTTTTATGTTGTGTGATTTTAATAAACGTCTCTAGGTACGAATTTAGGTTCAAAAAGCTCGCACCACGAAATTAAGTATTTAATTTAAAATGATTTGAGAACGGAGATCTCTATGAAAAATTTATTAAGTAACACCAAGGAACTTATACGTATACTATATATATGTATATCTTCTTCTTCTTCTTCTTCATTTCCTACGGCCCCACATCGGGGCAGAGGGTAGATACAAGGCTTCTCCATTCCGTTCTGTCTTGGGCGGCCCGTTTCACTTCACTCCAGTGGGCCTAGCACGAATATTTACGCGCGCGTAAGTGTGACGTTAACGTACGGAAGTTGTATGGCATTTGATCAGCGCCCCATACAACTGCCTTACGTTAACGTTACACTTACGCGCGCGTAAATATTCGTGCTAGGCCTACAGGTCTTCCCAATATCCTTCGCCTCCGCTATCACTGATCTTCGCCAGGTCTGTTTTGGGCGACCACGTTTGCGTCGGCCCTGCGGATTCCAATCTAGGGCTTGTCTGGGTATATGGTTCACATTTCTACGCAAAGTGTGCCCAATCCAGCTCCATTTTTGACGCCGAATTTGTAATTCTACTGGGTCTTCATGGCACAATCTCCACAGATCATTGTTGGTAATAGTGTCTGGCCAGAAGACCTCTAGGATTTGACGCAGGCAACGATTGATGAAAACCTGGAGCTGGTGAGTAACTTTCTTGGTGGTCTTCCAAGTCTCGCACCCATATAACAGTATGCTCTTGACATTAGTATTGAAGATCCTTAGTTTCACTCTGCGTGAAAGGTGTTTTGACTGCCATACGGGGCGAAGACAAGCAAATGCGCCTCTAGCTTTGGTAACCCGGGAAGTTACATCTTCATCAGTCCCTCCAGCTCCCGACACGGTACACCCCAAATAAGTAAAGCTCGAGACCCTCTCCACTGCTTCATCCGCAATAAATAGTGGGCTTGAATCCCGAGCTTCACCCCTCATATCCTTAGTCTTTTACACATTGACTTTAAGTCCGACTACAGCTGCTTCTCTCTGCAAATCATCCAATTTTCCTTGCATGTCAATACGACGATGACTAAGTAGGCATAAGTCATCTGCATAGTCGAGGTCTTGTAGCTGTCAGGCCCCATTCAATACCACGTTGAGTCGTACCATTGACACGCGACATGACGCCATCCAGCACAATGATATACATGTATATATATATATATATATATATATATATATATATATATATATATAAATAAGTTCCTTGAGTACACATAAACATGACAATTACATATAAGGGGCTACATACTTTAGCTTTTATTACTCAAGCTAGCTACTACCATAATAAAAACTAAACCAAACTAGCTACACTATACCTACTACAAAGAACATATAATGGACTATATAATAGCCGCGATGGCCTATAGACAGTCCAAATGCCCACTGCCGGTAGGTAGCGTACCCAACATGCTGGCAGCATTGCCTCGTTGAATTGCAATGCTGATGCGTTGAGCCAAATAGACAGTAGGACAGTTGGTTGGTCTAATTTGTTAACAAATATCAAACAATTTAATGTGCAAACACAATTTATAGTGCCTCAAAACACCCAGCTAAACTAGAATATTATACTTACTCTAGATTCCTATCAATGCGCATCATTTGACTTGCATCCTTTGCATCCCCGTCACTTCATAGACACTTGTTCCATTCTAAAATGGACAGAGCTCTACAAAACTTTGGCGTTCGTATACAAATGATGCTACATTCAAAACAGACTGCAAATACAGACTGAATGCAGGGGCCCAAACTAATATATAAAAATATCTTCCAAAGCTGAGCTGCAAAATGTTTCGTCGTCTGCAGTAAATTTAATTGGCTGTAGTACTTTGTCACTACAAGATATGAGAATCTTTACCGTTTTTGAAGTATGTTGCACTCGATTCCTAAACAAAGCTAAATTCTTTTTCCATAGCCCTTCCTCAATAATTTTATACAATTCTATAGGTAGTGATGGCGAATGATTTTTGTCATAAATACGCGTTATGAGAAAAATTAAGCTTCATTTATAAAGTATCTAAATGCGACAAGGCGCTACTCTGTCAACAGTATATGGACGTAGTTGGCTATATTTTATCAACATAGGTAATACATAGGTTCGTCTCGTCTCGAATGTTTACAAAGTTCTCCGAGCATAGGAAGACTAGACGTTTCTCTTTTGGTGGATAAATTCGTCGCACACATGCGGGTAGGTGTAAAAATTTACCTTGCTTTACCCGCACCGTGTCTTTTTTCATAATGCTGAGCACTCCAATAGAGATTGGATTTTAGACAACCCTTTTTTTACTCTTAGTGTAGTGTATGGGACCAATGATAGACCACATTATACTGAGTGTATTACTTGGGTACCGAAGAGACCTAAGCGGGACTTGTCTCAGCGCGCGAGCGTCACGCGTCACTGCTCAAGTGCTCAGTAACACTGGAGCCGTCGACCGGGGTGGACGTGTCCGCGTCTCTGAGCTCAACAAACACTACACTTAGTATTATACTCCTATGCCATAAAAGAAAATCTTTACCCGGTATAAAGTTTTTTATTTATTTAGATATAAATAATAGGCTAACATTTGACCACTAATGTCGCACCTGATGATAACTACACGCTCGACGATGGATAATTCTTGCTTAGAAGATACGGTTCCCTGTATTCTACTACCACCGGTTTGAGCTGTACGCTATGTCAGTCAGAAACTGTTATATAATTTAAACAGGCAAAATTTTCATAGAAAAATAATAAAATTTAAGAGTTCCCTAAAGCTTTAAAAAATATAGCAGGTGCGAAAGATACATAAGATCTCCGAGACGTAAAATGTGAATACATAGGTACTTGTGGACTACAAAAATTGCATAATATGACTCTGTTTCCTCATATAATAAGGGCATTAATAGTGTAGACTAAAGCTATTACTGTTGCATTTATGTAAACATGTCATTCCTTAGACCTATCCACATATTTAGCTTTCAACCTAGTCACAAATAAATTGAACTATATTGGCAAAACATTATGGGCACCATAAGTTTTCCATACACCATTTTCCCCTCGCCTGTACAAGCGGATGTCGTGCCAAAATAATCTGAATGCATTGGTTCGAAGTTAAATCTCCTGCGTACTTTTAGATAGAGGTTGTGAAGTTGATTCAAACTTGTGTTGATATGTTTGATGCAAGATGTAGAAGAATGTTTGATTAAGAAGTATGTTATTCAATGAAGGATAGAAGATTTATGAATAATAATTATATAAGTACTTATATAGATTCAGAAATTTCAGTTAAATTAGTTTCGTGTAATTATTTTGAACAATGGAAGGTTGGATAGGATTGACGACTATTATTTTCTATATTATTATAAGGTAAGGGAAAATGATGATTCCTCGAGGGAAGGTACCTTGTATTTTGTAAAGTTAGCAGATTTTGTTCTTGTAAAGCATCCATTTCAAAAAGAACTAAGTAAATATTTTTAATTTAGTGAAATCTAATCAGCCAAAATATCACTTTTTAATAAAACAAGCTAGTATTTAGTTCTATATCGACCCTTTTCACAGGAACACTTGCCAAAGCTTCAATCATCTGTACCTACTAACACAGACTACTACGTTACCTACCTATCTAGATAACCAAAGTCCCAATGTAAGACATTGCTACAAGTCAGGGCAGCACGCTTGGTCCAACCCAATTTCTAATTATGATTAATGATTTGCCGAAGGTCGTCAGTACGGCTGAATGTCTGATGTTTGCTGACGATCTGAAGCTATTCTTGGGTATAGGAACTGCGTCTGACTGTGAAGCACTGCAGAGGGATATTGACAATGTAGTAGCGTGGAGTGAACATAACCATCTTGACTTTAATGAGTCTAAATGTAAAACCATAACTTTTACTCGTAAGCGTTCACCAATTTTATATCCCTACAGCATGCACGGTGCCCCTCTCGAACGTGTTGTACAAATTCGTGACCTTGGTCTGACTCTTGACACTGAATTGACATTCAACAACCATATAATTGACCTATGCAGGCACGCTCACAATTCTCTTGGATTTGTTATGAGACAATCTAATAGATTTCAGGACAGGAGTGCCATTGTTGCCCTCTACTATGCGTTTGTACGAAGCAAACTTGAATACAATTCAATAATCTGGGATCCCCACGAAAGTAAGTACAAACTCATGGTAGAAAAGGTGCAGAAAAGATTTGCCCGTTATCTGTATAATAAGCTGTATGGATATTATCCGTATTTGTATCCGTCCCTTTTTGTGGCGGGAATGGTAGGTATCAACACCTTGGAACTTAGGCGCAAGTGTGCGATAATGATTCATTATTATCTGCTGTTCCACAATAGGATTGACAACCCCAGCACTCTGTCGCGTCTTTCACTTGTCACTCCGGACCGGGAGTGGCGGCCGCACGTGCGGCGCCTGCTCGCGCTCGCCGCACCACGCGCGCGCACCAGCACCACACAGTACGCTCCCACGACGCAGGCTGTCTCTCTGCTCAACGCCTTGGTTGCTCAACAACCAGACATTGACCTTTTTTATGTAAAATTTTGTATTTTTGTTAATGTGTGTATAAATTTTTTGACATGACATTCATTTTTAGATTTAATATGCTTATTATGTAATTGATATTGACATGTATGATTTAAAATTATATTTCTGGCTCGTCACACGTCTTGGCGTCGCTGTAAGTGTGCAAGCATTTATGAATAAATAAATAAATAAATAAGTTCGAATGATTGAAAGTAATGCTTAGACTGTGTGTCGCATAAACTATAGGTTCTAAGCGGTTTCATAGAATAAAATTAATCCCTGACTTTTATTTCCTTTTATCATCTTCCGCATTCAATATTAATCGTTCCTTCTAAGTGGGTAAGAGCAATTTACCGATTACAGTCCGCATGAATGGTCCTTTTGTAATGAAATGAGCTATTACAAACCATTCGATTATTCTGCTTAACTACCTGGGATGTAGAGCTCCGTACCTACTCTACGAGTGCTACTTTAACGCCTTATCTTAAGTTGGTACGTAAAAGCTATATTATAGATTTTTTTCTTGAAATTGTACTTTTTTATGTTGTAGCGTAGATATTTGAGTAATTTTTTGGATTTGTTTTACCTATATATCTACCTATATGATTCACAATACAATTAATGGAAGACGCAACTCCTGATCACTGTTGAACCATATATCCATAACCATATAGGTACGTATGTGCTTTACGATACCTGATGTGGAGTAACATTTTATTTAAAGTAATAAAAGTAAGGTTGAGTATTTTCTTCGCAGTAAAACAGCCGGTTACCTCGAGTTCGCAGCCTCCGGCGGTCTTTCACCGGTGTTTGTCGAGTGCTTCCTCACACCTAACTTTCGCCGAGAACTTGTCGAGGAGCTGGTACATTCGATGTGATATACGCATACAATGCTATTGTAGAACAAAGTTTTGTTGTTGTTCGATTTTTTTTAACAACTTATGTTCGTATGTATGTATTATGTATAAGTACCTACGCCAATTAATAAGTGTATATTTTATTCACAAAGACGTTTCATCAAAATAAAAAACCCTATAGCTATTTTTCAATTCACTCTGAAAAATAACCATAGTTCATGTGTGTATGATAAATAAATACCTCTAAAAACGTCAATAGTAAAAATAAAAATAAAACTTATTTAATAGCATATTGTTTCTGATAGAAACATAATGTATGAAAAAGTCTATGTATAGGCTGTACTATAAAACTAGTATATAATCCGAAATTATTGCGAGTTATTTATTACTCTAGCTACAGTGCCATCAACATTGAAATTTATCAACGCTTAAAAGCAATAGGAACAGTTTTGAGCAAAACTAAGTGCATGGAGTTGTAGAGCGGATTTACCGGAAGCGGCGTCGACAGCGACCGTCGCTTCAGGATCGCAACACGCTTTCATTCATCCCTCAGTTACGTCCTTTCACCACCGATCACTGGTTTACGCGGAAACTCTACACTACCCATCAGCCTCCCACCATTCGCCCCGCTCTCGCTCACACCAACGCGTAAATCCTACGCCAGAATGAAAAGAGAAAACAAAATCAATACTGTCTGGAAACGCCCACCGGTTCAACTCGGTTACTGCGCTTCCTTACTGGAAATTTAATAAAATAAAACTTAGTAAAATATCATTAAAATTGAGTGCCTAAGTTAAACGGCACTATCTATTGTAGCAATGACATTATCTGACATAGAGTTGTCTGCTAGCTTTAGCCGCGGTAGGTTAAGCAAAGCCACATGTTTCGCACGTGGTCGAGTCACGTTACAATGTTTACCTGCACCCGGCTGACGGTCAGGTGAGATCCGCTTCTACCTTCTATCTATAGATACACTACACAGTCAGCTGACTCCCCAAACAAGCTTTACGGAGCGCTTCACTACTTTTCCCAGAATATTAGATTGATTACTTTACTGTTTGGCAAACTGGTCGGCATCGCACAAAGTGAATAAGTAGTTTTAAAATGTAATCTTATTTCAGAGATAGCCATATTCAGTGGGCGTCAGAGACGGCGAGCCCGCGGCTACGGTATGCATTTTTATCAACCATCGACGACAGCAGCAACATTTTATTTTCCCCGTCATAAATATGGAACTAGTGAAGACGAACACACGCCGGAATATACAACGTCTCCATGCAAACTTATCTGAAACTATGCATAAGTAAGCGGCAACAAAAAGAAGCCTCTTACATTCTCCGGGAAAATAAAAGTTAGTCCATGATTCTTTATTTCTTGGGTAATGTTTTCTTGGCCCACATAAAAATATCTATTGTATTATGTCTGCAACTTTTTTTTACGTCGTCGTAGACTCTTGTTCAGTATGTAATGTCTACTCTAGTAATTCCATAATCATGGTTTTATACTACATAATATTCAGGACTTTTGGCGTCGACACAAACGCTGAAATAGGGCAGAAACGTTATAAATAATAACTAATAAGAAGCTGTTTTGGCACCACAATTCTTCAGGTTCACATCTTTTCCAAAAAGTTAGCCAAGTATATTTATAGATAAGATACCAAGTAATATATTATTACGTCAATGGTACAATATCATAATACAGTTCATGTTAATGAAAGGTTAACAAAACCTTTTAATAGATATAACCATATATAACATAACCAAGGAAGTTACACGTATTATTGTTAGTCTGTGGTAAGCATTCCAGAGTATGTAATCAAGGATGTATAATACGTATAACTTCCTTGAACATAACTTAATACATTTCTAACTAGAAAATATGTAGCTATAGTTGAAAAGTTCCACACAAACTGAACTTTTATTTTATAAAGGTAATATAAAGTCCGGGGAACTAATGGCCTCACAGGGCAGATGATTTATCATAACATACCTAGATTTGTCAAACACAGGTGGAGCTAAAATTTGGATTAAACTTGTGCACAGTGCAGTATCTAGGCACTACTGAAATACTAAAATGAGAAAACGACAAATGGTACCTGTATTTTAAAATAGTTGTCATTCATTTTATTATAAAGTACGATTCGTCTAGTACACAATATTTTAGTGTCTGAATATTCAGTAGTTGAAAATATTGATTATTATATTAATTATAGGTATTGGCTTGATGCAAACTGGCTGTTATGTTGGGTTGTGTTTGGGTAGTAGTAGTATACTATTATAATATCTGTGGTTTGGGCACAGAGTGTTATATTTCCCTAATCTATGGGTTTGGGGTTGTTAAAAAGGTTTCGGAGAATGACAGATTTATTTGTCAAAAGCACAAAGCAAGAAAAAAAAATTAGCTATTCTTCAAAGTTCTGTGGTCAAAAGCTAACCCATCTCTTAGCACGGGCTAACATCCGTTACCCCCAATCCCACTTCGTTTATATTCTTTATACTCTTTTCCATCTTTCCACATCCATTCTTTTCACTTCCTTCTTCTCCAGCTTCGTCTTTACGCCTTCTCTCCAATTCATACAAGTTCTTCATCTTCATCATCATTAGCCTGAAAACGTCCATTGCTCAATATAGGCCTCCTCCGTAGAGTGCCATTTTCGGCTGCTCTAAGTTATTAAATAAGTCAATTCAATTTATTGTCTAAGTTAGTCCTATCCTCTCATGACAAACAACAATTTTTGATTAGTTACAGTTTTGTTATGAGTAGTACAGAAATAGATAAATCCTTCTTTTCATGTGATGTTTTAGGTACATTTATATTTTTATTTATACCTATTCTGATTCTCAAAATAGTCTTCATTTCTATTTCATTATGACTTAAACATGTTATAGCTTTCCTCGGAAAATACCTACCACTGCCAGTCGCGTTTTCACGAAGTGTGCCTATGCGAAATGAATACGAGATGAGACGTCCCCATCCTTTTGATATGTTGGGACATCTATTGAGAACAATAAGACGGCCTTATTTATTATTTGACATTAAGTCTTTGAATATAAAATATTAGAGGGAGAATAATCGCTGAGAAATGTTGGTGATTTATTTTCGATTTTTATATGTAGCATTTTATGTTCTTTGATTTTTTTAGTGTTATTTTATGAATAGGTCTAGTATATAGTTAGCTGCGGTTAGTTGTTCGGTATACCTGCCAAAGGTTTGCAGCACACTGGCACGAGGCCAGATGCCCGGCCCGTGTAGTCATCTATAGGTACGCGTTTTGCCGTGTAGTCATCTATAGTTACGCGTTTTGAGCAAATGCGGCCACAGTATGATCAATGATCAACCACAGACGACTATCATCATCACTCATGATCATTTTGATCATGTCACAGGCCTGATGGCCTGAAGGTTCAGGCCGAGCCAGTATGCATATGCATATTACATTGCAACCTAAATCCTGAAGCGGAGTAAAAGTTTAGTAAACTTTTAATCACAAAAAGTCCTATATAAAAAATATTATTAAACTTTCAACATCAGCAATTTTCCTCAAATACTTTTAGTGTATACTTAGGTATCTACTCGGAAAGTTACTACGGAGGAGTTCTCAGCCCCATTAGTCGCGTACGTTACCGTCAGTGCATATGCCTATGTTTCATTATTCCATTAATAGTTACCTACATGTTCTCTATAAGTTATATGTACATAGAAACGAATCATACATACGCTTAGACCAAGACTCTAGAGATAAAATTGATGTCTGTCTGTGCGTATTAGGTAAGCCTATCTGTGTTGCATTTGTTATTGCCTTTCCAAACCATTAATCTAAATAACATTTCAATTTAGAAGTTGCAATGTAAGTATAGTGCCTAGGCTTGAATCCAAACAAAATGGCCTATACGCTCGTAGATATGTAACTATTAAAGATGTATATAATGTATAGAGATTCTAACCTAACACCCATGCACATTTTATCGTGGATCTCATCTCGCTCGATACTTGATACCTCCCTATATTTCCCCATTAGCTCGACAGGATTTGCGAAGACGTCCAACCTTTCCAGTTTTATTGCACTGCAGCGTAGGGTATTTACAGTGATTTGTTTGCTTGTGAACAGTATAATTGCCACATTTAGTACGAAACTAGTTGCGCAGTATAGGACAGTAGCCGAGGTTCGATTTGTATAAGATTGCATTTGCAAATTGATCATTTTTGAATGTAATCTCGACTTCAGCACCGATCGATGATGAGCTTACGACGGGATATGGGCCTTGGTAAGTATTACAAAAGTTATTATTTTAAAATTACTTCTTTGTGTTCTTTTAAAATCCAGTTTCTGCCTGCAGTCTTTAAGGTCTTCACAACAGCATTATACCTACCTACAACAACACAAATGGCGTACAAAATGCATTGTTTAATTAATTTTCATATTATAGAGGATAACCCAAATTGGTTCATTTTATTTTCAGGGTGTTAACGTGCCGTCATTTTTATAACTAACTATTAGTAAACTATGGTACCTATAACATAAGAAAGCCAATGGCGCCTAGCAAGATTTTGGTTGAAAATGCCTGAAAAACAAAATACACAAGACTCGTAAATTACCACTGTTTGCCTACCGCTACAGGGAATTTTAATATTTCCCTCATCATAACATATTATTACTGCAATAGTAACATAACTATTTACTTATACAAAAAAGAAATATCTTACCCACTGAGCGTAGTATGAAAAGCGCTCTACTTTTTAATTTTAGATTTCAGGTACTGTTTTGCGAAGCTGTATAGTCAGCAATAAATAGCAGAACATTGTTGAGCGCACCGCAATCCATGTTTGTGGTAATAACTGGGGATATTAAAACCTTTTATTAAAGAATTTATCTGTAATTGCATCTACAGTTATTCAACGAATTGGTATCTAAAGCTTTACCTTCAATATTTATTTTTAAACAAAATAAATACAAGTTAAGTTAAACTGTATGCTATCGTTACGGTATATAAACTTTTGATGTAGTATAAATGTAGAGTAAATAAATGTAGAATAAATGTACATACCGTCGATTTTACCACCATTTTAGAAATGGGCTATGAAGTGGCATATCATGACGACCGTCATTTGTTTAAAATTTAAAGGGTTCAACGCACCCTTTTACAATCTTTACCGCCACCACATTTTTGAGCGTAAAATTCACGTTAACCATCGGATACTAGCGCATAATTAAAATTTGCGTTAGGTTACGGCACCCATTAATTATTTAGCGTAGTTTGAACATCTTTAGAGGCGAGCCGACACGACCTGCAATAAATGGGCCTTATATTCCTTATATTCAGAGGACAGAGGCTGCGCGTGCCGAGAATGACTAAACCGGGAAATACTAGGGATGTGATACAAGAGGAGTCGCGTAACTTGAAACGAACTAACTCTTTTTTAACTACCTTCAAAGAAGGAGGTTCTCTCAAAAGTATAATCAACTGATTGTTACATTTTCTATGTCTGTTAGTTCAGATATCCGAAATTTGTTTGAAGATCTCTTTTTATTTGAAAGGATCACCACCAACAGCCTGAAGACGCCCACCACTGAACAACTGAAGCGGCTGCTTGCCTCCTGCATCTATCGGCTTCCCGCGTTTTTACCAGGGCGGTTATTCTCTATGGAAACACAGATTCCACACGATACGAAACCACACGTTATCGTGTCTTGTTCAAATCGTGTCACAGCGTTAGATATATCTTCATCTTGTATTAAAGTTATCTTTATTTTGAATAAAATATATTGACATAAGTGGTTATATCATTTGATGTGTAGATGTTTCGGAACGCGTTTTGGTAAAACATGTGATTTTTGACAGTTCAAATCCCGCTAATTCCAAATTAATTTCGTGCGGTTTTGTTTTCGTTTCATAGACTTTTGCAGATTTCTTATGTACGACAAGGAATTCGCGTGGTTTCGAAGTAAGGAATCGATACGGAATAAAGGCCCAGGTCGTCGGTCCACCTAGTACGCCTTTTATTTGGGAAATCGAATCAATAATCATATTATAGGTACATAGATCCTGGATTTTAACTAGGGTTTCTTATTTTGGAATCCAGAAACACCGAGGACCATTGGTCCAACAGCCAGACCCAGAACAAGTATTATTGAAATCAAAATAACCAGTTTGTTTCACATTGAGGGAGGCCTATGTTCAGGAGTGGACGTCTTCAGGCTGATGATGATAATATTATCCATCCAAAGATTTTCTGGAAGAGATCGCTCTAAGCGAAAAGGTTGACTTTTTACCGAATGTTTCGTATAAGTAGTTATGTATTTTTGTGTGTATAAGGTATAAGGTGTGCAATACCTAAGAATCCTTCATTTCTAATGCTTTTACTTTCTGTGTTAAGTATCAGTCATCTCAATTATTGGTATCAAAAAAGCATCTCCATGTAGGAACTTACGTACCTAGCTTAGGTAGATAATCGATACAAACGAATTTCATTATTTATAATTAAAACACGAAGTTGCACTACGTTTCACATCACTAAGGAAACCTCCCCGTCTACATAAAGATTTATTCCTGTAACTGAGAAGACTACGCGACACTTTTTCCCAATTATGAGGTAAAGCGCACCATTTATTAACACCTCGTCAAAAGAATCACGGACCGGAGGTTTTTATTGGGAGATTTATGCCACACCATGCCACACATAGGTAGTTCAGTGTATTTCCTAATAATGTCTAACTCCTTGTTGTGATGTAGGTTCTTATTTGGAAAAAAGGGTGAGGAAGTATCCAACCTAGTATTTTTACGTCTATTAGAGAGATCACTTATTTGCTTATTAATATTTATTACCAATAAAAAGATCATATCATCAGCCAGAAGCCACTAACTACTACACAAGTACACACCACTTTATGTTTACGTTTTAAAACTGCAACAAATTTTAATATACGTACACTAAAACGTTTTTAAGTGCAGCATTCCCGCAATATTTAGAACAGTTCTACAGCTTGAAATGAACTGCGGCTTGTGTGTTCATCATTGAAGGCTTTCAATGATGTACATACTTTTTCAAATTTAAGTAGGTACCTACTCACAGTGTTAAGTCAATGAAAGAAACTGCGAAAATTCTGACACCAGGGCATTCTGGCCTAGTACACGAAGAAAAAATATAGCAGGTACCCACCTACCTAATTGTAGCCGATCGGAATCAACCATATAATAATGTATGTTTTTTACATTAAGGATCAGGATGTATTAGCATATTTCCCTAAGTGGCACGAACCAAATTACTGACAAAAATAATAAAATTTATCCAATACAAAACGATACCCAGTTTATAAAATACGTTGTACTTAAGAAAACATTGAAGTTCTTTAAACTTTTTAAGTCAAATTGCAATGCACAAAACTACTTGTTTAACAAACACAACGGGATGGTATGTGATCTTAGATACTGTTTTACAAGGAACATTACCATGTACCCTCCCGGTAATTTCACCCATCTGCCGTTGCTACAAATACGTTGTTTTAATAACGCTTTTTTTAAGGAAACGGTGTTCAAGATGTTTAATGGCAAGCTTCGCACACCGGCAGAAACTTTTCACAGGTGAAAAGGGTAACTTATGTGGAAGTCTGCATTTAATTCGAAATAAATACCCGTGAGATCGACATTAAAAACATCATGAAAAGACAAATACTTGTAAATTTTCTAGATTTATAGATAGCTACATGGATGAAATAAAAAAAAAGGATTGAGTTTTAATTGACATCGAACTGAAGCCCAAAATGGCGGACATATTACATATGTGTGTCAGATTAAAGTACGGCGACCGGCTGCCTATGATGTGAGTGTGTGCGTATTCCGCTTGTACGTACGAAGCGTTCCGGCTCCCTAAGGGTGCTTCAGTTTCTGATCAGACGGGATTCCCTCCTTCTTTTTTTATTAGCTCCATGGATGGCTATATATCCCATTCACAGATGCAACCTATTAGGTAAGTATTTTGCTTATATTTACATTAACATTATACGAACTAAGATACCATAAGGTGCCCATTCACAGCTGCTAACTATTAGGTAAGTATTTTGCTTATACTTACATCCAATTCAGCTATTTTAACATTACTCACGAACTATACTTCGTGAGCAAAAAAGAATCTGTGTCACATCTGCCCGATAGAAGCGAAGTGTTGTGTGAGAGGCGTGGCAAACTTCGGAAGTTGTCCGCCGCCGACCACTGCAAAGTTTCTTGTGAAATTAGAACGGGAGCTGCTGGAGAGTTTTATGACTCGTAGAAATAGTTCTTTCTGCTTCTATTTCTATGCTTCTTGCTTTTTAACAGGGCAAACGGGGCCCTTTAAATGCTGAGATCCAATGAACCAAACCTAAGTATAGATAGTTCCGCATCGCCTCTTTTATTTAAACTATGCCTTAGAATTCAGAATAGTAGGTACTACTAGGTTCTAGATCTCTTAGCTATTTCTAATTTCAAAATTACTACGAATTCAAACTACTCATGTTACTTAAAATTATTATGCTTCTTAAAACATGCAAGGACTTTCTCGAATAATTGAACTATTTTCTGAAAATAGTTTTCATAGTCCACCCACTCTATAGATATAGGTACTTACCTAAGTTTCTGCTTCAACCCGTAAGTGCAAGAACGCCTCGTTTTCTTTGCCGTTAAAATGCTTTATTGGCTCAATGTGCTATTTTACGGAAGGTGATAATGTGCACTGAGTTGGCCAATTTTGAAGTTTTACTGACTACTTAAGTACCTCTCTCAGTCTATGGTATCCTGGTAATGGCTCTATAACACCGTTGTAAAGCGCAATGTTTAATTAATGGCTTATTACATATCGCTAGTTGTTTTATTGTAAATATAATATGTAGGTGTCTGCGTAAGTAGAAGTGCATTAAATATGGTAATAGCTGTGTTTCAAATAGTATAAACACATTGATAAACTTTTACAGATTATTTGTGTAGGTACCTACTTATGCTGTTAAAAACCATAATATTAAATAATAAGTATATTGAGTTTTATCCGACATACAAAGGAGGATATTTTGTTACTCTATGAAACTTTTGCACTCATTTTGCATGTTCCTACTTTTGCTTGTTTTGTGAAGTTTAAAAATGTTTACTAACTCTGTTCTAATTTTCAGCAGATCGGTATACCTAAATGGTATTTTAAGAAAAAAAAATATTTTAATTATCTATTTTATTAACCACAAACCAAGTAATTTTGTCTATGATCGACAGAGCTATATTAGGTATATAGAAGGAAGGTAAAATGAAGAAACATTCCCCATTCTCATTAGTATATGCATCTACATTTTCATTCTAAATACCTCTCATTGTCTGCACATCACAAAGTAATAATGGCATAGCCGACAGAAAGCATCCGCTGCATACGTATAAATACCTCCACACATCGTTTAGATAATAAAAATTAATACAATGCAACGTAACTCCATTTCATTTCAAACTCTAGGCACAATGTAAAAATGGCAACGTTGGAGTCTCTGTAGCCTTAATATCCGCTGTTTCAGACTCGTAACCGGCTAACAATATTGCATTGCGTACGCCACGCGCTAGTTCCGTACTTATCGCGAAAGTTTCAGCCGGCGGCGCGAGGGGGCGCCCCCACGGCCGCGGGGGTGCCCGCTGCAGTATCGATCGCGTCTGAAGCGGCTGCAAGCCTGTCTTCCGCAGATCAGTCCTTATCGTCCGCCGGAACGAGCCTTCTACACCCAAGCACTAAAAAGGCTTTGCGAATCCAACACAGGAGCTCACGCACGGCGCTGCGCCAGATGCAGCCAAAGTATCGAGGCGTGCGCTTACGCTTCACGGCACTAAGCTTGTTTATTGAAATCCATTCACTGATATTCTTGCTCCTGTCTGTTATTCACAATTCACAAGCGATTTAACGCTTAGCAATATTTCTGCAATATAATAAGTATGTGAGCTACATATATCCAAATATCTGCGTAGAATCTTATAAATTATGCTCGCCACGTCATTTACTTATTATAAAAAAAACCTATCTAGCTTTAGAAAGCATTTTTATGTTCCCATCATATTTGTGTTGCCACGTCTCTATTGGATTAATTTATTACACATAATTTGGTAGTCCTCCTCACATATCATTTCAGGAAGAAAAAGACGTAAAAACGCGCAACAAGTTCGGAAGGTGTGAACGCGTTCTTTGAGCTTTCCCACTAAATTCATTAGTGCAAAATGGTGTTAGTATTAAAGCGATGGAAACAGCCAACAGCGTTGGTTGCCGCTATAAAATTTATAACGAAGCACCGAGTCGAAAGTTGCAAGCGTTGAAAATATTGTAAGCAGGACTCGTTTGGGGCAAATTAAATGAAAAACGAAGTTTTGCGGTGCAGGCAGGACGAAGTTGGTCACTCAAGTTTCAAGCTCGGTGGAGAGGCTCGCATACAGGCTATTCTGTTGCTCTGCGGCTCTATAATGTATCTACGTTCTATCATCCTGTATTAACCCTGTACAATTTATACGTAGGTACCTAATTACATGAACTTTTTTAAGAACATAAGTAATATAAAAATATTATGTTTTTTTGGCCCATGGCATTTTTCTCATCTGGCCGTTGACTTAATTTTACCACATTTGGGACACGAGAATGCTGACAGAATATAACTAGTAGTTCTGCGAACTGTAGACCTCACGAGCACAAATGGTTTTGGAACCACCGCGCGCCATGAAATTTGTTTGTTAAAATATTAGGTTTTTTTGCTGTTGCCACCTTGACAGCTTTGCCGGAAAATATGTCTCGAACTCAGATGATTCCGGAAAATCTTGTCACCACGATTTAGAAATTGGTGCTCGAAGCAATATGCCATCTATGTAAAAGTCGTTGCACTAATTGAGTAATTAATTTATATACTTGAAAAATCAAAACATCCAGAAACCTTGCAATACCCGTCCTGAACTCTGGACTTAGCACCTTATATTTCAACAACCTCTTGACCGATTTTTCACATATTCGAAATACTTATTTAGAATTAAATAGGTACCTACTATTTCTACCAAATATTATCAACGACCAGCCGGTAAATGGTGCCGCAGAAAACTTCCCCTCTTTTTGGGGCAAATAACCCTCAAATCAAAAATCGCCCACGGCTGAAAAATTCCCAGGACCTGTAGAACCTGTGTACCAAGTTTCATCAAGATTCGTTGAAAAATGCGACCTGTACGTACATCTGGGCAGACGAAAGCAAAATTCGGCAAGTTGGTTGAAGCAGAGACTTTCGCTCACTTCGGCCAATGAAAAATCTCCATTTTCTAAATTGGCTGAGCAATATTGCCCTAGTACCTAAAACAGTTTCGGTAAAGTTTGGCGTTAAATCTGAAAATAATATTAATTATTTAATGTCGGGTTTATTTAGATATCTCATATAAAACACATTTATTAAGTACTTAGATGTTCTGAATAAACTCAACTCCAAAGTCACGCGACGAGTTATGGCAAGCGCTATGCTCGATGTTTCCCTGCGAGATAAAATACGAAATGAGGATACCCGCAGGAGAACTAAACTTACTGATATACCTATATAGCTCTTAGAATTAGCAAGTTGAAATGGCAATGTGCAGGCCACATCGCTCGTAAGTACAACTGACAACCTATCGGGAAGAAAGGCTCTCGAGTGGCGACAACGAACTGGAAGACACAGGCTAGACTAGGTACGTAATACGTATTATCCTACGTATTAAGTGGCCCCCCTGGAGAAGGCCTATGTTCAGCTGTGGACGTTTTCAGGCTGTTGATGATGATGATTCCTTATTTCTAAAATAATCATAAATAATCTAATAAAATAGTATAAGTATTCGATGGTCATTTTCAGACCCGTTTCAATATAGGTATTACATAGAGCGTTCATGTCGTTGGATATAGCTCCATGCCAACTCATACACTCTGTTATAATATAACTCTCAGTGTAAGCTTTACTAAATATTACAGTTTTAGTAAGTGGAATCGATAGACGCGACAAATACAGCCGAATGCTTGGATGTACGCCAACAGGCCTATGTCTGCTGTATTCTATAGAATACTTATAGTGGAGTAGACATTTTGTGTGCTTATTTAATTATAACACGACGCAAGTATGACAAAATGTGAAAGATATCTTAGAAAATTCTTAATTGATTCAGAAATAAGTGTACTTCAACGTGTTTAAACGACGGGCCCGATAGCTCAGTGACGGGCTCGATAGCTCAGTGACGTGCCCGATAGCTCAGTTGGTAGTATCCCTGCCTTCTGAACTGAGGGCTGTGGGATTCCTACCCAGGACAAACATTTGTGTGATGAACATAGATGTTTGTTCTGCGTCTGGGTGTTATATTGTATTCTATGTATGTATTTACAAACAAACAAGTATATAAGTATTGTATCAGTTATCCGGTTCCCATAGTACAAGCTATGCTTAGTTTGGGGCTAGATGGCGCTGTGTGAAATGTCCACACATATTTATTTATTTATTGTTTTCGCTATATTCTAGTTTTCGTTTTCCTTCCAAATCTAAAACATAATTTTAGCAGAAGAATAATAAATAATTGCTTACGTGCTGTTTCTATCTAATTTGAAATAGACAAAGATAAGTCAAGAGAAAACCGTGTTTTGAACAAAGGATGTAGTCAGATAATTTTTTTATTATTGGACATTTTTATGATTGTAGCACACAGATTTGCTAGTTGGGTGGTCATTTTTATTATTGGCTTTGGACAAATCTTTTTTCATATTAGTCGTGTAAATCAAAACTACCCAGCTAATATTACCTATGTTGACCTGGGTGTGCAAAATTGTATGCACACCCAATCGATTCAGCTGAGCGTTCAGCATGCAGGAATGTACTTAGAAGTTCGGTAGGCTTTACTAACTCTCCCGTTATAAAATTACCTATAATAGTGCTCAACATCATACCGTAACTTGACTCATAATTGATTGGCAAAGTTTAGCAACGGTCGCTGCGGTCAGTGCTTTGATAGGTGATCTCTATGCTATTACAAGTAGGTAAGCGGTACGAGCTCCATAGAACACCTTAATAATATCACGCGTGAAGCTTTTTGGCTCTTAGGAACTTATTGCACTCATAGGCTGTATGCCAAGCTACAGCAACTATACTCACAGAAAAGTTTCTAAGTTCGCATAAAGGTCACACAAACAAACATAACGTTTCACTTTTGTATATTAGTGCATAGATAGATAGTAGGGATGTCTGTAATATAAATGACTTAAAAATGTGTGATAAGTAGGTTCTTATAATTACTGATTATTGACATGCAAGCTCAAACCAAAGAATATAATTATAGAGAACTAAGCATGAACTACGTACTTACTCTATACATACATATATGTCACCGACTTATTGTAAAAACCGAAAATAAAATTGGTTATTTATAAACTGTCGATTTATTGCAAACTGACACTTAGTCTTAAAATAAAACGGATGATTTTTCGATTATATTTATAAACAGTCGGTGCCCAGCGGTGAGTTTATAAAAAACGGGTTTTAGTAGCGTTTAATTGTAAACAATTGTAATTTTTTTAGAGTCACTCGTGGCTAACCTACTGGTTACGACTACGAGCGAAGCGAGGTTAGTTTTGACCACACTAGAAGTACACGATTACGATAAAACGAATTGATGCCGATTTATAAATAACCGAAATATCGACCGTTTTATTGTGAGACACATTGCCCGTTTGCAATAAATCGACAGTTTATAAATAACCGCGTTATTTTTATAAACAAACGGTTCTTACAAAAAGATGGTGACATATACATATAGAAACTTTAGAGATGGCCCTTCCATTTCCTTTTGTCATCAGAGATTACACGCTTGCCCGCAGATTAGGCCATAGTAACTTGACAAACTTTAACCACAGATTGGCTAACAGCGATGCTCAAAGTTTACCAATAACGTTCTATTAACACCAAAAGGTGTGTTGGAAGTTGGGACCACTACGCGACAATCTGATGCGCTGGTAGAACTTGTGGGATCATCAGATTCCTCGAACTGACCAAAAAATCCACTTAAGTTTATTGAATATCATCAATATCTCAAATCTCTTTTGCATTGTTCGGTTATAATCGAAAAGTGGCTATCAAGAAGAATTTATAAATATTTGACAGAATTTACACGGCGAATATTTGAAAAACTGCCTAATTATTTAAGAGCGATGGTAAATATATAGATTAGAATTAGAACCTAGGAAGATCATAATTTCTGTCATATACTTAGCTAAAATTTTTCTAACATTTTTAATATTAGTGTAAAATGTGATTTTGTTTATTAAATGGTAAATTTAATAAAAACATAACATTAAAAACCATAATTAAAACACATGACAAAAACAAAACATATAAAAAAAACTACAGCTAAAACATTGTCTTAACTAGCATATAAATATTTCGTCTAACATTAATTCTACGCACAAATAAATAAGAGGAGTTAAAAAATTTAAAAGCGAATTGAAACATTGGCAATTTTAGCTACGAGCAGCTACTCTGGAGCTACGCCAGATTGAATAAATACATTACCAAAATATTACGTAGTTAAAATTATAGCTTTCGTTCTGCTTTCGTTTCTAATAATTTTATGTAATAACCTGGGTAACTAATAGTTCGTAGCAATTTATAGACCATGTTTGTAATATTAGGTAAGTATTAGCACAGGCATTAAAATAGTAGTTACCGTATTAGGAAATTCTATTACTGCTATTATTACCTAAGTATAGACGGTATTCTATTCTAAGTATATAAACAGGAAATTTATTTGTACTTACTATAAATTTAATAGTAGTGCCAGAATTAGAAGCATTCCTAGAAACAATCTACACAAAGTACATAACTACTTATAATAGTAGGTACATAATTAGTAACAACCAATGATCTCATGTACCCACTAACTTATCACCCCGTCGCCGTCGTCGCCGCCCAAGGCACGTCTTGAGCGACCCGGAAGATCCTATAGTAGCCGTTGTTTCGGCTGCGCTACGATCACTTGACCAGTCTAGCCCTTCTGTCTGAGGTACCGATTTCGGCACTGGTATAGGATACCAGCCTAACACAATCAGACACCGACCCCGCTGGCGAGGTCGACGTACCCCCCGTAGGTTAGCTAGAATGGTCGCGACTTTCCATTGGGTCCACTCCTCCAGCGGACGTAGCCTTCTCGATCCTCTTATCCCGGCAACAGCCCAAGCCGAGGCTCGCACCCCAGGGGTGCCCACCACTTTTGTCGGCTGGGTGCCTTAAGCGCCTGCCCTCCTGTCCGGTGACGCTGTAAAGGTCGGTAGAGACCAACAGCATTTATAGCCCGTTCAAAAAAAAAACCTATTAACATACCTAATAACTTAAGTAAAGTTAACGCCGTGGATGCCTCCCGATAATAACCGGCCAAGTGCGAGTCGGACTCGTGCACGAAGGGTTCCGTACCATTATCCATAAAACGAGGAAAAAATGACGTTTGTTATATGGAAGCCCCTTATTTTATTCTGGGTTATTGTTATAGCGGCAACAGAAATACATCATCTGTGAAAATTTTAACTGTCTAACTATCGTGGTTCTTGAGATACAGCCTGGTGAAGACGGACAGACGGACAGACAGACAGACAGACAGACAGACAGACGGACAGACAGACAGACAGACAGACAGACAGACTGACAGACAGACGGACGGACAACGGAGCTTTCGTAATAGGGTTCGCTTTACCCTATGGGTACGGAACCCTCAAAAGACAACATTCATACATATTTAATTAGACGCCGCACAATACAAATTAATCACCAATAATAAATTCCCCATAATTGAGATAATTATGGAAGAGTTGGTATAGCAATTAGCGTCAGTAGAGGGCGCTCCTAGCGAGTGCCATCTGGCGGGCCTCCAACGTACTCCTCGACGTAGAACGCGGGCCTCTAGTGGAGTCCCTCGGAATAAAAAAAAGAGAAATGGGGAACAATCTGAAAAACTGAAGCTTAGATGTCCTGCATTTGTTAGCAGGTGCAGGCTACATTACATAGTAGTTTGATTATTAGATGTACCAAATAAATCGAAGAAGCTACATATTGTACCTATAGGTAGTTTCTTGCATAAAATTACATCCTTATTGTTTTGTGCAACACTCACTTAGCTGTTTTAGAAAATACCAAACAACAAAATCCGTTCAGTAGTTACAGCGTGATGCGTGTTCTGAAGGACAGACAGACAAAAAATAAAAAAAAAATTCATTTCTATAATATAATATAAATCGATTAAGAAGTGTAAAGCACTCAATATTTACATAAAATATTCAATGTACCTACAGATTTATATAGATAGAAGAAGAAAATGTCTACTCTATGAAGATTAGAGCTTCGAGCTGAAATAATACTTGATCTACAACACAACTGGGAACTTGGCAACTCATAAAAAAATATTAGACAACTTTATCTTGTTTTTATTGTATCTAACGTCCAACTAACCGTTCCACAATGACGATTTCACTTCAAGAAAATATAAAACGTGAAAATGCCGCGCCGTGGACGACACAGTCGTTTTGTAACGAAGTTGCGAGGCCTGGATATCAATTCTGGACCATTCGACATACATGTACATGTCACCGTCTTATTAAAACCGTTAGTTTATAAAAAATCGAAAATAAAACCGGTTATTTAAAAACTGTCGATTTATTGCAAACTAACACTTTTTTTTTCTTAGATTTTGGCTCCACACGTCGTGTATTTAGCCAGTGTCAAGTATTGTAATTTTTCATCGTTAAAGAATATATCACGTAAAGTCAAGTCTTAGTCATAGTCATAGTCCAGTCTAAGTCAGGTAGTCGTAGTCCAGTCTAAGTCATGCTCCAGTAAAGTGGTGGCAACTTTACTAGAAGCTTCTATGAAATTTTGGAAGCAACACGAAAACTCACGTTTCACCACATTATATCACTTGCCCACACTCATGCTCGTAATTCAGCACTTAATGCGTAAAACGCCACCAATTTTAAACATTAATACTGGAAAAAGCACAAGTTTTGAGAAATAATACAATGCAACGACGTGAACATTTCCGCGTTCCCGCCAAAAACCAAAACTAACACTTTGTCTTACAAAAAATAGATGATTTTTGGTTATTTATTTTTTATATATATATTGGAGAGATTTTAAGAAAAGGGGATATAGTAGCGTTTAATTGTGAACAATACGTAAATTTTTGCTGTAGTTTGATGTTTTTTTAGTCATTAATGGCTAATCAGTAGGTTACGACGACGAGCGAAATGAGGAGTGTTAGGTTAGTTTTAACCACACTAGAAGTATCCACAATTACGAAAAAACGAAGTGATGCCGATTAATTCTAAATAAGTAACCGAAATATCGACTGTTTGAGACACATTGCCCGTTTGCAATAAATTGACAGTCTATAAATAACCGCGTTTTTATAAACAAATGGTTTTTACAATAAGACGGTTACATAAGTACATACATATCAGCTGGAAGACGTCTACTGCTGAACATAACGTAGGCCTACCCCCATAGATTTATATATCAGGATATGCCCGAAGGAACATTTTATTTTGTCAAAATGGCGTGGGAAAAGTCAGCGCCATCTATTAGATTTCGCGTGAACTACGACAAGTTGAGAAAATTAGGTGCCTATCGCTGCCATTATGTCCGTCAATGTTTATGTTTACAATGATTATTCCAAATATAAATTCGATTATTTTGTTACAAAACGGAGTGTAATATTGAAAATATTGAATTACTTGAGGTAAGAAACTCTTTCTTTTTACTGCACTTTGAGTATAGATTGTGCAAACCTTCACAATACAACTTGGCATATTTTGTTTGTGACATTCGACCGATGCCTTCTAACTTCCATCACAGACTGAGCGCTAGTGGATGCCAATCTGTGAAATTGGCTCCCACTTTGAAGCGACCTATAATCAGTCATTAGGCCTGTCCTTAATATATATGTCTATGTCTACCCCATAAAATTCCACTTTGGACGGTTATGATAGTTGCAGGGGCGTTGCGTGGTGTTCGTAGATGACTTTAATTCACCGAGTTTTAGTAAACCTACATTAATGATTATAAATCGATGGCCATCATCATCACCATGGTCCCATCATGGTTAAGTACCTTCTTAATAATTACGTCTCTTTTGTCTACTTTTAGGTACCTACCTAGGTATAGTTAGTAGTAATTATGGCACTGTGTCGCAGCTTTGTTGTCTTTGGTGCTTAGATTCTGTAATAAATATAGTTATTTGTTTCTATTACGAAACCGGCGAGTTTAGCTAATCTCATAAAATGTGTCTTTTATGTTCAATAGGAACACCAAGTGACAGTATCGATTTCGATCAATATTACAATTCAGACTTGTTACAACTAGTTTATTTTACTATTTAGGTAATTCTATGTGTTTAGCATAAACAAATAAACATACTAAGTTCATGGTGTGTAAGAACCGTACAGAAAAGAATACCTAAGTAGGTACTTATACGTCAAAGCACAGAGTATAGGTACGGCATTAAGTACCTACTTACATATAATAATACCTACCAACCTATTTATTGTTCTTTAAAAACTGCAGATTGCCTACTTTAAAAAAACACATAGGTCAGACTGTAGCATGCTCACTTCCACCGCCATTCCAAATCATCATCATCAACCATCCTTTGTTATACTGTCTGTATTTGTTACCTCCTTTACAGCTACGTACCTAGATAAAAAAGAGAAAAGAAAAAGACTGGCAGTTGACAGCTGGGAGACGAAAAAAATGAGAGCTTGGACGAGGAGAGATCTGGAGAAAAAAAGCGAGGGAAGGTGTCCTGTCGGCAGTCTGAAGACTTCGATCTTCACTCGGAGGCATATCCTGCTTCATCATAAAGTGGATTAAGCACCACCTTCGCACCTACCTCATATTGAGAGACTGAAGCTGTGCTACCTGAATCCAGCCGCTCCCTCTGACGTAGAGGTCGTAGAGCCATCATACCAGCTCAAGACCTGGACGAGAAACCGGCCTTTCCGCTTGTCTGCACTCTACCGGTTACGTAACCTATCCCTTGTCTACCTACTTCCTCCCTCCCTGATGTTCAACTAACATACCATACCTGTGCCGTGCTAGCCATTAGAGACTTTAAACTATTCTTCCGTATCTCTTTATATTTATTATATCTTACTGTTTACTCTAACGTGCTCTTTCTTTCAGTTCTACTCTCCTATATTCCTACCTCATGTCGCCGTCTCCCTCCAGGGTCTGATTAGGTAGGATTAGGACCTAGTCAGGCATCCTAGGACCCTGGGCGGAGCCGTAACGTGACAAGACTAATGTAAGTTATAGTTATAGGTAACTTCCCTAAATAGGTACTTATACTTATAATATAAAAGTAGGTAGTATGTTTTAATTTTAAGGTTCATAAATCACAATGGGCTGTGGTGTGGTACCTTATCCTACATAAAAAAAACCCAATGCACGTAGAAGCTATAAACGCTGTAAAGTAATACTGGGACGCAACTGGGTTTCATATCTACACACGTCGCGTTGGTGTTCGCCGTCCGAGAAATGAGACGTGGAGCACGCAGCCGGCGACTGCATTTCCTAACGCATCACTCGTTCAATATCCGCAAGGATTGTTTGCAGAATACCCTCACTCCCTCTCTTGCCCCCTGCAAACCCGCCAATACCCACCACCTCTAATGGAGCACGGGTGTCTAGTTTTAGAATAGACTCCACGATAAAATGAAATTCTTAAGAATAAGGAAGCTTGAAAGTGAACTCGTTCGACTTCTATTGCGTAGGGGCGATTATCCTGTAATGTGACATTATTACTTAGATCTTTACTCTTGGAAGTTTTCTGTAGGGTCTTATATCTTTACCCTCACTATAATCACTCTTGAAACTCTTGATGTAAGTAAGAACCTAGTTGCGGGGCTTTAGTACCTTTCCTGTAAAGTGTTTTCCGTCTCATATAGGGCTCTATCACACGGATTGCATGTGTAGGTACATATGACACGTTCAACTGTAGTCACTAGTCAGATACGTTCGACTGCACACCTGGGCCCGAAGTCTGCTAATTTGCGTCATGTGTAATAGTGTCATAATTGTTCATGAATGGTACCATAATGACAGATTTTGACACTAACCATAATGACAGATTTTGACACTAATGTTAGTCTACAAACCATAAGTAGACTACCATTAGTGTCAAAATCTGTCATTATGGCACCATTCATGCACCATTATAACACAATTGAAATAGCAGACTTCAAGCCCTGCATGCAATTTAACTTCTGATAGAGCCCTTACCTAGGTATACCTATACTGGGGGCTTTAGTACCTTTCCTGTAAAGTGTTTTCCGTCTCATATAGGGCTCTATCACACGGATTGCATGTGTAGGTACATATGACACGTTCAACTGTAGTCACTAGTCAGATACGTTCGACTGCACACCTGGGCCCGAAGTCTGCTAATTTGCGTCATGTGTAATAGTGTCATAATTGTTCATGAATGGTACCATAATGACAGATTTTGACACTAATGTTAGTCTACAAACCATAAGTAGACTACCATTAGTGTCAAAATCTGTCATTATGGCACCATTCATGCACCATTATAACACAATTGAAATAGCAGACTTCAAGCCCTGCATGCAATTTAACTTCTGATAGAGCCCTTACCTAGGTATACCTATACTGAGCAAAAGTTTGAACATATAAACCGGCCTTTTTGTCTCAAGGGTTTAAGGTGTGAGACCATGCAGATATTATTAGTTCGTAAACGAATAAGAAAATTTAAGTAGGTAGTTAAGTACCTACTTAGTTTATCTAAATCGTGATCTATGTGACGCAAACATGTATTATCATATTATGATTATTTTTTTTATCAGCGACGACAGCGATTACTAGGCCTGCGTTGACCACATTCTCATCTGATGGGAAGCGATGATTTTAGTTAAGTATATCAAAAGCAAACATTTCTCTCACACCCATCCCGGTACTCTGTGACCCCATAGTCTGTGAAACACATAAAGCACAAGAAGCATGTACATTTGTACAACTGTCAGACATTGCAGATATTGTATCTGAAATGCAAACTTAACTTCGGGAACTCCACGCGAGTTGCAGCCGATTTTAGAACAGTCTCGTGGTTTGATACCCGTCTACAATTCTAGGTACCTACCTGTTTACCTATACTTACTAAGTATGTTTGCGTTGCGACTATACTTGTGGTGTTCTATATACTTCCTAAACGAGCCGATGGCAGATTTTTTCGGTTCATGTTCAAATGTTTAGGCAAATGTAGGTATCTTATTGGTAGGGTTCCTATTGAGTTCTATCTATCAGGAGAAGGACTTTAATGCAGCACCTAAAGGCACGTAGGTACCCTACTTACTGGCCTTTACTAAGGTAGCTTTTTATGGTGTGGTGGTTGAGCATCACATACTATATTTATAGACTATATTTGTGCACAGAAGAAGGGGTAGTAATGTTATTGCTCAAGTAGGTGCCTGTAAGGTACCAAGTACCTTGGTGAGATCTACTTAAGTGATCTTTAAGATATTTATTACAATAAACATCCTACCTCCCTACGTAGGTAGGTACTACACTGCACCAACCCCTAAACCTTAATATTATACTTACCAGTCCACAAATAAGTCCAAAGCTCTCTACTTCCTTTAAGCATTCTAGTACACATATGGTTCTAGCATTATTTCGTATAGGTAGCTGTTATAAATTTTCAACTTGCAGTCATCCCGTCTTATCCTGCCTGCGGAACATCGTTAACGACCCGTAGAATCGTTTTTATTTTGTTTACTTTGATCAGAGAACAGCGTCAAAACGTCTTTTATAGTGCAATAATGTAGAATTTGACAGCATATTGGAAAATCCTCTCGGAAAATCTTGAAACTGTTATAGGTCAGAAAATCTAGGTGCCTAGCCTAGGTAGTTAGTTACCTACATAACAGTAGGCAGGTACGTTATATATTATGGAACACACATATCGAGGAAATAACTCAGGTAAAATATCATTGGGTAAAGAGAAGTACTTACGTACCTAAATAATTTTATTATTAGGCATATATATACATTATATGCCTTCCTACTACAATAACGAGTACTGTCGGTAATCCTACTCTCCTGTATGTAGGGTTACCTACGTATAACTATTACTTATCATCATCATCATCATCATCATCATTAACAGCCTGAAGACGTCCACTGCTGAACATAGACCTCCCCCAGGGAGCGCCACTTAGAGCGGCTGCTCGCCTCCTGCATCCATCGGCTCCCCGCGGCTTTCACCAGGTCGTCGGTCCACCTAGTGGGGGGCCGGCCTACGCTGCGTCTTCCAGATCGTGGTCGCCACTCGAGAACCTTTCTTCTTCATCGGTTGTCAGTTCTACGAGCGATGTGGCCTGCCCATTGCCATTTCAACTTGCTAATCCTAAGAGCTACATCGGTCACTTTAACTTATAGAAACTTATTAATAGTTCCTACATAGGCACCTCGGCTGTAGCCTGTATGTAATACCTACGTTATGTAATACGGTAAGTAATTCAAGCGCAAGGAACTTATACGTATACGTATAGGTAAATAATTATATAAGGTAGGTATCTAAACAAAAAGGAATTTGTGCGAAATGCAAAAATACCTAAGTAGTTGACAATCACACTAGTATTATAAAGGCGAAAAAGTATTAATATAAAATGGAGTTCACAGATTTATACTAGATGGAGTTTGAATAATTTTAGGCCTAAGCCATAAGACTGTAAAAAAAAAACGGCTGTCAAAGTGAATATTAATGCCATGGGAGTTTTGGCGGGAACGCGGAAAAGTTCACGTGGTTGCATTGTTTCATTTTTCAAAACTTTTGCTTTTTCCAGTGTTAATGTTTAAATTTGGTGGCGTTTTACGCATTAAGTGCTGAATTACGAGCATGAGTGAGGGCAAGTAATATAATATGGTGAAACGTGATTTTTCGTGCTGTTTCCAAAACTCCATAGTAGCTTCTAGTAATGTTGCCACCACTTTGCTGGAGCATGACTTAGACTGGACTATGACCACCTGACTTATACTGGACTATGACTATGACTAGGACATGACTTTGCGTGAAATATCTTATAACACGATGAAAATATAATACTTGACACTGGCTAAATACACTATGTGTGGAGCCAAAATATAAGAAAAAAAAATGCCATGACTGTCAATGTCTTTTAGTCGGTGCTAACGTCAAGTCAATGTCAAATTATTATTATTATTATTTTTCTTAGATTTTGACTCCACACGTCGTGTATTTAGCTAGTGTCAAGTATTGTAATTTTTATTGTTAAAGAATATATCACGTAAAGTCAAGTCTTAGTCATAGTCATAGTTCAGTCTAAGTCAGGTAGTCGTAGTCCAGTCTAAGTCATGCTCCAGTAAAGTGGTGGCAACTTTACTAGAAGTTTCTATTGAATTTTGGCAGCAACACGAAAACTCACGTTTCACCACATTATATCACTTGCCCACACTCATGCTCGTAATTCAGCACTTAATGCGTAAAACGCCACCAATTTTAAACATTAATACTGGAAAAAGCACAAGTTTTGAGAAATAATACAATGCAACGCCGTGAACATTTCCGCGTCCCCGCAAAACTCCTGTCAATCAAATTACACAGAATTCCTCCTATTACATAGATAGAAAGTCTTTGTCAAATTATTATAAAGTTACAAAAAAAAGGATGGGGTCCACAGAGTACATTGGTGTGGGGTCTTTGAAGAAAATCCGACGATAGCGGTTGTGAATTTTGAATTTATTTTTCAAAACTAGTGTATCTTGAACTTTAATGTGTAATAAGGGTGAATTATTATCCGTTAATTGTTCGTGAACGTGCACAAGTGTTGGCAAAATGTTTCAAGATTATAGAAATATGCATTTTTGCTTTTGCTTCAACGGTCTTTTTTATAGGCCTTCAGTAAAATATCCACCATTTTACTGTTGGCGTTTTGACTGACAAAATATGACTTTGACTTGACATAACCGTACACATTTTACTCACTTGACATTGGCAGAATTATTGCAAAAAAGCCATTGAAAGCCATTAAAGAAGAAGCAGAAGAAGAAGAAGAAAAAAGGGTGGATTCCAGTAGCTGCTAAGAACGCTAAGGGAAAGAACGCCAAAAACGATCACATTCAGTCGTATCCGTTCAATTTAGATACAAAAATAAAATAAACGAAAACGTTTGATAGATAGATCAAAGCTTTATTTTACACCTTTTAAGACAACAAAAATTACAAAGGAAAAACTTCATTAACTTATACGTACAACAGATGGTATTATCGCTTAAAGCGATCTCTTCCTGACTACCTTTGCGTTGGTAGGATATTAGTAGCTAGAGTTTTGGGCTTCAGTATACAGGTAAATCAAAAACATAAAAATTAATAATAAAATGATACATACTAATACCATTAGAAAAAATTTATTCTACTTACAATAGTGCAAAATCAAAATATATTATAGAAATAATAAACATACATCAAAAAATATACATACTATAATATGATATACATATAATATAAAATTATATACCAATCAATAAACATACTTAAAATGCGTTATAATAATAATATTATATACCGACCAGAACATCAAGGTGTGACTGAAACAACTACTTCACTCATCGCCAATCGCCATGGGTAAGTAAAAAGTGGCCAAAAGCCAACGCGTTTTGGCATTTTTACTTCAACTGGAACATGGGATAAAACTGTCAACAACTCTCACAGTGATCACTCCACAGAATTCGCCCTATTACTTAGGGATCACTCTCACATTTATATAATTGTGGAACGACTTTGGTGATCTTCGAGTCGAGCATTTCTATATGGAGATGGTAAGGCAAAGCGTACCCCTCTGCTGGTTTATGGCGCTAGTTGGTCATATTCATTATTATAGTCAGCGCCGGCCCAAGGGTAGAGCAGCGCGAGCGGTCGCTCTAGGCGCCAGAGGTGGAGGGGCGCCAAAATATCAGCAGATGCGAAAAAAAAGGTGAATAATATAATTTTGTTGTCCCCTTTTGAAATACGGCTGCACGTCACGTCGGGCGGGCACACTTGCGTTACTTACGTAGTCAGCGATGTCTCTACGGGAATTTGTAGATTTTTACCTGATTTCGCCATACTTAATAGCTTTTTTGTGTAACGTAAACAATTTTCCGATACAGCCAGAGAGCCTTATTTACCCGGTTGAGCAAGGAGCGCAAATAAAACTGCTGATTTTACGTACTCGCTTTGCTTGTGGGGTTTATTTATGCCTGTAGTCATATTTTTGATGGAATTAGGACCTCTAATTACGTAATAATAAGTGTAGGGGGTTTATTGCGCTGTGTGAAATCAATTGCTCAAATGGCCTTAAGTATTTTCTGAAATTTTTAGTATACCCCTATTTTAGAGGCCTTCATTTCTACAATCCAAACGAAATTTTACGCGCTCGCTGTGCTGGTGTTGCCATTTTATGATGATTGATGATGATGATGGATATGATTTATGTTGCGTGCTCTTTCTCATACGAATACACAATAATAATAACCTCTAACAACAGTATGCTGTCATCGACTGAACAATGCAAGTGTTTTGTCAAGTATGTACCTACTCTATCATCTGAATATGAGATCCTTGAAGTTGATAGAATAGAAAGAAAATTGTCAATAATCGGTGCACAAAACAATGTAATGGTATACAAGATTTCATACGGATTTTGGTTTGTTGATCTCGTACAGATTTATACAGATTTCTAGACTTTTCATACAGATTCTTAAATTTGGGAGGTGGCAGCACTGCAAGTGGAACCCACCCAAAGTCATTTTTCAAATCTGTCAAAAATTCTTAATTCAGTTTTTACTAATGTACTCTGTGAATTTTATTTTTCGTATATCACTAATCACCACAGAGTACATTGGTAAAAACTGAAATGGGTGATGATGGATGCAGTGTTGCCAACCCTACTGTTTTAACAGTAGATTTGCTGTTTTTTCATTAGTAACCCTGGGCCATTATTCCGTATCGATTCCTTGCTTCGAAACCACGCGAATTCCTTGTCTTACATAAGAAATCTGCGAAACTGTATTCTCTATGAAACGAAAACAAAACCGCGCGAAATTAATTTGGAATTGGCGCAATTTGAACTGTCAAAAATCATATGTTTTACCGAGACGCGTTCCGAAACATCAACACATCAAAAGATATGACCACTTATATCAATATATTTTATTCAAAATAAAGATAACTTTAATGTAAAGTGAAGGTATATCTGACGCTGTGACACGATTTGAACAAGACACGATAACGACGTGGTTTCGTATCGTGTGGAATCTGTGTTTCCATAGTGAATAACCACCCTGTTTTCTGTTTTTAGTGAATAACCACCCTGTTTTCTGTTTTAGGCACAAATTCTACTGTTTTTCTATAATTTTAGAGCCATCTGATATAAATTGCAATAAACATTCAACATAGCGCATACAAAAGTTGCTACTACTTAATTACTAAACATTATTATAGGGGAAAGTCCTGGAAATCATTATTTTCACTTCTCTGTTTTCGTCATGTTGAAGCAAGACCAATTATTTTGTATATTACGTATTTTCGAAAGTGTTCATTTTAAAACAATGAATAAGCAGTGATTTATTATATGAACAAACTCCCCCTAAAAAGAAAAAAGTGATTGATTAGGAATAAACGTCCAAAAATCATAAGGTCCAAAACAAATAGCAAAAGAAAGTAAAGTCAAAATGGATTGCATAATCTATCTTTGAATATCACGGCTCACTTTCGGAAGAAGATTAAAAATATAATTAATTTCTTTGAGCACTTCTTAAATTTTCTTTGGAATAAAAATAATGTATATTAAACACAGTTTCTATGAATTTAAATGTGTTTTCTTAACACACCAGATTTATTGTTTTGAAATAACAATTCTACTGTTTTTTACTGTTTTTTTTAGGCTGTCTTACTGTTTTTTAGGTTGTCAGGGTTGGCAACACTGGATGGATGTGAAATTGTGGAATCAATATATGATATTGATTCCACAATTTATCGTTTTGAGTTTTGGCGGGAACGTGGAAGAGTTCACTTCGTTGCATTGTATTATTTTTCAAAACTTTTGCTTTTTCCAGTGTTAATGTTTAAAATTGGTGGCGTTTTACGCATTAAGTGCTGAATTACGAGCATGAGTGAGGGCAAGTGATATAACGTGGTGAAACGTGACTTTTCGTGTTGCTTCCAAAACTCCATAGTAGCTTCTAGTAAAGTTGCCACCACTTTGCTGGAGCATGACTTAGACTGGACTATGACTACCTGACTTAGACTGGACTTATGACTAGGACATGACTTTGCGTGAAATATTTTATAACACGATGAAAATATAATACTTGATACTGGCTAAATACACTATGTGTGGAGTCAAAATATAAAGAAAAAAAACAAAACAAAAAATATTATCGTTTTACTGACAGATTTACTGTTTTGAACTTTTGTAGTTTCACAGTACTTTCAAGAAAAGTCATTTCTTTATACGATTAAAACAAGGTTTCCTTGGATCTTCCAAGAGACTAATGGCAAATTCTCCATGTGATAAACGACCACAGTTTGGCAACAGACTTCTGGAAAATGTTGATGAAGTCTTCAAGCATAACGCGTGGTACCGTATTTCGCATTTTTCATAGACGATATAAGAATTCCACAAGCAGTGATAGTGCTAACTTGATCTTTTTAGAAAGCACTCGACATAGAAAGAAGCCCGTGGGCGGGTCTCGTTTCTTGGATGATAAAAAACACCTATTTCTTTTTAATGCTTGGTATCTATGATTTCCTATAAAACTGGTCCTACAATCTCTAATTTTACAGATCGGTGATTCAGTTTATGCTTTTACTTTATAGGGATAATGTTCAATGGGATGAAGAGCAAGAAAAAGTTGCTAAAGAGAAGGTGGTAAACAACTCGCAGATAACATTCTCAGAAGAGAGATTGAAATCATTGGAAGAAGATGCAGATAAAAACTGGGATGCTTTCTACAACATCCACCAAAACAGGTACTGATAAGTACATATCATTTTCATGAGTACTGATGAGTGCTGAACTATTAGAACAGCTTTTGATGAACAATAAAAAATGTAAGGGTGTCCATACATCCAACATTCCTTAGAATAAACTCTGGTAGCACTTCTAGACAAGGGAAGGTAGATTTACAATAAGTTTTATGTTTAAATATTGATTAAGTTCTGAGCCAGCTGTCTTTATTCCCTCAAGAATAAACATGACTTGATACTTGGTGCGCGGGCTGTTTTCCGCAACTAGGCCGCACAGTGGTCCTTTTTGCATGATGAAACATGACTCCTTATTTTCAGATTCTTTAAAGACAGACATTGGCTTTTTACTGAGTTTCCAGAACTAGCCCCTGACTACACAGCCGCACCAGTCAGAGTTTACCCTGAAGGTGACAACCAAGTAATAACAAACAATGAACTGGTGTCACAATCAAATAGTAACCGTTTCATATTTGAAATAGGGTGTGGTGTTGGAAATACAATCTTTCCAATACTACAGTACAGTCAAGATCCAAATTTATTCATTTACGGGTGCGATTTCTCATCAAAAGCCATAGAGATCATGAAACAGAATGAACTGTATAATACAAAAAGGTGCAAGGTATTTGTATTGGATGCAACTCAAGAGTGGGAGGTACCGTTTAAAGAAAACTCTTTGGATATCATTGTCTTAATATTTGTACTGTCAGCTATTGAGCCTGCAAAGTAAGTATATACATTTAACTTAATATTTCCTGATTGGATGTGGTTGAATTTAGATGATTCAACCAATTTACATAATTTTTATTATGTATAAAATAAAATCCTATTACATAATATTGTCTTCATAATAATTGTACATCAGTTTTACTGGTAAACAATATGGAATCAGAAACTTAAAACTAAGTGTCATGGGTGGTTTTATTACCTAAAGTGATTTCTTCCAGACAACCCTGTACACAAAACTAATGTTGATTTCCAAATTTAATTTGTGTTATTGACTATTCAGATTTGCACCAAAATAAAAATCTACTCTTAATGTTCTCAAAGAGTAAAAATATTTAATTTTATCTGCATTAAGTAACATTATGGTTATCAATTACAGAATGCCAGTAGTGATCAGCCAAATCTACAAATATCTAAAACCAGGTGGCTTAGTTGTATTCAGAGACTATGGCCAATATGACTTAGCGCAGCTGAGATTCAAGAAAGGCAGGTGTATATCGGAAAACTTTTATGCACGGGGTGACAACACAAGAGTGTATTTCTTTACACAAGAAGAAATTACTCGGCTGTTTATAACACAGGGATTTGTAGAAGAGCAAAATTTGGTTGACAGAAGATTGCAAGTTAATAGAGGCAGAATGCTAACTATGTACAGGGTTTGGATACAAGCAAAATATAGAAAGCCATTATAACATAATTAAGTGATTTTTAATCTGGGTTAGTAGCAAATCATATTATTATTAGAAGTTATTTCTCTTTAAGTGAAACTTAAAATCAATGTTGAATTACTTATCCAATACAATTTACATACAAACCTACCTTAACTTTATTATTCTACTGAGCATTCAATTCTTAGATTTACAAGAATGAAACTGGTTAACCAAGCTGCCTGCCAGCTGGGTAAGAACAGATGGTAGACAAATTTGTCTTTCCCCTGTTTTTTACTCCACTTAAGAACTAAGCATGTATGAAGAAAAACAATTTTTAAGCAGTATTGCCCGCTCAGCATAATTTTTTCCTTTACAAATTAATCAATAGGGTATTTTGTCTACCATCCGTGGTACCCCACCTGGGCGGTTATTCTCTATGGAAACACAGATTCCACACGACACGAAACCACGTCGTTATCGTGTCTTGTTCAAATCGTGTCACAGCGTCAGATATACCTTCACTTTACATTAAAGTTATCTTTATTTTGAATAAAATATATTGGTATAAGTGGTCATATCTTTTGATGTGTTGATGTTTCGGAACGCGTCTCGGTAAAACATACGATTTTTGACAGTTCAAATCGCGCCAATTCCAAATTCATTTCGCGCGGTTTTGTTTTCGTTTCATAGAGAATACAGTTTCGCAGATTTCTTATGTAAGACAAGGAATTCGCGTGGTTTCGAAGTAAGGAATCGATACGGAATAATGGCCCTGTTGTGACAAATCTATTATCAGCATCCAAGCTGGCATTTTATGGTAGAGGCCTGTGTTCAGAAGTAGACATATTCTAGCTGTTGATGTGATGTGAAACTGTGCCATGGACCATGTCAACCACACACTGCTCAGTCTAACATTAAATACCCTATAAGTCTATTTAGCAGATTCAAACTTGATACTAAATGGTTTCTCAATAGAATTCACAAATGTGCTTTTAACTTTGACTGGTGGGCCTTCCCATGTGACTCTGAATTCATTGAGTAACTTTTTCAGAAATATCTGTATTTCCAATTCAGCAATTCTTCTGCCTATACAACTTCTTATTCCGTAACCGAAAGGTAGATTGACCATGGGGTGAGCGTTTCCGTGATAAATAGGATCATCCTTGTCTGCCAACCACCTTTCTGGCAGAAACTCCTTTGGGCGTGGGTAGTATTTCTCGTTGTTTGATAGGAATTGGTTAGGAGCTATAACATCAACCTGAAAATAACATTAATTTTAGCATCTGTTATAAGTATCTCCATATTTTTTATCAAAGTACCACAGCTATACTTTCAGTATACCAGTTTTAAAGAATGCAAGACAACTGATGGCAGTGTAATAGAAATCATACTAACTCCTTTCGGAATATGATATCCACCGACAACGTGATCCCTGGTCGTCCGCCTGAGATTAGCGGGTACCACGTGCCAAATCCTCAGCGACTCCTTCAAACAAGCTCGTAAGTACCGACTGCTGTTCTTTGAACGAATTTCTTCACGTAATTTGTCTTGCACCTGCTGATTGGCTGCCAACAGGTATAGTAGAGTCATGGTAGCGAACCCCACCTATGTAAGGAAATTTTCTATTAAGTAGCTATTTTATTCATGAAACGAGTATTCCTGCACCCGCGATTTATCCAGCTCCCTAAAAGTATTATTGTTAATAGTTATGTCTTCAATGCCTTTGGAATTGTCACTTATCTATCAAGCTAGTAAAAGATGTATCAATAAATAATGAGCAGTTCCACATTAAAATTAAGATGGACCAGTAGAAGTCTTTGTGGACAAAGGACATTTTCGCCACGTTGGGGGTTTCTAAAGTGTTTTGTGGTTTTTTGTTTTCTTACACTTAATATCCCAGATAATATAATACCTACAGTACAGATGCCTCATCCCATACAACGGAATAACGGGCTATGTTATGAATTGTTTTATTTCTGCATATCAAGATTATCAAGCGATATTTATTGCATGTTGGCGAAGTATTGGGCCAAATGAATACACTGGATACTAACTAGTAACTCTCTAGACACGATTGCTAAATTTTTTTCAAGTTCGGGCTATTTTTAGTTTATACCTGATGGGACTCTATGATTAATATTTTATTTATGATCATCAACAATACCGTGGAGACATCCCCTCGAGCTCGCCTCCTGCATCCATCGGCTTTCCGCTGGATTATTTTATTATTACTGATGATTGTGAAGTATCTTGCTTTTCTCTATTTCTGTAGTGTAATTCCGACTATGTTCCCCTAAGTTTCGAGACAGCATGTTTTAAAATTCACCATGCTATCTACACCGAGATATTAGAAGTAATATAAGTATCTATAAGTACGTACTATTATCGCGAGATCTATTCGTCTTACCGTGTCGATTCCAGCCAAAAGCATTTCGTTAGCCATCGTGATGGCTACTTTTTCGTCAATAGCCAACAGTTTCTCAATGATAGGTTTGTCTTCCTCAGCTACATATTCCGTCCTAGCCTCATAATTTTTCTTTGCTTCTTGTATATAGATACTGCTTATACTGAAATAGTACAGCAAGTAGTTCTAAGTACCTAACCTACTTATGTAGATATTTAGTTTGCTTACATGTTGAGATTTTCAACTTTAGGCTGGTAGGTACAGCATGGAATGGATTCCAATGTGTTTAAATGACACGTAAGTATTGTAGTTCCTAAAGATTTTCGTTAGTACCCATAGCTGTCATAGCTCTGAAGGAGAGCATCTAATTCACAGAGTGTAAAATTTAATCGGGTTGGTAAATTTTTAAGAATTACATCTTTGTTGGAATTGGTCTTGTCGGTGTTGTCAAACGTGAGTCCATTTAAACATAAAAAAAGGTTAGGCATGGCTAGCCATTAGAAAATACCCTTAAGCTTACAGTTTCATGGTTTTCTTATGCTCTAGTTAAGTTTATTAAGTACATTAATTATTATGTTATGTACTTACTCCCACTGTGTGTCGAGAATTTTTATCATTTTCTTATAGTTAGGTGTAGCAATGTATCTCCATGGACTCGGCATAAATTCTAGTTTAAACGTCAAGTCCATCATCTCTTTGGTACAGTAAATTAACTTTCTAGCTGGATGGTCTTCGTCGAGATCGTCTCGCAAACATCCTAGCCTGGTTCCTAAACCGACCAGAGCTACTGATTCTAACGACCACTTCGTTATTTCCAGCTCAAAGTTCTGCTGCAGGTATTCTTTATGGTCCTTCAGCTTTGATAGCCTAAAAATTCCAATAAATTCTAATTTTTGAACAGTAAGTATTTTCAGCTTTTTTATTATCGTTGATATGTTAACATTTGTCCACGGTTCCACCTGATGGTAAATGACGACGCCGACGATCGAGCTTGCTTGCCTAGCCAGAAGATTACTGGTTCACTCTAGCCTGTTACGTAGGTTTTTAAATAACCAATCATGCATAGGCAATTAGTATAAAGCGGATTCATATTTTTGATCATCACCTAACGAATAGCGAGCTGAAATCGGTATCACTACTGTGCCTTGACTATACTATGGACTCTACAACAAATACGATGAAATTATATTTCCCATAGCTCTGCTTAATTCATTCTGATTGCTTCGCTTCTTCGATTCTGCCGCTTGTTCATTCGTGAGCTCTTACCTTGAAACCATATCATCGGCTATTCCTTCAAGACCTGGAGCGTAAAGTTTTATATTGTTTGGTCTTAGCATAGCTGGATTAACTTTTGTACGAAATTCGCGCCATTGATCTCCTTGTCTGAAAAACAATTTTTTCTGTAAATTTTCATACAGTACGCCATTTTTCTGTATGCTGTTATTAACTTAACTACTACTGTTTGATTCTTTTAATAACTTCTTATATGACAGCTTTGTATAAATAAATGTAATATATTCTTACGATGTCATTAGCCCATAGATGCCTTGAAAATTTTCTGGTCTCAATTGCTCCCTGTAATATGTAAGGGTCTGAAAGCCTGGCCTCAGAGGATTTGTCTCCTCAGCTTTGTATATCTTTGAACAAAAACATTGAAGTTTACTTTATCAAGTTTGGTTTGCAAAAATAATGGGAAAGAAAATAGTTGAATGTCTCCTACTTCTGCATACACATATTTATTGAGTTCACTATATTATTTTATTTTAATAAATATAAATATATTTTAATAAATAGAGAAGACAAGATTAGATATTGCTACTCCATAATATTTAGGTGCTACCTGTTCAAAATGTTTCGGTTCAAATAAATACACAAAATCATTTGTGTTAAATAATCCAGGTATTTTCAAGATCGAGCCATATTTAGCACTCAAGTCGCCAAGCTTTTCGAATATCTGGCCTTTTGGTCCTATTTCACCTGTAAATCGATTAAGTTTGCGTGCATAACAAATATAATAATAATGATGTGGAAATATATTTTTTAAAGTTCATTATATCTCGATCTATAGTGAAGTATAGAATCCAATAATGTAATTGTTATTATTAGTCTTGTCCAAGTCTCGTCCGTCTGTCTGCTTCTTTGAGAATTCATCAAAAATAAATAAACCACTGGGTAATTTTTGATGCCGCTTTCTGTAGTGTTACTTTTAGTTACATAGAGTCACATTCAATCTTCTGCAAGTTCTTACGCTATATTTTTCATTAAAAACCGGTCCATCCAAAAATTAATCGAAAACATTTTTAGAAAAAGCGGGTCCACACTACCTATTACTGGAAGAATATGATGTAAAGGTCCAAGGACTGGCAAGGAAGATAATCCTGGGATAGAGTCGAAAGGCTTGACGTCTTCGGGTATAGCATGCGATGTAGCTGTCCGTTTAGGTGCGAATCTGAGAAACAAAAATGGGTTATCTATCTATTAAAAAAAAGGTCAAGTTATTTTTAATTGCTTTAAAATTGAACAGTTTAGTAATAAAATCAATTAGGTATGTAGATAAATGTAGTTTAATATGTATCATTAACTTTATTAGGCTATTTATTATAGGTACAACTATACAACTCAACTCAAAAAAGAATGTAGTAAACAAAGACTGCTATTATAAATTAGATATGTATTAGGTAGGTAGGTAGGTACCTATATCTATGATTTATAGCAGTTCAATAATCATCATCATCATCATCATTAACAGCCTGAAGACGTCCACTGCTGAACATAGGCCTCCCCCAGGGAGCGCCACTTAGAGCGGCTGCTCACCTCCTGCATCCATCGGCTCCCCGCGGCTTTCACCAGGTCGTCGGTCCACCTAGTGGGGGGCCGGCCTACGCTGCGTCTTCCAGTTCGTGGTCGCCACTCGAGAACCTTTCTTCCCCATCGGTTATCAGTTCTACGAGCGATGTGGCCTGCATCGCTCGTAGAACTGAGTTCATAAATAGCAAATTAATATTTTTAAAGTAAAGGAATAAAATTAATCACAAGCAGGAGTTTAACCCGCATCCTCTAGCCGAGATTCGGGACCATACTTTTTAAGTTCTTAACATCGTGTCAAATTTTTCATCCGTATTATGACGTACCTACGTAAATTTGATTTGTGTGAATAAATAAAATATAGCACTAGCAAAATAACTAAGTTAATAATAGGTAGGTACCTACCTAGTTCCTATACTTACTGACTAAAAAGTACCTACATATATGACCACTTGTAAACAACATTTGGAATGCAAACAAACAATTATCTAAAAAGTAAAATGACTCATAGAGCAATTTTAGGTGGATATATCAACAGATTAAAACAACAAAGAATTTGTACTCACCGATATGGATTCCAGCTCTTCACCGAGCGAAGTGATTTCGATTTACTCAAATATTTAAATCCCATGGTGGATCTTGCCCCGATTAATTAACTGGTAAATCGTAATTATTAATTTAAATAAAATAAACACACGTCCTACTGCGCGGTGGAACACGATTAGTTTGATTCATTGAGTGGTATGACCTGACCTTGATGCGATACGTCATACGTTCACACAGACACTGTTGTAATGACAAGATTAAAGAATTCCTCGGCCACTAAAAGCTAGCTAATGCTGTAATATAAGTAACGCTTTTGATACTGATTTCAATGAAAGAACAGTGTAAAAATCAATGTTATATACTTTTTACATCAAACAAAACAAGCTTACTTCTAATAATTTTATTTTAATACCTAGCTTAATGTAGGGTTAAATTATTTTTCTTAGAAGACTAAAATAAAAATAAAAAAAAATTATTATTATTTAAATATTAAAAATTTTATATGTACTAAGAAGTACATATAAAAATTATTTACTTGAAAATTAGATAACCTTACCCCCGGTTTCTGGTACGTTTGTTAAAGTTAAACTCTTGTCAATTTTGAAATACTGAACGCTCATTGGTTGAAAAAAGCCGATGACATACAGGCAACCAATGAGCGTTCAGTATTTCAAAGTTGACATGAGTTTAACTTTAACAAACGTACCAGAAACCGGGGGTTAGTCTAATTGATTCACAAATTAATATCTCATTCCTTTTCTACAATATTTATACTAATAATAGGATTAGTTAGCTAGGTCAAATTTAATACGGAAAGGATTCTCCATAGAATTCATAATCTTAGTTTTTATTTTGGCCGGTGGACCTTCCCATGTTACTTTGAATTCTCTGAGTATGGTTTTCATAAATATTTCGATTTCCAACTCAGCAATTCTCTTGCCTATACAACTCCTAACGCCGAATCCGAAAGGTAGATTCACCATAGGATGAGCATTTCCATGGTATATTGGATCGGCTTTATCTGCCAACCATCTTTCTGGCAGATACTCCTTTGGACGTGGATAGTATTGTTCAAGGTTTGACAGATACTGGTTTGGAGCAACAACATCAACCTGAAAAGGCAACGACGATGAATTAGGATAAACCTCAAATAATTGACTCATCCTTATACAACTTACTCCTATCGGTATATGATATCCTCCCACAATGTGATCCCTGGTCGTCCGCCTGAGATTAGCCGGTACCACGTGCCAAATCCTCAGCGATTCCTTCAGGCAGGCCCTAAGGTATTGATTGCTGTTACCCGAACATATTTCTTGTCGTAATTTGTCTTGAGTACTCTGGTTCACTGCCAAATGATACAGAAGCCCCATTGTGGCAAACGCTACCTAAAAATGTATCTTTGTTTTAACAAGATTAGGACTGAACCTTAGAATAAGTTGTTCTATGGACTAAACTTTAGATTAGGTCTCGGGAAGGTAGGAAGACAAGTTAAATATAACTGGCATATCGAATGGACGAAATCATTTAAGCTTTTGCCAATATTATACTGGTAACCATCTGGTAACCATAAGTTGGTGTATTCATTTATTCCATTATAAATTATGTACTTACCTGCTATTATCGGAAATTCGCGAACTTTGAACCTATTCTATAATTTACTTAGATAACCTCATTGCATTATTTGTTTACCTACCGTGTCAATTCCAGCTAGAAGCATTTCGTTAGCCATCATTATAGCCACTGTTTTGTCAATAGCCAATAATTTCTCAATAATACTCTTATCTTCCTCTGGGACCTCTTGAACTCTTGAATTTATTCTGTTTATTGCTTCATTCACGTAGATACTACTAATGCTGGAATATTGTTCAAAATCTAGATTTATTCATCTTATGTCTTTTGTCTCGAGTTCTTTATACTTAATTCTAATTATTTGTTTAAAAAACTTAAACGTTTAAAGGAGCTTCCGTGCTTTTCATATGATGTGAGTTTCCGAAGGAAAATTTATGTAAACATTTTGTGGTTTCAATATGTTTTAGGGCAGGTAAGTAAGTACTTAGTATATACTTACTCCCACTGCGTATCAAAAACTTTAACTATCTTTTTAAATTTAGGCGTAGGTATGTACTTCCATAGGCTTGGTAAAAACTCCAGTTGAAACGACAAGTCTAAAATGTCTTTCGCACACTGCATCAGCTTCCGAGCTGGGTGGTCATCTGCCAGATCGTCTCTCAAGCAGTCCAATCTTGCCCCCAAACCGATCAAAGCCACAGATTCTAAAGACCACTTCGTAATCTCCAGCTCAAAGTTCTTTTGGAAATCTTTATGGTCTTTTAGTTTTGCTATTCTGAAAATTAGATACAAATACGGTAACGTTTCCCCAGTCTCCATTCCATCTAATACTAACACATTTAGGACTTGTCAAAAGTAGAATATACTAGTTGGGTTAGCTACAAAGACGATTATCTTGACCGGTTTCATATTATTATGTCGTATAAAAAATCAAGATCAACCTATTTTTCTCACCTTGTTACCAACTCTTTGGCTATAGTTTCAAGACCAGGCGCGTAGAGTCTTACAAGTTGAGGTTTCAACATAGCAGGATTTACTTTTGTACGAAAATCACGCCATTTCGATCCTTGACTGCAAAAACACATGGTACTTTATTTTAATCAGTCTAATAAACTATCTACTTATGCTTTCAGCAGCGACAGAAGATAATAAGTATTGTATGTGTAAAAATCTTACGCTGTTGTTAGTCCATAAGCTCCTTGAAAAATGGACTGTCTCAATTCCTCCCTATAATATGTGAGGGTCTGAAAACCCGGCCTGAGCGAATCCAACTAAACGAAAATATCCAACACAAATCTTCTTAAGAAAACTAAATGTAATCAAGTACTAAATTTGCTCGAAAAATAAACAAGAAATCGATAGATCTATTGAAGACGTCCACTGCTGAACATAGCTCCCCCAGAGAGCGCCACTTTGAGCGACTGCTCGGTGCTCGCCTCTTGCATAGACTTCTGGATTTATACCTATTCAATGATAGATCTAGATATCTAAACCTTGATTTTACTAATTGATAAGTAAAGAAGCCTTGTTTTGTTACCTGTTCGAATTGATCTGGCTGAAATAGAAATACGAAATCGGCTCTGGCTAATACTCCAACCATTTTCATGACAGGACCATATTTAGCACGCATGTTGTCAAGCCTGTCGAACAGTTGTCCTTCTGGCCCTATTTCACCTGTAGGTCGTATGTAGAAATAAATGTACTTTATCTTAATTATGAAATTAATAAGAAAGAGATGTGATGTGACAAATGTGATGATAATCGAATATTATTATTAGATAATGTTGGGATTTAAAATATTATGGTTCTTAGTAGACAATACTGTCGATAAATCAATAATCACGTAGGTACTAAAGTGCTAAGTTTAAAAATTAAGTCTGAAAATTAAAAGAACAGTTACCTATTTAACCAACATACTTAGTATTTTTCAGACATTACTCCCTTTTCAATGTAATTAATTGAACTTAGTTGTTTTTTATTATGACTGTATTGAGGGCCTCAATACAAAAACTTATTTAATGTACCTGATGTGACCGATATTGCTCTTAGGATTAGCAAGTTGAAATTGCAATGGCAGGCCAAATCGCTCGTAGAACTGACAACCAATGGAGGAGAAAGGTTCTTTAGTGGCGACCACAAACCGGAAGACGCAGTGTAGGCTGGCCACCACTAGATGGATCGACTAGTGAAAGCCGCGGGGAGCCGATGGATGCAGTAGGCCTAGCACGAATATTTACGCGCGTGTAAGTGTAACGTTAACGTAAGGCAGTATGGCATTTGATCTGCCCCCCTATTACGATTGAGCTAGCAGCGCTGCTAACGCGCGTCTGCCGCTCAACTGCTGTCAAAATTGTATGAACTTTGACAGCAGTTGAGCGGCAGACGCAATCGTAATAGGGGGGCCTTACGTTAACGCTAACTTACGCCCGCGTAAATATTCGTGCCTACTGGACGCGAGCAGCCGCTCAAAGTAAGTAGCGCTCCCTGGGGGAGGCTTATGTTCAGCAGTGGACGTCTTCAGGCGGTTAATGATGATGATGATTTAATGTATGTTCCTGGTCATTGTACCGATCACTGGCAGAAAATGATGTAAGGGTCCTATGATTGGTAAAGATGAAAGGCCCGGCATAGACTTGAATGGTTTGACATCTTCTGGGAGAGATTGCGTACACCTCGATGCTGATCTTTGATATACATTTCTGAAAACCGAAAATCATTATGCGACGGGAAGGTGGTAGTGACTGGATAAGTATTCCGTAAAGCAGACGCCTATATAAAAACTTAAAAACTAAACTGAACTCCGCAACATTCTCAAAATGAATTGCCAGCATTCATTTAATTTCAATGTAAACAAAATTCAGTTATTTGCTGGTTTTTCATGTAATTTGTATGCAGATTTCGTACATCATGTTTCAGGCAGTATATTGCGCTGAACATTTATTAAAATGGTACTTCTCAATGATATGTACCTACTTATTGGTTGTTATTGTGTACTAAAGCTACACCAAAGACTTCACATAGGTTCACACAATATTATTCAGTATAGACATTGTCAACTATTTGTACCACTTTACTCACCGACACGCGTGCTGTAACATAATAAACAGTAACTGTGAGTCCCTCATCATTTCTTAATTTTCGGAGCCCTTATTAGAATTATTAGTAGGTAAGTCGCGTCGTTCTTCGCCGGGGATTCAGAGCTACTAATCCAACCTCTTTCGGTTCGACCGTTTTGTCCCTGTAAAAATATAGTCTTCATTGGTTTGACCTTGATAAGAAGACTGTTGTCACTATCGGGCGCGTGCGGCGCGGGTCAAGTCCTAAAGCGACAGAAAGCCATTAAAGGGGAGTTTTGGCGGGAACGCGGAAAAGTTCACGTCGTTGCATTGTATTATTTTTCAAAACTTTTGCTTTTTCCAGTGTTAATGTTTAAAATTGGCGTTTTACGCATTAAGTGCTGAATTACGAGCATGAGTGAGGGCAAGTGATATAATGTGATTTTTCCTGTTGTTTCCAAAACTCCATAGAAGCTTCTAGTAAAGTTGCCACCACTTTGCTGGAGCATGACTTAGAGTGAACTATGACTACCTGACTTAGACTGGACTTTGACTAGGACATGACTTTGCGTGAAATATTTTATAACACGATGAAAATATAATACTTGACACTGGCTAAATAAATACACTATGTGTGGAGCCAAAATATAATAAATATAAGCCATTAAAGAAGAAGAAGAAGAAGAAGAAAATATTTCACGCAAAGTCATGTCATAGTCATAGTCCAGTCTAAGTCAGGTAGTCATAGTCCAGTCTAAGTCATGCTCCAGCAAAGTGATGGCAACTTTACTAGAAGCATCTATGGAGTTTTGGGAGTAACACGAAAAATCACGTTTCACCACATTATATCATTTGCCCTCACTCATGCTCGTAAGTCAGCACTTAATGCGTAAAACGCCACCAATTTTAAACATAAACACTGGAAAAAGCACAAGTTTTGAAAAATGATACAATGCAACGACGTGAACTTTTCCGCGTTCCCGCCAAAACTCCCGTTGACAAATTAAATGGCATTGACAAACAAATAGTTCTAATTTGTCCAATTAGGGATTTGCCGTTTTTAAGCTCGATTCGATTTTGTGGATCGCATTATCGCGATCCGATTTTTGAATAGGGTCGCATCTATATTATGATACTATTTTCAAAAGATCGATCCAAAAAATTGCATGTGTACAAAATACATAATTAAAATACTTCTCTGCTTTGTATTTTTTTCTAAAATTAGACCACACACTCGATTTTGCAGGTGGTGCCATTTTAGGGATTAGTATTAGCGTCGCTGTTTAAAGCAACACAAGTTACAACGAAACAATGAATGAGATAATAAAATATTCCTAATTTCAAACCCTACCCACTATTGTGTACAATGTACCTACATTATTTCTTATAAATCATAATTAAACTACCCGCGCCGCGCCGCTGCCGTCACTAAAAGTAGTTTAGAATTTTAGATTTAAGATACGGATATTTTGTTACAATTATTTTGTAACATAGACGAACTAAAAAGTTCCAGACTTTGACAGACCGCCTAATAAAAACAAAATGCTACATGCCATTGTGAGAAAACCGCAATTTTGGATCGCGATCCTTTATTTGAAGAGTTGGCTCGCATGGTTTCGATCTAATCAGAAAATTATTGGATCGTATCGTATGCCCACGACCCGATATTCGAAAAGATTGGATCGGCGCATCACTATGTTAAATAAAAAATGTTTTTGTTCCGAGTCGCGATCGCGAGAGAATAATCGAAGAATCTTGGGGTTCTAGCAAAGATAACAACCCATCAACATGTAACAACCATTAACGCTAACTCCAAAAATGTATTGAAATGTGTGAAGTATCTACTCGTAGAACGTTTGTCTTTGATGCGGTTGTTATTGTATTGCCATGGCTACTGGTTGCTTTTAGCTTCTACGCCCGACATGGTCGATATATTATAGTATTTTTACAAAGCCTCGCTTTTCATTATAAACCCAGCTGGTAGATCCTGTGCACTGCGTTAGGCGCCTTTCCATCCATAGGCGCACAAAATGGCATTCGCTGCGGAAAAGTTAGCGATTTCCGAAATGTCATCCTAGTACATTTTGGAGTTAGGAGTGAGGCGATGGTGAGGCGTTAGCGTTAGCGATTGTGATCTTTGCTAGACCCCTCTACCAAAGAAGATATAATCACTTCGTTTTGTCTACTTAGGCGGTATTCTGAATCACGCTGTAATCGATAATACCGATATTATTGCACTAAAAACGCGTACCGAATGACTGTGAGCGCGACAACGATATCCCTTGTACCTAATCGTCCTGACTAAATGACGCCATTTTGTCATATTACCGTCCCCGTGATTGGTCGTTCCGAGTCGAGTGCAATATCTGAATCGGAACGCCGAATAATCAACGTGAGCGATGTGAGCGATTATAGCGATTACAGCGTGAATCGGAATACAGGGTTAGTTTGTGCCTGTGGAAGAATCACATCACAGACAGAGTACATTGGTAAAAACTGAAAAATCACATCATCAACCCATCGCAGAACACTAATGAACACTTTTATGAGAAGAATAATCAGATTAATGGTCGACAGGAGTCAATTTTGCCAATTTTATTTCACTATTACATCTAAAAGCTTACGACAAATACGAACGAATAGTATATTCCTCAATCCATGAATCCAGTGCTATTCTTACCTTCGCTGAGTTCCCGTGTTAAAGATTCTTTGTCATGTCATGAGAATAGTTTTGAAAACTATTGATCGATTACGAAATAGTTTTGGTTTAATTTATTTGTAACTGTATTTTTTAGTTCTATTTCGCACAGTGAACCCGTTTGCGTTGATAGAATATGCGTTGTGTTATGTGGTTTTTTAGCAAGTGTAAAAATAAAATGTGTTTACGTTAGCAGTTGTGTAGGTTCGTAGTTTTGTTCGTATAAATGCATTCTGCAAAATTGTACGGTGTATTGTGTTGTACATAAAATGAAATAAACTGGCCGACTTGTCCACCACAAATTGTTCCTCACATTGCGTCCATGTATTGTTGCTCGTTTCTGTAAGTATTATTCTTGTTCAATAAATAATCCATTGTACAATCAAAGAATCAATCTAATGTCGGTGTTCCACCTATGTAGTCAAATTGGTGCATGCTTCAATTCTACCATTAATTTATTTTGTCATTATCAATAGGCAAGTAAGTATTTATGTACTTGAAATTATATGTAGGTACTACTATAATTTATTATATTATTCTCAAATAATAGGATACCCAGTAGGTATATTGCTTGTAAACTAGCATGCCTTCATCTAAAAATTTTTTTGAGAATTTCCTCAACTATATACAATGCTGGTTCAGTGGTCAATGACCTTTGAATGTTAGTTTGCATTGCAAACTTTGCATGAATTATGGTAAAGAGCTTTGAATATTGTTACATTGAATCCTAGATGTGATTGCTATTATGCTTCTATATACCGTGACATGAAATATGATCATTACTTCAATGCTTATAACAAATAAAAGGTTAAAATTCAATAAATGTTGCAGCAATGTCAGCAAAAACTAGTTATGTAAGTACCTACTTAATACTCCAACATTAATAGAGTGTAATCATTTGCATCTTTTGCACGATTTCATTATTACATTCACTGTTTGATATCTCTACATCTCTACTAATATGATGTGATATATTATATAGTCTGTTTATTGTGTGGTTGCTAATACCACCAAGATCTAGATAAGAAGCACATGAAAGGTTCCATACCATTATCTATAAAAACGAGAAATAATAGTCATGTTTGTTGCATGACCCCCTAAATATCTATTATATTTGGTTTTTTAGTATTTATTGTCATAACAGCAACAGTCATGTATCATTTGTAAAAATTACAACTGCGTATCTCATGAGATACAGCCTGGCCCCTATTTCATAAAGCAACATCTCATAATAAACCTACAAATGCCTGACAGACAGATAGCGGAGCCTTAGTAATAGGGTCCATTTTACCCTTTTAGTACAAAGCCCCAAAAGACCTACTTTGTATGGTTGTGACATCCCCATCTTGAGCAAATAAACATCAGTAATGTATGATAAATGTTAAAGTAATTACATGCTTCATTCAATTGAAGCCAATGGAATGAAACAAGACCAATCTGCAATGATTGGTTGAATCACATGTCGCTTGGTTTAAGCTCATTATCTCACACTCACTAACCTAGTTATGTTGATTTTGTAATGTAATCTATCTCCAGTTACAATGGTTGTTTAATTTTATTAATTTTGCATATCTGTTATTATTACGGTCTTTACATTTGTATCTGGTTTATCATTTCTGTTTATGTTCATAATGTGTGTGCAGGAAGTAGTTAATGATAATACACAAGTACTTGTTCATTTATTAGAATTTTCATCACAATTCATTATGTTCTAAAAAACCTATTCGTGTGTGTTTTGTTCTATATTATAAAACTACCTACTATATGTTTTGAGTAGGTCACTTGAGATTGTAGAGATGTAGCCTCTTTTATTTTAATAATCACAAACAGTCAAACAGTTGTACCATTTTACAGTAATAATGCTACTTGTGTACTAAAGCACAATAAATTATACTTTCAGGGGCTGTACTGTGAGCTCTTAGCGCAATTCTAAGCAGAGCCTATATTGGATCGCTTGTCAAAAATCTTCATACAAATAAAACAAAGTGCTCCAATATAGGCTCTGCTTAGAATCGCGCTAAGAGCTCACAGTACGGCCCCTGAACTGCAGAAGCGCAAGCTCAACTTTCCTGCATTCTTGAATGCCTAATAATATTATTTGTTGTCTATTAACTTAATGAATACTTAATTTAATTTGTTAATTTTGTGTTCAGGATAATTACCACAAACTTTTGTTGATCTTTGAAACCTAGCTTTTATTTTATCTTCTCATCTTCTCCAATATCTAACATAATAGTACGACAATGTTATTTATATTAGAAAGATCACACATTTTCTTATAATTTTTGTGAGATTATTAGCTAATGTAATGTATAACCAAGTATAACCATGTAATAAACCATATAACCATGTAACTTATTCGCCTTATGAATAAACACTGTATAACAGTGGAATAGCTACTCAGCATTTTCTCTTGTTTTATATTTGCTTATTTCAAACTTGATAGAGAGAAACAAAACACTAAAAACTATTATTGCACTACACATTGTTTATTATAACATTTTTATAAAGAGGGTTTAACCTTTACATCATAAAAGGAACCTTCACAAGTTTGTAGTGTAATGCTTAGGTACAATCAAGTTGTAGTGTTGTTTGTAATTAATAATGATTAATCAACAGTTTTTAATGGTTTCAATTCTTCCTTACTGTTTTGTAATTTAGTATCTGGTTTTCCTTGATTTAAACAAGGTAACATTACGAGACCTCATAAACTCAAACAGAAACTCATCTTGGCTTGAAGTATTTATAGCTGTGATTTAATCAAATGTTTATTTTATGTTTATTACAATGAAACAATCAGTTATGGTATTATGTAATGAAGTAGGAAATGTGGCAATATACTACTAATCCATACTAATAACTTACAAATGTCTGTTTGATTGTTTATTTACTTCACGCCAAGTGGCTGAACTGGTTTAAAACAAATTTTGCACATAGATTACTACCAATGTTTCTGTGGAAAGACAGACGAATAACGGGGGATGTCGCGGGCAGGAACTACTTATAAATAGAATGACGAATTCAGATTAACACAAATGCCATAAGCACTGCAAAATATTCATTTGCACTACTTTAAATAAATTTAATAGTTCTATGTGGATAACCAGCCTTTTTTTAAATTACCTAGCATATATAAAGAAAAGAGATGAGATACCTACACTCTACCATAGCTTAGTCAAATGCTGATCATGTATCACACTCGCTCAAGACTGGTACTTATTATAATTTATTTACCTGACCTTACTTCCCCCATGTCAAATTGTGTGTTGGCATGTCACCTTATTTAGACAGACCCGAGTTATTTACATTATTTTTTTATTTTATTTACATCCATGATACCAGATATTTCCGCACGTAAAGCAGGTATGTACTATATTCAAGTGTAATGTATGTATGACATTGTGACAGCTCACGGCTGGGCGTCGGGATGGCGAGCATGAGCTCCACGCTCGTCGAGACCGTCTCCATCAACTACGAAGACTTTAACGAGAGCTTCCTCACATGCGGCACGTGTTTATGTTAGTACACTGCTCATTTAACTTCTGGGGTGGACGCGCATTGGTAGACCAAGTCGTGGGAACACTGGACGCAATTTGCAATCAAGTCATCATCATCATCATCATCATCAACAGCCTGAAGACGTCCACTGCTGAACATAGGCCTCCCCCCGGGAGCGCCACTTAGAGCGGCTGTTCGCCTCCTGCATCCATCGGCTCCCCGCGGCTTTCACCAGGTCGTCGGTCCACCTAGTGGGGGGCCGGCCTACGCTGCGTCTTCCAGTTCGTGGTCGCCACTCTAGAACCTTTCTTCCCCATCGGTTGTCAGTTCTACGTTGCAATCAAGTGCTTGTGGCCAAACCTTTAAAAATGTTTGAATAATATCATAATTTTTACTTAGGCGTAATAAATTCATATTACACGTTTTAATAGGTTTGCATTACCTAAAATGAGCTGTAGACTTTGCAGCTAGTGGTTTTGGACTTGGTCTACAATCTATTTACATAGTGCGCGATTACCCTAATTATTACATATTCATGTACATCAACCATGTGCACGTCGTTTTGTCACATAATTAATTCATGTTTTCGAAACTTTTGAAGTGTCTTGAATCGGTGCTCAAGAAAGAAGAAATCAAGAATGGTATGTACCATTCACAGATTGATCATTATTTGAATGAAATTTTGCCTTGAACACCGATTCATAACTGAGCGTAGTTCTGTAATACGGGCCTGTGTTCATCCCTTTAAAAAGTTATTCAATAAATGTACTGCAAATACACAAGTTATCAGAATCTGAACACGACACCAAAAATACGAATGACCAGTTAACTAACATCCTAAATACCTATAAAATTTTATTAAGGAAGCTGTACTATTTCCAGGCACATACGATGGAGGCGAGCACACGCCGAAGCTACTGCCATGTTCACACACAGTTTGCTTGCATTGCCTCACGCGAATAGCTGCCTCGCAAAACCGTAACGCTAACAGTTTCCGGTGTCCGATCTGCCGAGAACTCATCAACATACCTCGGGGAGGAGTAGCTGCTTTACCTCCCTCGTTTCTCGTCAACCAGCTGCTTGATTTAATGGCAAGGCAGCGTAGAGAAGTCATACCCCAGTGCAGCTCGCATCCCGGTCGAGAACTGTTGTTTTGCGAAACTTGCGATTGCGTATTCTGCCGGCATTGCGCCGACGGACCGCACAGCGACACACCCTGTGATCACACCGTTGTACCTTTCTCGATCGCTTTGAAAAGGATGTCAGAAATACTTCTGTACAGAGCGAACGAATGCCTTAGCAAGCTTGGGTCGGCAAGGGATGCCGTGGCCAGTGAATTGCGGAGACTTGAGAACGCTGCGACGGCAGCAGACGAAGCTATCGATCGACATTTCGCTGAATTGAAAGCGGCAATAGATAAACGACATAACGAGTTGAAATCCGCCGCAGCTGCTGCCGCGACACACAAGCGAAAGTTGCTGGAGGAGCAGCTGAAGTTGATTGACGCCGAAAAAGCCAAAGTGAGTGTTTATGCAAATCTTTTACTATTGTTTTGTGACAAGTTGCCACAATCAGTAAAAGTTAAGCGTCTCACGTTCTTATAGCTTGTAATTTGCGATTCTCTGATAGATTTTCGCACGATTTCTCATTGTAATTTGAACACAGTCAATATTAATATGTGTTAATATTTTGAAGCAAAATTTTGCTAGCGTTCATTTAATGAAAGAGTCTCATAAGATATCGGTATTTCATTCGCCGTTAAATAACTTTTCTTTCTATGATTTCCAGGTGGAAGCAGAATGCTCAGGTCTCCAACAGCAAGTGGAAGTTCGTGAAGTGAGCAGTCGGGCGGCTGCATTGGGCGCTAGACTGGGTGACGCGGCTGCACTGGCAGAGCCTCGGGAGAACGCCTTCTTAGCTGTTGACTTCGCACACAACGACGCTCAGGAACGGTTTATCGAAGCGCTGGAGGCTTTGGGACGAGTTCGGACTAGTACAACCTTCCCGGGGCTTTGCACATTGTCTTTAGGTTAGTGAAACTGTAAAAGCTAGTCTTTTATAATGTAAAGATTAATTGATTGGGCTTTTCATTTAAACAATAGCTCAGACAACTCCCAAAAAGAAAAAGCAAGCTGAAATCTCTCTCTCTTATAGTACCTGTTACAAGTACTTTGAGTCAACATTGTATGTAGCTCAGGGTGGTTATTCTCTATGGAAACACAGATTCCACACGATACGAAACCACGTCGTTATGGTGTCTTGTTCAAATCGTGTCACAGCGTTAGATATATCTTCACTTTGTATTAAAGTTATCTTTATTTTGAATAAAATATATTGACAAGTGGTTATATCATTTGATGTGTTGTTGTTTCGGAACGCATCTCGGTAAAACATGTGAATTTTGACAGTTCAAATCGCGCCAATTCCAAATTCATTTCGCGCGGTTTGGTTTTCGTTTCATAAAGAATAGACTTTTGCAGTTTTCTTATGTAAGACAGAAATTCGCGTGGTTTCGACGTAAGGAATCGATACGGAATAAAGGCCCAGGATCGAAACTTGAAAGTGCTGCTGGTAGATTTTTTTTTTTATAACTGATTGAGCCCGCTTTGATCGCAATCTGATGGAAAGTGACGATGCGATTTACGATGGCACAAGTCAGAAATGCTTGAAAATAAGTTGTTTTTTTCTTTTTTGTAATTTCAGAATCGGCTTGCGTGTGCGGCTTAGAGACGGTAGTAATGTTACACACGGTAGACTACCACGGTGAAGCGCGCAGCACCGGCGGCGATCCCGTCACGGCGGCCGCTACTATCGACGACTCTCCTTTACCGTGCACTGTTACTGATCTGGATACTGGACTATACAGGTTTTTTATCAGCTGTTAATTGTATGATTGAATATCATCATCATGATAATCAACAGCCTAAAGACGGCCACTGCTGATAGGCGCCACAGAGCGCTACTTTGAGCGGCTGCTCGCCTCCTGCATCCATCGGCTCCCCGCTGTTTTCTACAGATCGTTGATCTACCTAGATTTGATTGAATAAGGTGTTCTCAAGATTACGATTCAGAAAAGTAGGTCTCCGATTGTGTCCAAAATCTTAAATCTAGTGTAGGCAAAAAACGAATATTTTCTGTTCCTTTTTAAATGTTTTTGAATTTTCTCTCGTTCTATAGTGTTTAATATTGCACCGTCTCTGTAACGCTCAGTAACGAATCGGGTTTTCATTCATAATGTGAGTGTTTTGTGACTGAAATATTAGCACCTGTCGAGTCGTTCTGTAGGCTAGCACGAATCTTTACGCGAAAAGAAGTGTAACGTTAACGTAAGTCAGTTGTATGGGACGCTGATCAAATGCCACTTACGTTAACGTAACACTTACTTTTGCGTAAAGATTCGTGCTAGGTCTACTGTAATACGATCATTAAGATATCCATGCATGTACGTTTCAGAATGCAGACACAACGAACTTTTAACACTTAAACCTACTTTGGATCGTTTCAGAATTTCAATGCGTCCATGGACGGCGGGCTCGATCACAGTTCGCGTGCTAGTATTTTCCCGCGCGGTCCGGGATTCCCCCATGCGGGTGTGCGCGGCACAGCAACACGCGCCGCTTCTAGTGTGGGGCTCGCGAGGCACAGGGAAGGAACAGCTGAGCCAACCTGTCGCCGTCGCCAGGTAGGGACACACCACAGACATAAAATTAGTACCCATATACTGGTACTTTTACTACTAGGACCCTAGACTTTTACTAGGACCCTTGCAAGGGTGCAGGGAAAGACCAGCTGAGCCAACCTGTCGCCGTCGCCAGGTAGAGGCAAACCACAGATATTATAAAACTAGTACCTATATACTAGGATTTTTACTACTAGATTCGTAGACTTTACTAGGACCCTTGCAAGGGTGCAGGGAAAGACCAGCCGAGCCAACCTGTTGCCGTCGCCAGGTAGAGGCACACCACAGATATTATAAAACTAGTACCCTTATACTATGAGTTTCAATACTAGGACTCTAGACTTTACTAGGACCCTAGACTTTACTAGGACCCTAGACTTTACTAGTTCTCTAAACTTTACTAGGACTCTAGACTACTACGACCCTAGACTTTTACTAGGACTTTATACTTTACATGGACACTTGTGAGGGTGCAGGGAAAGACCAGCTGAGCCAACCTGTTGCCGTCGCCAGGTAGTGACATATTTTTTACTGTTTGTTAGCTAAGCTTGCGTTTAACTACTAGGATACATTTCACGGACGCTATTAAGTTTGAATCTCATCTACGAGTTTATTCAAAGGTCATTACTGCATTCGCTATAGAGTATATACTATATCGTAAAATATTTTTATCAAAATAGGCTAGCCCGCTACATTCTAATTGCTCAAAATGGTCTCGTCGCCCGCAAAAGGCGATCTCAGATGGTTTTAAACGAAGGTTTCTGATCTTTCTTTGATCTAATTTAAAAGTTACTTTTGTAACTGAGAAAAAGCACAAGATGAACTTCGGCTTGTAATTTCGATGCTTTTATTTTAAATCTATATTTTTTGTTTTACAGATGTCCAAAACGACGTGAAATATACGTGCTGGATGCGGGTAACTCCAGAGTCAAGGTGCTGGATGATGAAACTTTTGCATTTAAAACTCATATTGTTAATGAAGGTAAGGGAATATGACATGTAGGCTTACATAGAACCGCCTTTTATAAAAACAACCCTAAATAAAATAAAATAAATAAATAAATATGTGTGGACATTTCACGCATATTTATTTTAAACATTTCATACCCTGACGGCATTCCATTTTATTTATGTAGGTACATGTGATCAACTTACCAAGTTATCAAGTCGAAAACACAGATCAATTCTGAACTAGAAGATGTACTATTATATCAGATTTTACATTACATACACTCTATCTCCAGTTTGAACCAGGCAGGCCACATCGCTCGTAGAACTGACAACCGATGGGGAAGAAAGGTTCTCGAGTGGCGACCACGAACCGGAAGGCGCAGCGTAGGCCGGCCCCCCACTAGGTGGACCGACGACCTGTGGGGTGATTACGTAACTTTGACAGCAATGCAACAGGAGAAATTTCATTCCGAATATGAAAATTTTCATAGTAACTATGCACATAAACTGCGTATTGAAACTGTCAAATCCATACATTTTTGTCTTTCTATTGGTTGCAATCAAGTTACATAATCGCCTAGCTGGTGAAAGCCGCGGGGAGCCGATGGATGCAGGAAGCGAGCAGCCGCTCTAAGTGGCGCTCCTGGGGGGAGGCCTATTTTCAGCAGTAAACGTCTTCAGGCTGTTAATGATGATGATGATGCTCCATCGTCGACCGCGTCATCACTTACCATCAGATGAAACCGTGGTCAAATGTTAACCTATCATTGATAAAAAAAAATGTTGATGAAACCCGATTGACTTCGTGGAAGCTGTGGAAGTTCATCTCAAGCACCTCGAAACTAATTTTTTCTCTAGCTCCGTGATCTCAACTAAAACATACATTTTAAAATAATCGAAGTACTCACATAGATTATAAAGTAACAGAAACAAAACATGTTTCAGGTTTAGCGGGTCGCAGTTGTACGGGGATCGCGGTGACTGCGGAAGGGGTTGTACTAGTCAATTGGCGGACCAGAACTCTCACAGAGGTGTAATATTAAAAAAACCACGTCGCACCGTCTATCGGACTGTAGTAGCTTGGAAATGTCACCATCAACAGCCTGAAGACTTCCACTGCTGGGCGTAGGCCTCCTCCAGAGAGCGCCACTTTGAGCGGCTGCTCGTCTCCTGCATCCATCGACTCGTTCGTCTTACCAGATCGTCGGTCCGCTTAATGAGGGGCCGGCCTATGCTGCGTCTTCCGCTTCGTAGTCTCCACTCGAGAACCTTTCTTCCCCATCGGTATCAGACTAGTAACTTGCAAATGTAAATGTTATACTAATAACGGCACTCTCACGGTTGGACACTTCTTGCAGACGTTTTCTTGCTTGTAAATGCGGCGTTACAGTGGTGAAGTGAGAGAAAATATTTTGTTTATCCTTTATAGGCAAAGCATTTGACCACTGTCTCACCTGGGCGGTTATTCTCTATGGAAACACAGATTCCACACGATACGAAACCACGTCGTTATCGTGTCGTGTTCAAATCGTGTCACAGCGTATATACCTTCACTTTACATTAAAGTTATCTTTATTTTGAATAAAATATATTGACATTGACATAAGTGGTCATATATTTTGATGTGTTGATGTTTCGGAACGCGTCTCGGTAAAACATACGATTTTTTACAGTTCAAATCACGCCAATTGCAAATTCTTTTCGCGCGGTTTTGTTTTTGTTTCACAGAGAATACAGTTTCGCAGATTTCTTATGTAAGACAAGGATTTCGCGTGGTTTCGAAGTAAGGAACCGATACGGAATAATGGCCCTGATGGAAAGTGAGTCTACGATGGAACATACTTGCCTAAAAGATATCTGTTCACTCTAGACTTGAAGACTCCCATAGTTAGCTAACAAGGAAACAAGGAGGCCGGCAAGGTGTTCCACTTATTGGCTGTTCGCACTATAAAGTGCATAGCACAACGCTTTTTTTTTTCTTCTTATATTTTGGCTCCACACATCGTGTATTTAGCCAGTGTCAAGTATTGTAATTTTTCATCGTTAAAGAATATATCATGTAAAGTCTAGTCTTAGTCATAGTCATAGTCCAGTCTTAAGTCAGGTAGTCGTAGTCCAGTCTAAGTCATTCTCTAGTAAAGTGGTGGCAACTTTACTAGAAGCTTCTATGGAATTTTGGAAGCAACACGAAAACTCACGTTTCACCACATCATATCACTTGCCCACACTCATGCTCGTAATTCAGCACTTAATGCGTAAAACGCCACCAATTTTAAACATTAATACTGGAAAAAGCACAAGTTTTGAGAAATAATACAATGCAACGACGTGAACATTTCCGCGTTCTCGCCAAAAACCGAGCACAACGCCTAACAATGTTATGTTTCAGGTGAACATAGATGGCACGACTCTCCGTACAATAAGGTCGGAGCGCCTGGTCGAACCTGTGTGCGTGGCGGCCGACGTCGCGCGACATCGGCTCGCTGTCGCCGACAACGGCGCTAGGACTGTGTTCGTGTTCGACAAGCATGGCAACATTGAGAGAGAGGTTAGTACCAGCAAACTATCATCATCAGCCTGAAGATGTCCACTGCTGAACATAGGCCTCCTCCAAAGAGCGCCACTTTGAGCGGCCACTCGCCTCCTGCATCCATCGGCTGCCCGCGGTTTTCAACAGATTGGGGGGCCGGCCTACGCTGCGTCTTCCGGTTCGTGGTCGAGAACCTTTCTTCCCCATCGGTTGTTAATTGACTAGAGGCTCTTAGATTACTATTAATATACTTTAATTGTTTTTGGCAACAGGTTAGTCTCATTTTCTGTGTGGTAATCGATCTCTTGCTTAGCTGGTTATAAAAATTTTTGGAACATGATCCGTATAATGCTAATATTAGCCAGTTCCCAATCAAATATTTGGCTTTCTACTAATACTTAGACGCCCCACGGAAGTGGCTCATCAAAGCCGTTTTCTTGTAGAACTTTTAATTTCCCCGAGAAGAAATGTCCACATTTTAGCCTCGGTAGTAGTCTTCACCTAAAATGTTAATTTATTTTTAACAGATCGGTAACGGGGATCTCGGGATGGTTGGTGGGCTGGCTCTCTCCGAAGACTTGATAGTCATAGCAGATGTAGCAGTCAGGGTGTATGACTCCGAGGGAAATCTGCAGAGTACGCTTGCACCAGTGCCTAAAGGTTAGTGCAATAATTTAGAAAAGAAATGTAACTACATAAAATAACATGACACCTGGTTTTGAGAGGGTCTAATTCGGTTTTTTTTTATCATAGATAGGCTAATTTTTTTGGTAAGTGACGATGCGGTCGACTATGGAGCATGCTTACCTAGAAGATACCTTTTCACTCTAGGTTTGAAAACTCCCAGATACTTATCACGAAACAATGACGAAGCACGCGTTGCATGAGCTGTAGGAATCGACATTTCTTTTTCTCTTGTGAAACGTTTGACCAATGAAAACGTAGAAGGTTAATGTTAATGACGCGATCCCCGTGTTCGTTCATTGGTCAAACTCTTTCTCGAGATAAATGATATGTTTATTACAGCTCATTCTTAGGCCCGGTTTCCACCAAAGCGGAGAGGAGAGGAGATGTGATCTGTGCGTAGCAGAGATTTGAGCTGTGTTGTCTACGAAAGGAAGACGTCATTACGCCCACTCCCCGCCATCTGATTGGCTATTTAAAACAAATCTCTCGTCTCCGCTTTGGTGCTGTTGTGTATAGTTCGTCTAGGTAGGTACCACCGCTTTGCCAGTTATTCTGCCGTCAAGCAGTAGTGTGTATGCACTACTGTGTTCCGGTTTGAAGGGCATGGTAGCTAGTGAAATTACTGGGCAAATAACCGGTTTACACAGTGTAGTAATCTGATTACTAGACTGTGATGTCTTAGGGTGACGTGCGCAACGCAGTGTCACGCGAAAGAATGGAACACATTACCAGCGTCTTTGTTTCCCGATAAGTACAATCTGGAGCTCTTCGCGAGTGAATAGGTATCTTTTAGGCAAGCATGTACCACCCTAGACCGCATCGTGACTTTCCATCAGGTGAGATTGCGGCCAAATGCGGGCCTATACGGTTATAAAAAAAAAAACTTTATTTTAAGCCCAGATAATATAATACCTACAGTACAGATGCCTCATCCTATACAACGGAATAACGCGGGCTATTTTACGAATTATTTTATTTCTGCATAACGCAAGATTATCAAGCGACATTTATTGCGTGTTGGCGAAGTATTGTGCCAATTAAATACATTGGACATTAACTAGTATCTCTCTAGACACGATTACTACATTTTTTTCAAGTTCGAGCTATTTTTCATTTGTACCTGATGGGACCCCATGATTTTAAAGTTCCGAGTGACTCAGCAACTTTTATGAGCGGCCGCGTCGCTTAACATCAGGGAACGAATAGATCGTCACATTCACTCCCAAACAAAAATATCTACCCTTGCTGGTAAGGTGTTTCGTTGATGTCCGAATTATAAATGAGGAATCAAAATGCTAATATTAAATAACAGTAATCCTATAAACGTTATAACAACAGGCGAATTCCAGGTCGCGGTGGATACGGTGGGATAGCTTTAGAAGACTCTGAAGCAGGTTATCGCATTGTTTGCGCTCGTTCAGTCCGCGGGCGGCCCGCCATAGTGGTGTTGGAGTGTGGCGCGGGCGGCGCGCTCCTGGCGGCGTGCGAGCTCGCGGACAAACGGCCGCGGCGAGTCGCCGGCCTCGCCTTGCTACCCAACAATAGGGTGCTGCTGGCAGACTTGGCGGGAGACTGCTTGAGACTGCACACTTATTGGTGAATGGTGAGTATTTTGCCTTTTTTTATGTATCTAATTATTGTATGAAATCTGGTTTCCATAGTGCAAACTATGCCTAGTTTGGGACTAGATGGCGCTGTGTGACTTGTCCACACATTTTTTTTTATGTAATGAGTGGCAAACAAGCAGGCGGCCCACCTGATGGTAAGTGGTCACCGCCGCCTATGGACATCTGCAACACCAAGGGCATTGCCGGTGCGTTGCCTACCCTTAGAGAAGACTCTTTTAACACTTTTCTTGAAGCTCCCCATACTGTAGTTATGCGGAATATTTATTGATTATTTGTTTATTTATGCCGGTGTTGGGTAGTCCATCGGTCTATAACATGATTGAATTTTAGTAGATTACAGAATTCACGCAAAATAATGTAGTTTATTACAGAATGTATGAACCTTATGTGGTTATATAGGTTGAGATCAGCCGTTTAGAAATTTGGGATAGAGTAGAGTTGTTTAGGCTTGAAATAAAATCATGTCTACTAAAATAATTGTTTGTATGCTCATTGTTATTATTCATATTAGCGACAGATTGCTTGAAACTACACACCTATTTGTTGAATGGTTGAGGTTAAATAAACGGGGGCTCGGAATAGCAACAGGATTGGATTTGGAACAGGTGTTATCGTTTTGGCTAGAAATTACTACAACTGTAATGGGCGGCCGTGTCGCTTAACATCAGGTGAACGACTAGATCGTCACGTCATTCATACACATAAAAAAAATGGAAATTTCAGTATATTTTGTGTATTTATGTTTTTGTATTTTACTCATTATCAGTACGTAATATCAATTTTCAGATGGGAAGTAAACGAGCGGGATTGTCGAAGAGTTACGCCGCGGCGTAAAGGAATTTCATGCTAGTCCAATATGTAACGAAAGAACGAAACGTTGGCCATATTCGCGAGCGAGAGCACTTGCACCAAAGTCTTTAGTCGGCCGTCGGCCCACTACCTAACTATAAGGTATCGCTTAGTACTTACAGTATTTATTTCGTATTAAGTTTTAATTAGGCTATGTGATTTTTATCCTTTTTTAGCGTCGATTATTTCGGCATTTTGACAATCGTGACTGATTTTTTTTGTGTTTTTCTTCCTTGAGCTTTATTTCGTGTAGCAACACCGACTGTGTTGTAGTCAATCTTTACAAATAAGGTTGAAATTCGCTTATTATTAAGTTTTTGTATCCAAAAGTACTACCGGCATGGCTTAAGGGATATTACATTTGGCTTAATTCAGCGAGGTTAAATGGCTAATTCGATATACATCGCTGGTTGGCAGTAAGGGTATTGGATGGAAGTAACACCAAGCCAGCAATGTATATTGATTTAGTCTGTCAAATCCAGCCAAATGTAAAAGGCCAGACTGCAATTCTTATTTCGTGTCTTTTTTTATTTAAGTACGATTTGAAACTTTGCCAGCCGTAGTTGTGTTGTTTTTGGCTATATTTGCTATTGGCATTTAAATTATTGAACGGTGTCTCAAATGGTCATGCTTAAACTAGTCTTATGAAGAACGCATTTATTACGTAAACTAATCACGATTATTAACACGGTGTGAAATAAGATAAATGTAAACAAGTTTAAGACTCTGTGACAATATTTAAAAATTATATCAATTTATTGAATTGTCGTCATCGTTATAAAAATGCTTTTTCATATCAAATCAAAATTATCCTATTAATTTTACCATATTGTGTAAGTAAAACTCGATCATCTAACATAACTCCATTTATAGCTATAGCTAGCGATTTAAAAGTAACGCTTCTATCGGAAGCTGAAAATTATAGCTTTCTCACTCTATTGAAGTGCATCAAGTGTAGGAGTGAGAAGACAATAAACACAGCTTTTTTAGAAGCCAGTACTATGAACAAATTATCATCTCACATTTAGTCACTCACGTATTTTACTTTTCATATGAATTGCTCAAGAACTTTCGCTCCATATCGCATGAATCAAGTAAATGTTAGAACTTAGATGACAACAAACACTCACTGACAAACATTGACAAGTATAATCAAAATATTATCAATACGTATAAAAACGAAAACACCAATATGTATAAAGATGATCAAGACAATTGATCATACAAAACAACTGCGATAAAGAAGCTATCACTAAGCACTTTCATGTCATTCATCAAATATCATGAATTCAAACCGAATTATTTTTAAAGAAAAGTTAAGCTATCTTTTTAAAGCCGCCTAAACATAATTTTTCTACCATAAAATTATTGTTAACCCGAATTTTGTTTAGTTTTAAGATCCGAGTATATTTTTATTCCATGAACATTGAATCTCGATTATGCCTAGTTTGTGACCTGTACATTGTGTCTATATTAGTAGCTGACGTTGAACACATTTACAGTTTAGCCACAAAATCTAAATTGGTAATTATTTAAAGGTGCATAACCATGTAAAAATATTGAATAGGTTTAGTGTACATTCAGAATCCCTCCATTATTTACTAATAACCCTTCTTTACAGCATATAAATAAAATATATAAAATATTACACACAACTACTCAATAGATTAAAAAACAATATAATTTTTGAACAAATACGATTAACTACTCAACTGCACTTTAGTTCTCTGTCACCACAACTCGCATGAAATCACCTTCTATACAAATCATGTTTTTTATTTTGGTATAATGTACTTCTTGCACTCGGCAACCTACGTCAGCCATGTACACACAAATTACATTTAATACTTAAGATTGTTCAATCGAAAAAGAGCTTGAATAGCTGTCGTGTGTAGAGAAGACACGTTAGAAGTTGCTAGAATTCAGTAGTTATTAAAGAATTTAACAATGTAAGTCGTTCTGACCTGATTCAATCGTTGGAAGTAGCAATAGAAGTAAGATTTTCAATTATATTAATGCTGTTTATAGTTGGGATCTGTTACAATTGGAATACATACTTTCTTTTGTTATTTAGAGGACAAAATGTAGTTGAGAAGCTCAATAACAAATGTACGGAATGAATGTGTCAATGTGGAATTGTAATTCTAAACGCGCTAAACAATCTCTTCAGATAACATTCTATCTACAAATTATACTGGACAATCAAACCCAAGATTTCATTGAACGATGCTATTTACAACAGTAACTAATAATGTGTCCATTTCTTGTATATCAGACTGCGTCAGCGACTTCTGTAATAGAAAATTGAACCGCCAATTTTAACAGATTCTGAAACTAATTTAATTGCAGTATACCTTAATACCATCCTGGTTTTATGAATAAATTATATGCGAGACATAATATTATGTTGGGCCTTTAGATCGTGGTTGCGTATGTCTGGCCAACATAGACTGCAGCCGCTATAAGCTTGTGCTATATGTTGGGTGTTTGCGTTGGCCAAGGGTCTCCCACCTTGTGAACCCAACATTAGTGTGGCTTGTAATGTAATACATTTTCAGTACGTTGCTAATATGTTGCAAGAAGATAGTAAGAAGCGCCCGTTACAACCGCTTGAGCGTTATGATTCAGATCAAACCAAAATTTTAGAGTTGATACTATAAATCTGTTATAATCTGTACTCATGTTTCTCCGTATTATCTATTTATATGTATAATGTTGAAAATATGTTATAATATAGTAAGTTAAGTAACATTATCATAATAAACATGTCAATAGTGACTGAATGTATTGGCAGTGATGTATCAAGATAAGTGCTAGTCTGGTGATGGGATCAACGAGAGTAAAACATGTGCACCAGAAAAAATACCAGTTGAAAATTCACAACCTTTTTATTATTTTCTCTTACTCTTATTTACTCTGGTATATATTTCAAACTATAAGTGTGACTGAGAAAGCAATAAAATTGGCGTATTTTTCAGGTGTTTCCCGTATTATAATAACAGCTGGTTGAATACACAATTTGCACGTGCCTTTAACATAGGCCGCAATAAAACAGATAATGAATCTTAATCATTAATATTAAAAAACCTATTATACTTTAGTACAATCAATATGGAATGATTAAATGACCTGTTAAAATATAATAAGTTACATTACAAGGTGCTATCTTACATGCCGTATGGATTGACAACACAGAATAGCTTTATATAATCCGACAGCCTCCGTGGTGTGGTGGTTGTGCAGGTCGGCTCAGAACCCGGAGGGGGCGGGTTCGATTCCCGCGACAGGACAAGTATTTGTGCACAGAAAAAAGTACAAATACTTGTTCTGTGCCTGGGTGTTGTGGGACCATGGTCCTCGTAGTTCCTAGGTCCCTAGATACAGGGCATCCTAGTTAGGGTCCAGGATCTATGTATGTGATCGTTGGGCGTTTTAATAATTTTTTAACTTACGTCTTTGTAGTGTTATTATCGTTATCAGCTATGAGCGTAACGCGTTGAACGTAAACATTTTCGAAGCCTTGAACCACAACATTACAAGTTCAGTGCCACGGAATCACGTAAATAAATACGGCAAACTGGCAAACGTACTGGCGTGGCTCTACTCTATATACCAGTGTCCTGCCTGCATCTACTCACGCAGTCAAATCATATCTTCGTTAAAAACCCGCATAAATAGTATCTGGAAAGTCTCATAGATTTGATTTCCTTGCCAAAACTAATTGACTAGAAAAGGGCGAAGAGAATACAGATTTCCGAAAATAGGCGCATATTATACTTATCGAATGAACACTAATTTTATTGGGGCTTTATTCAAAATTTAGCTCCATGACGCGAAGTTTTTCATTTCTTGGCTTCATGTGAGTTAGTCCGGCAGGATCAAGTTTTTTGGCCCCAATCCAGTGAAGGTTTTTCGTTCGAGCAGTTCTGTGTATGACTAAATTATAAAAACTAAATTTTCCTCTTTATTTTATATTACCATAAATTGTGTGACATTGTAAATGTTTTTGCCATCGTGACCCATGACTTATAGCTATAATGACGTCAATAGTATTAGAATCATAATAGCATACTAATGGGGTTTCCGTCTAAATGCGAATTTACTTTTGACGCAGAAAATGTGTACACCCAGCTGTTGAACTGATAAACCCTATCTGTTAAATTGTAATGATTGTATAAATTGATTATAACCTGTTATATTAGTTGTCTGTGTATTATTGTACTCAAAATAACGCCTGAATATTTTAGAGCATGGACGATTCATCCGTCTATTAAGTAAATTATTATTGTTTAAAAGTATTTTAAGTTCCTGTTATATCTTTTAACAGAAAAACTAACATTTGATTGTTATGTATTTGATTAGTTGTAAAGTCTTAAGCCCACCTTCGTAAGAAATGTTCCCAACCTATGGTATTAAAATCAAAATTATAACAGATAAAGATAGATAAAGATATTTTAGATCGATTTTAGCAGTCCGTAAAGTTCAGTCGTCTATGAAGTATGTTCCGTCAATGCACCGTAAGTACTGGCTATACTATTGCATACAGTATTAAATTGAATACGCCTACTATGAAAAAATCCTTATTTATCATGAGTGTCGAAAATGGTTATTTTAGAGTCGACACTCTAAAATACCTTTATATTTTGGATAAACAATGTTATGTTGATGCTACACAATTTGCCTTTTTCTATAAAACTGGTTATTTTCCATACACTTAATAAAAATAATGTTTGTAATAGATATGCCTAGTTATACCTCAAAGAATGTCACAAACTTTCTTAGCGCCACTGCCTCATAATTTTTCGCGTAGTAAACATATTGCAGATCCAGCAACTAAGGTGAAAAAAATGCTTGTCATCTTTTACTCTGTTGTTCTACTTTTTGTTATCTATATATTCGCCACTACTGCACATAGTTTAGCGTTATTAGTTACTAGCTGACCCGCCCCGGCTTCGCATGGGTAATTAGTTTTATGTCTTATCTCTGTTTATGGGTAAGAGAGGAGGGAAAGGTAAAAAAATAGGGAAAAAGGATGAATGGATGGGACGGCGAAGAAGGAAAGGCATAGAAGGTGTAGAAGGGAGGCAGGCTGGGCCTGCCTTCTATTGCTGTCCCATCCATTCATGCTTTTCTCCTATTTTTTTACCTTTCTCTTCTATCTTCCCTTCGGCAGGGTGAGTATAATTTTTTTGTATTTTTTTTATTTGTTTTTTATATTAAAATTATATTAAAAAACAAATATAATAAATAATATGCCAACAAAAACCTTGAATTAAAATTACATGCTTATTGCTTGGGCAACCCGCACTTGGCCGTTTTAGAAAACAAAAACTATACTAAATGTTATTATGCATAATCAGCTGTTGGTTATCCAACCAAATTTCGGCTAATTCCGTTCAGTAGTTCCAGCGTGATGCGTGTTCAAAGGTACAGACAGACAGACAGACAAAACATTCAAAAAAAATCTTTAAATTTTAATATCGACTTAGAAGAGAAAAGCAGTCAAGATTTTCAAAAATATTCAATGTACAGATTTTGCCCAGTTACAGTTTTATTATATGTATTGATTTTACACAGTTCTTTAAGTCTTAAAGAATAATTAAAAATTTGATGGAAATCAAAAATATTCTTTACTTGGCAAGGTATATATGTCGCTATGAATGTTGCAATGCCTTACACACTCTTGTTCGTAAAAGTCAAACTTCACTGATTGATTTATAATTTTATATGAATGACATACATACGAGTATATCTTTTACTTCTTGGTGGGTCTGCAAATGAAACTATTATACGTTGTATATCATGTTTTGTACCTTGTGCCGAACGTTGACACCCTTAATTTTTACTCTGCATTTATAGAAAACTAAAATGTTGCCATTGAGCGTATTTTTCAGATTAGAAATTAGTCTTGTGACAAAATTCATATTTATCAATTCTATATTATAAGTATCCCTTTCTAAGTATCTCCAAATTATTCACTAGTTAATTCAGAAAATATTTTTATAATACAGTTATAACAGCAAATTGGTACAAAAACATAATTATTTACTAATTAATGTCTGTCATTTGCATTATTAGATGTGCAATAAAAAATTAATAGTTTAAGAGTTTCTACATAAAAAATCAAATCTATTTTGGCATCGTATCTATTTTTGACAAATGTATGGAATTGATCAGATGCATTCATACTCGTGGAGCTAAAGTATATTTATATATCAAAAGCTGTGAAACTGTACTTAAAAATTGTAATCACAGAGTACCTAATCTCAGTGTAATGTCAATGAAAGCCATTTTTGGGCGATACACAATAAAGCTAAAATATTCAATGTTCTTTGTTTGATTTTACCTATTATAAAAAAATCCCAACTTTCCACCAAATATCACAACCGGTAGATCTAAGCGAATGTTTTCTACTTATCCCAACCAGTAGGGATCTAGGGAAAAATGTGCCAGGCGAAACCTTTCAGAATACAGCGATCTTTTTTTGTTATACCATGGGGCCCCATCAGGTACAAACGAAAAATAGCCCGAACTTGAAAAGAATGTAGTAATCGTGTCTAGAGAGTTACTAGTTAATGTCCAGTGTATTGATTTGGCCCAATACTTCGCCAACACGCAATAAATGTTGCTTGCTAATCTTGCGTTATGCAGAAATATAATAATTCGTAAAATAGCCCGCGTTATTCCGTTGTATGGGATGAGGCATCTGTACTGTAGGTATTATATTATCTGGGGTTATACATAACTTTTCATCGAGTTAGACATTGCAAAGCGTTTCATTAGGATGGCAATTAACCTTCAGTCGATTCCCGACCCAAGTTCCAGGCATTTATAGAAGCTACATGTCAAAGAATGGATCAATAAAGGTTTCTAAATGTGAGGTTCGGTACAACACTCCAAAGCCTTGAAAACTGTTCTATAATTCACGACATTTCAGGTTGTTACAGTCCCACTATGAGTCTACTATAAACGGACTGAAGGCTGAACCGAATCGAATGCAGCTCCAGTAGTTCACACCGAGAATTCTAAGCTTTAGAATGGGATATTTACGTGGGCGTAGTAAAAAAAAACAATATTTCTCTGTAAATTAATTTTATTGGAAATAATTGTCACAAGGTCCACGAGTAATAGTTACTTTTTTCATTGGTGTCCTTTGTCTTTGTGTATGATTATTTTATAAACTGAACGTTAATTACTAAACAATGCAAACAGATAAAATGCGTTTCTACTAAATTATAACTTTAATGCAAGTACTACACACTGGATAATTATATGCTTAAAATTAAACTAATGTATCCGGCTTGTACCTGGTGCAAAGGTTAGCCATGGCCATACAGCGCGGCAATGCAGCCAGTGTGATGGGCACCTTTGCACCTGGTACAATTAGGGGTGGGGTTATTCGAATAGGTGTTTTTTATATGTGTATTATTAGTATAATTTGACATGTAAATTTAGATTATTTATTTATCCAAATCACAATAAAAATAAAAATATAAAACTAGTGTATGCAACTTCGCGTTCAGAGTGTATCCGCCATTCGACATTTTCGGGGTTTGAGAGAGGAAATGCGTCCTTATTTGCCTTTCACTTTTGGACAAGTATTTGTGCACAGAAAAAAGTACAAATACTTGTTCTGTGCCTGGGTGTTGTGGGACCATGGTCCTCGTAGTTCCTAGGTCCCTAGATACAGGGCATCCTAGTTAGGGTCCAGGATCTATGTATGTGATCGTTGGGCGTTTTAATAATTTTTTAACTTACGTCTTTGTAGTGTTATTATCGTTATCAGCTATGAGCGTAACGCGTTGAACGTAAACATTTTCGAAGCCTTGAACCACAACATTACAAGTTCAGTGCCACGGAATCACGTAAATAAATACGGCAAACTGGCAAACGTACTGGCGTGGCTCTACTCTATATACCAGTGTCCTGCCTGCATCTACTCACGCAGTCAAATCATATCTTCGTTAAAAACCCGCATAAATAGTATCTGGAAAGTCTCATAGATTTGATTTCCTTGCCAAAACTAATTGACTAGAAAAGGGCGAAGAGAATACAGATTTCCGAAAATAGGCGCATATTATACTTATCGAATGAACACTAATTTTATTGGGGCTTTATTCAAAATTTAGCTCCATGACGCGAAGTTTTTCATTTCTTGGCTTCATGTGAGTTAGTCCGGCAGGATCAAGTTTTTTGGCCCCAATCCAGTGAAGGTTTTTCGTTCGAGCAGTTCTGTGTATGACTAAATTATAAAAACTAAATTTTCCTCTTTATTTTATATTACCATAAATTGTGTGACATTGTAAATGTTTTTGCCATCGTGACCCATGACTTATAGCTATAATGACGTCAATAGTATTAGAATCATAATAGCATACTAATGGGGTTTCCGTCTAAATGCGAATTTACTTTTGACGCAGAAAATGTGTACACCCAGCTGTTGAACTGATAAACCCTATCTGTTAAATTGTAATGATTGTATAAATTGATTATAACCTGTTATATTAGTTGTCTGTGTATTATTGTACTCAAAATAACGCCTGAATATTTTAGAGCATGGACGATTCATCCGTCTATTAAGTAAATTATTATTGTTTAAAAGTATTTTAAGTTCCTGTTATATCTTTTAACAGAAAAACTAACATTTGATTGTTATGTATTTGATTAGTTGTAAAGTCTTAAGCCCACCTTCGTAAGAAATGTTCCCAACCTATGGTATTAAAATCAAAATTATAACAGATAAAGATAGATAAAGATATTTTAGATCGATTTTAGCAGTCCGTAAAGTTCAGTCGTCTATGAAGTATGTTCCGTCAATGCACCGTAAGTACTGGCTATACTATTGCATACAGTATTAAATTGAATACGCCTACTATGAAAAAATCCTTATTTATCATGAGTGTCGAAAATGGTTATTTTAGAGTCGACACTCTAAAATACCTTTATATTTTGGATAAACAATGTTATGTTGATGCTACACAATTTGCCTTTTTCTATAAAACTGGTTATTTTCCATACACTTAATAAAAATAATGTTTGTAATAGATATGCCTAGTTATACCTCAAAGAATGTCACAAACTTTCTTAGCGCCACTGCCTCATAATTTTTCGCGTAGTAAACATATTGCAGATCCAGCAACTAAGGTGAAAAAAATGCTTGTCATCTTTTACTCTGTTGTTCTACTTTTTGTTATCTATATATTCGCCACTACTGCACATAGTTTAGCGTTATTAGTTACTAGCTGACCCGCCCCGGCTTCGCATGGGTAATTAGTTTTATGTCTTATCTCTGTTTATGGGTAAGAGAGGAGGGAAAGGTAAAAAAATAGGGAAAAAGGATGAATGGATGGGACGGCGAAGAAGGAAAGGCATAGAAGGTGTAGAAGGGAGGCAGGCTGGGCCTGCCTTCTATTGCTGTCCCATCCATTCATGCTTTTCTCCTATTTTTTTACCTTTCTCTTCTATCTTCCCTTCGGCAGGGTGAGTATAATTTTTTTGTATTTTTTTTATTTGTTTTTTATATTAAAATTATATTAAAAAACAAATATAATAAATAATATGCCAACAAAAACCTTGAATTAAAATTACATGCTTATTGCTTGGGCAACCCGCACTTGGCCGTTTTAGAAAACAAAAACTATACTAAATGTTATTATGCATAATCAGCTGTTGGTTATCCAACCAAATTTCGGCTAATTCCGTTCAGTAGTTCCAGCGTGATGCGTGTTCAAAGGTACAGACAGACAGACAGACAAAACATTCAAAAAAAATCTTTAAATTTTAATATCGACTTAGAAGAGAAAAGCAGTCAAGATTTTCAAAAATATTCAATGTACAGATTTTGCCCAGTTACAGTTTTATTATATGTATTGATTTTACACAGTTCTTTAAGTCTTAAAGAATAATTAAAAATTTGATGGAAATCAAAAATATTCTTTACTTGGCAAGGTATATATGTCGCTATGAATGTTGCAATGCCTTACACACTCTTGTTCGTAAAAGTCAAACTTCACTGATTGATTTATAATTTTATATGAATGACATACATACGAGTATATCTTTTACTTCTTGGTGGGTCTGCAAATGAAACTATTATACGTTGTATATCATGTTTTGTACCTTGTGCCGAACGTTGACACCCTTAATTTTTACTCTGCATTTATAGAAAACTAAAATGTTGCCATTGAGCGTATTTTTCAGATTAGAAATTAGTCTTGTGACAAAATTCATATTTATCAATTCTATATTATAAGTATCCCTTTCTAAGTATCTCCAAATTATTCACTAGTTAATTCAGAAAATATTTTTATAATACAGTTATAACAGCAAATTGGTACAAAAACATAATTATTTACTAATTAATGTCTGTCATTTGCATTATTAGATGTGCAATAAAAAATTAATAGTTTAAGAGTTTCTACATAAAAAATCAAATCTATTTTGGCATCGTATCTATTTTTGACAAATGTATGGAATTGATCAGATGCATTCATACTCGTGGAGCTAAAGTATATTTATATATCAAAAGCTGTGAAACTGTACTTAAAAATTGTAATCACAGAGTACCTAATCTCAGTGTAATGTCAATGAAAGCCATTTTTGGGCGATACACAATAAAGCTAAAATATTCAATGTTCTTTGTTTGATTTTACCTATTATAAAAAAATCCCAACTTTCCACCAAATATCACAACCGGTAGATCTAAGCGAATGTTTTCTACTTATCCCAACCAGTAGGGATCTAGGGAAAAATGTGCCAGGCGAAACCTTTCAGAATACAGCGATCTTTTTTTGTTATACCATGGGGCCCCATCAGGTACAAACGAAAAATAGCCCGAACTTGAAAAGAATGTAGTAATCGTGTCTAGAGAGTTACTAGTTAATGTCCAGTGTATTGATTTGGCCCAATACTTCGCCAACACGCAATAAATGTTGCTTGCTAATCTTGCGTTATGCAGAAATATAATAATTCGTAAAATAGCCCGCGTTATTCCGTTGTATGGGATGAGGCATCTGTACTGTAGGTATTATATTATCTGGGGTTATACATAACTTTTCATCGAGTTAGACATTGCAAAGCGTTTCATTAGGATGGCAATTAACCTTCAGTCGATTCCCGACCCAAGTTCCAGGCATTTATAGAAGCTACATGTCAAAGAATGGATCAATAAAGGTTTCTAAATGTGAGGTTCGGTACAACACTCCAAAGCCTTGAAAACTGTTCTATAATTCACGACATTTCAGGTTGTTACAGTCCCACTATGAGTCTACTATAAACGGACTGAAGGCTGAACCGAATCGAATGCAGCTCCAGTAGTTCACACCGAGAATTCTAAGCTTTAGAATGGGATATTTACGTGGGCGTAGTAAAAAAAAACAATATTTCTCTGTAAATTAATTTTATTGGAAATAATTGTCACAAGGTCCACGAGTAATAGTTACTTTTTTCATTGGTGTCCTTTGTCTTTGTGTATGATTATTTTATAAACTGAACGTTAATTACTAAACAATGCAAACAGATAAAATGCGTTTCTACTAAATTATAACTTTAATGCAAGTACTACACACTGGATAATTATATGCTTAAAATTAAACTAATGTATCCGGCTTGTACCTGGTGCAAAGGTTAGCCATGGCCATACAGCGCGGCAATGCAGCCAGTGTGATGGGCACCTTTGCACCTGGTACAATTAGGGGTGGGGTTATTCGAATAGGTGTTTTTTATATGTGTATTATTAGTATAATTTGACATGTAAATTTAGATTATTTATTTATCCAAATCACAATAAAAATAAAAATATAAAACTAGTGTATGCAACTTCGCGTTCAGAGTGTATCCGCCATTCGACATTTTCGGGGTTTGAGAGAGGAAATGCGTCCTTATTTGCCTTTCACTTTTTTATCTTTAGGTACTATAAGGTCAGAAAACCGACATCTAAAATAAAACTCCGTTATCATTTCAAGACCTATAAATATTGCCTTTTTATACCTATTAAAAAATGTGATGGTATCTCACAAAAACAATACATCATTGTAAACTCTTTCAATTCCATACAGTAGAAGAAGAAAAATGTAGGTAGTAAATTAACCATGAAAATAATATACCTACATGGTACCTATATAGGAACTCATAAAAGGACTAAGCGTTTATAAACCAGTCTGTTATTCAAAAAATAATAAGTAACCCAAAGTTCCAAGTTTCTATCAGATGAAAACATTGTTCCTTGGCGTTCGCGTAAATAGTTTTACATTACGTATTATTATTTAAACACTTAGGCCTTCGTTCTCTATATTCGAGTAAAGTTCCGAGTTGGCTAGCCACCACGTAATGTCACTTTTAACTGCAGTAACGAATTTCAGAATGTCCGAGTAGCACACACAGGACACATCAGCTGCCGATTAGTACGGCTAACCGACGGCTATAGCAAAACTTGTTGCAATCTCGCATGTGTTTGTAATTTATTATTATAGTTTGCATGCCACAAATACTGAGATCTACGGAACTGTAAACTACCAACCCTGTTGATTACTCCACTGCTATAAAAACATCGACTATTCCTGTTTCTATTTCGAGATCAGATAGTTATGAATATAGAAATCATTGTATTTAATTAGTAAAACAGTCCGCTCAGAACCGTGGAAAGCCGATGGATACTGGAGGCTAGCAGCCACTCAAAGTGATGCTCTTTGGAGGAGGCCTATGTTCAGCAGTGGACGTCTTCAGGCTGATGACTACTAAAAAGTTTTTGTCAATTATAATATGTTAAATACTTATATAATATTATGATATTTTTGTTTTGTTTTTTTTAATTATTATTATTGCGTCAAGATAAAACCATATTTCAGGTACCTATAGGTATTACTTATTACATTCCTCATTACATTAATTTAATTAGTTGATACCCTTTTTTGTAAAGGTAAATCCTTACCTACTTACTGTTTTTAGGTAGGGAATAAATACTCTTTGAAGGGCATCTACCGCACCGCAGCATATAGCTGGCACATAAACATGTCAAAAAAATAAAAAACGAACCCAAAATGGCGTCACTGACAGCAGGAGTGACTATTGAACGAACGAAATGAACAGTTGACGTTGCTACAGATCACCCTAAATTTTTACCCACTGAGTAGCTGATCGAAACTCTGTTTTCGTTCGTGAAACTGGGAAGAACTACTCGACGCCTTTACGTCCCGATCAGTATTACTCACTGGCCAGCCAACTCGGAACTTTACTCGGATATAGAGAACGAAGCCCTTAGGCAATAATATTTATAATAAAATACTTCATGAGCTTACAATTTTGGACCGAGATTTTGTCAATTTAGAGACCAAAATGGGTTAAAAATAGATTATAAAAAATATAATTACGTTAAAGTTAAGAAATAAATGCACTACACAGTTAACGAGAGTCAATGGGCTGGGTTCACGTCAATCTAGCACTTGACAAATATAGTGGAGGGCGGTGTCAGAGACAAGAGTCGGTGTTCTTTGATCTAACAAAGTATTGATTAAATCGATTATCCATACTTCAAAAGTACTAATACTATAAATTCGAAAGTAACTAACTCGACTGTTTGATGTTACTTTTCCAAGACTACATAGGCCCGATTTTGATGAAATTTGGTATTACAGTTTGAGCCAGTTCTCATGATACATAATTTTGCTCGCGATCAATTGCAGTTTTACCGAACGAACCGAACACAGCTGGTGCTCCACCTACTGTATCGAACAAGTACTAGTTTGACGGTAATAAAGCTCTATTTACCGAACTTAGAGAGTGTTTCCTTGCATTCCTGTATGTTTTTATTGAGGCGTTCCACAGTGGCCGATGTTTGCTTGGTGGCGAGCAATCTGTTGCAACTCGCTATGGTGGTGAAGTATCCGCAGACATTGTGGAGGACCCTTATCACCCGCTCTCCGCATACAAACAAGTATTTTCCGCTTGCGTCAAACTTCAAATCGTTGATAAGGCCTGAAAGGAGAATAATTACTATTCTATTATTGTTGTTATACTACTGGCACGAGCGAGAGCGAACAATAACACATACACAACTCTCCATCGTACGTAACTACGTGGTACCTACACAATGAATGACCATGTCTTTAGTATGAGTTTTAAAATCATAGCAGGCATTTTATGAAACAAAATTAATACCTAATTTGCTAATTCATTGGTGGTAAATACCTATCTACTCTCGACGACAAAGTAAGTGCAGTTGATAGGACTTGCGGAGTTCGTCTAGGTAAGATATTCTGCCGCCAAGCAGTAATAATTATGCGAAATTTTGAAGGGCACTGTCTAGTGAAATGACTGGGCAAATGAGACCATAATCTGAGCTCAATATAGTTATATTATTACCACCTAGATTGTGCTGATATCTCAGGATGACGTGCGCAGTGATCAAGCCTTGGCAATAGAGTCCGCGTGGAATTGTGTTCAGTGCTCATTTCAGTTTATTTATCTAAGTATCTATCGACCTTTCCAGCTCTTTCAGCTATGGAAAGGGCTATCTATATCCACTTCATAGCTCTCGCCTCTTACCGTAGCTCAATGAGCTGATGAAATAGCAAGTAAAAGATAATTTTACAATGTCATTCCAGAAAACGCCAGTAGGTATGTGCTGAATGCGATTCAGAATTTCAGATCGATAGCGTACGCCTTGAAACACTACTCAATAATTCAGATACCCTCGACATTGCGGCCTTAGACTGTGGTTAAAAATTCAAAAATTACGTTCGTGTTCGGTCGACCTTCCTATTGTTTTGCTGAAAATCTTTTTATTTTTAGGATTTTTTCCAAGTAAGCCCGTGCTATGGGAGCTCTTGCAGCGCAGATTAGCCGACATAAGCTCATTATAACATACAGATATCACAAATTACTGTTTATGTTTGGCTGACAGTGATAACGTGACGTCAAACACAACACGCTCACATAAATCGAATCTATTCGTCGGTGCTGCCCCTAAACCTCTACTCTGCCTCCAGTATTTGCGGCAACTGTATTACGTAAAAATTGCAACAATAGTAGCAAAGCAACTGCAGTAGCAATGCGACACCAAACACCTAGCAATCGGTCGCAAGATGTCCGCCGTTTGCACACCTGTCGCTGAATGCACTTTGGTCTTAGACACTAGCGCCACTAGCAACAGAACAGCAATAGATGGAAACAAAATAATGTAAGTTTTAGTTCATCGATTGTCCGACAGTCGGAAATCTAGCGCTCGATCTCTTTCTGCTCTGTCAAAGTGACGTTTGACAGCAATGATTGCGCAATTTGCGCCTGTTGCAAACTGATTGCGGAGTTTTGGCGGGAACGCGGAGAAGTTCACGTCGTTGCATTGTATTATTTCTCAAAACTTGTCCTTTTTCAGTGTTAATGTTTAAAATTGGTGGCGTTTTACGCTTTAAGTGCTGATTTACGGGCATGAGTGTAGGCAAGTGATATAATGTGGTGAAATGTGGTTTTTCGTGTTGCTTCCAAAATTCCGTAGAAGCTTCTAGTAAAGTTGCCACCACTTTACTGGAGCATGACTTAGACTTGACTTAACGTGAAATATTCATAACACTGAAAAATTATAATACTTTACACTGGCTAAATACACTATGTGTGGAGCCAATATATAAGAAGAAAAAAAAACTGATTGCGAGTTACGTAATAACCCCGCGGATCGCTAACCATTGACATTAATACGTTCCGACTGCTGCTGGGTTAGCAAGGACGGTAGACGAAATAGTTTTTACTCCACTTGACAAGTAAGCAAGTATGAAGAAATTGACATAAGCGACACAGGATTTCTCTCACAGAAAGGTAGACCATAGTCCACCACGATGCTGGCCAAATGCGTGTTGGTAGATGATAGTGATACATGTTCTCGCGGGTTGGCGAATATTGTGATCCATGAACATGCCGGTTCCGTTACGATGTTTTCTTTCACAATGTTACAGCGAGCATTACTTGAAAAGTCATTGGTGTAAGGCTGAGCGGGAATCAAAACCAGATTGCGTCGAATTAAAAAGTCACCCGGGGTATAGCTAAGCCGCACTCACTCTATCTGTTTTTTACCGACTAGGCCGATTTTCGCAGCTAGCGGTCAGGTAACCATAGCTCAGTTGGTAGAGCATCCAATCCGGTGAGTTGGAGAGCATGGGTTCAAATCTCGCTGGTTGCTAAAATTTTAAGAACTATAATATCTTTATACCTCAGTGTGGTTTACACTCTAAAATCATTCCTATACCTACAATAATTTATTAATGAGGTGATTACCTAATTTATTTAAGTAGAAAGTACAGATTTACGTTATGAATGCATTTAGTTTTAATCATCAGTGAATAAGTAGCACCCATAGTGTATCATGACGAATGTAAGTTCCTACAATTCATTAACGATGTACTAACAACACTGAACATGTAAATAACCTTAACAAATTAGTAATTACAAGCGATAATTCGAGGAGGCAATTAACCACTATTAACAACTTGTTTCTATGATAGGTAATCGAACTGCAACTATCAAATTCAAAGTGAACGACTTTGTTAGAAAACCTGAAATGGCAAACCGTTAAGGATACGATTTTAGGCAAGAACTTAACTAGACTTAATTTAATATTACCCTATTACCAAATATTGTGGGGACCCAGTGCACATTCAAGTTTTAAAGGGCTCTCCAAACGCCTGGTCAAAGTAACTCGTGTCGAAAATTCTGGCCTCTACTTGGCCCAAAGGTTAAGCATTGCCATTCAACGCATTTTGGGGCACTTTGCCTACTGACAGTGGTTTGGTAGATTAGTTTTGTATTATAGGTATTGTTAATTTTATAGTGGTAGTTTTTTTGTTTTATAAACTAATTGTATTTAGTATCTTAGTGTTATTATTTATTTGTGAGATTAAAAACTATAATTATAGGTACAAAATCAGCATGCACTAGTTTTGCACTTAAATATTTGGTGCCATAGCGTTGGTAGCTAGTTTTCAGTATCTTGTTAACGCATCTTAATCCTACGTCTAGTCTAGTCTATGATTATTGACTTCCATGTCAACCATTTCTCAGATTAAGTATATTATTATCGTCACAAATCGTTGTATTATTATAATATTAGTTTATCTTCATTGATAAGTAATTACTGCTTACATTATTTTATTTTTTAGTACATAGCTAAATTATTATCTTGTGTTAAGATTTAGAATACCCACTTAATAATACCACCAAAACAATAGATAGTAATAACGACTTTAGTGATGTAGCATAGGACAATTAAGAATATAGGTATTATAATTATTATCCTTATAGAAGTTATTATTGATATTATTAAATTTTTTATCATAAAACACGCAAATTACAATCAACAGGTAGATAGTGTTCTATAGTTGGCGCCTTCTCGAAGGTCATGGCGTTTTACAAACGACACGGCAATGTCGTGTCATTTTATGGATACAATAAAAATGTGACAAGATACACTTTATTACTGTTTTGACGTTAAGGGCAAATAAAATGAGACGGTGTTAAGTTAAGTATTACAATTTTATTAGGTGACATGCATGCTGATAATTTAAGAAACTAACAGAAACAGTGTTCCGTATGAACCATGATGCTTATAATTTTGTTTGATGAAATTTATGCAAAATACCATCAGCAAGGGGTTTTTAATCGACTTGAAAAAGAGGGAGGTTATTTTAAAACTTGAGATGACTTCCAGGCAAAAATTAGATTGATTTTTTAAGAATAATTATTTATTACTTGTAACAGTTTTCTATCTGGTTCTGCTTTCATGTTAAAACTGTTTCTGGAAATTGTCAAAAAGTTTTTTTTACAAAATTACTGTTCCGATTGGACCCTTCTGTTGTGGAACCATCGAAAAAATATTACAAACGCCAATAACCGAATAAAATGCAAGTGTTTAACAAACACGTATTATTACGTTGCAAGATACGGTTTGATGGTGGTCTTCATAGCCGTAGTTTATGGTCTATAGATATAGCATGTTGATATTGTTGATTCAATACTTAGCGATGTTTCGTCATTTGTTTTTGGTGATACCCTGAATTTTTCATCTCAGCGTGAATGGACAAATCGATGTATCGATTTTGGTAAAAACTAAAACCGTATAACGACTTACCTACTTTTTAAAGTTAAATTTTCGTACTTAGCGATAGTACTCGTTAAAATAGGATAAACCTGTTGTATAAACCAGGTTTTTTTCTGTTGAAGTGTCAATTATAAGTATCCAATTCTGTGACGTAATGTGTAGGGGTGTACCTAAGATCCATTTGTGAAAACAGTGTTATAATATTTTATGTGTTGTAAGATTATTTTCTAAGCAAATTCATCGTCCATTCTTCACTTCAAGCATTATCTCTGTTTCATACGCCACATTTTTGCTTTACACGCACTCTTACTAATAATTTAATAATTTGTAACTAGTTAGGTAACTTCCTAGGTAAATATATCTATTGCACTTGGAAGAATTTAATTAAGTATTAGGTAATTTTTTGTACGCGTGGCAAAAATCACGTATTCCTGTTATAACAAGCCGTTTCATTGTTATTTGAAAAAATAAAAAAATAATATCAGATTCATAGAACTGTTATTCTCATGTAAACTAGGGCAGTGTGGTACCTCAACACTGAATGATTGACTAATTTCTTGAAATCACACATAAGACCAGTATAGTTACAGTGGACTCGTAAAATTACATAATAAATAAATTAAATATAAATAAATAAATAAATAAATATGTTTGGACATTTTACACAGCGTCATCTAGCCCCAAACTAAGCATAGCTTGTACTATGGGAACTAGATAACTGATACAATACTTAGATACTTTTTTGTTTGTAAATACATACATAGAATACAATATAACACCCAGACACAGAACAAACATCTATGTTCATCACACAAATGTTTGTCCTGGGTAGGAATCGAACCCAGTTCAGAAGGCAGGGATACTACCAACTGAGCTATCGGGCCCGTCAAAAAATAAGTTACCAATTTCCACAGAGGGACTGTAAAGTCCCGCCCATATTTACTTGCGTATAAAGTTTAAATTGACGTTTGTACTGATTACTGATGTAAGCAATTTAGTACTTTGACACAATCAACACACCATTACAGTTACCTACCGTCAACGAACATTACATTAACAGTGTGGGTTATTTTAATTGCGACACGGTACTTAGGTTTAAATTGACCGCGTTGTACGTCATGACGATGATGTCAAAGACAAAGTTTGAAGGTTCATTAACACCCTAGATTCTAGGGTACCCAAGATACAGGCGTTTGCTTAATTTGGGGCCCGTTGGATACTTCTTACCGTATAATTCTTAAAAAAATATCTTATTTTATATTATTTGTAAACACAATTTTTATCTGGAAATTATAATTATTCTTATTCTCTACATCTGAAAACGTCTATAGTGTTTTATTATACTTAATAATGTTTTGTTATGGTGTTATTCTATAGTTTCTGGTTAAAGATTATTTATTTCTCAAAAAGAAATTACAATTTCACTTACTTGAGAAAAAATTAAATGCTAGTATATATAACAGTGTTTCGACATTTTGAGTACAATAAGCAAGAAACAGACAATATATTAAAATATAGTAGGTACGTTGATATTTTCGTATTTTGCTCCTCGAATAGGTAGGAACATAAAGCATAACAAATTATATCGTATGTTATTATAACGTCAACGTACGTCACATTAAAATACTGTATAAAGACATCAGTTACAAAATATATTAATTAATTATTAATTATGTGGGTACCACAACACAATTTTCCCGATTACAATTAGTACGACGTCCACTACCCACAATTTAACCAACAAAAAGAAGTACTGGTTGACTTTATCTTGCCACAGTGTAAGCATGACGGTTAAAAAGGTAGCTATTTTTATTTTAATAATGTGATATCATTTAAGATATGTTTCTTCAATTTGTTTTTGAAGATGTTGAATGATGTTGCATTTTTTACTTCTTTAGTTTATTATACAGCTGAACACCCGCAAATATTATAGTTCGTGAACCGTGTGTAGTACGTACTTTAGTTAGTTTAGTTTCAGTAATTGCTAACCTTAGTTAATTAACAAATATAACAATGCTCAGAAAATAAGTTGAACGCTTGCTGATGGATAAAAACCTGCAAAGTAGTGAAAGTGCGGTCTCAAACAGAGCCTCTAAAGATGAATCCTAGATGGATAAAAAATGTAGTTACCTGAATAGATATTTTCCACAGTATCGTACAGTATTCCAGTGTAGGTGTCGTAGAACTCGATGGAAGAGTCGACGGTAACGGCCAACACTTCTGCGTTGGGCGATAAAGCGATGCGCGGCGGGTTCGCGGTCTGCGTGTAGCGACCCGTCTCTAGGACGTGTGGCGACTCCCCTCGGGTATATTCGACTGGAAATACGAAATAATCTTTATGATAGTATACTAGATACATGAATACGTAGATAAGAAATGACCTAAGCAGTAGCCAGCAGTGGAGCGGAAAAGGACGATACAAAATAAACCACCCCTTTTGCTTGGTGTTTCTTCAACGCGCGTTGAACGCATGTAATCAATACATAATTGGAGTTTGATTTCTGTGTTGTATTTTATATTTTGTTATACAAAGCCCAGGTTCGGCCGCACATGGAGTACTGCTCTCATCTCTGGAGTGGGGCACCGAAGTACTAATTGCTTCCACTTGACTCCCTACAGCGAAGAGCCGTTAGAATTGTGAACGACCCCAAACTCACCGACAAGCTAGAGCCTTTAAGTTTGCGACGAGATATCGGTTCTCTGAGTCTCTTCTACCGCTACTATCATGGGGAATGCTCTGAAGAAATATTTAACATCATCCCGCCTTCCCGATTTTATTATTGAACTTCTCGGCATCGTGAAAAAGCGCATCCACATAATGTAGACACGTGAAAATCTCATACGACGCAATTCTTGCGGTCGTTTCTTCCACGAATCTGCAAGATGTGGAATGATCTTCCTCCTGAGGTTATTCCGCATAACTACAGTATGGGAAGCTTCAAGAAAAGTGTTAAAAGAGTCCTCTCTAAGGGTAGGCAACGCACCGGCAATGCCCTTGGTGTTGCAGATGTCCATAGGCGGCGGTGACCACTTACCATCAGGTGGGCCGCCTGCATGTTTGTCACTCAATACATAAAAAAAAATAGCAGTAACTTTGAACGCGGGGAAATTCGGAGTTAACCCGGAACACAACGTAACGGATACATCTCTATCTAACTATGTTATCTGTGCGTCTGGTTTTTAGTAGGTAGTTCTCAACTCTACAGGATGCAATTTAATTCATTAGCATAAATTGAGCCCGCGATAGTACATCATTTATTGATTATTATTAAAGAGTGCAAATGACGATATTTTTTATTGGAAATTATTAAAATTGCCGCGGCGCCTAACGCAGTTGGCACGGATGATTCTGATACATTGAAACATTTTTATACCTTGTATGTATTAATTGAAAACAATATTTTATTATTTTGAATGAATTCAATTACACCCCGTATATTAATTTTCTGTCGTATAAAACACAGTAAAAAAAATATACAAACGATCAATTATACCTACTATATTATAGATTCTGCAAGATCGATATGAGTAGAATCATACGATAAAATAAAATCAAAACTAAATTTCTCAAATAAAATCTCATTTGCTTTATTGATCCTTGTGCATACGTTATTTATATAAAAAAAGCCCGGACTACAACACTACGCAACGTTAAAAACTTCCGCGATTGTAAATTTAGATTTCAAACAAAATTACAATATTCATAGCTAATTGATTCGGTTATAAAACCGCTTAAATATCTAATGAATCATAAACCAATCAAAAAGGATAAACAAATCATTATCTGTACAACTTATCGACAACTTAATAAAATAAGTTACCGTGCACATATAAAATACGACAACAATAAATTTTGAAACCTGAACAATAAAATCAGCTGGCGCATGTATGTTAGTATTTCAAATTCATTAATGAGTGGCTGTCATTGAATAATTAATTAGGCATTGCATAAATTGACATTGCTAAAATTAGCCGAGTTAAATAATGCCTTCGCTTTGATATGTTGTCACTAGCGTTGATTTGCATGAATCATAGATTGTATGGCATAAACTATAGTAGTAGACAAGATAAACATACATATTATATTCTTATACGTTTTAGAGATAAATTGAATTCGAACGTGGAACTTTTATTTACAAGCAGCGTGCAGGCATTCAGTCAATGTGGCGCTGTATGAGGTCTATGTTCAGCAGTGGACGTCTTTAGGCTGATGATGAACATGACTTTTATTTTTTGTGTTAATAGCTCGCCTTTGTTCAAAAGGCAAAGTTATATGCCCCAAATTTTAGACCATTAAGTTTGATGTTTGATGTCTCGGGCTGAAAAGCTTCAACTAATATAATAAAACCTTGCACAAAGTTACACGACTACTTAAAAACATTTTATATAAAGAATACAATATTATTCCAATTTTACATTTAATTTTACATTTATATAGTTTAAATTAATACAGATTTCCGGTAATCTGGGTTTGGGGAAACACGACGTATATTTTATAGATAAAAAAGTAAAAACATTATAGCACGATTAAGCAACGAGTGTGTGATACTATTGATATATCGGGGCAATAGCGCAGCCGGGCCATGCCCCGGCGCGGCATGACGTAAACGCGCGCAAACTGCTCAACACTGTAATATTGTTATTTCCTAAGCTTTTGCAATACACCGGTTGTTCGAATAACAAATACTTAAATCTGAACGTCATCACGACATCTCATTCAAGTTTTAAGTGAGTAAACAAATAGAAGCAAACATGTTTGCGACCTCCGCTGTTTGCGCCGCAATTTTGACGTTAATCAAAACAATTCAGCCGGTTTCATTTGCGCCGTCTTCAGACTTGTATATTGCACGCATGTACCTAATGAACCGGTGACAGAGTCATCGGGGCAATTTATATTGTAATTGGACACTTCATTGAAACATCTGGCGAAACAGACTGATAAGTATAAGCATAACCACATAGATGCACTTCTAAATAGGCAAGTTACATAATGTTCCTATTTGCCGGTTAGTAGCGGTATGATATTACGCCTTCCACGCCTTAGCTAACTATAGTTGCTCCACGCAGATGACTTGAATCAGGCTAAGAAGCACTAGAAGACCAACACTAAGTGATAAAAGCAAGTGTAAATGTAAAGTCACTTTGTTCCTTGTTAGAAAAGGAAGCGATACGTCTTTTCTAAGACGATCGCGAATTATGTAATGGCATTACCATGTATCATCTCACAAAGGCTACGCTAAAGTAGGTAGATAATCTGTTATTAAGTCGGAATTAGCCTTTGAGCGTGAGCTGATGACGTCTACCGTTGTACCGTACCTGGCACTAGAAGCAACACATCTATTTTTATATAATTTAACTAGACTGTTTAATGTTTGCGTTTATCACCTAAAAGGTCTTTTAGTTAGAATAGAATAGAATAGAATAAACGTTTATTCATGACAAAAAGGCACACAAAAAACAATAACAAACCAACCTTCAACCTTCGACTTTATTTTGCGCTTCGGGAATGATTATAATTCTGGAACGTCTCGATATTTCCGCATAAAACCAGTATGTCTTAGCGGGCCGCGTGCCCCTAAGATACTAAATAGAATACACTTGTACAACCAAACAAAAGAAACAAATCATGACTGAATAAGGATTTCGCGATCCAACATCCACACTATCGGTGCAGTCAGGCTGCAAATAAGGACGATGTATATGTTTGTTATGCCTTATCTTGTGCAATACATAATATACAGTACATATTTGATAATACTCACTCTTTGTGTGATAAAGCTTCCACGTGCCATCCTTGGATATAGTCGCGATGTGTGACGTGTCCACATCGAAGGCCACGTCGTATATACCTGATGAATGCCCCGATAACTCGAACGCTTTAGTCACTTGTTTGAAGTCCCCGTTCTTCGCGAAGACGACTTCCATGACTTTCACGTCTGGCGAGAACCCAGTGGCAACGACGAATCGCCCGCAAGGTGATATTTTCGCCGAGTGGGTGCTCATAAGGCAAGTGTCTAGCTTATCTAGTTGTGCGCCTTTTAAGTCCCAGAGGACCATATCAGTCTTAGAAGAGCAGGACATCATGAATTTCCCGTTGCTCGATATACCGAAGCCAATTACGTTTTCTTCGTGCACCTGTAAAAATAGAAAACTGAATTAAAAATAAGAGATGGCAAGAGATTTAACAGCTGACATTTATATAAAGTCGAGTCCTTGTGAGCCTAATACCATGGTGATTTTTATAACGCTGCTGCAATAATTATATAGCACTAGTAACAAAAAAGAAACGAATTTCAAACGCATTACTTAGTCACAGAAGTTTGTGCATATCTATTCAATATTTATGATTTTTATAGCAGTATCGCCTGCTTTACAAATAAATCTATATCTATTCAAATTGAGCACATAGTTACATACACTGAGGCACGTGAAATAAAGGTAAAGGACGACAAACAAACGTCTTTAGGTAGCCTCATATGGTAGTCCTAATGCGGAACTAAGTATTTGTATTGAATATTCAGCGGATTCCAGGCAAACAAATGCATCATGTTTTATTTAAGCCAACGATCGGTGCGAAGTACCAAGGAAAACGGCCCAGGAACCTTCCCGAGGCTAAAAATATTATTTTCGAGGCTGCGCGTGCGACGATCCGTCGGCATGCTATAGGTAGTTAAGAGGAGTGTATTATACGCAAGGGCCAGGATAACGACCGGGGATGACATTGACGTGCAGTTATGAACTTAATATATATCTGAGCACCAACTTTTATGAATTAGTGTGGTTTTATTATTTCGCCATTGAACAAGGGGTTCTTTATAGAAAACGTTATAAACAAAACCATAAATTAGCTTGAATAAATTATCATAAAAACATCTCTAGGAATCCTACACAACAAGGAAAAAATATGAATGGAAAACATTTACGTGTAATCCTTAGAGCACTTCATTACCTTGAATTAAGTCTTAAAGATTTTGTTATTTTAGGAATTCATGCTAAATATCTTATTAATTAAAAAAGATATTTAAGCAAAAAAAACAATAATGATAATCGCATGAGTTATTTTAATTGCTTGTCTTCTGAGTAATAATCATAAAATTTATTACCTAAGACTTCACACACGTTGGCCTGACCCCATTTTCCTGTCAAGACAGCCATGCAACACAGCTCAATATTGAGGTAGTGTACGGTTGTATGTACCCACATGAAAGAGCCATTGTTAATGTGTAAGGTCTTTTTTTAATCGTCTGCCCGCATTCGTACGCCAACATACCAGATACTAGCAGATATAGGGACCTAGATATACAGCATGTAATTTAATTCATTAGCATAAATTGAGCCCATGATAGTACATCATTTATAGATGATTATTAAAGAGTAATGAGTGTAAATGAAAATATTTTTATTGAAAATTATGAAGATTGCCGCGGCGCCTAACGCAGTTGGCACGGATGATTTTGGTACATTTAAACGTTTTTATACCTTTTATGTACTAATTAAAAAAGTAATTCATTATTTTAATTAAATTTTGTATTGTAGCATTTGATTAAGTAAGTTATTCCATTTTTTGGTGTTATTATTATTACCAAACCAAGGTGTTAGAATTCAAAAATTTTGGTCCACAAGTGACCGGTATCAGGAGTAGGTACCTAGTTTCAAAGGATGCTAATGAACTCAATTACACCCATTATACGAGTTTTGCGACATTATCGAAGTAAAACTTGAATAAGTGTCGCGACCTGGATGACTGGATGACGCAAGGACCCGTTTTATTACAGCCGGCTCAGTGTTCACTTGAATCAACTCTTTATAGGCCAAATCGTAATTATGAGGTTTGTCGCATGTCCTCGCCATGTATTTACTTATATAAACCAGAATCAGTTTTGGACCAAATTATTTTTATTTTACAATATTTCCCCATTTATCTTTAATTTTCTGAAATTCGGCAGTTACTGCGTTTAAAACCCCACAACTTTTTAGTAATGCTCGAAAAGAGGGACGTTGTAAAGATAAACGTGGGCGAGTGACGTCATTCATAAGTCTTTCGCATTGATTTTATTTTTGCCGGAGTCGTCTGGCCCTTGATAAAGACCCCAGACAGCTTTGGAAGGCTGTTGCATGAATGTACACGGGATTAGGTTAGGTCCTTGATTGAGAGAATGTAAAACATTCATCGTCTTTCTCTCCTCTACCTCTCTGTATTCCTTACTACCATATACCTCGCCGCTTCGCCCGTGTGGACTTACTCTCTGGAACCGTTTATTTTTACCCCTTTAAGAGATGAAATTCAAATAGTGCTGAGACTCGTATATCTTTATTTTGTATGTTCTTTACTCAAAATCCTTTCTTAGCACGCGCCTGCGTCATAAAAGGAAACTCTGCAAACAAGTGTTTACGTCCGGTGGTTTGGGCTGTGCGTTGTCTGTCACCCAGTCAGGACAAAACCTTTTATAAAATAGAAGATTGAAAGCTTCTAATATAAAAACAAATTTTTGATACTGTGATATTTAATACACCCCATCAAGCCACAAGAATATCAATTACAACACCTGTTCTTTCATTATTCAACGCAAAAACGCTTTTATTAATACACAGACATTATTTATCGGTAGAAAACGAGATACCGCGTAGTTTTCTTCAATAATTATAATGATGGGAATTTGTAGTTGAGACAGAGGTTGTTAGAGAGCTCGTTTAAGCACACAGCGAAATCTTGTGATCGTATCTGTATGTTACAACAATGACAATCAAGAAAAAAATAATAAGCCAATTCAAGAAAACACAATAAGAGACTGGATGTTCATGTTGCGAAGTGTTAACAATCGCTTCATACAATATTTGTATGATTCTGTTGAAGGTTCATTGCCGAACGTACAAGGTTGTTCGCTTCGCGAGATATGACGAAACGATCATCAAGCTGGCGTGAACGACATTGGATACGGATGCCTTAAATGACCAGTGACTAACACTTTCGGTTTAATTTGGTAACGTAGCGGAAATAGCGCCTTTACTGAATTATTTTGACGTAGGCAGGAAGATACTGCAAAGCCTTTTTCATACAATAATGATGTAACAAAACTGCGTCCGGCTTAACTTTAACTGATAGCATTGTACGGTAAATATATTCATAGGAAATCCACGAACCGGCCTCTCTGTAAATTTCATTATACGCTACCTATTAGTATTAAGTACAGTTAATGATATCTAAAAACGTATTACAGAAGCTTTGTAGGTTAATTTTAAAACAGATGACTAATTAAAATATGGGAGATAATAAATAGAACTAAATAAAGCAATGTAATCGGACACGAGGATTCTTCATAAATGATATAATAATATTTGAAGACAAAAGACTCTCAAATGAAGCTGACGTGCTCAAGATTACGAAGCTGACACCACATCCCAAGCAAATGCATCATCAATTATTATATCCAAACAAAGACTGGTCTTCGTCTGCCTTACAAGTGACATCAAATATTAAAAACGTGATTATCATCACGTTAATAAATTGTGTATTGTTCTCAGAATATTTCTGTTGAATCTCAGGTTCATCAACTGTATTATGTAAGCCTGTGGGATTTCACAATGTTCCATCACGCATTTCGCAGTAGCCAGCGTGTGTTGAGTTGGGCCAGATAATCTACGGCAATAGCGGTGCCGCTAATGTCTCTTTGAAAACATAATCTGAATCATGGCAGCGAAATTGGGCTACCTACTTTAGGTAACAGTAAACTTTGACTTTAAACGAAACTCCATTCTGTTACGTCAGTGAGTCAGATGTCTTAATGTGCGTGTAAGAGTAGTTTTATATCAAACATTTTTAATGAATATAACTTATACATATTGCAAGTCGCCGCTTCCTTGCGTATTTTAATGTGCGATGAATTTACATATTAATGGATCACGAGTTTGTTATGCAGAATATCTATATGAAATACAAGTCTGCTAATTTTAGCCAAACGGGGTCAATTGGAATTTACATAACTTATTTAATGTACCATACCCAGCATGCTGACAATGCTGGCATCATGTTGGGTACGCTACCTACCGCTAGTGGAGTGGGCTGGAGCATTTGGATTGTCTATAGGCCACCGTGGCTAGTACACTGTCCAAATGTTGTTTGTTAGGTAGTGGTAGCTAGTTTAGTTTAATTTTTATTTTTTTAGTAGTTCGATTGAGTAATAAAAGCACATTGCCTGTTTAAAAAAATTTATTTATAATCTCGTTACTTTAGGTCTTAAAGTTTAGGACATTTCATAACACTAAAACTTTATTCCCAGATGGAGAAGATTTGAGTTATCGTTCCGGTCTGAATGACGGAACTTGAAGACTTACCTATGCTTTCGACAATTTGTCCATCATCACGGTTCGCTGGTAATGAGATCGTTCAAGGTAGTGACGTATTATTTTTTGCTTGCTTCTGCTTGCTTGCTTGTATTTTGTTACACTTAAATCGTACCTTAAAAGTATATTAATATACATAACTAAATTGCACATAGGCAATTAGGTTTTTTATATCAGTATTTATCAGTTTATAAAGCATCAATACAATACCATTCATAAATACAATTAAGAACCATAGCTTTGTTATCACACACGTAGAGCTTAAAGAGATCATTAAAATTTATCGAACCTAAGGAGAAATCGCTATGATAAAACCTCTGTGAGAGAGAACCGCACCGGCTTTCGAATCATAATCATTTTGAAATATATATAACCACAGACTTACAATAGCATTGGACCGGTTACAAAAAGTTGCAAGTTCACTTCAAGGTCTGAGAGTTCACGCACTTTTGCTCTACCATGTACCTGTAAAATAGTCTTGAGTGTACCTATTCGAAATCGGGTTATGTATATATGACGAAGACATGAGGTACCTAATAAAAGAACACAAAAACCATTTAATTGTGAACATCCTCCTTTTTTTAAATCGGTTGTAAAATAATACTTTAAAAAGAAAAATAATAATAGGTTATAAAAATAAGATAAATATTTAACTAGTTAATATTGAATTTTTTAAAATTAAATTCAATGTTGTAATATGATAATGATGATGTCAGAAAACTACACCATTAATCAGAACATAAGCTTGAGCTTCCAAGTTCAACTCAAGGTCTAAGTTCACCATTTCGGCAGTACAAAGACTTTGTTGAACACATCCGTATCGTTACAAATGTCTTGCCGTCGCACCAGCCTTGATGAGTCAACGGGGACGTTCAACTTGCGATATAGGTAGTACTTAGGTATTTGCATTTCTGAGTTCCTTGTTCTATTGTCTGGGTGTGAGGGCATTAGCGTTTTCAATGTTTACTTCTCGTATAAAAAGTGAAATGCTTTAGGTACGGAAGTAACGCGTGATGCGTAAATATCACTAGGAAGTTCTTGCGAGGTTTCTACGGCATAACGACTGACAGTCGCGTCTAATGTCAGGTTCTTTGTGAGAGTAAATTATTGCTTATGAGCATTATGAACTATCAATACTTAACTTACTAGTTACTACCTACTTAGGTACTACTTACTTACTTAGTATGATAAATTTGCCAGCGCCGGCCATAAATTTTCTTTTACCAATTTTTTTAGGCTGTAATCTATATTATATATGAGATTACTGTGTCTTCTTCTCGCTTTAAATAGTGCAAGTTTTGTTCCGTGTCTGGATTATGTATAATTAATGTATTGCCAACTTAGAAAATTATAAGCGGCCCGCATTAACGGCACGCCCGAAAGCTCTCCGAAATGAAGTGTTCCATTCAAACCTTTGCATGAGGGAGAATTTATAGTAAGTACTTACTTGGTTAACGGTGATAAAAAATACCCACCTTTGCACCTACTCATACCATATCAGTCTCACAGATATATTAAAAATTATTTGGTTAAAAGTGGTATACTTGATACCAAAATGAGGCAAATTTGGAAATTAGACCTTTATATAAATAATATATTATAGAAATAAACTAATAAAATCACAAAAGTATGCCAAAGAATAAGTAATGTGGTTTACATAAGAGATAGATGACATAGATTTTGGAGACAATTACCATTTTGCCGCCACCAGTTTACGTGGGCCGATATGTTAATGCATAACGGAATAGTTACCTCGATTCAGAACTACGGGTGTCTCATAATGTGAATCTATATTAGTTCAATCACAGATATTAAAATAGTAGGTACAATGAATCGCACCAATGTCAAATGTCTCGTATGGTAGATATCCCACGTTCGCATCCGGAACTCAGCCATTTTAGGTGTTATGCATTTTTTAGAATGAAAAGTTAGTGTCTATATTAAGACAATTATTTCTTGTTAAAATAACCGAAACGAAACCAACATGCCGCATGCACATACACATATACACACATGTATCCGAGAAATTAAGAGTTCCCATGGGAAATCAGTAAATCTAAAGATGGAACGATGGGGAGCCGCTATACTACATAATATCTGTAGACCTTCGGTAGATAAACAACTGGTAAAGTCGTGCTACTCCGTAATAATATTTCAAATTCGAAAGCGTTTTAAACCTTTTTACGGTTCAAATGCTGAACCTATTGCGTTGAAATTTGGCACAGACAAACATACAGCTTAGAGTAACGTCATAAAGGAAAACCATACGGGCATGCTACGGCTACACTACTGTGATATGTGCATAGGTAATACACATGTACAATACATTCTTCTAATCTAAAGGTTTTATTTGTTTACCGGATATTAAGATTAATTGTACTAATTGTAAAGTTTCCTTTTACCTAATAGGCGAAAGCGAAACATCACCAACGCGCAAAGGAACAAGCGAGTCGTAGAAAAACGGACAGTTCGGAGACAAAAGATCACACATTAGTTCAGGGGTTCATAGTGGAACTACGCGTAATTACCTATACAAGTATTATATTACACTTATATTACTCAGCTTACGGCATCAGATTTAGCACCTATGTGTAAAAATTGGGAATACGTTGCAAGAGTTATATACTAAGTGGGCAGTACAACTACGTGTTATAGAAATGATTAAGAAACAACACAATGGTCCGCTTATCTGAACATGTGACTCACCTCAACTTAGCGCTCATTTTAAGGTGTAATTCATGAAGCATGGCTGAAATAGCGATTTAAGGCTAATTTGAGATATACAAATGTAATTTTATGGTCTATTATCAAGTAGCTGGTGAAATTTTCAAATTAGGTATGGCTGATTAGATCAAATTTTCTATTCGTGTTTAATTATTAAATGCAGAACTCAATACACGAACACACTGAAAAATAAAACTATCACCTACGTAAAAAATCACTAAACCTAATTGTTGCAGCATTTTCGTGTACTTATGACTAATGATGGGTTTGGAAAACGCGAATAAATTGCCAATTGTGACCATAATTTAATGGTCTGTAGGTGTAGGCAAATTTGTATTGCAATTTAACTAACAGCAGAGATAATTACTGTACCACACTGAACCATACGCTCTTCAATACACACAATAAATCTTTATAGTAATGCACATGAAATAGAGGCAAATGCTATAGAGGCTTTACACATAACTTCTTCAAGCAGGTATTTACGTAAAGGTATTGCAGTTTTTATATCAATCGTGAAATATAGAGGCCATACAAAAAGATCCAATTGAAACTCTCGCGGAAAGATTCCACGAACTAATTTTACAAAATATTTTTCTTTTTTGTCATTTATTCGTTGACTCACTGTTTTACTTTTACCTTTTTTATTACGTAGCCGTAGTAAACTAATATTGCAAAAGTATATTACAGAAAGTTTGCTTTCAATCTTGGAAAACAAGAAACCATGCAAATGATCCTTTGGATAACTTTGCGAAAGTTCGCAACTCTACCAGAATTGCAGCATTTAATTTGTTTACTGTACTAGCGTATAATATTACGAAACGTCTTTGAATTTTCCCTTACGAATGTTTATAAAACCTTTAGCGGAAACCTTACAGGTGAGGACCCACTAGTTTAATTGAGTTCTGTTTCCTTCCACGGTACGCTTTTAGCTTTATTGAGTAACTCCCACGCTGTGTTCACTACCGAAGGCAGCCAGACGATACATGTCTCGGTAAAATAGGTTTCAGGCGAATAAAAAGGTTTGGTCGATTGCGTGAATGAAAGGTGCTTTACCTTTTTTCATTCACAGTAGGCAGGTTCGGCGAATGTTATAGGAATCTACCGACATAGGGAGCCACGAGCACAGATATCTAATATACTAGTCAAGAGCCACGAGGTACACTGCAAATTTCAATAAACTACTAACTGTCACGCCACTCATTTGACCGCGACATCACTCCACAGAATATTTAATAGTACCAAGTATCCTACTCTAGTCATTTAAAAACTAAAATTCCCAGCGTGGTTTAAAACCTTCAGTAAGAACCGATTTCAGCGAAGCAGAAGAAAAGAAAAGCTTGTAAAACTTTTAATTGTTTCCTTGTTTGTAACATATTGTTTGACCATCATCAAATCTCTAAGTAGATGAAGAAAGAGAGCAACTAAGTAACTAGTGGGAAGTACCTGGTGGCAGTAGTATTTAGTATGCCAGCCCCATTAGAAACTTTGCTACCTAAAGGTGATATTGGCAATACTCCTATACGCACGTAATACTTGCACTTTCACCAGGCTTTCCTGTTGATTCAATCGCGTTTCTAAAGGATATTTACGTGGTTTATGAATCCATAAAGCAGCCCACAATTATGGTAACTTAATAAAAGTGAAATAAACTTGGTTATAAACGCATACACAATAACATATTGTGTAATCATTTCTAAATGATCAAAATAAATGCTTCTTGCCGACTGACCACGCTGCTGCTTTTGAATATATGATATTTGATATGACCAAAATTGTGTGCAACTGCAATTCCATGCTATGGGTAAGCACAGAAAAAATAATAGTAGGTACTATAAGGTCTCTTAAATTCCTACTGTATATAGCCACAAAATACCTACATCATAGTGCTACTGCAGGTAACACTCACACAATGAAGATAGGTATATCAAGGTGTTCAATTACGTATACCTACCTGTGTATACCTATTGTACGTTGAATCTATCCACGACCTTTGCGTCTAAAGTCATATCCACTTCATCAACCACAATATTAAGACTGCTTTCAAAGTGAAATTGGTATTTAATGTAAAAGTTACGAAAACAACCATTTGCACACCGATGTTGAATAAACCAGTTCAATTAATAGCGTATTGATTATTATGTAATTACGTTAATTGGTTCTGCGGAAAGTCTGAGTTCATTCCATCTCATTATGTCAATGTGTTCTGATTTTTTAAATATTATACACAAAGACTGAAATTAACAGCCCTCTGCCAACGGAGCTAGATTTGGATTTACTCGAGTGTCGTTGATATTGATATGTCGTGGGTTCTATATATGACTCCTTCATCGGTAGGGGGAGTGCCTACAAGTACAGAGGCTTTCAAAAATGTAAAAAAACAACAGCCACATAGACATACTCGAGTGTCAGATATTGAAAGTGTAATGCTGGGGTGCATGTCTCTGACTATGATTAATGACGACATGTAGGTAATCATAGGTCCCTGATAACGAAAATATGATAAACTGGCGGTTTGCGTGGTGGTGGTGGCTGTACGGGGGGGTCAAAAATGGAAACTAAAAAAATTACTCGACCTTGTCAGATTTTTAAGGACACGAAAAAAGCTCTCATGCAATAGACTGACAATTTGGACGTGAGGCTAGCACGTGATGGATTTATAAAAATGTAAAAAATACTGGAGAAAACTCCTTCATATTTTAAAATGGTCAACTTGACTTACCGTGTAACATGAAAAAAATTGCTGTGGTTAAAATTAATACCTTCTTATAGAACTAAAAAAAATCGCGAACCATACGTCCTACCTACTACAACCCATTTAAAAATACTGATGATATTTTGTCCTATCTATTCGTCCATAGGTCAACCCGTCTTCTACTTCTTTTTTACCGCTTGTGTCCCATGGCTGGGAAAACGTCTCTATTTCTTTCCACGCATCTCTATCTTGAGCTACATTTGACCATTCAAGATGATGTGCATCCCACCACCTTTTTTAGGGGCACCCACGATATCGTCGCCTATCTGTAGGCTCTACTGATCTCTACTATACTACACGACTATAGAGGTACGCTCCCATTGCGTGACAATGTGAGCCCACCTAGATATTATTTTGTTTTTGTTTACACGCCGACTTCACCCAATTATTATTATCTCCAATCAACGTTGTATTCTTTATCTAAGTAATTTCCAGGACGTCGCCAATGAATTACGCTTCAATATCCTAATTGGACTTCAGCTGGAGTTTCCTTCAAGACAATATCTATTCTTGGGACTTCTGCGAAAGATATTAGCATGAACTAAATAAGCAAATAAGCATCTATTTTTGATATAGATGGGGAAAATAAAGGAGGTTTTATTAGTACGTTATGGTTTTTTTAATATGCCAACTAGCTATCGGGATACTGTTTATAACGCGATTGTAAAACGTCTGCCACCTTGTCACGTTACGGCTCCACCCAGGGTCCTAGGATGCCTGACTAGGTCCTAATCCTACCTAATCAGACCCTGGAGGGAGACGGCGACATGAGGTAGTAAAAGTAGAATAGGAGCTGTAAGGAAAAGACACGTTAGGTTTGCAATGAATGATATAATAAATATATAAAGATACGGAAAAATAGTAGAAGGGAGATTAAGAAGTTGTGTACAAACACTTAAGGTCTCTAATGGCTAGCACGGCACAGGCATGGTATGTTACTTGAGCACCAGGGAGGGAGAAAGTAGGTAGTCAAGGGATAGGTTACGTAACCGGTGGAATGAAGACAAGCGGAAAGGCCGGTTTCTTGTCCAGGTCTTGAGCTGGTATGATGGACTCTACGACCTCTACGTCAGAGGGAGCGGCTAGATCCAGGTAGCACAGCTTCAGTCTCTCAATATGAGGTAGGTGCGAAGGTGGTGCTTAATCCACTTTATGACGGAACAGGATATGCCTCAAAGTGAAGATCAAAATCTTCAGACTGCCACAGAACACCTTCACCGCTTTTTCTGCAGATCTCCGCCTCGTCCAAGCTCTGATTGACGTCTCCTACTGTCGCTCGAAGACCTTTGTCTTTTCTTTTTTATATAGGTACGTAGCTGTAAAGGAGGTAATAAATACAGACAGTATAAAGAAGGATGGTTGATGATGATGATTATCTGGAATGGCGGTGGAAGTGAGCATGCTACAACCTTATATAATATAGGTATGTCACTTCAGCGATAGAGTTTCAGGTAATGCGAAACTAGGTATCAATAATAGTAAACAGGCAAAGTCATCTGCTTATTCCTCGTAAGTTTTTAAGGTCGCTCACGCAGCGGTTTGACCTATTTAAACAATAATTCTTATTCATTTCAGTATCAGTCATTACTCATATCTTCTAGTACTCATTCAAATAGGCTGCTTACAGCTGTTAAAAACAATGACTAACGCGTTTTACTACAGTTTCAGGGGCAGACTGTTGACACGGCACGCTACGGGCTAACTTACAGTTATTTACCTAAACTTGTAAATGAGTAATGGAATAAGACACATAATGAAGTCCGTGTGATATTATTTATACAAAAAAGGTTATTATACTTCTTATAATATAATCTCAATGGCGAAACAATCAGACTGATTGCCGGTTTATAAGTACAATGCCTGTGAATATAACCATTATATAGGCGACTATAAGGCTTTCCTCTGCACTGAGGTTTGATGACATGCACAGAGCATTGAAACAAATGTCGCTTCGCATTTAGGGGCGACGATTTTTATTGCTCTGTGATGACATGTATATTATGAACGCTGCGCTTATAAATTCTAATAATAACGTACATTCGATTGCATATTAAAAAATATTACTTTCTAAAATGGAGTGAGGACGAAACTTAATTAAAATTGAAAATCAAATCATCTCAGATTTTTTTGTCGATGTTTAACAATTCACTATATAAATGTTAACGGGTGTGACGTTCTAGAAATACAGGTGTTTAGCGTTATCTTAACATCATATTTTTAATTGCTACTAATTATTAGTAATTAAAAAACAATAAACTGAGTTATAAAGGTCAGTTTTGAAATAGCACGCAGACCGCAGTTTCAGAGCGGTCTTTTTATAAACTAGGGGCACTTCGTGGATTCACCGATATGTTTCTATTTATCAATCCATTTTATCCCTATTCCGTACCCATAACTTTTCTTAGGTACGACCATGAGTACCTAACTAGTACACACACCTTTACGCCTTAAAAACAATTAAGGCATTCTGCAAATATCATGTCTGTCTCAAACGAAAGGATGTAGGTCTGTCAGTCAGTAACTCACTTAGAGGACAGTTTTATTAATACAAATACAAAAAATTATTAGCTTTGCTTCGGCAACAGCAAAATATTAATTATCTACGATTTTTTGTTCGATTAATAAGAATGATCCCACACATATAGATTACAATTTCGGATGCTGCCAACCTACTAACAAATATAATGTATTTTGATAACCTCTTGAACTTGCAGTGTAGCTAAATGCAGTTATTACGTCAGTTGATCGTATAGCATCCCTGATGTTACAGTTGATTGCCTCCAGATAAGCGATATCATTACGTAGTTACTATTATTAATTCTGTGGTATCAGATGAGATAAATGTACCACCTGACGTCAGTGTTATCTAGCCATTCGTATTTGAGACATAGTAACGTTTTCATCTAGCCAAGTATTTGTATCGGAATCCAGATTCCACAAATATGAAAATGACGATGTGGTTAATGGCAATTATAATCAATGTATCAAAGGGGAATTATCATGCAAAGATCAACCTTCAATCAAATTTCAACCCTGAACATCATAATGGATCAAACCAAAATAGTCACAATAGCCATATTCAGGTTACGTAAGTAAAACTCGACTAAAACCAGTATTTTCACATTTGAGGTGCGGGAAAATCTAGAGTCTAAGCTTACAATATAACAGAAGCAAGTATTATGAAGCTTCCCAACCTCACGATTTTATTCAGGGAGTCAGGCACTAGCCATTCTATATCATCATCATCATCATCATCATAAACAGCCCGTAGACGTCCACTGCTGAACATAGGCCTCCACCAGAGAGCGCCACTTTGAGCGGCTGCTCGCCTCCTGCATCCATCGGCTCCCCGCGGTTTTCACCAGGTCGTCGGTCCACCTAGCGAGGGGTCTGCACACTGCATATGCTGTATTCTATATACCTTGGCAAAAAGATCATCAATAAATTTAAATTTTTGTCCTCAGTTTCTGTGATACAGTGTACAGCGTAAACCACTGGAGCTAGAATAGAAACGCGACGACTTCATCTTCATCGAAGAAACACAGGTGAAACCATGAGGCACCTTTAGTTTATATCAGCATCCCTTGAAGCGGTGACTGTTTGTTGCTTTGTTCTCGGTTAACCGGGCTAGATTTACGGTCATAGGACCAGATGCTGGTACCAATGAAATATTGACGTGCACCTTTTCAACAAAAAATGGGTAAGTAAAATAATGTTGAGAACACCCGTTTCAAAGGGAACCGTATGTCTAAGGGGAACCAGGAACTATTTTATGCAGCGCAGTATCTGGGCTGAGACATTTAGTTAGTGCAACTGCCAGCTTTGTTTTATGAATATTTTTAGACTATAAAATGAAGCGACTTTTCGTTACTTCAATAAAGATTTGTGGAAGGCAAATTAAACGCTGATAATATTTACGCATTACCTAAATTTAGGTAATGCGTAAATATTATCAGCGTTTAATTTAAACAAGGTTTGGAGTAATCAAGGCTAAAAAGAATGATAAAAGAGGGCTGAAAGTTAACTTCCTGCACCCATAATATAAATAAGTACCTACCTATAACTACCATGGGAAATTCAAAGCCTTCAACGTTCATTTGGAAATGATCCGTATCGAATTTTCATTCGCATAGCAAAAAAGAACTAGCTAGTCACACTCAACTCAACTATGTAGATTTATACCACAGGTAACCTTGTCACAAGTTTTTTGTAAGCGCAGCCGTCACTCTACCATGTAAGTGACTCCACGTGACAATATTAACATGATATTAACATAGTTTTTTGTAAGGTCCCTTTTATTCCGTTTTATCTTGAAGCTGAATCTTTTTGTGAAGACTGACTTTAGAAGTCAATAGGATTCTGTACAATCGTTCGTTGAAATCCTGTTTACATTTACACCATAGATTTAGTTTGAACTTGTCGCTCCCACGCCTCGTGAGTCTTTTGAGAGTAAAGAAAATATTGTAAGTCTGTGGTTTACACGTACTCCACAGATTAGATAATAGTTACTTGTAACCAGTACTTTGTCGTTGCCGCATATGAAGGTTTGGAAGGAACGATTGCACAAACATAGTAGAAAGAAATTACAAAGCGTTCTTTTTGGTAGATAATTAGATATGTAGGAACATGTGCCAAGGTGTCCGTTCGCTGCCAAATAGAAAGCTATTTCAAACTTTGCTGAATATGCAACATTAAATCTATATTTAATCATCGATAATGACACCTACTTTTTGTCTTACATCGAAACAAATATCTAATGAAAACATACAAATGATACTAATTGTTAAAATATTATTCATAATTTTATCTTTCTTTTAAGTGTTTGTTGAGTGTGCTTGGATCATTGCCTAATACAATTACGTTGAATTGTTTAAGTATTAGAAACTGCAACATTGTTGTTATTTGTTTACAATTGTACACGAATAGTGATTATAATAATGGTGATTGTGCGGTATATGCCAATATCAGACCATCCCGCCCGCTTTATTTTTGATCGATACGAACGGGAATGTGCATCTTATCGCTTCACATATAATAGCTACTCTAAAATAATGCAAAAGTACTATTTTGCATTTTTTTCTATGGCTTTCTAGTTTTGGGTTGTTCCTGTTGTCCCCTACGTCTTCGGCCCCATGGGGGCCAACAGGTTTTTTTTCCTTTTGGGTCCCACACGGGGCCAACAGGAATAAATATTTCCCTGGAAATAGGTCAAGCCGTTTTTGAGTTTTAACGATACTAACTAACTGCAATTGGTTTTTATATATGCATAAGAATAAGAGATAATAACTCGTCGAGTAATAAATAGTATTTGAAAATTTTACAGTTGCAATAATGCAACCTATATTTTAGAATGTTTATAGCGTGATTATATTTAATTTGTCTATAATAATATATTAGTGGGGCCCAACAGGAATATTTATTCTAAGTAGATTGTTGGCCCCGCGTGGGGCCCAAGAGGAAAAAAAAAACCTGTTGGCCCCCATGGGGCTGTAGACATGAGGGACAACAGGAACAACCCCTAATTTTAAGCTTGGAGTTTTTATTCTTCTAGTGATATCCAGAGCTCTTAGAATTAATTTAAAAAAAGCAGGTAATGGCTTAAAACAAGAAGGGCTTAGAAAGGTTCTTGAGTGGCGACCACGAACCGGAAGACGTAGCGTAGGCTGGCCCCCCACTAGGTGGCCCGACGATCTGGTGAAAACCACGTGGAGCCGTTGGATGCAGGAGACGAGCGGCCGCTCAAGGTAGCGCTCCATGGCAGAGGCCTATGTTCAGCAGTGGACGTCTTCGGGGGTTAATGATCATGATGATGAATGGCTTAAAACAGAGTGTTTTCATATAATTTAGGCAACACCAACGTCATTAGAGAAATTAAGAAATAATTACTGATTATTGCAATCGATCGTCTGCGTAAACCAGTCACTGTCCGATGCTGATTGCATTGTTGTCGATCATCGTTTTCGTAATCGATAAGGCACTGTCGAGTGTATCTGGCTATCAGTAGATGTACAACAAAGGCTGTGACCAAGGTTATCGGCCGTGGTAACCGGCGGACAATTAAATCGATCAACAAAGACGGCTGATGTTTTTCTCATACATACTTACGTGGAAAATGTTTTCATCAGATAGGGTTTTCTCGTGTGGATGTTAAACTTGACTATGTTAACGCCAACTTAATTAACCGGCGGAATGTCACCGTAGGCACGCTAGTATAACAATTTAAAAATTTATAAATAAATATTCTGAAATGAGGAAATCAGCAAGAGAACTAAAGTCAAGAGAACACATCGCTCAACCCATGGGGAAGAAAGATTCTCGAGTGGCGACCGCTAACAGAACTGCGGAGAGCCGATGGATACAGGGGGCAAGCAGCCGCTCAAAGTGGCGCTCTTTGGGGGGAGGCCTATGTTCAGCAGTGGACGTCTTCATGCTGATGATGATCAATGAAATCTATGTACCCGAGACCCGGCACGTTTTGTATTAAAACCCTTCGGCCGCCTCCGAAACGACAATTTCAGTAACCAATTGTTGTTACAAAGAGAGATTATTTTATCCTTTTACGTATAATCAGTTACGATAATAGACTTTACTCTCCCAATGTAACCAGAAACATACACTACGAAGATAGCCTAGCACTTACTATTATCTTTATTGTGTAAACACGGTTAACGTTCTTGGTAAATAGAGAGAAGGTTGGAATAATCATTATATTAGACATCATTGGTCTAATGGTCCATTGTTCACCTCGCAATCACTAATTTCCTACGTCAGACAAAGCATTGAATTGAAACCTAGAGATAAGATATAATACGGAGAGATTCATCATCTTATTAGTAATAATTTCATTTCAAATACCTATTTGATATCATTAAGTACGAGAGTTTTTCGGGTTTTTAGGATGTTAGTAAATAAATATTGATATACTCCTGTATGACGATTTTGCGCTCAGTCATTTTATTGTTTTGCAGAATTTTAAGAACAATAAACCAATAGGAAAATGCACGAGTAATATCTATTTCCAGTATTCTATTTTCAATGAAATACTTAATATGACATTTTCAATGGTATAATCATGCGAAGAAGTAATAAATATTTGAACAGCAACGTAATATTTGCTTCACACTTAATTTATAAGCTGTAAACGCTTCCTTGCATTGAGAATTTCCTTATAGCTTGCAATCGTAAAAGATAATGAATGCTAAATTATGTGGTTAATTGGGGTTTATTGTACTGGCCCGTGTCATATTGACGATATAAAAAAATAAGCGAATCTTCTACTACTTACTACATGTTACTAGTGCTTTAGCAGTTTCTCCTTCAAAATGTGTATCCATAGTTAGTAATTTTAGTATTATTGTTACATCGGAAGAGTACTGTTCAGCACAACACAGGGAATCCTACTGTGATGAACCGTGAATCTATGCGAACCCTTATTATTGTATACCTAATGTCTTTATACTAAATAAATAAATTTCTATAGGTATCTATTTCTAAAATATTTATTCAAGTCCCATATAGATGAAGTACCTAACTAATCACCTATGGTTTATCTAGGTATGTACATCAACGCTAGTGTTTTGGGTTATTCGTCGTGGTTCACCCTCAGGCTAACGATCGGCTGACGACTCGCTGGTTTATGCAAAGGGCTTGAAGCTTAAACAATATAAGCTATCGGCGAATGAAAACATCGACACGTAACCCCGAAAAGTACTTGGAACAGTTTCTTGTGTGGCAATAATTTCACTTCTCTATATACTAGTATATTATTATAGGTTCAAAATGCCACAATGCGGGTCTTTATAGCCAGAGCTTTTAGTTCAATAATATTTCAAAATAGAGGATTTCTCAATCCAATAAACGTTTGGTGCGTAAACCACATCTTGGCACGAGATTCAATCTAAATCTGAATTATCTATCGAAAATAATTTTTGGTATTAGTGTCGAAATAATATATCATGTAAGTACTTTGTACTGGAGTAGAACGTGTCAGAAGATTGTGTAAACAAGAAAACCTGAACTTTATTCGACATGTCTACTCTTGTATCTACGAAACCTCTATTATACACTCTACCTTCTGGTCATAGTGTATAATAGGAAATAAAACTTTTGATGTTGTAAACAAACAGAAAGACAAAAATAAATTCGATAGCGAAAACATACTTAAACAATTAAGACAATGTAATGAACATTCTTAAAACAAGGTTGATCACAATAATAGTGTTGATAAAAATTAATCAAGCAAAGGTAATGGATTCAAAAACAATTCAATTAAGCCTCACTAACTCTTTTTGAAAATAAACAATAACAACCTCAACACTAGTGGAAGTGATAAACTATAACAAGCACAATTTTTATCGGTGTCTTTGACCATAACATAGGTAGGTACATGTAGTACAGTTTTACATCAGTCGCCATTTATTCTACTTGGAAAGTATCTTAAAGCCAGAGGGACGGAAGTTATGAGGATCTGGCAGACATCCCAAACCAGAAATTGTGAACAAAATTAAGCTTGATATTTAAACTTCGCAATATTATACTTATGTTGCACCATTAAAATCAGACCCCAGAAAGTATTCCAATATTAAAATAATAAGTCGTCGGTGATACACGGTCTACGGTTGCACTTTTCTCTAACTATGCATTATCATGCAGTTTTAGGCACATACACATGAATAAGCAAGAAGCAGTAAGCAAAAGTTGAAAGGTAACGATCATAAAAAGCTTGTAGGTGTATTTGTAAAATATTCACTGCTCGAACAGCACGAAAAATAATCCAATAAACTAAATGGTGAAGGCAATTCAGTTTTCAGCGGCGGCCAATGCTCTGTGCGTGTGTACGTACATTTCGAGAGAGTACCGGACGCCCACCTATTTTCGGCCGAGTTAAATATAAAATGTGTATTTCACATTATTGCGTCTAATAATTCCAACTCACGCGGTCAAAACACTCGTAGATGTGACATTGAAATTTATAAACAAGCGTGATCTTTCAATATCATGTTGAAATAAAGTCAAAAAAAAAACGCGTCATTCTGTATGTATAAGTGACAAAAAATGGCCAATCTAAACACGAATTCAAAGCACCTCATATGTTATATAATAGTTGCTTAACTTTTTTTATTGCTGCCAAGTAGGGCAAAATGGGCAGTAATCTAAATAATTAATGTTCCTAACGCAGCCGCTGGCTTCCTATACAATAATTATGAGACCCTTTAGCATTGCGACTAGCAATTACGTGACTAACACGGTAGCAAATAATAAATAATGAAAGCTAAGGTTAGCACGTAATACAACGCGGTTGGTGATTATTTTTATAAGTTTGTGTTGCGTCTAAGTAACACGCTGACCTAGTTTCAGCAATATAGGCTAGAAGGTGGCAGTTTGACCTGAAACTGCACCCGTAAGCATTGTAGGTAGGAGCTTATTGATTCAGCGTGCGTACGACAGGCCATATGCAGTACTGTTATGTTATGATAACTAGAGATAACACTGTGTTACATAACATATGTATAACACGAAACATCGGTTGCGTGTTCCGCGACGATAAACAGAGCAATAATAGCCAATAACATTAAGTGAAACTGGCAGTAGAAGTATGCCAAGAAATATAGTTTCTTAAAAGAAATTGGCTTTTTATGCTGGACTGGATTGTCATAATTAAAATTCGGAAGGCCCTTGATGCGGTTGGTTTCTCTTATTGAAGTCGTCTGTAACCCGTGTTTTACGACTTTCTGTCGTAGATCGGTGCTCAAGTACGTTTATAGAATGACCTTTATGAATAAAAAGTCGAACTGATCATTGAGCAATCAGCAGCCGTAGACCGGGATCGGCTTGCTCCGGCTTAATAACGAGCAGGGTTGCGGTCACTTGCCACTAAAGTATCGTAACATTTTAGTCATACTGTCATAACAATCATCTTGTAGGTAGCTAGAATGGACTAAGTAACTACTTTTATTATCTTGCTTGTTATAGTGATTAATATTACAATTTTATCTAGCCATTAACAGTTGGGAAATCCCGTTAAAGGTCGCCATTGTTTGTACAACTGTGATTTTAAAGTAATAGTTGACTACCACAGTTTTAAAATTATAAATACTGTAGGTACTGTTGCTACTGTCCTACCTTTCAAGCTAGGTAGTAAAAAAAATATCAGTATACTTACTATCACCATCCTATAGTGACCTACTCTCTACTACTCTCTACTCTCTTTTGGCCTATTTTTTTATACTATGTACTATAACTTTTGATAGTACCTACCAAAGAGTATCTACCAGAAAAGTGTAATATAAAGGCATGTAGTGGTCACCGTAACCTATAAATATATTACCAATGTCCACACCGAGCTTCCCCCCAGTTTGGGGACACCACTCGCACAGTTATTGAAAACTTCACCACAGCTTGCAGCGGTTGCATAAACCCAGAAGTCACCGTAACTAATAGTAAGTGAAGCAATGTGTTCACAAGAACGATGTCGACTACATAACTTCCCTTTAGCAACGCACCGCGTATCATGACATGACAGGAACTGTGTCTCTTCATGTCTCGTCTACAATTGCATGCAATCATGTCACCATTTCATCGCAATAGGGCTGTCAAATGTAAGCTATAAGGTCCAAGTGAGGTAAGTAGGTTAAACGTATTTATCGTCCACCCGCACCCACATCATCTGTCTACCTGTGAACATGTAACTGTGCGAAATATCGGGAATACAGAAATGATTGAAAACTTGCGCAGCAATGATAGCTGATGTCAGTGACTGGGGAAAAAGCAGTAGCGACCAATGAGAATAAGCCGAATTTACCGGTCGTCGTTAAAGGGAAATTCTAGCAACATAAATGTGGTAGTAGCGGTACGGCATACACACGAAAATATCCTGTATGTAGGATATTTTATAAATAAAACCACATAGCACCTTGAAATGGAAACGTGTGATGACGGCCAATCAAAGACAAAGCAAAAACCGAGATGTCATTATTATACCACAAAGTTTCTACATATATCACATCACTTATTATACTAATTGAATGGAGTAAACACACGCCTGTCCGTTCAAGTTTATTTATTTGTAAATATTAGGCACACACTGAAAAACCTTCCACCTAAGTGAGTGACAGTCAATTCGGTCGCTCCGGCTTTTAGGATAAAATGCAGCTAAAAATAAATATGCTTTTTAAAAGAGTTTAAGTACTCATTTTTTATTTTTATAACTGTCAGGTTTCAACCCTAATTGCATGCATGATTCGATGATGATGCATGATGATTTATAGAAAACTAAATTCGATAACTTAGTATGTACTTGCACATGCGTAAATCATTTTCTTAATGTATGTGGTGGCCCAGTATAGTTCTTCAAGTAAGTATCTATGATTTTCCACCTCCTACGATATCGATTAAAACTCCGCATGGAGAAAGAACTCAAGGTTGTTGCCCTCGATAGGTAACCTCAACCTAAAGGTGACCAGTTAATGAGCGTTATTTTTAATTAGGGCTTATAAAAATATGATAATTGTTTTTTATCAGACTGTAATACTATTTTTAATACTCATAATGTTCATAAATATTCAATAGATTGTACGTAAAACACTTTGATAGTGATATTAATTTACACTAGCCATCTAGAAAAAGCTGAAAATGAGAGCTTTGAAAGAAGTTTCTTCCCAAACAACATCACCGAGCTCAATTTTCATAATTAATTTGAGCTTTCTTTCTTTTAACACACACTACTAGCCACTTGTGGCATAGAACTTGAACACAGGACTATGCAATGCATGCTTTTGCATTTGAAGTGCTAAGAATGTTGAATGAACCACGAATCTATGCATGCCTTGTAAACCTACGTACCTTGTCAAAAAAGATGACCGGCGTCGCCGATCCTATGGTCCCGTCCTTTTTCTTCTCTATCTTGTACACGACGATGTGGTTATCTCTGACTGTGTGGACGATAAAGGCCTTAGAATCTGGGCTCCACGCCACGTGCGACGCGTGATCGAACTCGATGTTTACCCGGAGTGTCTTGTGCTCTTTCTGGTTCAGGTCACGAATATCCCAGAGGATGACTGAACCATCTGCGTAAAAACATCACATTATAAGGCTATGAAACCTCTCCCAACTTTAGCACCACGACTAACAATAATAATATAAAAGCTGATTTAAATGTAGAATTCCGAATTCTGATGGACTATGAGCCTATTGAAGTATGAAAAGTTGTGATGATGCTTGACTGCACTGTTCTGTGTTTTCTGAAGAGACGATGACGAAGAACACGTGAACAAACAGCGATGGCATATGATCAACCGAGATGATGAATGTAAAAAGAAACTATCACTAGAAAATGCATTACCGGTAAGTTCGTTTAAAAGTATGCTAAATAGACTAGATCCTAACACAACTGGCTAATTAATATGAAGTAAAAGGTAAATGATAAAGTAATACAATCAGTACCTACATAATATTATACCAAACACGTAATAATAGAAATAACCTTCCAATAAAAATTTAACGATCTCCGATCACTAATAATGTCACCTAATTAAGATGTAGGCAGTAACAATCAGCCATTACTACGAAAAATATGATTGAGAATCAGTCTAGCAATGATTAGTCTAGCAATTTTAAATTATGATTATTTAGGTACCTATGATATAAAATATTTCTTTTACGTTGTGGTAAATGAGGTTGATGTAAGGAATAGCAAAGCAAACCTCATTAAGGTTCTTTTTAGTACTACAGAAAAATTATTGTCAGAGACAAAGTGATCTGTGGAGGGACTGAAAGGGGTCATCACGATCCGCAGCTCTGAGTAAAACGAAGCAAGGAGGGGGGAGTACCTACTACAGAACCCTAAAATCAAAAAGGCTTTATGAAAAAATTAAGAGTAGGAAAATACATCGTTCAATGCACTTTGAGGAGAACGACATATCCGCTCGATATGCATTGTCTCAGTTCAGCGACATTTCACGATACAAGATGCAACCTTGGTAACGTTGAAGTAACACGTTTTAAGTACCTACCTACTTAACGTTGAGGGTTCAAGATTCTCAGAAGAGTTCAAGATGCTCAGAAGTAAACTTGGTCTACTAATAAGAAGACTAATAAACAAAAACAAGTATGAGATTAGTTTTTGAGGCATATTGGCCACGTTAGCAGAGCCGTAATTAGCATACTGGCAGACCATCTCCGTTCAATTTTTTTCTCGAAATTTTCATACAACTTTGATGATTGCATGCGTATTATATTAAGAATGGATTGCCTTACTACGGCTAATTGTTTTTATTTAGCACATTGGGTGTCGGTACGCCGATTTTTTAGTCATGTGAGGTAATTATGATATTTATGATAACGGGTTTATAAGTTTCATATTATCGTTCATGCAAATTTATTTTCTATCTGTCCTTAACATTATATCAGAGACGGTTAACTCTCCACGATTTTCCTTGAATGCAGCTTTATGATTCGCCTTGTCATTATAAACCGTTCCTTTTTTCAGACAATATATACAAAGGTATATTCACATTGTCAGCTGAATAAGTTATTGTTTCCGTGGGATTCATGTCGGAACCAGCGGTTTGCAAATATTTACCTTCAGAATCAACTGCGAGCCAATCTCTTGAGTGGACCTTGTTCTTTTGTACAGAAATAACCTTCTGGAAACCAAAACATCGTATACGTTACCACCAACCAAGACTCAATTTTAGCCCGTGCATAACACAAACAAAATAACTGCGGGCAAGTGAAAAGTTTTGGTTTCCTAAAACAAATTCGTCGTATTTACTTGTCTAATATTATTGATTAATAATTTATAGAGGCCGTCAGACATGTAACTCTTATTTTAGTTATTTGTTTTAGATACTGGTTTTGTAGACCCAGAAGCGAACATCACTTATATGTATATGTCCAATTACAAATATGTTAAATGTAGCGTAACCAATATACAAAAGTGGGTAAAGTAAATTAAGCATGCAACAATATGCTGAGCGGTAAAAGGTCAACGGACCACTTTAGATATCGTAACTGAGTCACTGTATCAAGGCCGTTTGATTTCAGGTGAATAGAGAACAAATCTAGTGCTCTACGTTAGGCAGTTACTAGATACCGTATAATGTCACGCTAAAGCGTTACAGTACCTACAAGTCCATGTATTTTTAAACCAGTCACGCTTCAGGAGATATGTACCTAACCTAATCGTTAAGTAGGTGCTTAGTTTGTTACAGTATTAATAGCACCTGCCTCAACCTAGAAAGATATAGTACAAGGTGCACGGAAGTCGTACAAATACAAATTATACCTACGTATTACCTAAATATTAAAGCTTACAATCGCTCCACGTAGTTCCGTACCTACTGTTTCCATGTAGTTTTTCAAAGCCTTTGATGTTGTAGAGCCTAGGGCTTAATACTCATTAGCCCATATTGTCCCACTGGTGGACAAAGGCCTCTCTACTCTCTTTCCAAGTTTCAGGTACTAATGCTTGTGAGAGCCGATTATTAACATTTAAATTTAATGACTCTTACAAACAGCACTCCATCGGAAGGACCACAACCACAGAGCAAAAAAAAACGCTTCCTCTTCTAAGTGCGACGCGTCATTTATTTCATAGCTCTGTGTCCACAAATGTTCCGAAACCACACTCTCCATCTCCTTTATACTAAACGTACATGAAATTACGGAAAGTGCACATCCCGAATAAACTCAGATGCAGGTCAAGAAAGTTAAAATGTTCTAAATCGTAACATTTTAGAACTGGTTATTTATACGGTTTAAGAAATTATTTCTCATCATTTCTAAAAGAATTACAAAATATTCACTTAAAGAGAAAGTACAATAAAGTTATGAAAATATTATGCCGTTGGGCGTAGCGATTACCATTTATAATTAAATCCTGCCATTAAAAAAATCAATGGAAAAATAATACATTATTATTATTATAATGGAAAGAAATTGACATGTGGGTAGTTGTCTCAGAGGAGCCAGTTGATCGATCGGTAAGTAAGACTATGCAGGGTAGGCAGCAAAAGAACTGCCGGCCGAGTCACCGGTGGACTTTGACCGGCAAATTGTTAGGGCCATTCTACAATGCCGTGTTTACTTTAAATATTACTTTAGATAGTTTTGGAACTCTTGTGTTATTAGGAAGTTACTTTCGTATAGTATTCATGTTATAGTGCTGTTTTATTGATTTTATTATTAGGTATAATTACTGTTATTACCGACGACCTGGTGAAAGCCGCGGGGAGCCGATGGATGCAGCTCTGAGTGGCGCTCCCGGGGGGAGGCCTATGTTCAGCAGTGGACGTCTTCAGGCTGTTAATGATGATGATGATGATGACTGTTATTAGGTACATTTTTGCTGAACTGTAGACTGCAGTATGATCACACAACTAAAATTTTTGAATGAAAATTAATTTTATGGTATTAAATAAATAATATTGCGGTATTTTTCGTGATATTGAAATATTATTTATTTTATTTATATAAATAAATAAAAATAAATATGTGTGGACATTTCACACAGCGCCATCTAGCCCCAAACTAAGCAAAGCTTGTACTATGGGAACCAGATAACTGATATAATACTTAGATACTTTTTTGTTTGTAAATACATACATAGAATACAACATAACACCCAGACGCAGAACAAGCATCTATGTTCATCACACAAATGTTTGTCCTGGGTAGGAATCGAACCCACAGCCCTGAGTTTAGAAGGCAGGGCTACTACCAACTGAGCTATCGGGCCCGTCAATATGTGTTTGCGAAGTTAGCTGAATTTTAGTACAGTTTTATTATATTAATAAGAATGTGAAAATGTTAATTGGGATTATTTGTATTAAATTTTTAGATTAAACATCGTTTTTTAATATGATAGGTTTTTTTTCTTTTGTATATATCTAATAAAATTATAAAAAAAAGAATATATATGTATATATTCTTACGTGTGATTTAAATAAGATTATATATATACTAAACTAAACTTAAATAACTTTTAAAACTAATTCAATAAATATGTACACCTAACTAAAAACGAAAAACCTAATAAAAAAGTATATATCTTATATTTATATTGCTATAAATAAAACACGGAATTTGAAAACGTGTGATTCTTATTTAGTTATTTATAATTTAATTAGTTTGAGATTTATCCCTAGTATTTATTTATAACTACACATCGCTCGTAGAACTGACAACCGTTGGGGAAGAAAGGTTCTCGAGTGGCGACCAAGAACTGGAAGATGCAGCGTAGACAGGTCCCCCATTAGGTGGACCGACGACCAGGTCAGAACCGTGGGGAGCCAATAGATGCAAGAGTCCATTGGCTCCCCACGGTTCTGACCTGGTCGTCGGGCAAGCAGCCGCTCAAAGTGGCGTTCTTTGGGGGAGGCCTATGTTCAGCAGTGGACGTCTAAGCATCCCAACCAGTGTTACTATATAATTAAAATGATACATATTCCACTAGACTCTTGGGCTCCTACTTCCTCCTAAAATAATTTTACCGTAACATAATTATAATTAATTATAAGATAAATAAATTACATGGCTCATGAAAAAATATCGTCAAGTTAGCGCGTTGATGTCTTTTCCTCTAGTACAAAGGAATCGTCAGTTTTTTTACATAATGTCATTGGGCCCGATTTTGAAGGCTTTAGTTTTAGTTATAAAACTTGCTAAACCACTTAAAACTAAATGGTATTTTGAAGGCACCATTTAATTAATTTTAGAAACGTCAAACTCAAAAGAATGAACGTTTTGAACTAAAACTATTCAATTTAGTTAAAGAGCTAATTTGAAGGCGACTTTTAGGAAGTTTTTTAACTTCATCAGCTGTGATTTTAAATTTTAGGTTACTTTTTTAGTATATTATAAGAAGTACCATTTTGGATCAATCCTAAAAAAACTTAAAATTCAAAGTGAGTTTTGACTATGAAATTGTGCGTAATTACTAGAAACAACAATTAATACAAATATTTGAACTTCCAAACAAAGCCACTAATAAGTTTTGTTTGCATTCACTGCCCGTGGTTTACCTTAAATAGTAAATTCTGTTCGATGATATTTTGTGATCAAACATGATATAAAATGATATCTTACATTTACGGCATCAAGGCAACGATGCTTGGAAATAATCGCCGGCCCACATTCAAACTGAAACATGTTGGTTTTCGGGCTTCCAGAACGACGAAAATATAGAAGACGATTATTTACTCGCGAAAATAGTGACGAAAGCGTCTGGTGGTATAAGGTAGTCTATAATCGTCAAGCTCTGTAGGCTTCCACAGCAAGCGGCCTTATCAGTGATAGGTAGACACAATCATTAAACCTGGAATTTCCCAGTGGCAATATCCCTCCACAACTCATGGTATGTACCAATAAATATTCAACTTGTTCTTATAGGTACACACAAGATTTCCCAAAAACTACCCATTACTGTCCGAGAAAGATCATAATTCAAAAATTCAAAGTATATACCTAATGGTAAAGATATAAACAACCACTGGTATAAACTTTTGTTTTTAAAATAGTTATGACATTTTCTTACAGTTTGTGATATGCGCATGGGAAAATTTTGCAGTACCTAATTCCAAAATTTCCAGGCTCAACTTGTCATGAATTGAGCCTGGAGTAAGTAGTAATCAGTAATAAATAGGTATAGGGCAGCAGCAATCTAAACCAACTATTGAAGGAGGAGTATGTTAGTAGAGTGCAGAGCTTCTGGATTATTTGCTATTTCACTATAAGTAAAACCAAACTTACATTACTTATTAGGCTAAGGTAAATCTGGTATTGCTTTGTTTTATTTACCCCTCCTTCTCCCCTCTGCTCCCGTAATTGTAGTTGTTAAACATTTGATAATAATGTATGAATTATTTTCAGATAATCTCTGGTCACCACAGTGGCTGGAACAGAATGGTGTATTCTGCCATTGGTTTTGTAAATCCAGATTAACACTACTCCAGTGAAGGGTTGGCAACTCGGAGTTGGATTACTAACAGATATTATAATGAATATACACATTTTATTATAATACAAGGTTTTTTTTTATTTTAAGACAACAAAGTAGATACATTTCGAAGGTTTTATTAGTATCACCAATTAAGTACAAAGTAGAAAAATTTTAAGATGGTTTAATTATTATTAATTATAAAAGATACAATTTAGCACATCTGAATTGCAAATACATACACAATCTTTAATGATTTTATCATCGTTTATAAGTCACTATTTTGAATCACCAATTCACTAAGTAGGCACTTTTAATTTCACATTATTATTAATCACATTCACTTTCTTTAAACAGCCTTATGGGTGCCTCTCTGACAGGTGCAGGCCCTGCTCCACAGGTAGCATGAGCCAGCTTCTGAATGGCTTCTATGTGGCTTCCATTTTGCAGCATGGCATGTGTGGTGGGGCAGGGTTCTATCTCTGTGCTGAAAATGATGATGGACTGTATTAATATTAGTAGACAAAACAAATTACAATCGTAATCTTATTCAACATAGAAATACAGATCTAGACTGTAATGTTGTAAACTACCTACAAAACCACAAGCTTTATAGATTGGTAACCCAAACAATTAGTTGTTTTGCTTATTAGTACTGTAGGGTCAAACAGCCACATGGCTCGCAGAACTGACAACTGATGGGGAAGAAAGGTTTTCGAATTGTGACCACGAACCAGAAGGCGCAGCATAGGCAGATCCCCACTAGGTGGACCGACGACCTGGTGAAAACTGCAGGGAGCGAAGGCATTGTTCAGCAGTGGACGTCTACGGGCTGTTGATGATGAGAGTCAAGCAAAATAATCAGTTATGACTGTTACTCTTACCTCTGCTGGACCGGGCTGGATAGTGCCTAGTATAGCATTGACTCGGTGCTGCATTCAGGGAGGTGGAAGTCGGGAGCAAAGCACAGATTGGGTCAGTCACAAGACAGCATGTTTTAAAAGATATGGTAGGTATGTATGACTGTAACTGTAGATTGAAGTAAAGGTAAATAGAAACACTGCCGTTCCACCACATTCCTGGTACAATCACAGGCGTTAAAAGTTCCAGAAAAATCTGCTGCCACAACTTTTTTGGTCAGCCTAACTAGCCCAATTACCTAAACAACAGACGCGTTATACTCAAAGAACTTCTATGTTGGATAGACTAAACTTATCATACTTAGAACGGGGACTAGCACAATAATTAATTTGTCGTCAACTTACCTCGCACTAACATTGGGTTCGCCATCAAAAACTTTGATTTTGATGTCGGACCATCTTATTCACGGCTCAATTACATTTAAAGAGCATAATTACATTTAAAGACTTAATTAAAATGCAAAAAAACTTGCGTTAGATAAATAAAAACAAAGTGAAAACAAATTTCGTTCCGCTAGATTTTTCGCAGGGTTTAGTGTTGCCAAGTCTGTGTGTCAAATATCGGAACAGAATTTTAAAATAATCTGGGTTTTTGATTTTGGTGAATCATCATTTGTTATTGGGGTTACTTAGTACTACAAGGAACCCTTGTAAGTTCGTCATGTCTGTCTGCCTATCTGTTCATCTGAAGCTTTTACGATACGTACCTAACTTCTAAAGTCTTAAACATACCTACATGAACGAAATTTTAAAGACCTCAAAATTTATATAATATTTTATAAATAGTCAGAATTTGTATTACAGGGTATATGCAGGGTCCCATAGGTACATGTAAATATGGAATTAATACCTACTACTTCTGTGACTGTTATTAAGGGTTTCGTAGGCATAGAGTATGTAGGAATATTTAATCACAATCGAAAAACGGTAGTGGTTACTTTGCCATAATTATTTCGCAAGTGTTTAGTTATTTCGCAAGGGTTATAACATTTTTGTATGGAGCCTGGCATAGTGATCGGCAGCCATTTTTTTTTCTAATTCGCGGCCAGCTTTTAAGCCTATGCCAATTTGTAGAAGACATTCATACAGGCTAAAAAAAAATTATACCATTGTCAACCTTCAACAAATTAATAATTTATTCCCTCTTTACATTTATTATAGGAGGTACTCCTATAATAAGAAATAAAATTATTACTTAATATTGTTTGAAACTTGTTATATCTACTTAAATCATCTTTGTCCATTTCATGCATGTATCTAATAAGGCTGTAAAGGATTCAAATGGACAGACAGGCAGTCAGAGAGGCAGCTGTTATGGGCGGTCGCGACACTTAACATCGGGCAAATGACCAGCTCATCACGTCATTCAATAATAAACATGACGAACTGATATAGGTTTCTTGTAGTACCACGGAACCCTAAAAACGTGTTTATTCTATATTTTATTTTCTTAAAACATGACCAATTAAAAAGTCCAGCTATTTTATTAAGTTAAAGTAACACGTAAAACTGTGTTCTGAAAATAAAATAAATAAATACAATTAGATACGTACAAATCAGAAAATGTCTCATGCACTAGCAACACTACCTATAATTGTTGACTGGTTGCGGTCACAGAATATCCAGAAATTTTAGCAATCACCACAGGTTATAGCAAAAATGTAGAAGTTTTTTTTATCTGTGAATTTAATTTAGGTGTATGAATATAATTTAGGAATCATTCTATTTTTTAGTTAGAGTGTGCCTTCAAAATACCAAATTTTAATACTGTCACTTAAATTTAGATAAATTTAAAATTCCTATAACTAAAACTAAAGCCTTCAAAATCGGGCCTAGTGTTTACGTAATTTTAATTAGGTAAAATTATTTTGACTCGTTAAGGAATAATAATTAAATAGGTAACCACTTCACTCCACTAAACGATTTAAGAATTAAAATTCATCATTAACTTTTCGTCAGACGCGTTCAAGGGAACTAGGAAGCATTTTGCTTTATTATAATAAAGCAACAAAAAAAATTACAAAAGTCATCATAGCTACAAATGTACCTATGTGTGTACATAAATCGTGTGTTTATTTAAAATAATCACGACTGTCGGTTCATACATACGTAATGAAGTCTGTGATTCTTATCCGAGGCTTCTGCGAGACAAAAACTCGTCTATCTCGGATACTTGCCTACACTACATTCAACTTGTAGTCCGCTTGCAATTCAGTTCACTGCACTTAAAGAAACACTGAGTATTTCAATACAAGGATTATTTACGCCAAAATCTCTAATAAAACTGTCAACTTTGCATATTAGATGATAATATATTTATAATTATTATACGTATACAGGGTTACAGGAAAAATCGTGCTAGATCCGTTAAGAGCGTGGAGTACCCATCACTTCTGACTTATTTCACTATGAAACACCCTAGGCTAAACTTTACCCTTTTCGAGATATTCAATTTTTAATTTTTTCATTGAAATATTTTGTGTCTTCTTATTATTATTATTATTGCATTTTTACATGTGTAATAAGATGCTTTAGGACGTCAATCATTAAAATAGTACATAAGTTAATTGAATAGACCGTAGTAGACAAGTGAAAGTTAAGATATAAAAAAAATATTAGAAACTGTATTGTTTTCTAAGGGATATCTACAAAAATATTATTAGTTTAGCCTAGGGTGTTTCATAGTGAAATAAGTCAGAAATCATGGGTACTCCACGCTCTTAACGGATCTAGCACAATTTTTCCTGTAACCCTGTATAAAAGTGTGCACATAACTTTATCTAAGTACTTTATTGATCATCATCATCATCATCAACAGCCTGAAGACGTGCACTGCTGAACATAGGCCTCCCCCCGGGAGCGCCACTCAGAGCGGCTGCTCGCCTCCGACAACCGATGGGGAAGAAAGGTTCTCGAGTGGCGACCATAAACTGGAAGACTTTATTGATACATGATCCTAATTATAGTTTTCTCCTTTACTAGAAAAATCCCAATATTTTGCAAATAACTTACTGACAGACAAACATTGAGACGTTCGTCGTTGATAATATTTAAAGATTCAAGGTCTAACAGCATTGTCGGTACGGAGGCCATGCAACATCGCCGGTTTAGACACAGCGTTGCGGTGGGCAGATAGTAGGCAGTCTCTAACCTTAATTGGCCAACCTTTTGTCAGCAATTAATCGTCTTTAATATTCTAACCATCAGTAAATCATCCGCAACTTGGTATTGACTCTATGCATATTATTAAGTCGTCGAACTGCCAAATAAATCGATACATAGAACTTTCCAGAAGCTTAACTAGAAAAAAATAGGTGAACTTCCAGCACAATATTTGACCTTCTTGAAACATCAGGATCAGATTTCAAAACTGTAATATACCTACTCCTGGGTCATTCACTTCATTAGTAGAGTAACTATATGAATACCTAAGGTACTAATAGGTGCAGCTGCATTGATCCGTCGAAAGCACTCACGTCGCCGCCGGGTCGATACAGGGTGTGCACGTGCGAGTGAAACTGACGCTGCCCTGTATTTCAGGCCACAGTAAAATACTTAGTTAAGATACTTGAATAATTGTATGAGCCTTACGTCCTCTGGCATTAGCATTTAACTCCAAGTGAATTTCCAGCCGCGGAAGCTGCCTCTCTCAAATCAAATGGAATCGGAAAAACTTCGTGTGAAACGTATTGGCTTTCCGATTTCCGATACAACGGCTCGAAATGAAGGCAAACATTATTACTTTCATTAGCATAACATGCGCCACCGCTTCAACAGCAACAAATCAGAAACATCTGGTTCAGTTCATTGGAATGAAACAAGTTCAGTGACATTCCATTTCATTATCGGTGTAAATTGTAAAATTTGTTCGGTGCTAAATAGGCAATTAAGTGTACTTTCAACTTAGCTTTTCCAACTACAAATAGTTAGCGTATTTTATGTATGTTCAAAAACCTCTGTGTCTCTAACTCCACGCGGAGTTGGGAGTCTTTGGTTTGAGATTCACTAAATACTGCGCCTTTGTTTCAAATCTACGAAATGGGTCATCTATAGCCGTAGCAACCGGACGCTACAAAATTGAGTCCGCAGAAACATCCCCCGCAATCAAATCATGTACTCAATTCTAAACCTTGCGAACTTCACGCACAGACGATGTCCGCAATGCTTTGACAGTTAAAAACACAGCATTACGACTGCAAATAACCGAGTAGGTACGTGGCTCATGGCGGGGACCCGTGTACCCGAGTAGGCGTGTCGAAGTGTGTAGTCAATGACGAAACACGGCTTCATTTTGTGCAAGAGCCTTATTGTGAAAGAGGTATTAACGGTGGCAAGCTGGACGGCGCCATAGAGGTCGCGACGACTCCGCAGCGTTCTGCTTACATATTATTATATGAGTGCTATATGAAATTCACGCTTAAAATTAACCGCCATCGAGGTTTTGTGTAGCAAAACATAAAAATGTATTGTTATAAGTACTTGAGAACATAATATTGGTGGTGTGCTGAACATAATCAATAGGTAACTGCTGTTTCTGTCTATTACTCTATTGATGAACCTACCGTCCTACATAATAAATATGTCTAGACATTTCACACAGCGCCATCTAGCCCCAAACTAGGCATAGCTTGTACTATGGGAACCAGATAACTGATACAATACTTAGATACGTTTTTGTTTGTAAATACATACATAGAATACAATATAACACCTAGGAGAATGATCGCAATTTCAGTATCACGAGTCATCAAAAGTGCAACAGGCCTGAAAAACAGATTACAGACAGTCAGCCAGAATTACAATACGTAAATAATTATTAGAGTAAACCAGATAATTATTATATAAATTATACTTAATTATATAAATTATGGTTACAAACCAAAACTATAAGATCGACTCTCTCTACTCTACATTCTCATCCGCTCGATGATGACCTAAGAATGAAATTATTGTACGAATGCCTGAGACCACCGATGAAGATTAAAACAAACAAAAAGATAGACCGGCAGCAAAAAGATACACAAAAAAGTAAAGTCGTCTCTTTTTTAAGGCAGCCAAAATATTTGAGTGAATCGTGGAAGGTCCCACCCAATTAACAAAAACTTTTGCGTGCAAGCGTAATAAAAATGTTTCGTATATCGCACAAACAAAGCTCTAAATATTCTTGATTTATAATTCACGTGAACGATTACGATTCAGGTCGAGCACAAGATTTTCTTTGAAATCACGACTCATGTCGTTCGACATGATGCATATAATATTATATGGATACGAATGTTGATCGAACCGAAGTGATACATTATCTTTTATCAGTTATGATTTCATTCTTATGTTGAGTAATGTGTACTGACGTTTCTAAAGAACTATTTTCGGCGTCGCGTCGCTTTCAATCTGCACTAGAGTGGGGAGAAGGGGGGCTGTCGTCGTGTCCTCTGCTCTCATTCGTAGAACTGTGACGTCTCAGAGTTCATCTTCATATTAACAACGGATGTGGAGTGGAGTGTCCAAGAAGTGTCATATTATGCTCGATGCAATCATTCTTAAACATAACATGCCAACCACTGTTATCCATAATAACGTTTTGTTTGTTATTATGTATATAAACATACACGTACTACAAGTAAATATTATAGTTGTTTATTATGTCATTGTGAGTTTATACCGATTGCAATTTGTACAGCTGTTAAGTATATTTATTACGCTGTTATAAATAGATAAGATAACATCAAGCGGGACATCTTGCCACTTCAGGTCGGCGAGATACTCATATCAATTGAGGAACTCCACATAATTTGTCCTCAATTATTTTAGTGATAACTGATAAGGTGTCCTTATTAGATTGTATGTAATCTTCGACTGTATCGACGTTAGAGTATGAATTAAGCGGGAATAGATAAGAAAGTATGTTATGATGTTGGAAAGAGTGAAGTGAGTACTGAACTTATTTTAGCGACACCAAACGTAAACAAACCGCGGGTACAGACTACAGACGACCGGGCGCACGGCCGTTGCTCCTTCTCAACCGATATACGCGCCGTGTCGTCGCCGTATCTAATACATACAAAAATACCGAAATTGTTATACTTACTTACGTATTTTGTTGCGGTCTCTCTCATACTTGCCTGTATTCCTATACTACGTGTTTCTAAATCTTTACTCGAGGGTGTGTTGGCAAAAGCTTTGAAATTTCAATGCAAGCTAATTCCTTTCAGCAATTTTGCAGACGAACTATGTTGTGGAACTCATCAAGTTGGCTCATCTTACAAACTGCTTCATCATCGATTTATGTAAGTAGATTATGTAACTTAAAACGTAGAGAGCACGGTCGTTAACTGTTGTTTGATTGGTCAAAACTAGCTCGTTTACTAATGATTTTGTTATAATATGTTAGGCTTGATTTCCTAATTGTTGCGAATCTGCGTACATTTTGTACTGATGTGCAGAAACTGGTATACTGATTAGTCCATGAGTCATTTGTAGCTCCTGTCAGTCACCAGGTGTTAGAAACAACTATTATATTTTGCCTGACTCAGTTCTTTAGAATACAAAAACAAGAGAACAAATAAATGAGCTTTAGTTACCTGGTCGTGTTCTATCAAGATAACGCGTTATTATTGATTAAATATTACAATGCATTACAATCTCATGGCATCACCCACATATTTATCAGTGACGTTGTTAAATTCCATGTAGTTTCAATTCATAAGCGAAAGATGCGACTATTTTCCTGTTCACTTTAACAAGTATCAAAATGAATCACAATATAACAATGTTTCGTCATTCGGGAATCCCTTACGTCAGAGAAATCTACGAAGTTTACTCAATCTATGAATGAAAATTTAGTAAGCATCAGTTAAGATTTGTGGCGACACGATATCCAAGTTAAAGCCAGCATTAGGTAGGTTACGAGCCACAGCTAACAACAACTTGTTACGTAGCAGAGAAACCTAGCACAGTGAAAGTTTTTATGGCTCTACTGTGACACAAAAATAGACACAAGTTCTGACTTGATATTTGAATAACTTGTGATGCAGATTAATCTGATTAATTGTTTGTTTGTGCTTTAAAAGTTTACTCACTCTAGTCCTGTACTGAAAATTCGGAAAGGAAAACAAAACAAAGTTTTAGGGGGAAAAAATATCACGTTTATTGCCGTTACTGCAATTCGAAGGCACATACCGCATGCAGTACGCGCGCTCCGTCAACGTGACTAAATTGTCACTCTTGAATAGTCGAATTTGAATCATCACAAAATTCAACATTCATCGTAAACATAGTTCATGTCCATAGAACAATTGTCTTTGTATAACATTTTTAAATCACTCAACATTTAGGCGGCACTAATTAACGGATCGTAGGGTTGCAACATCGGTAGTTGGTTGGCAATGCGCACGCGGGCTGTCCGCTCCTGATGCACCTTGAGGAGCACCAGATCCATGGCGGCCCGCGCATCTTCCAACGGCGAGTGGCCGCTGCAGCCGCGCTGGACGCTGCGACCCAGAAGCTCCTCGGAGAGAGCACGCAATGACCGCCGTAATGGAAAGCCTCTTGCGTGCGGATAAAGCGCGCATGTGTCCACAACAGCAAAGTGCAATAATTTCAGGGCCCGTAAATCGTTATCCAGCGCGTGTCCAATTAAAATCGTATCGGTTCCCACAAATCCAAGTATATCGTTCTGCACATCTCGTAGCGTCTTAGTCGCGCGCGCCAAGTCGCGCGGCCTGATGCCCGAGAAACGGGTATTATGATCGACGACAGGTGAACTCGGTTTTACTAGTGATCTGTAAACTAGTCGGCCATCGGCAGCTATGACCGCGATACTAGCTAATTCCAGTCCTGCAGTTGTATAGCACATCTCTGCGTCGATGGCGTACACTCCACCGCGAGGTGAACGTGCACGCACAAATCCTTCTAAAGGTCCGTTCATACCGGGACGTGTACCGCTCCATACATGAAAACGCGCCGTACTGCACCCTCTGGAGCCAAGCGGCATTTTGCAACAAGCGTAGTAATCACCGCTGAGGCGGCCCCAATGGTAAATACACGGTTCCTCTTTTACATATTCACCTTCACGAGTCATTCGAAACATTTTATCACAACGTACGCACAAGTGTTCCACTGCATCCGCTTCTTCGTCACTGTCAGAACGCGGTGTGGATCCCAATGACCCGCGACCGCTGTCGCCTTGCGAGCCGGGTACGAACTCCGGAGCGTTCACATCCCAAGTAGTAGCCGGTAGTGGTCTAGGTCGCGGCGGCGGGTTTATATACACGACAGCTTTCGAAGAGTTGGGCTCGATTTCCAGGGGGTACCCTAACGCCCACATACGCTTCGGCGAGAGCAGATGCGGGCGAAGGGTTTCCACTAATTCTTCAGTTGAGAATCTCGGCGGCGTCGACGGCGTCGGCGGCGAGGGCGGGGGGCGGCGTCGATCACGCGGCTTGCGCCGCCGTGCTGCAGCGCTGGCAGCGTCCACCGTCGCGAGGGTCTCTTGATAAAACCAATCGTGCAATTGAATACAAAAATGCATGTTTCCTGGCTGGCTTGTGTACACATAGAGTCGAGATATTGAACGCGGAGCGTCAAAGATACGTGCTATCGCGCGCGCGGGCGCTGTACTAATGGCGCGCTGGTGGGGCAGCCCACGCTTTATACGTACGTAGGTAGAGCGCGTTTGTTAACGGGACGCGCCAATCGACCGGCCTATTCTCATTTTTCTAAACAATAACAAACTTTTCTCCTTCGCACATATTATATATACAGCGATTAATTTGACTCTTAGGAGCTACATGTTTAAACTAATCCTCTACCAAACTTTAGTATCCTAATACCGCAGAGAAAGTCCCCCACACGCCTGCTGTTGTTTGTTTACTTTGATCAGCTGATGTGCCAGCCGTCCGCGTGGTATTTACTTGCAGCCAAATATATAGATGCGTAGCTTCTAATGTACTTAATGATATGAGGATTTAATTACGTCTAATTTATTAACGATTTATTGGCTCATTGTCTCTAATGATATTGGTATAGTACCTAATTATGTCAATACTATATAAACATTTTAGATTTAGTTCGAGTGAGAGAAAAGACAGCTTATCTATAGTGAGTCACATAGGTATAATAAATACCTACAGGGTGTGAGGGCAGTTTGCATAGGAAGGACGGGCGTTGCTCTGACAACGTCTGGCCATCATTTAAAAATAAACTTTCATTGATTGCACGCGACAACTTGGTCCACAAAGGTATTAAGAATTTAAAACGTATAAAAATGCAGGATAACCTGTTCCACGCAATTATTCTTAAGGAAAACACTTCCATATGACAAAATATGCTGAGTTGAAACACGGAGTATTACTAATACGTTATGGTGTGACGTCTCGTAATATTCCCCTTCTGTCATAGAAGGCAGACGAGGCAAAATTTATGTTTTACATTAACATAAGGTTTATCCTAATATTGATGACTCACGCAAATGAAGAAAACATGCTTTTAAAATCGGGTCAACGTCATCGTATGTTGGCTGACGTGACTGAAGACAGATAAGTACATCGGCGATAAATGAGAGGTTATGGCTCACTAAACCTAAGATAAGTCTAAGATGACGCGCTTTCTAAGCATTAACACTATTATCGTCACTTAAAACGACAAGAGATTTTATAGCTGCCTTTATACAAGTCTATAACTTTATATATTGCTTAAAAGTTTCGTAGTTAGGTTAGGACACAATTCGTTGTTCAAGTTTCTTCAAATACCAACGAACCCATTCTAGACGGAGCGACAGAGATAATAAACACATTTTTGTGACTAGAATTTACCAACATTACTTATATTAATTCTATTATTATAAATATAATTTTTGTATCTCACCTTGAAGATGCATAACTTATACTGTGCATTAAACATGCACCTTTAAGTCTAGTTCGAAACGTATTAATATAATTAGGTATTACGTATACCTAACTCTACGTATACGATCAGCCTCTTTGTTTCCTTTGCCCCATTATAATAATACAAAGCTATTATATATAAATTTGTTTATCATTAAATATAGAATACGTGCTGGTTTATTTTTCAATCAACAATACTTTTATCATATCCAGGAACCATATGAATAATAATTGAAAACTTATTTTATTTATTTTGCTTGATAATTCCCTATCATCTAAATATAATCATCTATGTCTTATATGGCGTTAATAGAAAATGTATAGTACGATTAAAACAAAAGCCGTTTCTTTGAATACAAAAAATGAACACGTAACTTTTTAACATTATCATTATCAGTTATCATCAGTAGGAAGACGTCCGCGGTTGAACCTAACATATGCCTCCGCATAGAACGAGTTTGAGCGGCTACTCGTCTCTTGTTGTTCACCACAACATAATCTCGAAATGCGTATCCTATATTATGACATATTCAAGCGCCTTTAAGGTAAACGTCGTCAATGTTTTCGTATAGTGCGGAAATATCTATTTGTCATAAACGTTAAAAATGTTATTCAAGTATCTTGTCGAGTTAACAAAGCTTTATAACTGATTAAGTATTATTATTTAAACGTCATTTATATAGTACTAACAATAAATTTACCAATACTATAGATAGAGTACATACTTAGTATAGAATGTGGTAAGTTATTAAATCTTTGAATAAGATGTCAAAATACGTATCAAACACCTGCTAACTACATAGAAAACCCCATTGGATTTTTTTATGGCCTACAAACGCACCCCCCGCGAGTTTCGTAGCACGCAGCTACGCAACGTAGAGGCACGCGTAGATTGCAAGAATTCCTAATTTTTGTTATATTTATTTTAGTGTGAAAGAAACAGACCATGAATTATTAAATTAAAAATAGTAGAAAAAGGTTATGATGATGTGAATTGCTCCTACCAAAGAACACCCCTGTATGTAAAAGTATCTTTTTTGTTTGTTTGTTTGTAAGTTTGTGTGTGTGGGTTTCATTGACTGAACCGATTCAAATTAACTTTGCACATCGTTTGCTTATATTTACCAGTTATTAACATATACTTTAATCTGCTGATACTTTTAATCCCGGAAAAACCGCAAGAGCGAATTTTAATTCTTGCGGAAAACCGCGTGGCATGTATCGCTTTTTTATATGTGCATGCACATTGGATGGCGTGTTTAGGATCAACAATCTGACATGAACTTAATATCGAATCATGTGCGTAAGGTTTGCGTTCGAACTACTTACGAGTCCGTTCATAGTGTTCGTACGTTCATTCTTCAAAAGCAGTGAACATGTTGTTGGGATTATCTAAAATAGACTCAACACCAATTGTCTAGGAGTTGAATAATGGTTGAATCAGATAGATCCTCCTCCTCAATTTCGTCATAGACATTGATATGATAAGACAGAATGGGTCGTCACAGACTTGCCAAAACAGTATTGCTTAAAGGTATTACGGGTATACGGATAATATTATAATCCCTGATAAGGTTGCAACCACAAATTACTATGTGATCTAAGGAATTCCTTATAAAAAAGTGATTCACTATCTGATGCAACACCTTCACAAACAAAAATGAGCTAGATTAGAGAATCTTAAGTTGCTATTTTTTACTTATTTTGTTTATAAAGACCTAATAAGTACTACTCATTGTTGTGAAAAGGTTGGCATGTGTATTTTATATTGATCCTGGTAAATAAGCAACCCAACTGCACTCCATCCAAATCCATTCAGCCGGTGTAAGGCAGTGCAATAACCAAACATACAAACAACATTTCACTATTATATGTTAGAGAGTATGGATATAATATTCTTTTTATCAATATAGGCTAGACGTTCCGCAAATCTCCTGAATGATCTCAGTACGTCAACAACAAAACAAACGCCGCGGCGCGTCCATGTGAGCGTGCGTTGTTTGTATACAGAAGCGCGTGTGGGCGCGACGCGTCGCTGGTCGCTGACACCGGCGATAACCTTCGGTTCAACAGCGAACTCGCCCGGCCAAACAGTACGAACATTGCTACATCACGAATTGGGTGCAAAATAGGGGATAAAATCTAAGTAGACACTAGATTTGAGAAGCAAACTAGCTTTTAGCCACAGCTGATAGTCGAGAAACTTCGAAATAAAGTTCCTATTGAAAATATCAAGGAAACTAATACAAAATGGACGGATACGAGACGGATACGAGTTTTCACTTGGCAGATTAATGGTGTTAGAAATTATCTTGAATAGCTAATTCCATGTAAACATAACAAACACATGTGTACTAATAAAAAAATTAAAAAAGTAGCACCAAAATAAAAAAAATGTTAATAAGAACATTTTAAATAGCGTCAACATGGATATGTCTTTAGAAGTCTTTGGAGTCTTTAGAATGTAGAGATCCTGAGATCGTAGAGGTACGTTTAAATTCATTCAAAATCAACAAAGAACTCGAACAAGAACAGTCAAACAACTACTTCAATCTAAAATTAGTAGACCAGCTAGGCGATTATGTAGCTTGATTGCAACCAATAGAAACACAAAAATGTTTGGATTTGACAGTTTCAATACGCAGTTTATGTGCACAGTTACTATGAAAATTTTCATATTCGGAATGAAATTTCTCCTGTTGCATTGCTGTCAAAGTTACGTAATCACTCCACAGGTACAGCTGTAATTAGCTCAATACATTTCAACTAATTCAAAGTCTAACAAGAGTGTATTTTTTCATCTATCGAAGTAACTAAAAATCATCAAAACTTGGTCTCAGCATATTCGTATGTTTTATCGACATTACCCATAAAACTACCGCGGGGAGCCGATGGACGCAGGAGGCGAGCAGCCGCTCAAAATGGCGCTCTGGGGGAGGCCAATGTTCAGCAGTGGACGCCTACGGGCTGTTGATGATGATGACCCATGAAACTAAACGTTATAATACCACTCAACCAAATTTCTCCTTATCTTGTCCTATATCTGTTTTTCTGATAAGTACTGATAAAAATTAATGTATAAACGGAAACTATTTATGTGATTGTTCATCATTATCCATCCGACGCATTAGAGCCATAGAAGGTGTCCTGCTTTTAAGTTTTATTTCATCATTCCACTTATTATAAAATAAAAGAACAGATTTCATTGGTTTAGTCAACATTGGAATTGGAAGTAGGCGGTTTAAATTAATACAACTCTAAATAAGTGTTGTTCTCATCTAAGGTATAGAAACCATTAAAAATTCTAGGAAGTGTAGCTCCATGTTAGACGATAGGTTCATTGACTTAACGATGTGACGCGAGAGACAATATTAAACGAACGATAGTGTTTATCTCTCTCATAACATAAATTTGCTATTTCCTTTGTGTACAATTTTCTCAGATAAGTGACTTCTTACTGCGTATATTGAGAAATTTTAATATAGAACTAATGAGAGTAGGTCTTTATCTTTTAAGTCTAAATATTAATTTCAAACGCTAATCTGTACGCACGACCTACTTTGATAAACATTTCCAATTCATGCCTATTAAAATTAAGCAATAAACAAACTCCGTTAGTTCGAAAATAGAATTCGAAAGGTTCAGGAAATGTTATTTTTATTTTGTGGCATATCAGACATTTACTTAGCAGATAAAAAGCAGCGTATTGTGAAACCATCGTGAGAGCGGGAAGGAATACTCAGGATAAAGTTTTGATGTAGGTCGACATAGCGGCTACAACCAATGCACCGTAGATTCCGTGAAATACGCTACAGCGCGACACTATACCAAGACGGGAAAATCTAGAAAACAAGTGGAAAATACAAAAGCGAGTCAGTTCGTCTATGGTATACAATACAAAAGAGAGAAACGGAGAGCCGCAAGTTGCTTAAATAACTAATACCAAAGACAGGTTTTATCACAAAGCCCAATCAGGTTTCAAATGTTGAAGGCAACAAAGGCTTGGATTTTTTACTATAAACATTAACGCCTACATACGTCTGCAATGTTCTACTCGCGAACGCGGTCAGTGTGCCACGGTAACCGATGAGTATTACCACCGGAACATACGTTTTCAGAACTTCATAAGACCTTGACAATAAACCCACTGCGTTTTACCAAATATATTTATACAAATATGACATTGAAGCAAGCAAAAATTCTAGAAATCTGTCTTCGATCATAATTTACGTCAACCTCAATTTGCGTGTTCATCGCAGATTGTGAAACAGATGGTCCATACTCATGGTCGCGGTCAAATCATTATTTTGACAGCATTCGAATGTTATAACTGCTCAAACGGTTGAGATTTAACTTTTGTCGCGTCACGGATTGCTTCAACGGCATAGTTCTCATATTTAAAGGGCATCTACGTAGTAAGCGTGACGCGATATTGTTTTGGTGAAAGTTGTCCATAATCAGCGCATTCAGCGAGCGGAGTTCTGACCACCGTCACGATGCACACCGAATGTAGGTCAAGGAGGCCGCTTACATAGTGACTAAGTTCTGTATGAATGGTTGACAGATTTTCGAGTAATGAATAAGCTCAAGCGAAAGTTTGTTTTGGAAATTTTATTACGGAACTAGCAATCGCGATGTTTTGTTACAAAATATTTAACGACATAGATCATTAAACAATCAAACCGATTTTCACAACAGATGATCATTCAGGAAACCTCAATATTTTGCGTAAACGGGGATTCCGACATTGGCCATAAACCTTCCAAATTATTGTCAACGTTGACACAAGAAGTATTTGGGTAACGGTCATTTGTCCGAACAAAAACTAGTATGTTGAGTTCCATCAAACCGGAAAAATAACGTTTTCGGAGCACGTTCGCACACAAAAATTCGCAGCGTGCGTATAGACAACACTGCCTGAAACGAGACATGAATCTGGTACTGTTGTATCAAATCGTAGTGAGGATGAAACAAACTGCTCGGAAATCATTAATATGTATTAAGATAATAAATTACACAATAATATAGGTTTTAAACTTGGGAAATGAACCCATTACATTTACATATAGTTTGGTGAACCAATAACAAAAAAAAAACATGAAAAAAAAAAAGAGAGCAAAATCACTTTTGCGAGTTTTGGGGTTATTAGAAAAGTAGTCCACAGTCAAAATTGCACCTTGTTTTATTCTAATAATGAATTAGGCATTATTTCCACCAATTTTATATGGGGTACTTAGATAGGATCTTAAACAAAAAAGTAATAAGCAGTATAACCCAATTAAAATAATAATAACTGTATGATTCGATGTTCACAATTACCGTATAAAAATGTATATGGTCACCAAAGTCAGTCAAAAGTGTTGTCTAATTGGCTTTATAAATTCAGGGCCGGCAGACCAAATATTCTAAAATCTTCTATAGTTTAATCCTCATAATTAATACATTTTAATTGTTGCGGATAAGTACGAAAAACTTAGTAACATTGATTTTAACAATGCATCAGATCAAGCAATAAAGGAAGTGCAGAAATCGTTACCTACGATTCACAGACAGCACATAAATGATAATATTGATGTGTCTATAAATATGAATTTAATCTGTATTTTACTATATACCTATAGGTATGTGTAAAATCTATATGTCAATAATGAATGCACTGTCCTCCTTTCCACACAGACAGCGACCCGTCTGCAACTACGTTAATATTATTAAGTGTTTCCTTTCTTGGCCGCTTATCTGCAAAATATTGCGCAGTACTGCAACTATGCTTATTTAATAATAGAGTTAATGATATGCACAATCGTTAAAGAGATTCGGAAAATCCAAATGACCAAAAATGTACTAATACAAACAGAAGGAATTTAAGACGACATAAAAAGCTTTTATTATTATTATTTTTTTTTATAGATAAAATCAGTATCATCGGTGATGAATTATTTCTAACAATATAGTTATCTATGATGGGTGCCCAAGATAAATATTGTGCATAGCTATTTCCAATAAATGAGCGATGAATAAGAAATTTTCAAGGTAGAGGGCAAGCGACACGCGCCTTTCGATTGACCAAGTCGTAAGAATTTGTTTGTTGGGTTGGTGCCAAAATGCATACGTCAATGGACTTTATTAATAAACATATGTAATTAGCAAATGTGGCACCTGAATGAATTTGATTAGCTATGACACTTTAACTCACGACACGTAAGCTTGTCTAAAGATGGAAAGAAAAATTTCTATGATTTTATACTCACAGATCACAGACCACATTACATAATTAGATATAGTTCTAACCATTTCTGCTTTTTCTTTTCTTCTTGCTTCTTCATTATTTGTCTGTTTTAGTTTCCTTTGTTGTCATAGATTTTGATTGTTCTCAAACTGATAGATGAATTTCGTCACTTGTTATGGCCATTCCTCCGTTAGGAACACTTATTTAGGATTCGTGGTCTACAGCAACAGGTTATTTAAGTAAATATACATCTTGTGTGTGTGATTTTATGCTAGTTCGCCGTCGAAGTAACCGTTTAACATTGCGGTCATCGGCCTTGTTTGTTCATGAGCAGGTATATGTTGTCGTTATATGCAAATTGCTTCGTGCTAATTTATGGAAGAATACAATGCCGTCCACTTCAGTGTTGTTGCCTTATCTACTTACTCATACTATTCTTGCATTTTCATTTTATTTGATAGCTGGCCCGCCCCAGCATCGCACGGGTATTTAGTTTATGCCCTAACATTGTTCAAGCGAAGAGGGAATAGATAGAGGAAATGATGAATGAATGGAACGGCGAAACGAAGCAGGTGCCCCATCTCATCCATTCATCCTTTTTCCTCTCTCCCTTCTTTCTTCATATCGACAGGATAAGCATTGGCTTCATTTTCGTTACCTGTAATGTTTTGTATAGCTCTGCAGCACTGTGGAGGCCACCCATACTATCTATCTCACAGCATGAAATCTTCGCAAGGATTATTTTATTTTACTTTTACTTATTATCAAGATAATTATTAGAATTCAGTTTATCGGCTGAAGTTAACGTTTTTAATATTATCACACACCCTGTCTAAATAATATTCGATTGTTATCTTTATTTCTCCTAATTTATATTCTTTCATGATTACCTACTTCGCGCACATCGTGTGACGCGTATGCATCGACCGTTATACGTAATAGCATGGTAAATATGGAACCCAGTAGTTAGATTATACACGGGAGGGCAGCATGATAATCAGATTCGAAGCGTCACTATAACATGCTATATTAAGACAAGGATATGTGACCGAGATACGAGGATACTACCATCCCACAAGCCGACGTCATCGCCATCTCGGCGGCGAGGTATAATGGTTTTCCGGAAAATTAACATTCCATGTACCTCGTGCCAGGGATTACCGGATCTCTGGTCTAGGAAAACATTGGATTATAAATGTGAAATCAGACAAGAGTCTAAACCTGTTTTTCTTATTATTTGGATTTTTTCACAGTATGAGTCACGATTTACTTGATCCAGTAATCTCGTAGTATTTATAAAAATTGAATTGGCATTCTATTTCTTAATTTTTGATGTCACAACAAAAGATACTAAATTAGTTACATTATTCCTTATTAAAATTGCCATTTATAGCCATGCCGCTCTTTACATAAAAGCAAAAGTCAATGCGAAGTTAAATTGGTTATATATACCAAGTAGGTATACTTTATAATAAACATGTTTTTCAATATACGACGACAATAGAGAATCTTATTAACAATATTGATTGCTGATTGGCCTCAACATCTACCCTTGAGAGTGTCGTGTTATAAAGTATATTTGTATTGCTTAACTGTTTGAACAATTGGTTTCTAAACGGAAACCTAAGCAGTACACCTATGTATATTTGTAAGAGCGCCGTGTGTTAGGCAACTCGTCATCCATGTAATAGTTCGAAGGTCTCACAATTATACGTCAGTGGGCGAATACTCTAACAACACTGATGGATTACCTAATAGTTCCTACGTCCTGCCAACGCAATTGTTTTGAACCTGTTTGATTGATCAGTCACTAATTTATTAAACTTTTGTCATTTCGGCACAGAAAAATATCTGCAGTACGGTCGAGTATCGACCAACAAAATATGGTGTGATAGGCTCCTTGCAGTAGTAGCAAGCCGTACTGCTTTAGGATTATTTAAGTTAGTTTGAATCTGGGTAAAGGTGATTTAACTTATTTACTATATAATATACCCATTTATGAACCTTAAGTCTGAAAGTTGCGAACGTACAATGTACACTTTTCGTTAACAGAGATATTAACCAACTGCCGTTTTATTGTAACAACCTGATACAAATAGAGGGCTTGACCTGCGTCATCACTTTCCATCAGGTGGACAATCAAATGCTTTGCATATATAGACACAAAAAAAAATTACAGTCCAAGTTTGACAGCTCCTCTACGAGTCTACGGCGTAGGGTTTTCACTATTCTACGCGTGGTCTACGTGTAGAATAGTAAAAAAAGGACTTAGTTTTAAAGTTTTATGAATGCCTTTAGTTTCATATTGTAACTCAAGAAATAACAACGTACCTAATAAAATAACAATAGATGTGAAAATGATACGAATCGCTCTTCAGATAAATACTCTGTCCGACCTTTCTAACTCAATGCGATGCGAAGTAATAACATAACAAGTATTATCAAGTTTTCGTTCTATAAATTTTGATGTGTTAAAATACCTACTTATCTATTTTTATTATACTCTTTTCTTATAATTGTATTAATTAATTATTGTGTATTAGTCTTAGTACCGTTTCAATTAAATTAAAATAAATGAATATTGTGCTATATATTTTTTATCATAACGTGTCTAAGCAAGAAGTGTCCTCTATCATTATTAAAATCGCCAAAAATCAATCACGGTCATCGTGGTTTCTAATTAATCTTTACTATACTGACATATTAAATTATTTTCGCTCTATTAAGACTACTTTACATAAGCAGTGTTTGTTGTATAATATTATAATGTAGGTATAACTTGGGTCTTCTCTAGTTGCTGATGGGCAAACGTGATCCAAGACAACACCGTCACTACCATCAGATGAGATACTGTCAAACATATGCCCAAATTGTATGCATTTACAAAAAACTACGTACACTGGTTAGTAACCACAATCCGTTTCATCTGTATCTTCCTACCAGCACTGTACAAAATATAAATTTCAATTAACAAATCAGTATTTAGGTCACAGAATCGCGATGTACCGACTGTTTTATTCAGCATCCAGCGTGACGTTAGCGGAAATAACGGCTCGGGAGCCAGCTCTTTTGTTCTCAGCTGTTAATTTGTGTGTCATGAACTCATGAATGATGATTAGTGTCGAATTTGCACTCGCGCGTTTACAATTCATACAGTCACGTGTTGTATATCATCCATACAAGATATTTCGAAATATGGTTTCAAAAATTTCTGGCAAGACTGCGTAGTAACACTATTTAAACTACTGAAAAGGTCATCCACGGTTTCACTTTCTGGTTTTCTCTTAGCCTTAGTGTTACTTCAACTGAAAGCAGGATTGTGAAAAGAATCTTCATCACAGCGCCGCATAATTACATTACGTAACAAAGTTTCTTCGAGCGAATGTGTAACGCCGGCAACTAAAATGAGCCGAGCGCAGGTTGAATTACAGTAACCCGTTGTAAACTCTATTCAATTCAACCGCACGCAATTTGTGTGGAAACCGTCACGGAAAGAAGGCTGCTGCCTCGTTGCCACGCAGCCTTTTACCGGCTAATATTGAAACCGGCCGAGCAACGCGATTTCGACCGTGGCCTTATGCAAAGATTGGTCAGACGAGAAATTCGCAAACATTAGAAATTTGCGATCCACACATTAGAATCGAAAATGTTTTAGCGATCCCTCACGAGTTCACAAGATAGTTTCATTTATATATTCATATTTTATACATATTATAATAAAAACCGTTTGCCTATTATTTGGACAAACTCAATTTAAGTGAGAGAGACTGAACAATAGCTACTTGAAAATAAAAATATTTCCGTAAGCGGGTCACCGGTACCGGTTAGCTCTACCATGTAGTGTAAGGTCAAAGTAGACGTACCCGTACTTTAATGATCTTTATTTGTAGTCCTATTCTCTAACGAGCCCTCAAAGACGACTCGTGACTGTGTCGACCCTGTCAATGTTCTCTATATCGTATTCATAATGTTGAGCTTTCATAATTGTGCCATTGATTTGTTGGGAATTATTTGAATAGATGAAAAGACTCGTGTATGATGCTATTATAATCGTTGTTCATGACCGAATACCTAATGAATGTCTTAATCAGCACAAAGCATAGTATTTAGTATGAGTATCAACATGCGAGTTCCTGCTTCCTTATAATTTGCTTTGTTCTGAAACGACATGCCGTGACGTCTTCGCAATTTATTTAAAAATATTCGAATGCTTTACTGAACTGCTGCAGATACAAATGTATTGTAACAAATGCGCATTTCTGGAAATGGAGACCGATCGATAGACTTTATATTTAGTAGTAACAGTGCATAACCGAACGAACAAGAGTGGTTATTTTTACACTGTTTATTCCTACAGTTGTTTGACATGAATATATAATACTATCTAGATACAAAACAAAAAAAAGAAAGGAAATATAGTAGGGAAATAGTTTTCAATGTATTTAGGATATTTACTATCGACGTTTATGAAACATGATATTTTAGCCTTTATTTTGCTTTTACTTTAACGCTCTAGCCTAAACAACACAATTTTGATTGTGGTAACCGAAAAAATATAAAACGGTGAACGTTCGAAGGTCAAGTTGCCAATTTTTTCAGTAACATTTCAATGACATTGAAAACCAAATACCTCTTTAACCTCGAAGTTTGCCTAAGAACCTAAACGCCAAAGTATACCTATATTATTGGTTAACAGTTACAGGTACCGCAGCGCACGCAATTTGATTCATTTAAAATATCTCGACTCTTATGTATAAAAAAGCCTTTAGAAATAAGTACTTAAAATTAAATCTTATTTTAATACCATCACCAATTTTGTTAATAAAAGCGTATGTTGTTAATACACAAAAAAAATGTCTGTCATGTGCACTTTCGATGGTCCATACGGTCGTTTAAATATATCAAAACATAAAATACACTATATACATAATAATTATATACTTACATGAAATAATAATATGTAGGAAATAATTAATTTCAAGCTTCAAACTGAAAAGAGAATTTAGTGTACAAGTAAAAGATTATAAATATACTTACGTATATAAATTACTAAGATAACTATATCAGTCATGTATCATTATAAATTGGTAATTATCATCCAAATATTTTTTTTTGTTTATGATGGTATTATAATAATGTTTCAAACGTAATGGTGAAATGCAAGAGATTAAAACTAAAATCTGTCTTAGTGAGACCCTTCCCTTAACCACATAACTATTGTTGTATTAGGTATAGGTCCAATAGAGGTAGTCGGAACCAGTATACGATATACTATTCATTATCTTCACAAAACCTGATAGAGAACTGGCATAATCCTAATAATATTATAAATAAATAATACATCAGACTTCACACTAATATTATAAAGGCGAAAGTTTGTGTGTACGTATGTATGTTTGTTACTTCTTCACGCTTAAACGCCTGGGCGGATTTGGATGAAAATTCGATTAGAGATAGCTTATAAATACTGGATTAACTGGACTGGAATGGAACCGCGGAAAAGATATAACATAATATTCATATTATCTCTATTTTCATGTAAAGGCTAAAATAGTCTATTATTTACTCTATTATTAGTTCCTAATACGTGGCTAAAAGGGCACTTCGCTCAATGTGGCGCTCTCTAGGGGAGACCTATGTTCAGCAGTGGACGTATTCAGGCTGTTAATGATGATTGTCTCCAGATACACCCACACGGTCTCAGTCGAATTTCTTAATAAAATCTTCAATACCTTAAGTAAAATAATTGATTTTTGAGAATTTTTGATTGTTAATAAAATAAGTTTTGATTAATTGTTGATTTTATACCCCCATAAAACTCTACTTTGGACGCTTATAATATAGTAATAGGCATGATGGCTATTAAAAATGAACAAGTAAATAATACTTTCATAAAGAAGATTATAAATGAATGCAATAATTGAAAAAAATATGCAAAATCGGTAAATAAATCACGGAGTAATTAGCTTTTAAAGTTTCTACAGGAGGCATCTCCTGTCCCTTTCTCGCGAAACAGAGCGCCCCCACTGTTACTATGAAAAAACCACTCGTGACGTCACATGCCAAAGAGATTGTATGAAAAGCTACCACAGCTTAGTAATGAGGTACTATGACGACATTGCTCTGACGTCACTGGCCGTTTGAGCTATCTCTTTCTATTCCGGTTTTTAAAGTGCTTGTAACTTTGTCGTTTTTTGACATATTTTATTTTTGTTTTCACAAATGTTTATCTTTTAAGGAATATTTTTAATTATGCAAAAAAAAAGTTTTAGTCATCATGCCTATTATAGGGGGTTTTCCATAATCACCACGCTTCGCAGGCGTCTTGGTGATCGCAGTAGATTATAATGAAGACCAAAGATGCTGCTCCCCATTCCCTGGATATTCCTTTAGCCGGCTTTTACGTCACCTACGGGAAAAGATGCAGTAGTCCTATTCGCGGCGGCCTATTTTTGGCACTACCACTACCTAACTCCGTATGAAAAAATTTTGTTGGTTTGATAAGTCGTCGGAGTTATACACATATTTTTATTATCCTGTCGAAATACGTGTGAAGCCGCGGACAATACAGTTATAGTATAAGTAATACATAGTTGAAAAGAATCTAATAATAAGGCAGTGGCAATATTTTTAATGATCACATTAATTTACATAATTATAATTTATTAACGTCTACTTACAACTCGTTTTATTATAAGTCTGTAGACTGATATTGTAGATAAGGTGTTTAAAGTTGCTAGTTTACATAATTTTCCTTTACTTTGGTCTCAAGTAGGTATATTAGGTGAAGGACTCGGGAAACAGTAGATAGGTAAATTGTGTAAAGTTAGTAAATGTGCACAGCCAAGGTTGTAGAGTAAGACCGAGGACCTTCCGCACTTTTAGTGTTTGGTTTGGAGACAAAAGCCTCGATAGTCTTTTCCTAGTTTTTATCAACGCGCCCTTGAATGCCATTTACCTAAGCCGTATTTTTTTTGCAAATAAAGATAAGTTAAAGCTGTAGTTAAAGCAGACAACCTATAGTATACCTATATCGTTTTAATACTGTGCTATGATGCTATCGTTATCGGTCTGTTCTCACATTACAGTTTGTTTACACACGCTATAGATAACAAACCATTTTAGGATAAATTAAGTGAACATAATAGTAATCGGACAGCATATAATATGATAAAGTCAGATAAAACTTAGATTTTTTTTGGTTAAAGTTGTAGCTACACGAGTACGGTGGCGCCATCTCTTAGAGTTCGCTGAGACTAGGTTGATCTTATACAAGTTATAAGCTTGCCCGAGGGTTAGTTCAATGTTTCTACGTAGATGGCACCACTAGTATTTAAGAAATGAACTTTTGTGTTGTTTTTAGCTCGGTGTACCTCACTATAAGTCAGATTATATTTAAAAATATTTTGGTCAACTTTATATAAACATAAAATAAAAATTTAAATAATTCTGATCAATGAACTCGAGAAAATCATGTACATGCTACATCAAATTAACCAGCAGATAGCATTATCTTCAATACACTCATATCAATTAGCTTAGCTATACCTACGATTAATTTATTGCTTGTAGTATTACTATTACCACGTGGTCGTGTTAACACATGCGCAATTGTTTATATACAAGTGCGTGTTTATAACTTTAACGGCTTACAGCACGGTAATATTGGTCAAGCAAATCGCCTTACTGACATAATTTACAAAATTGCTTTTTCTATGAAGTGGTTTTGATACCAAATCAAGACCAAATGATAGTTATGATGCTTAGTTTTATTTCATCAACCAGAAGTAAAACTGATATAATAAAAAATATTTTTTCTTCATTTACAATGATGAAATGAATTATGGACGCAGGATAAGATTTCCGAACAATTTCTATGCGAGAATACCAATGATTCACTACGCAGATGACTAATTTTGCCATTTGATGAGTTCATTCACATTAGCATGATCTTTGATTCACTCTTTATTCGATAGAACAGTTATAATGAGCAAAAAATTGGAAACTACATTCGTAAGTGGGTAAATAAGTCTCGATCTGGGGTTTCGACTTATGCTAGCATCCTTATAATTTGTACATTGAAAACGATATGTCTATATTGTTTAATTATGATTTAAAATTGGTTGGTTGGTTTGTTTTTCAATCTTCTCCTGCAAAATCACAAACCTTCCATTGATTTACAGATTTAAAAGATGTTTGAGTCTAACGTTGGCCAGGCTGCGACAGCATTTACGCTCATGATGTAATTATATTGATTTTTCCGGAACTCTTTTAATACCTCTATCATTTTCTATCAACTCCCTGTTAACTTGCCCTCTCGTTTTAATTACTTCGTTTATATGAGATATCAAATCTGTAGATGTAGCAGTCTTGGTAACAACGATACTGAATAATACTGATATTCAATCAATGCATACTAGGTATACAAGACTAGATGCACCGACAGTGAAAGTGGATCGGCGAGTTTAGTATCTAACACCCAGTCTGGACATTTCACGCAGCTTTCTAAAAACCTTAGTTTGTAATATTAATAACTGTACATGTGTAGTGTACCACACGCGTTATTCAACGCACATGTGCCAATCTATTTTAGAATTAATGAAGTAAATGAAGACCAAGTTGTACGTAATTACGCACAAATTATAGCGCTGTTAGTTTATTATATCATAGATAATATTATCAATACTACAAACGTAAATGATAAGACACGTAATATCGCGGTGTTATCGCAAGATGTTTATTAAATATCAAATCATGTCGAAACTACATACTTTGGTATTAAGTATTATATTAAAATCATCGCAGTTTAAAAGCTCGTTGCCCAAGGAATAATAATGCAAATAACGTTAGTTTAAAAATAATACATCTAAATATGCTTTAATATTCAATAATACACATGTATTATTTTGATGATGATAACCTGAGAATAAGTAACAAAAAAGTGAGAAAACCATTGAAACTATAAAGACCTAAAGCCAATATTATATGCTTAAGACGTGCACAAGCAATGCGATTGTTTGCGCTGAACCATAGAAAGTGCGCACTGAGACAACTTTCGCGACCGAATTCGAGAGAAAGTAGTCCGGGCCGCAGCGCCGCATACATTATATCACCTCATCCGACTCGAGGATTATATCACAGCTGATATTTATAAATACAAATAAATATAAACAACTGATCGAGTTGTGGCAGACATGTGACTTATCGTATATTGAACAGCAAAAATACAAGCAATATGTGTGATAGCTATATCGTCACATAGAATAGAAAAACATTTATTCTCACAGCATTGTAATTTCTGAAGTAAATTTTACATTTTTTTACCATTGCCTCTGCCGACGTTTCTGCTTTAATATTGACTTAATAGACTTCGTATCTCGTTGGTACATTACAAATACATTTATCATTGGATACAAAAGTGAAATATTTTGTAAATAAATTATCATCGGGCATTTACGAAAGATTACCAACGGTAATGCTTTCTGATAACAGTATAACTGTCGCCAAGCGGTACTGTACAGTAATACAGTACATATATCCGTTTCAGCAGGCGAAGCTTTTGTTCGAAAATATCACCTTTCGCTTTCATATTGCCGGTCGGCGAAGCATCCGCGGAAACCGTGTACGCCGAATTAGCACGTATATGCACACAACACCATCTATTTACAGAGACGAACAATGGAAGGTCAGATTCTGGTAGTACGTACAAAAGAGGAGAGTGCTGTTTTAGGGATTGTTTCGCACAATTATACGTATAACGACTGACGACCTGGTTACAGGTTTGCAAACATCAATGGAAGAGGTTGTAACTAAGAAATTATAAGCAATATTGGTCGAAAGGAAACGCTTGCTTGCTCTATAATGGAGACGCTGACAAACTCTAGGTTAAGTTCAATGTCGGACAGACCTGCAGCAATTACTCTTAAGTTTAATGTGCTTTGCTATCGGTACGTAGTACTACATATCTATTCTGTGCTATCGCTTAAATTCTGTTACAGTAATAATAATCATGGACATATGGAACTGAAGCGTGGTCTCTTACTGTTGGTTTCATTAGTAAGCTCAAAGTCACGCAACGAGCTATGGAGAGAGCTATGCTCGGTGTTTCCCTGCGAGATAAGATCCGGAACGAGGAGATCCGTAGAAGGACTAAAGTGACCGATATAGCCCTTAAAGTTATCAAGTTTAAATGGCAATGGGTAGGCCACATCGCTCGCAGAACTGACAACCGATGGGGAAGAAAGGTTCTCGAGTGGCGACCACGAACCGGAAGGCGCAGCGTAAGCAGACCCCCCACTAGGTGGACCGACGACCTGGTGAAAACCGCGGGGAGCCGATGGATGCAAGAGGCGAGCAGCCGCTCAAAGTGGCGCTCTCTGGGGAGGCCTATGTTCAGCAGTGGACATCTACGGGCTGATGATGATGATGATGATGAATAAACAAACGTGAACCAGCGCAGCTGCGGCGCACGTCAAGGCCCGTATTACAGAAATACGCTCAGTCTTGAATCTCTGCTCAACACGAGATTTCATACACGAAATGATCAAATACTGAATGAAATCTCTACTTGAGTATCAATCGACGACAGAACTGAGGACAATTCTGTAATACGGGCATAAGAATAACAAATGCAGTGATATCTACCAACCTGCACTGGGTCAGAGATTACGATTCCATAAACCATAACTATCAGAGAAGGCCTGAATCCACTACTGGCAAGTGGCAATACAATAGAGGCTATTATTATTGTGATGATGACGGATGGCGAAGTCTAGTTTTTTAATACTTACAAAGTTAAATATTGAATTGACAAAAAACTCAGACGATGTGACAGACTGTTATTGAAATGCCTATGCTTTGCCAATGATGACATCATCGCTGTTCACGAATAGATAAAAAATTTGGGACATCCACTGTCGAGTGCGTTGATAATAAAAAAGCATCAAGTGAAGAAAACTGTACTTATCTTAACGCTACCAGACAGAGTCAAAGTCGTATCATGCCGTATCTAGAAATTATCTATTCTTTTATTCTCGACTATCAGGTGAGCTCTATTAAAATGACCGATTGTAAATTATTATTATTTATTATTTATTTATTTAACACATAAAAATAAAACTTATTTGGTAGAATATGCCTTAAACCTAGGTTAGGTTTGTCCATTATGTGTAGACATTGCTGTCTAGTTGAAGATTTGGAGAGTCCGACGCAATTTGTAAATGCTGCAGTGCGCAAGCGCAAATATGATCCGAGTTAATCACTATATTAATAAAAATTTTCATCACCAAAAAAAAATGTGGAATTATTTAAAAAGAGTGAAGACTGTTAATAATAATAATAACTGTGTAACTATACCAGACAATTTACGTAATCCTAAATTAATTAATGATCACTTTTTGAATATTCCAGGTGGTGCGTTAGTAGATATTGAAACATTTAATCATTTTACTTTTAATAAAAACACCAGTAGCCTATTTTCATTACAGTCTGTATCAGAGGAAGCCATTAGTAAAATTATTTTAAATATAGGTACGTACTAATGCTGCAGGATATGATCTGTTAAGCGCCGAGATGATAAGACTCACACTGCCGGATACTCTAGCAGTCATAACTAATATTATTAATAGTTCTATCTTGACTAGTACCTTTCCAAATGCCTGGAAACGTGCACTGGTCAAGCCAATTCCTAAATGTAGCTCTGTTGAAGAACTGAAAGATTTGCGGCCAATAAGTATTCTTCCAGTGCTGTCTAAAGTGTTGGAGAGGGTAGTTTATGACCAGATGGAAAAATACATTAATCAAGAAAACATAATACCTAAACTTCAGTCAGGTTTCCGGAAGGGTCATGGTACCGAGACAGCTCTTTTGCAGGTATAAGACGATATTTTAACAGCGTCAGACTCGGGGCTCACTAGTGTACTAGTTTTGTTAGATTTTTCACGTGCATTCGATTGCCTTAATCCAAAGCTACTGCTTGCAAAGCTTAAATATTATGGTTTCTCTTTGGACGCATGCAAGTGGTTTGAAACTTATCTTATTGGCCGGGAGCAATACGTTGAGGTTGAGAATCATAACGGAGGTAAAGAGATTTCTGACATAAAAAATATACCCAGAGGAACACCACAGGGATCTATATTAAGTCCGATTCTCTTTTCTATTTTCACGGCGGATTTGCCTAAAAACATCAAGGTATGCTAATATCACCTTTATGCAGATGACACGCAAGTATACCATAGTTTCAGAGCTGAGGATACAGCCCATGCTATGTCTCAAATCAATGAAGACCTATCTGCTATTTTCAAATGGGCTACGTGTAACTCGCTGATTCTTAATCCTGTTAAATCTAAAATGATGATATTAGGCACGAAGACACAGGTTAGTAAAGTTATATGCCAGAGCCCAAAACTGACTATCAATTAGGGCTTTCATCCCGGGAGTCTCGGTCTCGAAAATTTCGAGTCTCGATGATTTTTTCGTATTTTCGAGACTCGACTCTGCTACCTCCAAGCTCGGGAATAACGAGACTTTTGAGACTTGCGTCAAACTATTCAAAAATGTACTAAACCACCAGTATTTTTTATTCTGGTTAATAATCTGTAGAAACTAATACTAGCCTTTTTGAAAAATAGCATCGGTCTTGACAACATGGGTTTTTAGTCTGAGTTTTCATACTTATTCAATATTCAAAGAGTCTTAGGTGAGTCTGAGTGTCTTGATCACAGGCATAATAATCTAAGGTCTGATTATCATCATCATCACCATCATCATCAGCCTGGTAACGTCCACTGCTGAATATAGACCTTCTCCATAGAACACCTGCTTAAAAATAATAACTTTGAAAGGGATTTGATAAAAGTTTTCTACCATGGCTTTCAACTGAGAATAAGCCAAGCTACCAGCTGCAAGCTAAATTTGTGGCATATAATCTCGCAAGCGGTAGGTCTAGGTATATTAGATGGAATAATTATCTGACTTTGATTTTAAGAGACTTATTTAAGGGCGTGTGGTAGGCCAGCGCGAATCCAAGCCAATAATAATATATAGTGCCTGGCCAGGCTGAGCGGCAGGATCAGATTTTTTTCCCGGGACTCGAAAATATAGCGAGATTGAAAGCCTTACTATCAATTAAGGTTTTCAATCTCGCTACATTTTCGAGTCCCGGGAAAAATTTTCGAGACTAGACCCGGTCTCGAAATTCCCGAGAGAAATGAGACTTTCGAGACTACGTCAAAAGTAGGTTTGAACTAGTTTAGGCAGTAATTACAAGCTAATCAAACTGTTAAAAACTCAAATACAAGCAAAAATAATAACTATTTGCGAGATTTTTCCCTAATCTATCTGCTAGCGAACACATCGGAGCTATTTTTTTCACTTTTACGAAGAAATGTATTCACTTCAACAGCCAGAAGACGTTCACTGCTGAACATATTATGCTTCCCCCATAAAACGCCACTTTCGGTGCTTATTATTGGATTTGCCATTATCACCGCGCTTGGTAATCACAGAAGATTTTAATATACTAAGGATCCTCTTTAGTAGGGAATCTTGAAGTATATAGCACGCCAAAATGCTTGAAAAGGTTTAGCTTATTCCCGCGTCCTATCAACAATATTGCAACAATAACTTTGAATTTAATATAAGTTTAGAATGATAAAGTTCAGGACTAAGTCTTATGTACTTATAGCAAAAAAACGAATTAATAAAATTTTCTAGATGGAAAAAAATTACATAGTTACCTCCAAACCGTACAAATAAATAATGAATACTTTAAATACGGTGATGACACTTTGTGTCGTAATTAAACTAAATATAATGGAGGTCTTATGTATAATGGATTTTAAAAATACCTATTATATTCACTGTAGTAATATGTTGCCTACAGTAAAATTATCACGCGTTGGAACCACCAACCCTGCCGCTCAGCCCCCAGACTTTGGCCTAGTACTAAAAAATATAAATTGTTCTGTTGCTTTGGCTTGGATTCGCGCTGGCCTACCACACGCCCTTAATATGTCTCTTAAAATGAAAGAAAAGTTTCCTACATCATTATTTCGTCAGATATACCCCTTGCGATTATTATGTGCCACAAAACTAGCTTGCAGTTGGTAGCTTGCTTATTCTCAGTTGAAATCCATGGTACAAGACTTTAGTCGAACCCCTTTCAAAGTTATCATTTTTAAACAGCTGCTCTGTGGGGGAGGCCTAAATCCAGCAGTGGACGTTTCCAGGCTGATGATGATCATAATGAGACCTTAGATTATTAAGCCTGTGCTCAAGAACCTCAGATGACTGAATATTGAATAAGTATGAAAACTCAGACTAAAAACCATGCTAGAAACCTATGTTGTCAAGACCGATGCTATTTTTCAAAAAGGCTAGTTGTAGTTTCTATAAATTATTAACCAGAATAAAAAATACTCGTGGTTTAGTACATTTTTGAATAGTTTGCCTCAAATCTCAAGTCTCGTTATTCCCGAGACTGGAGGTAGCAGTCTCGAGTCTCGAAAATACGAAAAAATCATCGAGACTCTCGAAATTTTCGAGACCGAGACTCCCGGGATGAAAGTCTTACTATCAATGGGATAAATATACCGATAGGGTCAGATGTAAGAAATTTGGGTCTTATAATGGACGGTGAATTGAGGTTCACAAAACATGTAAATGAAAAGATTAAAAATGCTTTTTACAAACTTAAAACGTTGTATACAATAAGGAGGTATATTTCAGAAGAGATAAGAATGTTGCTTTGTGATCTGATAGTGCTCTCTCCATTTAATTATTGCAGTGCGGTGTATGGGCCTAGGTTATGGGTTAAAACAGAGAACGCCATCCAGCGTGTGCAAAATGCATGCGCTCGGTTCTGTTTTAGCATACCTAGGAGAGCACATTACACCTTATCTAGTTCGTAAAGGGATTCTGAATATGAAGACACGAAGGGAACTTCCCTTAGCGTGCATTACGCAAAAAGTAATATGGAGTAAGAGACCAGAATACCTTTTTGAAAAACTTCGGTTTACTACGAATAGCCATCAGTTAAATACGCGATCTAGATTACAAAATTTCTTGGTCATCCCAAAACATAGTACTGCGGGTTTTCAAGGTTGTTTTAAATATAGAACGTCTAAGATCTGGAATAATTTGCCGCCACCTTTAAGGAAGAATATCAGTACTCAAACGTTTAAATCACGACTGAAAATAAATTTATTTGTTCGGCAAAAGCATAATTTTGAAGCAACCTTCAAAATACAGGGCAGACAAACGTTACATTCGTAAACTCGCACATCACACACATGCACCTCCTAACTTTCAACTCACACACAACTCTAACGCACGCCTCGCACACACCCACACACACCCCTACATTACACGTAGAAAATACACACTAACACACCACATAGTTACACGCTTTTAAACACATTATACAATCACACGCACTAAATAAGACAAAAATAAGAGCACTCACCTTTAAGTTTTTTTCTGTTATTATTTTTTAATTCGAAAGTTGCTGTTCACGTTAAAGTATTTATGTTGTTTTTATTTATTAGTATTATTCGTATGTATAATATCTTTAAAGAAATGATTGAAACCGCTTTATTACTTACTTCTTGGCGCAAATCTGTCCAAGCGTAGGGGTAGCTTGAAAAACAGCGCTGTGTTCACACATAGTGTGATCGCAGCACATGCTGAAGCTACCCCCATTGTCCTATAACATGAATATAATGTACCTACCTACTTGTTTTAAGCTGTTCTATTGATATATGTATTTATTTTTGTGTTGATAGTGACAATAAATGATTTATTTATTTATTTATCCGGGTTCCAGTTGAGCATGACGATTTTACTTCAGAAATGTATCAATGATAGTTTATATAACATCGCCAAATATCAAGGTTACACTACAAAAACAAACTGTGACAATAACATTAAAATGTTATGTTATTTTTAAATGGAAAAGTAAACAATGCTATAAGCACACACGCGACTGAGATTGCAATTCAGCCGATTGAAATGATATAACACGATCGCAAATATACATTGTCTGTATGTAGATATGACACTTTAAATTACATCAGAACTGGCGCTGCCGTAATCAGCTTGTGAATAGGAAGACAAAACAAAATGGCACTGACCGCACACAACATCGCTATCAAGTCAATAAGGAAGCCGACCCTATACGATTCATTCAAGAGTTTAAAAGTCTAAATATATAACTTACGGAATAAAATAGTAATATAGTAATAATAAACAAAAGAAAAAAGAGAATTGAGTATTTTGAGGTGGAATGGAACATTATAGCAAAACTATTATAACTATCGCGGCTACGTCAGCGACGCGGGCAGAGAACATAATGCCTACACGCATTGTCATTATGAGATCACCAATGACGACGATGCCGGTAAGGTCAGGTGCAAATATAGACCTACTTTGTACGGTTAATTAGCCGCTGATAAACATCACGATCTTTATGCAAAAACGTTCGGTGTTGCGGACAAATCTTTTCAAAACAGTGAAAAACGTATGTGATGTTAATATAATAGAATTACAAGAAGCTAATTAAACAAAACTGGAATAAGGTAGTGGGTCTGTGCAAAATCTATACATATAATAAAACTGTAGAGATAAAAAAATCTGTAAATGCAAGATATCGAAAAAAAAATGACACAAGTTGGCTTGAAATTTTTCGCTGATCACGTTAAGCTACTTTTTAGACATTTTGTCTGTTTGTTTGTTTGTTTGTTTGTTTGTTTGTAACGGCACAAGTCCGAAAATACTGAACGGATTTTCATGCGGTTTTCACTAATAAGCTTAGAAAAACCCGGCGCAAAACATAGGATATATTAAATTTTATATATTGTTAATTTTTTTTTTTGGTGAAAATTAAGATTTCATTATGAAACGGAACGGTATTTTAACAAGATGGCCGCTTCAAGGCCTCAAGGTAAGTTTTTTGTCTTATATTTTGGCTACTAACCATAGATGAAAGAAAAAAATTTTACTCTGCTACACTGCTACTGACGGTAATTTTATCTCGGGTTTATCCGGATGCACAGATTAAAGAAAAAACTCTGTTACTATTATGGCACGGCTTCATATACGCCCGAACCTTCGCTGTTGAGTTGGCGCGCAAAAACATCTCTGTTGACTATCCTCGATGTTTTTCTAGCGCCCCAACCTGGACAAACAGTCAATTTGTTTGCCTGCTGCGCAACCGACGTGGGCTAAATAAAATGGAGGAAGCAGTAGCGTTATATTGCATGTCGGCGAATAAATATGTTTTACAAACTGTGAGAGTATTATTTGTGATTACAAAAATAAATTGTAATAGTTTTAATTTATAATTCCTTATCAATATGAAGTAAAACCAATTTTTTTTTTATTTGTCTGTTTATCTGTCCCTTTGAATACGGACCACGGTTATTATAGTGGCAACAGAAATATATCATCTGTGAAAAATTAAACAGTCTAACTATCACGATTCATGAGTACATCCTGGTGGACAGACCGACAGACAGACGGACAGCGGAGGTTTAGTAATAAGGATTTACTCTTTGAGTACGGAGCTCCTATATTTTGTATTTCATTCTGAACAATCCCCACTGCACTAAGCAATAAGGAAGTAATTTAATGCATGTTTTACAACAGTAAATAACAATTGGTGCGCCTGCATTAACGGCAGTGTATCACACATTTCGGGCTACGGCGAAATACAATGCGCGATAACTTCGTCTGCGCTCGATGCAATGCAGATTAGAGAAAAACAATGTGTTCATTATGTAAGTACCTATACCCAAAAAAAATCATATGTATTTACATTAAATAAGTTTTTTCGTTAATCTGTGGTCTAAACTAATAAAAGAGGATAGGTATGAGAACCTTCTTGAATATGAGCACGACACAGAGAACAAGGAATTTAGAAAACTTAAACTTCTTAGACTTTTGTTAAGTTTTAAGGCTTCACGCGATATCATATTTAACCAATATTGAAACACAACTAAATTATTATTCATGTTTTCGATTTATCGGGTTCTGGAGAGGGCAAAATTCTTTATTGGCGATCTGGTATTATGTATTAGTTTTCAAAAATCTACTACGCGTTACCATTCGAAATAAGTATTTAAAATTGTATTTATAGTACCTATAGCTTAACCTTGAGTAGTAACATATTCAGTAATCTATGCCTATTGACCCTTGCTTTTGCTACGCATTGTAAACCCTTTTTTATTTTGGCATTAGACAAAATTTGTATTTAGCCAATGATAGGAAGTATTTTATGAAAACTGTTTAAAAGGGTAGGTACTTAGACTTTTTATAATTATTCATAAGGCTTCACACGATTATCATACTTAGCCAATATTGAAGCTTACATTTTTATTCAAGTTTTCGATTTATAGGGGTTTGGCGGGAGTAATGTTCTTTATTGGCGATCTGGTAAAATGTATTATTTACATGAACATACTACACGTTACCATTCTAATTAGGTAGATAAAAATATTTTTGCGCTACTGCTACATTCTTGATCAACCCCAAGGAAGTTTTAAGGTACCTAGGGGTCTAGCAAAGAAACCAACCACTAACGCTAACGCCAAACGCTAACTCCAAAATGTACTAAGATGACATTTCGGAAATCGCTAACTTTTCCACAGCGAATGTCATTTCAATACAGTTTCGGAGTTAGCGTTTGGCGTTATCTTGGTATCTTTGCTAGACCCCCTGTAGTACTTATAGCTACTTAAGTTATATACCCTTATCATTGCTACGCATTTTAAACCTTTTTTATTTTGGCATTAAAGTAAGCCGGAGGTGCTTTTATTTGTATTTAGCCAATGATACGAAATATTTGATGAAAAATGTTTAAAAAGGGTAGGTACTTAGATATAATAATTAATATGTAGGTATTCATTATGGCAATAAAATTGTATCCTCGAATTAACAACATGGCGCGTAACGTTCGTTCGTTTTTGATTTGTTCTTCTTCTTCTTCTTGCATGTTGAAATAAGTTTTTAATAGTTAAAATATTTTAAACCTGTGGACTTTTAAATAAAACACGGGAGCAGAAAATGACTTCAAGAAGGTTATAGTTATAGTAGGTAAGTAACTTTGGGTGTTAGTAATAATTATGTAATGACGATTTAACCTACTTCCTCACTTTCATCACTAGGTAGGTATTGGGAATGAGACAGCGTGGAAAATAGTGGACATGATAATAATTATAACTGTCGATTCTTTAAGGAGTGGTGGTGTAGTATTAAGAACATTAATTATGTACGCGTCGTATAGGTAAATGCACATCTCCAGCAATTTATAAACTTATTATTGACACTGGCTATGTGTAGGTAGTTAGGTACTCAATTCGTATGGAACCAAACTTAAGAAGGTAAAAAAATGTAGTAAATGAACAAAAAGCGCGCGGATAATAATTATGTAAAACTGAGCAAAACAGGATCATCGTGTGATTCTTCCATATTTTTCTAAACTGTACCTGCCTGCTTAGGTAACTACTACCTAAACATTTACTGAAACTTCTGTTAAAGACCTGAGTGAAGTGATGATGATTTCTTTTTGTTGTAATATGAAGAGGTACATATAATTGTAGTTTTTTGTTTGAAACTTCTTTTACTGTTATAAATCTATATTAGACTCAAAACATTTAATTTTGGGTAATGGCTTAAATAGCTTCCACTCACGGTTATGCTTGCATTATACCTATACCTATGCTAATACAGGTTACTGTGCTCAGCTTCGAAAAGATTTATTGGATTTTGTTGTTTGGTACGAAATTAAAAATAACATAACACAAGCGTGCGAAGCCGCGGGCAAAAGCTAGTTTTAAATAAATCTGTTGAGTCGGTTTGGTGTAAACGTAGAACAAACGGTACAGTACAGTCGTTTGTGATTTATAATTATCTGAACACAGAGAATATTTTCTAGACACTGAAATTTCTCATCGTCATCATCAACAGCCCGAAGACGTCCACTGCTGAACATAGGCCTCCCTGCGGTCCTAGACCAGTACCAGATCATCGGTCCACCTAGTGGTGGGCGACCTACACTGCGTCTTCCAGTTCGCGCACACTGAAACGAACAAAATATACGAGGAGCATCCTGAAAGTTTTAACGCATTTAAATAATATTATTTCATCGCAATTTATAAATTGTTTATGTTTGAAATGATATAAGATAATTATATTTATTGTTTTATTAAATACTAAACCGACATGATAAATTATGTTTGGCTAATTTTACGTCAATTTTTGTGCGTAATCAATCATTCGGTATTATTCCATGATTTATAGAGATCATGGAATAATACCGACTGATATTAAAAACTACATAAAGATAAAAATACTGGTTTATATTATGTTAAAGAGGTCACCGGGTCAGACTACAGCTTATGTTACCTACTACAAAATATCGGTCTATGTTAATTTTAATAAATGAGGCCTACAGAATTCCTTAATTATTCCTACTCATTATGATAATGCGACAAACCTAAAGATGGCTAACATTATATGACGGAAATAACCTTGAGAATCGAGTTACACAAGCTTTTGTCAATTATAATAATGAGTCGTTCAACCATTGTTGGTCAAATAAAAGATTTAAAAAAAATTACGTAACGGGTAACGGCACGAAACACATAACTTGATATTTTGATACTGACATACAATGAAATAGGAAAAGTGCCGAACAGCTCTCAAGATATTAAATACCTAAAGAGCCCAAGCAGTCAAACATGTATAAGACAAACAGTTAGAAGTGAGCGGACGGACATAAAAATGCGGACAACGCTGCGGGATAGTTTGTCTGAGCATCATACATCCTTATAAAGACAAGCCGTAGCTGCTAAAAACGTTCAGCAGTACGATGGCATGTTGAATTCATTTGCATGTTTATGTTTACATTTATCTCGATTTAACATAAATCAGACAAAACCGACAAACAAGTGTATAAAATTGTATGGTAAGCAAAAGCTGTACCATGGCCTAAAATTAGAAAATGTATGCCATTTATTGTAAGGATTCCGCGTAGTTCTCTATGAAAAAGGTACCTACATGCGTCGAAAAATGTTACTCGGATTAATAAACAGCAAATAAGTACAATATTGAATTGTAACAATAAATACCGCAATCGTTTACCTTTAAAAACATCAAACTACAGAAATTATCATAAACGCGGAAATTACATTTTCAATACAGCGAGTAAACCCAAACCACCCAAACATGGCCAGAGACATAATATAACATGCAAAGTTTCCATAATATTAATTCTAGTTACGTAATTGTGAAGTAATAATTTTATTTATGTTCGACTAGGAAATCAGTAACTAGTCGAATCTTCGAAGGCAAATTATCATAGGAGACGACGCTACCTCACAATAACAAAACCTATTACAATTTGAAAAAAAAAGGGCATACAATAAGCAAAATGTGTCTGTAGTATTATCGACTCGTAGACTTATGATAATAATTAACTTAATTTCGAACCAATGTCAAGGTATCAAAACATTAGTATTAATAAAAGCGAGGTCAATGTCACTTACAACAACACTGCAAAGGTGAAAGATCTAATAACACCCAAAAAAATTAAAACTAAGCGCTCCTAATATTTGCTTTGGTATTAACGATAAATAAATAAATTTAAGTTTTTTCGATTAGTGCATCAACTTATTTGCTTAATGGTGTCAACGTCCGAAGCTAATGAACTGAGCTTAAAATCAGATCGCGATAATAAAATCAATAATCAGATTATTATTACAGCTATATTTAAGACAGGTATATTTATCGATAAATCAATGACACATAAAATTTATCGTGTTGAATAATCTACGTGTTTAGTTTAGGTCATTATAATGAATTCATGTCTAATGTAAGCTCGAGCCAAAAAAACTGTGAAACGCTTGCTATATTATATACCTACTAGTTTTACTGGTACCGATAAGTTCTGTGCCGGTGTAATCCATGAAACCAAATCAGGTTTGTCTATAGATGATGCTCCTAAACAGGGCCAAGGCGATCTGCCGCCTCTGATGAGTCTAAGTACTGTTAATTGCAACAAATTCCCATAACTCAAGCAGCCTTAATTAGTTTCTTATTGATGTTTACTAAAGTCTTTCAACCGCACAAAAAAATAATATTGACGTTTGATGCATAAATTGCATAGTGAAGACACAACTATGTTCCAATACTTGTTGTATAAGAATAACCAACAATGTGATTATCTATACATATAATAAAACTGCAGAGATAAAAAATCTGTAAATGCAAGATATCGAAAAAAATGGCACAGGTTAGCTTGAAATTTTTTGCTGATCACGTTAAGCTACTTTTTAGACATTTTGTCTGTTTGTTTGTTTGTTTGTTTGTTACGGCACAACTCCGAAAATACTGAACGGATTTTCATGCGGTTTTCACTAGTAAGCTTAGAAAAACCCGGCGCACAACATAGGATATATCAAATTTTAAATATTGTAATTTTTTTTAGTGAAAATTATTAAGACTTCATTATGAAACGGATCGGGATTTTCACAAGATGGCCGCTTCAAGGCTTCAAGGTAAGTTTTTTTCTTATATTTTGGTCCACACATAGTGTAGGTATTTAGCCAGTGTCAAAAAGTAAGTTTTGTTTTGGCTACTAATCATAGTTGAGAGAAAAAAATATGCTCTGTGCTACTGACGGTAATAATATCTCGGGTTTATCCGGATGCACAGATTAAAGAAAAAAAACTCTGTTACTATTATGGCGCGGCTTCATATACGCCCGAACCTTCGCTGTTGAGTTGGCGCGCAAAAACATCTCTGTTGACTATCCTCGACGTTTTTGTAGCGCGCCAACCCGGACACATAGTCAATTTGTTTGCCTGCTGCGCGACCGACGTGGGCTAAATAAAATGGAGGAAGCAGTAGCGTTATATTGTATGTCGGCGAATAAATATGTTTTACAAACTGTGAGAGTATTTTATTTGCGATTACAAAAATAAATTTAGATAGTTTTAATTTATAATTCCTTATCAAAATGAAGTGAAACCGATTTTTTTTTATTTGTCTGTTTATCTGTCCCTTTGAATACGGATCACGGTTGTTATAGTGGCAACAGAAATATATCATCTGTGAAAAATTCAACCGTCTAACTATCACGATTTATGAGTACATCTTGGTGTCTGATGGACAGACAGACAGACAGACGGAGAGCGGAGGTTTAGTAATAAGGATTTACCCTTTGAGTACGGAACCCCAATCATTTTTATTTCATTCTGAACAATCCCCACTGCACTAAACAATAAGGAAGTAATTTAATGCATGTTTTTATTTATAACTTAAAAGACAAAAAACAGTAAATAACAATTGGCGCGCCTGCATTACCGGCAGCGTATCACACTTTTCGGGCTACGGCGAAATACATCGCGCGATTACTCGATGCAGTGCAGATTAGAGAAAAACAATCAAAGAATTCATATGTATTTTTTTTCTCTAATCTGTGGTATTACTAAAGATAAGTTTTTCGTTAATCTGTGGTCCAAACTAAAAAAGAGGATATGTATGAGAACCTTCTTGAATATGAGCACGACAAAGAGAACAAGGAATTTCGAAAACTAAGAACTTCTTAGACTTTTTATTATAAGTTTTAAGGCTTCACGCGATATCATATTTAGCCAATATTGAAACATAACTACAATTATTATTCATGTTTTCGATTTATTGGGTTCTGGCAAGGGCAAAAATCTTTATTGGCAATCTGGTATTATGTATTTCAAAAATCTACTACGCGTTACCATTCGAAATAAGTATTTAAATTGTATTTACAGTACCTATAGCTTAACCTATAGTAGTAACTTATTCAGTAATCTGTGCCTATAGGTACTTAATTTATTGACCCTTGCTTTTGCTACGCCTTGTATTACCTTTTTTATTATGGAATTAGACAAAATTTGTATTTAGCCAATGATAGGAAAAACTGTTTAAAAGGGTAGGTTCTTAGACTTTTTATAATCATTCATAAGGCTTCGCGATTATCATACTTAGCCAATATTGAAGCTTACTTAATTAACATTTTTATTCAAGTTTTTGATTTATAGGGTTTTGGCGGGAGAAATGTTCTTTATTGGCGATCTGGTCAAATGTATTATTTACATAAACTTACTACACGTTACCATTATAATTAGGTAGATAAAATTATTTTTGCGCTACTGCTAAATTCTTGATCAACCCCAAAGAAGTTTTAAGGTACCTGGGGGTCTAGCAAAGATACTAACCACTAACGCTAACGCCTCACGCTAACTCCAAAAATGTATTGAAATGATATTCGCTGCGGAAAAGTAAGCGATTTCAGAAATGTCATTTCAGTACATTTTGGAGTTAGCGTTTGGCGTTAGCGTTAGTGGTAGGTATTGTATAGTGATACCAACCACTAACGCTAACTTTTACTGTTATAAATCTATATTAGACTCAAAACATTTATTTTTAGGTAATGGCTTAAATAGCTTCCACTCACGGCTATACTTGCGTTATACCTATACCTATGCTAATACAGGTTACTGTACTGTGCTCAGCTTCGAAAAGATTTAGTGGAATTTGTTGTTTGGTACGAAATGCATGATCTATTATTAGACTATAACGTAAAAATAACATAACACAAGCGTGCGAAGCCGCGGGCAAAAGCTAGTTCTAATATAATTTTGTCAATTTACAGATCTTTTTAACTTTCAGTTTCATAGAATACCACGCTGCGCTCCACAGTTTATGGAATGGATAATAATGACCTATCCAACAGAAACTACATAATTTTCCGTGGTATATGTATTCGATAATGTAACTCCAGTCCCGAAAATTATAAGTGTCTATTATCAACACACATATTGGGGAACTAAAAAAAGTTAGAGACACTGGAAATCAGAATAACAGATATCAATCAAACTAGACAGAACAGCTGAACTCATATGCCATTAGAATAAATCAAAATATTCAAATCATGGTAACGTTGTGCTGCTTCAGACGTCGCGACGTTTAGCTAGCTAGCATGCCTCACGACTCGATTCATCCATGTCGGGCAAATTTAATGTCCCATTGTATTCGATACGAGTTGCCTGCCTAGTGCTTTGCTTACCAGAAGTACATAAAGTGGAGCATGCATTTAAACCGAACAGAAGGGTCACTTGATTGTATGGACGTAATGATACGACCATGCTGGATTGTGGTTAATTAAAACGTGGATGCATTAATGGACAGAATCATAATGAAAGCTTTAATTTACAAGTCAGAAGGTTTGGGTATTTAGAGGCTTTTTGAAATTCAATCTATTAGGTCATTCGACTGGTAAGATGGGTTCTTTGCCACACTAAAAAGCACAAAAACAAAATTATGGTACAATAGACCTAAAAGAGATAAAAAATAATTTCCAACCGTTTGCTACGCTGCTTGTGATGTATGCAGCTAATTGAAACAACGAATACTCGCAAACGAGTACCATATACATTGCGAAACTAGAATAACAAACGCATAACACAGTCACGGTTTAAAAGCTATAAAGGAATTTAGTTATATGAAGCGTTTACTCGAAAATCAGATTACGGTATAAAATCAAAATATAATTTGATGATACATTTTTCTGCAGTATGATATCAACTTGTCAAATCAGCTCTGTTACGTAATTCTACTACATATTTTATTGCAAAGGACAAGAAGTTGAGTGCTGTAAAATTTCATTGCCTGACAAAGATAAGCAAGAATATTATTCTCGCGCAAAAATTAACGGTGATGATTGCAACCTTAGAGCATAGAGCATCTAATGCTCTAAGGTTGCAACCTTTCAATTTAGATAGACTAACTCCTACAAATCAAATAATAACATTTTACAAAGAATAAAGCGATTTGCCAAGTTACTGTAACAATGGGCGACCAACGACCATTAAGTGTCAGTCTGAGAAAAAATGCTAACATTGGCTTGGATTAAAGATGGCAACAGCGGTCCTGTTTTATGGCTAAGAAAAATCTACTAATATCATCCTAATTTGAATTATTCAGGAGTAAAGTTAGCCTTGTAAACGTTTAACAACAGTATGGAGACGGACGTGACATCCGTCGTTGAACAGGCGAATCTTAACCAGGAAGTCAAGCGATAAACCAAGGTTGACCGAGACGCAAGATAGTTCTTATCACAACTGAATATAAATTCGCATGAAAAGTGTGCCAATTTAAAGAGATGATAACCAAATTTAAAACATTATATAGATTTGAAATTATGTCTGGAACGGACTATATTTAGAATTTAATTTAACATCATGACGTCATGACGTTGCATTTAAAGTGCGTGTGAAAAAAATAGGACATACTTACCTACTAAATAAAGAATTGTGTTGTGCACCTAAATAATTTAAATATCTGTAGTCATACATATTTATATCAGACTTAATCTCTTATGACTATAATACAAAAAAGAACTGACAAAAAAATTACATTCTGCAAAATCATTGATTTGACCAGTGATTATAATTATTTAGATTTTTATAAAATTCACACACTCATACAACGCTATTGTTCAAATGCTTAATGTGTGTGCGTAAAATTGTACTACCAAACATCATAATATTAGTATAAATAAAAAAAGTATAAAGGACCGCGATAAAGCTAAGTACCGAAAACCTAATACTTAGTTTTCGGTACTCAATCGAAGGTATGAATCTATATTTTAACCTACAAAAATATTTCGTTTTGACCAACATGGATCATAACATAAATAATAGTTATAGCTCTACATGTACAATTAGCAAATCTTTGAATTTGTTCAACCAATATTTGCAAACTAGTACTACATATCTATTCTCTGACTGCTCTGAACATGAATAGGAATACTGGTCTGTTCTTCCGTTCGTTCAAGGTTTACAATTTAGAGTAGAGCTTCTAAATGCAACGCAAGTCAATAATGATACCATTCTTTTCTATATAGCAGACCCTGAATACAGTGCAGGCTATTAGAGGGCGGTTTGTTTACAATGGTCACGAGTCACTCCGCTCCGGGTGTGCAGGTTATAAAACGCGCGATGACGCGTGAAGCTTGGCCAACGGCCATGGACCGACCTAGGGCGAGCGTCCTCGCCGGCACACTGATCGACCATAACGACATTTATGCAGCCACAAAACATTATTATATTGTTCCGGTACGATTTTGGAATCTAATCAACAATAAGATTTACGTACAACAACAATTCCAGCCAAGCCAAGCATCTAAAAAGTGGCAGGTTTCTGAGGTGTAGAACTACATTACTTCAGATGTACCCATTCATATAACATCTAGAACGGTCTAAAACCATAAGACTGTTGCAATACCCACAAAAATTGACATGCGATTCGGTTAACCGGATTAACAACCGAACTACTGACACTAGAGGAAATACAGATATGTTGAGCTTGAGGTAAATACAGATAACAATAAGGAAAGACAAGAGCTAGTCTAGGGGCTCAATATACACAATACGGATAATATACGCTTTTCATTTATATATAACAAAAATGCTCTGAGAGGTGTGCTCTACATGTGACACACATCAATGACGGCAAACTCTTAACAGTTCTTTAAAGTAGCAGAATATCGAATGCCGCTGTAAATAGATTTTCAAAGCTGACACAATTTAGTTTAGCGGCCACAACTGTTATACGAAAACCTGTTAGAATTAGCATAAATTGCCTGTTATGAGCTCTCACGCTCTTCGCTTTAACTTAATACCATTGTGAGTACGGACGACTAAGCTTTATAACTTACACAGCAAATATGAATTATGTATGTCAAAAACGCACGTTAATATGTAGCTCACGAACTTACGGTACGAGTAAATTGACAATAAGACGCTGACTTCCGGAATGACTGAATGAAGACTTGGTTATGTTATCCTGGTTGTTTCGTATGACATAAATTATAATAATTTAAGGGAATTAATAAATAAAAGATAGGACAATGAATGTAGCCGTTGTAAAGATTAGGTTGCTCATGGCCTGCATATTTGTTGTTGATCGATTCTAGTGTAAGTTTAATGCTATGCAAACTAGTCTAATGCTTTCGAGATCAAAACATTATTATTATTGTTTAAATAAAACAATTATTAATGTTTACATTATTATCTCGAGAGCAACAGGGTGAGCACGAGGCAATCGGCACTACAGAAATCATTTCAACGGGTACTTATCATCTAAACGAGTCATAATTCGCATCTATGACCACGACCTCGTTGGTGGTTGGTTAGGTATAAACAAAGCCTGTCTGAATAGGGGTCACAGCATGTGAGGTGGCCGATACGGTATACCTCGCCAATTCCGGCTGTTGGCTTATCGGTGGTCAGTGGTTGGTCACCACTGGGCGGTTATTCTCTATGGAAACACAGATTCCACACGATACGAAACCACGTCGTACCGTGACTTGTTCAAATCGTGTCACAGCGTTAGATTTATCTTCACTTTACATTAAAGTTATCTTTATTTTGAATAAAATATATTGACATACGTGGTCATATCTTCTGATGTGTTGATGTTTCGGAACGCGTTTCGGAAAAAACATATGAATTTTGACAGTTCAAATCGCCCCAATTCCAAATTCATTTTGCGCGGTTTTGTTTTCGTTTCATAGAGAATAGACTTTTGCAGATTTCTTATGTAAGACAAGGAATTCGCGTGGTTTCGAAGTAAGGAATCGATAGGGAATAATGGCCCTGGTAACTTGGTCATGTCACGCACGCGTACTATCAAATAGAACGGAAATAAAATTTCCACACGATTTTCAGCATTGATTCTGATCAATAGTAGTATTTGGTTATGGTTATGGTTAAATAACAGTCTTCATATACCGAAGGTATTAAATGGGATTCAATAATATAATCCGTTGATTATTAAGCAAAATAGCATTGCATACTGGAGGTGAAAACTAATAGTAGAGACGATAATGAACGTAAGAGAGGAACTTTGCTTTCGATTTTTCGAAAGCCAAGTTCAGTAGATGACAACTACGTTTAAGAGGCTCTCATGCTTCTGGTACTTATTATTTATTTTGTTGCCAATGCTATGGGCATTATATCAGTAATGGCGGTATAGCCAAAGCAAAACCAAATTATGGTCGAGTGTAAGAAAAATGTCGTCTACAAAACAGTTAGAATGAAAACAACGCTTTACCAATGTTTTAACGTTGCCTATACAATTCAATGAAAAATAGAACACGTAACCAATTCTTCATGCAGATTCTACAAACATGAACTCGTGAATACGAGTGAGAAAAAAATGTGATAAATAAAGCTATTGTTATTAAAATCGACTTTGACTTCAATATAATATAAAGAGCTCGGTAAGAAATATCTTGTTTTGTATAATTCTATGCAGTGACATGATACTACAATATCATGTCACTGCACATGATGAAGTTAACTTGAAAAATAAAGTTTTCTAAAGTATCTGTGTATGATACAGACAAGCAACTACTTAAACAATAACGATCCAAATACAACTGAATGAATGATTTATTGAAGGAATGAAAATAGGTTTTCCTGTATGCACATTCACACAAATAGAGATTAAGGGATAGATTTAGGATGATTATCTTTTCTAAGGAAGAGCCACGGGAATAAGAAATTTAGAAAAAAATACAAACACTGCTATTATTATTATTTATTTAAATGTAATACTAATTTCTTTTTCTTATTCAAAAAAGGTAAATACTACCGTATGGTAATACGTAGTACTAATATTTACTCTGTAAAAGTACTTCCAACTTGGGTGATAGAACCAATGAATCAGATACGCAAATAAGGCATAACTCAATTCTTCACATAGATTTTTCGCAACTTGAACGTGTTTACAAATGTAGCGTGTTAATAAACTTAAAGTAATTACTCGAGAAGAAATTAGTTACGGCTACGTAGAACTATTATGTAGTCTGTGCTACGGCTACGGTTGAGTAGATTTCATGCTTCCCTTATATAACGAACGACGTTCAAAAGATAAGTGGTAAATGGCGCCAGGTGTCAGAATGACTAATATGAAGAATATAACCTACAAACGTATTACGATGAAACACGAAATAGATAAGTCGATGATCGGGATTATTACGGCCTTATACCATGGATTAAAGTCATAAGCATTCGACTAAATTATACCTAATCCAATCAAATTACAAAAATACCATTATGCTGTTTTAAAAGCCCATAACAAACGACGTCTGACGTATTTTGCAGTGAAGAATTTCATGTAGGTAGTATAATGGAACTCTCGAAATCATCCAATGCAGTCTTTCGACTTTTTATCATATACTACATTTTTACCGCCTGATACCGTTCGGAAGACTTAAAAGAAATATAACATGATTCATGGACGACTGACATAGATAGGTAAATTAGTTTCTTCAGGGGGTTATCAAATAATAAAATATAATAGTAAAATTATTTAAGTATTTGGGCCAATAATGGACTAGATATTAAACGACCCAGAAAGCTTAATTGCCTTGATAAAGATAATTACAGGATATCTTTAAGTTCATGGACTAGATTTAAACCCGATAACGAATTATAACAGTTATTTTTATCAACGCTACGTTACTCGACTATGTAAAAAACTTTTTGTCACACTTTTTGTGAAAAGTATATGAATGAAACGGGCTAAATCGTATTTGGATTATGCGGACGAACCCGGCGCTATTGCTAGGTAATTATGTTATTTTGATCAATTAAATTTTATAGCTTTTATAAATGTTCGTGTAAGCATGTAAGCAATGAAATATTACATATTTTACGAACATATAAGGACAAATCCATTTATGAAAAACATAATTGCGTACCTCTAAGATAAAATTAACGTCCCTTAATTATTTAAGTATTTACTTTCGCTAATACATGCGGATGAATGCAGGTTTAAACCCAGTTTCAGTTTCAAGTGTTCCTTTGCTTGATTGATTATAATTTGCATCAACAACTATTAATAATTCCTCTCTGCCTATTTATATAATGTTTTACAAAATGTATTACCTAAAACCTGAACCTAAAATATAATTAAATATTCCCTTCTTGTGATGACAGTAATAATTATATCTCTTCTTATCATCAACACTGATAACTGTTAACCAACTGGTTACGGCATACGTTACGACATCTCAATCAATACATCTGATAACGCAAACAGATATTATGATATCACGCAATCACTCCAAGTTTTTCGGAATATCTTGTGTGCAGGAGGAGCTGCTCTAAGTGGCGTTCCCTGGGGGAGGCCTATGTTCAGCAGTGGACGTCTTCAGGCTGTTGATGATGATGATGATGACATTAGCTAGACGGCAAAGATTGACATCTTTTTTGGTGTGGTGGTTAAGCAGGTCGACCTGTTGATAGCGGGTTCGATTCCCGTGACAGGTCAAGTATTTGTGCAAAAGAAAAACCAGAAGTACTTGTTCTGAGTTTGGGTGTTGTGGGACCATGGCCCTGTAATTCCTAGGTCCATACATGGAATCCTAAAGTTAGAGCCCAGGATCTACGCTGCGAGGCTCAGGATCTTTTGGCGTTATTATTTATTATTTATTATTGATCAATCCCGCAGAGAACGCGGCGATAAAAGTTGAAACTTTAAAACCAAACTAATCATCAAATTTTAGACAAAAAACACTAACTATTAATTTACTAATTGGAAAACTCAGAATAGCAGTTTATTCCATCTACTCGTATTATGTCACGAAATCTTTTACGTTTTCGTGCAGTTTTACGGGTGCTACAGCTGCTCATTTGTAGCAGGTTTTCCGTGCAGAATTGACCCCAACCAGAGCTACGACTTGTTTAACTTCTCGGGTTCTAGTAACAACATCATCATCATCAGCCTGAACACCTCCACTGCTGAACATAGGCTCTTGCATCCATCGGCTCCCCACGGTTCTGACCAGGTCGTCGGTCCACCTAGTGAAAGGTATACAACGGTTATACTATTCATTCTAAATGAACAGTTATCGATGTCAATAAATTATAATAGGCTAGTATCCTGCTATTAACATATTAACAAGTTATTTTCATAATTAAGGTTAAAAATAAATGCAATAATTGAAAAAAACAACTAAAATCGGTAAATAAATGACGGAGTAATAAGCTTTTAAAGTTTCTAGAGGCCTCGCCTGTCCCTTTCTCGCATCTTCACAATAAACTTATCGTTTGTACATACTTTTGTACAGACATAAAATACAATATAAAACCCAGACACTGAACAAACATCTTATACTAAACTATGGTAGGTACCTAGCTAGCTAGCTAGTTACCTACACCTACATACCCTGTCTGGCGCGAATAACATTTTCCGGCCGGAAACTGTACTTCGTCTGAAAGTCGTAATCAATTTACATAATTTTCCACGCCTTTCACTAGATAGTTAAGACGCAGTATACCTAGCAGTTACTTTACAAGTAATGGCTGAGATTGTAGCTAATATCAACGCTACGGGAAGAGATCTGCGCAGGTTACACTTTCATTTCGTGTGATCCTGTAACCTTTTTTAACACGATATGGCTTAATGGGAACAGAATGTAGCAAACCAAATTCGATAGAAACACGGTTAAGGCAAACCACGCTCGGAAGTTTCTTCATTTCCATTCAATCCGTTCCCATCTTTATGCATTTTGAGGATGCAAATTCATGCTATCTAATGAATGTATGAATAGACAAATTGTTAAAATAATAAGTGATGGTTAAAAAGCTTCTTTTGAATCTTATTATGACAATGTTCATTCTTGTTTCAACTGTTCAGTTGATCCAGCGCTTCTTTGTTCAAACAAAATCTAAGAGCTGGAAGGGCTATAATTTGATATGATCTATGATGATTATTAAAATGACAGGCTGAATCTAAAGATGTTATAAACCAAAACTGAGCGCAACTAAACCGGTAATGCTTATGCAATATGTAAAAGCTTTAATACTGACGAAAAATTCAAGATACATCAAAACTACGACATCGAATTCGATGGAAATAATTGATTCCGTTGTATATCTGGATAATTGCTGGTAGGTTAAGCATCAGCCTTGATGGCTTCGACCGGTGGACCTCCAAATTACACATAACAGTGGCGTGGCGAAGTGGGACAAAAAGCGCAAGGCCTCACGCGGAAGTACCCTGCAACCGCTTCCCCATGCAACCATCGGACGATGCTTCTATTGTTAGCTATCTGTGGTTGAAACTAAAGAACACTCTACCGGAGCAGCCGGCGATTTCCTATTTTGTTTTTATTTCAAAACAATATAAGTACCTTTTAATTTTAATACGAGGATCTCAAATAGAATAATAATTGTTTTTGATAAATTTTATCAGTTCCTGTGATTTGACTTAATAGACAAAAGGATTTTGATCAATGACTCAGAATATGAGCCCCAATTCAATAAAACAGATTCGAAAACCACAGTACGGTAGCTATGCAAATTCTGTCCGATGGTTGTATGATAAAACGGTGATAAGACATGAATACACGGCGTAAAACATATAAGAAATGGTGAGACAAAGACTTTAAAACTAAATGCACAGATGTCCTGAAAAATACAAACTAAACAGTTGTATTTAAACAGCAGTGTATTCAAGTCTGTATTTTTTGACATTGAATTGTTAGCCACAACATTAACATTTATGGCTTAATTATGATATAACTTGTAATAAAATGATGGCTGTTTAACTACTTCCTGTATTTACAAATTCTAGAAAGATGATAACATTTTTATAATTACTGTTTAAAAATAAAATTCACAATGTTTTGTAACCTTCTGCCAACATGTTGTCATCTTCCTAGTTCTGATTAGAAGAAATATGTAGCAGGAAAATTTTAGGAAACTATAATCGCTGTTATCAATTCGTGTAACTTCCCTTTTAGTTACTTCCTTCATGAAATTCATTACTTTAATCAAATCTGAGATAGACACAAAATTCCTGCTACACCACGTTTTCATGATAACGGGTTTCACTTTAACCGTCATTAAATAAGTAACGTATGTAATTAGATTTAAATTACAAATCTAATTAGGAAAAGGCTGTATTTACACTAGCGATGAAAATTAAATAAACGAGAATGACGCACGTGTGATAAAATTTTTGTGTGAGGATGAATGGAAAATGACAAGTCATTAGCATGAAAACATTTTTTGTAATGTACATAGCTTCCGCACTCTACGCAGTTGCATATAACAATCAAAATCAAATTATCCCAGACTTTCTTAGTATAAAGAGACCCATAGTGTGCGGAAGCTTTAGTTTAACAGTAGTCTGTCTGCACCTTTGGGTGATATAATATCGTAAAAACAAAGTTTGCCTAATTCTACCAAGAAAATGGATCAAAAATACGTTTTACATATCCAGAGGCGCAGGCAGACGTATGCAACATAGACTATGTCTAAATAATATTGTTTTAGACACTTACCATCACAGGTAGCAGCCATAAACTTGCCGTTCGACGAGAAGTCCACCATCAGCACAGAGCCAGGGTGACCCTTGAGATTCTTCAGCAACCAGGGATGGCTGAACTCGGTCTTTCCTTTCCATGTAGTGCGCTTTTTGCTTTTCGCCTTGGATTGGCCTTCGGTGGCGTTGGTTTCGGATGACGCTTCCTCGACGGGAGCATCTGTAATTTTAATTTGGTGTTTTCATTTCAAGCTTTTGTTTATCAGTGTGGAGGGGCTACTCCCTTATTCCTGGCAGATGGGCAGTGGGCCAATAGCTGGCCTTTTTAATACGTTCCCCGGACTTTATTGTTATCATAGGTCAGGCATATTAACGCGTTTTTTTTAAATTAGATTCAGCTTTGAGCGGATGAGCATAATGATGCGTAGAACTATAACTGTGTAGCTGAGTAAGTAGGTGCTGTAATAAAACCGGTTACGAGCTAGTTGGACTCGCGCACCGAGGGTTACGTACTACTTAACATTAGGTACTGACTTGTGTGTTACACTTACACTTAAATCAATTATACACACAATAACTGAATTTCAGGTTCATTACTTATTCCGTTTATTAGGAGCTAAACTAGAAGCTACCTGGGTAACATATACATGTTACTTGGAGGTAGCTCCCAGACAGGTGGACGGCGTCATGCAGACCGACCTAATAATATGACTACTACTAATAGAATCACATTAGAAAAATCTATACAGCGATTTGAAGTGGGGGCAATAGCTTCCCACTCGCCACAAGGGAGTGAATTGTAATTTTAATTCCCGATTGCCATCCGGTGTCAATCCATGTACGGCAACTGGGAATATACCATAAGAAGATAAGGCTACGTGCCTATGCCTACTAAAATGTAGAAGGGTCATGAACCAATGATATTTTACCTGTCATGAACGCAAGTTTCACAAAGCAATTAAATTTCTGATCATATTGACAAAAACTCTCATTCATAAGCGTGTTTCACGTATTTAATAGGTATATTGTTTATTATTAAAAGACGAAAATAATATTTTGTAAATCATTAAAACAGTGAGTAAGTGGGCATCTTGGAATCATCACCATGAAGGACACGTTTTGACTTCATGTTACTGACTAATTGTTTAATCTGTATTGTTACCAGCTGTTTTATAATTATGACTAAGGATTCTGAGGAACCTACCTAAATCACATACATTTTTTACCACGTGCTTTATCTTTTTCGTGATGCACGTTTTCGATCGATAAGTAATCGAGACTTCTCGATTGTTTTGTGATTTAGGTGTTTGGATGTTTCAGTTTGCTTTGTTTAAAGTTTTTATGGGAGATAATGCGCAATCGATTCATTGTTTAACTCTTGTTTTTAAACCTAAACGCAAATCTCTCGATACTGGCGGTCTAGCAAAGATACCAAACGCTAACGCTATCGCCAATCGCTAACTCCAAAATGTACTGAAATGACATTTCGGAAATAGTTTGTTTTTCCGCAGCTAATGTCATTTCAATACAATTTTGGAGATCTTTGCTAGACCCCCAGTATAGTCTGTTAAACGCATCCGACCCCTAATAACTGTACCGTGTAATATAATCCGACTGCAATTCATTACAAATGTTATTCATGATTCGTATTAAATTCTGAGTCATTTAACTTTTTCATACGCGAAGAGAGGTAAGAGGATTTCTCTCTTTGATTCTTACTTAAAATAGTAGTAAGAGGTAAAAACCAAAAAGAGGAATTCTCTTACTTCTCTTCGCATATGAAAAAGTGAATGACTCAGATTTTATTGTCATTAATGACGCAGATTGCAGACGGATTATTACACGGTACAATAAAATTATGGTGTTTATTCGATCTTCGTCTTGTGTCGAAAAATGAGAGATTGACAATGGAGTTTGAAAACCCTGGTTTAAATTGGAATGTTTTTAGACCATCAACAGCATTATCATTAACGCCATCAATTTTGTACTAAAACACTTGTAGCTTAATCTGATCGTTGAGGATAAAATATCTCAAATCTTAATAGCTTTATTATTCGTACGATGTTTTGCCAGCATCTGATATTGTATATCCATCGACAAAATATAGTTTGCGGTGGTAAGTTGTAGTTCATTGTTGGTATTAATCATTCAATTCGCTACTCTACCAACTTAATAAAAACCATACAATTATTGTACTTGGACAGCCGTTGTAGCTATGAGCCAAAGACGCCGGCCGGCCGGTCTCGCGCCGCGCACCGATAAACGCAACCTCAAGAATGAGGCTACCAAATGCCGATAGGTCGTTCATTCGCTATTTTCAGCATAAAACATTATCCTCTTAATTGTAATTGTTACATTTTATTATAGATCATCTACGTATGCAGCTTTTAAGGTAGTCAATAACTTATTGTTAGGAAAATATTTCTGTGGTTGTAATCAAACACTAGGGGGGCCGCGCAAGTATCTGTGTACGGTGTAGGTTAAGTTAGTGTAGCTGTAGGTTATTGTGATGATGTCACTTCAAGGAAGAGACACAGTTTAATATACGAATTTTACTATGAGTGGCAAACAAGCAGGCCCATGACCCATCAAATGTTAAATGTAAGTGGTCACCAACGCGTACGGATGGACATCCGCACGCAGCACCAGGGGCGCTGAGCTGAAGATGTGTTGCTGAAACCCTTGCAAAGACGGGGCGGTTTAAATATAGAATTGAAATTATTAATCTCGAATAAAATAGGAAGTTCGATACTTAGTACGAGCGTCATAGAGGCATTACTGCATAAAATTACTAGTTCCTCTTAGAGACCGCAAACTGCGAAACTTTAAGTAGGTACTAAATAAATGTAGTACCAGCTATATTTGATTCAGCTCCATGCTATACGAGTATACGCGGTCGCATCCTATTGGTCGGATATTTTATCGGCGTAAATTCCCATGACTTAAGTGCTACATATTAAAATTTAATATTTTTTAATGGTATCAAATGACATGACTTGCTAGTCGTTCACTTGATGATAGCTTACACTGGAATTCATAGTGAAGGTGGGGGCTCCTCTAGGGGATGATTCAGGCGCTGTGTGGCGAAGTCTATTTCATAAACAACCGAAGTAGCCCGCAATCTGACAATTCTGTCATTTTCAATGGCATCTATCATTTAACCTCTATGTGAAAGTTGAATGATAGATTTTGGGGCTTTGTTCACCCCTTGACTATGAATACCACTGTAGTATCTTAGTTAAATATATTTTGTTTATATATATAAATATTTGTAGTAAGCTTGGGCCTATAATATTATACTCTTTTTTTAAAAAACCCGTACAGTATAGAGGCATGTAACTTTAGCAAATTGGTATAAAATAAAATCAAACTATCATCCATTAGCTTTTGGTTATGCTGGTTGTACAATCATTTTCACTATAATTTACTGCTTCTGCTTAATTTAACAAAAAAAAAGTAAAAACTAAATCAATGAAATAAATTATGCTTTAAAAGTAAATCGCAAGAGAGATTGTTACATAACATCTGATTTTATTGAGTGAAAGTTAGGCAAAACCAGATTATATTATGTAACGAGTTTTCTTAGCCCTCGTTACAGTGTTTGAAGGAATAATAAAACATATAAAAATATTTCGACTTTTATTTAAAATTTGAATTTTGGCGCGTTATTTTTCTTGGTTATTCTGTGATCGATCGTTTTTCGATGCCGCTGTTGTGGTAGCGGAGCCGTCAGATCTGCATTGGGAACTGGCAATGTCAGAGTCACGTCATCGAGATCTTCTTTTGACAGACTCACTTTTCTACGGCCCTCTGGACCGACATAATGCATTATTTCAATTTTGTTTAAATTCCATTTAATTAGTGGAATCATATGAGTTTTCCTCCTAGAATGGGTGGAAAACGCCTTCTAAACGGGCCAAGTGGGAGTTTTTGGCAATATTTCTTTATGATGGTGAGTATTTTCAAAGTTATTCCATTGAGGTGTGGTTGAACCGACATCTTCGTCGAGTCATATTTTTCAATATTTTCTTTGAATTGTTTCAGGTTTGACATCAGTTTTCTAAAGGCCACGTTATGGCATACTTGAACACTCTTTTAAATTCTTTTTGAAGAAAAACGGTGAGTTCCGATATATTTCGATGTTTAGGTTTTGGCCAGTAATTTTTATATTTTGTTTATGAACTTGGATTAATGGGTGCGTTGTTTTGTTGCAGCCTATGGCGTTTTTTTTTTCCCCTACGTTTTTCTTACCGGTTTTTCGTACCAGTTTTTATTCTACGTATTTTTTTCCTGCAATTTTCCGATGAAATGATTCAGTGAAGACGTCTCATCGCGGAAGATTTGGCGGTCTTGGCAGCATCCGTGTGGTGGTTGATGAACCCTTGTGAAGACTCCCCGAGTGTCGCAGCTAAGATATTCTTTGTTTTGAAACCTTTTAAAATTTAAAAAAACAATTTATAATGATTTACTTCATTTTTTTGAAACTAAAATCTTTCTAAAGAGTATGCGTCGTCGTTATCATATTGCTTAGCTTAAATTAGCTTAAAATTACCTAAATTAATTCTAGTAAACATTTGCCTTTTTTAGTGTAGATTTAACTCAAAATTTAAAACCAGACTCTCCCCAATGAGATACCAAATTTAAAGTCACAATATAGAGTAAAGGACATTTTGGCATTTATATTCTCCCCGTCCCTGTGATTAATGGCCAAGGTCTCTGCGACTGACATATCCTGTGGTTTTGTTTGATGGTAAGTTGCTTCTGGCGCCCGGACCTTCTTTTCTTTTTTTTATATTGAAGTGGATTTATCATCGATACCCTTTTGCCTCCCTTATACCTTATATAGATATATAATGAAAAATAGAGATAAATAAATATTATATTTTTATATATTTTTTTTATTTTTTTTAACATTACAATTGGCGCGTGCGATTAGGGACTTGAAATTGGGGATATTTTCATAACCAGTTGAAAGCAATATTGAGCGACTACGCATACTATTTTTTGTATGAATAATTTTGTTTATTGTTCATATACTTATGTATTTTGTTTGCTATTTTGCAAGTATTGTTTTGTTTATGTGCATTTTAGGTACATTTGTATACTTTTACAAACATTTACAGACTATGTTGAGACTGTTTGTTATGTTGTGAAAACAAGGTTTGTTCATGAACATTGTGTGAATTTATAGGAATTAATTTTGCATTAAAACATACTTCTGTAAAACGTCACCGCATACTCAAACAATTTAAACTTAAATAATTTAATTTAAACTTCACTCAAACTTAAAAGAATTTAACCTTTAACATTCAACTTTTAATTTAACTTTTGATAAACTTGACTTATGATAAAATTTATTCATTTTGAAAATAACTTTTATAGCTTTCTTGCTGAATACTTTTGTTGAATACCTCTTGTGTTTATATCTTGTTCAAGATGGACAAGGAAGTACAGTTTCCTCCGGTGATGGAACCTAAGGAAAATCCTATTTCTAGTGATACTTCTTCTCGTGTGGAACCGTGTGCTGCTGCAAGTGTACGGATTGATAGTAATTTGACGGAGATTGCTGATCCATTTTTGACGGATGTGAGAACGGCTCATTGTTCTTCTGCTTGTGTTCAACCTACTTCATTGCCTTCGTTTAATGCTTTGAATGTTCTAGTAAACGAACAAATTAGAAAAAATTTGCCTAGTACAAGTAAATTACCTGACTTGAAAAGAAGTAAGATTGTTTTTGATGGAAAGTCTTGTGTTAGAGAATTTATTACACAGATTGAAGAATACTTTTTATATAAAAACTTTGATGAGAATTTTTTGGTTGGTTCTTTCTCTGATTTACTTTCTGGTACTGCTGCTAAATGGTTTCGTAGTGTTCGAATTCGGATTGCGTCATGGCAAGCACTCAAAGTTGCTTTGTTGAATCGTTTTGACAAACCTGAGTTTGACTATTTTTTGGAATATGAACTTCGTACTCGAAAACAAAAATTTACAGAATCTCTTCCTGATTTTATTACTGAAGTCATGGACATGGCTAGTCGTCTTGCTTCTCCTGTGTCAGATGCGACAGTCATAAACATAATTAAACACAATATGTTATCAATTTATACTCCATACATATTTGGTAAAAATGTTGAAACTATTGATCAATTTATTAATCTTGGCAAGGAACTTGAAGTTTTTGTTAATAGAAAACCTTTGAAAGTTGAAAAGCAATCATTACAATTTAATGCTGTTCAATCTGATAATTCAATTTGTTTAAAATGCAAGTCTAATGGACATAGTTATAGAAATTGCCCTACAATTCAAGGCGTTGTTTGTTTTAAATGCCATAAGGTTGGTGTTATCACAAAAGATTGTGATGTTTGTAACTCAGATAAGAAAAATTTAACTGAGGCAAAAAACTAGTTTGCCATCGGGCCCAAGTTTGTAGGAAAACTTCCGGTGACCCGATGATAAATAACTTTAGTCACAGACCTGATGATACCAGTTCTAAAAAAGAATTTTCTGATTGGTTGGATTACCTAAAGACATTTTTTAATGTTTACAGATCTGCACCTGTTTTATTTGTTAAAAATCATGATACTAGACCTTTCTTGAAGTTTTCAATTGAAAATATTATACTTTCTGGATTATTGGACAGCGGTTCAAATAGTTGTGTATTGGGTTCAAATAGCCACATACAATTTTTGAGGTTAGGCTATAAAATCAAACCTATTTCTAGTTCTGCTTATACTGCTGATGGTTCTTCACAGAAAATTATTGGTGTTCTTGAATTACCTGTAGCTTGTGATAAAATAACTAAAGTTATTAAATTTTTAATAATACCTTCTTTTGACCTTCCAGTCATATTAGGTTTTGACTTTTGGATAAAATTTGACCTTGCTAAAGATTTATGGAAAAATATTACTTTTGTTCATAATGAACAGCCACAGATTTGTGCTGTTACTTCTGCCGTTGAACTTTCTCCTTCTGAGAAACAGTTATTGAATGAAACCATTTCTTTGTTCGAAGATATTTCTTATGAAAAGAAAGGCTTAGGTCTTACTAACTTAGTTGAACATAAAATTAATGTTACTAGCGATCCTTTTAAGAGTAGGTATTGGCCTTTGAGTCCTGCTAAACAAAAAGAACTTTTTGATGAAGTGGAAGTTTTATTAAAGGAGGGAATTATTCAACCTTCTAAATCACCTTGGTGTTCACCAGTATTAGCTGTTGAAAAGAAAGATGGTGGTACTAGATTATGTTTAGATTCAAGACGTTTGAATTCAGTTACTGTTAAAGATTCTTATCCGCTTCCTTACCCTTCTAGAATATTAGATAACCTTCGTGGAGCACATTTCATTACAACAATTGATCTTTCTAAAGCCTTCCTGCAAATCAGCCTCGAGAAATCTTCTCGCGAGAAGACTGCTTTTGTTGTTCCTGGAAAAGGACTGTATGAATTTGTACGGATGCCTTTTGGTCTTACAAATGCACCCGCTGAGCTACAGCGACTTGTAGATAAACTGTTTGGTCCTGAATTTGATAATGTAGCCTTCTGCTATTTGGATGACCTTATACTGGTTAATTCTGATTTTAAAACTCATATAGAATACTTACATAAAATACATAAAATTTTGAAAGATGCTGGTCTGACTGTGAACTTGAAAAAGTGTGAATTTTGCAAAGATAGACTCCGTTACCTTGGTTATATTGTAGATAGTAGTGGTCTGCATACTGATCCTTCTAAACTAGAAACAATAGAAAATTTTCTTCGTCCTGAAACCATTAAACAACTCAGAAGTTTTCTTGGTTTATGTTCATACTATCGTAGGTTTGTTAATAAATTTGCTGATATTGCTTCTCCTTTGACTAAATTAACTGCTGGTAGTAAAAATTCTAAGAAATCTCTTATTTGGAATGACGAAGCTGAAATTGCATTTAATAATTTAAAACAAGTTTTAACCTCTTCACCGGTTTTACAATGCCCTAACTTCGAAAAACAATTCTTTTTACACTGTGACGCTAGTTCTGTAGGTATTGGTAGTGTTCTCAGTCAGGAAGATGATGACGGTGAACAACATCCCATTGCATTTTATTCTAGATCACTCAATAAATGTGAGCGAAATTATAGCACCACAGAACGCGAATTATTAGCGATTTTAGATTCAATTGAACATTTTAGACCTTACATTGAAGGAATGAAATTTTCTGTAATCACTGATCATGCTAGTTTAAAATGGCTTTTAAAACTCAGTAATCCTAGTGGACGTTTAGCACGTTGGGCTGCTAGAATATCACAATTTACTTTTGATATAATTCATAAAAAAGGTTCCTTACACTTAGTACCGGACGCTTTGTCTCGACTTAATATTGCTGCTATTAATGTTTCCCCTGATACTATCATATCTCCAGATGAAGATATTGAGGATCCTTGGTATAGGAGAGTGTTTGTTGATTGTCAGAAGTTTCCCTCTCGATTTAAAAACTTTAGAGTTGAAAATAATACACTTTATAAGTTTTGTAAAAATAAATTTAACCCTCTAAGTCGTTTGAATTGGAAAATTGTTATACCTAAAGAACATATTTTGGATACTATTCGCTCTAATCATGATGATATTAATTCTGGTCATCTTGGTATTCATAAAACATTAAGTAAATTAAAACAACATTATTTCTGGAAACAAATGTTCAAAGATACTCATGATTATATAAATTTTTGTGAAATTTGTAAAGCTTACAAACATTCCACTCATCCTCCACTTGGTACCATGGTTAACCCTAAAAAAGTTGATCAACCCATGCTCATGCTTTCTGTTGATATTATAGGAATTTTACCTAAAACTTATTCTGGTCATAAATACATACTTTCTGTTGTAGATGTATTTTCTAAGTATTGTTGGTTATTTCCCATGATAAATGCTACCACTAAAATAATTTGTAAACTACTTGAAAAAGAGATATTTCTTAAATTTGGTGTTTGTAAAATACTAGTTTGCGATAATGGCTCACAGTTCATTTCTAGATCATTTGTAGATTTTCTGAAGGGTTATAATGTAACTAAAATATTCTATAACTCCCTTTATACTCCGCAGAACAATCCTGTTGAACGATATAATAAAACTGTTGAAACTTGCATATCTTGTTTTGTAAAAGATGATCATAGGACTTGGTCAAAGTTTTTGTCCAATGTTCAATTAGCTTTGAATAGTAGTGTTAATCTTGCTACAGATTATACACCTAATTTTTTGATGTTTGGTCGAGAACTTATTTTTGATGCTTCTTTACATCGTTTTAGTAACTCTTTTGATAATTTAAACCAACTTCAAATGGGAAGTAGGTGTTCTTTTGCTAAATCTTTGAATTCGCTTGGTGATGTTTTTGTAAAAGTTCAAGCTAATCTATTGAAAGCTTATAAACGTAATGCACGTTATTATAATGTGGGCCGAAAAGTCATTTCTTTTGATGTGGGTGATATTGTGTGGAGAAGAAGTTTTGTGCAGTCTAATGCTCCTATTTATTTTTCGGCAAAGTTTGCACCTAAGTTTGTTAAATGTGAAATAATAGAAAAAGTTTCTACTAATGTATATATTTTGAAAGATTTGAACAAAGGTACTTCAGGCCGTTACCATGTTAAAGATATTATAAAATACTAATTTTTACTCTTTGGATCTCATATTTTATTTTGTTTTTGATTTTGACGGAGTGATGAAGATAGACCTTTGGATGGTGACGAATAAGATATGATGTATGTAAGGGATGGTCTTTCTGAATGATGATGTTTGTTAGGTAACTTCATATAATTTTACTCAATTCAATTTCAGGATAACACTAAACTATAACTTGGGTCATTTTGGATATTAATTAATACTTCTTCAACCTGCATAAAATATATTATCAACATCATCAGATCTTATGTATATTTTTGTATATTAAGTATATGGGATATTTTTCTTATCTCATGTATATTATTTTTGGGATATTCTCCTATCCTATTTGTATATTATTTTTGGATCTTATTTTATTAATTCTAAATTAATATAATGGATCTTATTCTTAATGGCATGCTTTGTATATTTTGTACAAATATTTGTTTTTGGTGTATTCACTTTTAATTAAGTAAAACACATTTATTTTTTGTGTCTCGGACATTACTTTTTTTGAACGTTCATACCTACCGGATATACATACCTGGATTTGAAACTTGAGTTTATCTCAAAACTTTTTGTAGGTATTTCTGCCCCTTCAGTAGAGTACCTATTCTTTTGTACAATCTCGGACTTTCCATCCTTGATTTGTATTTTTTTATGCACTGCTTGCGTACGGTAAGTCGGAAGGAGTTGTGCCGGCCGCAGCAGACATATTTTTATGGTGTTGCTTTCACAACATTCATAATTTTTTATGCTATTTGTGCCCGGAAAGTCGGAAGGAGTTGTGCCGATCACAATAGTCATATTTTTAGTCCTTGTTGTTTTCCCAACAATGGAAATCTTTTTATGCTATTTGCGCCCGGAAAGTCGGAAGGAGTTGTGCCGATCGCAATAGTCATATTTTTAGTCCTTGTTGTTTTCCCAACAATGGAAATCTTTTTATGCTATTTGCGCCCGGAAAGTCGGAAGGAGTTGTGCCGATCGCAATAGTCATATTTTTAGTCCTTGTTGTTTTCCCAACAATGGAAACTTTTTGAATGCGTTTGTGCCCGGAAAGTCGGCAGGTGGTGAACCGATCACAACATGTTTCATTTTCTAATTTTTGTTAGAGCTTTTTGAATACCCACTTTTTAGTGTATGTATAGTATAGAGGCGGCGGCGAGAGCTCAACCGTATAATTTATAAAATTTATTTTATTTGGCTTTTGTGGTAGTAGAGTCGGCGACCATTGAGTCCAACCGAACTTGAGTTAGTCCGCAAATCATTTTTTCTTACTTGTTGATAGTAGAGTCGGTGATTATTTAATCGAACCGCACTTTCACTTATTTATATTGCACTTTCGTGTGATTTTTGTTACTTTTGGGTTTGATATAGATATAGAGCTGGTGGCGGTAGAGCCTAACCACGCTTGAGTAATTTGTAGAGATTGTTGGTAGAGACGATAGAGACAGTGGTCATAGAGCCTAACTGAGCTTTCATCGTAGAGTTTTTTGGTAGAGACTTTTGTAGAGTTGGTTTTAATAATTATTTTTTTTTGGATTTCGTTTCAGAAGATACTTTCTTCGTTTTGGTTTGTCGGAGAGACATTATTTTTTGTTAGTTTTGAGTTTTTTTTGATTGGTAGTTCTTTGGTAGAGCTTTTGCTTTTTGGCTTTTGTCATAAAAGAAAGTTCCTTTCTTTTATTTTTTTTGGGGAGGTATGTAATGTAACGAGTTTTCTTAGCCCTCGTTACAGTGTTTGAAGGAATAATAAAACATATAAAAATATTTCGACTTTTATTTAAAATTTGAATTTTGGCGCGTTATTTTTCTTGGTTATTCTGTGATCGATCGTTTTTCGATGCCGCTGTTGTGGTAGCGGAGCCGTCAGATCTGCATTGGGAACTGGCAATGTCAGAGTCACGTCATCGAGATCTTCTTTTGACAGACTCACTTTTCTACGGCCCTCTGGACCGACATAATGCATTATTTCAATTTTGTTTAAATTCCATTTAATTAGTGGAATCATATGAGTTTTCCTCCTAGAATGGGTGGAAAACGCCTTCTAAACGGGCCAAGTGGGAGTTTTTGGCAATATTTCTTTATGATGGTGAGTATTTTCAAAGTTATTCCATTGAGGTGTGGTTGAACCGACATCTTCGTCGAGTCATATTTTTCAATATTTTCTTTGAATTGTTTCAGGTTTGACATCAGTTTTCTAAAGGCCACGTTATGGCATACTTGAACACTCTTTTAAATTCTTTTTGAAGAAAAACGGTGAGTTCCGATATATTTCGATGTTTAGGTTTTGGCCAGTAATTTTTATATTTTGTTTATGAACTTGGATTAATGGGTGCGTTGTTTTGTTGCAGCCTATGGCGTTTTTTTTTTCCCCTACGTTTTTCTTACCGGTTTTTCGTACCAGTTTTTATTCTACGTATTTTTTTCCTGCAATTTTCCGATGAAATGATTCAGTGAAGACGTCTCATCGCGGAAGATTTGGCGGTCTTGGCAGCATCCGTGTGGTGGTTGATGAACCCTTGTGAAGACTCCCCGAGTGTCGCAGCTAAGATATTCTTTGTTTTGAAACCTTTTAAAATTTAAAAAAACAATTTATAATGATTTACTTCATTTTTTTGAAACTAAAATCTTTCTAAAGAGTATGCGTCGTCGTTATCATATTGCTTAGCTTAAATTAGCTTAAAATTACCTAAATTAATTCTAGTAAACATTTGCCTTTTTTAGTGTAGATTTAACTCAAAATTTAAAACCAGACTCTCCCCAATGAGATACCAAATTTAAAGTCACAATATAGAGTAAAGGACATTTTGGCATTTATATTCTCCCCGTCCCTGTGATTAATGGCCAAGGTCTCTGCGACTGACATATCCTGTGGTTTTGTTTGATGGTAAGTTGCTTCTGGCGCCCGGACCTTCTTTTCTTTTTTTTATATTGAAGTGGATTTATCATCGATACCCTTTTGCCTCCCTTATACCTTATATAGATATATAATGAAAAATAGAGATAAATAAATATTATATTTTTATATATTTTTTTTATTTTTTTTAACATTACAATTACTGTTTTAATTTTGTACATAATTTATAAAAAAAATAAAAAAATGGGTTTTATTTTTTGAACTTATTTATTGGTATGAATGATGTAGAGATTGATTTCGGCAGCATGTTTAAATAATAGATTGCAGTTTATGGTAGATTTTGATTATTAATATATTTAAGTATAATAATCCAATAATAAAATAAATTAAAACATTTTGATGAAGTTAAAGTTAGTTGATGGTACCTATTTTTTTTGTTATATTATTTAATATATTGACATGTCAGCACCACACAAATTTATTGAGTATAGAGTTTTCTACAGCTACAAAGCAACATTCATTTGTTGTTTCATAGCTTTATTATAAAACATCACACGCAAAGTACAAGACTTGTAGTTTTATAAAATGGGGCCCAGTTGTCTTCTAGTTATAAAAATTTCCAGACTTAAATGTGACCCCAATTTATCATTCAATTAGATGTTTAATGTATTACGAAATTTATGAAACATGCATGGCGTCTGTTCTGTTTGATATGAATCTAAATAATAATAAATTTAAGAAAAAAGACAAGACAAAATCTTACTTCCTAAACACACACACACAATGATACACTTTTAACTAAATATAGCCAATAGTTATTGTTTTGGTTTTACAAAGTTCTATTATTGAAGATATCATCATCATCATTAACAGCCTGAAGACGTCCACTGCTGAACATAGGCCTCCCCCAGGGAGCGCCACTTAGAGCGGCTGCTCGCCTCCTGCATCCATCGGCTCCCCGCGGCTTTCACCAGGTCGTCGGTCCACCTAGTGATATAGTACAATGTTATACCAGTTACATTCAATAATATTTGAACAATTGGATAATGTCATATTGCTGTGAAAAAAAATGCAATATGGTGAAGTGAATAAACGCACTTTAGTTTTGTCAAAAAAAAGGTTTTATATTACCCAATATTAATGCTATTATTAATGTTATCCTTTATATGAATAAAAATACATGTACATCCATTGTTTATGGTATTGTATTAGATATTCAATGGAGTGTACGGGGCATGTTAGGAGATGAGTAAAAACAATGAGATCGAGGAATTTGCAATGCTGTCTGTAATCAGATCAGGGTAATTATTATGATGTGAGTATGTTTTATGTTTTTTTGTTTATGTTGCATTTTATAAATTATGAATACTGGTTGTTACCAAAATATCCTAGTTACTGTAATAAGAAGATTTAATTTTAATTTATTCACTAATTTATATTTATTTTGTTTCCTACGGTATCTTATGTTTAAAAAAAAGTTTTGTAATACAAAACTTTTTAATTTTTTTTTGTTCTTGCTTACATAAAACTTAGTAATAACTTTGCTCAGGGCATTATGCCCTCACGCTGGTTACAGTTAACATTGCATAAAGTAGAAACAAAAGACTGATTGCTCTTCAAGCAAAAACATCTTCACATTTTCAAAATGTTGTGCATATCACTTACAAGACATTTAAGTGATTATGAATCAATAGCTCACATTAGAAAATAATACTCTGGGTCATTATTCTGTATCGATTCCTTACTTCGAAACCATTCTCTATGAAATGAAAAAAAAAAACGTGTGAAATGAATTTGAAATTGGCGTTATTTGAACTGTCAAAAAACACATGTTTTACCGAGATGCATTCCGAAACATCAACACATCAAAAGTTACCACCACTTAAGTCAATATATTTTATTCAAAATAAAAATAACTTAATGTAAAGTAAAGGTATTCCTAACGCTGTGATACGATTTGAACAAGGCATGATAACAATGTGGTTTCGTATCATGTGGAATCTGTGTTTCATAGAGAATAATGGCCCAGTTGTGCACAAGCCCAGACAACACTAATAAAACCATCATTTTGTGAATGGAATCTCCTAGATATGTGTTATTCTGTGATATGGGGTCTATTATAATAATTTAATGTGCCAAAATTAAATAAAGTGGACTTACAAGTAAACTATGTACTTGCCTTCAATCAGGGTACTTACATAGTATCAAGTGAGAGTAGGTAACTAGATTATTTTTTTTCGAACCATGTACCTAATGAACTTTGTAATAATTATTGGTATGTACTTTTTCCACATGATTTAGACTAAGCTTTAATTTTAATACTATTTCTGACTTCGTAACTTAGCAGGTGAAAAAGTTCAATGACCTGTGGATATTAATCGCACCATCATGGAAATGTATTGTAGGCATAATACGAATATGATTAGAATCTAAGTATGTCAGCTGCATTCTTCAGATACAGTTAGTTCAAACCATTCACACACGGCGCAGAAACTGCAAGATTTTTACCGCCAGATAGATACAGCAGCACATGCACGCTTGGGGATATTTCTTCGCACGTGGGCTGTTTTCCAGTACCAATTTTACCACTTTACTGACTTTACCATTAATTTAACTAAGATAAAAACAAAAATACATACCCAAGTTACTTGTAACTTCATGCTTTGGCGCTTCATTTTTCTTCGCACCGAAAATGTTCTTGTATATAAAATGTAATATTACACAAGAAAAAACCGTAAATCCTACAAGAAGAAATACGTTAGCGCTTTGACCGGCTTCAATGTCTCCCATTTTCACTCAAAATATTTACGAAATTTCTAAAATTATCACGAATTTTAGACACAAGAGAACAATAATCACGCGGTCGACAAACTACAACAAACCACAGATAGACAAAACAACAAAGCAAATACTCAAATAGCAAATATACTTCAAATATAGCAAAATGAACTGCTCAGCTAGAGATGATCCGAGTCCGATACTAGTAAAGTAAATACGAGTAAAAACTCTATACTTTTCGTACCAAGTTTAGTACTTTTAGTATCGAATTATTCTTTTGATACATACTTGCTGTCGGAAAGAGTACTATCGAATCAGGGGGTCTAGCAAAGATACCAACCACTAACGCTAACGCCTCACGCTAACTCCAAAGATGTATTGAAATGACATTCGCTGCGGAAAAGTTAACGATTTCCGAAATGTCATCCTAGTCTCTCTCTTCTCTCTTTGACATAAATAAACTGTGACAATTTTTTTGTTTATCTGTCTCTTTGTTTATCCCTTTGAATACGCATCACGCTGGAGCTACTGAACGGATTCCGTTGTTTGGCATGACCATAGCTGATTATTCAAAATAACATAAAGGATACTTTTTGTTTTCTAAAACGACCAAGTGCGGGTTACATGAAGCAATAAGGTTGTAATTGTTGCATGAAGCAATAAGAATTTTTGTTTGCATATTATATATTTATTTACCTATTAATAAATAGGCTATTTATTTATACTCATCCTGACAAAGGGGTGATAGAACGGAAAGGGAAAAAGATATGGAAAAAGGATGAATGGAAGGGATGGTAATAGAAGAAAGGCAGGCGCAGCCTGCTTTCCTTTGCCAGCGCATCCATTTATCCTATTTTCCCTATATTTTTCCCTTTCGCTTCTCTTTTACCCATAAACACGATTACGACATAAATAAATAATGAAATAAATAAATAAATAAGACAGAGACGGGGCAGAACAACTAGTAATTGAATAAAATAAAGTCTAATCATTCTCGCGATTCCTATTACCTACTCGGTATCGGAAAGAACGTAATTGTATTGGAAATTATACATGTATCGAAAAAATATGTACTTTGAGCTAATAATATCAAGAAAATCTACATCCTAGCATTCGAATGTCTAATTATTCGAGTCAAAATTAGCATCCTTGAGTGACCAGAAAACGGGCAAGTTACAGCAGCATCCTGAACACTATAGCAGGCCGGATCAACAAACCCTTTATGCAGCATTATATGGAATGGATGGATGGTGAGGCACTTGGGTCTTGAACCGTTTTCGTGTTGTTGAGGTTTTTTTTGATTAATTTAATTTTACTTACACGTTTTTATTTGACGTAATTTTTGACGTTGAATCTAGATTTTAAATTCTATACCTAATTGAATAATTTCTACTAATTTTAACTCTGTGTGTAATGTATTTAATCTTATTTTTTTGTGACATACCGTAATTTGATTGATGAATGAATTTGTGACATTACACCAAGATTTATAAGGTAATGATTTCTAAATGAATTGTAGATTAAATGTAATGTATTATAAAGTACCTAAATTAATGAAATCCAATAAGTACTAATAATAGGTTAAATCTTTTATACTGACAAAAATGGATAACGTTTGTCTGGAATAAATACATATTGAATTGAATTGAATTGAAAATACTAAGAAATGTAGTTTAGTCAAAGACACAAAAAAACTTTGCTACAATCAGCTGTGTTAATTTAATTTGTAAATATCCACACATAAATTATAAACAATTGAAATATCTACCGTTTTATTGTGAGACGCCAAGCTCGTTTGCAATAAACCGACAGTTTATAAATTACCACTTTTTTTGTAAACTAACGATTTTTACAATAAGACGGTGACACTACTATGGTGTTACTCATATCGATAGGTATCGATACTTTGGTGGTATCAGAACATCCCTATACACACACCACACTGCCACTTTTTTTCTCTAATCTATGCACACTGCACAAACCATAGACTAAATTTATTGAATGAATGGGGCCGCATTCCGATTCATGCTAAAATTGATAATATCGATATTATCGCAATAAAAACGCGCACTGAATGGCCGTGAGCGCGACAACGAAATCTCTTGTTTAAACGTCATGACCAACGCCATCTTGCGATATCGCCATCCAAGGTCCGTGATTGGTTGTTCCGAGTCATTGACAGTGCTCAAAGTCATGAGCGCAATATCTGAATCGGAACGCTGAATAATCAACGTGAGCGTTGTGAGCGATTATAGCGATTACAGCGTGAATCAGAGTAGGGGGTGAAGCTAAGCCCCACGAACGAGCTAGCAGCGTGGCTGACGCGCGTCTGCCGCTCATCTGCTGTCACTTTTCATACAATTTTGACAGCAGTTGAGCGGCAGACGCGCGTCAGTAGCGCTGCTAGCTCCTTCGTTATAGGGGGGCAGGGGAACTAGCAAAGCTCCCTCACGCTAACGCTAACGCCAAACGCTAACTACAAAATGTACTGAAATATTAATAGTAAGATGCACTAAAATTAGTAATAATAAACTGAGTGATTCAGAAACATAATGAAAAATACTTATAATAAGTATTTTCTACGATCGCCAACTACCATACCGTACCGAGATCGCCATTGTAGGTAGGATGAAAAACTATATCTGTATTATGTTGAGCCGGGTGGCGGTGGGTCCATGCATGATTGTTAATAATTCAAGATATTATTAAGCAAAGCCAGCAACAGTGAATTATTATAAAGATTTTTCACTTAGTTACCAAGTTGGTATGTAATTATGTATTACGCATAAGTGGTCAAGGTAGCCAAAACAAATAATTCAAAAGATTTACAACTACCCTCCGTACTAGTTTGCACTGTATGACGGCAGGGAGTTGTTCCTCGTCCGAACATTGTATTGTTACAGTATATGCGAATAATCCAGATGATTTCATCAAAAGAAAGTAGACAATTTATGTAAATAATTATACCCAGTAAGTAAGTTTCAATCACGTACTTGCATGTACAAGCTCTAACTTTACAAACTTATAGAATAAATAATTTATTGGTTACATGTATACCTAAATAACTACAGAAAACTGTAGGTACATTAGGCACATCATTATTTAATTAAGTTACAGAGATGTTCATTATGTTTAGTTTGTGTATGTGAGGGTGTGTGTGTATAAAATATTCGGCGCTCGCTTCGCTCGCGCTTTATAAATATTTTAACTATATTATATTATTCTGTACTGTAGCTTTCTTTATCTTTGGATTTCCTAGCTATTTTAGATTTTTATCAGTCATTAAGATTGGAAGATATAATTTTGAAAATGGTTAAAGTTTAACGTGCTATCAAGATTTACTTAAAAATGTGAAAAATTTCGGCGCTCGATTCGCTCGCGCTTTATTCACAGCCCTAATGTTCTTTTTTTATCGGATTCCTGTATCTAATTATAAACTACTGAGTATTTGCGCAGGCTTCACATGCGTTTTCATGGGACTTACAGTATATAGCAAAGTTCTCTGTGCATGGGACATCACGCGTGAAACTACATGGCACAGCATTAGTGATTATTGGGTGCGGTAAGTTAGAACCACCCCCCCGGGAATTCCACGATACCTCATCACACATCATCTGCGGGCTGCAAGTCTTGCTGAGAGGGGATGAAAAAATTCCAAGGGGCGCCGATGTGGTACTTGCCTAGAGCGCTTCGCTTCCAACATTTACAGTGGTTATCATAAACAAAGGTTGGAAAAACCTCCAAAATCTATCATTCCACTTTTACCTAGAGGTGAAATGCTGAATCTTTCTTCTTTCACTCACATAAACATACAATCGCTGGAGAACACCCTAACTGAAAAGCATTCTAATTAAATACACTACGATTTCAATCAAGTTGTCTTTGAAAATTCCATAAATTCTGTCGAGTGTCATATTGACGCGACTTTTTTTTTTCTTATATTTTGGGTCCAAACATTGTGTATTTAGCCAGTGTCAAGTATTGTAATTGTTCATCGTAAAAGAATATATCACGTAAAGTCGAGTCTTGGTCATAGTCATAGTCCAGTCTAAGTCAGGTAGTCGTAGTCCAGTCTAAGTCATGCTCCAGTAAAGTGTTGGCAATTATACTAGAAGCTTCTATGGAATTTTGGAAGCAACACGAAAACTCACGTTTTAGCACATTATATCACTTGCCCACACTCATGCTCGTAATTCAGCACTTAATGCGTAAAACGCCACCAATTTTAAACATTAATACTTGAAAAAGCACAAGTTTTGAGAATTTATACAATGCAACGACGTGAACATTTCCGTGTTCCCGCCAAAACTCCGACGCGACTTTTGACTGGCAAAATGGTGGTCACTTCTCCACAAAGGCCATTAACCATGTTGTAAACCTATTTGGTGTACATTTTTAATTTGAATTTATATTGACGTGAGGCATGTCAATTGGTACTCTGTCTGCGATATCTTTCGTGTCAACCTGAGAAAAATCTGTTTTTATAATATATCCATATTCAAGTCTAATATAGTAAATATCTTTACTTATGACTGTGCCTTAATCACTCCCACCACGCGTAACTGAATATCAGGTAATGGATCCCACCACAATGATCGGGAGTGGTAACGGTAGCACACAGAATGTGTCGACTTTGAATTCACCGAGTATTGAAAAACTAGATGGAAATTCAAACTACTCAAGTTGGAAGTTCCTTATGGAACTGTGCCTAATACATGAAGATTTGTGGGAGTATACGAGCGTCACTCCTCCAACATCAGATGCAATCGGGACGAGGAAGGATCAAAAAGCTAGAGCCAAGATTTGCTTGATGATCAAACCGCATTGTTTGGTGCATGTAAGGCATACGAAGACGGCGAAAGATGCATGGGAGTCTTTAAAAAATGCATTTGAAGACAAAGGATTAAACAGTCGATGCAGGCTGCTGTCAAAACTTGTCAGTTTGAAGTTGGAACAGTTCTCAACGGTTCGGGAATACGTAACAACGATGATGGCGGTTGCTCAGAAATTGCTAGACCTTGGAAAAGAAGTGGACGATGAACTTCTGGCGGCGTTACTTCTGCAAGGCCTTACTCCGGAATTCCAACCAATGAGATTAGCCGTGGAAAACAGCAACATAGCACTGACTACAGACTATGTAAAAACAAAACTTTTCCAAATGGAGGACACCTTTACGTCACGACCTAGTACATCGACATCTGCGTTGCTATCGAGAAAGCAAACGACGAAATTTTCTGCTAAAACAAAGAAAGAAAAGAAGATTAGATGCTACATATGTGACGGACCACACAAAGTGAAGGATTGCTCAGAGAATCCCAGACTGAAAAAGGAAGCTCTACATACCTACGCGTTTGCTACTGCTGGAGAAACCAAAGAAGAAGAATGGGTCTTCGACTCTGGAGCCTCTACGCACATGACAAACCGAAGAGATTGGTTTCAAGACTTTCAAAATTTCAGTGTGACTGCTCGAGTGCCTGTGACGTGTGCGGATGGAAACAAGGTGTATGGTGAGGGAAAAGGTAAGGTAGTGTGTAAGTCATTAGGGTTGACTGTTAGTGATGTTATGTATGTCCCGGAACTACAAACAAACTTAATGAGTGTAGGTGCTGTAGTGCAAAAAGGTCACATTGCAGTTTTTACAGATAACGGGTGCGAAGTTTATAAAAAAGGAGAATGCGAGGTCAAGGGAAAGGCTGTTGTGAAAGGTATAAAAGAGAGAGGCGTATATAAACTTAAAAAATGTTTACAGGACACTGCTCACAACACAACTATCAGTGATGAAATGATACTGTGGCATCAGCGGATGGGACATCTGGGTATGCACAACCTCCTCCTCCTTAGAGATAAACTTGCAACTGGGGTAAGTTTTCCTAATTCTACTGCTAAATTAAACTGCGTAGCTTGCGTGATGGGAAAGCAAACCAAACAACCTTTTTCAAAGAAAGGTGGAACGAGAGCTACTGAACCTTTAGGATTGGTTCACTCTGACGTGTGCGGTCCAATGAGTGATGGTTCTTTTGGAGGCTTTTGTTATTTTTTTGACGTTTATTGACGATTTTACGCGGAAAACTTTTATTTATTTTCTAAAACAAAAGAGTGACGTTTTTGGAAAATTTAAAGAGTTTAAGGCGTTAGCCGAAAAACAAACGGGAAACGTTTTGAAAATCATTAGAACGGACAACGGTAGGGAATTCGTCAATAAACAGATGGATGAATATTTGAAACAAAATGGGATTCAACATCAACTTTCAGTGGAGTACACTCCAGAGCAGAATGGGGTGGCGGAACGTGCAAATCGTACTATATGCGAAAAGGCGAGATGCATGCTTCAGGAAGCAGAACTTCCGAAGAAGTTTTGGGCAGAGGCTGTCCACCATGCAGTCTTCTTGAAGAACAGGTCACCAACCATAGCTGTCAAAAACAAGACACCGGAAGAAGCTTGGACTGGAAGAAAGTGTGATCTTAGCATGATCAGGACATTCGGATGCAGAGCGTTTATGCACGTACCAGATCAGAAAAGAACGAAATGGGACGCAAAGAGCAAGGAACTGCTGCATACCGGATACTGTGACAATTCTAAGGCTTATCGACTGGTAGATCCTACAACAGGAGAATGTTTTAAAGCCAGAGATGTCATATTTTTTGAGAGTCAAAAATTAAAAGACAACTTAGTGGGACCTTCAAATAAAGTTGTGGAACAGCTCTTGGGACAATCTGAAGAAGCGGTAGTGCCCTTGGTGGTGCACAATGAAGCAGATTGTGAAGAAATAAATCGCAATATTTCGGAAAATATTGAAGTTCAGCATCCCTGTGTGGAACTGGAAACTGAAGCACATGATATCCTCTTACCGGAAGACACTCAACAGCCTCAGGTGGATATTAATGTAGATGAAAATATGAGTATCGGGATGCCAGCGGATAACGATGATCATGAGGTAGATGATTACATGTCTGCAGAAGAAGATGATGATCAAGAAAGCAGCAGGAGGTATCCGTTACGAAATCGTAAACCAAAGGATTTTCAAGACTACATTTTGTATCAAGCAATGGAATCGGATCATGATCCAAAGACTGTTGAAGAAGCTTTATTGAGGAAAGACAGTGCGAAATGGATGAATGCAATTCAGGAGGAGTTGGATTCATTAAAGAAGAACAACACCTGGACATTGGTGAAGCCAGCAACCAAGTGTAACATCGTTGATTCTAAATGGTTATTTAAAATCAAAGAAGAGGCTGGGAATAGAACGCGATACAAAGCTCGGCTGGTTGCTCGTGGCTTCAGCCAAAGATGGGGTATTGACTATAACGAAACGTTTTCGCCGGTGGTTCGTCATAGTTCACTACGACTATTACTAGCGTTAGCTGCGCGGATCGGACTCATGGCGGACCAGATGGACGTCAAGACAGCGTTCCTGAATGGTGAAATTTCAGAAACGATTTATATGAAACAGCCGGAAGGTTTCGAGGAAAAAGGAAAAGAGAACTATGTCTGTCAGTTGAACAGATCTCTTTATGGATTAAAGCAGGCTGCTCGAGCTTGGAACCAAAAGCTGGATTACGTACTCAAGCAACTTGATTTTAAGCAATCGGAGAACGAACCATGTGTCTACACAAGAATAAAGGACGGGAAGATTCTTATCTTGGCCGTATATGTAGATGACATGCTTATCTTTTGGAATGATGCGAAAGAACTTTCGAAAGTGAAGAAAGAACTCACTTCAACATTTGAGATGAAGGATCTTGGTCGAGCGGAACTTATTCTAGGAATGAGAATTACCCAGGATGATGACGGAATCAAGATTGATCAAGAAAAATATGTTGAAAAGGTTCTCAAGACTTTTCGAATGGAGGACTGCAAAGTAGCTGCAACACCTTCGGTTCCTGGTGAATGGCATAAGCTGGAAAAACCTGAAGTAGGACATCAGCCAGATCCTAAGATACCATACCAAAACTTGATAGGATCATTGATGTATCTTGCAGTATGCACACGCCCGGACATAGCAAATGCAGTGAGCTGTCTCAGTCAGTTCAACGCCTGCTATACTGAAGTGCACTGGAGCATGGCAAAACGTGTCTTACGATACTTGAAGGGTACACGGGGTTACGGACTTATGTACACAAGAGGCACACATCAACATTTTATACAAGGTCATGCCGATGCAAGTCATGCCAGTACATATGACAGGAAGTCGTATACTGGATATGTGTTCATATCTCAAGGAGGAGCTGTGAGCTGGGAGAGCAGGAAGCAAAAAACAGTTGCCCTCTCAACGGCAGAGGCTGAATATGTTTCGATTTCTGAAGCTGCAAGGGAAGCGATCTTTCTACGGAGATTTATTTCGGAAATCACACAGAGAGAGGAGAACTCTATCAGCATAAGGAGTGACAGTCAATCGGCAATACATATTGCCGAGAACCCTGCACACCATCAGCGCACAAAGCATATTGACGTGCGCTATCATTTTATCCGACAGGCGGTTGAGAGCAGTACCATCTATTTGAAGTATGAGGATACCTCACATATGATTGCGGATGGCCTGACGAAACCGTTGATGAAAGGAAAGTTTGTGTGGTGCACGAAACAGATGGGTGTAAGAGATGTGGTGCACAAGGCAGATGGATGATGAATGATGTGGTGTGTTACAAGAGAATCCAAATTAAGGAGGAGTGTTGTAAACCTATTTGGTGTACATTTTTAATTTGAATTTATATTGACGTGAGGCATGTCAATTGGTACTCTGTCTGCGATATCTTTCGTGTCAACCTGAGAAAAATCTGTTTTTATAATATATCCATATTCAAGTCTAATATAGTAAATATCTTTACTTATGACTGTGCCTTAATCACTCCCACCACGCGTAACTGAATATCAAACCAAGAGTTGAAGTTGAAGTTGAAAAGTGACGCAAAAATTTCACCCGTCCCTCACTCACAATAAAGTTAAAAGAAATATTATTTTGTGTGCCTATTTTGTGTTAAATACATATATTATTTTAACTGGTAAATGTTGAAGTAACGGTACCGATATACCTTATTCGTATTTTAAATATCACGACACTTCATAAAATAATAAAATAACACGATTTGAAAGCAAGGAAACCGTTTGGTTGACGAAATTCGGACAATCAGCATCCAGCCTCTGATCATGCCAGATTGGGGGCTGCGTTTGTATATGAAATGCATAAAGCTAGAATTTGCCGCACAACGCCTGATTCATCCTCTAGAGGAGCCCCCGCCTTGACTATGAATTTCAGTGTTAATCCGCCACTGAGTATTGGAAAGGTCACGACATATTATTTTTCTCTATGGGTCACGGAATAGTCGTCATTCGCCAATGGTCAAACGAAGGGATTATGTTCTCTTTGGTCATGACAAGGAATGTTAAATATGCCAATTTTAACATTCCTTGTCAAAAAAAAACAAATTGGTCAAAATCTGTTACACTTTGTTAGATTTCATTTAAAAATGATATAGAATTTTGTTTATCTAATAAAATTATGCCGTTGGGTCGCAGCAGGAGTAGCAGGTATGGTACCAAATAAATAATAAAGGTAAAAAAAATAGGGGGAAAGAGATGAATGGATGGGACTGCAATAGAAGGGAGGCAGGCGCAGTCTGCTTCCTTCGCCGTCCCATCCATTCATCCTTTTACCTTATTTTTTACCTTTCCCTTCACACTTACCCATTTACAGAGTAAGGACTTAAAACTAATTAACCCGTGCGAAGCCGGGGTGGATAAGGGGGTCTAGCAAAGATTCCTTTCCATTGGCGTTAATGCTTAACGCTAACGCCAAAATGTATGGAGATGACAGTCCCTGCGGATAAGCGACATCGGGTCACGCTAACTCGGTCGCAAACATCATCGTGGATAACGCCCACGGCGGTGGCGTGATGTGTTGATGCCTAAGTTTTGACAAACGCTATCGCTAATTTTGTCGTAGTCGTTCACGCTTCCTGCGCGTCCGCCCGAACTCATGCATGTCATGTTAACGCTCGCTACTCGAACCTGTCGATCGATAACTTGTTGGATTTCGTGATTTCGTGAAGCAAATCTACATCAATTTTGTGTTAAAGTTGTTGAGATGAGGTAAAATCTGGCTATTGCCCCAGATAATATAATACCTACAGTACAGATGCCTCATCCCATACAACGGAATAACGCGGGCTTTTTTACGAATTATTTTATTTCTGCATAACGCAAGATTATCAAGCGACATTTATTGCGTGTTGGCGAAGTATTGGGCCAAATGAATACACTGGATACTAACTTTACTAGTTAGTATCCAGTGTATTCAATCATCGCCCACGACATGATCACTACATTTATTTCACGTTTGGGCTATTTTCTATTTAAGTTATTAATGTTAATATCCGTAATATCATATAAAACTTCTTATTTCCATTTTGCAACTTTGCTTGCAATCAGCATTTAGAACAATATTATGAAAATAATAAAAAAACCAGTTTTTTATTATACCATTCAACTTTTGGAGCTATATTATATCAAATCACACAGAATTCTCCCTATTTTCAATTTATCCCCATTGTTGTTCAGTTTTTACTTTTTTATTTAGAGCTCACGCTCAGTCCATAGACAATCGAGCGTTTTCCGTACGGCGCTGCGGATTAGACGTCTGGCGTGACCTATTCCATTTTGCTACCATTTTGGTCACGCTACGGCTATTTCCGTAGCGTGTGCGGAAAAACGAGCGTGTGTGATTGGTATCTTTGCTAGACCCCCCGGGGGTCTAGCAAAGATACCAATCACTAACGCAAACGCCAAACGCTAACTCCAAAACTGTATTGAAATGACATTCGCTGCGGAAAAGTTAGCGATTTCCGAAACGTCATTCCAACACATTTTGGAGTTAGCGTGAGGCATTAGCATTAGCGATAGGGATCATTGCTAGACCCCCAGATAGTCACTTATAAGGTTATATAGGAAATGCTCTAAGGATAAACGCCCTATATATAAGGGTATTTTCTGACAGCTGGCGGAGCGTAGTTCTACAGCCAAAGATACATGGCGCAAAAGAGACCCGGTTTTTTCCCTTTGCGACTGATTTTGCCCCTGCCATAGCGCTCTTCAGTGTCACCAATTTACTTCATTCACCAAACTCAAGGACATGTGCCTAATGCCTAATGGTTTTGTTTGGGAGTTGGTACCCAAGTAACAACTCCCAAACAAAACCATTAATAAAAGTCGCTGTGGGGTTAATTACCAATAATTAACTGTGTAAGTGACTTTTATTATTGTGTAATGTGATTATTGTAGATAATGTTCAGAGCAACAAATGATTTTATAATATAGCGGATAATTTAATTTTTTAACTTTTTTAAAACAGTAGTAGTAAACAAATCTATAGTTACTGGCATCACTAAGTGAGGCAGCCCTGCAGAAATCGGCAGCCAAGGATGGGAATAAGGGATCTATTATTCGAAAAATCGATTAGCAGATAGGTACATTTTAACATTTTGAATCGATTTGAATAACTATCATTTCAGTATAAAGATCTATTTGACGATTTTGTATTCTTCTAACCACTTCTTAAAATCGTAATTACTGCCTGTGATTCAAATTATTTGTTTGCCTGTAAGTTACATATTAAAAATAAAAAATGGCGAGATCAACAGAATAAAACAAGTTTATATAACTATTTATTATTTGATGTCATCACTGTCTGCTATATTTAATTTTACTATATATCTGCGACACTATCTGTTTGTTGGTTTAGAAGGCACTATTATCATAATTTTAAGTTTAAGTTATTTAATATATTTGAATATAGTTCCGCTCTTTTGAATTGCAAAGAGCTAATACAGATTAATCACTATGATTTAGAAGCAGGCAGTATCATTTCGACAAGTCGTGACATTACTATCTGGTATTTTACTCCGTCTAATTAAAAAATATACTGTAGTGAGTACTTAGTTTACGTTACCCTTTCTCCAACGGTCCTTATCGCACCAAGTACCTATGCCTAACTGTGTTTCTAATCGCGAGTGTTTTAAGCCTGTTGTTTTGAGTATAAATTAACCTTAACATTTTATTCCCGAATCAATAATAATAAGAAAGAAAGGAAATACGACCTAAGAGTCAATAGATCGTATTTAATTTATCGATCTTCATACAAAATTTGATTAATGAAATAATCGTAAACGTATGACGCACATCCCTAATCCTCACTGGCACTACGCTGCCAGTTCGTTATAATGAATGTCACTGTCATTCATTCTTCTTCTTCTTCATGATTGACCTTTTATAATATGTACGGTTATGTCAAGTCAGTCCTAGGAGTTTTTGGCGGGAACGCGGAAAAGTTCACGTCGTTGTATTGTATTATTTTTCAAAACTTGTGCTTTTTCCTGTGTTAATGTTTAAAATTGGTGGCGTTTTACGCATTAAGTGCTGAATTACGAGCATGAGTGAGGGCAAGTGATATAATGTGGTGAAACGTGATTTTTCGTGTTGCTTCCAAAACTCCATAGAAGCTTCTAGTAAAGTTGCCACCACTTTGATGGAGCATGACTTAGACTGGACTATGACTACCTGACTTAGACTGCACTATGACTATGACTAGGACATGACTGCGTGAAATATATTATAACACGATGAAAATATAATACTTGACACTGGCTAAATACACTATGTGTGGAGCCAAAATATAAGCAAAAAAAAGTCAGTCCTAGAAGAAACCCATAGAGTATATAAGAAGTACACAGTTTTTTGTGTCCTCACTTGGTTAGTCCTGTGTCGGTCGTTCATTTTCGGAGATCTCGGTCGTTCGTGATTGACTAGCCAAGTGACTGAGTCAAAAGATTCGATCAAAACGTCGGTAATCAGTCTCGAGAACCAATACAATGCGGAAAAGTACTTTATAAGTAAGCACTTAAGGTTGATTTCAGAATAATTGGTATTTAAAGAAAGAAAGAAAGAAAGAAAATGCTTTATTTGTACAACCTGTACACAGTGACAAACAACGATAATAACTTATTCTAAGCAAGTACAAAATAAAATCAGAACCTATTTCTAATTTAAAAACTATAAACAGCCTGCCTAACCGAGTCAAAGGATTCAATCACGTCGAACGGTCATCGTCATTTCGAGAGTCTCGATGATTTTTTCGTTGTTTCGAGACTCGAGATTGCTACCTCCAGTCTCGGGAATGTCAAGACTTGAGTCTTGAGTCAAACTATTCAAAAATGTACTAAACCACGTGTATTTTTTATTCTGGTTAATAATCTATAGAAACTACAACTAGCCTTTTTGAAAAATAGCATCGGTCTTGACAATATAGGTTTCTACCATGGTTTTTAGTCTGAGTTTTCATACTTATTCAATATTCGATGAGTCATCTGAGGGTCTTGATCACAGGCTTAATAATCTAAGGTCTGATTATCATCATCATCAGCCTGGAAACGTTCACCGCTGGATATAGGCCTCCCCAATAGAGCAGCTGCTTAAAAATAATAATTTTGAAAGGGGTTCGACTAAAATCTTCTACCATGGATTTCAACTGAGAATAAGCAAGCTACCAACTGCAAGCTAGTTTTGTGGCACATAATAATCGCAAGGGGTATATCTGACGAAATAATGATGTAGGAAACTTTTCTTTTATTTTAAGAGACCTATTAAGGGCGTGTGGTAGGCCAGCATGAATCCAAGCCAAAGCAACAGAACAAATAATAATTTTTAATATTAGGCCAAAGTCGGGGGGCTGAGCGGCAGGGGTGGTGGTTCCAATGCGTGATAATTTTACTGTAAGCAACATTGTTACAGTGAATATAATAGTTATTTTTTTAAATCCATCATCATAAGATCTCCATTATATTTAGTTCAACTACTACACAAAATTTCATGACGGTATTTAAAGTATTCATTGTTTATTTGTACGGTTTGGAGGTAACTTTGTAATTTTTTCCATCTAGAAAATTTTATTAATTCGCGTTTTTCTATAAGTACATAAGACAGTATTAGTCCTGAACTTTATCATTCTAAACTTATATTAAATTCAAAGTTATTAAATAATAAATAAATAAATAAATATGCGTGGACATTTCACACAGCGCCATCTAGCCCCAAACTAAGCATAGCTTGTACTATGGGAACCAGATAACTGATACAATACTTATATATACTTTTTTGTTTGTAAATACATACATAGAATACAATATAACACCCAGACCCAGAACAAACATCTATGTTCAATATTGTTGCAATATTGTTGATAGGACGCGGGAATATGCTAAACCTTTTCAAGCATTTTGGCGTGCTATAGACTTGATGATTCCCTACTAAAGAGGATCCTTGGTACATTAAAATCTTCTGTGATTACCAAGCGCGATGATTATGACAAATCCAATTATAATCGCTGAAAGTGGCGTTTTATGGGGGAGCCCTATATTCAGCAGTGAACGTCTTCTGGCTGTTGAAGTGAATATATTGCTTCGTAAAAGTGAAAAAAAATATCTGCGATGTGTTCGCTAGCAGATAAATTAGAGTAAAATCTTGCAAATTTTTATTTTTGCTTGTATTTGAGTTTTTAACAGTTTGATTAGCTTGCAATTACTGCCTAAACTAGTTCAAACCTACTTTTAAGACTTAGCCTCGAAAGTCTCATTTTTCTCGGGAATTTCGAGACCGGGTTGAGTCTCGAAAAATTTTCCCGGGACTCGAAAATGTAGCGAGATTGAAAGCCTTACTGTTCACTGATGAGTCCCGCTTTGGATTTCATCCAGATTCCCGACGAACACGCGTTTGCAGACCTCCAGGTAGAATCAGCCGTCTCCGACATCCACAGGAAGTTCACCCTTACCAAGGCGGGGCAATCATGGTGTGGGCAGGAATACGGATCGGCGAACGAACCCTGCTCGTTTGGATTCAGGGCAGCATGACTGCCCATAAATACCGTGAGGAGGTAGTGCAACGTGTTATTGTCCCGCTCAGAGCCCAAACGGGACAAGAATTTCATCTTATGCATGACAATGCACCTTCGCACACGGCGCGGCTGGTGTCGGCCGCCTTTCGAGAACATGATGTTCAGGTGTTGGATTGGCCTGCACAGTCGCTCGACTTAAACCAATTGAACACGCCTGGGACATGTTACAGCGAAGAGCATGGAAGGATTTTCCGCCCAACTTGACAACAGAACAACAACTTTTTGAACATTTACAAAGAACTTGGGACTGCATACCCCAGCAGGATATTGACACCCTAATTTTTTGTATGGAAAATCGTTGCCGCTGTGTAATTAGTGCCAGAGGAGGCTAGCTATCAGATTTGATAAGATTAATTTTAATTTAATTTAATGAAATTAATTTAAAAGGAAAAAAGTTTTTACTAGGTTAGTAATTTTCTATGACTTTAATGATTTAACACTTTTATTAATACAAAAATTAAAATTGTATCGTGTTGTTAATGTTTAGGTTTATGCCATGAAATTACCCATAATTCTTCCGTTTACACGTAACAATTTTTTATGGTTTTTGAGATAATCAATAAAATGTTTAATATCCTTAGACTTTGTTGATGTGTGTATGTGTACCTATGAAAAGTTCGGGTTTTGTCCCCGACATCTAGCGGATTTTTATAAACTATTTTTGCCCTATTGTCTAATGAGGATGTCGCATGTCGTGTTCCAAATTGCAAACCAAACTCAAATTACTTTTCTTTTTCTCTAACATCATCGGCGGATGTTTTTTTGAATTTTTCTTTGACATTCCATTTTCCAGGCAGCTCCTAGCTGACCAGACTGGTGACACTGACAGTAGGGATGATACCTAAAATCATTTTTTTTTATAATTAGTACTAAATAAATCGATTAACCAAAAATCGTCTATATAAAAAACAAAAGTTTTTTTATAAATCGATATTTTTTTGTATTTTTTTTGTGAATTTTTCAATAATAAGTACCTACAGGTAAAGTTTTTCTCGCTCGCTTCACTCGCACTTTTTATTTTTATACCTGCTTTATTTTCATTTAATTTAATCAATCTGAATGATAATGTAATTTATTTAATATTTTCAAGATTTTAGGTTTAGTTTAAGTTATATATTTTAAGTTTTTGCTTATAAGGTTTATATAATCACAGTTTAGTGAATGACAATTCAGTTGAAAAGTTTTTAGGTCCATTAATTTTATTCCCACCGCAACAATACTTATTCATCTACTGTAGTTTCAACACTTGGATGGTTCAATTTTCGCACTGTCTTTGCTCGTTTATTTTGATTTTTAAGTGTGAAGTCAAAATTACTACCAATCAAAATACTTTCCTAATTGTATTTATCAAAACATGTGGAATCTGTTTTAGCCTCTAGGCTGAGTAGTACCTATAGCTGCTGCGGGCATCAAATTATTGTAATAAACTCTACATGCACGTTGATTGATTCAAAACAAGGTAAAAAAATATATTCGTGAGCATAGCGAACGCAAAAAAAATTATAGTATTGTAAAATTACTAGATCTAGACCCACCCTTGTATGTTTTACGCTGAACACCCGTGAATTTGGTACCGGTGTTGCCTTAGGCCGACTTGCGCGTTCACTCTAACCTCGTGTTACCTGAATAAATGCCTAACTCGGATTATTTCTGTATTTTATCTTGCACGTTAGAAAATTGACCACTTATCCCGTTATATATTTAACCCGGGGGTAATTTGACATGTTGATCCTTAAGCGGCTTTCACATACTTGGCAAACAGCGAACATCAAATAGCAAACACGAACTTGAGGATGGGTGTGTGTATTTTTATTTTGGTGTTTGCCTGTTTGCAAACACACATGTATCACTGGTAAACACCATTGATCGGTATCAGTGTCGGAATTGTGCATAGTTCTAAGGATTTGACAAATACGTTTGTCGAACGACAAAGCTGTTTGTGATGTATTCAAACGTTTGACAGTAGTACGCGCGTAGGGTTGCTAACCATACATTAATATATAGAACTGCACTATATTTCAAGAATGTGTGCTAAACGCTGTGCGCAACTAGTAGGTTCTATATATCTCTTCCAATACTGCCCGCGAATAATTGAGATTATTCGCTGCGGCTTAAATAAAAGAGGTAATCAGTATCCTATGTGTTCCAGTATCCAGCATATAATATAAGCTATAGCTAGCATGCTACTCCTCCGATCGCATCGTCACTTTCAAGTTGCCTGTTGCCAAGTTTCAACATGCGGTCTGTAGCTATGCCAATATAACCTTCTTCATTTAGGCCCTCACTTATAAACGCCGCTTAAAGTTAGCCATTGCTTAAAACCTTCTGTCAACTTTTGACTGATTTGAAATGTCACGCGGGAAAACACTTACTAACTTTAAGCGGCATTTATAAGTAAGACCCTTAAAGTAATGTCGTTCCTGCTTTCTATTCCCGCCATATTCACACGAAGGAAATTCCGATATGAATTTAAAATCGCGGAGAACAAAGAAACAGATAGTAATAAATATCCCTTTTGATTTTACTTAATGCATATTTTATGATACTTTTAATTTAAAAAAAGACATTAGATAGTGTTTATAAAAATGAATATTTGATAAATAATATATTTGTTTATCTTTTGTTTTTTATTATATTAAAAAGATGCTATATATTTCTGCGAAAAAAAATGTTGGCAGCCCTAACACGCTCGTCGCCTGCCATTTTTGCCCATCCATACCTAGCACTTTTGACTATCCTGTCGATGCAGTGTATGTGTTGAGTAATTTGTGGTCGGTGTTTGGGGTACTAGGTGTTTGTGGCAAACATCAAGCATGTAGAGGCGGCTTTAGGTATGTACGTTTTATAAGTTTTAAATTGACACTGGCTGAAAATGTTCTATTGATACCTCTCCAAGAAGTTCTATAATAGTACTTATATTCCATACTAACTGGAACAAGCACTTCGAACAGAAACGATAAGTTTTTCGAGAAGTTTTTTTTTTGTGTCTCGAGTTGTGAATGAGTTTAAAATAAAGTAGTAGGCCCGCAGTTTCATCTCTTCAATCACATAAGAACCGTGTGTAGCATAGGATCTGTTTATGCTACGAATACAAACAACAAAGGTACATTACATACATAGACTGCTAAAGGCATGCCTAGCTCTTCCTCCGGTACGTGGTATATTCCCAGTTGCCCCCACATGGATCGCCCCCAGTTTAGTACATGCATGCTACAGCTTCTAATTTTACTAAATCTGATAAAATTTAGTTGATTAATTTACGAAGTAACGGTATTATGCTATCCCATAGAAAGTATGATTTCTGTGCGATTGACTACTGTATTGTTTTTTAGTACAGTTTTAGTAAAAGTAAGTAGGTAAGTCAATTTTACCTAATTTCATTATTTTACATTCATCGAGAATTTACGAAGTTGAGTTTATTATGCATGTAGAATCTGGTTGGTGCTCGTGAAAATGAAACGATGGGGGGCTTGAGGCAGCAAAGTCTTCTATATTTTCCGACAAAACTATTTTTAATTATTTACACCGCAGAAAAAAACTCTCACGTCTTCCATTCACATCTTGCATGTCTCTCTTTCTTCCTTCGTTCATAAACTCTCACACCTTTTTTACATTTAGATTGTCCGTTCATAAACTTTATCAGATTATTAATCCTACATGTATTCCCATGAAAACAGGTTAACTACCTCCGATAATAAGGCATAAGAAAAAGACAGACTACTCCATGGGTACACAACGTACTATCTTCCTCAGACCACGTTTCTCTCCAAACACGATAGTCTAATGTAAATTTTACGGCATTAAAATTAAAGTTTAGTTTTGTATAATTTACGATGCTATGAGCTTATTCCGCTGTTTCCTCGTGGACCTACTATTTTGTCCTACCAGTAGGTCCACGAGGACATACATGTCCTCGTGGACCTACTCACTTTTGTGAACACCCTGCGAGAAAAACAAATGCTAACTATTAGAAAAAAATACAGAATATAGTGAGCTTGAAGGAATTAGACAGCACTGCGTATTTAAATTAAATATTAATAAAAAAAAATATATTATTAAAAAAATGCTCGTAGCTGTAAAGTTGGCGCCAAAAATAAAACAGCACAGCAATCTTTGGTAGCTTGTCATATTTGACAGCTGATGTCATTTTTGACAGATGATGTCATTTTTGACAGATGATGTCATTTTTGACAGCTGATGTCATTTTTGATGACAGTGGATATAATTATTGATAGCGGATGTCAATTTTGACAGTAGATATAATTATTTACAGCGGAATCAGCAGATGTCATTTTTGACAGCGGATATCAATTATGACAGCGGATCTCAATTTTGACAGTGGATGTCATTTTTAACAACAGATGTTAATTTTGACAGCGGATGTCATTTTTTACAACGGATATAATCATTGACAGCGGAATCAGCGGATGTCATTTATGACAGCGGATGTCAATTTTGACATCGAATGTTGTTTTTGACAGTTGTTTTCACTTTGACGGCTGTCATTTTTTACAGACTTAATTTTTAACAGCATTTATTACGATGGATCTGGTAGCGCTCCTGACGCGTGTATGCCGCTCAACATCCGTCAAAGTTCATAATTATATATATCGGGCTGATTTTTTGCGAGGGGTTGGTTTTCACGGCGCATGGTTAACATTTTTTTTCATATTTTAAAAAAATATCTTTTAATCTGCCCTTTCCTCGTGGTGATATCGTCTTAAATAATAATGTTTCTAGGTACCAAATGCTTAGTAAGTAAATTTAACGATTTTTTTGCCAATCTTCCCTTCTGGCCTACAAACAACATTAGTTTTGCGTTCTTTATACTAAAGTGACATTGTTTCGCCGTCATTTACGGTTAAAATTTTTATGGCGGATTTTTATTCCACCATTTTGAATTTTTGTTTATAGCTCCATAATTGTCCTAGGGTTTGCTATGACATTGTTTAAAACGCACATAACCCATCTCATATCGTTTAGCCAGCCCGTTGACTGTCCGAATGACGGAAGCTCAAAAGACCACGTCATCAATTTTTCTGAAAACATGTCGAGCACCTTGACACGAACATACAAAAAAAAAGTGGTCAAAATTATCCATAGGTATCTCTAAACAATCCGTCAAAAATCCATGGCAGCCATATTTAAAAATGCCGGAAACCAAATAATTTTTACAAATATCAAATTATTGCCCGTGGTCCACCTGCTTAGTACGACCCCCATGCAAAAAAGTATCTCGATCAGACCAAGTTTCAAAATGGCCGCCATTTGATTTCGCCATTTTGGTTTTTAATGACCACCACCTGACAGCTTCGCCATCCCCTATGAACACTTAACACACACATTTGAACTTACATTTGATTGAATACTTAACTTACTACTTACAGTAATATATATAACTTTCTTGCTACCCACTTATCTCTTACCGTTTTCCATTTATAGGTAAGCGTTTCAATTTTGTATGGCAACCCTATTTTTTGTGTTTCTCTGGAACATCCCAAGATCTACTCCAATTTCAGTTAAAACGGGACCCTCATATCTCTTGCCATTTTGGAGATCCGTTGAACTGTTCCATTTCGGAGACGACTTTCTGGTAATGTCAGATTTTTCCCGCATAACGTATCCCTATATAGCTCTATACTCACTATTGAGTTTTGATGCACCACTTCTCAGAGCTGCGGAGATCAACTCAGTCAACATCAACACAACAAACAAACAACAATCATCAACTTTTCTTTTCTGACGATTCCACAAAATGATTAAACCAACACGCAAAAAGTTTTTATAAGTATCTACAGGAGGATTGAAAAATCACTTTCTTAAAATATGACGTCACAGTAGGACCACGAGGACATGTATATCCTCGTGGTCCTACTAGTAGAACAAAATAGTAGGTCCACGAGGAAACACCGGCTTATTCCAGTTAGTATAGAATATGTATACCTTGTACCTTTCAACTTCAAATACATAAGTCAGGTGTAATTTGGTTTTACTCTGTGCATTGAGCCGGAGGTTTACCAACTTAAAGCCCGTCACACACGTAGCTATAATATATATTAATATATTTATAGCTAGACATATTACCTTATGTTTTCTATACAAATTCTCGAGGGAACGCACACGCAGCTATAATATATATTTCTGTGACCAATATACAATAATATAAAAATATACCATAATATATATTACGGTATATTTTTATATTATTGTATATTAATATATATTATGGTATAGCGAGACATATTTTGAATGTACAGCATGTTTCAACATATCCGACGCGCTCCTCGGACGCTTCTCCCCTCTTACCATTCCTGCCGCTTTGCCTATTTTTTTTCTTACTTTTCCACAAAAGTAAGCGATTTCCGAAATGTCATTCCAGTACATTTTGGAGTTAGCCCGAAGCTTTTGGGATCCCGAACGATCCCAAAAGCAAAATTTGGCGATAGCGTTAGCGTTTGGAATCTTAGCTAGACCCCCTGGGCCGCCTCCGCCCGACCAGTGTGGTCAATTTAGGCGATATATCGCCATTTAGTCTACTCGGGACTAGGCATCGGCGATGTAAAAGTCTGATTGGCGACTGGTCACTTTTTATACTACCTCAGGTACAATCATTTAAATTAGCCAAATTATAAATAAACTACTTTCATAAAAACTATATCCACCTTATTCGGAGTGTGTGATATTAATCGGAATGGTCGTCTGAAGAACTATCAAGTAAATCCAATAACAATGCACTTCTTGTTGAATTCATAATTACCTACTGTGTTTTGAAATCAATCTTTATTACAAAACACGTGTAAACGCTAGGCCGACCATCAATGAAATGAAGGAAAATATATATATTATAGCATCGTCTCCGTGTGTGGTAGCTTGGTATAATATATATTATAGTACGGTATATTAATATATATTATTGCTACGTGTGTGACGGGCTTAACCCCTGTCAATATTCCGAACGTGCAAGAGAAAATGTCTGGATATTTCTGTTTACCAACTTAACTCGAATTACTAGCTCTGGGTTAGGTATTCAGTTATAATTTTAAACCGAGAACGTGCAAGAGGGCCTTATTATTTTTAATAACGAAAACAATCTAAACTAAAATAATAACATCGATTTTTAAATAATAAATTTTTATCGACTAATAAAAATCGATTTTGTTAAAATATAATCGATTATTTTTTACATCCCTAACTGTCAGTAAATTTTTGATAACCGAACAAATTCATTCAACAAATACGACGTGCGCGTTACGCGATCATATTCATTTTTGAGGAGAATTTTTTATTCTAAGTTTTCGAGTTTATTATTGTGAAGTGTTAAAAGCAAAATGCCACGACGAGGTCGTTCTGCTAGTCCTCCTCCAGCGCCCCAGCGTAGGTAAGTAGCTACGAGTGATTGACATTCGACGTGCGGTTTTATTATATTATAGTGTGAGTGAGGTTAACTTATGCACGATCAATATTTTCCAGGGCTGCACCTGCACCTGCGCCAAGCAGGAATCTTCCTGCACATGCTCCGCCTTCGGCCCCGGCCCCTGCTATGGCAGCTCAGCCACAACAGCCTTCAATGTTCGGACAGATGGCGGCTACCGCTGGTGGCGTAGCTGTCGGATCCGCCGTGGTGCGTAAATTGACATTACGTAACGTAAACATTGATGATCTTACTCGCTATTCCATGCACAATTTTATTTATCTTTTATTGCATACCTAACTTAATTTTGCAATAAAGCTGAAATAGTACCTACCTACAGATAAAATTCTTTTTCAGTGGTGACATTGGCGAGTCGCCAAAGTGCCCGGAAGGTGGTCACATGATGTCGTGACGTTATCATGATGCTGTGTTTTTTCAGTATAATCATTGTTTTGCACAATAAAACATTTTTTTGCATCATCTCGAACTTGTTTACATGAGAACTTATACATAGACCTCTTGCAAATAATTGATTAATGAATACAAGTAAATGTTATTGTTTGGATAATATTGCAGGGTCATGTGGCTGGTAGTGCCTTAACCGGATTGTTCAGTGGTGGCAGCAGTAGCGAGCCAGCGCAGCAGCAGCAGGCAACTCAGCCAGCTGCACAGACCTACAACCAGCTTCAAGGACAACAACCTCAAGGCCCATGTGCTTGGGAGATCAAACAGTTTATTGAATGTGCCCAACAGCAACATGATCTCAGTCTCTGTGAGGGGTTCAATGAGGCTCTACGCCAGTGCAAAGTTAACAACCACATGTAGATTCAATTATTCAGCGGTGCCATTATGAATCACTTCTTCCGAAATTCAATAATAAACATGTACAAGGCATGTGTTCATACTGTTTGTTCCATCAAAGGCTACCTCAACATCAGAACATTCTTATTCGACTGTCAGAAGAGACACCTACCTAGTAGATATTATTTCTAGGGAAATTTGATTTCCAAATAATATTAATTTCTAGTAATTTTAGTGTACACATTATTTTGTGATTATTTAATAAAATTGTGATGTAGAAATTCTATAGAACACAAATTATCCATTTTATTTTACGTAATTTAAATAAATAATAAAATAAACGCCAAAAAGTTACTTGTTTTATTTCTACATACCTACTTATTTAGTCCATAGAAACATCGCTGAGAACATTTTGTATTGCTCTCACAATCTTAATTAGGACTAACTAAATGCACAATAAAATAGTGTACAACTGTCATACTAATAACATTTCATGAGTTAAATAGTGAAGTCTGAAAATTGTACTTGGGCAGTTTGGGTATTATGAAAATTATGGATTTATTACTAACAGACCTCAAACCAACCATAAATAAACTTAGCTCAAACCATTCTGTTTGGTACCTAGTTTAGGAATCTTGTGAAAATCTCCGTTCTCGCATGCAGGACTGCAATCAGCCCTTGTGTGAGGATTATTGAAAGTTTCTGTCTCAACTTGAGGACTGTCAGTGACATGTCGTCTTATAAGTACAGCCTGGACCGACGGCTTTCTTTTTTTATACTTGGTGTGAGTGATGGATAGTTAAAGCTTAAAGCCATCTGAAGCATGGTAGAGTTGTAAATACCACTTGGCACCTTTTTGTGTTGTATTGTATCACCCAAGACGGAAGAATTTGCCGGCTAGTGTACAGACCATGTAATATGGCGAATTCTGTGTGTACAACCCCAGATAATATAATACCTACAGGTACAACGCAGAAGATTCAAAGCCCGTATTATGAACTACGCTCAGTCGTCTCTGCTCAAGACGAGATTTCATTCACAAATTAATTACCAAATGGTGAATAAAATCTCTCTCACCTCATGTATAGTATCAAATATCGATCGACGACTGAGCATTACTTGGTTCTGTTACGGACCTAATGCACCGAAGAGAATGCATTGCATGCATAACTATATTTATAGAGAATGCGCAGCAACTTGCTGCCCATTCTGTATATAGATATGCATAGGGCCATAGGCTATACTTGACCAAACATCAATCTTCAGCAGCGGTAGCCGTAACCAGTCGCGCTACAGTCGTGCCGATCAACATGCGCCTGCGCACCCGCCTAACATCGTCGTCACTCCGATGCCGCGGAGGTCCGTCTTCAGAGACGCCGCAGCCGTAGCTGGTGGCGTTACCGTTGGCACGACTATGGTAAACAGAAAGTCTGCTAATCTGTCCAACACCGAACAATCGAGGGATTTTAATCCACACTTATCCTTACTGGTGGATATCCACATATCTACCGGACTACCGATGATTAGTACATAATCAAATGCCTGAAGACGTCCACTGCAGAACATAGGCCTCCCCCACAGAGCGCCAATTAGAGCGGTTGCTTGCCTCCTGCACCTGCTCTTCATAAAAACGTGCAAACGTCAAACTTCATTGCACTTCACCAGCTCTCGTAGAGCATGTTCCTTGTCACCAGTAATTTAGGCGATTGGAAAATGTGCAATGTATGGCATTAAGTATCTATAGTCTAGATTAGCGGCGGCCATATCTATTGCACAGCCCCAGTTTAAATGCCCTTTTTTATTAGTCCCACCCAGCCCAGGGCAGGGGTAGATAGTATACTTGTTCTATTGAATTTTTTACAGTCACTTTCTAATTATGCAGAAATGGTTTCATCAGAAAGAGATAAGAGATTTCAAATGCACACCAAAGATTGGCACCTATTCTTCGTCTTCGCAGGGTCATCTAGCGGGAGAAGCTATCAGCAGTTTGTTCGGAGGCGGAAGGAATCGCCAGCAGGTCGAGGAAGCTTTGCCGCGCAACTATCAACTAGGCACGGAGCCGACGGGGCCCTGTGCTTACGAGATAGCACAGTTCCTGAACTGCGCCTCTAATCGGGAAGATCTCCAAGAGTGTGAGCAGTTCAACGAAGCTCTTAGGGACTGCAAGAGACGTAACAGTATGTTGCTTAATTACGTACGATTTTATACTATTTGGATGAAGTAACTTGATAGTACCAAACCAAGTACCTGATTAATCTAGCTATGTTCAATAATTGGTAAATGGGTGCAAATGGGTACACTTGGGTAGTGTAGGAGGCTGGAGTTTCTCGATCTCATAGATTTTGGAACATGGTCGTAGTATTTTTGGAATGTGAAAGAATGAAAAGAACGGACGTCAGGTCGAATGGCCAAAAATATCGAGAATTCAAAACGCGACTGTTATTTAATTTTAACGTTTTAAATTTTCAGGGCTGCCATGAATTACACTCAACAGGAATCACAACAAAGAAGAAAATAAAAATGAGAAAAATATGTAAAGGAATTAAAATAAACCTCGACAAATAAAACACTGTTTGTTTACTGAGTAGGTGCCTAACCTTGCATACTATAGGACTATAGGGAAATATATTCTCGGAATAAAACAACAAATTGTACATGTATACATATAAACTTAAAATTTATTTACACCTACATACATGTTGTGACGTTTTGCAGCATAAATAAAGATCAAATTAATGTAACTGAACAAATAAACTTAATACATTTCATTTTTTAGGTTTCGAGATTGTACAGAATATTCGAGATATTTTCGTTTCGTTTTATAACTTTTAACACATTAGCACAATATAATGTTTTATGTATCTCATTGTAACTTGAAACAGCTTAAAATTTGTGTGCAATATTTGAGAATTCCTTTTAATTTTCTATACAAATTGGTTCTTTACGATTTGGCACAACTGAAAACTTCCTCTGGTAAATATATAAAATTAATTAATTTTAAATGCCTGAATGAATTATTTTTATCTTTGGACTGAGCAAAACAAGTATACATACAATCCGTTGTTATTACTGACCGAAAACAACAACTTAACAACTAACAGGTATAGACTTCGTAGGAGATTCAACCGGAGAAGGAACAACGGCTGTACATTACATGAAACAGACAAAACAGGATGAGGAATTATCTAGTATAATCAGACCTGCTTATCTCATAAGTTTCCAAAACATTTTAATTTGATTTTTTTGTAGAGGCAGGTCATCTTATTATAAACAATCTCTAGAGAGAAATAACAAGGAAAGTCATTGGCTCTGGTTCGCACGTTTAACCTTCGTTTAACAATTCTGTATAATAATTCGTTCGAACATCTTAATTGCTAAAATTCAACTAATAATATACTTTAATGCTTAAGCTAAATCAGTCTAATTCTTAAAGCGACATTAAACGTAATGTCTAACAATAAAGCTTAAACAAATGTTAATCACACTGGAAATTTTCAAGAAAAAGGCCACTATTTTTATTGTTAATACACTGTTACTTTAATTTACATCCAAAATGAGTCTAAAGACCGAATTAAAAATACTGTACAATTTTAGTTGATATTACAGATCATACACCTAAATTAATAAGGCGGTAAATATAACTAAATATACAAATGGAGATGGATTTCAATGCAAGTGGAATTTTGTTCAAAGATCTGAAATTAAATTTAAAAAATTACTGAGCTTTTTTGTTTTATAATAATTATGTAGATTACTATTTTATTTAGTTACCTTCACTGTTCCCAATTTAGAAACATTAGTACACGATCACATATTATATAATGCACCAACGCCTAAATACAATACAATATAATATACCAATGTAAACATTGGGCTAATGAAAAGCTAAGCCCAAACATCGAAAAATAATTTAAAGCTTATCACATGTAAATTTATCCATTTCTGCTCATCTGACAATAATATAACAAGATTTAGTAAATAGCACAAACATAAACCTAACGTAACATACTGTTAATAGCCCTGAAATATGGAATTTACAGTCAACGTTATATTTACATTGTTGGACTTAATATGACACAAAAAACACAGATTTGGAACCGAGTCTCACGTAAAAATACGCGCGTTGTAACTGGAACATTTAGTTTGTCACAAGCGCATTTCCCATAGAATTAGATGCGCGTCTTTAGGGTTGGGATCGGCAGCGATGACCGGCCTTTCGGCTGCGTCAGCTGTTTGTCGCCAATCGACATACCCTCGCCCGCCCATTATAGTAACAACCGATCGTCGAGCTGCGCCCTCGCCTACAATATAATCCGAACCGCGAAGACTTCTCGCCGCATTCTTAGTACCGATTCTCGTCTCGGCAGCGTTCGAAGAGTCACTGCGAGATATGGACCGGTCGGAAGCTGTCGATTTACTGGACGAAGAATCGGGGGTTGATATGGCGATAGGGGCTAAGTTAGCAGCGCCTGATGCACCGGAACTCGTTCGAGATACGCCACGGAGCGCCATTGATTCCTCGCTACCAGATGAGGTGCATAAACTAGAGGCCCGCGAGTCTACAGACCAGCTCGATAGATCGAGGCTTCTCGGTCGCCCCGCGCGCATTCTTAACCGTCGATCTAAGGTACTAACGCGGAAGGGAATAGCAGCTAATTCAGGATCGCTCCTTCGTAAAGATTCCCCGCCGGAACCACTCACGTCTGCTTCTCCCACACAGTCTTTCACGAACATCAAATCCCCGAATAGACCGTAAACGTCGACCGCGTTTAGGTTAGCGCATTTCGGTAGCGTTTTGCTGAGGCGAACATCGCCCGGTTTCTTTCTCCTGACGATGGCGGATTGCACGCGCTGCGGCCTATACGGGCTGGATTCTTCGGAAATTCGTCTTTCCAACTTTGGTTTGTCGTCGTCCTTTGTTTCTTCTTCTTTGAACTCGTGCAGCACGGAAGTGTCGGCTAGGGCTCGCGCGTTGGATAAATTCCGTCGGACTACGTTAACGTCTACGTCCCTAGCTTCAGGGACGAGTGATAGAAGGAAGGTGACAGGGCCTGCATGTGCATGGTAAGACACCCCAATTTGTCCACCCAATAATGGTAACCCTTCCAGTTTCGGTAGCGGGACTGTGACGCTGACTCCCGCTGTTGTCCCGACCCACAGTAATCCTTGTCCAGCTAACAAAGCGGATATGTGTGCGGGTTTGCTTCCTTCCCTCGCTCCGATGGTTTTCGCTACGTCAGCAGCGATGTCAATGTTCTGCAAGTGTTCGAACGTTTCCGCGTGGTATAAACTCACGTACGTCGAGTCGGAGAACGCGGTCCAGAGTCCGACGCCGGAATGCGCGAGGTACTTGACGGATTTGTCGACTTCTCCTTTAAGTTCTAGGATGCGCATGATTTCCGCTGTTAGGGCGTTGATTGCGAACACTCGTCTTGTGCAGGTGGCGTATATTATTCCGTCGACGGGAAGCACGCAGTGAACGGGTTTGTCTCCGAGTTCGACTGCTAGTGGTTCTTGTAGCGCCCAAGCATCGTCGTGGCTTCGTCGGTATACGGAGACTCGTCCGTTGGAGAGGCCGACAAACATGGCGTCGCAGTGGTATTTGATCTGAGTGATGGCTGCGACGGTAGCCACTTCGGTGAGCTTCTCTTGTTTCTCGGGCTCCACGCCGGAGAATATGATGATCTTCTTGTCTTCAGTGCCGAGCCACACTGTGTCGCCGCACAGCGTGGTCACTTGTCGTATTCCTTTGGCGTACTCCATCGCCGTCACCTGCGAAACAGGAAAACAACTATTAAACTTGACGTATTCAAAAAAATTTTAAGTACATGTTTTGTCATAGTTTTGCATGAACAATTATTAGTGGGGTGGCTTTACGCGAGCGCAAGAGTCGTAAGGCAAATAAAGTTTTATATATTTTTTTCATCTGCATTCAGCCATCCAGGCTATGAGCAAATTTGTTAATACCGGTCTTGGCGTTATGTACTGGGCTCCATCAAGCACAGCACAATAAGGCATGACTCACACATGGTTATAAAATAACAATTATTTTGAGAGCACGTAGCGCCGGTGGTGACATTTTTCTTGCATGAGTAGCTGCAGCCACGTACGGCAGCCTCACTATAGAGCGCAGCAGCTTCGCGAGGCAAACGCCCAAAGTAGGCTCGCGAGCCTTACTTAAAGAACGCCGTAAGCGCCGCGGTTGTGGTACACACCTTGGTGTCGGGCAGGTCCAGTGTACAGAGTGTCCGGAGATGCGCGGCGCGGTGCGTGAGCACGGCCACGTGGCTGTCGGCGCCGCCCGCGCACACCCACACGAGCGAGCGCGTGGTACATACCTTGGTGTCGGGCAGGTCCAGTGTACAGAGTGTCCGGAGATGCGCGGCGCGGTGCGTGAGCACGGCCACGTGGCTGTCGGCGCCGCCCGCGCACACCCACACGAGCGAGCGCGTGGTACATACCTTGGTGTCGGGCAGGTCCAGTGTACAGAGTGTCCGGAGATGCGCGGCGCGGTGCGTGAGCACGGCCACGTGGCTGTCGGCGCCGCCCGCGCACACCCACACGAGCGAGCGCGTGGTACATACCTTGGTGTCGGGCAGGTCCAGTGTACAGAGTGTCCGGAGATGCGCGGCGCGGTGCGTGAGCACGGCCACGTGGCTGTCGGCGCCGCCCGCGCACACCCACACGAGCGAGCGCGTGGTACATACCTTGGTGTCGGGCAGGTCCAGTGTACAGAGTGTCCGGAGATGCGCGGCGCGGTGCGTGAGCACGGCCACGTGGCTGTCGGCGCCGCCCGCGCACACCCACACGAGCGAGCGCGTGGTACATACCTTGGTGTCGGGCAGGTCCAGTGTACAGAGTGTCCGGAGATGCGCGGCGCGGTGCGTGAGCACGGCCACGTGGCTGTCGGCGCCGCCCGCGCACACCCACACGAGCGAGCGCGCGCGCCGCGTGCCCGCGCCGCGGTTCCCGGACGACGTGTAGAAACATCCGCACCGCACCTGGGGGTCAACACCTAGGTTACAACACCTGTACCCCTAGTACGAGTTTTCCAATACGTGAAGACGCGAGAATCCATTTAAAATTTGTGCTGTCATTTTTTTGTTCATCAACGTGTCCGCTAGGGGCGCTGCAGAGACATGTATGGGGAAAAGGGAGAAAACGTAAACGAATCAAGTTTTAGTAAACTATCGAAACTCGTACTAGGAGTACTGTACACAACATCAATATCAGTCAATAACAGTCAATTTTATTTCATACCTACATAGAGCCCAAAGCTAAATTAGCTGCAAAAAGCAAGGAACCCTAGGGATGAGTGTTTCAGATAGAGATTCGAGTCAGGACAGCTGCTAAACCTTTATGTAGCGCAAGTCCGATGATGTATTGAACACTGTAGTCATCTCTAGGATCATCAACAACAGCCTAAAGACATCCACTGCTGAACATAGGCATCCCCCAGAGAGCGCCACTTTGAGCGGGTGCTCGCCTCCAGATGGTTCGGCTAAATACCAGCTCAAAGCCTTGGACTCCATTCAGAGACAATCCAAAAGACTCATTGGTAGTGATGCGTTGGTGGAAGCTAAGGTTTACAGCGTGGAGCACCGACGTAAAGTTGCCAGTGTATCGGCTTTTCATGGACTCCATTTTGGAGTCCGGTAACGACAGGAAAGGTTTTTATTTTGGTATACAAAATATTACGTTTCATTTTCTTTTCACCTTTAGTGTTTAACTATACGTAGTGCAGTACTATTACACACTTTATACAAGTTATGTTATAGATGCATGCGGTGTCTGCCTGTAATTGGTTGAGCATGTAGCTTAGATATCTTCAGTGACTTTCATTAGCATAAGTTCATGTTTTAACTGTTGGCGGACCTAAATAAATAAATACAACTTGTTATTATTTATCTATTTATTTAATTAATCTGTATACGGCTATGTATGTATATATGATATTTGTATGGGCTGACCACTTGGAAACGCAAGGCGAAAAAGTACTATCGTTGGCTCACCTCAGTCAACTGCTTCGAAGAGTAGACAGGGGTAGCAGCAACAAACAGCGGCATCTTATGCGGCGGTGCGTTATGTGGAGCCGGTAGCCTCCAGGCTGGCGAGTTGGCCGAAGCTTGCGCCAACTGCGCCAACCTTAACTCTGTGGCCCAAGCGAGCCGAGCGCCTGGCTCAGTCGCCCGGAACGTTATAGGATCGTCTCGCCCGCGGATCTTTAACTGGAGGCAGCATGAATCTACCCATGCCATCTCTTCGTCTTTTTTCTGAGAACGAATGGAAAATATATAAATTATCGCTAATGGGACTGTAATTGATGCAAATCATCCCTGCTAATGAAGGAAGATGACCAACAGAGATTGGATGGGCTTATTGGATCACTTTGTTGTCTGTCTGTCTATCAAGTCCGTCTTTCTCAGAAATCAGTTAAAATAAAATACGTACTACACTTTGTGACATCATAATCCTAAAAATATCAATTTTTAACTCTATGCCAATAAAATATGACTAAAAAAACTTCCGACTTTTAGACCAATTTAAATATGGATGTGAATATGGCCGACAAGGAACAGTAACGCGTAGACCACGTTGTCAAAATCTAGTTAGTGAAACGTGACATAGTTTGAATAGCCGCATTTAAAGCAGACACTACTTTATCAAGCAGTTCCGTTTTCCAGCAGCTTCACTCCTAATCCAAACGACAACTGTATAGTGCGAACAGCAAATAAGTGGAATACCTTGCCGTCGTCCTTGTTTCCAGATAGCTATAACCTGGGTGTCTTCAAGTCAAGGGTGAACAGGTATCTTCTAGGCAAGCATGCACCACTGTAGGCCGCGTCGTCACTTACCATCAGGTGAGACAGTGGTCAAATGCTATGCCTATAAATTGTAAAAAAAAAACCACTGTTGTCCATATTTTTTTTTTAATTCTTAAATGGGCTCACGTTTGTCAACATATAATTTACAAGCAACAATAAAGGGTGCAAAAAACCCTGTCAACTTATTTATTCATTTAGTATCAATGTTACATACTGTCCAACTATCCACCATACTGCAAAACATGGTGAAAACATAAAACATAGTCAAATCTGTAGGGTTACTCTTGAATCTAATCTAATCCCAATTTCATTCTAATTCTAATACGAATCAATCCATTATCCAATGTTAAATAATTTGATTTAAAAAAAGCGGATGGTGTAGAACTAAGTCGATTACATTTAGCTCCATAAAAATCCATAGACAAAGACTCCAATCGTGAGCTAGTATCGGATATAAAAATACCAAATGCCACGATGCGAAATTACGATTGGAATCCAGTATCAAGAGCAATCTGTAGAGCTACGAGTTCACTAACCTGTATACTTTTCTGTATACTCTGTGTCAATGCTCGGAACATCTCCGGGGACAGTTCCGGGTAAGGCGTCCGTAATGTAGCCGCTAGTTCCGCGATCCGGGATACAGTTTCGAAGTCGTGCATAAGTGCTGACATCTCGCTGCAAAGGGAATCTCCAGTAGATGTGCTCATGTCGTGACTGGAGTTGGAACGGAGGCTGCCGCTTCGGTTCGTTCCTGTACAAATGTCGACACCAAATAAATTATGATTTGAGGGTACTTACTTGTTAGCAAATAAATAAATATGGACAGCGCTATCCAGCCTCAAACTAAGCATAAGCATAGCTTGTATTGTACTATGGAACCAGATAACTGATACAGTACTTAGATACATTTTTGTTTTTGAATTTATTTCTGAGTGATGTTAAGGTAAAGTTTTTTTGGTGTATTTACTGTATATTATCATTGGCAACTTTCATGTAGGAGCTAAGAGCCAAGCATAGATCTGTTTTAACACAGATCTATTACCTAACCTACAATTTTTAAATAGAAGGAAGAACAGGGTGCTTTGAACTGGGATTCATTTGTAAACTGGATGAGGAAAGGCCCGATTGCAATAAACGTTGATTAAAAAATGTAGTCTATCCCTTTCTATTTGGTTGTTCAGCTTGAATGTTTTTCAATATTATTAAACTAAGTAATGTGTTTAGCACTCTGGCACCTAGAGATAGCGTCATTTTGTTAGCTATATTAACGCATGTTAGGTTTACATCTAGAAGGGAATATGTCCACCGCATGATTTTAGTACATATTTTTTTTAAGTAGTATATAATGCATATTTCCAGATTTGTAAACTTAAAAAAAAAGAAGTAAGTATATAGCATGGTATTTTAACTTTAATACTATATTACCTTGTGCAAGCACTCTGCTCAGTGTAGGCGAAGTCCCGGTATCAACTACGTCGACATCTTGTACAGGGTGCGCCCATTTGAGTCCCCACTTAAGTCCCATCCGTTCCGCATCTTCTCCGCCTGTGCCCACCGATACGCACACCACTAGATCGTTCAGGAGAAGCAGGCGACGGGGCTTGGATTTAGATAGCCCACCAGACTGACTGAACTCCTGCGAGAAACAAATAAATCAATTATAATTTTAATTAGCAAACAGCGTAATTGGCAGCGTAGGCTGGCGCCCACTAGGTGGACCGACGATCTGGTGGAAGCCGCGGGGAGCTGATGGATCCAGGAGGCGAGCCAGCCGCTCAAGGTGGGGCTCTCTGAGGAGGCTTATGTTCAGCAGTGGAAGTCTTCAGGCTGTTGATGATTAGAGAGGAAATATCAGCTAAAATATACAGAATCAGGAAGTCAAGTGGTCCTGCACCCCTATTCCCAACCTATCGGAAACCTTTTGATTCGAAATCAACACTCTCCATCTTCTTCATCTACATTTAGAATGAAAGAGACGGAGAGTGTAGATTTCGAATCGAAAATTTTCCGATAGGTTGGGAATAGGGGTGCTGGTTTGAAAACAGGACCATTCTTGCCGCGAGTGCCGTAGAAGGGAAATTCAGGAAATGGCAGCAACATTACACTCGGTACATTAACATCTTCTGCGACCACCAAGCGTGGTGATCACGGTATACAATATCATGAGCTCTCACCGCCAAAAGTGATGTTTTAGAGGGAGGATAATGTTTATTTATTAGCACTGGACGTTTCCGAAATGAGGAGATCCACGGGAAAACTAAAGTGACCGATGTAGCTCTTAGGATTAGTTGAAATGGCAATGGGCAGGCCACATCGCTCGTAGAACTGACAACCGATGGGGAAGAAAGGTTCTCGAGTGGCGACCACGATTTGGAAGACGCAGCGTAGGCCGGCCCCCCACTAGGTGGACCGACGACCTGGTGAAAGCCGCGGGGAGCCGATGGATGCAGGAAGCGAGCGGCCGCTCTGAGTGGCGCTCCCGGGGGGAGGCCTATGTTCAGCAGTGGACGTCTTCAGGCTGTTAATGATGATGATGATGACTGGACGTTTTGCGGTTGTTGATGTGTTGTAGTGTGAAATCCTCTGGATGGGTTGCAATGTAATGGGAGAAGAATCTCTGGTGACTTTCCCATATGTTCACATGATAGCTCCGGTGGCTGGGATCGCTGTCTATGTCCAGTGAGCTGGAGGAGGCAGCTTCGAAGGTGGATCAGGTTCTGATAGTGGTGATGAATAAGAGGGTAGTAGTACTGCTGTATATTGAGCCGTCTACATGGTGGAAGGTGTGAGCTATACTGCTGGGTCATCCTTACAAGTAGTTACGCATGTTGCGTGTAAATAGGATGTATAGTGCGAATCCCACAGTAGGAATACCTATGTCAGTCTATGTGTATTGTTGTGTTTTTTTGGTGTTCAATAAAGTATTTTTGTATTGTATTGTATTGTCATCAGGTACCTCAATAGGCTATCTGTAGATCCGTTAACCGACACATAAACATTTTAAAAATTTCAGGTCTGCTAATTCCGATCCTACCTATTTAAAAATTACGTCATAAGGTACCCGAATGAAAATCCTGGCAACAGTTAACCATTGACTAATTGCGTAAAATAAAATTGGTTTGCCATCGCACATCCTGCCTGAAGTACCTGGCAGAGCCTTACGAAGTGCCCTTCACACCGTTTACCTACCTCAACGAGTACCTCAATGAAATCTATGCCCATTAATAGCCAAGGTGTCCCTGATAATAGATTAAAAGGTCTGCCAGGTCTAAACTTGTCGGAACTTAGTATTCAAAGCATTTGAACTTGGATTTCCACGACCCGACCGGACCGGAATTGGCAGACCTGATTTTTTTTACATGTTTAAGTGTCAGCTAACGATCTAAAGAGAGCCTATTGAGGTACTCGATGACGTAGGTATTCGTATGATTTGTGCTGTCGCACTAGTAGCAGTGCAGGTCTAAATTGACACAGTAGAGTGTGTGAAGCTGCATAGAAAGCAACTTACCAACTGCAAGACATCGTCTTCCCGTAACAGATGTCGCTTGTCAGCCCGCGAGGCGAGCAGCCGCGCGGAGCCGAACCGCGCCGCGGTGCCGGCCCCGCCCGCGCCCGCCACGCCGCCTCGCGTCAACCTCCGCAAAGCTGCCCGGAACGCCTGACAAACGATTACGATAGCATTTGAAATCAAACAAGTTTCAGATGTATTAGAAATACGTACTTCCTTGTACGGAGTTTTGGCGGGAACGCGGAAAAGTTCAGAATAAGAATGAGAAGAATAAGAAAAATTTATTTCCAGAGCCATTTACAAAGAATCATAACAATTGAAGTACATACATTATATCAATAAAAAGATTGAATGTGATATGATAGGCGTTACAACGGGCCCCAAACTAGGCTAAGCCTGTATCTTTGGTACCCAAGAAAAGTTCACGTCGTTGCATTGTATTATTTTTCAAAACTTGTGCTTTTTCCAGTGTTAATGTTTAAAATTGGTGGCGTTTTACGCATTAGGTGCTGATTTACGAGCATGAGTGAGGGCAAGTGATATAATGTGATGAAACGTGATTTTTCGTGTTGCTTCCAAAACTCCATAGAAGCTTTTAGTAAAGTTGCCACCATTTTACTGGAGCATGACTTAGACTGGACTATGACTAAGACTTGACTTTACGTGAAATATTCAATTAACATGATGAAAAATTGCAATACTTGACACTGGCTAAATACACAATGTGTGGAGCCAAAATATAAAAAAAACTTCCTTATTCGAAGTATAAGTAATAATAAGCGTGTCCTGCTATTTTTCTATGGCACTAATTAATACACAACTGCATCGCAGGTATCGCAGAACTGACAACCGATGGGGAAGAAAGGTTCTCGAGTGACGGATCAGAAGACGCAGCGTAGGCCGGCCCCCCACTCGGTGGACCGACGATCTGGTGAAAACCGCGGGGAGCCGATGGATGCAGGAGGCGAGTGGCCGTTCAAGGCGGCGCTCTTTGGGGGAGGCCTATGTTCAGCAGTGGACGCTGTTAATGATGATGATGATGACTAATTAATAATATTCCTTGAAATAAAACTAGTCGTGAAAACTAAAATTAAATATCACAAAATATGACTAAGTTACAAGCATTTTAATAACAGAAAGAGACAGTTCGAACAGGCAGTGACGTCAGTTCTTGCTCGTTCAATGTTACTAAGCTGTGGTAGATTTACATACAATTTCTTCGGCATGTGACGTCACAACGTGCGTTTTTATGGTGACTGGGTGGGGAACCTCCGTATTGCGAAGAAGGTACAGGCGATGCCCCTTCAGAAACTTTCAAAGCTTGTCGCCGTGATTTATTTAACGATTTTACAAAAAGTGTCTGCTATCATTTTTATCTAATTTATGACAATGAAGTACCCAATATGTAGGTAAAGAAGAGAGAGAGAGAGAGAGAGAGAGAGAGAGAGAGAGAGAGAGAGAGAGAGAATTTTCGTATTGTTGATTTTACCTGAGTTCTCTCAGCGTCCCGTTTCCTCTCATTCAATGCATCAGCTAACGCCTCCAGTCTAGTCAGCGCGCGTTGTAAAGCGACGCGGTCCGCGTGACCCGGAGGCGTGTGTTTTAATAAATCCTGCAACAAATTAAACATTTTAGAATTGAGTATCAAGTCTAACTCTTCACAGTTTCAACAAAAAGCAATAAAATTTGGATAAACATATCATTTTATTGCTTTTTGCGTGGCGAGAACTTTAGGTACAAAGCAAGTAAATGAACAGGCCTACTCGGTATCTATCCCTAAAGCCAGGTCCACATTATACATAATGTTCCCGATCGCTGACCGAATAAAACCGACACGAAATAAACGGGGCGTATCGCGCTTTGTATCAGAGCGCCGTATCAAACTGCGTATCATGATCGCGTATCATCACGTGCAGACAGGCGACCATGCGTGTCAGAAGACATGAAGCGTTAGAAAAAGACACGACTAATCAATCATCATCAAATAGGGAAGAACAGTTTTCGAGCGGGTGGGTGACCAAGACCATGAACCATAAGAAACCCAGTGCAAATCACAACCGCGAGGATAAATTGGCTGCAGTGGACGTCTTCTGGCTGATGATGATAAGTCTATTAGTAAGGTATACTAATTATTAAAATACATTATTCAATACCTGTAAAAACATAATAAATTGCGGAAACCTCTGCACGGGTTTCACCATCAGTCCGAAAAAGGACAGTCTGTCATGAGCACTGATCTGCTTCACTTTGAAGAAGTCGGCCAGAGCGGATTTCCGTTTGGACTCCATCTTGGCGAGCTCCATCGCCACGGAGAAGTTGTTGATGAAATCTGAATACACGTCGAGCACCACTGCCTTTGAGAACGCGCTAAGGAAGACCTCGCCTGGAACAAACAAGTTACGGAAATAGAGAAGATGAAACATCTCGTGATGACTCATCACGATTTCGTGCAGCATGCCTACTAATAAAATAAGTTGTATTTTTTAAAAATAAAACTTGTTCAAGGATAACGCATTAGGTGGTCCAGTCTTAAATGTTTGGTAAAATGAAGTATAGGCGCTGGCCTCCCGGATTCTACCAATAAATCCCAAAACGTTCTAAGAAAAATGTATGCCAATTTTTGAGCGAAACATATCACAATTAAGGCTTTCATCCCGGGAGTCTCGGTCTCGAAAATTTCGAGTCTCGACGATTTTTTCGTATTTTCGAGACTCGAGACTGCTACCTCCAGTCTCGGGAATAACGAGACTTTTAAGACTTGAGTCAAACTATTCAACAATGTACTAAACCACGAGTATTGTTTATAGTTGTAGTTTTTATAGATTATTGGTTAATAATCTATAGAAACTACAACTAGCCTTTTTGAAAAATAGCATCGGGCATGACAACATAGGTTTCTACCATGGTTTTTAGTGAGTTTTCATACTTATTCAATATTCAATATTCATCTGAGGGTCTTGATCACAGGCTTAATAATCTAAAGTCTGATTATCATCATCATCAGCCCGGAAACGACCTCTGCTAGATTCAGGCCTCCCTCATAGAGCAGCTGTTTAAAAATAATAATTTTGAAAGAGGTTCGAGTAAAGTTTTCTACCATGAATTTATACTGAGAATAAGCAAGCTACCAACTGCAAGCTAGTTTTGTGGCACATAATAATCGCAAGGGGTATATCTGACGAAATAATGATGTAGGAAACTTTTCTTTCATTTTATGAGGATTGTTAAGGGCGTGTGGTAGGCCAGCGCGAATCCAAGCCGAAGCAACAGAACAATTAATAATTTTTAGTACTAGGCGAAAGTCTGGGGGCTGAACGGCAGGGGTGGTGGTTCCAACGCGTGTTAATTTTACTGTAGGCAACATATTACTACAGTGAATAAAATAGGTATTTTTAAAATCCATTATATAATATATATAACACCTCCATTGTATTTAGTTCAACTACTACACAAAGTTTCATGACCGTATTTAAAGTATTCACTGTTTATTTGTACGGTTTGGAGGTAACTTTGTAATTTTTTCCATATAGAAAATTTTATTAATTCGCGTTTTTGCTATAAGTACATAAGACAGTATTAGTCCTGAACTTATCATTCTAAACTTATATTAAATTCAAAGTTATTGTTGCAATATTGTTGATAGGACGCGGGAATATGCTAAGCCTTTTCAAGCATTTTGGCGTGCTATAGACTTGATGATTCCCTACTAAAGAGGATTCTTGGTACATTGAAATCTTCTGTGATTACCAAACGCGGTGATTATGGCAAATCCAATGATAAGCGTCGAAAGTAAGTAAGCGTATATTCAGCAGTGAACGTCTTCTGGCTGTTGAAGTGAATACATTTCTTCGTAAAAGTGAAACAAAAATAGCTGCCATGTGTTCGCTAGCAGATAAATTAGAGAAGAATTTCACAAATAGTTGTTATTTTTGCTTGTATTTGAGTTTTTAACAGTTTGATTAGCTTGCAATTACTGCCTAAACTAGTTCAAACCTACTTTTGACGTAGTCTCAAAAGTCTCATTTTTCTCGGGAATTTCGAGACCGGGTCGAGTCTCGAAAATTATTCCCGGGACTCGAAAATGTAGCGAGATTGAAAGCCTTAATCACAATGCTGCGCTGGGCAACAAGTATTATGTACCTTAAATATTTAGATATTTTTTAATTATTTTAGGTTAACAAACAAGATATTTATTTCAATGAAAAGTTATTCCACGCCGAGCCAACATCGCACTTGGCAGCCGATAGATATCATCACCATCAATCCATCTTTAAAAAAGCCGAGCAAACATGCAAACAACGTGTTTTCCAAAAATAAAAATGTTTAATTGTGCAAAACACATGAGTTTTCGTAGTATTTGCTTGTAAACACTCAACAAACAACATCAAACGACACAGATAGGTAGTTAATAATAAAATATCTGTGTCAAGTCTGTAATTATTCACGTGAATTTTTAAACAATATTAAAGCACGCGATTTGCATTAAAGAGACATTTAAATATCGCTCAAATATCTAATTAAACGTGGAACGTTTTTCAACAAAACAATAGTACTCAATTTCCGTTGCCCTTGGTCAGTTTTTACAAGTCTGTTTAATGTTTTATTGCACTAGCTAGTCTATCGCCAAATAGTCAAGGCGACTTTTTGCGTGGAAATCTAAATCTTGTATATTTTATTTTCTAACGCTTGTTACAAACGATCAAGTAAGCAGTGGCCTTACCGCGTAAGCCCGGTGGCAATCGTAATCGTGTGCTCTCTTGCTCGCACTCAAGGGCTTGTACATTGGCGCAAGCAGGATGGCAGGCGATGTTCATTACCAGAATGCTTACGCGGTAGGGCAGCTGATCAGTGATCAGATTAACTTCTTTGATAATTTACATCATGATCACCGGTTTATTTATACAGTTACTGAAGACTCTAATAAATACTTACTAAATCCTTACTTTATTCAGATATTTTTAGGGGCTATGCAAAAAAATAGTCAGAATTCTGTAAAAAAAAATATATCATTATCCAAAGCCAACTCTCAGACTGTCTTGAACTTTTGGAGGTCGAAAAACAGACGCGCCTAAAAATAAAAAAATAATTTTAGCATCAAAAAATCCTTGACATTAGACTCCAAAAATAATAAGACAAACGCGTACGTGTGAAAAAAGGTTTGACCGTTTGCACAGACCTTTAGTGCTTCGCAGACAGAGTAATGGGCCATACGGGTTATAAAATGTGCCTCGAAAGCTATTAGAATGATAGATATTGGCGCTAGCGACTGGCTATTAACGTAAATTTTCGTGCCGCGACCCGTATTCGAGTCTGTAAATAAATTGCGGATAGTAAACCCACTTGATACGCTTGGATTACAGTTCCACTACGTATGCTGTGTGACGTAGTCGTCTACCTATATTAAGATTCATTTAAAATGCTGCAGAAAATGTGTATATTAATGATTTTGGAGATGATATAAGTAGCGTGCATATTTAGGAGATATCTAAAATGAAAACAAATCTTTATGACATATCAAAATGCCGTAATTATCTGTATCATCAATAAGAAAATTACTATTCTCTTAGCGAGTAGTATTTTTAGTTGAAATGCGTGTGCGTTATTAAATTTGATTTATGGATGCATTTTGTATTTTATGGCTTTTAATCAGTGAAAGAGTGAAATTATCAGCTTCTGTAACCACTTTCCAAGGTGATAGAAATGACTTTGTAAAACATTATTTTATTACTCATCGAGTCGTCACTGTCACAAACGTTACGCGTTAAGTTAGTAACAAAAAGAAATATTAAAAAAGAAAATCTCAAGTCGCGATGTTTCCTTGTATTTGCGGAGACAGCTCGTCAGGTTCTTTTCATGTCAGTGCGGTCAAGAATACAGGTGGAAATTAGCTGCGGTCGACATCCTGACATCTTTTGTTAGACCGGTCTTTTATTTGTATCGAGTTAAACTGCAATGACACAGAATATAAAATGTAACCTGCTTTAAATTCGCAACTTTGTTTATTTTGTTACCAAGTAACTAAAACTCTGAAATAATTTTATTCGTGTGATATTGTGATGGTTGCTGCAGTTGAAACATTTACAACAGAACGATCACAATAATTATCACAAGAATAAACGTGTTGTTCGTTTTCAGTTCGTTGGTAACAATATAAACAAAATGGCAATATTTCTGGCAATCGATGGAGCATAGTTTGGACCAGCATTAACATTGCAAACAATCTGGTAACCGCTGGAAGTGATAGTACTTTGAAACACGCAGTATAGTAGTATGATCATTCTAGAAGTTTCTAAACTTACCAATTTTTTCATCGCGGTCCCACGTGCGCGCGCAATCTGCAAGGGCGGTACGGAAGTGTAGGTGGCATTGCAATATGTCTGGCAACCGATGGAATAGAGTCTGGATCTTGCTGCAGTTCAGGATCGGTGGGCTGCTTTCTTCTAGAGGTTTTTTGTAGTCCTAGAAGTAAAAGACATAGGTTAGGGTAAGTGAGATTCGAATACAATTTGACTGTATACTCTAGGTACTAATTATATCTACCTTCTATTATTCTATTTGAATGATTGAATGGTGGGCCCGATAAGAAAGCTGAAATTGTAGATGACCTTCAATAAGATGGATTCAAGACACATGGAGGTAAGACCAAAGCGTAAAAGGCAAAAGGTAAATTATTGCACATTATATCGTTATATTACGAGTATATCTCGCTCTCGCTTCTAACATAAAACGTGATGAGATCGACGTGTTATTATTTATAGCAAAAATAAACAACTAGCATAAATGTTTTTATTCCTACCTACCCAATTAACATTTTAATAAGCACTTCACTATTTGCTTCGTTATATAATGATGGACGCTTCAATAAGATGTATCGCTGAGAAGTTTTTAATAGGTAACTTATGCAATTTGTCGACGACAAAAAATTTGCCACTGAAGCATCAGTCATATTTTAACTTTGATTTAATACTACCTCTTCGCAGACACTACTCGTGCTTATTCTATGACATTAGCAAAGTCAAAACTTTGCGTTATCTTAGCTTAGTAGGCAGAATAGGAAGTACGAGTAGCTTCTACTAAGTCACCGTCATGCCTTAAAATAACTTGACGTGTATTGAATGCAAAGTAAACACGAGCTTCTACTTTGGACCTTGTTAAAGTGTCAAGATCAAGTTACGTATAAGATTGAAGACGGCATCGGTTGCAAATAGAATCGGTTACTAACGCGCCTGCCAACATTAATATTGAAATTATACTAATAAGTACATGACTGAACATTAAATTTTAATAAGTGTAGTTAACGTTTGCTGCATAAGGAAATTTGCCAAGCCAGATCGGACCGATTATAAAATCAATTGATTTGGGCCTTGGGGTCAGTGATTCTAGGATAAAATTATGGTCTGTAATATTCCATGTCTCCGTACAAGGCATGGCTTAGCAATTAGCTTGCACTTAGCGGAGTAGCGACACAAAATGTGCAAGTACGCTTCCGCGGTTGCGTCATATTTCACAAACAAAGCGTCTGAGCTCTGTTGTCATAGGCGACAAGAGAATTTACATTATATAAACATTTATAATAAGGACTATGGGCTGTATAAGGACAGGTGGAATTGCGGAATGCATGCATTCAATATTTATATATGTAAGTAATCGAAGTGACAAAGCAACTGGCTCGCGATATATTTTATCTTTGTCTCATTTTGAAATTGCGTGCGAACATTAGAATAAAATATTGTAACAAAAACTTGCATTTGATTAAGAGTAAGACGTAGTATTTGTAAACTTCCGCCTACGTATCCCGCATAGTTAGCTATTTTGTGATCAAAGAGCGACCGATTTGAACAGAGCCGGAGCCCTAGTGATTGGTTAATCCAGAATACGACCTCGGACTACATTTGACAATTTGACATCTCTTTGTTAGGGTTTTGTAATAACCTTTAGGCTATGTATAGATTAGTGACTACAGAATAAGACTATCCTTGACATTCTAAGGTAAGCTTCCTTTGACTGCGAGTCATTTTGGGTTAAGTCTATCAATAGTAATGTGTCTATCGCCAACACCACATATCCACGGCGTCGAAGTTTAAGCCCGAATAAAATACTACAATAAAATTGATTTAACGCTTAGTTTATTTAAAACTAGTATAACTATGGATTTGTAATGTAAGTGGCACGCACTGGTATAGCTTTCGATGCTTTAGCATCTTTTGTCATTTTTATGCAATATGGCTAGGTCATGAAAATGAAAATAAATAAAATAGTTTAGAGTTTAGCGACTACACCGCAACGCAAAACGTGGTGAATAGGGCTCGACTATTACAACCACTTACGCTTCTTAACTCAATTATAAAGAGCATTCTATAGAGATTAATTCAATTACAAGTATAAAAATGCGATGTTCAAAATAATTCCAGCAGTAATTCTAATCTAAATCTACACTCTTTGTTTTCTTCTTCTGAGACGGAGCGTGCAGATTCCGAATCCGAACATTTTCGTAATCGGAATTGAGATCCTGGACGGTTACATTTTTGTTTTATTTTAGATGACCAGCTTTAGGTTTTACTATACTATCTCTTGCCAACGCAAGCGCCATATCTAGGTAAAATAAACTGCATTACATAGTAGTAGTTTTACAAGCATAAGTAGCGTGAAAGCGTTCTATAAATACCACTAAAACTTACATGGGTGTTGTCTGTATACAATGAAGCGTGATGATAACCACAGAAGCATGAAATGAGGTAAACGAACATTCATAATGTACAACAGAAAATAGTCAAATCGCTCAAGCAGGGAGAATAATTATGGAAAGCATGAATGACCACCAAATTATTATGTGGAGTATTTGGCTTTTTAGTGAATAGGTATTTAGGTTCATGTCGTTACCGGTACTGTAGACACAGATCACACAGACAATAGGAATACCCTAGAATTTCTCGTTTTTAGTTCGTTTCGTGGAGTCCAATTATTATGGCGACACTGTGTCTGTTTACAAATCATAGCTACTTAGTTGAATAGGCATGATGACAAATTTTTTTTTAGGTAAATTTATTATATTCCTCAAAGATAAACATTTGTGAAAACAAAAATTAAATATCTCAAAAAATGACCAAGTTACAAGCATTTTAAAAACCGGAATAGAAAGAGATAGCTCAAACGGCCAGTGACGTCAGAGTAAGGTCGTTATAGTACCTCATTACTAAGCTGTGGTAGTTTTTCATACAATCTCTTTGGCATGTGACGTCACGAGTAGATTTTTCATAGTAACTGTGGGGGCGCTCTGTTTCGCGAGAAAGAGACAGGAGATGCCTCCTGTACAAACTTTAAAAGTACTCCGTGATTTATTTACCGATTTTGCTTATTTTTTCAATAATTGCATTCATTTTTAATCTTTTTTATGAAAGTAATATTTACTTGTTCATTTTTAATAGTAGTCATCATGCCCATTGGAAAAGAAACAAAGTATGTAGTTTTCTATTTCATTATGTTGCTGATTATTCATTTAAAATTAAAACCTGTACTTTACGAGCCAGCAGTACCGTTAACAGCATCACCTTTCGTACTTAATCTTAAAGTGTTATGGCAAATAATAAATTATTTAACAATAAACACAAGTCAAGTGCCCATGAACTTAATTCTAAAGCTGACTGAGATTATAACGAATAAATTGGAGGATATAATTATAATTTACGAGTGACAGAGCAAACTAATAATAATAATGTTTTAGCTGTATTTGTACAGTATTTTATTGTAATATTGTAATACATTGAAACTATGGAGGATAATAATTTATGCTAAATACTCGTATGAATTGTGTTATGAAATTGTGGGTTTTGGGTAAATAATATTGTGGTTTTACAATAAGAGTTGTTGTGATGGTTTGCAAACGTCAATGGAAAATCATAAATACCACCGATTAGAGATTATCAGAGAATGAACTGTATGTTTATATGCTAAGAATGAAAGTCGAACCCTCGATTACAGTAATAAATAAATAAATAAATAAATATGTGTGGACAATTCACACATCGCCATATAGCCCCAAACTAAGCATAGCTTGTACTATGGGAACCAGATAACTGATACAATACTTACATACTTTTTTGTTTGTAAATACATACATAGAATACAATATAACACCCAGACGCAGAACAAACATCTATGTTCATCACACAAATGTTTGTCCTGGGTAGGAATCGAACCCACAGCCCTCAGTTCAGAAGGCAGGGATACTACCAACTGAGCTATCGGGCCCGTCAGTAATAGAATTTACACAGCTATTTCAATATATTATTATAGTAGTGGTGTGTATATATGTAGTAATAATACTCGTCCGTATACAATAGGTCCAAAGTTCCAAACAGATCCATACAGCACATGCGTGCCATTGAAATCGCCCCACATCCTAATATGCAAATCAGTGCATGTGATCTGTACAACAGACAAGAGAAATGCGGGAGATACAGGTTAATATTTACATAAACGTATGTTTTGTTGAGATTTTAGACGTCGCGACATCTCGTTCGTCACAGATCGACAGACAAACTTACAATGCGACACGATGGCGCTACTGTCTTTGTAAAACTTGAAGAAATGCTAGAAGTTCTGTTGCCAGTATCTGCCGCAAGTACAAACAACCTTGTGCAGATGTAGGTTGAAAACAAAAGACATGAGAAAACAGAGGAGAAAGCTTCTGAATTAGATGCGGTCATCATAAGGACAAGAAAAGAAGAAAGAAAAACTTTCTAAAGTAGGTGTCCAAATACCAAAATGAATATTCACGAATATTAGTTAATTAAACATGTGCAAATTCGACGAACTAAGTGACTTATTCGTCATGCAAAAGAGGCGTGGAACCAGCGTTGACATACATAAAGTAAAACTGTTATACTACGAACAGGTTCGGTAGATATTATTCATGAGAGTAATAAAAACTCATAACATGGTACAGGTTTTCAAAGACACGCAGGCGTTATGTAAGGCACAGTAGTTGCTATCTAGTCACCGCACGACTGGATCTGACCACTTTCTGATCTCATTAAAATTAACACCTATAGATAGTCAAGTCTAACGCCTAGTCTAGTCGGTATTGCAATTACAATTTAATAGACTATCACGTCAACACACCGTCACATTTTCTTATGGAACAGAAGTGGTAACACTCCTGTGTTTACTATTATTAAGTCATTATGCAATAGGAACTGTTATTATGATTGAATTATAATTGCCGGTTGTTTAGCTATCAGTCTAGGCTTACTTCCTTTTTGATCACGAATTTCTACGGAGTCATGAGAAATGTCAGCGTGTGTAGTTATCTTAGAAACCGGTCGTACACGGATGACGTTACTAGTATTCGTTCATGTTGACAGTATACTTTAGCCATAACCGCTCAAAGCAAATATTTCTTCAAGCCTTTTGCTGAGTGCTATAACAATTTACATATACTTTAGGACTCTACCACAATAAATGCTAAGGATTTTCTTCAAAACAACAGCGTAAATATTTCTCTAAGCTAAGCCATGGAAATAAACTAAGCGCGTAGCTGTACGGGTAATTACAAGCTATTTGCCAAAGATAATCGTCGGTAACATTAGCAAACTTCTCGTTGCGAATCGATGGTTCCGCAGCGCTTTCTAATGGGAACGGTTTGGCTTGACCTAACCTAGCTATTTGTTGAACCTAGAACTATACTGTCCTGGGAATTACGAGATCAAACGCGACGCTACCGCCACTACCGGCCTTTTTTGGAAGCTTTAGTTGGTTGTTTTCCATCTATACTTACATTGCAAAGTCGCTGTAGTGTAGCGACGTATGAGTTTTCGCTGTGTATGATAGCTGCGACGACATGCCGCCGTCGCAGCTGCACCGGCGACAACAAGTCGGGAGGAGCTCCCAGCGACGGAGGCGGTACCCTCCCCCCGCGTACTTCCCCGCCGCACGAGAACAGATCCTCTTCCAGCTGCAACACGCACACATGCTTAGCACTTCACAACACACGTGTTCCTAAACACGCTACCGCTTCGATGAGTCGATTCAGAAATAGCGCGCTCGATTCGCAAGGACGTACGAACGGGCATCTCCAAACAGCGCCTTCGCGAATCGCGTCATCGAACCACAGACAAGCACGCAAACGTCAAAAGCACATCCAAGTCTTCACTTGACTTACGGCATAACTACAAGACGTGGACAAACAATATTCCGCCTTTTCGTGAAGCAACCTCATGCATGACGGACAAAACATGGCTGACCGGACGCGAAACAACGAAAACTAATCAACTTTTGACATTTACGTATCGCACGTTGTACGCGTAGACTCACTAAAAATAAACTGAATGAAGAAAATTACAATCGTATACATGATTCCGCTACGGTAGCTGACGGGGTACCAATCTGACATCATTATATCACATGTTAAAATAGATTTGCTTGTTTAGCGACTTGAGACCTCCACGGAGACGAGACGCGGCGATGCGATCGACACGTTACTGCGGTTTGTTATTCAATGTCTACTCAATGGTTGGATCATGAATCATCTAAAATATAATTGTGAATCATGTGGGTTACATTATATACGTCATAAACTTTACAGTGAGTTAAATAAATGAAGGATAAAAGGCAGAAAGGGAACATTATAATTCCACAAATGTCATCGCCGCCGGCCGGGACTTGTGAGTCAATGACCAAATTGTTTAAAGGCACACAACATCCGCTTCATGGCTCCCTAACATAATATAAAGGTTCAATGAAGTGCTTAGTACAAGCGCTTCTATTAATTGAAAACTATTTGTAATGAATGGACGATGATGAGAACAGTCATTAATTTTACCAAGATAACACGTCAGTTAAGAAAGTTGAATGAACTAACAGTTTTGATAAATGCTGAAGCTGGATTTCACCTTTGTTTGGAACAGGTGGTACCTTATCGTCATTTAACATTGTTTCAGCTTAAAAGAAATCGAGGCAGTGACATATGGTTCTTTCACCTTTAACAGCATTCATATTATAATACTTATTAATGTTAACTTTCTTGAATTCCATAAAGGTACTTAGTTCTATATTGTAAGATTAATATACTTTTCCATTTCATTGTTTGTTTATAGATTAGGTTTAGAGGGTCTCGCAAAATAAAATAGATTCATAAGATACAAACATAGATAGGTAAACTCTTTATTGAAACACCACATCACAAATAATTAAAGATAATATTATTTACATCAAGAACCATTTGTACTAACATTTTGTAGCAAGTTGCAGTACAGATGGTTTGGTATCCCAATCATCAGTATACTAACCTCAGGCAGCTTAGGCATTTTGTCATTCTCGTGCGTATGCATGTCATATTGATGTGTTGATCCTCTCCTCACGCTGAACCATCTAGCAAGCCTCCCCCCTCCCTCATCATCTGGTGGGGGTGCGGGAGGGGCGGGAGTGGCACTGCCACTTCGCCATCGCTCGCACAGCTCCCGCGCTCGGCTCAGCGTGTTGCGCAACTGCCCGCTGGTCCTGAATGAAGGGAAATTAAATGAATTAGATAGACAGTTGGGTGGTCATGTCGACCGGAAGGTGCAAAAGTGGTAAATAGCTATATTATATCGTGGGTCCAATTTTACGAATATTTATTTCGAAACGGACGACATGATTAATGATATTAGAGATGTAGAGCTTTTCAAATGAGTTATGAGATTCATGAAAACGGACAAACGATTAAATGTTGGGATCACGGAGAAACTGAAAATATTGTAGTATTATAGAGCCTATTTAGAGATCGGTTTTAGCTGGATCACGAATGTCTACTAACGAGAGCGATTATGGATAGAATCAAATAGGTATACCTTTAAACTCTAAAGCAACCCTCACCAACATCTTTAGTCAATTGGGCTTTCCGAGTCTTAAGCCGTGGTAGTAAGGAAAAAATATATTATGTTCTTAGTGACAGGAAACAAACATTAACAAATCAATCAATGAATTAGCGTATTTTCTATGAATGAATATTGACTCGTAACCAAATGACGTTATAAAAGTAGTGCGTTGTTAACGCTTCCAGTATATTTAGCTGATGAACTTAGGGTTAAGCTTTTATAATATTAATAACTAAAAACAAATAAACAACGGTATGGTAAATATTCCGTTAATAAGTTATGTTAATATAAACACATATAAAACTGCATATTATGAAATTGAATGAGAACTACAATTTATTCAGGTGACAAATTATATTTCAGTTTCGAACGAAAATTCACTGAAATGGTCTTGCCAATAAAGCAGCATTCCATAAACTATTGGATTACTCAATGGCATGCAGACTGGTCCCTCAGTCTTGCGCTAACGTATTATAGTTTAAATTCCTAAGGTATAGGTAAATGTTTATGTTTTTGAATCATATTGCTTGTGCTCGCATATTGTTTATGAAACATTTCGCAGATGTATCGTATGACAAGGCTGAATAAATAATGTAAAAGGAAAGGCGTTTCACAAGGGAGTGATATGGGGACTTAATGTATTATTTCATTCAATGTTAGATACATTTTTTTTTTGGTATTATAATGACTAACGAGTAACATCAGGTAATGTCTGTTCACAGTGATTTTAAATACCAATCTGTACTAGTAATTAAAGTCACGACAAAAAGAGATTTAAGCTAAGAAAGTCTTCCTATTTAGTACTTAACAATATGATAGCTAAAAGTAGGTAATACTAGTAAAGTACAATAACTATCAAAAGGCTGACAGCCTCTGTGGTGTGGAGGTTGAGCAGGTCGACTCGTAATCCGGAGGCGGCGGGTTCGAGCCCCACGACAGGACAAGACTTGTGGAAACAAAAGAGCGCAAATACTTGTTCTGGGTCTGGGTGTTGTGGGACCCATGGTCCTCGTAGTTCCTGGGCCCAAGATACAGGGAATCCCAGTTAGTGTCCAGGTTCTATGTAATAGGCGTTTTATTTTAAAGAGTAATTTTGATAATGCAGCTTCTGAGAGGTGTTTATGCCTATGATAAAGTTATAGTGTACAATGTATAATAGTTTAATCATGGTTAAATCTATAATGAAGCGAAAAAATAAATTCAAAATTGTGGCACTAGTTATTCCGATTATTAACGTCCAGTATGTGTAATTGTGTATGGCAATAATGTAGTTTGCGTATCCCACTTTATATAACCGGCGATGGATTAGCATGTAACCGATTTATTGGTTCTGAATTACTTAATTGGCCGTATGATTGGCAGGATACGCTTAATTAAGAAGATACGGAAGAGGTTCAATTAACCGTACAAATGAGTATTTTGTAACTATGTGTTTTGTAACATAAAAAAATTACACTTATGTATAGTCATCAATTCATCATCGTGGGAAATAAAGATATGGAAACCTACGATTTCCATACTAAATAACCACAAAAAGATTTAATTGTACATACTTTAAGTATTAACGTAAGAAAGATTATTTAGCATCATTGCTTGGGAAAATAAATACAGTACATGACTTAACAAATTTAACCTCAAAAATTGATTAAACGAAGGCAGAAATACAAAACAATTCTAAATTGATTACTTTGCCATTGACATATCAACATCATAAATAACACAATCAAACTGACAAAAGCATATCAAACAATTGATCAATAACGATAGATAGCCATTAAGATGATGAGCCGCGAAACATTTGAAAAGAATATCATAACCACTGTAGGTTTGTCACAAAGAAACAAACTGCTATGGTTTTGAGTGCATTTTTATGAACGTAACAAACACATACAATACATTAGATCGTATTTGGTAATGTGATGAAAGGCATATTATTGTCTTAGAAATTGCTTCACTCAGCAAAGCAATCTTGGTAATGCAATTTTATTACGAGGTATCGGTTACGGTGCTCACGGAATTCTGTTTATATAAAGGTGTTACTGTATACGGATTCTGTTTACCTTTACATGTGAAGCAAACCAAATAGCCCCAAGGTTTGTTTTTACAACACTCATAATAATCTTAATTCAGATTGCAATCAAACCTTCATGCTTTAAGACATACCATAAATATTTTAGTTGCAACATCACTACCGAATCATATCTGTCTAATTTGGAAATACGAAGAAAAATAATGTTCTTATGTTAAGCAGAATTTAAAAATAGGTAACGATACCCGTAAGAATTCAGATACTAGATACCGATAAACCCTTTAATTATCACCCTTTACCCTTTATTCTTTTAGTTATCTGGTTCCCATAGTACAAGCTTTGCTAAGTTTGGGGCTAGATGGCGCTGTGTGTATGTCCACACACATTTAAACACTATAAACAAGGGAACTAATATAACAATAGTATGTTATAATGGTTGTCGGATGATTGATATGATTGCGAAACATGTAAACCTGATGCTGCTTGCTGGCCTTTGCACCTGTGAAATATCAATATCAAACAAAGTAGGTAATCGATGTTTGATCTTTACAAGCCATCACAAAAATTTGGTATACATGCATTCGTGAATATCGTTAGTACAGACAATTTACTTCAAATTACTGCCTCGAGCCATCGAGGTACTCGATGTTGGAGCATGTAACTGGCGGTGTTGTGATGTGATCCTCAGGTCAAACGGCGCTCGTTTGACTTTTCCAGATGACTCTCGGGTTAACGATCGCATTTGTGATTAGACCAATTAGACATTACCATTACCTTTCATTGTATAAAATCAACAGAATCCCTTCAGATTGCAACATAGCACGCAGATATTTCACTGCACTCTATTATGCTTTTGACACGAAGTGACCTTTGTATGCCAATACAGTTTAGTAATGTTTACACAACAAAAAGTATCCGCTTATGGTATCGCTAATTAGAAATCTTTGGTTAGTATCTATTGGACTGTCATGAAATGAAAGGTCAGCTGAGATATATGAAGTAAAATGAGCAAAAACATTTAGCATTGTGGCGAACTTTGCAGAATAGATAAAGAATATATACATCATTCAATAATATGCAACAATAAAACGAGAGACGACACAGTGTCTGTCTGCACTCAGCTAGCTTATCTATTACATTATTGATCAGAGTAGTGTCTCATGATCATAAATATGCAATAACATGGATATTTATTTAAATTAACTGAGCAATAAAACAATCTTCATCGAACATTATATGGGAGACATGGAGCGAAATCTAACTGGAAACTGGAACCCCAAAAGTAAAAATGGATACAGTCTCGGCCATAAAAAACAGTTACAAATTGTATCTTGTGCTGTTTTCTGGATTATTTTCATGTTATAGTTATCTATGCAATAATTCACGCGTTGTAAAAAGTAATTTCCTCAATTCATCATGGGTTGTAAAGCTAACAGGCATTTAACCTCAATTAGAGAAAATAAAAACTATAGTCAATGGCAAAACCATTAGTGTTAATTAATTGAGTCTCAGATTGGTTTGATACTAAAATGCCTGTTTTGTTTTATCTAAATATTTAGTGCGAGCGAACCTGTTACGTAACCGTCATTTTATTAGCAAATTGTTTTGGTTACTTATTATGGTGCTTTATAAACTGCTGCGTAGATATACGTAGAAACAAGAAAGCAAGATTGATTAAAGAATTGATTGTTTGTTGATTGATTGATTGTTTATTGGAAGATTGAGAGATTGTGAATAAAATTAATTCCCCTTTTTTACAAACTTACTGGAGGCTGGGCTGGAGGTATTGATTCTACGGATAGAAAGTAATCCCAAATTGTTGTTATCAATGTTATCAATGTTAAACCAAGACACTCGAAGCCAAATATCTATAAATTGACTCGCTTTGCCAACATCGACAATACGGGTGTGAATAATTACCCTTTTACAAACAGAAAATGTATTATTTGAATTTATCGCCAACGCGAATGCAAATCGACAACGGTTTCATCGGACCTTGACATTAATTTTAATGCTATCTACTTGTTTGGCGCAGAATGTCACAAGTTAGTTGGTTTGGCAGATAGCTTTGCACGTGTGGACGTAAAATGCGCTCGTTGGGCAAGCTCTACATACAATCTTTGGCCACTCCTTACAACATTGGTCACATAACTCATAACCTACAGTGAAGTCAAGAAAGAAAGAGCGTTGACCTTGGCAAATAATTGAAAAAACGAAAACGAAACGTTTGGTTGTTGCTACAATTTAGACTGCAGTAGAAACAATCCAACAAGATAAATGTCCAATTATGTCGATTTTCGTCGTCTTCATTACCGCGTCACATTATGACACAATTTAATTCCGAAACAAATCATTGTAGTGTCTTTCACATGTGTTTTATTCACAGCTATTCAGGTTAGCAAACCGTGACATCACAGTTACAGCCAGGCAAATCAACAAAAGACATTAATAATCTCTCTTTGACACCAGTTCAGTGTGCCACTTTGAAGGCATTTAGAAAATACAAGACCTACATAGTCTCATACGCAGAGCACAATAGCGTGCGTGTGCGATCATTTGTCGAGGCAGTGCCCTGAGTTGGCCTCCAGTATGAAGTTATGAACACAGGAAATTCGAGTTAATTGCGAGCGCGACACTGCTAATTGTTCGGCGGAGCCGGAGACCCCGCGAGTAGAGCTCGGACGTGGAGACATGGTATTGCATCTCACAATGATTCTGATTGATGACGGCTAATCTCCGCCATTCGATATTTAGAAGAAAAACTTTTCTAAGACGAGCCGCTTGCCCGCTTCGGTCTTTTGATTCGATCGCTATGTTATCAATTACACGGGCAAGCAAACTAATTGCTAGAGCCGACGCTGTTTTTATGGCAGTTTTATTGGCAGCGTGCCCTACTGCAATAAATGGACTTGATATCTAAAGATTTAGAATTAAAAGAAAGCTTTTACGAAGGTTTTTCATTTTGTACCCAACGTGAACGCAGATTAATAATACAGTGTATAGAATTTATCTACATCCTACATGTGCGATTTCAAGTCACTGCCACTTGAACGGGGGATGGCGACAGGAAATCACATTCGCCGATTGTCAACTACACACTTGAGAACGGAACTGCTGCCTTGTAATTATGTTATTACCATGTTGTTACCTAATAGCCGCAATTACGGCTGACCGCTAATAAATAATGTGGATGTTATCTACATCCTCCCTGATGTAATCTTCCAAGGTGGTCTCCGTTATACAAGCATGGGACTTGCTTTTCTGCGATCTGATTGCAATATAATAGGACAAGTTGCTTCAAGCATACTTAAACTGACGTCTCTACATCTCTACATGATGTAAAAATTGTCGTCGCAGAAATACCTATAATTAATATTGCAAGTATCGAGATTCAAATGAACAATCAGGCGACAAGTCGTAATTATCAGTGTTATTGTATTACATATTGTAATTGGTTGAGATAGATGAGACTTTAACTTTGTCCTGTCGTACTCAATACTCAGAATTGATAAGATATGCAGTGCGCTTAGAGACTTTACTCTCTGACCTAGTATACTGTAACAAATAAACCCAATTAAAAATTTTACTTGACAACAATGCGGAAGCTACAGAATTTACTTTCATTAGGCTGAGGTGCTAATGATGAGGATTTCCTTCGTGTAACAAAACCTTTAAAAAATTTAAATGATTAAGAACTTTGTGGGCTGAGGAATTCGTGTTCGGTTTTCATCACGTATTCATTACAGATGAGGATATCCTTGCAAGAAACTGTATTTTTATATTAATTAACCAGAAACGCTGTAAGATCCTTCTAACAGACGAAGCGGTAAAGTTAGTTTAGAAGTGTTTTATAATCAGTCATTACGGTATATACCTAAGTAATCTTATCGTTCCTATTTGTTTTCAGCAAACAGAGAAATGCTGCATACTACCATACCAATAGTTCTTAGTGAATTTTCTGATAATTATATTCATAAGTTAAGCTTTCGCTTCGCAATCGTAGCGGCCGTTTACCTGGCCTGACATTCGAGTCTAACGCCCCGTTTTAGAACAGTCTCCGTCGTGCCTCTAAAAGGCGAGAATTGGTTCTAATTCCGTAGACAGAGCCACAATCAATCATTATTAGCTGTGTGTGACGGTGCGCCATCGTTCCAGCTTTAGGTGGTTGTTTTGTTTCAGTCTGTTTGGGGACATAAATTCCTTTAAGTTTTTTATATTAGTTAGTTCGATTTGCGTGATGACCACGGCAACGTCCGTATAAGTTATACAAATACAAAATATCTTTATTGCAGTTATTATCAGTGTCATCAGAAGTTTCTAATCTATAATATTAAGAACTTATAGGGAATATACACTTATACAGAGAATGGGCAGCAGCATTCTTTTGTCTTCATTACATTGATCTACTGCGCCATCACGCCGCCTTCCAACCGTGGTGATTATGGCCAACCCTTATCGATGAAAAGCATTAAGGTGCTGATAGGACCCAATGCGAGCACGTTTATTACAGCAGACAAACTTGAAACTTATTTTGTACCTTATAGGGTCGCTTTATGAATAACAAAAATATGGCGATTACGTTGCGTTGCACTTCGACTTTTCCATTTTTCGGTACAAATAATTAGTTATAAAAGAAATGCTTATTGTTATAAAAAAACAATCTTATAGACGGATGCATTGAAACATAACTTATCACTATGATTTATTTCAATGGGGTGTCTGATTATAATGTAACATTTTAGGACGTTTGAATGATGTTTTAGAAATCACTTCATTATTTATTTCTATCGAGAATACTTTTCGTAAACGTGTTTCGGTTTCGGTAGATTGAAAGATATGACCAGTATTAACGTGATTTTTTTTCAATCCTGTAAATGGTATACGTTTTGAGATTATCACGTTCAAAATAGTCAATTTGGGAGCATTCAGCGCCTTAAGCACAGTGGCCTTTTGAGAGGGAGGCCTATGTTCAGTTCTGTAGCACTGTATATGGTTCACAACGTTAAATATACGACGACGTTCACAATTTTTTCTGAACCTATTTTATTGCGAATCAAAATCAACTTAAAAATAATTATAGGAGCTTTCTTTGTATTTAGGTATTATAATAAGGGGACTCATCGAAATAAAGACCTAGTAAGGAAAGAAATCATTCCCATTGATTTTGAATGAATTGATGCAGTCATCATTGTCATTGATGTAAGATGATGATAAGGAGTCAGTATTAATACTATTACTAACCTGGAGTCCAGGGTGGAGTTGAGCCTCTGGGAGCGTCGAAGGGGCGCGTTTCGCACCGCGCTCACCGGCTCCTCCCAGCTTCCGCCCGCTGACCGATGCTCATCTGCAGAAGTAAACACAAATAAATAACTCCCAACGCATCACATACATCGCTCCTGGATCCTAAGATTCCGTGTATCTAGGGACCCAGGAACTACGAGGACCATGGCCCACACGCAGACACAGAATCTCTGTGCACAAATACTTGTCCTGTCGCGGGAATCGAACCCACCACTTCCGGGCTATGAGCCGACCTGCTCAACCAACACACCACGGAGGCTGTCAAAAAATAACAAAACTGTCAAGACCCTTACAATAGGACAATAGACTTATTTCACTCGTACGTAATTCATACAGAGGCAATGTAGCTGAACGTATTCTCAATTTGTCTACTCTAATCTAAGGCCTTACTTACACACATCTTCAATAGTTAAAGTAAATAAGTATTAAAGCATTGCTTCAGAGCACTGTAGTTAATGATGGAATCACGAAATGTAAAATATGACGTTTTTGGACCCAACGAATGTTAATAAGCAAACAAAATAATAACGTCTAACCTCTCTAGATATTTTCACATATGTATAATAATTAATGTTAAAAATAAACGGTTGTAAAGACGTCATTTACGATAATGAACGTTAAACAAAAATTTAAACGTAGCTACCAGTCAAGCGATACAATTAGATAAATAAATAGAAATATATGTGTTAACATTTTACACAGCGTATAGTCCCAAACTAATCAAAGCTTGTACTATGGGAACCAGATAACTCACATTACACGATATAATACTTAGATAAGTTTTTGTTTGTAAATACGTACTTAGAATACAATACAATAAAAGTAGTATTTGGAGTGACCTAAGAGAATGTGAAATTAGGGTGGATAAGATAGAACATCAAATTAGATTACGTTCTCATAAACCAAAGGTAGGTACTATAGGGTAAAATATGGCGAGTAGATTAGTAAAGATTCGCAACTACTAAGGAAATAGGTAAATGATTATGACATCAAATGGCAAAAATTGGATAACAGCAAGAACCTATAAACCTACTGTTTTGGTTATACCAACAGTTCCGGTGTAATTAGATACGTTAATGTCAGAAAAATTACGACAATAATTGAGGGACAACTATAGACATACATTTCGGTTATCGCAATATAAATTGATATTCAATAGATGTATACATATTTTTGTTACTATATTATATATGTATGTGTCACTTAGAGCAATGCTCTAAGATGTGTCACCGTCTTTTTGCAAGAACCGTTTGTTTATAAACTAACGCGGTTATTTAAAAATTGTCGATTTATTGCCAACGGGCAATGTGTGTCACAATAATCTAATGGATTTTTCGTTTTATTGTAAGACAAATTATTGTCAGTTTGCAATAAATCAACAGTTTATAAATAAGTTTTTTTTATAATCAAACGGTTGTTATAAAAAGACGGTGACATTATAATTATGCATATTGTAATATTAAGTCAATTATGGAAGTATTTAGATTTTGGGACTTATTATCAGTGGGACTTATTACAATAACATGGATAACGTAAATGCAAAATAGTTTTAGAGACAGAAGTAGCAAATCAACATCTATCAAAAAGTCAAACAGTCCAAAGATCGAAGTACCTATAGTTGAATAGTATTTAAAAATTTTTTGGATATGTTATGGCAACAAAAACGAAATGTCAATTAACTGAGCATGAGACCTTGAAGCCGCTAAGCGTAGGAGGCTTGTAAGACATTCTTTACATATTGATATTATATGTACCACGTTCTGTTGGAACCACGTTGTTTTAAAATAACGCTTCTAGTACTACATCAAATATTAGCTTTCTGATATCACTGAAAACGGTAGAATAATAAACAACAAAGAGTTTAAATGTTTAAACAGCTTGTCATGTTGTAATTCTCTCTCAGGTCATTAATGTGGCGAATTTACACCTAACCGCAAAATTTAACAGCTAAAACCGGATAACCGTATCAATAATTACCTACTTAGTTTGTATTTCTTAATCAATTTGTGTTTAATTTTGGTTATTTTGTCGCCCTTCCTTCGCTTCATGTTGTCACACCGTTTGTCCATCACGATTTCCCACTTCACGATTATGTAACACTACCTTCAACTCGAAGATCAAGGTTTAGTCTATTTACCATTTAAAGTCTATAATCGATTGTAAAGCACTTAATACAACACTTGGAAGCAACTTTGCACTGGAATTTTAATTTTATGTATTACATTTTATTGTCTTGACAGCTACTACGTGTCGCCATCGCGATGTTTGATCACACACTAACCAGCTAGTAAGTCCAGTAACCCGAAACGAAAACTACTCATCGAGCTAACTACTAATTGTACTACATTATTAATTTCACACTGTACTGTAGATTGAGATTCGTTTACTAACTTTAATTAACCCACTCGGTATTTATGTATCAGATGCACTGGGCCAGGGTTGACGACCTACTTTATTTTTAAACCGAATACAATTTTTCACATCTCAATTTGCACAGATGTTGATGGTGTGTTACGAATTAATATGGGTACTGGACCAATTTGTTAAGCTGAATTGTACTTGAAATCGATAAGAAATAAAAATAATTTTAATTGGTATTTGCCCCAAATTGTTTTAGAAATATACCGATTATGTGTTATCTGACCATTATTAAAGTAATTACAATTTAAAAAGGCGGAGGGCTGAGGTAATTGCTAGTCGATAAGTATTTTATCTTTTGTAATATTATGGTTTATCGGCAGTGTCAACCCTGGCTTGAACTCAAACTACGGATGAAATTAAGACGTATAACATCCTGAACAATATTGACCTCCCCCTTTCGTGATAGCGCTGTGATATTTAAACATAAATCATATCGCCCCAGAGAGATAGTACCAGTTCCTAGAGTTGCCAGTATGAATATGCACTATAATATGTATGCATCTAGAGGTAAGCTAAGCTATAAGCCCTTTCATATAGCCTGTAGCAACTCAGGAATTCGGTACACCAATTATAGATATTCAACCTCGCGTCTGCGCCGATAGCATTAATGAATTTACTGCTGGTGAATTTCACAATCATGTACCTCTCAATCGGTCGTGTATAGCTGTTGAAATCGCACATGCTAATAAAACAAATTACATCGATATTCATCGAAGTTGTAAGTTATTCGCTCGTAGATAGTCCCGTTAGGTAGGTACAACCTGTTGCTGGTAAATGTAAATAACGAAATATCAGGTTCGTAACAAGAATCGATTTATGTACGGTCAGTACCTATCGGGACATCTCTGTAAGAGTATCAACTTTGGATCGGAGTAGGTCGAGGCACCAAGATCTGAGATGCCGCACCGCGCCGCGCCCCGTCACTCACGGACTCATTGTTTCGCTCGCCTAGAGCTTGTGATTCATAATATTACAAGTCCAAGATAAGAATGCAGCAAATAGGCCGTTGCAAGCGAGCAATCGCCCCGATCTGGGCGTTATGCGCTTGACACAATTCCTGGCGTTGTGTGCGGGAGGGAACGCTATATGGGTTCATTGTATTAGAAATACAAAATAATATTGAACTGTTTGTATTGCACCGGCGAGTGACGTCAATAAAGCCAGTCATGCCAAACCAAAGCAGACTTTATAAGAAATTACATTGAATTAGATGATCAAAACCACAATGAATAATGTGTTTGTCAAGGAAAAGACAATAATTCTACAAAATAGGAAGTCTAGTTTAACGACCTATGAAAGTAAAAGTTCCACATCCAATATAAAACATTGTTCGAACTTACTCGAAATAAAACATAGCAAGTGGCGGAGCAAGAGTAAAACCGAATCATGCATTTTATTACTTAAATAGTTAAAGCCTTGGATAACAGCTCATGTTAATTACACCATAATAGCATCAATAAAACTTGTGTATTTCCATTGTTTTTATACTAAACAATGATTAGCAGCAGAGGGCAGTTGCAGCATCGGGCCAACACCCGGCGTTAGATGAGGGCAATGGGTCGATAGAAATTGTCCAATTACATTTATTCAGATGGTTACGAATGTCACTTACAATATCGTAGCCGTCTTGCCACACAATTGGTAAATGTACTTTCTATTCCACAGCTGGTAACCATTCATAAAATTGTAGATTTGTGTTGACTCTGAGGCTTAAAACGATTCAATGGATGTAGCAATTGTTCTATGGATGTTCGTGATAGTCTGAAGATTCTCGTTTTTGGGTCTTTAATGCCTATCTGTAATAATTTGGACACGGTCTTGAATCTTGAGCCTCAAATGGTTTTTAATTGTATTATCGCAATGTTCTTGTTTATATATTACACTGGTCGAAATTTTTTGATCCACAAGATACTTCAAGTCGTGAAATATAATGTTATCAACAGTTCATAAAGCTAAGGTCAAGTTAGCCATTAAACATAAAAAGTGTTTGCCAGTTAATTGAGATTACAAGAGGTTACAAGTAGGTACCCTACGATTTTTCTTAGAAGATTTACAAATAAACAACAAATAATACAATGTTATGGCAGTGCAAGGCTTCCGCTATTATTAGGCAATTCTCATGCAAGAATTAAATGAACAACACGATCGTTACCTATTTGTTTTATCGGTTCCTCCGCCACCGGACATAACTTCACTTTGTTTACGACGATAACCAAAGTAAACTGCATTGTCTTGCAGCACCGTCACACGCGCAATAACAAATCGATATTTTCACATGGTCGTCACAAATTAACAAATTCATCGTTTTACGCGTCAGGCTAACCGCAATGCCGGTTTAAAACTAAGGCCGGATTAAAATAATTTCCGACTGCACATGTCAACTGTCGAGCCTACAGCGTTTACTACCAGCATTGGCTTATGTCCAGACGCGAACAATTATTGTGAAGCTCACAAACAAAGCTAATTGTAAATATGCGTGGCTCCCGCATCAATTGGGCACACTGGGAGCGACGCACGACGGGAGAACTTTCAGTGACGGATATAAACACAATTAGATCTATTTCTAGAAATGGCGAGAGCCCGACTGGAAGCAAAACATTCTGCGATGAGCTTTTAGACTTCGACTTAGATTTGGATGGAAATAAACAGATGAGCTGTTTTTCGTGGAGATACTTGAAAGTGAAATGGATGTTAAAATAGGACCTTGGCGTCGAATATTTACAACAACAGTACAAAAGAAGCATTTACTGATTCAATACCATACATCTACGTCTACAAAATTATAACTCTGAACGTCACGGATTGAACAGGCACAATAAACAAAATAATATTTATGTTGACTTTCTGAAAACAAAGCATATTAAACGCTTAATGAATAAAAAAAAATAGCATCGAAAATATTCAAAAATTCAAGCGAAAACAAAATAGATACTTCAAATTAAACATACCCATACCCAAAATAGAACAAACATGAAATCGATAGACAAACAAAGGGAAATCGAGTCTGGCAAACAGAGCCAAATCGGCGTACTCTAATGGATGCGGTAATGGGGATCGTTCCAAAAATAATTCCAATGCAAGTGTCTTCGCCAGTCGTAAATAAAATACCACATCATGCAAGATTGATGGCTACAACGTGACTATTATTACCTGCCACTCAAGAGCTGTGCTTTTTGCATAGATACAAGTGCATCTGATGTCATACCACACGTATATATAATGGATAGAAGATAGAAGGCAATTCCACTAGCTAGATGAAACTTATGTATATATTGTACAATGCCAACACATTTGAGAAATATTTTTTATCTTTACTATATCGATGATGCGATCCTAGGAAATAATAATTATTAATGGTGTAATGACTTTAACACGAGGAAAATGCTTTTCATTTAAAATCGTAGATTCTACACAAAATAACATATTCAATAAAAAAAACTTAATGATTTACTCATAGACTTATAATAATATATTACTTCGATATATATATATATAAATCTATGGATTTACTATACTAAAAGTTAACAAATCTTAGAGATTACTTGAAAAGTACTCACTGTAATATGTTGCTGGCGATATGTCCATATTAGCTCGCCTAAGAACATTAACATAACAGCTGTGTAAATTGAATTACAAGATGTTAAATATAGATAATTAAAGTTTAATGTTACATCGTAGATGTGCGGCTAAGAGATTAGTGAGGTACATTTGTAGTGGAAAATGAAAATGCAGTCCTTTTGTAAGCATATTGTTCTTATCTGTTAATCTAGTAAATATGGCAGTATTTACTTTGCTTACCGTGCTCATCGAGCTACAGGAGTCCTAGAAGTTACAATTACAAGGTTTAACGAATGTTAAATACAAAATGTCTATTCTTAAACAAAAGACAAAATACAAATGGATTGATATTGAACCGAGGAAACCCTCCATAACCTCTTCTTTGCCTCACATCACAGATTAAATAATAGTAAGTACTGTATAATGGAGCTAGACAGTATTGGAAGTTGGAAGCTATTTAAACTGGGTGAAACTATTACAACTAGATTCATTGGCTTTGTTGGCGATGACGTTACGATCAAGTAAATCTAGAAGAGTCCTTGGAAAATATGTGACGCTATTTAGGTCGCTTTTGAGATAGCTCGTATGTTTTGATTTATAATGTGATGTGACTCGATTAATTTGTAATTCTTTTGTTTTTTGTTACAATGAAAGCTGTTAGCTGAGGTAGGTTTTATTTATACAGGCTGACTGGTTGAACAGTGAACATACTGGACATTGTATTTTCATTTTAAATTAGTAAAAAATAGGTGCTTCGTGGGGTTACAAGCGCCACGCGATTGGAAGCAGGCCAAATATGTACCATTTTCCCGATCCGATCGCTGTATCTGTATCGCCGACGCGAACATGATCGCCTACCATGCGCCTACCAGATGATCGCGATCAGTCTTGATACGCCGCTCTAATACAACGCGTGATACAGTATTTCGAGTCAGTTTTTGTCCGATCATCAAAGGCGATACAGTTTGGCGCCTGTGACAATTTGTGAGGATGATACGGAGATTACAGAGTTAAATAAAGGCGTCCATAATATGAGCTTGACACAGTACGACGAATTACAGTGATACGGATACATCGATCGGATCGGCCAACGATACGGTTTTAGGTTAAGAACAACCGAGTTACGTTGTGCCTACACTCTCAGGAGTTTTAGCAAATACATTTAAATAGAGTTCCTTTGAAGTTTATTGGCATTACGTTGATTTTTTAAACGTTACATGTGAGTGAGTGTAACCATGATCGTATCCTGGAGTATTTACACTGTTCAACCAATACGCATTTAATGCATAAACTTATGCACGAGCACTATCGCCTGATAGCTTATTAATTAAGGGCTTGTAATCCACAGGTCTCAAGGGTAATTTAGCATGTCGCGGGTAATAACTGGCATTATGTCCTACATATGGTTAAGTGCGTATAATACTTACATTTAATGAGTACCACTGTGTCGTGGGGCTCACACTGCACCTGGGTGGCGTTCATGGCCAGCAGCCCCCCACCGCCCGGCCCGCCACCCGCGCCGCTCGCCTCCCTGTGAACACCATTACGTTTACGATAGCCATTTTTATTAGATTGCTCACTAAAAATTTCTTGCTAGCAAAAAATCACCATGAAAATTGTCAAATACTCAAATACTCAAATACTCATTTATTGATAAAATATTTTACACGTCATACATCTAAGTTCGATTTGAGCAAAGTCAAAATAATAATAACTGTAGTGAATACATAATATACAGCTACACAACATAATAAAAAATACAAAAGTTTAAATACGTAGGTACCCATGTCATGGAATTATGATTATAAAATATAAAACACAAAAAATTATAGGTACATAATATGCAGATAATAATATTAAAATGTCAAAAATAAAATAAAGGTAGTAAGTGTCTGACGCTATTGTCGGATACAAAAGCGTGGGCTATCAATAGCACCAGCAGAACCAGTCGCCTTAGAACAAGGCGTTTATGCGAATGCGAAATGGGAATGGCTTTGTTTTGGTGATTAAAGTCTTTGATTCTGATGCTGTGGCTTGGCTACATTAGCGGGCTACGCTACGGCGAGTATTTGCCGATGTTACTGGTAGTTTGTTTTTGCGCGCTAACTCACCACGAATATTCGCCCGATGTTACTGGTAGTTTGTTTTTGCGCGCTAACTCACCACGAATATTCGCCCGATGTTACTGGTAGTTTGTTTTTGCGCGCTAACTCACCACGAATATTCGCCCGATGTTACTGGTAGTTTGTTTTTGCGCGCTAACTCACCACGAATATTCGCCCGATGATGTTTCCTAGCCACAGCATAACAAATGCTTGCGAAGTTTCCACAAATTGGTGCAATAGTGCATGTTCCATGTATATACGCAGTGCAATTTTTCAATGTTACCGACCATGATATGAAAATCACAGATAAAATAATTGGCTTGACAAAAACACACTTTGTGATACCGCAGGGCCAAAATAAGCTATAAACCTAAACGAAACATACGTACCACAGTGGACAATCTTTGAATTTGTTACCTAATCTGAGAGTTAGTTTTGTGTAGTGAGGCTTGGAGGTCACACACCTTGACATGCATGAGCTACTTTTAGCCTTCACAAGCGTTGCTGGAAAATACATGAAAATTATTATAAGTATAATTTTAGGTTTTCAGTTTTATGTTGTTTTAGTTTTAGGCACTAACTACGTCAGTTCTACGAGCGATGTGGCCTGCCCATTGCCATTTCAACTTGCCAATCCTAAGAGCTACATCGGTCACTTTAGTTCTCCTGCGGATCTCCTCATTTCGGATCCTATCTCGCAGGGAAACACCGAGCATTGCTCTCTCCATAGCTCGTTGCGCGACTTTGAGCTTAGTAATGAGGCCAACAGTTAGAGACCACGTCTCAGTTCCATAAGTCATCACTGGCAACACACATTGATTGAAAACTTTTGTTTTCAGGCTTTGTGGTATTTTGGACGAAAAGATAGGTCGAAGCTTCCCGAACGCTGCCCAGCCGAGTTGGATTCTTCGGGCGACCTCTTTGTCGAAGTTGGACCTACCCAATTGGACAGTCTGCCCTAGATAGACGTATTTGTCGACAACTTCGAGAGTATCGTTCCCAACAATTACCGGTATAGGTGGAACATCGCTCGTAGAACTGACAACCGATGGGGAAGAAAGGTTCTCGAGTGGCGACCACGAACTGGAAGACGCAGCGTAGGCCGGCCCCCCACTAGGTGGACCGACGACCTGGTGAAAGCCGCGGGGAGCCGATGGATGCAGGAGGCGAGCAGCCGCTCTAAGTGGCGCTCCCTGGGGGAGGCCTATGTTCAGCAGTGGACGTCTTCAGGCTGTTAATGATGATGATGATGACTAACTACGTTATTATCTTTATCCATTATCAGTAGCTTCAGATGAACCTTGTATGATAGGATGGATGGGTACCGTATAGACTATCAGGCAGTAGATATGTCACCGTCTTATTGTAATAACCGTTTGTTTATAAAAAAACGAAATTAAAACCGGTTATTTATAAACTGTTGAATTATTACAAACTGACAATCTATCTAACAATAACACGGATGATATTTCGGTTATTTATGAACAGTTGGTCCCTAGCGGTGAATTTATAAAAAAAACTGTTGTTAATAGCGTTTAATTATGAACAATTCACCAATTTTTGCGGTAATTTATTGTTTTTTAGACTAGTGGCTAACCAGTAGGTTACGGCGACGAGCGAAGCGAGGCGATTAATTGCCCGTTTGCCAATAATACGACAGTTTATAAATAACCGCGTTTTTTTTATATACTAACTGTTCTTACAATAAGACTGTGACAGATACACATAAGTATGGAAGATTATATTTTGAAGATTTATGATTGCAATCATGGATGAAATAAAAAAAAGAAGGATTGAGTTTTGATTGACATCGAACTGAAGCCCAAAATGGCAGACAGTTTACATGTGTGTGTCATATGATGTGAGTGTGTGCGTATTCCGCTCGTACGTACGAAGCGTTCCGGCTTCCTAAGGGTGCTTCAGTTTTGGATCAGACGGGATTCCCTCCTTCTTTTTTTAATAGCTCTATGATTGTAATGGCAATATTGTCTGCGACTACATATTTTAATCAAACAATTAATTCTTATTAAATAAAATGTTCTTGTTATTTTAAAATTAATATGTATTTTTAGATTCCATGATAATTTTGTTGGTGTTACTCATTACTTTTAAGTATTACTTAGTAAAACAGGTTTTTTTTTAAGATTTCAAGTAGGTACTTGTGTGTACCTACCTAATCTATGAAAAATAGTTTTTTACTAGCACTAACATCAAGTGAGCGACGAGCTCGTCACGTCATTCATTCTCATAAAAAAAACTAAACTATTTATTTTGTTTTACTTTTCAGCTACAATTTTCCTTATCTGACAGACATCATAACTGTATTCTCGTTGCTGATGAACAATCAATAAAAGTCTTATTATTTGTATGGGAACTAAATGAAGTAATAGCAATTAAAGCTTATAGTATGGGGTGACGCAACTTTTATTTAATAGCTAACAGGTGCTGCAGATGAGTGTGACTAATGCAGCAATGTGTTCTGCTCAATGGCACTATGTAGGTTGGAAATGGTATTGATTAGCTGGAACAATAGCTTGGTAATTACATGGCAAAAAAATTAATTACTATGTTTATCATGCAGGTTTTAATCTTAGAAGAGATGAAACATTTAATACTTATGAGAGGCTTCAGTTAAAGTTGTGTGTTGGTTCTGGTTCTAGATACTGCTAATAAAGCCTATAACAATCTGCTAATTAGGGACAGGTCAGTTAGTTTGTTAAAATTTGATAATTTTTATATATCAGAATGTGTCAGTTATTGTTACACAAAAAATTGCTCGGTTATTCAACTAAGTTTAGGTCTACTATTGCTGACTCTAATTATTATTGGTGTAAGCAAGGGATTAAAAATGAAATCAAAATATTGATACTTAATTTCACCAGAGTCTCAAGACACAGGCCTCATGCTTAGCTTATCACTGCTGAGGTGAAAAGTTGTATGTGCTACTTGAGAGCAAAGTTTTTGACCTCATGCCTTTGAATCCCTCGCTCGCTCAGGATTCTAACTAAGAACCACTCGCTACGCTCGTGATTCAATAATAGAATCCCTTGCTTGCTCGGGATCCAACAACAGCACTCGAAGCAAAAATCGACTTTGCTCTCTTGTTGCACAAATAACTATATCTAACTTATCTTCTTTATTTTAGGTATCTCACACCGAAATATCTGCAGTCAAGCATCTTTATAGATTTAAAGCTATGAATGCCAAGAGATCAGAGGTCAGTGACATAGTTTGAAAATGTCAGTATTTTATTTGAAGGTATTCTATTGTCTGCTTTAAGTAGGTATTAGTCACTGGTATACAATTTTTACAATTTTTTTTGGAATCGTGAACTCGGCACTTATACAATTTACAAAGTTTATCAAAGATCAATAGGCTAGGCTAGGAGTTCAAATCTAGCTCGGTCCTGCCTGCGCCATTGACTTGTCAAGTTATAGGTAAAAGTGGGAACACAGCATTTATCTAAAAGATGTCCTCTCAATCTGCAGCCACTAAGTGAAAGCAATTTTGAAATAATTTGAATATAACCCAAAAGTATTAAGATAAAATTAAAAATAAAATCTAAAATAGACAAAGAATAAGCTCGTAACTTCACCAGTCACAGTCCCCTTTCCAAAATAGAACGGAATACTAGAAAAGGAACCTCAAGTGTGAACATATGGGCTGATAATAAAAAAAAAGTTTATCTGCTCACTTTGAGGTTTTTATGTTATGTTACATTTTGAAATAAGAAGAGAGTAGTTTTAGAGATGCCACTGTATTAGAAAAACAAAATTATTTTCTTCTGTACTAGATAGTAACCTACCTAAATATTTTAGCAATTACTTTGGTAATATCTAATATTACATTTAATCAACCAACACCATAGAATCACAAATAGGAATTAGTGTACCAAGTTTCCAACACTAAAATAAATATTTTAAATATGTGTGGACATGTCACACAGCGCCATCTAGCCCCAAACTAAGCATAGCTTGTACTATGGGAACCAGATAACTGATACAATACTTAGATACTTTTTACATTACTTTTTTTGACATTTACTTAGATACCAGTCGCAGAACAAACATCTATGTTCATCACACAAAATGTTTGTCCTGGGTAGGAATCGAACCCACAGCCTTCAGTTCAGAAGGCAGGGATACTACCAACTGAGCTATCGGGCCTTAATGTTGCTATTATCATGATTATTAATAATAATGATTATTCAACATTTATTATAATAGCAACATTATATTCTGCACTAAATCTAATTATAAGCTTATTACTATTTGAGTTTTAAGCTACAAATTAAAACACAATATTAGAACTAAAGGCAGGTACTGGGTGCCAACGGCTACAGGATGCAGCATGGAGTCTCTCAAAGTGGCACTCTTTGGTGTTCTTTGTAGGGAGGACTATGTAGTCACACAATGCAAAGAACACCTAAACGGAACTGTCCTGATGAACATTAATCAGTGGACGTCTTCAGGCTGATGATGATGACTGGGTACCTACATAAGTGTAGCATACCTACATTACCTAGCATAACATTACTCAAGAAAGGCAAGTTTAAAAATCCTCAAATTCAAATCCATTGGGAGAGTATAAATCTAGACAAATTCCTGTGACTTTGGTTGAATAACCATAACCGGAATTCATCACGAGTACCATATGAAATTCACCCCCTGTGGATTCTAACCTTGCAAACAACTCATACTAAACAACTATCCAAATGGTAATAAGTAATAACTTGAACTTATCCAGGTTTGATTGAATCAGGCGTGACCTCGCGGAAGTTCATCTTAAATACAAAATGAAACAAGAATATCTAGTGTAATTCCGCTAAATTAAAACTATAAGATTATCTATATTGGGAAAGCTGTGGGATTGTTGCTGGTAAATGTATGTGACAAAGAATAAGAAAAACTGTCATAACAAATATTTTTCTTATTCTTTGTTACATTTACCAGCAACAATCCCTTACAGGTTTCCCAATATAGATAATCTTATAGTTTTATTTTAGTGGAATTACACTAGATATTCTTGTTTCATTTTGTATTTATCCAGGTTTTTCCATACAAGTTGTGTGAAAACTACTCCAAAATTGACCACTGACCTCAATACTTATTCTACTTACTCTAGCTGTTTCTGAGAAAAAGGGTCTTTGCAGACATACACACATGTAAAGATTTAGAGAAGTTCTCAATTTTATTCAGGAACAATAAGAGGATGCTTTCACAAACATATAATTTGACAGTAAAGTTATTTTTAGTTAGAACATTTAGCTGCATGTTTTTAATTGCGTTCTGGACAAATAAAGCTGTCCAAATGAGGAGAAACACTAGCTATTTAGCAGGCCAGTTTTCTAGCACACCAATTAGTATAACAATACAATAGAGCACATTGGTGTGGTATGATTCAGAATGCACCAAACAAATCCATTTAACAAAAAAAGAGTATATGAAATGCTCTATTTTGAGTTTTTATAGGTACCTATGTAATTTTGTACAAGACATTGTGTAAGATACAAAGGTGTTAAGTCACATAGGCCTCTTGGAAATTAATAATGTGTAAGGCTACAAGGAATTTAAGTTTTAAGACATTAGTAGATATAAAAATACTTTGAATATTCATCATCATCATCATCAGCCTGTAGATGTCCACTGCTGAACATAGGCCTCCCCTAGGGAGTGCCACTTTGAGCGGCTGCTGCGGCTTTGAATATTACTTTAACCTTAATTCTAATGAGGTGAAAATTAAGTCTGGAATAGAATTATTTAAATAGAAATAAGGTATTTTCAACAGTATTTTCATAATATATTTTTTTCTATATGAAAATACCATATCAACTCCACATAATAGCACTTACAGGAGACTATTCCGAGTACCCGGGTATAAGATATCATGCCATTTTATGATGATGAATCAAATAGTCTTCCTTGGTGATTATGTTATGGTACCCACCTAAGGTACTCATCTATTCTGTGGTGATAACAAGTTACAAATTTGCAAACCTATTTGGAGCACTTAAGTTAACACAATGATACTGGCCTTTTATTGTGTTTGCCACCCAGACCTATTGGCTCTCACACACATTTCGAACAATTTAATGGGTGCATGCAATATCAGTGTTGCCCTATTATTTAACGCTATAAATTCTCATCATTTCATTTGCAGTGATAGGACGTCTTGACATCTGACACTGGGCCGGTAAGCCCGTTGTCAGCGTTGTCACAATTTTAGGTCAAAGTACGATGAACTTGAACGCGCTTTACTCACCGTAAAATGCTTAATGCCGCCACTTGCGCCCCTGCGGAATGCGTGCAGGCCGGGCCCGCATTCGCTAGGAAAGCATTACTGTTTTATGCACGTTTGGAAAGTTTCCTCCGTGGAAACCGGCCACGACAACAATCACTGGTCACACTGTTGGTTCCGCAGGTATTCAATTCAACCTGACAATAACGTGCTCAAACACCACCACCTCTCGTAAAATCCACAGTTTGCAACAAAAGCCACTGGAATCCATGCAATGAACACATCCGAATCCGATAGTTCATCACTGCCACTTAGTTCACAGGTAATTGAAACAGTTTAGCACCAATAGTAGTCCACACGCGGAGGCCTATGTAAACAAATTTCATTACTTCAATTTAATAATATGAAAAAACAAAAATGAAACGTCGATCACACCGCAAAATCCGAAAAATACAAGACGCGCAGCTGGCTAGCCGTTGCCGCTCGGTCGTATGCGGGGGTGAAGACAGGTGAAGTGGGGTCAGACGACCGCTCCTACCGCGCCCCCTATCCTTCCTACCTCGTCTCACGCAAGCAAGACGTTTCATTACGTTTCTTTACGTTCATTTTTATTTTGATTTTTGAAGCTGTGTCTCTCGCCGTACTACAAATAAAAATTATCTTTTACGTTAAATTACATACGCCGAATTATTATTAACTTAAAGCGTTGCACTTAGTTTGCAGCTATTGTAGAAAATTCTAGGTAGTCAAAGAGTATAAAGATCATAGACATATATATATAAGATATATTACCTGCATACAATACAACGGAGCATATGCCTAATTTAATCCTATATTAAACTAAACCACAAATAAAAATAAATTCTCGGTTTCTTTTCTTTATCACCAAGAAGTTTATAAGTATCATATATACGTAGGTAGGTACTGGTCAGGTATACTTTATATTTATTTATTATGTTTTGTGATATATTTTTTATTTTAATTTTTATTTAATTTGTGTTTCGGATTTGGTTTTCGGGACTAGTCTGGCCCAAGGCACGGGGTGAAAGGGGAGGTCCCCTTTCACCCCGTACCCGCTTGACGTCGAGTTCTGAGACACCCTGTATAAAGTTAAACAATTATACATACACTAAATAGTCGATGAAAGCAGGTCCGCAAGCTCGCAAGTCGCAAATCGCAATGGTGTTTGGCCTTCACCAGAAATCTGCGCATAAACCACATATTTTCGAATAAATAAAAAAAAACAATTTCGCGCGGCATACTTACTTTCAGGCAGGCAATTTTCGAGAAAGTAATCCTTCATTGGCGATCTATCAGAGATTTCTCCTTTATCATTACGCTCGGGCAACCACCCCCGTGGCCCTGTAATTACCGGTATACCCGGCAGATGAGTAAATGCCTTAAATTCTGGGTTGTAGGGAAAGTGAAGTGTTAATGGGACTTTTGCGACAGCTTGATCATAGTGTTCCGTACTTAAGTACTTAGGTAGGGACCTACCTTTCTACTTGGAAGCAGGCAGGAAAAGTTTGCGCGATATAAATGATAGCGCATATGACATAGTAGTAGATATTATAGGTACACTACACACACCCCTGGGGGCACACAGTGAAGAGAAGACTGAAGGCGTCCATTGCTGAATATAAGCGTAAATGCATAGAATTGTTGTTTTAAGCGTAAATGATTGTATTGATTGGATGCTTATCATAGAGTGGGTTTGCCAGGACCACCACGCTTGGCAGGCGGCTTGGTGATCGCAAAAGATTTTATTCTATCTAGGAGAAGCTGCTGCCTATTCACTCTGCAGTAGTGATGGATTAATTAGCATTCGTATTAATTTTTAGCATGTGTAAACTCAATTAGCATTTCGCAAATGAAATGTAGTTGCGAAATTCTGTGAATATGAAATTTCACTTTAATTAATTTAGTTCATTTTGAATTTAATTTTTAATGTAAAGTTTCATTTCATGGTTCATTCCATTATCCATTTCTTTTTCGTTTCATATAATTTTTTATTTAAATTTTTATTTTCATTTCATTTTTCATTTCATTTTTCATTTCATTTTTCATTTCATTTTTCATTTCTATTTTCATTACCATTTCATTTCATTTTAGCAAATAGCATAGCAATAGCAATTAGCATGCTAAGACTTGTGAATTAGCATATTTATGAAATTTCGCAAAATCGCATTAATTTCCATCGCTATTCTGCAGTATCGCGGGGAACCGATCGATGTTTGAGGCAATAAATTATAAGTATAAATCGTCTATTTAGGATATGGAGGGAGGTGTATAATACTAATAAACTCTACTAGAGCTTATTAGTATTATGGTGGTGCTGTTTTGTAGGAATCTACGCTTCACTCATTGTAAGTGAACTTATATTAGGTATAACTTTTTAATGTAGATATCACCAATATCACACAGATGCACCTGTTTAGCCTTTAATAGGTTTATCGCAGTAAAGTTTTCCAAAGACGGGCTGAACATCTGTTTCAGTTTTTGCCCGCAACAATAATAATGTATAATATATACTTTACCCCAATTCGATGAACGGAAGTAGGGTGCGGGCTGATAGGTGTGTCCTTGAGAGCTTATTCAAACCGGAAGTGTCTATTCCATTGACTGCATTTTGTTTTTAGTGGTTTGTTTTGTTATGTTCCATTGGAGCTCGTGTATAGATTTCTGTAAGCTTGGTTTTGATAAAAATTCCAGTCCATAATAGTAGTTAACTAGGTACTTAATTAACTACATAAGTAAGGAGGTACTACGTCTTCAGTTAATTTTCATCACCATCATATTATCTCCTTTATGCCTTATCCACTGCTGGTTAACTTTTGGTTTTGTGGTAAGTTACTTTTTAATATTATTTGTATTTCCTTCATTGATCGACGGTCGACCTGAAGTGGCGGGCCCCTACACTATGCCATGCGGGCTTTTTATTTAGGCCCCGACATTGATCCTTCTAGCTGCTGCCAGCCAGGCATATGCGCATTGCGCAGGTACCTAGAATTTTTTTAATCTATACTTATTGAAGCTTAAGATAACGTCTATAACCCTATAATCCCAGCTATATTTCACTACAGTTTGCAGTTTTTTGCATTCTATAAGTAACCCATCTGCTAAAGATTTGTCATAAATTATTGTAGGTTTAAGTGTAACTGTAAATCTAAAATAATCATAATTATAGTATTGGAAAAGGATTTAAAAGAAAATAATTAGGAGGCCCTACTCCACATTTAATTACACTGGAAAGTAAAATACAAACCCGACTCTACCATTTCGTTCGAAATGAAAGAACTATATTCTAAGAATTTATAAATGAACTACTACGAACAGACCATTGAGTTTAGAGGACATAATGTTTTGTGCGCGGCGTGTCTAACGTTCATATTAAGTTCATGCAGTTCAAACGGATATCCTTTCTATTTCGGTCCAAGGATAAACGTTAATGGCTACCTGCGCAGTTGTTCAATATTTCACCTCTTTGTCAACATGCCTATTGTCTGATGCCATTGAGTTTTGTTCACAATTAATTCATACAATCTGATCCATTTAGATATTTAATGTTATTAATACTTCGAGGGGATTTTGCTCCATTGGTTTTTATAAGGCAAACAACAAGGCATTATTAAATAGGAAGGTATTTGTGGATTATGATAAAATAGTTTGCAGTTTTCTCTTTTGTCATTCTTTACCTTTTTCCTTTCTCCTTTGTTTTCTTATACATTTATTTACATTACTTAAGCCTACTTTTTTATAATATTCCTATAAAAATTAAATCACAAAAATATCAGCCTCCGTGGTGTGGTGGTTGAGCAGGTCGGCTCATAACCCGAAGGTGGCGGGTTCGATTCCCGCGACAGTACAAGTATTTGTGCCCGAAAAATAAAGCGCAAATACTTGTTCTGTGTCTGGGTGTTGTGGGACCATGGTCCTCATAGTTCCTGGGTCCCTAGATACAGGGAATCCTAGTTAGGGTCCAGGATCTATTATGTGATCGTTGGGCGTTATTTATTTATTTATTTATTTATTTATAGTATAAGAAACCTAAAGGTAGTGTCCCGCTGCGCGCCGGCAGCGGGGCAGGGCCCAAGCTTCCGGTGGTCAGGGCTGCAGAGAGAGGTACCGGACAATGCTTGCCGTGCTAAGGAGTAGGTACTGCCTTCTGAATCTGACCCTTTGTCCAGCCGTCCAGCGAGAGCCTCTCGAGATGTTGCATTCTTATTATTACCTATTTACCTCATGCATCAGTATTTTTCTACTCCTTTTTATCACCTTCAAATTATAAAAAAACAATTGTTTAGTTACATAATTGTTTTATCCTAATTAACTTATGGTTTTTATTGTGTTAAGTCCTTTCTTTGATTTCTTTGATAGATAATACACTTCCCGTAGTTTTTACGACTAAGTATATTAGTACAATCTCTTGCACCATTGAATCAACAGTGAATTTCCAATGCTTTAACAACTTAAGTTATGTCAAGTAGTATTAAAGAACCCAAAGCGTACCAAAGCTCAAGTAATGACTATCAATTAAATCTGGTTCTCACTTATTAACATTCCGAAGACAAGTGCTTTAGAACGTAAAATATCTATCGCGTGGGTGTGCATATTGGTAAAGAGATAGTTTGTCGTACCTACCTTGCTTGCTCAAGGGTCTCGCTACCGTGGGATGTAAGGTAGGTAGGTATAGGTATACCTACTACATTTTATTTATACAAGAAGTCGCATGCTCGACGCGCCTTGCTCAAAATATCGCCGCGGTTGGCGACTTCCGTCAATTCAGAGGCGATGTTTAGTGTTCGTTTCCATAGAATGATGTGTCAATGACTTCTAAAGGTCTTAACTTCGTTTTTCTGCAATCTGGTGCCTACGCTGCAGCTGCATCCTAGAGTTTGAGGAGAGTTGACTAACTGGGACTCTTCAGACTTCAAAAGCTCATGAAAGCCTTTTCTCATACGTTGGAAATACTTCCCTAAGTCTAAAGATCTAATATTTTAAGTCATTTATTTCAGTCCTTATGTCATTTCAAATTACGAATAACAAAATAATCAGTGCAGCTGTGAGTCAACGTTTAGTGAGGTGCAGTTCTGTGTCATGCAATGAATAAACATTACTATTCACGGTCACTTTTATCATTGTAAACAATTTTCGTACCAAATTATAACACAGTATACGCCTGTTTTGTTTTTTTAAGAGTCAAAACACCCACCGAGGCTGGTTTCCGTGAGATTGCTTCGTCATGTTAATTTTAATACAAGCTAAACCTAATTAATTTTATTACCTATCTAATTTCTACTAATTTTAATTCTGTGTGTAATGTATCTAATCTTATTTATTTTTTGACATACCGTAATTTGATTAATTAATGAACTTGTGCTATTACAACAAGATAATGTATTCTCAATGAATTGCCAATGAAATGTAATGTATAATAAAGTACCTACATAAATGAACTCCAATAAGTACTAAGAATAGGTTAAGTCTACTATACCAACAATAATGGATAATATTTGTCTGAAATAAATACATATTGATTGATTGATTGATTGATTGATTAAACCAAGGTAAGTACCTACAGAACCACTATGGTAAGATGAGTTTGTAAGGATAGCTTTTAGTCGTCGTTTTCCAATGGAGATGCGCTTACCCGATTTTTTCTGTTGAGTTTTTATGTCCCGACCCCGGCTGCAGACGATGAGTTATCAGACTTTGGACACTTGAGAGCAGGCGCCGCCGCCGGTGCTGCCTTTTGTTTAAGTTAAAATTGATGCTTATTTTAAAAACCGTCAAGGGTTAGAAGGCTTACAAAATTAGATTGGAATGGAATATTAATAGCTCCTATGAGGTAGAGTCACATAATCACATTCCATGTATTACCTGAAGAAGGCCGGTAGAGGTAGGTAGGTACTCTTACCTGCAATAAAAAAAACTCGAAAGCTTTTCTAAAGTCCCTTACGCATGCTATTTAAGTTTTTTATTTCGTATAAGCAAGGCAATAACAAAATCAATACATTGCTGCTTATGATGAAGTACTTATTTGTTACCTGTTTGTGGATATAGCAATGGTTGAAATATTGCGGGTTTTAACGCTGATAATGACAACCCAAAGATAAGGGTGCTAAGAAACTAAATGGGTGCTATTAACTATAACACCCCTTACATCGCATGTAGACGTTCCTATTTATCTGATATAAACAAGCTGTATGTAGTGTCTTTACTGCTTGCAAAATATTTGTTTCCTATCTCTTCTTTTCAGGATATTCCTCTTCCCATTTTTAAAATATACCTACTTTCAGATTTCTTTCAGCTTTGTAATAACATCATTGACTGACAAGCTCAAGATGCTGTTGATCGGTAAGGCTTACTACTCAGTCAATGAGTTTTTTATGGACAAATTGACTGTATAATATTTAGTATTGGATACTATTTTAGATTTATCTAAAATAATCATCATCATCATCAACAACAGCCTGAAGACGTCCACTGCTGAACATAGGCCTCCCCCAGGGAACTCCACTTAGAGCGGCTGCTCGCCTCCTGCATCCATCGGCTCCCCGCGGCTTTCACCAGGTCGTCGGTCCACCTTGTGGGGGGCCGGCCTACGCTGCGTCTTCCAGTTCGTGGTCGCCACTCGAGAACCTTTCTTCCCCATCGGTTGTCAGTTCTACGAGCGATGTGACCTGCCCATTGCCATTTCAACTTGCTAATCCTAAGAGCTACGTCGGTCACTTTAGTTCTCCTGCGGATCTCCTCATTTCGGATCCTATCTCGCAGGGAAACACGAGCATTGCTCAAAAATAATATTATTATGTTATTGACCTGTAAATTATTTTTTACCAATAAATTCTGTATTCTGTATTCATTATTATAATTATCATAATTATTAGGTACACAGTGTTTTGAATTTCAGGAGATAGGTACCCAGCCTTGCTTGTGTCTGAAGGAAGCAACTTGATCAGAACCAGCGAGGCATTTATTCTTTGCTCCGTGGTTCAGACCTACAGCAGACTCCCATTTCATTTTGAAAATCAATTCAATACCAAATCAATACCACTTTCAGATAAATCACTGAACCAATTAAAGGGGCATTAGCGAATTGAATGGCTCGTCAATACGGACTATTGTTAAGGGCCAGCAGCATGCCACGGCCCATTTAACCTGTGCCACAGATAAGGCAATAGTTACCCCTAGTGTTATCAACGGTGACGCCCGGCGGTGGGTGAACGAACCTTGGGACCATGTTGACGGTTTTAGTTCCTGGAAGCCGACGAGTGAAATGGATTTGAGAAGTCGACTGGGAAGCTGGGTGCTCCAACTCCAGAGTAGATCACTTCGGGCTAGGTGTACTTTTCTGGTAAAGGGGAAATGAAAACGATGGTACCTATTTACAATATTCTGATTTCATTTAGCTTTAGCACAGTATTTGCAATCCTTAAAAACTATAGGTACTTACTTAAGATTTGTGACGGAATCCTTCATTTCAATAATTAATCATCATCATTATCAACAGTCAACAGTTTGAAGATGTCTCCTACTAAAGATAGGCGTTCCCTAGAGAGCGCCACCTTCAGCGGCTGCTCGCCTCCTGCGTTAATTTCTTGTGCTTGCGTTTTCATAAAAGCCTATCTTACGTAACAACTACTTATTAATATTCGTTCTTCACCTTATCTATTAATAGTTAGACATCGTAAACTATAATTAATTCATTAAATTACGAGCTCCAAAGGTTTTAGAAATATAAGGGGTGGTTCCAACTTTTTCCCATAAATAAATCAGTACTTATAAGTGTACCTAACAATATTGTGTAATGTTGTTTTTTTCTGATGAATTATCAGATAATTACGTAGGGTAGGTACTTATTGGTAAAACATGATCGTGAATTTGGGTTCCACCTAATTTTAAATGAGAGAATTATGTGAGAATTATGCAAGTTTGCATTGTAAAAATACTCAAGAGTTCTTATATAAATAAGCTGCATGATTTACAAAACACACAAGTATTCACAAGTCTCAAATTACTTACTTTCCATGAGAGTATGAGAACCGTAAGGTGGCCGTAAGAATAAATAGAGACGATCTTAGAAAATAGACTGGAAGATTTTTTTTAAAGAAATTATCATATCGGTTTATAAGAATGCTGTGAATTTTGTTTGTTATATAAATAATAAATTCAATGGTAACAATAAACAGCCACGCCTGGCCATGGCCAATAATAACAGCGAAATATAATGTTTGATTAAGTGACCTTCTCCCTTCCTTCCACTACAATGCGCTAAACGACATTCATATAACACACTAGCTTTTGCCCGCGGCTTCGCACGCTTGTGTTATGTTATTTTTACGTTATAGTCTAATAATAGATCATGCATTTCGTACCAAACAACAAAATCCAATAAATCTTCGAAGCTGAGCACAGTAACCAACCTGTATTAGCATAGGTATAGGTATAACCCAAGCATAGCCGCGAGTGGAAGCTATTTAAGCCATTATCTAAAATTAAATGTTTTGAGTCTAATATAGATTTATAACAGTAAAAGAAGTTTCAAACAAAAAACTACAATTTTAAAGGTACTACTTCATATTACAACAAAAAGAAATCATCATCACTTCACTCGGGAATTTAACAGAAGTTTCAGTATATTTTGTTTAGGTAGTAGTTACCTAAGCAGGCAGGTACAGTTTAGAAAAATATGGAAGAATCACACACGATGATCCTGTTTTGCTCAGTTTTACATATTATCCGCGCGCTTTTTGTTCCATTTACCACATTTTTTTATCTTCTTAAGTTTGGCTCCATACGAATTGAGTACCTACACATAGCCAGTGTCAATAATAAGTTTATAAATCGCGTACATAATTAATTTTCTTAATACTAATTAGGAATTACAAATACTAAACCACCACTCCTTAAAGAATCGACAGTAATAATTATTATTATATCCACTATTTTCCACGCTGTCTCATTCCCAACACACCTACCTAGTGATGAAAATGAGGAAGTAGGTTAAATCGTCATTACATAATTATTACTTACTTACACCCAAAGATGTTACTTACCTACTACAACTATAACCTTATTGAAGTAACCGAGTAATCAATCGTTTTCTGCTCCCGTTTATTTAAAAGCCCACAGAATCACAGATCTAAAATGTTTTAACTATTAAAACCTTATTTCAACATGCAAGAAGAAGAAGAACAAATCAAAAACAGTCAAAAACGAACGTTACGCGCCATGTTGTTAATTCGAGGATACAATTTTATTGCCATAATGAATACCTACATATTATTATATCTAAGTACCCCTTTTTAAACATTTTTCATATAATATTTCGTATCATCTAAATACAAATAATAGCACGCACGGCTTACTTTAATGCCAAAATAATAAAGGTTTTAAAATGCGTAGCATAGGTAAGGGTCTATAAGTTAAGTAGCTGTAAGTACTACAGGGGGTCTAGCAAAGCTACCGACCACTAACGCTAACGCCAAACGCTAATTCCAAAACTGTATTGAAATGACATTAGCTGTGGAAAAGTAAGCGATTTCCGAAATGTCATCCTAGTACATTTTGAAGTTAGCGTGAGGCGTTAGCGTTAGTAGTTGGTATCTTTGCTAGACCCTCTGGTACCTTAAAACCTCCTTGGGTTCGATCAAGAATGTAGCAGTAGCGCAAAAATAATTTTATATACCTAATTAGAATGGTAACGTGTAGAAGTTTATGTAAATAATACATTTGACCAGATCGCCAATAAAGAACATTGCTCCCGCCAAAACCATATAAATCGAAAACTTAAATAAATATGTAAGCTTCAATAATGGCTAAATATGATAATCGCGTGAAGCCTTATGAATAATTATAAAAAGTCTAAGTACCTACCCTTTTAAACAGTTTTCATAAAATACTTCCTATCATTGGCTAAATACAAATTTTGTCTAATGCCAAAATAAAAAAAGGTTTACAATGCATAGCAAAAGCAAGGGTCAATAGGCACAGATTACTGAATATGTTACTACTAAAGGTTAAGCAATAAGTACTATAAACACAATTTTAAATACTTATTTCGAATGGTAACGCGTAGTAGATTTTTGAAAACTAATACATAATACCAGTTCGCCAATAAAGAATTTTGCCCTCGCCAGAACCCAATAAATCGAAAACATGAATAATAATTTAGTTATGTTTCAATATTGGTTAAATATGATATCGCGTGAAGCCTTAAAACTTATAAAAAAAGTCTAAGGAGTTTTTAGTTTTCGTAATTCCTTGTTCTCTGTGTCGTGCTCATATTCAAGAAGGTTCTCATACCTATCCTCTTTTTTAGTTTGGACCACAGATTAACGAAAAAACTTATCTATAAGTAAATACATTATGACTTCCTTGGGTATAGGCACTTACATAATGAACACATTGTTTTTCTCTAATCTGCATGCGTCGAGCGCAAAGTTATCGCGCGATATATTCCGCCGTAGCCCGAAAAGCCCGCCCGGTAATGCAGGCGCACCAATTGTTATTTACTGTTGTAAAACATGCATTAAATTACTTTCTTAGTGCAGTGGGGATTGTTCAGAATGAAATACAAAAATATAGGAGTTCCGTACTCAAAGAGTAAATCCTTATTACTAAACCTCCGCTGTCCGTCTGTCTGTCTGTCTGTCCACCAGGATGTACTCATGAATCGTGATAGTTAGACAGTTGAATTTTTCACAGATGATATATTTCTGTTGCCACTATAACAACCGTGATCCGTATTCAAAGGGACATATAAACTGACAAAAAAAAAACTGGTTTTACTTCATATTGATAAGGAGTTATAAATAAAAACTATTAAAATTTATTTTTGTAATCGCAAATAATACTCTCACAGTTTGTAAAACATATTTATTTGTCGACATGCAATATAACGCTACTGCTTCCTCCATTTTATTTAGCCCACGTCGGTCGCGCAGCAGGCAAACAAATTGACTGTGTGTCCGGGTTGGGGCGCTACAAAAACATCGAGGATAGTCAACAGAGATGTTTTTGCGCGCCAACTCAACAGCAAAGGTTCGGGCGTATATGAAACCGCGCCATAATAGTAACCAGAGTTTTTTCTTTAATCTGTGCATCCGGATAAACCCAAAATAAAATTACCGTCAGTAGCAGTGTAACCTTTTTTTTTCTCTCATCTATGGTTAGTAGCCAAAATATAACTTACCTTTTGACACTATTTGACACTGGCTAAATACCTACACTATGTGTGGATCCAAAATATAAGAAAAAAAATTTACCTTGAGGCCTTGAAGCGGCCATCTTGTTAAAATCCCGTTCCGTTTCATAATGAAATCTTAATCATTTTCACCAAAAAAAAAATTAACGATATATAAAATTTAATATATCCTATGTTTTGCGCCGGGTTTTTCTAAGCTTATTAGTGAAAACCGCATGAAAATCCGTTTAGTATTTTCGGACTTGTGCCATAACAAACAAACAAACAAACAAACAAACAGACAAAATGTCTAAAAAGTAGCTTAACGTGATCAGCGAAAAATTTCAAGCCAACCTGTGTCATTTTTTTTTCGATATCTTGCATTTACAGATTTTTTTATCTCTACAGTTTTATTATATGTATAGATATAGATATAGATAGATGTATAGATAGATAGAAGATAGATATAGATATAGATAGATAACATATTTTAGGCGATTTTTTAACTGGTTGCCACCAAATTAGATTCAGGATTCACACTTTGCAAACAAAGAAAAGTATCCGCTTTCTTTCAAAGACTATCGAAAGTTCACCGAGTGTACAAAAGCTCTGCGCGATGACATTCTTTATTCTTATCGAGTCATCATCTGCCGACTCATCCCTCATACAATTCATGTTAATTACTTATTATAATTTCCATGGGCAAACTCATCTGCTGTGTAACTGGCCTTGTGTTGCCAAATTAGCGTCAGAGCATCCCCCTAAATAAAACTTCAATATGATACCTAAATGCAACAATATATAGGTTTTTATAAATGTTTTAATTTAATAAAAAATACAAGTAGGTAGAGAATTCAGTAGGTAGGTAATACTGTATCATTAAGGCAACTTTTGTTTTTAAATACTTACCCACTTAAGTAGGTATCTACGTCTTTTCGCGAAACCTTATGGAGGCAGGTATCTAAGTTGTTTTACAGTATAAGTATAAAAATACTATTCTCATAGGTTTTATAATTTATTAAAATGCCCATGATGATTTAGCTGTCTTGCACAATATGGTAAACGAAAATAGCAATGCAATAAAGCAACACCCCCACAAGTTTCGTAGGAAGGTTCAAATAGCAAAAATCAAAGCAGCTTAGGTAAATCAACAAACCACAAATTTGGAGTAAAACGCTCCAAACAGGGCAACACTGAATCCAATAGCCACCCATAGTGAAAGTATTCTGGATTAATCACACGATCTATAGCCGCAAGTTCAATGCCTCGATTATGACTGTTAAATTATAATATTCTTTGGCTTTCTTACGAGATGAATGGAGCAGGTGGGTGCCGTAACCGAGAATACGTGAGATCACGTAAGACATTGGCTTTAGACGAGCTTTGACGAATCTGACATCCTCTCATATATTATTTTCTACGCGTCAAATTGTCAACTGCAGTTTGTTTTTATCTCAGATCCGGCTACAATTAATTAAGATCGAAGCAGATTTGAATAATCATGTGTTGTAATTAGTCTCCCAACTGCGCAAGACTGCAACTCCAAGGTTCTCCAAACATAGCGATTGAATAGTGAGTGTGCGGTAAAAATTAGTCGTGAAGTTTTTTGTCGAATGTAATATCCAGATACTAACAAGCGATAAGTTAATAACATTGCTACATTGCTACACGTCTGCATGACTAATCAATTGGAGAAATGGCAATCGGAGTGGTCTCGATTGATAATCACGCGCGTATTCGATGTTCTAGAGTGGACATAGCGCTATAGGCGTAATAGACTGTGTCGTAACACTTCTAAGTTATCGGCTGCAATTGCCCCGTCACAGACTAATAACCAGTTGCTCGTTCTCCGTATTTCAGCTTCTTTCAAAGCCAATAAATACATCAGTTTACCTCTAAGATTCCGCCCCACTTATTCTATTAATCTATGGACTAATGAAAGTTTAATAATAGATACCTACACACCTGGACTTAGATACCCAATTAGTTCATACAATGTAGGAAGGTATTAGGTACCTACCTACTACCATTTCTATTGCGAAAAAGCTCTGCAGTATCCTCAACTCAACTAGGCTAGGCTAACGGGATACTAACGAACGATTATAAGAACGGCCTTCTATCTCATTATTGGTATTCCTCTAAGGGAATCTCGGCCATTGGCACTGAATACATGTAAATAAATCAAGATAGACCGTGAGATACAACGCAATACACGATTTAGAATCTTCATTGTTTTCTCTCTACGAATAGGAATGTTAAATATTTAGAATGCAGTCAGAAAAGAACGAAGCACTAATGAATGGGTATGTTTGTAAACTATTTTAATTTATGTGTGTCCCTATGAATTGTATTTTCGCCGTAGAAAAGTAAATATTGTTGTTACGTTCGTATCTAGTATCAAATTACAGCATACCTAGCTGGTGTTTTATTTGAGAGACAATAAGCCTACGGAGTTGACAGTAGCATGGTTTTGGTAGCATAATAATAAATCTATTAAGTACGTACCTACATATTCATCTCTCTATCGGAGCATAGGATGAGAGAGAGATAAGAGATTACTAAGAGCAAGTCTTGAAAATTCGTCATCAGGTGACTAAAGTACACCTACCCTCCTTTAGCTAAATTACAATCGATCTACACATTCGCGTAGTTGGGGAGCTGTCCTATCAATGTTTGTGACATGATTAAAGGGTAGAGACCTTTAGTTAGTTTTGTTTGATACTTGTATCAACTTTCATTTCTTACTCCACAGCCACCAAGATGATGATGGCACATGACCGATTATAAGAGCACCGTAACGGTCGAGCCCACATAATGTCTGGTCACACGCAATGAAGATAGCAAGGTTAACGGAGCGAACGTCTATGGCATATCTAATGGAGATCAACAACTGTTACAGCGTGCTCCTACTATGTCTGATATTATAAATCCTGAAGAAAGGAAGCTAAATCAACACAATTTGTTTGACTCTAATCAATAAAAAAGCGGAAGCTTATATTAAAAGCATTACCAAGGGTTCAACGCATTTTCACCTTACATACAATTTATCTGAACAAAAATAGGCAAAGTGAGGACAAGCCTTGAACGTTTTGATGATCCCAAAGAAGTCATTGTAAATAATGGTTACGATAATTGCCTGGCTGTTTGAAAGATGTGTTGTTGGTGAAAAGCGTACCTACTGAACATAGCTTTTGGAAATAAAGCTGGTTTGGTAACGGATGATTGAGATTAAGATGCGCATGCGTTACGGTTTCAAATAACCCTTTTAGGTTGAGACATTTTATCTTGATACAAGACTCAAGTATCTATTGTCTCTGTCAGCGTCCCTTCTTCTTGGTGATTGTTTGAGCCTACTTGATTTTGGAAGCACTGACCATACAAAAATAATAAATATTTTATTAGATAAGCAAGGTATGACGTTGATGGCTTTTGAGTTCATAGTGAAAACATTGTAGGTACCTAGTTTTTCTTCGAGTTTCTTTTTAATTTCACTAAAGTTGGCACCGCTTTTACCAGTTATTTTTTGTGTCTTTCTGGGGATCTTATCGGGAAATATCTTAAACAAATCATGTAGGTATTGCTTAAGACCTAAAAGAACCAGAGCAAACGTGATGCATAAGAAAACATAATAGCGCACTCAACCAGTAACTTTCTCAGTTTCTTAGTACCTATTACCACAGAAGATGTAGGTCATGGAGGTAATGTACTTATTATTGTAATACTGTCTTCTAGTGCCTTTTCAATGGAGTTATCGTAAGCACTAAGCAGTAACTGCTTAAGGCTGTAGGTGAAGAAACAAAGACAACCTCATCCTGCTGTTACGTAAAGTTGCAAAGCAAAAGCTCTGTGGATACCTGTGGCCATCCGTCCAGGTTGCTCCAGGGCTCATGAAGATAAGACTAGTGAAAGTGCCTCCAATGACGACCCCTTGTGTATAACCCCCCCCCTTGTGTACGTATTGTGTGTGATGGCAGTCACGCTTCGCTAATTTGAAGGCAAGCACGAATTTAATAGAATAATCTCGCTGATTGATAGACTTATTATATGATGATGAGGTTCCAGGAAAGTCTGCATTGTCCAAACAGCGGCGCGCCCGTGCACAATTTGTTAAAAGATACACTGTTAGATATAAAGTAATTGAAAAAGAATTCATTACTTACGTAACATCGAAGTCGTAAAGTCATAGAGAAATTGTGAAGGTACGCCTTCAGACGATAAAATGCTTCAGGCGATTTTCTTTATTCGGCCACTTCCGACGTAATATTTTGAATTGGTCATCGACCTCACCATTTTATGGTCTAAGTGATATATTGTATCGATAATGGTCTAAACGCTGTGAAACTGCTCAGCTGGTGTGTGAAAACCACAGCATAAAGAATAAAAGAATCAATAGGTACACTTCGAGCAGTTCAGTGTAGCTATTTGTCTATAACTGGTTGGTCTGTCGATTTGTTTTGAGTCGTTGAAGCTACAACTTCTAACATTCTCATAGTGAAAATAAATTGGAACAAGCGGTGAATTGATATTGTCCATTCTCTAAAGTCGACTTGCTAATAAAAGTCTTTGTGACGCGATTAATTTGAAACGTTATGTGCACGTATCGCAGAAACTGTTTCAGCTGATTAATCTTTATTGTGAAATCTATTGGAGCGAATTGAGAATAATGGCGTCAAGTGAGCCTCCGCCGTTCGTCTAGTGATCTTTTCAATAAAAGGTAGTTACGAAGCTTATTATGATGAAGGAGTGAAGCTTTTTGTTCGGAAGTGCTTAGATGCGTAAGTAAGTGTTATTACTTTCACTACTCAACCTATTTATGTTGGCGCAAAAAGTTCGCAATTTATTTCTTTTTGTGCTCTACATAGAGTCACGACGTCGTCGTAGTTATTTGGTCGTAGTAAGTAGGTACGGTTTCGTACCAAGGTCGAGAACCGGATGGTATTACAATACAGTATTACCTCAACTTTCGTGCTCGATCGACGAAAGCGAATGCTACGACTCCCGTTACGGTGACAACTTTCTGTAAATATTCCGAACCACTTTTTATCCTTTCCAAATCGGAATACTGTCTGTACATCAATGGAACATGAGTGGTTGGTTTCGACAGGTCCACTTTCCATAGTTACGTAACCAATACAACCTCCAATGTTTAAGATAAGTCAAAGAAAGGCCCTTAATTAATCCGTGGGTGTTTTACTGTCCTGCAGTGATTGCGGCCCAAGATACAATAACATGAAATGATACGATAGCTGAATAAGTTCCTCTACATTAGCATATTGCAAATGCAAGTAGAATTTATCGATGTTTACTGTCAGATTAGAATCAATATCCTACCTACTCAGATTTGAATATAGATAGAAGCCAGGTTGCTGAATTTCACAAGGTAGCAATAAACGTTTGTTTTATCATTGTGTTGTGAAAGGTGCGCCTAGATTGGAATTAGTCGCTTGAATTTTTAGAGGAATTTTTTGAACGGTCTTGTTTTTCGTCGCTCTTTGCTGATCTTAATTCCATCGCTAGGTGTAGGTAGTAGGGTGCAGCGGATGCTGGAACACACTAAGACACTCATGCAGAATGGAAGGCAAAAACTATAGGGCTCTATTTAATTGTAGTAGATCTAACATTAAATATAGGTAAGTGTAGTTAATATAGGTGTTAGTACAACCAATACGGATTTTTGAAAACCATTTCAAGGTTGGCTCTTTGTCGAATATTCTGAGGCAAAATAAAACGTACTTCAACTGTATACCACGCAAAGCGCAAATATAAACACAAGAACGTGTTTTTGGTGAGTAGCAATCATAATGATCTTTAGCTGACCTATAAACAGAATCCTTTAAACACAATGGCATATTAATTTCATCGTACCTATTTAGAAAATGGGTCAAAGCCCCATCATAGGAAAACAAAATAAAATTGTTCGTAGCCTTGACACCATAACATTTAATTCTGGGCAATTAATTAAGCTGCTATGATGCTGATACAATGATAATGCCATTGGTGTTTGACAAATGGATCGTGTTAAACAAATAGATGATATCGATGATTGGTTTAGGCCGAAATGTCATGAGAACTATTGCGATGGTGGCTATACAGCTTTAACTGTTGAAGAGTTGGTCAAGGTCTACAGGCAAATATTGTTCTTCCACTTTTAAGCTATGCTTCCTATTTGAGACAGGTTACCGATCTCGCTCGTTCTTTGCAGATTTTATAACAGAAACCAATTTAAGGCAAGCCAAAAATCCTTGGCGGGATACTACCTTTTGGATGTGGATGAGAGAGCTTACATTTCAGGAAGCTGTAACGCACAATAGCGAGACACATGGAAATCTTTAATTAAATTAAATTATTTTCCATCGTGATTAAAATAATAATAATGATGGTCAATTAAAGTAAAATTAAAAATTAAAAATCTCGAGTGAAAGACCTTGATTTTAGACTTATGGGAGTTATCATATTATGAGTATACTTAGGTACAAGCACGATTTGATTATCTTATTAAACACTTATGGTATTTATTGATCGTTAATTAATTCGCAAATAGCTCAGCATTTGTGCAATACAAACAAGGTGGCCTTAAACTAAATCTTGAGGCTATAAAAGTTAAAGGCTATCAAAATTAACATCGGGCTGTCCCGATTTGCGAATTCATGGAGCGTAAGTGGGTGCCTCAATATTTTTGTTTTGGATTTCGCGTAGTTCCTCACGTTGTTTATAGTTATTATGTAAAGAGTATGAACAGTTTAACTTTATGTACACACTCCGCCACAAGTTATGTATTAACATTTTATATTTACAGTTCAAAAGTGTTAATTATAACCCAAACATTATCAGATCTTTGTGGTAAATTATGGTTATCTAGTCCTTTCGCTGCCTTGCGTCCAGTATGATAGGATAGTCTAACTTCACTTTACTACTTGTTAGTAAACATTATTTGATCGTAATGGGTGACGGAATCTCGGAACGAATTGATAGATACTCATACTGTTTTCATATTGTACGACTCTGTGGGAGCAGCCGGCATGGCAGCAAGGTTGAGGTCGGCAGTAAATTACTGTCGCTCTCGAGTCGTTGCGCAAAGCACAGCATCATTTGCAATGCTCTTCAGATCAGACTTACTGAAGTTCACTCAAGAAATTGTCAAGCTACATGTAATTTTAGGATCATATCATAAATCACGAACCAATGTAGGTAGGTACATGTTTTTCTGAATGATAGTACATTAATCAAGAAGCTCAATCAGCCTCATATAATGACCTACAGGTTCACTTTCCTTTGTATATGGGACGCGAATTTAACAGCCGACCAAAGACTTCATTGTAGACCCATTTCCGAGTGGGAGTGCTCTATAATTTAAATAGGCAATGTAAATCACTCAATGGTTACCGCCAAGGTGAAATTTTGTAACAAATTGTTGCGGAAGTGTACAACATTATGCAGTTTGTATGACCAATGTTTCGGACGACCTTAGTATGAGGATCGTCTGTATATTAATACCTATCCACATCCTGATTATATTTTAATGGCTGTTATGTAAAACGAGGAAGATCCATTCTTTTGCAGTTCAAGGTTTGGTGTACACTTTAGATTTAAGCTTACCTAAATGAAAATATCCATAAAATTACAAGTTACAAGCGAAACGATGATATGATTTCTGTCACAAGTTAAACAACGGTTACTGGCTCATTACAAGCGAGATTTTATTAGCTAATTCCTAGATAAATAGTATCTCTTAATTGCAGAGATGCCCATATCTATACTATATCAGCTACCTGTATTGTGCTAAATAGTCTCTAAACCAGTGCCATTTAGGGTTGTCCCAGAACTATAAGGTAAGTACATATTACAATGCAAATACACTTCTTTGTTAAAATATGGCATGGCAAATTTGCACCTTTAAAATTAGAAAAGTGATAAATTTTCAAAAGTGATGACAGAGCCTAATTTAGCCTATACATACTTATTAACGCATCCATACATAATTTTGCCCATATACACATTATATCAGCTACCTATAATGTGCTAAATAGTTTCTAAACCAGTGCCATTTAGGGTTGCCCCAGAATTATAAGGCAAGTGAATATTACAATTCAATTAGACTTTTTGTTGACATATGGCATGGCAATTTTGCACCTTAAAAATTAGAAAAGTGAGAAATTTACAAAACTGTTGAGTGAGAGTTTTGAGTATTGTTTTGTAGTTTTATTACTATTTACCTATTCGACTTTCACTACTACTTGCAAACTATTATTTTATTTTGATACTTAATAATTCACTTATTAAATTGCGTGCTAGTGCTAGCCCTAATTAAGTGAGAGGTAATTTGTTGTTCTATGTACAAACGTCTTATTTCTGATGCAACACTCACACTGTACACAGTAAATAAGTGGGTACATATAGTTATATCAAACTCGTATCGAAATCGCTACAGCATTCGCATTCCTGTTCCTTACAGCAACTTGTTATACCAGAATCAATTTATATACTTAGTACACTGTTTTTAATACAAAAGTAAGTGCAGATAGAAAAAATATGGCACGTATTTATCGTTGGATTAAAAAATTAGCATAGTTGTTTGTAGCCCGTGCAAAGCCGGGGTGAACCAGCTAGCTAGTATGATATAATTTTGTGATTTAATATTCTACAGTCCATTAATTTTTTTCTACATAAATTTCTAATCTAATGCTTGCCAAATATTGCGCTATTCATACTCCAAAATCCTATTGAAGTCTATTTTTGGATACTTTGAGAAGTTCTCAGATATCCACATGCACAACCAAAACCTGTGTTGTGTGTAAAACTACATATAGTACTAGGTATTCTATTCTGTGGACTAAACAAAGGGTCATCACATGGTAGAGTCATGTAAAGTTTAGCCGATGGTGACTTGACTGAGTTGTCGATCGTCGTGATATCGTACTTCGCAAGTGTTGCATACTGCGTGTAGTTAACAATGCTTTGAAAAATGGGAGCGCATTATGTGGGGTATAAGACACAATTATCTTGCATAGTACGGGTACTTCATCGTGTCTAGTCGCAGACCATTTGTGAATACTGATTTTCCGTGGGAGCGTGAGGTGAGAACCCTCGTACTTATTGTCATATTGGGAGTTTTACGTATCGGAGATTAAAGTATTGATGGATATTTAAATTCTTTTTTTTTAAAAGCAGCGCTCGACACTTCTAGAAAACATTAATTGTATTTCTTTTTATCAAACACCGTAAAAATTAAAATCAGAAGATATTATGTATAATGTTGACTGCCAAAAATTATAACACGTCCTCATTAAGTTATTTGCTTCTGAACTGGTTCTTACAATATGTACAAAAGCAATAAAAAAGTTCACGAATTCAGAAACCATAGTAGATTTAAGAAAGGTCAGGGTTGCTTTGCATAATCAGATGTTATAGGGAACGAGATTGCTGAGCGCTCGATAAATATTTTGACTTGATGTTTGCGGTTTTGCAAGTAATGTAAATAAACATCTTCATTTTCAACAACTCGAAGAATCTCAAGATACATACGTAAATGTTATTCGATTCAAAATAATGCTAAGTATATTTTGACTGACCAATTAAATTATCGTTTCATTATAATCAAGGTAGAAACCGACTCTTTGTTCAGTTTTGTAAATAAGGAAGGGCAATGCGTTGCTTATGATGACTTGATGATGACGAGGAAACGTAAAATATACACTTGAAATGGTTAACGGATGTCTTTACGACATAACTTTATCAGTAAACTATTTGTGTTTATTGTAGTTAACCCAAATTTTATTGGTCTACGTTATACGTATACCAATATACCTATGTCATAACGTCATTTACTTATATTATCTGGGCCTGTATGCATTAAATTCAACAAATCCTCAAAATTCTTGATTAAAGACTATTATTATACTTGGTGCGTTCCAGGGAGGTTATTCGCTATGACACATGAGATTCCTTGCCAATAACGCGTGACGTGTAACGTGCTCCAAACGTAAACGCGGGCTTTAACGCGCCACGACATGGAATTAACATGGAATCGAAAAATTGTATTCTGTATGCCACGCGTTACATTGTTTGTGCCCAGTGTTTTCTGTTTTTTGACGTGCGTGTGTTGCCGTAATTGTCAAATTTGACAACGGCATACAGAATAGCATTTTAAACCCAAAACCATTCCACGAAGATATCGTAACGCGCCGCGTTACGTGCGTGAATGGTCATACGGAATAAGGGCCCTGTTCGCGTTATTTTTGCCATTTTCGTTATTTTCGATCACAAAAGTCATTTCACTAGCAAAAAAAGTGATCACTGTGGGAGTCTTTGACAGTTTGAGTGTGATCGTTTTTGGCGTTCTTGGCATTCTTAGCGTGTACTGGCACACCCTATCAATGCAACATAGTAGCGAGTAAACCATTTCAAGTATCCATAAGTAATGTGCCGTACTTATGTAGCGCACATAATAGGTACCATAGGTATTTGTAGGAAAACAAATTTGATAAAAGCAAAACTAAGTTATAGATTCGGTGCACAAAAAAACAATAAAACCGAGTTTCTTATGCTGCTGTGATTGCAACCCATAGTGATCGAGATAACATCAAGCGTAGAAAAAAGTAACGACGATCCAACTGCTTGGGTGGTCACGGCGGACATCGCGTTACTCGACCAGTACCATAAGAGCTATCAATATTTCCCATCCAACTTTACTGTTACAATATAGAGGAAGATGAACATGACAAAGAGGTCTTGCTGAAGTGGACGGCGACGCCAGCACGGCTCCGCCAAATGACTCCAAACTGTCTCAGCGAAAGTGTGTGAATTGTACGACGGCGTTCTTTGCATAATTTCTCGTAATTCATCAAAATATTCTGCTATGTTATCGCCGTGGGTGGTACGTTTGTACATTCTGAACATGCATTTTGTGAAACTGAATCGTTTGAATTGATTTAGGTCGTTAAAATTAGATTAACGTAATCTATTGATCTTACAAGATTCGTGCACGACTGTTCAATAGAGATTGTAATTGCAGCTAAAGTAGGTTAGATATTTTAATGAAGTAAGGTGAAAATGGTTTGTCTTGATTTATCAGTGTTAAGCCTATCTTATCAGTAACTTTATCCGCCCTACATTCGGGCCAAAACATAACCTGCCCTTATCTATTGTGGCAAGGTTTACGCTGATCCCTATATAGACGGAACTAAGTAGGTAATTACTACATTTCGACACTATTGCATACAAATGCTATTAGGCAAATACTTTTAAACACGGAAATGGTTTCTATTCAGGCTTAGTTAGTAGAATTAAGTGCAGGGCCAGACCCATGTCCCGTAATCCGTATAGGTAGGTACCATGCCACCAATGCCCAAGTATCCGAGAGATTATTACTTCCGTATCAACTAAGTTTGAAAACTGATATTTGTTCAAATATATCTATTAAACTTCGTATATTCTCGAAAACAAAGATCGTATCCTTTTGTTTTCACCAAGCTCCAGCTGTAGTAACCGAGTATGACGAGCGAGGTGTGTGGCCCCACCGTCCGCGGAAACAGGTTTGTAGCCAGAGCCCGAACAAGGCGCCCGTAAAAAACCATTCAAAATTTAACGATGCGCTCTAACAAGCACGAACATCGGGTCTACATACAACTGGAAGGAACTCTTCAGCCCCTATACAAAACTTTCTGACCTAACCGTAGCCACCGCAGTACAGTGAGTCTTTAGATACCATCGCCGCACTACGTTATATGTTATATGTCGCAATTCTAGCATCACATAAATAATCCGCAACGACATTTATTTAGTTACAAGTAGCTTTAAGAACAGATGTTCTCGTGTAGATAAAGCGTATTCAACTGTCATAACACTTTGTTATGTCTGTTTGTAACATTATGGAATGGCGACATTTCGTTTGTCGAGTCCTAAACATGGTAATCTCTCTATTGAGAAACTTGCTCATCCGCAACCCTCTTGTACGATCAAACTGCTATTAATATTAAAAACATTATCATTAATCTTTCAGTATAATCAACTCAGTATGTTATTATTCAGATTACTTTTTAAACGACCTTGCTAAATACATAAGCACTATATTAATGATAGACTAGCGATGAATTTATAATCATCGTTTAGTGTTGTGATTTCCTTGATGCCTTGATGTAACGTCGCTCAATGATTACGAGTAATGGTTCTACGCTGGAACCTTAGTATCTTCGACGGTAAATTTCATTTGTGTGCCATTGAACTTGTAGGCCCTACACACGAGATGGATCGTAATGACAGTAAGTCAAATGTACCTACCTACTGTAATACTTCTACCATCGAAGCTCGGACGCGAATGTCGATGGTCCTTTATAGCCTCTATACTGACTCCTCTATGTTCTGAGTGCTTACAATAATAAGTAAAGAATAGCGTTCCTGTCTGCTAGTCACGTGTGTCCGGAGGCCCGAAATGAAAGTGGAAGCGTGGGCGGTAACGAGCTCGACCATTGATACCGACCACTTGACTATCGTGAGAATGAAACGTGACAAGCTAGTCCTTCTACTCGCCACCGCATTCCCACTTGGAGAACAACTGGCATTATCAATGGATATTTGAATTTTGAATATAAACGTTGCAAATAATTGAGTTTTGGTGAGCAAGAACTTGTTTACCGCTGGACAAGGTTAGTCTGAATTTAACGCAGTGGCCGTGGATCCAATCATTAGTTACTGCGACGTGGGCGCATGGCTTATCCCATCATAATTAGGGTGGAGAGTTCTTCGTGTTTTTGAGAATGTGTTAGTTTATTTTTAGAACGCTTGAAGATGAAACCATTAAAAAATTACAACGAAACGAAAATAAAATTCATTAGACCAAGTATTTTAGAACATTTGGATGAATCATCATGAAAGATATTCCTAAAATATTTTCTCACCTAGAAGTAAAAAGTAAATTCGCTAATTCCAGATAGATAGTCCACTTAATGGTTGTTGCTTGGTGACACAATTGGTGGGGATTTCCGGCGTCAGCAGTGCTTGTCGAGAAAACTGGAAGGGTTTTGAAAACTGAGTAACATACAACCATACATAAGTGAGAATCTGAAAACATTTGGTTATAAACAGAATATTATAATCACAGTGTATTTGTTGTAACGATCCATTTATTTTCGAGTTACCGATATTTTAGGCGCTGTTGCAAATTCATTTTACTTAGTCAATATTTTCAGCAAGTTATGTTTCTTGCACCTAAATAAACTTGTTACAAAACATGAATATCGCATTGTTTCCTCAATTATTGTAGTTATAATGTTTTGTGGCAAGCGCCAAGCTCATCAGGTAGTCTGCCAACGAGGCGTGCTCTTGACCCTCACTCGATGTGACTCATGGACCGCCACGCCTCCATGATGCATTATTGGGGAATCTATAGGAAGGAACTCGGATTCTTAGGGAGAAAAGAAAAAATGTACGAGTAAGTACCTACCTATATTTTTCGTAACCTTTGACTTTGCAGATAAGTATATTCTTTTCTAGATTTTATTAATGAGTCTGTTCAAAATATCTCTTGACGTGATTTATGTAGCGATTATGAACACACGTTACTAAGAATAACGAATCGAAAACCAATTTCTATTTACTTTCAACTTGTATTAATAAACAGAATAATTACAGTCATTCATTAAACCAAGTCTAAACTCGTCCAATTCGACTTGTAGATACGAAAGAAAGTTCACCGAAAGTTATTTAATTTATAAGCCCTTAATCAACTTTACTGCCACTACTTATCTGAGCGCTCTCCCTCAAACGACTCCGATTAAGCTTCCATAGATTTTTACTGCTGCACTCATAAATTTCACTTTCACTAATAATATATTTACGAGTAGAATCATCAGAGATAACACAGTACTATTAGGCGTTAATTTGTGTTAAGACTATTAAGCTATAAAAACATCTTGAACGTCATTAGGGAATAACGATGTAGTATATATTTATTAATTAGTTGAAATGGCAATGGGCAGGTCACATCGCTCGTAGAACTGACAACCGATGGGGAAGAAAGGTTCTCGAGTTGCGACCACGAACTGGAAGACGCAGAGTAGGCCGGCCCCCCACAAGGTGGACCGACGACCTGGTGAAAGCCGCGGGGAGCCGATGGATGCAGGAGGCGAGCAGCCGCTCTAAGTGGCGTTCCCTGGGGGAGGCCTATGTTCAACAGTGGACGTCTTCAGGCTGTTGATGATGATGATGATATATTTATTTTGCTTTGGTACACAAATAACATTTTAAAATTTTTAGCGTAGTTAGTAAGTAGTGTTTGTAAAAAGTAAAAATAGTATGGGGTGCAGATTGTTATGGAATAAGCCCTGCTTTTTTTTCACAACCTTAATTTCGAATCGAATATTGAAAATCATATTGTTCCAGAACCACAGAGATGTTTCGATAATCTGAAAATTATTTGTTGATTTCCATAAAATATTGTAAGTATACCTATGCAAGTCTTAGCTATTGTTTTTTTTTGGGAATGAATGATGTGACGAGCTAGTCATTCACCTGATGTTAAGCAACACGGCCGCCCATAACAGTTGCAGTATCAATCGGAACTGCGCACGCATTTGATTAGTAATCAGATTACCAGACTGTGTAAACAGGTCATAAAGTCTCATTAGCCCAGTAATTTCACTAGCTACAGTGCCCTTCAATTCAAACCGGAACCCAGCAGTGCTTGCACCCTACTGCTTGGCGGCAGAATAACTGGCAAAGCGGTGGTACCTGGTGGTAGACGAACTTTGCAGAAAAGTCCTACCACCTAGTAAATTATTCTTCTAATTATTATTCTTCACTTTGGTCTAATCTAAGCAAAGGTTGCGGCTATAGACTGTATTGAAAACGTAGATATAAAACGACTAAAGGCTATTCCTATTCAATTTCCCAACACAATTACTTACTTTCTAAAAAAAGGTATGTTCGACGCTAGTATCTTGTATTCCTTGTACCTAACTTCTCATCAGTATGCGAGACACGGGTTTCGTGATTGTGTTGGTAGGTTTGACAAATAGCCTCATGGCCCGCCCTTTGTCGGCGGTGAGTCGACGCACGAGACATCCCTCATTGTGAGCGTATGAACTCGTGCTCCGGGAAACGGTGTTGAATAGTTTATGTAATGGATATCGAGCTTTTGGATCTATTGTAAATTGCCTTTGTAAATTTATAATAGATCAAAAAGTCGGAGTCACAGTTAAAGATATTTCTCAAAAATATCTCTGACCATGGTTGGCGCTCACTGATATTTTGCGTGCCCCAAAATATTAGGTTCTATTTGAATAATTATATCGATCAATCTCTTTATCCGTCTCTTTATTTAATTGTGTATGGTATAACAATTATGATGTATATTAGCGCTGAGATAATAAGTAGCTCTACCTCTAAGATAACAATATTGTGTTCCTCGGGCTAACGTTAACGTTAATAATCCCAAGAGATTTCTCAGTCCTCAAACATTTTATTGACCGGAACAAACAAAATGTCGCTCAACTCACGTGCGTTGGGCAACAAACAGGATTGCACCGTTATAGGTACTTCATGTTTTTCGGAGATTCATTTGCTTTGCCCCAGTTTCGAGGAAAACGCGTCTGTCGTTTTCTCGGTATATTGCATTGCATCACTTCATTACTTGCCGAAGACACGCTTTGATCAATTCGAGTTCCACCGTGAACCGTGAGGCGCCAAGGTGACTGCTAATTTATTTTTAACTTTTTAATGTTAAAGTATGCCAATTAATTCGCAATAAGGCGAATTTTAGCGCGAGACAAAGAAAATTCCTTGAGCACATTCGTGCGGTCAAAAACCTGCCAATATCTCACCGAGTAGCGGTATACTGAGGAACGTTTCTCGCGCTCTGTATTTCACCATGATACTAAAGAACGGGTACCGCATTTGGCAATAATATTTACACGCGCGCTTCTGCGAACCTGCGGTTTCCGGCGTCTGCGCAGCGCCACCGGTATGAAGACGGTAGAGACCAACGCGTGCTCCCGTGCCCATCCGCCGGACGAGACGAACTGTTCGAAACACTCACATAAAATGTAGCTGTAAAAATTCGGTTTTCGCAAGTTTTGGCAGTTGAACAAGGAAGATCTTGAACATTTATTTAACACTGAAAATGTTCAATATCTTTCTAGGTTAAAAATGTTCCAGGAATCCTTGAATTTCCTGCCAAGTTTTTGTAAGATTACGATTCAATAGAATAGGTAGATGATGTTAAAAAGTAGGTATAAGTAGCTCTCGCTTAAAAACTTTACTGCTAATTTTTGTAATACCCATGGTAATACGTAACACCTAAGTAATAGGTACCTATATAGTCGCGGACCATTATTTACGTAGTAACAGAATAAGTAACAGGTCTTATCGCTTCAAGCGATCTCTTCCAGATAACCTCTGAATGGACATAAATACATCGATAAACTAGATAATATTTAATACTTCTGTGACAAAAGTCTGTTATTCAGTAAATATACGTCACACCCCGATCGATTTCTTGGCTCGTTGCCGCTTAACATTTCGAGATATTGAAAAAAGATAAATAAAATCTATTCCAAAGATCCTTCAACACAACCGTCCTAATTTTAGGAACCCCATAACGATGGGTTTATATATCTATTAGCGTTAGCTTCGTTTTAAAAACTCTTGAGTTCGGGACGACTATTGCACTTTAAAGAAGAAGACCTTGAAAGATTCTTGTAATTTATAATAGGTCTTTACACTTCTTATTAGTAAGTAATTGTTATTCTGCGGTGTCAGTAAAGCCAAGTTAAATTTATACTTTCTATATTATCAGAGAGTTTTATAGCTACCTCATACTCGTGTATTTATAATTTAGACGTTACTGGCCATAATGATGGGTTGTATCTTAGAAGATACACCTAATGGTCGGTTGTACAAACTTGTATCTTAGTTTTATGATGCAAATAGACAAGTTTATTACAAACTATAGAGCAGTATCTTTACACTCGTATAATATGGGATGGGATTAGTTCAGACTCAGACACCTTCTCCGTTTCAAAACAATGTGTTGCAGAAAAAGATGAACAATAAACATGTCATCCAAAAGGTCGATACAAGAGAAGTCATGATTCGCAACTATTTATAGCTGCTCACCATCCGGAAATAATTCAAAAAGGCATCTTGGTGTTAGCTTCCGCCGTTACTTCGGCCCCACCAATGCCTCCCAAATGTCCGGGCTAGACCCGAGAATCGAAATGAAGACGAATTTCTATGTCTTTATATCGAGGGAAGTCTTTGCTGTCATTCGATCCGCGTTAACAATAATGCAACAGGTGTAAAAGTAACTAACACCTTCTTGACGCTGATTGGCGTTTCTAGATCAGATTCGTATTATGATATTTCACGGTGATTAGCATTCAGTACGAAAGAGATAGGTGCTGTAGCGGTACTTGATAGGGCATAATTACCTACCACACTAGTAGGTAATTTTGATGAAAATAATAGGAACGTAGGCAATTTTAGAAAATTTAAGCAAATTATTTTAGGAATCAGCTCTACGCTCTCACAATATAAAGTTTGCGCGAAAGAGAAAATTTTATAACAATGTGTGAGAAGTACTTAGCTACTCAATAAGTTTATTTAATTTAAATTACTTATAGCCCAGATAATATAATACCTACAGTACTTATAGGTACATCACGTGTGGCGCTTAAAACACTACCGTATAAGCAGAATTTATAGGAACTGGTTAGTTACTCGGTGCTTGAGCAAACAATTTAATTCATCAACACATTACACTGTGAAAGTAGGTACCTGCTAAGTATATGAAAGTCAAGCACGGTGATAATGATCGATCAGCGACTACTGTTTTTATTGAAATATAAACGCTAGACGATGAATCAATTTGAATGCGAGAACACCTTTCGTTCTGATCGAAAAGAAATTAATTCGAGGAAATTAAACAGAGCTTGATAAGTTGATACACATTACGTAACGACATCACCTAATATCAAAGTCGGAGAGTTCTCACGATTTTATGGATGTTTTGATGGATAGACGTACGTGGGCGGCTTTCATAAAATTTCGCCAGTTTTTTACTCTAACTTGTATTGAAAATTCGTATGCGAGTCGAAGGAATTTTAACGAGACAGGTTCTCTTAAAAGACAGTGTCAAAAACCTGCCGAGGTTGCAGTGTCAATCATTGATTGTCATGGTTATGGACGTTATCGAATTGTCGCATAATTTGTTGAATAACATCGTTGGTGTTTCGTAACATCGCCTGCCCGGAGGCTGTTCACACTGGACTGGAGATAACCAATTTGTTTCTCTTTGATAATGATAGTTATTATGATATTGCTGGTGAAGGTGCGTTGATAGACTGGTTTATCGTTAGGAAATATTAAAAGATTTATTTGAGCACCCTTTTGGATAAAGCGATAGTAAACCTTGCGGCGATGATGGTGGCCAAATAATAATGAACGCTTGAGATTCATCAAATGCTATCAATAGTGATTTACCGATTAGGACTTTATTTCATATGGTTTATTTATCTGAATTACAGATTTAACAGAGAGGGCATGACGAAGAACATCAAGGAGAAGCAGCTGTAGGTAAATGAAGTCGAAAACAAGATCAACCAGTTTGTTTAGTTAAGGTGTGGTGGTGGGGGGGTGGGCAGTCCCCCCACTAGGTGGACCGATGACCTGGTGAAAGCCTCAGAGAGCCGATGGATGCAGGAGGCGAGCAGCCGCTCAAAGTGGCGCTCTCTGGGGAGGCCTATGTTCAGCAGTAGAAGTCTTCAGGCTGTTGATGATGATGAGCGTGCTAATATTTTACAACTACACACATAATTTTTGATCTTCTTCTTCTTCTCGTGTAGGCAAGTGGTCAGGGCTTGTGTTGTGTCTGAATTTTTAGCCCTCCCAAAGGCGCCTATAATTTTAAGTTGCGTATCTACCATTGTATTACCTTCAGGCTCCAATTTAAAATCAAATCCAATGAAAGCAGTTATATAATTTAGGCACACGGCTATGACAGTTCATGCAAGCTTCGTCACCTTAGAGACAGCCGTGGCGATAGGCCCATTTATGTCAACTTGTCTTATGCTGAACGCTTTTAGCATTCAAATTACTGTGTGATGTAATAGCTCTAAGTAGACTTTACGTTTAACTATAAATTAAGTACATCCGTTATTAAAATACTTCCGATTCTCTTTTTCGGTAGTTTACTTGTCCAATAGTTACATATGTATGACATAACATATTAGCTATTTGTAGCCTGTAATTTTATTACATGGGAACACATATGTACCTACCAACCTACTAATCAATCGACGACGTCATAATTACCTGTCGTTCTCATTGGTTTAACTGTTTAGTACAGCTTATTCACATATAAAAAAAAATTAAATGTGCTGAAAAAAACTCCTGGTGTAGCGTAGGCGTCTAGTGCATTCACGAGATTTCAATTTAAAATCAAAAGGGAAGTACTGTAGTATCCGGGAGCCAATCAGTTCGTAGTATCTTAATAGTGTTTGTTTAAACGAACACTCTATTTATACGCGTGGGACTTCTCAAAGTTTAACGTTCGATGAACAGGAAAGTAATAATCGATATTTTCAAACAAACATTTGGGAAAATTCCACGATTCAACATCTGCGTTTACATGACGCATTTACTGGAACTCTTCATTCATGGAAAATTACGAGATCTTGTAATAGCGAAGCTGTATCACTATAAAGCTTGAGGCAAAGCAAATGTAGACTGTTTCGGCTGAAAATAAAAAAAGCACTCTGTTTTGCGAACAGCGGGAAAGTTCTCTGATTTGCGACAGATATTCCATGAACCTCTACCTGTAGAGGTCCTTACCCTTTCTATTTCTACACGCTAACCTTTGAAATATTTATGCAAGAGTTTCATTTCTCCAACACTATCACTTAGTTATGTTTGAAATAAACATAACTAAGTGATAGTGTGAACAAGTCTTCGATCGGGAAATACAACAGGTATCCCTGATCAAAGCAATAGTTATTACTAGATTTTGCCCGCGGCTTCGCACGCTTGTGTTATGTTATTTTTACGTTATAGTCTAATAATAGATAATACATTTCGTACCAAACCAAAAATCCACTAAATCTTTTCGAAGCTGAGCACAGTAACCTGTATGTGGAGTGGAAGCTATTTAAGCCATTACCTAAATTTAAATGTTTTGAGTCTAATATAGATTTATAACAGTGAAAGAAGTTTCAAACAAAAAACTACAATTTTATAAGTACCTCTTCATATTACAACAAAAAGAAATTATCATCACTTCACTCTATTTAACAGATGTTTCAGTAAATTTTGTTTAGGTAGTATAGTAGTTACCTAAGCAGTCAGGTACGGTTTAGAAAAATATGGAAGAATCACACACGATGATTCTTAAGTTTGGCTCCATACGAATTGAGTACCTACACTTAGCCAGTGTCAATAATAAGTTTATAAATTGCTGGAGATATGCATTTACCTGTACGATGCGTACATAATTAATTTTCTTAATACTAATTAGGAATTACTTATACTAAGCCACCACTCCTTAAAGAATCGAAAGTTATAATTATTATTATGTCCACTATTTTCCACGCTGTCTCATTCCCACTGCACGTTCAACGTACCTACCTAGTGATGAAAGTGAGGAAGTAGGTAAAATCGTCATTACAAAGATAGTTACTTACCTACTATAACTATAACCTTCTTGAAGTAACTGAGTAATAAATCATTTTTTTGCTCCCGTGCGTGGTGTATTTAAAGGCCCACAGATCTAAAATATTTTAACTATTAAAAACTTATTTCAACATGCAAGAAGAAGAAGAAGAACAAATAACAAAAACAGTCAAAAACGAACGTTACGCGCCATGTTGTTGATAATTCGAGGATACAATTGCCATAATGAATACCTACAAATTATTATATCTAAGTACCTACCCATAAACATTTTTCATAAAATATTTCGTATCATTGGCTAAATACAAATATCGCACTCCGGCTTAATGCCAAAATAAAAAAGGTTTTAAAATGCGTAGCAATGGTAAGGGTCTATAACTTAAGTAGCTATATGTACTACAGGGGGTCTAGCTAAGATACCAACCACTAACGCTAACGCCTAACGCTAACTCCAAAACTGTATTGAAATGACATTAGCTCATTAAAAGTAAGCTATTTCCGAAATGTCATCGCAGTACTACATTTTGGAGTTAGCGTTTGGCGTTAACGTTAGTGGTTGGTATCTTTGCTAGACCCCCTGGTCATTATAATCAGCCTCGTTGCCGACAGTAACTTAAAATAAACTCCCGAGAAAATGATCCTTATAACCTTGTCGTCTCGGTAAATTATTTCTATAACTGTGTAATCGAGACGGTCTTAATTTTAATCATTAAAAAACCGTATGTCCAATTAAGATGTGCAACGGAGTGTGTTTACAACTAAATAAGTGCACACAGTACCCAAGCTCCATAAAGCTTATATTTTACACCCCTTTTTGTTTTACATTTTCAGAGTCCTGTCATATTGTGAGCTCGTTGCTTGTCATCATCTGCCTATAGGCACTTATTAAGTTTGTAACTTCTATTTATAAGATTTTACCTGATTAAATTAGTAAATATAGAGTTTATAGAAAATGAGGTAGCTTAGTAGCTTGTGGGTTATGATAAAACGACGATCAAGGACCAAATAACGTTCTAAAAATCTAAAGGGCCCTTCTATTCTAGCCTAGCCTAATGGAAAATTAGCACATCTGGCAACAGTAACACTAGAGAAATGTTATGGGTTTTAAATCATTATTATCTATCTATACATATAATAAAACTGTAGAGATAAAAAAATCTGTAAATGCAAGATATCGAAAAAAAAATGACACAGGTTGGCTTGAAATTTTTTGCTGATCACGTTAAGCTACTTTTTAGACATTTTGTCTGTTTGTTTGTTTGTTTGTTTGTTTGTTACGGCACAAGTCCGAAAATACTGAACGGATTTTCATGCGGTTTTCACTAATACGCTTAGAAAAACCCGGCGCAAAACATAGGATATATTAAATTTCAAATATCGTAAAAAATTTTTCGTGAAAATTATTAAGATTTCATTATGAAACGAAACGGGATTTTAACAAGATGGCCGCTTTAAGGCTTCAAGGTAAATTTTTTTTTTATATTTTGGCTCCACACATAGTGTAGGTATTTAGCCAGTGTCAAAAGGTAAGTTTTATTTTGGCTACTAATCATAGATGAGAGAGAAAAAATGTTACTCTGCTACACTGCTAATGACGGTAATTTTATCTCGGGTTTATCCGGATGCACAGATTAAAGAAAAAAACTCTGTTACTATTATGGCGCGAGTTCCTTTACGCCCGAACCTTCGCTGTTGAGTTGGCGCTCAAAAATATCTCTGTTGACTAACCTCGATGTTATTTTAGCGCCCCAACCCGGACACACAGTCAATTTGTTTGCCTGCTGCGCGACCGACGTGGGCTAAATAAAATGGAGGAAGCAGTTATATTACACGTCGGCGAATAAATATGTTTTACAAACTGTGAGAGTATTATTTGCGATTGCAAAAATAAAATTTAATAGTTTTAATTTATAATTCCTTATCAATAGGAAGTAAAACCAATTTTTTTTATTTGTCTGTTTATCTGTCCCTTTGAATACGGATCACGGTTGTTATAGTGGCAACAGAACTATATCATCTGTGAACGATTTATGAGTACATCCTGGTGGACAGACAGACAGATGGACAGCGGAGGTTTAGTAATAAGGATTTACCCTTTTGAGTACGGAACCCCTATTTTTTTGTATTTCATTCTGAACAATCCCCACTGCACTAAGCAATAAGGAAGTAATTTAATGCATGTTTATACTACAGTAAATAACAATTTGCGCCTGCATTACCGACAGTGTATCACACTTTTTGGGCTACGGCGAAATACCTTCGTCTGCGCTCGATGCAATGCACATTAGAGAAAAACAATGTGTTCATCATGTAAGTACCTATACCCAAGGAAGTCATATGTATTTACATATAGATAAGTTTTTTCGTTAATATGTGGTCCAAACTAAAGAAGAGGATAGGTGTGAGAACCTTCTTGAATATGAGCACGACACGGAGAACAAGAAATTTCGAAAACTAAAAACTTCTTAGACTTTTTATTATAAGTTTTAAGGCTTCACGCGATATCATAGTTAGCCAATATTGAAACATGACTAAATTATTATTCATGTTTTCGATTTATTGGGTTCTAGTGAGGGCAAAATTCTTTATTGGGGATCTGGTATTATGTATTAGTCTTCAAAAATCTACTACCCGTTACCATTCGAAATAAGTATTTAAAATTGTATTTATAGTACCTATAATAGTAACATATTCAGTAATCTGTGCCTATTGACCCTTGCTTTTGCTACGCATTGTAAAACCTTTTTTTACATTGGCATTAGACAAAATTTGTATTTAACCAATGATAGGAAGTATTCTATGAAAACTGTTTAAAAGGGTAGGTTCTTAGACTTTTTATAATTATTCATAAGGCTTCACGCGATTATCATACTTAGCCAATATTGAAGATTACTTAATTAACATTTTTATTCAAGTTTTCGATTTATAGGGTTTTGGCGGGAGCAATGTTCTTTATTGGCGATCTGGGGGTCTAGCAAAGATCACAAACGCTAACGCTATCGCCAAACGCTAACTCCAAAAATGTATTGAAATGACATTCGTTGCGGAAAAGTTAGCGAAATCCGAAATGTCATTTCAGTATATTATGGAGTTAGCGTTTGGCGTTAGCGTTAGCGGTTGGTATCTTTGCTAGACCTCCAGGTCAAATGTATTATTTACATAAACTTACCACACGTTACCATACTAATTAGGTAGATAAAATTATTTTTGCGCTACTGCTACATTTTTGATCGACCTCAAGGAAGTTTTAAGGTACCTGGGTGTCTAGCAAAGATACCAACCCATTACCAACCACTAACGCTAACGCCAAACGCTAACTCCAAAATGTACTAATATGACATTTCGGAAATCGCTTACTTTTCCACAGCTAATGTCATTTCAATACAGTTTTGGAGTTAGCGTTTGGCGTTAGCGTTAGTGGTTGGTATCTTTGCTTGACCCCCTATAGTACTTATAGCTACTTAAGTTATAGACCCTTACCATTGCTACGCATTTTAAAACCTTTTTTATTTTGGCATTAAAGTAAGCCGGAGTTCGTGCTATTATTTGTATTTAGCCAATGATACGAAATATTTTTTATTACTTAGATATAATAATATGTAGGTATTCATTATGGCAATAAAATGGTATCCTCGAACAACATGGCGCGTAACGTTAGTTTTTGACTGTTTTTGATTTGTTCTTCTTCTTCTTCTTGCATATTGATATACGTTTTAATAAATAATAAATAAATAAATAATAAATATGTGTGGACATTACACACAGCGCCATCTAGCCCCAAACTAAGCATAGCTTGTACTATGGGAATCAGATAACTGATACAAAACTTATATACATTTTTTTGTTAGTAAATACATACATAGAATACAATATAACACCCAGACGCAGAACAAACATCTATGTTCATCACACAAATGTTTGTCCTGGGTAGGAATCGAACCCACGGCCCTCAGTTCAGAAGGCAGGGATACTACCAACTGAGCTATCGGGTCCGTGTGAAGTGCTTTCTTTTTGTTGTAATATGAAGAGGTACTTATAAAATTGTAATTTTATGTTTGAAACTTCTTTTACTGTTATAAATCTATATTAAAACATTTAATTTTAGGTAATGGCTTAAATAGCTTCCACTCACGGCTATGCTTTCGTTATACCTATACCTATGCTATTACAGGTTACTGTGCTCAGCTTCGAAAATATTTATTGGATTTTGTTGTTTGGTACGAAATGCACGACCTATTATTAGACTATAACGTAAAAATAACATAAAACATCCGTGCGAAGCCGCGGGCAAAAGCTAGTGTAAAATAAAATACCTTCCTTATTTTGTGTATTATGTGACAGAATCTAGAATCTATGTTACTGGCTGCGTTCAATACTGTGGGCACCGCGGCAGGTTCAACGCTACTTTGACATGGAATCTGGCGATGAGTCACCAGCAGGTTTCCACCGAGCCATCTTGGCAATGCGCAAGAACCTGATAATTTCATTGATGGATTAATAATTATGATTACGTTCGATCATGTTGCTGAAAATAAAGACCGCCAAGAACAATGTTCTGGAAATGATGGGCCTGAAGAAAAAGTTTGTTTTTGTTAATAGGGCAGGTTAAAAACCCGGCTTATAAAAGTGTAAAACGTCATATCCTAAACAAATGTAATACCTACCCACACCATCATCAAGCCCCATAAGTAATGGTTCTAGTTCATGGGCAATATAATTATTATAAACTCAGTACTATTAAATTCAACTTAATTCAAGCCCAAGTGAACCAGCCTAAAGGGCAACTAATCAAACCTATCTTCATATTTCTCAATGCAAAAATAAACCGAGATAGTAAAGCAGATTTACTGCCCTGTAATAAACGTGTATAGCATGTTAAATTGTTAACCACTGCTCTACCACTCGTCGATCTAGCACTAGTAATTATCTAGATGCCGACAGCCAACAACAATAATTGCACCGTAGCCCTTCTGTATGCTAAGCGAGGTACACTCACACACACGATCAAATAGCGACAAAGATTTCTGAACATTCAGATTCAACAACTTACAGAATTCCCACGGTAATCCTGTTCAAGAATTTCGAATTTTGAGGGCGTGAAAGTGAATTTAAAGTTTGAGGTTTTTTAGCAACTTTTATCGCTGATTGTATTGATACCGATTCAATGACTGTTTGAGTTCTTTACTTGAGGCACTCGATGCTTCCATTCACCTTTCAAATCAAGAGTAGGATTGACTCGACTGTCAATCGCTTAAAACCCATGACATTTAGCAATGTGAAGAAACCCTTTATATGCTTATTAGATTTAATGATACCAATATACCAAATAGTTTGCTGATGAATACATGGTACCTAAATGAATTGAACGAAAAGGTTACAAGATGTTCTTACCTAGTTCTTAGGTTCACTTATGAGGAAACCGAAGAAAACTCAAGTCGAAACCCACTGAATTTTCTATAATGCAGAACTACTTATTACGCAATAATTATTGTCTCTGATCTGACATCACCGTTCGTTGGCACTACAGTAGGTACTAGTGTGTCGTGTATGGAATTCGCAGAAGCTAATTTTGGAGTTCGCGTCGCGTCCGTTGACTGCCGGATGGTTGTCATAAAACGGTGGAATGGTGATGGCTTAGGTGAGAGGCACATGCTTAATTTATGCTTTATGGTAAAAAAAGAATAAGATGGTTCAAATGTTCTTCTTTGATGACCTTTCTGATTTTTAGTCTATATTTTAGTCTGATCATAAAAGACCCGTGTGCCTTTCAAACTGGCGCACCCAGGTTCAAATCCCGCTCGGCCCAGCACCAAGGACTGTTCAAGTTATGCTTGGAGTTTTCACTCGCTCTTAGTGAAGGAAAACATCGTAAAGAAACCAACATCGCGAGGAAACATAAACATGTTCAGTGCCTCCTATTCTACGCAAATGTCAACGTTTGACTTTTGCCATTTATGTTCCAAAAACAAAACCAAAAATAATAGTGCAACAGAAAAGCCACACGCAACCGCTTATTTTATGACACCACTTCGATCCTCTTCAAGTGTATCTTATCAAGATCTCATAGGCACATTGCCTGGCAAGTTACAGCTGTGTGTGGCCACACTGTCCCACATTAACCCACCTAATCTTATCAATGGAACTAAGGTAAGTAAATTCACTTGTCAGACGGCGAATTCCTGTATTGGAACTGGTTTACGGAATGCGATTTTGTTATGCAATCACCTGATTTAGAAGTTAATGGTGTTGTCAGATTATTAATTTTACCCTTTATTATGGGAACCCCTTTCATATAAGAAGATTATGAAAATGCACTCCACATTGCATAACATACATACGCATCCTTCATACACCCATAATATGCCCATCGCTACGCTTAGGATTCCACTTGAGAATCCCTCGCTATGCCCGGATTCTACGCTAAAGTACAGTATTCAGTATTCATTTATTTACTACGAAAGTAGGTGATATAAAAGTGTTACAAAATTGCCCTTCGTTTCGTTCTGGATTCAAACCATCGCTCTCGCCTTAAATACATTATTTTGGTCTCTCGTGGCACAATCTATATTCCCTGCACATGTCATGATCATGGCAAATGACAATCATCAGTCCTGTAAAGTTTATTGGTAATCGCTTTTTCGGGAATATTCAAATTACATATCTGGCAATTACATAGCACTCTACTAAACTTGCTCAACACGAAGCAAACCCACAGAAGCCAAGATTACCAAACATAGCCATAAAACGATTCGTAGAATCAAGTTAATCTGGTACCAAGGACCTTGAATGGACAATAGACGAATTTTTTCACGACAACTTCTGGTCATTGATATCGTCTATGAATTTATTTATTTCATTGATAACCAGTGTGAATGATTACGGTGACATCATTGAACGTGTCGTTAGGTTTAAAATTAATAGGAATTATTTTGAGCTAAGTATCTTTTAATCAAAACCGAAACGTCTTTAAACATTAGCTTACTGTCGCTTTCTGGAGATACATAACACTAGCGAACTAGGTATTGCTGGAGAGGAATGCTCCTGGTCGAACCTTATTTGGCTCAACGAATCAGCATTGTAATTATTATTCAACGAGACAATGCTGCCAGCATGTTGGGTACGCTACTTACCGGTAGTGGGCTGGAGCATTTGGAATCAGGTCATCGCGGCTAGTATAGGTTCGGTACAGTCGAAGGTACTTTGTATCCCGCCTGGTAATGCTGTAAAGGTCGGTAGAGACCAACAGCATTAGCCCGTTCAAAAAAAAGGTACTTTGTAGAAGGGGGTTGTGGCTAGTGGCTTTTAGTATAATAGTTATTTTTGTTATTATAGTAGTTAGTTTAAAGAATAAAGGCACATCGTTATATAATTTTCAAAACTTATGTATAATGTATATAAAACAACCAACACTGGGCCATCGCGCGTCGGGTGCTTATTTAAATTGTCGCATAAAATTATTATCGAAACGATTAGCGAAATCTAGAATTGAAGGTCACGGAAGCCGTTACTATCATAAAGGCTATGCTAATACTGAATGTGGGCGACGGTGACATGACTCAGAGCTGGTGGGCGAACTTTTGACGAAGGCCGGGTGCTTTGAGGCTTGGTCAACGGTAATGTTCATAGAAAGAACCTAAGTAATCAGTGATGGTACCTACATTATTTGTACGAAAGCTACTAGATGGTTAATATGGTGCTGGCTTTATTATTGTTGTGTCTAGTTTTCAGATTTGTATTAAATCTCGTAAAGGCAAATAAATACCGAATACAAACATAAAAATTAAAGTAAAACTGTTTTTGCACTGTTATTTATCTGTGTCTTATATAAGCAGAAGTAACTGTAAATAGATATTCGACAGCCTCCGTGGTGTGGTGGTTGAGCAGGTCGGCTCATAACCCGGAGGTGGCGGGTTCGATTCCCGGGACAGGACAAGTATTTGTGCCCGAAAAAAAAAAGCGCAAATACTTGTTCTGTGTCTGGGTGTTGTGGGACCATGGTCCTCGTAGTTCCTGGGTCCCTAGATACAGGGAATCCTAGTTAGGGTCCAGGATCTATGTATGTGATCGTTGGGCGTTATATTATAGGCAGAGTTTGTAAAAAGGTGTAGACACGTGGTACGCATTCTTTTAAACTTAATAGATTGTAATTAAAATATTGGATGATAAGATTTCTATTACTAACAATTTTTACCCTATCCAAACATGCTTGTCGAAATTATAATAGGTAAACAACGCAAAATTATGACGATATAGGTACATATCGTCATAATTTTGCGTTGTTTACCTATTATACGGGACGTCATAACATAATATCCGTTACTTTAATTAACGTTAAAAGATTGGGGTTGACATTGATATCCGATGAAAACGTTACACTATAAAATACTTAGGTATATACAGTCACGATTCCGTGACACAAGAACGTTAAGCGTTCAAAGCCACGTGCTAGCAATAAACGATTTCAATTCGACTTTTTATTCAACGAATTTGCGTGATATGATTTAATAACTGCATTGTGTGGGCGGATTATCAAGTTCGATTAGAATTCAAAAGATCGAGGCTGTTAGAATGTGCACTATTCGTATAGGTTAAGTATAATCTATTATATGCATTGACTGTTAATACGGCCACAGCGCATTTTTTTTTAATTTAATTTTGTTCATTTCTTGGTTACTTACCAATAACGTATTCTAGCTTTCATTAGCATATCGGCAGACTGAGGTGGACATACTTACTATTCTCGTCGTTGAGACGATTCTGGACGCTATTGCTCCACCTAACAGAATGACGGGTATATCCCACTAGTAAGTCCCATCGTGTTGTCCCATGATGGGATAATTGCCATGCACTATACCAGTAGTCCTGTAAGACAAGATGATATGGAATAAAAGTGAAATTTTATCCCATTCTGCCTTTGAACACTGCATGAGTGCAATAGGCATGATGACATAATTTTTTTTTGGATAAATTTATAATATTCCTCAAAAGATAAACATTTGTGAAAACAAAAATTAAATATCTCAAAAAATGACTAAGTTATAAGCATTTTAAAATCCAGAATAGAAAGAGATAGCTGAAACGGTCAGTGACGTCAGAGGAATGTCGTTCATAGTACCTCATTACTAAGCTGTGGTAGCTTTTCATACAATCTCTTTGGCATGTGACGTCACGAGTGGATTTTTCATAGTAACTGTGGGGGCGCTCTGTTTCGCGAGAAAGGGACAGGAGATGCCTCCTGTAGAAACTTTAAAAGCTTATTTTTTTTTAAAAAAAAAAGCTTATTCTTCCGTTATTTATTTACCGATTTTACTTATTTTTTCAATTATTGCATTCATTTTTAATCATCTTTATGAAAGTAATATTTACTTATTCATTTTTAATAGTAGTCATTATGCCTATTTCGTGGTGTGTTTTGCTTTGCACTTTGAAGCTGAAGAACAATGAGTAGGTACCTGTCTTTCTATGCTGTGTTCGCTACTTAGTGTTTCTACTCTGAACCACTACGATCTTTTGTAGCTACGGCAATAGTAACATTCCTTGTAAAGAGTCTTTAGTCTTTACTAAAGACATCTGTTCTTAGACTCCTACTAAACAGATTAACGTAGGTAGTGCAGTCGGGCCTCAGTCTATACATAAAGGAATTGTAAACTGGAGTCAGGTGAAGTCTTATCATTTGGCAAATGTAAGATAAGATGTCGCATGGATGTTGATTTTTCGCACTTAAAGGCTTGGTTAAGTGGTTTCAGGTCATTTAGGTCATCTTGATTTGAAACAATTTTGTTTATGTAGGAGTGTCTATGTTGTGTCTTATTGTGAAATGGCTTGACATTTTATTCGACCAATAATCAAAAGGTACTTATTGAAATCAGCATAAAATATTTAAAGAATTGTTTGGAAAGGAATGGCCGTCAAATAAAATCGTTCCTTGAGCCCCTAGAGATGCAATAGAAGTGCGAATTTCAAATTATATTGCATGATAAAGATTATTTAATACTTTTTAATTCATTAAAACCATAAAATAAGCAGGCACTAGTATTAGCAAGTTGAAGTGGCAGTGGGCAGGCCACATCGCTCGCAGAACTGTCAACCGATGGGGAAGTAAGATTTATCGACTGGCGACCACCAACCGGAAGACGCACCGCACGTACTACTAGGTGGACTGACGACTGGCGACGACCTGCTCAGAACTGCGGGGACTCGATGGATGCAGGAGTCAAACAGCAACCGCTCAAAGTGGTGCTCTATGAGGGAGGCCTATGTTCAGGTGAACGCTCTATGGGAGATTGTTTTATTTTCTTTTATGTGGAAAACCAACAGCTAAAATTATGTTCAGCATTGGACTTCTTCAGGCTAACGGTGATGAGTACTTATTATTGATATTTAAATAAATAGCGACCTACCTAGATTGACTCCATACAAAATAAACAAACTTCCATAATCATTCTTCTTTGGTGGGTACTTGGGTAGGTAATATTAGCCACTATCGCTAGAAGGTAGGCAAGTACTAAATAGTATCATTATATTGTCCATCACCAATAGGTATTACTTTGTGAGTTGCACACACAATTAGGTATATAAATCCTGTGCACTATAGTTTATCCCAGATCTATTTGAGTGCACACCAAAAAGTCTTGGCCTGTGGCGGTACAGTTACGCTGACACAGAATAGGCCCATGACTCACTCCTCAAGTCTCACGTGAGGAACGCCTCAAAAATCTATGAGCTTTGACGAGTCCAGTTACTTGAATTAAATCTATCATATCATCGGATCACTCAGGTAGGTTACCTTATGATTATTTCGGCTTTATATTATTGTTTCGCTACGATGTTTTCACAATTTTATAATTTGTAAAATAATACCTTGCCGTCCTTGCCTATCTACTTATTCAATTTAGGTTAGACTAAGATAATAATAATTACTATAATATTATTGTAGAAAACCGTTATTTTTCGTTCTCGATCGGCACTTACCTATTACATATAGGTACAATTAAAAAAGTAGTTCCTAAGTACCTACTTATTACAAAAAATCATAGCTCTACCTACACGAAATAAAAATAAAAAACAATCATAGGGTATTGGTCCGTAGTCTTTTAATGTAAATAGTTTTATGTCAGTATATAAAACGTCAATTCGTTTATCTCAAGCTACTTACTTACTTGGTCGCTACTAAAACCAACTATTAAGTTTTTCACATACTTCAATATTATTTAAGTATGTGAAAAACTAAAAAAAAAAACACAATAGAAACACACAACACACGCAATCACACGCATTTGTGGAGAAGTTTGCAGGTAGAGTAAGGCACTTGCTTCTAGAACTGGTTGGATCCAAACGGTCCATTCTCTCCATTTAGATGCATCTTATAGATCCAACGCCGCTGGTGATTTGTTCCGCGATGTCTGATGATAGGTACCTTTGGATCCCACCGCTTACAGTTTAAGCTCCCAACTTTTAGGGTTGCCTAGAAATATTGGTTATGGGTTTACTTTTTTCACATTCATATTTACCAATGGGTTGTCAAGCTAATAATTATTCTTCTTCATCCTTGCCTTCACGAGAACACGAATTGTACCACAGTTGACCAACGATACAACTTCCCCTCGTACGAAAATTAGTAGTGTATTTCAACTGCTAATCCTACGAGAAGAAACGGGACACCCAATGTGTGTTTTGTTCCATCCTGCTCTGTCCTTTGTAATTTCGTATGTCTTTGTCTCGTTTTGTTACCTCGCCCCTTGCCCCCGTAGGTGAGTCGTGTTTGTACGAGAAATTATGTTCACGAGGTATCAACGGGCTTTATAATGTTTGGTGCCTAGGTAAGACCTGTAATAGTTTTCAGCCATCAAAATCCTTCGGTGTTTTTCAGCTATGAGTAGATACTCGCAGCCAGTCTCTCCCAGTTCAAGATTTCAATTCCTTTTGTGTTTCCGATTACGTTTTTTATTGACCTAGATAAAACTTATTTCTCTAGGAATTAGAGCCTTAATTCCTCACCAAATGCGTGATGAGTAGCCCTAACTGAATAAGTAACGGGTGGTTACCATACAAGAATGCTTCGGGTCAAATCGGGGGTTCCATCGATTGGTGTCAGTGTTCCACGTTTTCTCCTAATGTCATCGGCGACCTCTTTGCAGCCATTTATATGGAGATGATGTAATGTGAATAACCTACTGTTTGTATTTCCTTGATCGTTCAGGTTAATATTTGATGAAGTAGCTTCGTGTGCCAAGAAAATATTTAGCAGATTAGTAAATAAATAAATAGATATTTTAAGTAATGGCTAGAATGGTTTAGTAGGTACCGTTAGGTTTTAGGCAACCTACTTAGATATGTGATGATTAAGGTAATCATATTGTAAATTTACGTAGGTATAAAAACCCGATGTTGATGATGATGATGGGAAGCCGATGGATGCAGGCGTCGAGCAGCCGCTCAAAGTGGCGCTCTCTGGGGCAGGCCTATGTTTAGCAGTGGACGTCTGTAGGCTGTTGATATTGCTGATGATTGATATACTAAACTAAACCTAAAATTATCTGTAGGTATTATATTATCTAGGGTTAAACTAACAAACTCTAAAACAAGAGATTGTCAGACATAATGGAATCCTATACTTACCCTACCTACAACACTTAGTAAAAAGTAGGTAGGTACCTAATCTTATACTAATTAGTACCTAGGTTATATAATTAATTAAAAAGATCCTCACAGGATTTATCTCACGTCATGCATGACCTAGTCTAGTATGGGCAGCAATGTTCCTTGGTCTACTACTACTAGGTCATGGAATGGTATGAGGTGTCCCGTGAGACCTCAAATGAATGAGTTCGGGTCGCGTAGCGGGTCATGTCGTCTATGCATATGCACGATTTTCCAAACCCAGAGACGCAGAATAAATAATAATAATAATAATAAAAAAAAAAAAAATAATGCTGCCATATCATGCCTTGTCAGTCTAATAATTAATTTTATATTCAACAGAGCCTCTTGGCCCCTACAATGCCGCCCAAATGTCCGGGCTAGACCCGGGAATAAAATTAAATAGGAAAGTATTTTTTTTAAGTGTTGATTTTTTTGAGTGTATTTATTCTCAACAACTTAAATAATAAATAACATTAAAGATTAATAATACCTACTAAAACTAAGATACTATATACAATTAAACTATTTTATAAAACTAAACTACTACCAAATTTAAACTATGACATTAACAATACCGTAAAATAATAATTATACGAGAGGACTTGCTATTTAGTATTTACTATGACTACAATCTCATAAGTTCATAATATGACATAGCCAATGATACCTCGACATAACAGGGGCCGTACTGTGAACTGAGTCGCATTCTAAAAGGTCACGGTATGCCCCCAGAGCATTTTTGATTACAAAATTCCACTTTTTATAATATTTAAAACAGCGCCATCTGTACTATATTGTTGGTACGAACGAGAAACCTCTACTTATTCAGTCCGCAATTAAGTGGGACAGTTTCACTGGAAATTGTTTCGTTTCTTGGCTGCTTTCTAGTGTAAGACATCGTGTGCAGATGTCATTTTAACACAATAAATTTATACTGATTGGGATTTTAGTATTTGTAAAAATACTTAGGCCCAATTTTACCAAGGTAGGATCAATTTTAATCTAATTATAAAACTACTATGTATTTACTCTCGGATAACCATTTTTACATGTCACCAAATACTTATTCCGAGAACAATCGAGTTATACGAGTATCCCATGGAGTTATTCTGAGATTAAATGCAGGGAGTAATATTTATTCCTGGTATACCTAGTTATTATCGGATAATAAATGACCTGTTTTTTAGAAAACATATTACTTATAGAAGCATTTTACCGCATTTTTGTAGCGTTAATTGTAGATGATAAATAAATATATGTTATTTAATATTACAGACTTACCTAACCCGATAGACGTTATTCTGTAAAACTTTCCCACTCACAATAAAAACGTACCCTTACCCTATTTCCTGAATTTGAAAAATTTGCGGCAAGTTATTTATTTTAATTTTAAAAGCATTTATTTAAGTTTACCTACTCGTATGATGAGTGATGACAATGCATGGTGGGTTGGTCAAAACTTCAAACAATTCTAACAAAATTGGTTAGAATTTGTTAATTTAATGTTTTTTTGATACATAAAGGCATAGTACCTACCTACAAAAAGTATATAGTTTACTACGTAGAGTGCCTACCTAGCTACCTACCTCACACCTACAGTACGTACAGTACAGTAGTATTACAGTAGTGTATAAGCTCACCGCACGAGCATTGTTAAAGCGTCAGAACCTCAAGGTTTAATGTTTTGACTCGTAAATTAATATTCCTATTTACATAGGGAAAGCAATCAAGGATTTTCATTTGGCTCTGTGAAAATAATTATGTTAGAATGGAAAAAGGGCTGCCGATTTTAAGCATTTTAAGTGAACATTAATAGAAAGGAAGGATATACACGACTTCATCGTCTCATCAGTTCTTTCTACATCGTTACCTACTTCTAAAAATTTATCCGAAAATAAATAAAATGATGTGCTTAGATTAGGTAGAATGGAGAATAGCCTTAGGACTTATTAGTAGGTAGGTACTTATTTGACTGACAGGAGCCAGAACGGGCAATAAGGGCTAGAATAACAGTTTGTCCAACAATTATATATTCCCTCTGTCAGTAAATTAAGAAAATAACTGAAGGTGGTACTGAATTTTAGACGTTAAAATATTCATGGAAGTTAGTTGAAACTAGATACTTAGGCATCAAATATTCACTAGTCTAGTGATTACACTCAGCTGAGAGAATAAGATAATATTTTGATTTGAACTCGCGAAGTAATTGCCAATGTTGAAAGCCTTAAAATAGAGAGTTATCTATCTTTTACATAAAAAACTAAGAGCAATGTTTCCACTGTTAGAAATGTGTAGATAATATATTCAGTAATCTGTGGTAATGTTAACTTAATTTCATTACAAACAGACTGTAAACGTTACCATCTAGACAATTTCATTGTTTAAACTCGAACAAAAGCACTTTAAACCATTATCAGGGCCCACAAGAATCGAGCAAGCATAAAATATTCAGGGTGACCACAATTCAGCAACCACTTAAGTAAGGTAAGCTTCCAAACATCAGGTCGTGGACTGCGGAACCCTCAAATTAAGTTAATTGCGATTGTAATTGGCCGGCACAGGGGACCGGAATAAAAGGAAAATATTTTCATTTCCCTCTCAGTGCGGAACTCTGAAAATTTGAGGACAAATACAAGCTATAAACAGTAAGGAACGAAATGAAATTGAAAGTAAGAATCTTGTAAAGTACTAAGTATTACAGTAGGACCCTACAAGTTTGCAAAATCATACCAAAAACCTTCACAAATATTCCCGTTTCACAAATACCATGTCAGTTTAGCTAAATATTTTACAAAACGCTCTTTTGCGTAATGTTGGCAATTAGTAAGTCTCTAGTCTTCTTTGTCTAAATCTCAAACCATAAGGGGCTGTTATTAGTTAGAAGCTATATCGTCAGTGTCGTATATTATGACGGCATGATAATGATAAAGCAAACTAATTTGAATTGTTTTTGTGTATTATGGGGTATGTATATTTATATTATTTAGCAAGATGCGTCTTTTTATGGATACTTTTGTACTGAGCTCTCTTACTTACACTAGGTCTCTAGCTTCTGTTTGTTGTATTGTAGCAAACTTACTACAGAGAAACAGAATAACGGACGGAATGAAATAAAACACAGATAGAGGGAAAATAGTAAATTACAGCAACAAAGACGCACTCAACGTTTAATTTCGTTGAATAAAACGAGAAAGTTACAAATGAGTCTGGTTCTATGATAAAAAGTCTCTGGAACTCAACCTAAGCGTATTGTTGGATTAAACTCACAACGTCGAGATAAGTATATTTGGTTTTATATATTACTAGCTATTGCCCGCGGCTTCGCACGCTTGTGTTATGTTATTTTTACGTTATAAGTAGTCTAATAATAGATCATTCATTTCGTACCAAACAACAATATGCACCAAATCTTTTCGAAGCTGAGCACAGTAACCTGTATTAGCATAGATATAGGTATAACGCAAGCATAGCCGTGAGTGGAAGCTATTTAAGCCATTACCTAAAATTAAATGTTTTCAGCCAAATATAGATTTATAAAACAGTAAAAGAAAAGAAGTTTCAAACAAAAAACTACAATTTTATAAGTACCTCTTCATAACAAAAAGAAATCATCACCACTTCACTCAGGTTTTTCACAGAAGTTTCAGTAAATTTTGTTTAGGCAGTAGTTACCTAAGCAGGCAGGTACAGTTTAGAAAAATATGAAAGAATGACACACACGCACGATGATGCTGCTTTGCTCAGTTTTACATATCCACGCGCTTTTTGTTCAATTTACCACATTGTTTTTACCTTCTTAGTTTGGCTCCATACGAACCTACACTTAGCCAGTGTCAATAGATATATAAAAATAAGTGTATATAAAAATAAATAAATAAAATAAATAATTAAATAAAATAATTTTATATAAATAATTTTTCTTAATACTAATTAGGAATTACAAATACTAAACCACCACTCCATAAAGAATCGGCTGTTATAACTATTATTATGTCCACTATTTTCCACGCTGTCTCATTCCCACTGCACTTTCAACATACCTAAGTACCTAGTGATGAAAGTGAGGAAGTAGGTTAAATCGTCATTACATAATTATTAGCTACACCCAAAGATAGTTACTTACTAAAACTTTAACCTTCTTGGAGTAACCGAGTAATCTAATCATTTATACCCGTGGTTTTTTTAATAGCCCACAGATCTAAAATATTTTAACTATAATCAACATGCAAGAAGAAGAAGAAGAAGAACAAATCAAAAACAGCCAAAAACTAACCTTACGCGACATGTTGTTCTTAATTCGAGGATACAATTGCCATAATGAATACCTACATATAATTATATTTAAGTACCTACCCTTTTTAAACATTTTTCGTAAAATATTTCGTATCATTGGCTAAATACAAATAATAGCACGCGCTCCGGCTTACTTTAATGCCAAAATAAAAAAGGTTTTAAAATGTGTAGCAATGGTAAGGGTCTATAACTTAAGTAGCTATAAGTACTACAGGTACCTTAAAACTTCTTTGGGGTCGATACAGAATGTAGCATTAGCGCAAAAATAATTTTAACTACATATTTAGAATGGTACGTGTAGTAACTTTATGTAAATAATACATTTGACCAGATCGGCAATAAAGAACATTGCTCCCGCCAAAACCGTATAAATCGAAAACTTCAATAAAAATGTTAATTAAGTAAGCTTCAATATTGGCTAAGTATGATAATCGCGTGAAGCCTTATGAATGATTATAAAAAGTCTAAGAATCTCCCCTTTAAACAGTTTTCATAAAATACTTCGTATCATTGGCTAAATACATGCTTTGTCTAATGCCAAAATAAAAAAAGGTTTTACAATGCGTAGCAAATGGTTTCCCCGTTTTAAACAACTGTAAAACATGTTTATACATAAATTCCTCAAAAGAGGAGTCTGAAAATCTTCACTTCTGAAAATATTGGGAAGAAGCAGAAGCAATAGAATAGAAGACGATGAAAAGTAAACATGAAGCAGGCAAATGCACAAGACGTGCGACGCCAATCCTCAAGCGAGGAACAAAAAAAAGGGGTCAATAAATTAAGTACCTATAGGCACAGATTACTGAATATGTTACTACTATAGGTTAAGCTATAGGTACTATAAATACAATTTTAAATACTTATTTTGAATGGTAACGCGTAGAAGATTTTTGAATACTAATACATAATAACAGATCGGCAATAAAGAATTTTGCCCCCGCCAGAACGCAATAAATCGAAAACATGAATAAAAATTTTAGTTAAGTATGTTTAAATATTGGCTAAATATGATATCGCGTGAAGCCTTAAAACTTATAAAAAAAAGTCTAAGAAGTTTTTAGTTTTTGACATTCCTTGTTCTCTGTGTCGTGCTCATATTCAAGAAGGTTCTCATACCTATCCTCTTTTTTTAGTTTGGACCACAGATTAACGAAAAACTAATCTTTAAGGAATACATAATATTATGACTTCCTTGGGTATAAGTAATTACATAATAACAGATTGTTTTTCTCTAATCTGCATTGCATCGAGCGCAGACGAAGTTATCGCGCGATGTATTTCGCCGTAGCCCGAAAAGTGTGATACACTGCCGGTAATGCAGGCGCGCCAATTGTTATTTACTGTTTTTTTTTAAGTTATAAATAAAAACATGCATTAAATTACTTTCTTATTGCTTAGTGCAGTGGGGATTGTTCAGAATGAAATAAAAATGATTGGGGTTCCGTCCTGAATGGGTAAATTCTTATTACTAAACCTCCGCTGTCCGTCTGTCTGTCCATCAGTCACCAGGATGAATCGTGATAGTTAGACAGTTGAATTTTTCACAAATGATATATTTCTGTTGCCACTATAACAACCGTGATCCGTATTCAAAAGATCAGATAAACAGCCAACAAAAAAAATTGGTTTTACTTCATATTGATAAGGAATTATAAATTAAAACTATTAAAATTTATTTTTGTAATCGCAAATAATACTCTCACAGTTTGTAAAACATATTTATTCGCCGACATGCAATATAACGCTACTGCTTCCTCCATTTTATTTAGCCCACGTCGGTTGCGCAGCAGGCAAACAAATTGACTGTGTGTCCGGGTTGTGGCGCTATAAAAACTTCGAGGATATTCAACAGAGATGTTTTTGCGCGCCAACTCAACAGCGAAGGTTCGGGCGTATATGAAGCCGCGCCATTATACTAATAGAATTTTTTTTTTCTTTAACTTGTGCCTCCAGATAAACCCGAAATAAAATTACCGTCAATAGCACAGAGTAATTTTTTTTCCTCTCATCTATGATTAGTAACTAAAATAAAACTTACCTTTTGACACTGGCTAAATACCTACACTATGTGTGGAGCCAAAATGTAAGAAAAAAAAAATTACCTTGAACCCTTGAAGCGGCCATCTTGTTAAAATCCCGTTCCGTTTCATAATGAAACCTTACACATTTACACCAAAAAAAAAAAAATTAACGATATATAAAATTTAATATATCCTATGTTGTGCGCCGGGTTTTTCTAAGCTTATTAGTGAAAACTGCATGAAAATCCGTTCAGTATCTTCGGAGTTGTGCCGTAACAAACAAACAAACAAACAAACAAACAAACAAACAAACAAACAAACAAACAGACAAAATGTTTAAAAAGTAGCTTAACGTGATCAGCGAAAAATTTCAAGCCAACCTGTGTCATTTTTTTTTCGATATCTTGCATTTACAGATTTTTTTATCTCTACAGTTTTATTATATGTATGTATAGAAGATGTGGGTATGAATAAAAGTTTTTTTTTCTTATATTTCGGCTCCACACATAGTGTATTAACTTTACTAGAAGCTTCTATAGAGTTTTGGAAGTAACACGAAAAATCACGTTTCACCACATTATATCACTTGCCTACACGCATGCTCGTAATTCAGCACTTAATGCGTAAAACGCCACCAATTTTAAACATTTAACACTGGAAAAAGCACAAGTTTTGACAAATAATACAACGCAACGACGTGAAATTTTCCGCATTCCCGCCAAAACCCTAAATAAATGTTTGTTTTTTTTTTTTTTTTTTTTTTATATGTTGGCTCCACACATAGTGTATTTAGCCAGTGTCAAGTATTGTATATTTTCATCGAGTTTTAGAATATTTTACGTAGTCAAGTCTTAGTCATAGTCATAGTCCAGTCTAAGTCGGGTCATAGTCCAGTCTAAGTCATGCTCAAGTAAAGTGGTGGCAACTTTACAAGAAGCTTCTATGGAATTTTGGAAGCAACACGAAAAACCACGTTACACCACATTATATCACTTGACCACACTCATGCTCGTAATTCAGCACTTAATGCGTAAAACGCCACCAATTTTAAACATTAACACTGAAAAAAGCACACGTTTTGAGAAATAATACAATGCAACGACGTGAACTTTTTCACGTTCCCGCCAAAACTCAATGTTTAAGTTGGTTTTAGACACAGATTAGAGAAAAAAAAATCTATTATAGTTCAGCGAAATATCGATATCGATAAAATAGCGACTAATTACAATTTTTTCAAAAATAGTTACGAAACTTTTACTCTAATGCTCCCTCTGGTTACTCTGTGGTTTTAGAACGATCTATAAACTCAGTACGTTTTGGAAGCATTAATTCGGTAGAGTATGTATCTACTTAGGTTATACTTATGTATTTTCATCGTTTGCATTTCTATAAATCGCAACCAATCAATCAACGCTTTCCAATATCTTTTTTCCTTCTTTTTCCAGTACCAGAACCCCCTAACCAAGTAAAAAGATTGTTTTCCGACAGTATTTTTCAAAACGAACAATTGGCACGGTCTCAATTAGTATAATCTAATTAGGTGCGAACGGCCGCCGACTGTTTCAAATAAAAGAAAAATATTATCTTTGGTCCTAGAGGAGGCTGTACAAGATTGTCACTGGGTGTTAATAGGCTATTCCAGGGCCATTTTAACGGTTTATTTAAGTTTATTCAAAGGGTTTCGTTGGTTTTATTCGCTTCGTTAACGTTGGGAGTGTCGACTTTTATTTATTGGATTTTTCACCACTGTTTGTGTCCTTAGTAACTTTTTGACTGTTTAACAAATATTTTTGCACTAAGAATTTTGCGATTAATATTTCTTGTGTTGGTCGAATAGTAATAGTGTCCCCTTTAAGGTAGGTGACATTGTAATTTTCACGAGTACTAGTTGAACACGATTTGTAATTGTAATTGCAAATAAATACGTAATTATAAAGCCCGTTGATAGCTCGTAAACATTATTTCTCTTACAAACACGACTTACACTGGAATTCATAGTCAAGGTCAAGGGGGCTCCTCTAGAGGATGATTCAGGCGCTGTGCGGCAAATTCTAGCTTTATGCATTTCATAAACAAAAGCAGCCCCCAATCTGACATGATCCGAGGCTGGATGCTGATTGATTGTCCGAATTTCGTCAATCAATCGGTCCATCTTGCTTTCATTTCGTGTTATTTTATTATTTTGTGAACATTGTGAAGTGTCATGACATTTAAAAACGAGTAAGGTATATCGGTACCGTTTCTTCAACATTTACCAGTTAAAATAATATAGTTAACACAAAATAGGCACACAAAATATACAAAAATCAAAGACTTTTTATCCAGACCACTAATACGAAATTAAAGCAGAGCAAAACCGTACACACCACTTTGGGTGTGATTGAGTCTCTGCTGTCAAAATCAAAATCTGTCGTCACTTGGGTGTGCTTTTGAATACATACCAAAAAAATGCCGTCTTGCGTGATAAAACTGTGCCGAAATCACTCGAGGCACGAATCACAGAAGCACACGATCACAATTCACTTGTAAGTGGCCTTAATCATGTATTTTTATAAGATTATTTTAATTATTTCTATTTGACGAAGAGTATTACACATTTCACAATAAAAAGTTGACATGTCAAAATCAGTATTGCCACACGACATCTGAATAATTACCCGATTTCTTTTGTATAGATTTCCAACAGATCCATCCATGTCTAGCTGGGCCCTTATTCCGTATCGATTCCTTACTTCGAAACCACGCGAATTCCTTGTCTTATAAAAGAAATCTGCAAAACTCTATTCTCTATGAAACGAAAACAAAACCGCGCGAAATGAATTTGGAATTGGCGCGATTAGAACTGTCAAAAATCATATGTTTTACCGAGACGCGTTCCGAAACATCAACACATCAAAAGATTATGACCACTTATGTCAATATATTTTATTCAAAATAAAGATAACTTTAATGTAAAGCGAAGGTACATCTAACGCTGTGACACGATTTGAACAAGACACGATAACGACGTGGTTTCATATCGTGTGGAATCTATGTTTCCATAGAGAATAACCGCCCTGATCGTTGGATAAAAGTAGTTCGAAAAAGTCGAAATGAAGATTGGTGGAAACCTAATACTCGCTCAATAATATGTTTAGCGCATTTCTATAGTAAAGAACACACAGAACACAGAAGTGCAATTACTGATAATAGTTTTATTGTCAACTATAGGCGTACCACGCGCCCACTGTTTTCCCATTTTTAAGGTTATTTTTTTAATCCTAAAATATGAAACATTATTTTGGTTGAGGCCCAGGGGGTCTAGCAAAGATCACAATCGCTAACGCTAACGCCACACGCTAACTCCAAAAATATATCGAAATGACATTCGCTACGGAAAAGTTAGCGATTTGCGAAATGTCATTTCAGTACATTTTGGAGTTAGCGTTAGTGGTTGGTATCTTTGCTGGACCCCCTGTACCTACATAACTGTTGTTCTTTAATCCCTTTAACTTGGTAATATTGAAAAACTCGTGAGTTATTAAAAGAAATGTTGAATAAACTGCTGGTTATACTTAATTTGAATCCTTTTTATTAATAGATCACATGAGCTATCTATAGACCTTTTTCTTGTCTATAGATAGTAGTATCATGGTAATTAATTTTATTATTTTATATTTTTTTTAATGTAGGCGTTATATAATTTTTATTATTTACATTTTACATCTAGCTAGATTTGTATTTAGGTACCCGACTAAATCGGGTAATACTATTTATGTGGTATGTTGAAAGAGGAACTGACATTAGAAGAAAAAAAAAATGTGCTCTATGGTTTGATTCATGTTCAAACAAGGTTAAGTATGGAGACTTCGGTTCTGGACCTATGTAATAGGGGAAATTCTGTGACAAAAATAATATTTCTTTTAACTTTTTTGTGAGTGAGTGACGCGACTTTTGTTAGTTCAAAAGTCGCGTCAATATGACATTCGACAAAATTTTCATAGACAGCTTGATTGAAATCGTAGAGTATTTAATTAAAATGCAGTTCCGTTAGGGGTTTCTCCAGGGATTGTTTATGAAAGTGAAAGAAGAATGATTACGCATTTAATCTCGTAGGCAAAAGTGGAATGATAGATTTTCGGGGTTTGTTCAACCTTTGTTTATGAATACCACCTGTTAGTTGCGCGGGCAGGGGGCGAAGTTACAAAAGTCTCAAGAAATTACAAAGAACAGAGCAGGGTGGAACAAAAGACATATTGGGTGTCCCGTTTCCTTTCATAGGATTAGTTAGCGGTTGAAAAACACCACTAATTTTCGTATGAGGGGAAATTGTGTCATTGGTCAACTGGATTTATAGTCAATGGTAGGTACTGTGAAGTACTGTCATCATCATCAACCGCCTGTATCAGTCACTCAGAGTAGGTAGGTACTGTAACCAATGCAAAATAGATAGGGGCTTAATTTACCTACCTAAGTAGGTACAATTACTATAATATACAATCAATGCTATCGCAATGTAATCGCCCTTCCCAAAATAACATATCTATTGCGGACTACCCCTACCTGGCTTTGTCCTGAGGAAGTTTCTTCTTTTGACGAAGCTTTAAAATCAACGGTTGAGTCAATCTTAAATGTCTTTCTTAATGAGCCTCAATGGAAACAGGCGGCTCTTCCTATCCGGTACGGGGGCCTCGGGGTGCGGTGTGCACGTGATGTGGGCTTGCCGGCTTTCCTGGCGTCGGCGCATGGGGTAGACCTCGTCACTACAATTCTTCGTTCCAAAGGTGACAGGGCGAGCATACCCTTTGAGTCAGATGCTGGGTCAGCTTGGTCGGTTCTCAACACGGGTGCGACAAGCCCTGTGGCTTTGCATATTCAGCGTGCTTGGGATAATGTCACATCTAAACGGGTCCTGGAAAAAATGTTGGAGGATGCCTCGGGGGCTGACCGGGCCAGACTCAGGTCTGTGTCGCAGTCGGAATCAGGAGCATGGTTGCACGCGCTACCTTCGCCTCATCTGGGCACTTTGCTGGATGACGACTCTTTGCGTGTGGCGGTAGCTCTCCGCCTGGGCTGTAAGGTGTGTGAACCCCACGTATGCACCTGTGGTTCAATGGTGGAGGCTGATGGCCATCACGCTCTGGGTTGTCGTCGTTGCGCAGGGAGGTTTTCGCAACACCATGCTCTGAACGACATAGTCCGGAGAGCCCTTATATCGGCAGACGTCCCATGCGTGCTTGAGCCGCCAGGTCTAAGCAGGTCTGATGGTAAGAGGCCGGACGGGCTGACCCTGGTGCCATGGAAAAACAGCAGGTGCCTTGTGTGGGACGCCACTTGCGTCAGCACTGTTGCTGACAGTCACCTGGGTCGCACCGTCCACTCTACGGCGGCTGCTGCGGAGGACGCTGCGTATGTGTGTGTTCCGTAGCGCGCCAGAATTACACATTGATTATATGTAGGGAGGATTATATGTAGGGAGGATTATATGTAGGGAGGATAGGGATAGGGATGTAGGGAAAAGGGAAATAGGGAAAAAATATGTCCGCCATTTTGGGCTTCAGTTCGATGTCAATCAAAACTCAATCCTTCTTTTTTTATTTCATCCATGTTTATACCTATAAAATCTGTGCTTATACCTATCTAGCCGCGATGACAATTTATTCAGTCCGAATGCTTCAGCCCACTACCACTGTCTCTCTGTCTGTGTCTGTCCGTCTGTCACCACTTCACCAGGCTGTATCTCATGAACCGTTATGGTTGAAAATTCCACAGATAATGTATTTCTATTGCGGCTATAACAACAAATACTAATAAACAGAATAAAGTAAATATTTAAGGAGGCTCCCATACATTAAACGTGGTTTTTTGCTCGTTTTTATAGATATAAGGAACCATACCAGCGAGTCCGACCACACATGGCTGGTATTTTTTGTTTGATACCTTGATACCTCATTATATACAATTTGGAAAAATATTAGTTTATTTATTGGAATGGAAATACTTTCAGATTGGTCAAACTTCACGTAGCATGCAACAACCAGGAGATGGAGTTTGGAGTACTTACCCATCCCGTCTGACATAAAACAATTTAAATTGGTAGGCTATAATGACAACGTTTGGGTCAACTACTTCCTTGCTCCATTTCTCGTCTTAATTTCAAATTACGCTCGGCGTTGCGTAACGACACCCGCAGAATGAATTAAATAGGAATTAGACATAAGTCTGTCTGTGACAGATGTGTGAACGGATATTAAGACGTGACGCCGGATATTACGGCATCTTCGTTTACCAGGATTGCCTTATGTTAGTGATTATTCATAGTAACTAACGTATCTAGAGGACGATATTTTTTTGACTTCTTCATTAAAAAATACCGTTTATTAGGTCTCCGGATCCTGGAAAATTAATTATCACCAGCATCGTCAACTGTCTGAAGACGTTCACTTCTGAACACAAGCCCCAGAGAGCACCACTTTAAGCGGCTCCTCGCTTCCTGCATCCATCGGCTCCTAACATCGTCGGAAATCGTCGCATCGTCGCGCGTCGGTGGGTTTGTGGAAAATTATCTCAAAGAAAAATATATGGAAGTTTTCCAACTAACAAACAAACATTTTAACCGAAACTTACCAAGGCGGTCAAAACCTTCAACCTCAAATTTTCTAGTGCTTACTAACGAACAGCATTTTATTTTATTTCTATAACTATAGATTTATTAATAATCACGTGTACCTATTAAAAAGAACTGATCGCGTTCGCATTTTGTATTGCTATCAAAGTTACGTGATCGTTTCAGAGGTCAAGTCCTTCATAATTTTGCCAGTTCAATTTTGAATTAATTAACAACCAACGACCCATAATTAGGTAATATTATCTCTAATAATGTATCTCTTTATCCTCCATGTCATGCCACCACTCCAAAATATATTAGCAACCAACAACGAACCATTTGCTCACAATTTATTGTAGGCGTATGCGAGAATGAGATACTTTATATAGATTAGATATTCACATTGGCGGCATATTAAGATTAGGTACTTACACACTCCTTATAATTTAGTAAACAAATTTAGCAATGCATGTGTCACTAAATAAATAGAAATTATCTATTAATCTGTGACAGATGTGAGAACGGATATGAAGACGAAGCGTCCGGATATTGCTAGCATCTTCGTTTCAGCAGGCTTCGTTTGGCAAATACTTTGGCAGATTTATTTGTTACTGATACAAAGTGCCTATCGCCTAGTTTTATTGTTTTAATAGAACTTGGGGAAAACGATCACTTGGCGAGACTATCGAGGTTGATTTATTAGCAATATATATTTTTCGCTTATAAATGTGAGAGTTTGTGTGTACATAATACGGTTGTTTTTTACTCATTAGGTATTCCGTAGTGGTTGAACGCATTTTTTTACTTGCAACGGAGATACAGGGAGGGGTTTTTTATCTACGCATAAAATCACAGGGTCTAGCTATAGTCGGAGTCCATGGTCCAAGAGCTACGTCTCCACCCCAAAGTTAGCTGGGAATGATTACTCTTAACGATAAGGTCGCAATTATTTTGGATAATAACTTGAGATGCTTTCTCGATTTAGACGCAGCCGTCACTAGTAAATTTTGAAAACTTCTTTCTGGTCGTAGGTAAGTGGTTACCCTGAATTTTTAGAGCTCCTAAGGGCTTCTGATGTCTGACATGGTTCAAAACTTCTTTATGTAAATTGAGGCATTTCCTGAAACCAAATTAAATTGGGTAACTACTATGTAATTTTATAAACACATTCATAAATCAGAATAAAAGTGTTAATATTAAAATCAAAAGTGTTAGAGATACGTACTGGGTGCTAAATGCCGATTATTCCCACGGGCCCCAACCTACTTGGGCCCCCATTGGGGCTGGTTGGTACAACCCGTACATCAGTTAAGAATTAGTATCAACGGCCCCAATGTTGCTGGTGTTGCCTGCATTGCCATGCCCTTATTATAGTGACATTTAGATGGAAAGTGTATGTCTATACTTTCTACATCCATGTCAAGGGGAATTATGATCCAATAACATAAGTATCGTTAATAATATGATTTTTAGCCAATGGGTAAAAATTGTTACCAAGGAACTGGTGTTTGCATGTCTTTATGTCTGTATGTCTCACTTATAAACGCCTACATGTCTTGAACTGTAAAAGGTGGTACCTAAAGCTGTAGCCAAGTGCCATAATTAGAATTAAAAGGGGGAAAAATGTAAAATCCGCCTCACATGGCTTAATTAAAAACTGGCCCTGCATCTCGCTCTTATTATAGCTTAAAACGCGCATGGTTGTCTCTTTCTTCCTTGAAAGTTATGTGCGTTACACCTAATTTAAGTGGACCACTTCCATAAAGACAGAATAACTAATGGTACTAGCATATGTGTAATAATTTACACATATGAGTGTCTAATCTTCCCCCATAGAACACGGAAATGTAAGCCGTTTGTTGGTGCCATATATGGCACCGCACGACGTTCGCGTATCAGTGCTCCGTGTTAAGAGCTACCCGAAAATTTTTAGAATGACATATGCACGTTGAAATTGTTCCACAACACATCAGCAGCATAAGAGATCCGGTGTGACATTCCACTGATAAACTTTCAATTTTTTTGTTTAAATTGTCTAAAGGTCCGAAAAGTGACGTGCGTTTTGAGAAGGTGTTGTTTGGAAAACCTAACCTTCCCTCTCTATTAACATCTATGCCAAGCACCGTTTCAAATGAACGCCGCACTTGCAATACTAAAACCCTACGGACCTTCATCGTCGTGGAATATTATGTAAGGGCGGTAAGGGAGTGTAAATTAGGGTACGAATATCTATTTATAGAGATTGCCTGTCCGCTTTGGAACAAGTCACGTAATAATATCGTGGTCGTCGCAATCGTCGAAACGTGGTCGAGCAGTTATTTGCATTTGATAAATGTGTAGTGAGAAACAATGAATTTTTGATACTAAGCCTTACAGTTACAGGATATGTTTACGTAAAATACGAAAACAAAAAAAAGAAAGAAAAACCTTGAAAAGTCAACAAGAGACAAGAGTAACGCGTATCATTGCGTAGCGACCCATGTACTACCTACCACCTTAGATTTTTTTTCTCTAACCTGTGACTACCACGGTATTTTAATAATAGTCATCGTCATCATCATCATCATCAACCTGAAAATAGTAACCTCGGTAGCGGTTATATATTTGAGCCGTTTGGCGTTGAGACCCTGGGTCCGTGGGGACCGGGAGTTCACCGCGTTTTCCAAAGTCTATGAGCGCCTGGTCGATGCGACGTGTGACCAAAATGCTGGCACTTATTTTGCTCAACGCATCAGCATTGCAATTCAACGAGGCAATGCTGCCAGCATGTTGGGTACGGTACCTACCGGCAGGGGGCTGGAGCATTTGGACTGTCTAGGCCATCGCGGTCTATTATACCTACAATCACAGAATTCCCCCTATTACATAGGTCCAGAATCGAAGTCTCCATACTTAACCTTGTTTGAACATGAATCAAACCATAGAGCACATTTTTTTTTCTTCTAATGTCAGTTCCTCTTTCAACATACCATATAAATAGTATTACCCGATTTAGTCGGGTACCTAAATACAAATCTAGCTAGATGTAAAATGTAAATAAAAAAAATTATATAACGCCTACATTAAAAAAATATAAAATAATAAAATTAATTACCATCATTTTAATTACTATCTATAGACAAGAAAAAGGTCTATAGATAGCTCATGCAATCTTTTAATAAAAAGGATACAAATTAAGTATAACCAGCAGTTTATTCAACATTTCTTTTAATAACTCACGAGTTTTTCAATATTACCAAGTTAAAGGGATTAAAGAACAACAGTTATGTAGGTACAGGGGGTCTAGCAAAGATACCAACTACTAACGCTAACTCCAAACAGACTGAAATGACATTTCGGAAATTGCTAACTTTTCCGTAGCGAATGTCATTTCGATACATTTTTGGAGTTGGCGTGTGGCGTTAGCGTTAGCAATTGTGATCTTTGCTAGACCCCCTGGGCCTCAACCAAAATAATGTTTCATATTTTAGGATAAAAAAAAATAACCATAAAAATGGGAAAACAGTGGGCGCGTGGAACGCCTATAGTTGACAATAAAACTATTATCAGTAATTGCACTTCTGTGTTCTGTGTGTTCTTTACTATAGAAATGCGCTATGAGCGAGTATTAGGGTTTCCACCAATCTTCGTTTCGACTTTTTCGAACTACTTTTATCCAACGATCAGGGCGGTTATTCTCTATGGAAACATAGATTCCACACGATATGAAACCACGTCGTTATCGTGTCTTGTTCAAATCGTGTCACAGCGTTAGATGTACCTTCGCTTTACATTAAAGTTATCTTTATTTTGAATAAAATATATTAACATAATTGGTCATAATCTTTTGATGTGTTGATGTTTCGGAACGCGTCTCGGTAAAACATATGATTTTTGACAGTTCTAATCGCGCCAATTCCAAATTCATTTCGCGCGGTTTTGTTTTCGTTTCATAGAGAGTAGAGTTTTGCAGATTTCTTTTGTAAGACAAGGAATTCGCGTGGTTTCGAAGTAAGGAATCGATACGGAATAAGGGCCCAGCTAGAAATGGGTGGATCTGTTGGAAATCTATACAAAAGAAATCGGGTAATTATTCAGATGTCGTGTGGCAATACTGATTTTGACATGTCAACTTTTTATTGTGAAATGTGAAATACTCTTCATCAAATAGAAATAATTAAAATAATCTTATAAAAATACATGATTAAGGCCACTTACAAGTGAATTGTGATGGTGTGCTTCTGTGATTCGTGCCTCGAGTGATTTCGGCACAGTTTTATCACGCAAGACGGCATTTTTTTGGTATGTATTCAAAAGCACACCCAAGTAACGACTGATTTTGATTTTGACAGCTGAGAATCAATCACACCCAAAGTGGTGTGTATGGTTTTGCCCTGTTTTAATTTCGTATTAGTGGTCTGGATAAAAAGTCTTTGCCTACAATCCATATGTTCTTTTTAGTATAGTGTAGCTAGTTAGTGTGTAGTGTAGTAAGTTTTAGTTTAGTTTAGTTTTTATTATTGTAGTAGTTAGCTTGAGTAATAAAGGCATATTGCCTCTTATACCTGAAAACGTCTACTGCTGAATATAGGCCTCCCCAAAAGAGCACTACTTTGAACAGCTGTTGGCCTCCTGCATCCATCGGCTCCGAGGACGATCTAAATAGTATAGATACAACGCGACAAGCTAGAGCTACGGCGTAGCATTTTCATAGACATCATTCATTTACTGTGTAATGACAGTCTATCTTTTACGAATAACTACTATATGAATATTTATGAATATTATAGATGTATAAGTCATTAAAATTAAAAGAAATATATGGAAAAATATTCTTCTTTATCATTTCGTTTTTTTTCAGTTATTACGAAGTTAGAATTTCTTATAAGTAAGCAAGGTTATTCCAAGAAATTAATTAAAGGCCAAAAAAACTCTAAGCATAATATTAATATAATATTTCTTCTTTGTAATATTCCGAGTCTGAGTCAGCTACTTGGTTTCTGTAGTTGCTATCACGAATATATTTAATGTAAAAAACAAGGTTGTTTTGGCTTGTTGAGTTTCTATCGCTTTTTTGCAATAATTCTGCAATGTCAAGTGAGTAAAATTTGTACGGTTATGTCAAGACTAAGTCATATTTTGTCAGTCAAAACGCCAACAGTAAAATGGAGGATATTTTACCGAAGGTTCTAAAAAAAGCCGTTGAAGCAAAAACTTGGTTGGTTGCATGGTTTTATGATCTTGAAACCATTTGCCAACACTCGTGCACGTTCACGAACACTTAACGGATAATAATCCACACAATTACACATCTAAGTTCAAGATACACTAGTTATGAAAAAAATTTCAAAATTCACAATCGCCATTGTCGGATTCTCTTCAAAGACCCCCACACTATTCTAATTTGAATGTCGGTATCGTTTGTCTTCACCTGTTTCCAAAGTACTCTAATATTTTCAAACATTTAAAATATGTTTCAAACCGTGCCAATGGGGCGAACGAAATCAAATCTTCAACGTAAACGAGAATCAGGCTTGTAACATCATTGTAAACGGTTCTCCCCTCTTGACATTAGAATTTCATATTGGATCCGTGTGATGCTGCTATTATGACCCGTTTGGTTTGAGATAATGGCTGGAACTCCTTACTGTTCTACTTTTGGTTTTGAACTAAGTTTTGTGTGTTTCTGACGAATATTTAGTTGAAAAATAATGATTATAACTCAATACTAATATGAAAATAGATGAGCTAAAAGATTTAAATAATCGGCCCAGTGCGAGTCAGACTCACCTCACCTTTTGGAACCCTTCGTGTGCTCGTTTTTAAAGAAAATGGTATGGAACTTCCGTACCATTTTCTTTACGAGCAAAATTTCACTTTTGTTGTATGGGATCCAACTTAATTTTTTTTACGGGCAATATGCCTTTATTACTCAAGCTAACTACTACAATAATAAAAACTAAACTAAACTAAAACTAACTACACTACACACTAACTAGCTACACTATACCTACTACAAAGAACATATGGACTCAGTTTATTTTATTATATTTTTTAGTATTCGTTGTTGTTACATACATACATCATGTGTGAAAATTTCAACTGTCTAACTATCACGGTTGATGAGATACAACTTGGTGACTATCATCTCATCATATGGGGTTTGCGCGGATTTTTTTGTTCGATATAACGTAATCAATCCAGTAACTGGATCATGCTATTTCTACCCATGTCTGGTGGTCGAAGTTTTGCGCACCTGCGTGCACAGCTTACTCCATGTGGTCGTCATTATGAAAATTCGCATGAGTGTAAAATGAGCTTTCGCTCGTTGTACGCTGAAACTAATCTTTGTTGAATTTTATTCAATGTTTCCATTCTTTTACCATATGAAGATTGCAATTTGTTGTTAGTAAAACAAAATCAAATAACGCGGGTTTGATTTACTTTACACAGCACACAAAGCTACCAAAGAACCAGATAACTGATAGAATACTTATATACTTTTTTGTTAGTAAATACTTACATACATAGAATATAATATAACACCCAGACACAAAACAAACATCTATGTTCATCGCACAAATGTTTGTCCTGGGTAGGAATCGAAACCACAGCCCTCAGTTCAGAAGGCAGGGCCACTGGCAACTGATATAAAAAGTTTTTCCGTTGATTGGGTTTTTTTTGGTAGCGGCGCTGGTAAAATAAAGATTACACCTACAAATACATTATTCCATTTTCAGTCTACAGAGATACTCGTTATTCAGTTTTTGAAACCCTGTTTAAAAAAACTTGGAATATTCAAAATGCAGAAAAACTCATATGTAAACGGTATTAATTACATTTTAATCAAAATATATGACTAGAAACACTAGCTTAGTTAGTTCTATATAAACAGCAATATCCCCAAGTTACATATTTTAATGCAGTTAACGAGAAAAAGTTTCAGTTAAAATAGCGATGCTCTTGCAGAATAATATTAGACGACAATTGGAAGTGGCGGGTGTAAATGAGAGTTTGCTTATCCCCCACACACATGAGAAAATTAGTCGTCTATTGTGTAGTTCTCTGAATTTTTTTGTGGCTTCGGACTAAGCACTAAGTGGCTGAGAACAGTACGAATATTTTCGTCATAATAGGTACTTGAAGGGGGTCGGGAGTGGCAACACCCAATCGAGTCTGGGCTTACAGTTTAGTATTCAGGCAGGCCTGAATAATTTCAAAGAACTCAAAAATACTTGCATGTTCTAGATATTATTATACGTAACCCGTAACTGTACCTATACAGCCATGGTGAGTGACGGAGATGTGCAGAAGTGGCGTTACCATGGAAGAAAATTCAGGATATCTTATCGGAAACGAGCTAGAACTAAGCGATTACCAAACTCAATTTCAATGCGCATTTTGAGTGCCAGATTAGTGTTAGAACAAAAAATTTAAGAACAGGATTTTGTCTATTTTTTTTTCATACAAACTACGTGAACGATCCAGTTTTATAATGTGCGTCAGGGGCTATTTTTCCTTTGAAGGCTAAACGAGGGCTTTACCTCGGCAATATCACCCGGCGATAGCACCCCGGACGACAACAGGAATAAGAATATGTAGGGAAATGTGAACAATTCTAATTTAATTTTTCATTTCTACGCGCTATATTAAAATCATTGGGTCGGTAAATAAACTGTGTTTATTTGTTTGTTAGTCTATCTTTTTCTTTTTAACTTTCGACCAAACAGAGGCGTGTTGTGCGTTTAATGTGTGGATCTGTGTCTGTTTGTCGGTGTTTGGTGATAGCTAAAACCGAGGGGCACTTTGAGTTGTGAATATAAGTGGCAGAAATCCTGGTCCGGGAGGAGACGGCGGATTAACAATACCAAGTACGGGCGGGATCATTGACGGCCTCAAAAGAGCCTGTCAATTATCCCGCTCGTATGAACAAAATAGTACTAGAATGTAAATAATTTTTGTGTGTACACCGCGCCCACTCACGCTCACTAAAAAGCTTCTTCTTGCGGCGGCATCGTGCGTCGGGTCGTTCCCTCAAAAATGGTTGAGGAGGGCGATGGCTGGCGCATGCGTCAAGCTCGTGAACGGGCGCTGCTTGCGGGAGCTGGTGTGCTCGCGGTGTACCTATGCACAAAACGAAATCCAACAAAAAAAAAATAAAAAAAAAAATAGGTTAAGGTCTTAACTGTCCTCTCGTGTATGGTAATTGTTCAAAGAAATAAAAATAAATGATAAATTAACAAAGAGCACGGACCCAGCTGTCTGAGGTAAAGCAGATTTAAAAAAAAAATATAAGTGGCAGTCTACTATAACTGTAGTATAGATTTAGATATAAGAGCGGCTGCTGGCCTTTTACATTTATCGGCTTTCACCAGATCGTCGGTCCCCCTAGTGGGAGCCGGCCTACGCTGCGTCTTCCGATTCGTCATCGCCACTCGAGAACTTTTCTTCCCCATCGGTTGTTAGCAGCAGGTTGGCCTCAGAACCTGAAAAACGAAGGTTTTCAGTAAGTGTGATGACTTATGGAACCGAGATATGGTCTTTGTTGGCCTATAAGCTCAAAGTCGCGCAACGAGTTATGGAGAGAGCTATAATATATTATTTTTGTCCAAAGTTAGTAAAGTGTTAAAGTCATTGAATAGTTAGTCAGAACGTGAATAGTAATCAGCATTTTGAACGAAAACCAAAGAGCACACAGCGAAGAAGTATTTAGTGCAGACAAAGGCTCGCGTCAATAATCGTAGTAAAGAATGAATCAATTGATTAGACGTTCGTTTACTAAGAAGTTCGGCATAATTTTTGTGAAAGTAATCACCGACATCATGATTACGTATAGTGTTCTTTCGAACATAAAGGTTAGTATAGAAATTGAAAGTCAAGCTAAAAATATAAGCCAGCTTTGGTGTTTCGCGATTTGGTGCTCCTCCTCTGGTTTCACTTGGAGATTTTGAATTTGGGATAAACTCTTTTATTCCTTCTTCTTTAATTCATCTATGGACCAACATGATACAAATGATCTGTTTAAGGTATAGCGTTTGATTTATACAGTTTATTGACAATGATAAAGGTCTTGCATTGGAGCCGACATATCGTTATGTGAGGGTGAGAAATGTTGTGTCGACGATATCCGTGTCGTATTAGCTTGTTTGTCGGTGACGTGTTGCCGAGTTATGTTTGTTTTTGTACAACAACCGCAAACATGAAACTGAAATATTTTATTTTATTTTTCACGTAGCTAATTAAATGGTGGGGAGTAGCAACGTATACTAAATTGATATAGTAAATGGACTTCAACATTCATTTCATTTAATTTAAATTCGATTTAATTACGATTGTAATATATCAGTCCTTTCATTAAAAGAAATTCCATTTAGACATTCATTCTATTCAGAGTTCTAATCCCAGGATTTAGTTTAAGGAGTGAATTGCGGGATTCCTACCGTCTCGTGGAGCTTTGTCCGGGAATCCTAGATGCAAATCAATTGTACTGCTTGTGTTGCCATTGCAGTATTTCAAAATACCTTATTTATTTCGTTATTCTGAAAGTGAATCCTATATAGGTAAGCCCCGTTTTCAGAATTCGTAAATAATGACGATCATGTAAAAAATATCATTGACAATCATTATCTTTTAGCTTTTAGGCATCCATTTTTTTAAAGTTATCTACGTTTCTTATTTTTCGCTATGAAGTTTTATTAATGGATCAATGTTCTAATACAGTGAAAAAGAACCGAATCAATAATTACCCAAAATCCAGTTTTGTGGAAAAAGACCGGAAATAGCAACACCGATTGAAAATCCCTGGCCCCATTTTACTTCATAAAGCGATTGCACGAATACCTAAGATCACTGCACTCTCTTGAAAAAGAAAATTGCCTCGAATACTGCCGACCCCACGGAATATTTTATGGGAAATATAAAACGGACAACTAAGAACTGCTTTTACGAGTGTCATTCAAACTTTATAACTAGCAGCTGACCTTACTTTATGACATTTTGGAATTTAATTATTTAAAAATATAGAATTATGACTGAGAAAGAAACGTTGGTTATAACATCCTGACTCGACACGATCTTGACCTGACTCAGCAGTTTCAGCACGCAAATGAAAATTAGGGTTTCCGCAGTGCCACTGCCACCATCACACTGTGCACTCATGTAGTTCCACGTATATACAGCACAAACAAAATGTCAAAACGCCAATCATTTTCCTACTGCTATTTTATTTTTATAACATGTTTTTTTATTTACAATCCAACCACACTCTTATTTTTTCGTGTGCACTTTTTTAAAAATAAACTGTTATTAAACAGATTTTACAGGCAAAGCTTTATTGCATCCCTCTTAAAAATTCAAGCAGCTGCAACGTTACACAAATCATTAATTACAATACTTTTCCATTTTGAATTTATACAATTGAATTGTCGGTTTCGTCACTCGTCCTCCCTAAATCGTGGCACATTTCTTTCAAAACATTTCTAGTAACTTTCCTCGGAGGGGAGTTACATCAAATTCTTTAGGGGAAATAACGCAAGCATTTTGACACTCAGTTTGGAGTAAAAGACCTGTGCAAGTGTGCAATGATAAATGAATTTATTTAGATACGATTCTGAATTTCTTGGAATGTTTTGAATTGTGATGTGATGATTTGTACCTATAGAAGGTACTAAATATCTATGGTTCAAAAGGAAGGTTTGCAAAATTATAACACTTTTGGCATTATTTTCATGTACCAATTAACAAGCCACTAATTACTAATCAACCTGCTCACTAATAAAATAAATAATAAAGACGAAATCAAGCAAAAAAAAAATTAAGTGAACAGCTTCATAATTCTATATTATAAAACGGTCGCCCATTGCGGACAAGCACAGACACAGCCCCTGACGTTGAATTTCATCTGTCTGAATTTGGAATAATTTATCAAATTGCTACGGGTGCATGCAAGCTCAGCTGCGCTCGGTCGCAGTCGCAAGGCAATTTTTTATCTACCCTCGTTTTATCCTTGACGTCGTCGCTGCTAGATCCTTGGGGAACAAATAACATCAGGGAATAGGGAGAATTCTTGTATTGTGGTTCGAAACCGAAGCCGCCTGAGATGTTTGATGATAAGAGAATATAAATTGGTTGCTACATGAGAATGGCAAGGTTCCTAGCGATTCTACGTCAATGACAGCCCTGAGATTTGTACAGATAAAAGCTCCAAGTATCTTTCAAAAAAGTGTGTAAAAGATTTGTTTTCGTTTTATTTAGACACTTTTAGAATTGGTATGTTATTTGATGTTTTTCTCTATGATTCATGGTAAATAGTAAATATATAGCATCATATTTATACAGTCTACAAACACATATAATAGAGATCATTGTGTATTTATTAAAAGGGTAAAAGTAGTAGTGGTAGGAATGATTTTAAAAGGTTACCGTTACTACTTAGATGTTGAATTGAAAGAATCACCAACATACTTTATTAAATTAACTCTGGCGATTGCACATCATCAATTTTTAAAATTATGTTTCAAAAAACCACCACTATTGCCTATAATTTCATCGGCAGAGTTAAATTACTCTCACCGTTACTAATTTTTAATTACTCTGATCAAATAATGTTATTTACCTAATGAACTTACAGTTGGTGTCATTGGGTGTAGTTAGGAAAGAGCAAAGGGGTATAAGTAAAATTTTGTAAAACACGGATTTCGCGCAGATAATTTTCGCCCACCAATAGATTCGGCACTTGCACTAAACTTTATAATTGAAAATAATTTTACGATATTTCCTCCTACAACTTGTTTGAGTAATGTCGAGGGTCTATTAAATGATTATACCTACATACCTACCAATAACGTACTTTTTAATTATATTTATTAGCAACTTTTGAATTGATCTGAATAATTCCGGAGCTGATTTGTATATTTGCTATTTTAAATTTAAATATTTATCGACTACATACAAGAATGTTTATCAAGAATTAATCCATTACAATTATGACTGAGGAGTTAATTGTTAAAAAGTGTTTAAATATACACCTAAAAATTACTAAATACATCGAGGAAATTATGCGCCCCAGTTAATTGAGCCTACTTGGCGTCTGACTCTGGTGCCCCGAGAGAGAGCAGTAGAGCTTGTAATTAATTTGCAGCGAGTCACAGGTACGAGTAATTCATTAGTTGAGAATCGACCTCGTTTCGTACCAATATCACACGACGCATTACGGCAGTATGCTAAGTTGGTCTTCCAGGTCAACTCATCTTTATTTTCGCTAATACCTACCTTTCTTATCATGCTCTACTAATTCATAAAAGTGAAATATTGAAACACTTAACGACTTTACTTTCGTACTGTCCTTTTGTCTGTATCAGAATGACATTCAACAATATCTTAAATATTTTTCAGAACAATGTTCATCGTATTTTGATCTATATTTTTAGCTTCTAATAATTTTTAAAGATTCGATGAATTGATTGATGAATTGATGTTAATTGAGTGTTCAAATAAAATTGATGCAGTTTTACGCTAGAAATGGTTTCAAGCTGGTTTCAATAGATGAAAACATAGCGTAAAATATATCGCTGATTGTTATAAGCATTACTAATCCTAATTTAATTTTGTTTCGATCAATGTGAATCACATCGCATAAAACATTCAGAAAAACAAAAGGTGAAACAAAACATGCACTACTGCCTTCATCGATCCAGCCCCAAATACTGATTATTTCTGCCTGCATTCCTAATTACATTCCCTAATTGAACCCACCGAATAATTGGTGGGTGTTTTTTTTAAAGTTCCGCAAATGGCAATACGAAAGCTAAACAGTAACCTTTTAGCTATACGAGTAAAAGTAGATGTAATGGCTTGAATACAATTGCTTTTTGATCCTTTAACAGTTCGGAACGACTCGTATCTAAAATGGAACGAACTAGAAAAATAGAGCTATTCCTTAAATGCTACGCTCGTTTTGTTGTTTCAAATTAGGGAAAACAAAAGAACAACGTATTAAGAGGCCAAATTGCACCTTAACAACAGTTTTTTTATTGGACAAGAATAGGCATGATGACTACTCTAAAAATGAACAAGTAAATATTACTTTCATAAAGAAGATTAAAAATGAATGCAATAATTGAAAAAATAAGCAAAATCGGTAAATAAATCACGGAGTAATAAGCTTCTAAAGCTTCTACAGGAGGCATCTCCTGTCCCTTTCTCGCGAAACAGAGCTCCCCCACAGTTACTGTGAAAAATCCTCTCGTGACGTCACATGCCAAAGAGATTGTATGAAAAGCTACCACAGCTTAGTAATGAGGTACTATGAACGACCTTCCTCTAACGTCACTGGCCGTTTGAGCTATCTTTTTCTATTCCGGTTTTTAAAATGCTTGTGACTTGGTCATTTTTTGAGATATTTAATTTTGGTTTTCACAAAAGCTTATCTTTTAAGGAATATTATAAAAAAAAATTTTCGTCATCATACCTATTCTTGACATTTTATTGCTGTTTCAGTTATTGGTCTGCGTAAAAATACCATAATAATTGTTCAATGTTGTTCTGCTGCTACAGGTTAATACGTACAATAATAATTATACCGATTCTGGAGATACTTTTTGCCCACATCAGCCATTACCATCAGCTATTTAATTTCACTACCTACATGGAAGTTATGAAATATCTTGATTTCACCTCATTGTGTTACTTATTTATAGAAATATTCAAAACTCATCAACCTTGTGATCAATCACCCAAATTTACTTTTTAGGAGCTCATCCTAGCTCTCGCCGGACAAAACGCCAGCGTTCTAAGCACTTGTATCCTAAAAAGGTCCATGTCATAATTACACGAGCCTTTTCATCATTTTAAAAAGCTGTGAGCGCGAATACGAGTTTGAATTGGTTTTTACGCGATTTACACGCTGGACTGGGTTTAATTACAAATACGGACGTGGATTTGTTTACCTTTATTGATGTTTGAACTTTTTTTTAGTTGTGATTTGTGAATGTTTTTTGGAGCTTGATTCGAGTACTGTATGAAATGAGATTGAATGGTATTTGATCATCAGCTCTATTAGCGATTATCTATTTCCGGGTATCAACGGAAGCGTACGTTTGAAAACTTATGTTATCTTAACATAGCAAATACCATACGCTAACTGGTTCACGATCGCCAATGATCAAGAGGCAACCAATGAGCGTTCAGTATTTTTAAGTTGACATGAGTTTAACTTTTACAAACGTGCGAGAACAGGGCTAGCACAAAACAAACAAAAATAGATTTTAAAAAGTTTTAAATTAGTATGCATTAGGTAAGGTATGATTGTGAAATTTGTGAATAGCTTCGGAACTAAGATTGCGTACACACGGCTACACACATACACACAAGGCTAATTTTGTTATCCTAACCCCAAACTTTGTTTTGACAGAATAGATCTAGAACAACTATGACCAGCAAGATGATGAATCGAGTACTTATATTCATCATCATCATCATCATTAGCAGCTCGAAGACGTCCACTGCTGAGCATAGGCCTCCCCTCAAGAACCCCACCTTGAGCGGCCACTCGCCTCCTGCATCCATCGGCTCCCCGCGATTTTCACCAGATCGTCGGTCCACCGAGTGGGGGCCGGGCCTACGCAGCGTCTTCCGGTTCGTGGTCACCAGCCGAGAACCTTTCTTCACCATCGGTTGTCAGTTATACGAGCGATGTGGTGGAACACCACTCTCTCCATAGCTCGTAGCGCGACTTTGAGCTTACTAATGAGGCCAACAGTAATAGACCATGTCTCAGTTCCATAAGTCATCACTGGCAACACACACTGATCGACCTAAAACCTTTGTACTTGTATTACCTGCTATTAACTTAAAAAACAGAATATACCAAAAATGTCTTTTTCACCTGTATCCTTTAGATACAAGTCAACAATCTCGGCGTGTGTGAACCCAAAAGTAAATATTCGGATCCCCGTCACGTGCCAGCTTATTTCTCCATTTTCGACCACGTGAAACTGTAATGGAAACGTGAGGGAAAATAACTTGTAAAAATGTTCGTGGGGTGTCCACGTGACGGGATCATTTCGTCTACTGACCTTGTTTAAAAACTGAAGAGGATAATGCTGCTTGTAGGTAATTTTTCATCTGTTTCTGTATAAGTATAAGAGAAATAGCGTTCGAAGACAACGAGCCTTCCGTTACGATTCTTCCTAGTTTGAATAGAGTTTGAGCTAGTGCTTTATTAATAGTTAGATTTCTTATTTTCTCCATGCAACGCTTCTCTCTGATGTAAACAAACGTCCACAACGGGAACTAATCGCAGGCTGACATTTTCATTTCAAAGCTTTGTGGACTCAACTCAAACAATTTTAATTGAGTGACGCGCCGACTTCAAAGTGGACATGTTAATTTAAAATCGTACAACTTTTTTAGCGCTAAATTCAGAATATTTTTTAAGGTTTCCAGTGTAAAATGTACGTGTCTATTTTTCTACTAGCGGATTCATTTCATATCTAGGAAACATTTATTTTAAATATGCGTGTTAAAACTAATACGAGCACTAAAAATGGAATTGCACTGTTTTCCATACAGTCTTTATATACCTGTTGCCCGTGTACAAAAAATTAAAATCTGTAATCTTAAATTAAAATCTGTACCTAGTTTTTTTTTGTAGCCGTAGGAACATAACTTGATCAATCGGCAAAAATTTAAAACAGAGTTGGTTTTCAAGTTACGCTTGCTTATTTTGACTACCCCAGGTTACTCGTACGTTCAAAAGTTAAGTTTGTTAAGTGTTAACGTTTAAAATGTATATCAACTTAAAAATACGGAACGCTCATTGGTTGCTTCTGGTAATCATCGGTTGTCTTCAAGTTAAGTATCTTTATTTTGATATGAGTTTTAAGATTAATTTTAACAAACTTACGAGAAACCGGGGTTAACTCAACACGATGACACGACAGTTTAATAATAATAAATAAATCGTTGGTTGACGGTTTTCGTCGCATACTGTAGTTACGCTGGAATACAGGGCTTCAGCTCCATGCAGTTTGTGCTAAACAAGCACATTCAATCAATCAATCAATCAATCAATCAACCAATCAATCAAATCGTTTATTTGCTAAAATACATGTATAGTATAGGTCTTACAAAAAGTTTTGCTCATGTATTCAGTCTGCAAGCAGACGTGCAAATGTTATTTAATAACCAATCACAATTTTTATAATTTACAAGTAAATATTTGTACAGAATTCATTATAATCCTTAACACTATAAAAACAGTTGCATTGAAGCCAGTCAGTCGGACATTTCTTAAACTTGCCACCCTCTAATATTTTTATGTCATTTGGAATGTTATTATAAACGGATGTGCACATGTTATATACATTTTTCTTATGTATGTCTTTACGAGCAGGAGGTTGATATAATAAGTTAGTAAACTTTGTCCTTTTTTGGCGGGTCATAACTTCACCATGCTTCTTAAAAAACTCAGGGTGTTCTTTCGTAAAAATACAAATTTCTTTAATATACATAGACGGTAAAGGGAGTACATTGAATCTTCTAAACAGAGGTCTACAGCTATCTAAAAACCAAGCCTTATTTATTACCCTAATACATCTCTTTTGTATCTTAAAGACTCTGTTCATGTCGACTGAGTTGCCCCACAATATCAGGCCGTAACTGAGCAGAGACGACACATGGCCATGATATGCCATCAACGCAGCCTCCATAGACACAGTATGTCTAATTCATTCAAAGTACATATAAAGACCACAAAAGCTGCGCTCTATAATCTTAATACATCGAACAGTTGTGCTAGTGACCCAGAGCCGTGCCGATACATAAAGGAGCTGGGCTGGCTTCGGCAAATGCTGGCAGGAGAAAACTCACAATACACCCTATGCGGGACATCAGTGCAGGCCTTACCAAATAGAATAAGAAAGGTACTAAAGTTAGTAAGCCAATATTCATCATCATCATCAAAAGCCAAGACTTCCAATGCTGAACATAGGCCTCTCCCACAGAGCACCACTTTGAGCAGCTGCTTGCCTCCTGTATCCACTGGCTCCCCGCGGTCTTTACCAGATCATCGGTCCACCTAGTGAGGGGTCGGCCTAGGCTGCGTTTTCCGGCTAGTGGTCGCCACTCGAGAACCTTAACTTTCTTCCCCATCAGTTTCAGTTGTGTGGCGATGTAGCCTGCCCGCTGCCACTTCTACTTAAGTACTAATTCTAAGAGCTACATCGGTCACAATATTAGTCCTCCTGCGAATCTCCTCATTCTAGATCTTATCTTGCAGGGAAACTCCGAACATAGCAAACAGTTAATCCCTATAGAAACAACTTATCTATATAGCCCCCTTGCTTATGTCCGTACCTACTCGTGCTTACGTATTCCGATTATTGTTTGAAGTTTTACAACTGTGTTGAATTCTTCTTTCCCAATGCTTAGCTTATCAAGATAAATTATTCAGTCAAGATGTTGATGAACTCCACCCAATAATACTTTGGACGACTTTATCAATTTTACTTTACCTTCTGATTTTACAGGAAATTGATTGCTGCTATGAAAAATGTTTATGAAGTTTCTCGGTGGCAGCGGCGATGCATATTTTTAATATTGTTCGTGAGAGAAATACTGTGGAAGATGCCAAGAAAATGTATGAAAATGAGAGGCGGGTTCACACTTTATAGAAAGGAGGCAAACTCCGTCTTACGTAAGTTGTCCCGCGGCAATAACTGGAACTAATTTTGAAAGTAAGTAATTTACGTCACTACATAATATATGTATACAGTGCTTTATTTACTAAATGAAATCGATATTCACAAATTAGTTTATATTGAAATTTTGGGGCGTCTAAAATTATAAGAGGTTCAAAACATGCCGTAGCGTGAATGTGCCGACGCGGCCGCGGGACATCTTACGTAAGACGGAGATTTATAGGTAGGGGTAGGTTCAAGGAGTTTTCACATTTTTTTTTATGTGAATGAATGATTTGACGAGCTGGTCGTTCACCTGATGTTAAGCAATACGGCCGCCCATAACAGTTGCAGGGTCACCCGGAACTTTAAAACAATAAAGTTTTGCGTGACACTGCACTGCGCACGTCATCCTGAGACATCACACAGTCTAGTAATTGGAATACTACACTGTGTAATCAGGTCATAAAGTTTCATTTGTCCAGTAATTTCACTAGCTACAATGCCTTTCAAACCGGAACACAGTAGTGCTTGCACACTACTGCTTGGCGGCAGAATAACTGGCAGAGCGGTGGTACCTACCTAGACGAACTTTGCAGAAAAGTCCTACCACCTAGTGGACATCAAATTATAAACACATATTATGTTCCCACTGGCTGAGACAAGACCCTTCTCTCACAGGGAGAGAGAGTCAGCCATAATCCACCGCGCTGGCCAAGTGCGGGTTAGTGGATAACGCCCTATTTTTTTTTAATTCTTGGGAACTTGCAAATTTTCTCATGAGTTCGAGTTGCCTTTGGATTTTTACTAATATTCCAATAAGTATCTAATAATTTATGTATGCACGTATGGATAATTTTCTTTAAATAAAAAATGACATTTTTAAAAATAGTTCTGTATGTTCTAGTTCTATTAAGGCTCTCCAACCATGTGGGTTATAATAATATTAATTTACATAAATAACTGTTCTTGATATTCCAAGTTGATAAAGGAATAATTAGTGCAATCAAAACACAAAGACCGTGGTAGTGCCGAGGCGAGGGCTTATCTCAAATTTGGGATCCTATAAATTAGGCAGGTCTTAAGAGCTTACTTGTCATGGAACCCTTGAAACCGCAGATATATATAATACCTATCTGTGTCTAAATAGAGAACGTTACAGAGTCATTTCATTGCTATATAAGTTCAATTACATTACTACAACCTTTTTATCTCATTATTTTAAGATTAGCTTGAATAGGTATTTTTTAACTTGAGATAGGAAATATTGTTTTATTTATTTTAGGGTGAATTTTGTAGGACTCGTTTTCTACCCTTGCTTTCAACCCACGAATTTTTAAACTCTGTTCCGCCCACGGTAGAGAAAATCCGTCGTACACAAAAAAGGATTCACGTAATGTTGAAATGTTGATATGTTGATATGTTTAGTTGCAAAATTAAACATTAATAAAACATTATATTAAATGTTCCTACTTCTTACCAAGTATAGGTATAGCAAACTCAAAACGGCTAAATCACAATTTCGCATACCTAGTGCACTCCAGTAAGCCATGATAACCATGGAATACTTTTATTTCAGAAAATTGAGAGCTCCTGGGAGAGAAACCGGGTTAATAGGCATGATGACTAAATTTTTTTTTTGCATAAATTTTAAATATTCCTCAAAAGATAAACATTTGTGAAAACAAAAATAAAATATCTCTAAAAACGACAAACACACAAAGTTACAAGCATTTTAAAAACCGGAATAGAAAGAGATAGCTCAAACGGCCAGTGACGTTAGAGGAAGGTCGTTCATAGTACCTCATTACTAAGCTGTGGTAGCTTTTCATACAATCTCTTTGGCATGTGACGTAAAGAGTGGATTTTTCATAGTAACTGTGGGGGCGCTCTGTTTCGCGAGAAAGGGACAGGAGATGCCTCCTTTAGAAACTTTAAAAGCTTATTACTCCGTGATTTATTTACATATTTTTTCAATTATTGCATTCATTTTTAATCTTCTTTATGAAAGTATTATTTACTTGTTCATTTTTAATAGTAGTCATCATGCCTATTGCGTGTAAATCCGGGAGTACCACTAGTTACTAATATAAATTAGCAAAGCCATTTAAACTGTATCTTGTGTAAGTACATTAGTTCTGCTGTACGACGGTAGTTTGATAACCAGAAACCACGTGAGCTTCCCTTGGGCTCGCATTTCATCTCAGTTTAACAACTTACGTCCATTTGGTGTTTCGCAGATTGTTAAGTACATGCACAGCCTACCACATTGCCCTAATATATGATGATTTATATGTAAATTACAGCCGCGCTGTAAACTGCCTTATACTTATACCAGATCCCAAGCCGTGTGTTGGTTGGTACACGGTGGTTTGTTCTAACCGTTATGATCTGTGCGTAGGCTTCAACCGGCTCATTAATTTTATATGGAGGTAGAGGTACCCTAAAATACTTATTTTGTTCTCTACACAGAGTAGCAAATATATTCCCCTGATACGTTTTGGTAATTGCGTTTCGTAATAGCTATGATAGAGGAATTACATTTCCTTTTTGGTAATCGACTATTTAAAAATATTTATACTGCCGTTTTGGTAACTTCTAAGTCTATGTTCTACTTATAACTAGATACATATTTATAGGTAGGTATAATAATATAACGTACAGACCTTACAATAGCTTAGTATGCGTCTCGCTTAACTCTGTGAACTATAATGTAATTGGTGAATTCCCGGACTCTGTCTACGTGTTATATTACTCGACGAGGATTGCTCCCAGGTGTTTCATTGCTTTAATATTATTGCTAAGGCCAAGTATTCATCAAGGCACTAAGGACAAAAAAGGAATCTAAAAGAGTTATATTTTACTACAAAGTTTACTTGCTAAATTCTCTATCACAGTCTTTTGAAATCGCCGTATATTTCAGTTAAGTAAACCTGTAGTTATTCTTAGTTTACTAAGTCCAATTTCCACAATTCTTAACCCTGGCGAAAGCCAGGTATTAACGTTATCAAATTAACCACACTTATTATACGAAGAAAACGCCACCCTACGGAGATACTGGCAAAAGATAGATACGTTTTCTGAGAACCTCTAATCCATTTCGTATCTCACCAACTGTTTACTAAATCTTTTGGTTGATTTACGTTTTGCCTTTGTCTTTTGTTACCGCCGCGCCGCGCCGGTTTGTTTTCGTACATTTCGTGGGTAATATAAACCATATTACGATGTAATACTGGCAAGCAAATAAAACCAGGAAGTTGTCAAGCGTGCCCCAGCATTTAGCACTGAAATTGGCGACGTCTATCTTCATCTTTGCTTTTTGTGAGCACTTTTCCTTTTCATATGGGTACTGCACCATGTCTATTTATCTTCCGGAAGTCTTGGTTTTATCCAATTTTAGCCTCTTTCTACTTTCAACATATGTTTTTTTTTATTTATGGATAGGCTTGCGCTTGACCACTATCTCACCTGATGGTAAGTGACGATGCGGTCTAGGATGTAACGCGCTTGCCTAGAAGATACCTATTCACTCTCGATTTGAAGACTCCAAGATTGTAATTTTCGGAAAATACAAACGCCGGTAAAGTGTTCCACTCTTTGGCTGTTCGCATGATAAATGAAATGTGGAAGCAAATCGCTTTGTTCGCACATGCAGGATGTTAACCATGTTGCGATGGCGTTTTTTCGTGCATCTGGTTGTCCAATGGTGGAATGGTGATGGTGGAATCATGTTATGCAACTCCAGTGCGCACTCTCCAAAATGTACTGTGTATGTATTTAGTCACCACTTACACATTCTAACGAATTGATGCTGTATGTATGTACTTAATTTGTTTGTTTTGATAGATACTTTTTTGATTAATCAACTCAGTAGGCGGTTTTATTCTGGAATTCTAATATCGATTTTCAAGAACTACTTTATATTGTAGACCCAATTGAGCCGCGCGCTGAACAACCGGTTCAAAACGGATTATTTGCTGAAGAATGTAGGTACACCAAATACAAATACCATTGAATTGATTTCGCAACCGCTTTGCTCTGTGCTTGTAGCTTCAATATCTAGGTAGACATTTCATACAAACTTGTGATCCGTCGTTCAATTTAGTATATTCATCTGTTTGTGACGACGATGGCATAAATCGATTTCATCAAATTTAACGCGTTATTACACACCAAAGGAGGAGTCAACCAATACCCTCCTTATTTTGACATTCGTAAAAAGGCAAAAACGAATAATGGAAACACGCGGAAATTGTTCACAAGCTCGAATTAAATTCTATTGTTATTCAAAAAACGCGCGCGTAAAGGGAGTCGAATACAATCTTCGGGCACACATTTTATTAGTAAGCTTCACATTTTACGAGGGGTTCAAAACCTAAATAAAAAGAGGATTTCTCATATGGAGTCCCTTTGTCATTGTTTTACGGTGGGCTGTCAAAAGCTTTACGATTTCCTCTTTAGTCGGTTGGCGTAAACGTAACCTAATACCTGAAAAGACGGCCATGCTCTCTTTATAATGACAATATTTTTTTCAGTCACATAGGTGTAGGTCGCCTTATTTGAAAAGAGAACACTGAAGTTGTGTTCTTTTGCATTCAAGGAATGTTAGACGCACGGCGTCTGTACGTTTTTTAATTGTAAATCAATTGTTATGTAAGGTATTCATATGGTTAAATAATTAATACAAAAATTAACTTTATCTCTATAAAAAAGGGTTTTATTCGGTTAAAAGCTGGAAAATCTACAAATAAACTTTTGAATCTTGATTCCATAGAGCGTTTCAAAACTTTGTCGAGCAAACATTAAAAGTTTCCATACTTCACGAATACCGATAAGTCACACAAAGAAGGCGAAATACAAGTTTTCATCAAAGTTCTATAGCTCAGTGGCGAGTGGAGGGCAAACAAATTCAATGACCGCAAAAAGTTATGGGTAAACTTCCCCAGTGCACATTAAATAGTACGTTGAGAGTACATAAGCTTTATTTTCATTTTATTTTGTTTTATTTGGGGGGGCTTACATTTATCCAAAATGGCGGTATCAAAAAAATTTTGACACATTCCTACCAAGTATACCGGGGAATTTTCAGATATCGATTTTCATTCGGATCGGATAACTTTTACCATGAGTCTGTACGTCTACAGCCGCCATCTTGAAAATATCAATTGGGGCTAGCACGGACGGTAGAAAAAATGGTCTTTCCCCGTGTTATGTCACATTCTTCATACAATTTACTCGTCAAGTGGAGTAAAACAGGGGAAAGACAATTTTATCTACCGTCCGTGCTCTAACATTACGGAATAAGTAACAAAATAAACTTAGAAAGCCAATTAAAAGCCTCCACAACTAGTTATAAAAATATAGGTAGGTACATACAATTACAGTGAACATTTACAATTTGACGAGCGGCGGTGGCGTGACACAAACCTTGGAAAGTGCTTTGGTCACTGACGCCACGCTACTCGTGAATAGGTCGATGGTTGAGAGTTCGGACTTCATGAGATTGTTGAAGGACGTACAAGATCGCAAAATATAAGAGCTCCGGCGATGAACAGTGCGTGCAAATGGGACATGAAACAAGTTTCTAAGACGACAGTGTCGATGCGAAACGTTTAGAGAAACCTTAGAGACTAATTCGGGGCAGTCTACCTTAGACTGCGCCAATTTAAACAAATATCTTATATCTGCTATATTTCTACGAGTTGCAAGTGGTAGAAGATGAAATCGAACGCAACGGCTTTCGTATGTTACCCGTGGTATTTTAAATTTGTAGCCCAAATATCTTGTAAACTTTTTTTGAATCCTTTCTAATCTAAAAGAGTGTACAGTATAGTTAGGATTTTTTAGTATTAACTAAGCTTCAACTTATAAAAAGCTAAAGAATTAAGTTACATATTTTGATCGAATTGGTTTTATTTTATAGATCACGTTCTTAACTTTATTTTGATAAACGTTTTTGCTGATGCTGTCGCAACACAATCTCACGCATAAAACTATTTGGCAGTCATCGCTTTATGCCAGCAAAGTCAAAAGTCAAAGTCAAAAGTCAAAGTCAAAGTCCATGGATTCTTTTACAAATCAGCTTTTTTAGCATTTTTACAAGTCTGAGATTAGGTGCCTACAAAGTTGTAAAGGTGCTAACTAAGCATTCATTGCCATAATACAAAGTAACACTCGCATAGTTTATGTAAATGCTGTTTTACTGCATTCCACGGCATCAGTACTTCAGCCCCAAGCAACTTGAGCGTAAAAATATTACCTAAACAACGTAAAAGCAAGAAAGTTAACGTAATTTTTCTACAGGAAATTGTTTAGCATTTTCAGCGTAGAGCTTTTTAAAGTTGATTTTGGGACTATGAACTAAAACTGTTTTGAGACTTGAGTTGATGTCGTGGTAGCAGGATTGCAAGCTTTCGATCTTAATTAAGTTTTGTGGCGAGATGTTGAAATGTTGTGATTAATTAATATAAATGATGTGTATTTGCCGTGTTAATTAATAAATTAAATAAATAAATAAGATCATACATAATTATTCTCACTACACTGAAAAAAAAAAGTTTTCGTCTGTTTAGAGAATAATTTTTTTGAACCCACTTCCCGTAAATTTTAATCGATGTATTATTTGTAACTTTTTCAATATTTGGTGTGTACAATAAAGAGTTTATCTATCTATCTATCTATCTGTCAATAAAAACCTTGAGAAGTAATGTGGGCAACATCACTAGATTGTGTTTGTCTAATAAACAATAGTAAGTAAAGCAAATCCCAGACGGACGTGATTTGAGCCCGCGAGGCGGCATAAATGGATCGAGAGCGATCGACGCCGGGGGCTTTGTCAAGATTTCATGGCGGAACCCTTTGCGTTTGACCAGGGTCGTTGTTAGGTGTTTTAGATAAACTTATCGCAAAAAAGTCACCATCATGGTCTTCAAAGATAAAAAAGTCAAGGAAATGTTAACTAAGTTAAGTTTTAAATTATGTTTGAGTTTAATAGATAACGGTGCAAATCCGCCCCCTAAGCCCCATCAGCTTAACGGACTACCTAGGTACTACTAAAAATAAATAATTTATTTAACAGTTTTGTCTAGATCTATAAAAATGTGCGCACTGTTATGCAATTCGCTTATACCATCATCATCATCATCATATTAATCATCATCATCATCATCATCAGCCCGTTACGGTCAGATGTACGGTAGATGTCCACTGCCGAACATAGGCCTCCCCCAGACAGCGCCTAGCATCTAGTGGGGGGTCTGCCTACGCTGCGCTTTCCGGTTCGTGGACGCCACTCGAGAACCTTTCTTCCCCATCGGTTGTCAGTTCTGCGAGCGATAAATTCGCTTATATAGCTTACTAAAATAAAGTGCGTTGTTTTTTTTTTCACTATGGAAGGAGTGTCAAACTTCAACGACAGCGAACATATTATCAGCGGCAATATTATAATCTCTTACAGTATGTGACGTATTGACAGGAAAGACTATTTCGGATCTATTTCTGAACATAGGCCCCTCTCATGTCCTATGTCATCATTTTCGGCATTGTGCCTAGGTCATCCAGTCATGGTCTACGTGTCCATAAAGTGAATACTCCACCGAATATAGATTTTGTAAAGTTTTATCACAATAAAATTGATAGGTCAATAAATAAAAGTAGGTCAGTTTTGGCATAACCAAAAAACAAAAGCCGCTACAACTCAACGTGACAAAAATATTCATTCTATTTTTTGCACGTGCAAAATAACACTCTTCTATAATTTTTACATCGAAGTGGTTTGAACCTTGCTATGCCCTACGTACACCCCTGACATTGTATCTATCGTAATTTATTATGGATGCTCAGAGGATTTTTCGATGTGAATAATTGGTGAATGAAAGCTTTATTTCTCGTAGGATGTACTTAATAAAAATACAGAGAGCGAGAAAAGAATGCTGTATGAGAAAAGATAAAATTAAGAAAAAATCTTGTATGTTGATTATCCAGAGTACCTCTAACAATATTCACGTAGGTTTAAAAGGCTTTCTTTCATTTACTATTGTATTATAAGTAAAGATGATTATTTTGTACGTTGGTTGAAGCTTTGAAAGGACGAGTGGAGGCCACAAATAATAATGTAACACAGTTTATACTAGTACAGGGTACACGGACTTTACTACTTAAGTTGGACCAGACTTATTAAGCTATGGGAGGTAATTATATGTTTTATTTTATATAAAGCTATATTATAATCTACTTAAGAAATCATGTACCCAAACTTATAGCGAATAAATAAAATTTAATTTTAATTTGTAAAAAAAAATGCTCAGTTAGATATGTGTGAAGACCAATTTTACTAAGAATATTCTACTACTTTAGTACTAGGATAGCTAAAATAAAACATTTAAAAATTTAGGTAAGTTTCATGACGCTCATGTGACGTGTGGTCAGGCTGGCATCAGAAGTTAGAATGAATTTGTGTAGCCGAGGGGTAGGCAAAGTGGCTACCCCACTACTATGACTAGTCGTTAAGTCGTTTTACAACCAATAACGTCCTCAGTTTCCGTTGCGTTAACATGATCTTTAGTGAAACACTCAAAATTCATAAGTAATTCGCACTTAAAATTTTAGCATGTTCTAAAACAAACTCGATTTAAGTTGAGCTGCTCTGCACTAGATTTTCGTTACAGCTCCAGCATCCACTTATTTATTCCCGACAGCTTCAGGTTACAGAAGAGGTTCTTATTCAGTTTCTGTATACCGTTTTAGAGCTACAGCCTTTTCAGTATGTCTCTCAATTTGAATGGCACTCTCGTACTTAGTTTGAATGTTAAATAGATGGCTTGAGAGATGCTTTTGGTGATTTCGGTAGAATTTGAGAATGAGGTGTTATGTATATCTTTTGAGGTATATCATTTGTGTTAGGTGAAACGTTTACTCTTCAGTGGGGAGTTCAGAGGGAACGTTTGTAGATAGTATGTAGTGACAATGAACCGCTACACCAATTTGGATAAAATTCTACACATAGGTAGATTGCTAATACTGCATTATACTGGGTGTAATTGAATTCATTAGCATCCTTTGAAACTAAGTACCTACTCCTGATACCAGTCACGTGTGGACCAATATTTTTGAATTTTAACACATTGGTTTAGTAATAATAATAACTCCAAAAAATGGAATAATTTACTTAATCAAATGTTACAATACAAAATTTAATTAAAATGATGAAGAGCTGTTTTTAATTATTACATACAAGGTATAAAAACGTTTAGATGTATCAAAATCATCCGTGTCAACCGCGTTAGGCGCCGTGGCAATCTTCATAATTTTAAAAATATTTTCATATACACTCTTTACTCTTTAATAATCATCTATAAATGATGTACTATTATGGGCTCAATTTATGCTAATGAATTAAATTACATCCTGTATATTAGTTTTGAAAAATCTTCGACGAATGGCGGAGCGTATTTAGTAAAACAGTTAAATGCTCCCGGTAACCCACTATAATAGACTTTAGTAGTAAAGTAAGTATCAATGTTCGGAATACTAAATGCTTTTAGCATTATATTTCACTGTGATATTGGTAGTTTTAGTTGGAAATAGTCATAAGATATAGGTAAACGTACGATAAATACCACTAACTGTTGTTAGTAGGTACGTGATAATCATAAAATGGAGATCAATAGAGCCGGTAGAGACAGTTCTGTGGTTAGGCAATTAGTATTTACTGGAGGTGCATCGAAGCGCTGAACTTTGCACACCTACCTATGAAAATTATCTGGAGGATTTAGCAAAGCCAATAAAGCAAAGTCTTTTAGTCATCATCATCATCAGCAGCCCGAAGACGTCCACTGCTGAATATAGGCCTCCCCCAAAGAGCGCCACCTTGAGCGGCCACTCGCCTCCTGCATCTATCTGCTCCCCGTGGTTTTCACCAGATCGTCAGTCTACCGAGTGGGGCCGGCCTACGCTACGTCTTCCGGTTCGTGGTCGCCAGTCGAGAACCTTTCTTCCCCATCGGCTGTCAGTTCTACGAGCGATATCGCCTGCTCACAAAAATTTTAGGAAATCTACAAAACTCAGTACTTAACGAGAAGCAACGAAGAATCGCGCATATTCTCATAAGGTATATTAAGTATACCTCATGCCTATGCATCAGATACCTAAAACATTCTCCAATGGCGAATGTATATATGGAGAGACGGAGCGCACCAATATAAATAACGAAGCCTTTCTAAGTGAACCGATTAAACGCAAGTTTTCCATGGATGCATACATTAGGCAAAAATGTATGGAAAAAGAAAAACTACAAATCTTTAAAAAAAATGCTCAATAGTCGTCATAAATTCAGGTAGTCACCTCGTCACGTCATTCATTCTCATAAAAAAAACACAATTATTTCGTTTTCTCTTTAATCGTCACATACACCCCAATAAATAGTCTATGCTCAAGTTCCTACCAATAAATTCACACTTGGCTCGAAGTAGGTTTGTGTCATTAGTATTTCTAGAGTTTCTGATGTCTTCCATATTTTGTTCTTCGCTTTCACAATTACCAGTTTAAATACCTCAATAATGTTTTGGGTAGTTTTTGAAGCTGGGAAGCTAACATCAAACAGAATCATTTTATTGTGATTACTGATTACCTATACTTACTTTATATTATACTTTTTCCTATTGTGTTCTTCTAACATCACGGTGTTGTCATTAACAGTGAACGATACTCTAGTTCTTATTATAAAGTAAATTCTAATCACTAACAAACAAGTTACAATCAATATCATCTTACCCATATGCTAAATACATAATATTGGCCATTATAATGTTAGCACAAACAGCACAACTAGGATCGATCCGAGTCAACTCCAGTTGGACCCCTATAAATCTACCCTGACCTGTGTTCATTAATTCGCCTCTGTCAAGTCTGTATCTGAAATTGTTGATGTTTTGCGCGTGTTTGTAGCGAAAATTTATTGGACCAATCATTCGTGACCTCAAAGTTGGGCAGTACTTGAGATGGAATTTAATAATTGGTTTCATGTTTTACTTGAATTATACGAATCAACATTTTATTACGTGAATACGGTCGTGGATATGGTCTTCAAAAAGATTTATCCATCTTTCTTCTCGTGTTGGTACAAGTAGTGGTTATTATTGAGGGCGCGCGCCTCTACTTATTATAGGTACAGTTTGCATATTGCTAAGTAGGTATCTTTTACTTAACTTATTCTACGCTTATACAGCCTAGAGATCATTACTAACACACTTGTTCCAATGAGGATCCCGCTCCATTAACTCACTCCCAATTGTAAAGGACCTGTTAAGGAGAGAATAACACTGTCATAACAATTATAGTCCCGACTTATACAACTTCCTTATACTCCAAGTTACGGCTATCCCGTACTTAAAGGACGAGGTTACATTGGGCGTCATAAAAATTTAAGACTACGAGTGGCTTATATCATAGAGTAATAGAAATTAGATGTCTCATTAGTTTTAAACATAATTTCAAATATTAGATAACATAACTTCATATAGATTAGTACTATACCTATTCTTTCAGTATATAAATTTAGTTAATTTTAGAACTGACTACGTTGCAAGTGCTAGTAAACTGTATCAACTAGCTTATACTAGTAGAACACATTAATCTTAAATAGCTTATTTTTAACATTTACACCAAAACAAAGGAATATCTAACACATACAACATAGACAAGTTTACACTAGCTAGATTCTCGATAAAATTGCAGACACATAAATACACTGTAATGAGCAGTAAATCAGGTCATAAACTATTCAGAGAATCATTGTCTTCAAATAGATATTTCGCACTGAACAAAATTAGAAGAAAGTATAAATATTCGTCCAGAGGTGAAGAAATAGTCGCGTCTGCGAGACTGCCAGTATAATAATTATAAATAGCTGTAGAGCTTGGTGAGTCTAATTATCTCTCAATTTGTGACGTGGCTATTTACCTCACCTAAAGCGCACATTACACGTAAAATATAGCCAAGATGTTAATCCCTGAAAACCAAGTCACACAGATAACATAATGATTACTTCAATACTAGTTAATACTCAACCCAAAGTTAAAGCTGAAAGAGTTATTTTAGGCGAATACGTATCTATTTCACTGATACCCTCCAGCACACTCGTAAACTTTTCTTATTAATTATCTGAATGAGTATATATTATACATATATAGTTTTAAATATCGTAAGTACATCGTAGTAATCCAGTACGATCTTTCAGAATACAATGTATTTGTCCTTTTGTGTTGAGACCCTGGGTCCGTGGGGGCTGGGAGCTCATCGCATTTTCAAAATTATTTGGAGCCTAGGTGATTGCGTTGCGTGATCAGTAAACAATACCAACGTTTTATTCAGGTCAATACATTACTAGTTAGTAGTTACTCTGAGGTTGAAGTTTTCAGTTATTTCTGAGTATAAACGAGCGCTATATTTTGTATAAGAGGTTACGTCGTCATCCGTATAAAAACACAGAATTATACATTGTGATTTAGCACGTTATATAATTGTTTGACAAAACTGAAATTATTCGGAAAATTGACTTCTACATAAAAGTATATTTATATTATCTGGGGCCGTACCAATTAACTATTGGGGCGATCGCAAACAGGGATCGCAGGAATATTTTACAATTTAGATGAAACTTTCAGGTTGTCCAATTATATCGGAATTTTTGTGGGTCTACAGTAAGTTGTAATACAACCTACTGCCAGAAGCAATTTTATCGATATTATAAAGCTTCTATTGAGGTTTTATTACTCGTTAAGTTTTATGGGTTCCTAGCTGCGCAGTAATGGAGAAATTTATATACCTTATACCTAGTAGCTATCTGGCTGATCGAAATAAGCCAGTTTTTCGGAATTCAAGGTTTTGCCCGTTTTAGGGCTTGCGGGAGGCAAGCCCTAAAACGAGCATTTTTTTTAGAATGTGTATAGTGGGTAAAATATGCTTTGTAGGCATGGCTTTTATTTGCATGTATTAAACAAAATAGAAACCAGTAAAACTCTATTAGGTATACCATGACTGGCCTAATTGTATTAAGAATCAATTTAATGTATAGGTCAGTCTTACCGTACAAATAAATTGATAAAAATATCACAAATTAAGTACTTAATAATATAAGTACTACTTATACTCAAAATATAGTAATACCCCAGATAATATAATTTTACCACGCACGAAAACCACTGTTTTAAATACCTATGTCATTAGGAAAAAGTAATTTGTTCACTCTCCCCTCGAGTCTAGCAAACATAAAAATGCAGAAAGTGCGGAGAATAAATTGAATAAATTCTAGCCGTCAATGGTCGAAGCACAAAATGAAGTTATTTTACGGAGTATTTTTCATGGCAGAGCGCCACTCCAGGAGTGTTTTCAGAGAAATCACGAGCGGATCTCCCAAAATTCATCGCTGGCTTCCACTCACAGGATAATAATAACAAACGCAATAAAAACTTTTCCGGGAAAAAAATATTAGTTTTTCGTACCATCGGAGCTTCAAAAGGACCGAAAGACAACAAAAAATTGTACCTCATTTATTGCGCGTTTTTAAAGTTAAATAAAACTTTTTCTGTTATGATCGATGTTCTAATACAGTTCGACGGGGTTATGCAAACTTTTGTCCTTAATTTTTTCTTGTTGAACACTTCTGCTGAAATTTTCCGGGAGTTTAATCTCTGGAATTATAAGCTGTTCTTAAAAGTAGGTCAAATTTTTTGTTTACCTACTTTATTATTTAGTTAAGTAGTAAGTATTTATGATCTAAGGTGTAAATAAGTAATGGCAATTCATTATAAAATTTGAAGTATTTGATTAAATGTATTATAATTCGTTACGAGTTTCGACCGCACATACCTATACTGCATGATGCAGCGACGCGATTTAAAGCAATTACAGTAGGTACTATAGCTGCGGCTCGCAGTATAAACCTACGTGATGGAAAAAGGCCACTATATTAAGACCTAAAATTTCTAAATAAGTACCGACCAAAAATTATCAAACTTATTAGTTCAGCCGTTCAGCGATCAATAGTAAGGTAAAAAACATACATGCAATACCACGCGTATGTAAATAAATAAATAATGTGCAAACTTTAGAAGAGATATACCAGAAATAGTAGGATACGTTTAAAATAAAACCCTAGTTCCAATTTCCTAGGTGGTTTCAATTCAACTTAAAGGGGTCAAATGGTGTGTATATCGGAATGGAAATCCATTGGAGTAATTTGAGGCGAGCCGAAACGAAATTGTCGCTAAGCGTTTCAATCCTAGGCGTAACGCGACTGCTGGGACCCGCAACCTACATGATGATTTGAATTTAATCGTACGTTATCTGTGGTACCAAGGAACGTATAAAGTGTACGTATGTAGGTACTTCAGAACGTAAAAGCCTACTGCGATTTAATTGACGCCCGTAATTAATAGAAATCGAATTATTTTCAAGAGGAGGATAAACTATTAAAAAATTACTCAAAGATCATGTTGATCTAAAATTTTGAACAATCAATCCGTAAAATCTACAGTGTTTTAGAACATGTGGGGTATACGATTGTTTCATGCCATTTAACAAAAGCACCTACTTAAGCATAGTTTTTTTAACGGAAGACGCAGCGTAGGCCGGTCCCCACTATAGGTGGACCGACGATTTGTAGAAAACCGGCAGGGAGGCGATGGATGCAGGAGGCGAGCAGCCGCTCAAAGCGGCGCTCTCTGGAGGAGGCCTATATTCAGCAGTGGAAGTCTTTAGGCTGTTGGTGATGATGATGATGATGTTGATTATGATATGGTTTTATAGATGCAAATTATTTTGCGAGCGTATTTTAAATTATTATTTTAGTAAAAACCCAAGCGTTTAAAAATACCACTAGAGTTTTTGCACCATATAGCTCTGAAAAAATCATCCATGGTCCAATCAGAAAATTATGGAAAATATTCGAGCATTTTTACGTTCGTTTAACACTATACGGCTGCGTCAGTGTAATACAGTGATAAAGATTCATAAAAATTTGAACTTGGTTGATAAATCATGTGATGAACACAACTGGAAAGTCATGAACCTAGCTTTGAATAATAACATATTTTCACAACTTCATATGGCGGTATGGTTACGTCAATAAAAGAGGGGAACTTGGTAAACTATTTGCACGATCTATAAGAACAAGCTACCTACACCCAGTATTGGCACTTCGAATTGTTGTAATTCCTCCCAGCCTTAGTTTGGAAAAGTAGCTGTTTACGAGAAATATAGGTACCCATAATTGACTGCACATTCTGACGACAAATTTTATTCGAACGACTATAGTGAATTCACGTTTTAAAAGAATTTCCAACAAGTGTAATTTTTGGGCATAAAATGCCCAAAAATTTCAACGACGAGAGCTCAAATACTGCTTTAATATTTTGCAATTTTTCGACAGAACGACAAAAAATCCAATTGCTCGAATTAATACACCTTCATCTCCTTGTAATGGCAGGGCGTACCTCCTTCGTCGTGAAAAATGGAATCACGGCAAAACATAATTTGTCATTTTAATGTTTTCATGTCCGCAACCGTGGGATTATGGATAGACGATTTATAACGTGTCATGTGCGCATGCCATTGTGTGGAAAGGCGAAATATCTAGCGAAACGGGCTTGCTGTTTGTTGTGTGTCATTTATTTAACTAAAACTTTGGTTTAGTAGCGTTGTTTATTTTGTTTCTGGTAAAAGTTGGTTACCACCCAAGACTGCCAAATTTATAAACCTTTCTTTGCTTTGATTTTCTAAACATAATACTATAATTATATAATACCGCCATACGGAACCCACTATAAAAACATTTGAACTGCTATTGACCACACTGATCTCTTAGACTTTCCATCCAAATGCCACTTATATGGAAGTGGCATTTGGATTCAACTGAGCAACTGCGGGCAGATACTGCCAGCAATTGCTCTCTTTCATATTCATAATACATTAGATTCTTTGTGCCAAATAAGTAACTACCTACCATCATTTATTCTGTAGTAAAAAATTAATCACTATTAACGTTATACCTACCAATAGCTAAATCATACTAACTCAGCTTTTACAAATACATATCTAGAGATAGCATAATATTATGACACTGGATCCTCACGCCATAAAGATTGAGATGTCGACGTAAAACTGATCATTCAACTTTACTGCTCATAGACCTTTGAGCAGTAAAGGTTAATAGTTTTATTATGTCGCAGTATAAACGAGAAAATGAGTACTTACTATCCGTCGATTTCATGAAATACAGGAATGGACTATGAAAATGTAATGCACTTATTTACAAATCTTACTCATTTTTTGATCTGTGACATAGGTAATAAAACTATAAACTTTTACACAATGTGATCAAACGCTATGCGCTATCTAAAGCTTGGCCATAAGTCAATTTTACTTTTGACAGGATGTGTGTGGTGACCTTACAATAAAATAAATATCCGACTGATATTGTGAGCGATCACCTATATACCAAAAACGTCCATTCTCAAAATAATATTGTTATTATCATAGCTAAACTTTTTTTACCTAGACAGCTGAATATAAATTAAATCAGAAAATATAATGTAAAAAAGTACCCGCACTTTTTGAAGATTGCGAATAACTACGAAAGCTTTCGAATCCCGATATTTTACTACGATCGTCGTTTTACGAGTAAAAGTTTGGGTTCGTTCAGAGGTCATTGCCGAAAAGTTCTCTTATTTGCGAGCCACTCGTGAATTTGTACAGTCCGCTGCAAACGAAAGTGGCCATTGAGAGCCACGAAATAGAGGCCAAAAATCAAACAAATTATGTTCTATCCGGTCATAGAATTCAAATAATATAGGAACCTTGCTTTTTTATTCTTATTTAAGTAGCAAGGAAGATAATTCTATATATTATTATATCCATTGTTCAGATCTATAATGGAAAGAAGGTCGCGAACCTACACTCTTCGTAAAATATAGAGTGCTGACTGACTCTACGAACATAACCGTTAGGTCAACTGAACTACTGATAAGTGATAATTCCATTGTAAGAGTTGAGGTTTGCGAAATGTAACCATGTATTGTGAGCCTATTTTTATATGTTTTATAGCTTATAGGCTCACGATCATCGATCTTTTCTTTGCAGGCTATTATCTTGTCATTTTTAACACATTATCTGGTTCTCACATTATTAGTTCAGCTGACTGTATGACGAATACTTCACCAAGTTTCTTCGAGAAGTTCGTTCGAGAAGCATTTACATCTACTTGAACATACTGAAAGAAATTCTTTCGTATAATTGAGAACGTTGTTTCCCAAAATAATTAATGCTGACTTGTAGTATGTTGGCGAATATGTAAACGGACTCGTAGATTTTATGGGTAAATATTCAGATTACATAACTATAGGTACATTTACTTAAATTATTTTAAAGTTGCGTATATTTTAAGTCGAATAAAAACTGCTGTTTCTCTCCGTCTCCCCTCCATAGACTGCAGTATCTACCGGTAACATTAACCCTTTCCATAAATAGCCTATTAAGATTAAAAGTTATAAGGTAAAAGGTATTGTAATTAATTAAGTTTGATAGTTGCTCTTAGAATTGAAACAAAACAGTTGAACAATTAACTATCAACTGACATATTGTATAAACTATTTAAGTAAACGAACATCTCTATACAGCGTTGTGGAATGCAAATAAACTATTGTAATTGAAATGGTATATTAACACATTATCTATTCTTTGGCGTATCTTCCAAGTTATTTACGAATATAAAGTAAGCAATTTTGTTAGGAAACATTTACTTATCTAAAGCTAGGTAAGTACATAAATAGATGAAACTGCTAGAGAAAGTGGGTACAAAAATGCGATGTGCTTAGCAACTCGAGTAGTAGCTATCACAATAATTTAGACAAATAAAAATTCCCTCTCGTGTTACGCAAAGAATTTCTCATTTCATACCGTAGAGTACTCGTGATATATAAATTTAATTATGGAAGCTGACGCTCGCTTCATGTTGAAATAAAATTGCGACCAATTAAGGAAAACAAGGTGGCCGTGCCTTCGGATTAACGTTCTTAATTAACGGTTAAGGAGGGAGGGATCATAAAAGGGAAGTAACTGACAGTAAACCAGAGTGGAATAACGGTAGATCGACTGAATTATACAGAATAATGTGCTTTTATTTGGTGTGGCCAGTATAAAAAAATATATGTTCAGTTAGTACACATAAAGCATACTAGACACCGAGGTTATCTGTGCAATTTACCTGCTCTCCTGGAATAAAGAGTATTCAAGTTAATTTAGGCATAAACATACTCTCTATTGTGAGAGAAGCCCGAATGTCTCAGAAGTAGAAGCTGCTGATGACAATAATTAAATTATCAGAAAAGATATAGAAGTGCACTCTACCTGCACCAAAATTACAGTGACAAAAAATGGTTATTAAAAATATGAGCTTAGGTACTGCATAGCACAATATCAGATCTTTATTTATACAAGATGTCATGCAGGCCACCTCTCGTTTCAACAGGCACTTCTCTTATAATAGGAGAGGTTCGCAGTACTTCGTAGCATAGAGCATATTCCATATACCACCTGTGTAATAGGTAAACCTCGTCTGAGTTGGTGCCTACTTAGGTGTAGCGAGTGTAGCAAAGGTTTAGCCTAGACCTTCTCTCACCACGCTGCATGTTGGTGAATGAAACCATATCTATAAAAATATTAAGATATTATCATTCCTATAAAACCATATCCTCGATATTTTCGTGATCTTTGAACATGCAATTTCTCCACGGCCATTATAAGGGCGAGTTTAAAATAGAGACAAATAATTTATTGCAAACACCTAAACTATTTTTTAAGCAAAAATTTGGGAGATGTTAATCTGCGTAGCAGTTTTCTTCATCTGATAGTGTCAAAAATTATTGAAGTGCTAAGATGCGAATACAGTATAAACATGGCTTAATTTTTTATTTTATGGTACACTATCTTCACAGAAACGACACCTTGGAGGTTAGGTTTTAAAATATGAAAGATAAAACGCTTTGGTGTTGGAAGTGAGAGGCCATGCGGGTAGGTAAGTTGCAGTCAAACGATGAACTATTCGTACATGAGGTCCCATCAGGTACAAACGAAAAATAGCCCGACTTGAAAAAATGTAGTTATCGTGTCTAGAGAGTTACTAGTTAGTGTCCACACGGACACGCATTAAATGTCGCTTGATAAACTTGCTTTAATGCAGAAATAAAATAATTCGTAAAATAGCCCGCGTTATTCCGTTGTATGGGATGAGGCATCTGTACTGTAGGTATTATATTATCTGGGGTATAAGTAAATGAAAAAATTCACTTATAATATCAAAATCATAAATAATTTGGAAACAAAATGGTTTAAAATATCATTTGGGCGTGATAACTCATCAACATTTAATTTCCAAAGAGTAGCATTCTAAAATATTGCAAGCTAAGTGAGAACGAAAGAAAGGAGCTTGATAATAGAATTATTTTTCTGAGCATCGCCGAATCAGCGGGGGTCGTTATTCAATTACAAGGGGAGGAAAATACGCGTTGTTTACCTGGGACATGGTGCATTATACTAGCAGTACGTAAGCGGCAAATGATAACCAGCCACTACGTTTAGAATAGTTTTGTCATCTTACAGCTAAGCACTTAATTACGAATAACAAACTCAATTTAGAAAATGTTTACATTTCCCAAGTATTAACATGTGTCAATCTGTATTATTTTTAGTAGGGTTCAGTGTCGGTATGTGACTAAACTGCTGCTTATTACAAGCAATTCAGTAGTAGCGTTAGATCAATTCAAAACTGTTATACAATACATTCAAAAAGCGCAATGGAATTAGATGCATAATAAGTATATTGTATTGCTAGAAGAGTTATTGCAAAAAAGTAGGTAGGTATCGGTAATAATAACAATCTCCTGCTGCAAATTACTGCTATAGAGCTCTCAATCAAAAAGTTTTTGTATGGACAAGAGGTGGTTATACGCTTCTGTTAACCAAATGACAACCGATGGGGAAGAAAGGTTCTCGAGTGGCGACCACGAACTGGAAGACGCAGCGTAGGCCGGCCCCCATTAGGTGGACCGACGACCTGGTGAAAGCCGCGGGGAGCCGATGAATGCAGGAGGCGAGCAGCCGCTCTAAGTGGCGCTCCTTGGGGGAGGCCTATGTTCAGCAGTGGACGTCTTCAGGCTGTTAATGATGATGATGATGATGAACCAAATGAAGATCGTTCAGATCTCACCATGAGAATAAGGATTATCAATAAATACGAGATAAGTATGTCGAATGAAGATATAAATTAAAGGGTACTAAAGACTGATTGTTAAGTTCTGTTTTCCACTGAACCGGCGTTGCTGCAGGCCATCCGACCGAATCTTCTGGTCTATATAACATTTTAAGTAAAACAAGAAAATCAAGCGAAATATGCACGCTGCCAACTGCCTTTTGATTAAACTGGGGTGGTAATATATAATATATGAAAATTTTAATATATGAATTCTACTTGCGTGATTTCATTTCTTTCATAAGGGCATTTTTTGTGGCAAAATGACCTGGTACTCTGGTAGCCAAATTTAAAGCAATGGCTTATTATCTCATGTGATGGAAAATTAAAATGTGTAGGAATCTCATTTTTATATTGCAGTAAAATCATAGTGAACTAAAAAACAAAACAAAAATATATAATTATGTATTGCCAATTTACCATAGCTCCATACCTAAGCAAATCCGTGAAATACTGAAGGCTTAATAAATACAATCTCAATCAGAGTAGGTAATATACCTACTCAATGCGGTACGTGCAGCAAGTCACATTTTACAAACACCGGCCGCTATGTTCGGGATATCGAAAACCATTTTTGTCATTTATTCGCAATAATCCAATATGGAAGCGGGTGCGCGTGATCTCATTGACACTAAGCTTGGCTACGGGTAGCTATCCATAATTCATGGTGCGCCCTTTGATGGGAGGAGTACACAAGCTTCAACTACGCTACCGTTTTCGTGTTTGCGATTCTGGTAGAGTGTAAAACAAACTCAATGGCGATTGCAAAGCGTTTCGCGCCGACTTAACAGCTGCCATTGAGTTTGATGGCCTCTTCACTGTTATGCTATGAGAGAGAAAGAGAAAGAGTAGAGAGAGAGAGAGAGAGAGAGAGAGAGAGAGAGAGAGAGAGAGAGAGAGAGAGAGAGAGAGAGAGAGAGAGAGAGAGAGAGAAGAGAGCGTGCTCTATCCTATCATCATAATAATCATCATCATCAGCTAAAGACGTCCACTGTTGTACAAGAACACAGGCCTCCACAGAGCGCCGGCTTTTTCTCTTCTCTATCCTATAATATTATATCTGATAAAAATAATACTTAGCTGAATGTTATACAATATTGTACGTAATTATGTCTAGCTTACCTAATTTGTTATTCACAAAGCTCAGTAACTGTTTCCACGTTACTAACCCGACGGACGTGAATAATATTTGATGTGGTTTTGAAATGGCAGCGTTAGGTATTTCGGTGTATCCGAATTCCAACTAAGTTTGCTTCATTACTAGAACTGATGAAGTGAGCTCTAACTTTGTGGGAAATTGGATGTTTGAGCTAGCAATGCTAGATCGGTTTGAAGTAGTAGTTTGTATTGTGAACTCATACACCTGCATACTATGTATGCCTTCATAGTTTTGGTCTAAATACATTTATGAGTTCCAGTTCCAGTTGACAGGTGTGGTTCCAGCGGTTTGAGAATAGGACAACCCCATCTCTTGCCGTTTGAGGGCCGGCTATGGGAATATCAAGAGAGTGGGCATCAGAAACACTCTTCTTCGTTCTTTAAAGTCTTCAGCAATTACCAAGCCACCGGCTAAGCACGGTGATTATGGCAAATTTCCCTATGATAACGTTCAAAAAGGCATTTTATGGGGAAGGCCTGTGTTCAGAAGTAAAATTAGCGTCTTACTAACTGACCCGCCCCGGCTTCGCACGGTTTAATTAGTGTTAAGTCCTAACTCTGTTTATGGGTAAAAGAGAAGGAAAAGGTAAGAAAATAGGGGAAAAGGATGAATAGACTAGGAATAGGGACGGCAATAGAATCCTTTCCTTTGCCAATTATAATGTATGTATTGATATTGATGTATTGATGATGTATTGATTTAAGGTACACACGTAAACGGAACCCTTGTAGGATAAAAAAAAGGATAAACATCGGGTGTAAATTCGCTGAGTTGCGATTCCGCGAAGTCATCGCCAGACTTAGTCAATCAATTTCCTTATAGGATCGCTTTGTTGTCCATCTGTCTGCCTGCGAAGATCCTTTTCCTCAGGGATGGCTTAAGGTATAAGTTGAAATTGACACTATGTCCACGGTCTCATAAATAAAAATCAGGAAATGTTAAGAAATATTTATTTATCTTCGATCTTATACGAAAATAATTATGCTGTCTCAATTTCAATGTGATCCAAATGGGAAACTAGAGTAACGCCAACCCCACACACATTATACGAATTTTAAAGCCAAGGGTGTAATGATAAGAATTTTGAAAAAAATAAAATAAAATACTTATGCTGCGTGTAATTCATTAGCATCCTTTGAAACTATGTACCTACTCCTGACACCGGTCACGTGTGGACCAAAATTTTTGAATTCTAACACATTGGTTTGGTAATAATAATAACTCCAAAAAATGGAATAACTTACTTAATCAAGTGCTAAAATACAAAATTTAGTTTAAATAATGAAGTACTATTTTTAATTAGTACATACAAGGTATAAAAACGTTTAAATGTATCAAAATCATTCGTGCCAACCGCGTTAGGCACTGCAGCAATCTTCATAATTTTCATTTAAAAATATTTTCTTTTACACTCTTTACTCTTTAATAATCATCTATAAATGATGTACTATCATGAGCTCAATTTATGCTAACGAATTAAATTACATCCTGTAGAAACCATTTTTATAGTTGTAAGTCAGAAAAGCGAGGGCTCTTTTCGTGTATTGTTTGGTTTAATATGTCTTAAAATATTGGTTCTTATTAAATATTTGTTTTCGCGAACTAACTCGCATGACAGATGATGATCCATATTTTGCAGCCGACGACAACTTTTAGGTTCGCAGATGAGATCTACATTTAGTGGTTTGATGGCTTCTAACCGATCAGCAGTGATGTATAAAAACTATTCAACTTTAACTATAGTTTATATATAGACATATATGTCGAGCAATTTTAGAGTCTAGAGATTTGGATCTAAATTTAGTCAGATAGGTCGCTGTTACTTTATAACTTTCATCACCTGCGTCACACTCCTTTTGGGACTGCTGAAAATTCTCTTCCAAAGAACTGATATTGAGCCCGGGTTCCATCTTTTCTTTTCAAGTACGCAGCCCTGTTCAGCGGACGCTCTGAACACACGAACAAATCACAGGGCATCCACCTATTCCATCCATATTCTATTCCTAGTCCATGTATTTGCTGAATTCACGGTCTACACTCACCTACCTCACCGATTTTAGGTTACTGCTACCTACTTTCAAAGAGCCTACTTTATTCTAACTTTCTAGTTACTCTTCTTCTTTCTTACGTTTGGTAATGTAAGACAAGTGACAACCACGCACCGTTGAGACACTATTAACGTCATAATCTGACAATCCCCCAAGCAGTTTCAGAACACAGATGTCCTATTCAACGACAGGTTAATCATAGATTAGAAGATAGTCCGTTCAAAGCCACTGGATTGCGGCCAGCCCTGACTGACAGTAACCCTTGATGCGGTTAAGCTGCTAAACATTAGGCTTGCAATGTATTTCGGTGTGCTAGTGTTTAAACTGACAGGTTTATTAAAGACTCGTGCTAAATAATGGGTTAGTTTCTTTGAAAATTTTAGTTTCCTTACACATTTTTAATGGAAATGTACAATAGATACAATCAGTTTGACGCTTAGAAGAACTAGGTAATTACTAAATTACATGACGTCTTTATGTTGAAGTTAATCTAAAGAACGGGCTTATTATTTGGTTGTAGTGTGCCAAATCACCCATCGGATATGTATATCTTTATAAACTTATGTAGTTGTAATCGTTACCTAAGGGTTAAATAAGGAAGGGCCCAAAGAAGTCGGGACGGGTCAGCTAGTGTTCAAATAATTTAAACTGTTTAGTCGTAAAAAAGTTACAAACAGACTGCGAAATAATATGAATCTGGATTGCTTTTCTAACTAAATAGCTCAAAAGAGATGAAATTTTAATTTGATTAGACTCACTTTCCAATACAGTATATAAGTTATTAACCTATGTTTAAAGCTTTCAATCTCTTAGCTATATAATTTGAGTCAAATAATCCGCTCAGTTTCAGTTTAGTTCAAGCGTATCAACTCTAGTTGAAAGCTTCATAGAATACAGTATGAACTATATTATTGTTGTACGGTTCAGTGCACATGCTGGTGCACAGTAATTAATCATTTGTTAGTTTGTTGCTGGCCATCCAATTACCCGCATGAAAAAGGGCGTGCCTAAACTAGTTTCAAGGGAGATTAGGAGCTGAGGCTTTGGGACTTAAGTGTTTAGACGGAGTTATTTATAAACGCAATGAGGAGAGCTAAAGTGGCCGATATAACTCTCAGAATTTTTTCAGCAAGTTGAAATGGCAATGGGCTGGGCAGGCCACATTGCTCGTAGAACTGACAACCGATGGGGAAGAAAGGTTCTCGAGTGGTGACCACAAACCGGATGACGAAGCGTAGGCCGTCCCCCCACTCGGTGGACCGGTGGACCGCGGGGGAGCCGATGCATGGATGCAGGAGGCGAGTGGCCGCTCAAGATGGCGCTCTTCGTGGGAGGCCTATGTTCAGCAGTAGACCTCTTCGAGCTGTTAATGATGATGATGATGCTTTATAAACTTTAAGGTTTAACGTAATGATACAGGTATTACTGTACTATCGTATTACTGTCGCTGTTCAGTAATAAAAAATATTGTATTGTATTCTGCATAATTATAGTTATAGAATCACCATAGAGAAACTGCCGCGGAATATGTTGCTCACCTACTTTTAAAGTATCCCCAATACAGCAACGTAGGAGTGTAAATTGATAATAATACTATTTAGGATAATCATACTTTTTTTTTTATTAAATCTGCTTTACCACAGACACTTGGGTCCGTGCTCTTTGTTAATTTATCATTTATTGTTATTTTTTTTTATTTTATTGAACATATATCATACACGAGAGGACAATTAAATACCTACTTAACCTATTTTTTTTTATATTTTTTTTATTGTTTTTCAATTTGTGCGTACACCGCGAGCAGACCAGCTCCCGCAAGCAGCGCCCGTTCATGAGCTTGACGCATGCGCCAGCCATCGCCCTCCTCAACCATTTTTGAGGGAAGAGGACGACCCGACGCACGACGCCGCCGCAAGAAGAAGCTTTTTAGTGAGCGTGAGTGCTCCCGGTGTACACAGAATAATCATTTACATTCTAGTACTATTTCGTTCATACGAGCGGGATAATTGACAGGCTCTTTTGAGTTCGTCAATGATCCCGCTCGTACATGTCGTTGTTAATCCGCCTTCTCCTCCCGGACCACAACTTATCATAATCATACCTTCATACCCACTTCTTTTATTTACAAAGATTTTTCTTTTGTTTCATTTGTTTATTTTTTGTTTTATATTATTGTACTATATTATCAGCTTTATAATGAACACCTGAATTTAATATACAAAATAAAATATTAATACTGAAAACTTTTCCTTTTGTGCGTACCCGATTTGAGGCTTTAATTAACTGTGCAACATCAAAGATTTTATTTTTACAACAAAAATACAATAAGCTTCATCGTTACCGGCTCCTAATCCATTATTACGCAGCCTGGTCTTTAGTCTCTGGTGATTATGAACAGGCTTTTATTAATATTATCCGTTTTATTTACTAACCCGTCGGTTCGGCGGTTACGCGCCTGGATAATATCTGTGGTGGAATAAACTGAAAGCACCGAAATAATGAGATGTTTTGATAGAATAACGAAAATCGTAACAAAATAGCACATAACACAAAATAAAATTTAAAAAAACATGCGTGTTTCGTATATCAGACATTCGTTGGGAAAAATATTAAAGAAGGTTTTTAGAATAGCTATTAATCGGTTACTTATAATATGTGTGGTTGTCTTTTGGAGCCATTTCACGCAATCAATCTTGTACATTATAAATAAGCGTATAATAAGGTACCATTATTCATAACTGATGAGCTGATGACAATCGTACAACACTTAAAAAAAAAAAGAATAGTGTATCAAGGAGCTCATAGCTTTGCCTCCTATGTTAAAATATGGTTCTAATATAAATTGAGTTGGCTAACTGAATTGCGCGGCGGTGACATGAGCGAACCGGGGATTAACTTAGCCCTGTTTCCGTACAAAGGCCAGCCATGACAATGACAGTTAGCTTCACTTGTTCACACTTACCATCCTTACTTTACACTTACCAACAGCAACAGTTACGTAATAGTAGCTCTTATTTTATAAGGGACAAGACGCATTGATGCAGGAAATAACGTAGTGTAGGTATCAGTTAACGTTGTGTAAGCATGTTAAGCCAAGTTTCAGCCGGCCTGGGCCCGTGACGAGCTTAGCAGCAAATAGGACCTATATTAGCAACTTATTTAATATCTGAATAATGATTGGCAGGTTTGAAGTTAGTTATATTTCAAATAATAAAAGCGTACCTAATCCCTGCGTCATGGTATGGTCCTTTATTTCACTGTAATAATACCTACCTATACTACCTACCTTCCGTAATAGTACTTATTTAAGTAATATAAGTATGTACGTAGAAATTATACAGATGTAAAAAGTATTTAATAAAGCATAACTTGTGTTGACGGGCCCGATAGCTCAGTTGGTAGTAGCCCTGCCTTCTGAACTGAGGGCTGTGGGTTCGATTCCTACCGAGGACAAACATTTGTGTGATGAACATAGATGTTTGTTCTGCGTCTGTGTGTTATATTGTATTCTATGTATGTATTTACAAACAAAGAAAAAAATATCTAAGTATTATAACAGTTATCATGTTCCCATAGGCAGGCTTTGCTTAGTTTGGGGCTAGATGTGTCCACCTAAATTCCTGTTTTATTATTATTTATACATAAATTATTTGTAACTATCTGGTTCTCTATTAAATTCCACGACCTTCGTGTGTTGTGAATTAAGTTATATATTCCGAAAAAAGCAATCGACCTACCTATATTTTCAATTTTTTTCACAGACTGGATAGAATAAATCTATTTTAATTCTTCGTTACACTCCATGACGTTAGCAGCAACAAATTAAATTGCTAGTAAAAGGCACAGTTCGTTTTCAACAAGCGTAAGCTGCTTGGAGCCTAGTGTAATCCTAAAATCCCTGTAAAATAACGATCTGGCCGAGCGAATGAAAAAAGCAAACAAGTGGATTCCGCTTTTTAAACTGTCTGGTGCGTTTAATGCCCTTTTGAGTCACATAAAGCACCTAATGTGTTAGTAAAATCACGATATAATTCCATTAAAGCCGTAGCAGCCTAGAAATGTGAGGAAAATCCGAGATATTTTCTGAAGAATTTCCTTATTAGCAAATGTAACTTATACCTAACTTTAAAGCTATGAGCCGAGTTGTTCTTGAGTCTTCTTGCGATTTCGCGGGTCATATTTTCGCATCTATCAATTTTTTAAGTGAAGGAAAACATACTGGATCAAACCACACCATAGTGGTGGGGCATGTTCTGGTGCTTTCATGACTACCTCTATGCAAGTTTTCAGCTAGTCTAGTACGTATGGCAACCCACCGGAGAGTCTGATCTCAATACTGGTGAACCGTGGTTATTTGGGTTATCATTTTCACCAACAACCTGAAGTCTTCTATGCTGAACTTAGGCTTCCGCCTGTGTCTGGTTCCCTCACGATGTTTTCCTTCACCGTTGTATATTAATCATCATCATCATCATAATCATCATCATCATCATCACCATTATCATCATCATCACCGTAGACGTCCACTGCTCAACATAGGCCTCCCCCAGAGAGCGCCACTTTGAGCGGCTGCCTGCATTGCACTGTTGTATGAGCGAGTGCACTTTACGTAATTGGTGTTTAAGCCATACCAGCTCAGGAGGACTCTATATCCAGTTTAATGGTAATGTAAGTACATTACTATATAACAAATACGCGTCAATTAAACCTGCTCCTTTTGTTACTTAGTTGTAAAGCATTACAAAAGGTAATATACGGATGGATTACAACGTTTTATGGTTTCAAGTCCACTTCGTCGAAACCTCAGTTACACTAAAATCAATGAAGTTAATTGGATAAGTACGGCGAGCGGTGGCTAATTGAATTAACATCGGGTCAGTGATCACCGGTGACTTGGTTCTCTTTGATATGGTTCTTATGGTGTGTTGGATGTTACTGAATTAGCCCAAAATCAGCCATCTGCGAGCATCTTGAGTAAGTAGTTGCAATTCCATACCATATTTTACTCCTAATTTCCTAAAATAAATCGCTTAATTTGTAGCAAAAACCATATAAAAGTGTAGATACTATCGTTACATACAAACAAATCTAATCAAAGCTGCTAAAAGCTTGAAGCGATGTTTAGATATATTGACAGTAGTGATGACTATAAAAATACATGGTGAAACCAGCAGAGATCTTTTTGCAGCAAAATTTCTGTATGTCGAACGAGTGGATGACTGTTTGATGTTCCGTGATATCTTATGAATATTCAGAGCGCGGCAGCTGTCGATATCTTTCTTCCTTTGTTTGTTACATACTCACATATAAAACCGATTTTAAAACGATGTTTTGAGCTTTACGTGGATAATGTGATGGTAGTTATCCAGTTGAAAATATTTAGGAAACAGCTAATGAATTTGGAAATTATAATTTATGTGCAACGGGGTGCGATAGAGTCGATTCCCTGAAAAGGCAGAAAAAAAAATATAATTACAAATAAATAAAGTATCTAATTAAATATGACTAAGTAATGCATGACAACATAAGTGAGCTCTATAGTTTCTAACGTCTTGGAGCTCTTTGGAGATCAAAAATATTGCTTTTTGGTAATACCTTTGCATCTCTTCTTTTTTGTAACCGTCATGTTATTTATAATTTTTTTCCGGATGAGTTACGGAAAGATCGTTTCATCATGGCTCCTGCCCTACTTCGCAGTCGAGCTCCGACCTACGCCGAGCAAGTTGCCGACACCCTGAAACAAAGCATCGCGCGAGCTTGTTTGATGTACCGGAAACTGATAGAACGAGCTCCCTACACTATTTGCACTGGAATATTACAGGCACGCCCGTGAGACAACGACAAAATGCGCAATTCGACGGATCACTTGTGAATATCGCCCAAGATATTGTGTGGAACTTGCTTTGGAATAAACGCGCATACATGTCTTGTTAACATAAAGATTTGTGTAGAGTAAGAAAAGTAAATGGCACTAGTCATTCTTGACTAGAATGCAGAAGTTGTGTACACAAAATATTAAATTAATTATCAAAAATATTGTGATGTGACTTATTGGCTTGCTGTGGTTACATAATTATATTCTATATCGATTTAATTAGTTTTTCAAATAAATTTTACGAAACTGTTCTTTTTTATATCCATAACCAGATTTTAATAAAATTTATCGGAATACATTTTATCCGCAATCTACAAAAGCTGAAGGCGAAACATGCCTTTTGAGATTTAATTAAGAGGGCAAGATTTTTCTGGAATTATTATCAACTTGTATCAGATTCAAGTTAGGGTGTTTCCATACTATGCGATTTTACTTAAATCTTTTAATAATTATAATAATTATAATTAGTCACATTTCTACTTGCTAGAAAGACACAAGATTAGAGAGATAAAATAAGTAGGTAGGTATTAGGTATATCTAATGGGCATGAACAATAACATTTTTATTGGGTCTATTAACTAGTTAAAAATATCAGAAATGTACTTTTTGGTTTTCGTACATTAGTTAAATTGTTTTTATTCAAATTAAAAGTTTTGCTCAAAAGTCATTGTATACGTATACAAAAGCTTCACTCAAAGCCATACCGCACTTGCTTTACAAATTAACGAAATAGCACGGTATGAACTCTGCCTAAAATGAAAAGAGAGCAATCCGGATAATGAGATTTTTCCAGAAACACGATCGTTTTAGGTACCTAATTTGTACAAAAAATACCTTGGCTATGGATGTTTTTCAATCAGAAGGGACCGCCAGAGGTTGGGTCATAATTTATTAGTACCTAGGGTTCTGCAAAAAAGCTGACTTCCATTAGGTAACTAAATTTTTTTATACTCATAGGAATTTAACCCGCACAAAATATTTTGTAACGTTCATTGCCTTGATTAATATTTTCTATATGTAGGAAGAAGGTATTAAATTATTTATTATTAAAATTTTCGCAAAGCGTTGGTATTTGCAAACAATTTTATCTTATAAAAACGTTACATTCTAACACAGTTCAGTTTTCAAGGTCTTTTTTTGCTCGATTTTTGCCCCCTTTTTAGCCCGTATCAGCATGTCAGGAGGGCAGAGGGCTCTTAAAAATTAAAAGAAAACGAATAATTTAGTACATTTAGTAATATTTACGTATATCAACCGGAAAATCTAGTGAAAAAAGCGAGATCCAATTTTTTTTTTTCGTTATGATTTTACCAAATACAAAAAGAATTTCAATACGCTTCCATTACAAGGACATTTTCCTGCAACAAAAAAATTATAATTATCAGCACTTAACGCCATAAGTTGAAAATGGGTACGTAGTAATGATTTCAAAGGAAAAGCTCTTCCTTTGAGGTCCCTCGAGACTGCGTAGTCTTAATTAGTGTTAATCTCAAGATAATAAGCCACGTGGTACAAATTAAAAATATAGAAATACGTATACCTACCTACTTTAGAATTTCTATTAAATAATTAGGTTTTGCTATTCATGACTTGAAAAAAAAATTGAGTACTTAGTTTTTTTTAATGTGAACTGTTGTGATGAGCTAGCGAAGGACCAAGTATATGTGTTATTTATCTTATTTAAACATTTATTTAATAGTAAAAGGTATATTTGAGAACCATACAATTCGAGATTTCCGAGAACATGCATCACCCAACCCGCACTTGGTCAGCGTGGTAGATATACCCAAAATATCTTCCTGTGAGAAAAAGCCCCTGTTCCAGCCGTTGAAACATATTTGACCAAAGTGATAAAACTATTGATATAAGTAGCATAATTTTATTATTAAAAACGAACATCTCTTTTCCGGTACAAAATTCTCCTACCAAACTTCTAGCAACCTTTCATTTAGCCACTCCTCGCCCTTGCAATAAACGATATTCTTTCTATACCATTCAGAAAGGTCAGTTTCCAAGATAGGGATGCACGATATCATTATATTTCATTACGTTCATAACCGACGGTCTCGATCCTCACAAAGGGTAGGACAAGCCCGGTTTCTTAAAAACACAAGTTGAAAGAAGTAAAAAGATTTGTACAAGTAGCACATATTTTTACCCTCTTTGGGTTCAATAATAGATAGATAGATAGATAAACTATTTATTGAAAACACAATTTTACAGAAAAATACAGTAATAAATCTTATAACTAAGTGTCGCAATGGGCGGTCTTTATAATAATATTGACAAGAAGTTTTTTTACGCCGAAATGGGCATACGTTTGACAGCAACTAACCTGATGGTAAGTGACGAAGTTGTCGAAAGATGAACACGTTTGCCCATGAGATGGCCTTGCCCATTCACTCTTGACTTGAAAAGACCCATTTTAGTTTCATGGATGAATCAAGTAGGTACTCAATTGTTGCCTCATAAGGTCCCACTCGCAAGTGTAATGATCAATCCACACGCGTGTCATACGACGTTTTTCATCACATTTGCGAGGAAAAAACAGACTCTTATTGTAATTAAATTTTAATTATTAAAACTATAATTGAAAGCACAATTGCACATTTTGTTGGTGGAACAAGCCCTCTGAAAGGTTCAATCAAATTGCGCATACTATTCAATGAGGTCTGAACGCGACAGTTTCCTGTGCAGACGGGTAGATGGCGTCGCGTCAGCACGATAGCTGTCGGATCGTATAGCTGTACCACAAATAATACAATACCTAGTTGTACGGTTCGTCGATATGTCGATATGAACATCATTAAGGTATGCGCTCGGAAATGCATCCGCAAGATCTTGCTTGCATCTGAGAAAATACTAAGAAAAAGCCTTTTCATAATGCTTTATCGATAATGTGGCGGCGCCAGTTATATATATGCGGCCAATAACAACAACTGTACGTACAAGGTAATTTTTGAAAATCTCCAAAACTTTTAGGAAACACCCAAAGAGGTATAGAAGTCTTTGTAACATTAATATATTACCGAAAGTGGATTGTTTATTTACTCAACAACTTAAATAAAAAGTGTATCTATCTGCTGGGCTACCACAAACTAATACAAAACCATCATGTTTCATGGCATTATTATTTCAAGGTTACAATAATATTGTTCGAATTCGTACCATGAACTTATAAAGTATTCCTGCGTGTGAACGAGACGTCTACATTTTTATATGGCGTTATCACTGTCGCACGTCAATGTCAACATGATGTAAAGGTATGACATGACAGTTGTATTTGAATGAACGACTTAACGTGACGTCATCAAAACTGCTCTGGCTCTGCAATATTAAAGTATTCTTACTTTAATGTTATTTGTCAATGTATGATTGAAGTAATAATGCTATAAGACGTTGTGGTTGCCCCCCTGTACTTATGTTTGTCTGCCTGTTATCTCATTTATTAAACCGATGATGGTGCTGAAACTAATGGCCGATTCTTGTGTTTACTGACTGCTTTGATTACGTGGATAATAATATATCACAATCAAAGAAGCAAATCAACAACCCTTTTTTACAATATGGTAGACAACTGCACGTATTTGAACAAATGAATAACGTTATCTACGAAAATATCGCCATCAAAACCGACGTCTAAAATCAATATACTAAAATTCCAAAGACTGTTACGAGTTTTAGTTGAAGGTGGATTAAGCATAAAGCTTCCCTCTTCGATAATCCGCTCGATTTACTAATCCTTTTTATCCACGCTTCAGCAATTTATCAATTGGCTGTACGGGATGGACGATAGAATATTATTTTTGTTGCCAACATTTTTATCAGACTTGGTCATAGATTTTTTTACAGCAGAATTATCTAGCATTGGACCACGATCTCACCTGATGGAAAGTGACGATGCGGATTAGAATAGGATAAAGCATAACATGAAAATAGAGACAACTCTATCTCTATTTTATACAGGATTAATTTAATTCATTAGCATAAATTGAGCCCATGATAGTACATAATTTATAGATGATTATTAAAGAGTAAAGAGTGTAAATTCCATAGATTTATATATCAGGATATGGCCGAAGGAACATTTTATTTTGTCAAAATAGCGTGGGAAAAGTCAGCGCCATCTATTAGATTTCGCGTGAACTACGACAATTTGAGAAAATTAGGTGCCTATCGCTGCCATTATGTCCGTCAATGTTAATGTTTACAATGAATATTAAAAATATAAATTCGATTATTTTGTTACAAAACAGAGTGTAATATTGAAAATATTCAATTACTTGAGGTAAGAAACTTGGTCTTTCTTTTTACTTCACTTTTGAGTATAGATTGTGCAACCCTTCACAATACAACTTGGTATATTATGTTTGTGACATTCAACCGATGCCTTCTAACTTCCATCACACACTGAGCGCTAGTGGATGCCAATCTGTGAAATTGGCTCTCACTTTGAAGCGACCTATAACCACTCATTAGGCCTGTCCTTAATATATATGTCTATGGTAAATGCCAATATTTTTATTGAAAATTATGAAGACGGCCGCAGCGCCTAACGCAGTTGGCACAGATAATTTTGATACATTTTAACGTATTTATACCTTGTATGTACTAATTAAAAAGGTTACTTCATTATTTTAATTAAATTCTGTAATGTAGCATTTGATTAAGTAAGTTATTTCATTTTTTGGAGTTATTATTATTACGAAACCAATGTGTTAGAATTCAAAAATTATGGTCCACACGTGACCGGTATCAGGAGTAGGTATCTAGTTTCAAAGGATGCTACTGAATTCAATTACACCCAGTATAGCTAGGTAATAGGTAATACAAATTATACATTGACCGATGGATGCAGGAGGCGAGCAGCCACTCAAAGTGGCGCTCTCTGGGGGAGCCCTAGTGAACGTCTTCAGGCTGTTGACGAAGAAAACGAAATAATTATAGGTATACCAATTACACATCAGGAAAAGGTAAAAGATGATTAGAAGCCCAAAAGATAATAAAAGTACTTACATCAGAGAGATGATACTTATAATTTCAATAAAATGTAGGTAGGCTACAAAATACAAAACCGCACAAAGCTACTTTACAATGAAATGCACAATTCGACCAATCCTGTATTATAACGAACACCTGAAATATCAATGAACAAAATAGCAATAGCCAATACAAACATTTCGAACATGCATGTCGAATGAAACAACGATTGTTATAGATCGAAAATATTTCGGGCGTACGTTACACGCTGGAAAAATATTGGCTCCTGACATTGTGCGAAAGTAACGACCCGTGCTACGGTGCATTTTCAATCAGATTTATATAGAACAGGATTAAAAATTTAACGAGTTATCCTCGCACTATAGTGAAAGCAGTAGGGGCAAAATATACGGCATCTCGTGCATGAACTAATTGTCATAGGCGAGTATTACAGAACGATGTCAAGTCGACATTTCATTCACGAATTGATCATTTTGTGAAAGAAATCTATGACTCAGCATCGTTCCAGTAATACGGGCCACATAAGTTTGTCCTGCTCGCAGCTCGAAATGAATGTAATTGGCGCAATAGGTGTGATTTTGTGATTTTGTCTAGTTAACTATTTTCTGTTTCATTCTTCGGTTAGCATGTACTGTCTAGTTTTTTGTCTTCTAAGTAGCAGAGCAATATATCATGTTTTGTAACTTCAATTTCACAAAGTATTACAATCATGACTTAATTATTATTAGCTAATAAATAATAAATAAATAAATAAATATGTGTGGACATTTCACACAGCGCCATCTAGCCCCAAACTAAGCATAGCTTGTACTATGGGAACCAGATGACTGATACAATACTTATATACTTTTTTGTTTGTAAATACATACATAGAATACAATATAACACCCAGACGCGGAACAAACATCTATGTTCATCACACAAATGTTTGTCCCGGACAGGACTCGAACCTTCAGATCAGAAGGCAGGGATACTACCAACTGAGCTATCGGGCTCGTCAAAATAATGTAGACTCAGTAACCTGCTAGGCGATCATGTACTAACTTAACAGAAACACAAAAATGTATGGACAGTTTCAATACGCAGTTACAGTTTACATAGTTACGATGAACATTTTAAAATCTGGAATTGAATTTCTTCTGTTGAATTGCAATCAGTTTCGTTATCACCCCGCTGATCCTTAACTTCTCTAGAGTTAAGCAGTCTCATTCTACTTCACCGCTTGAAAAAATAAACAGCTTCTAGTTCAACCATAATAATATGCAGACAAATGCACGTTCGGGTATGAAATAAAGCCGCTGATCTACTGTTCACATTTGCAACATGCACCAGCTCTACTCGTCTTTGTGTAAGCAGCCTTTGTAGGAATGCCGAATGCGAGAGCAAAATAAAAAAAGGAAACATAAAGTCAGGTTTATTTCCACGTGAAACTGTTGAAAAAGTTTTCCTGATGGTTTTTGCTATTTGACTGTTTCGTGAAAATGGTATTAATTCAATCAATCAATAATCCATTCATATTCTCATCTTTATTTATTTGGAATTAAAATATTTATGGTAAACACATGACCCTTTGTGTTACGTAATATTATAATATCACTTATTTACAAACAAAAAAAGTATATAAGTATTGTATCAGTTATCTGGTTCTCATAGTACAAGCTATGCTTAGTTTGGGGCTAGATGGCGCTGTGTGAAATGTCCACACATTTTTTATTTATTTATAACTATTTTACTGATGAAATAAAATTCATAAATACATTGTTATTATGTAGGTTTTCAACTCATTTATCATATCCACGTCACCGCCAACTCAATTATACTAACCACATACTTCTAAGTTTTCGTGATTAAACATTATGAGAGTAAAACACCATTATACCCAGACACAGAATAAACATCTATGTTTATCACACAAATGTTTGTCCTGAGTAGGAATCGAACCCACAGCCCTCAGTTCAGAAGGCAGGGTTGCTACACTACCAACTGAGCTATCGGGCCCGTCAATAATAATTATTATCGGTATTGTGGCTTTAGTTGCAACTGTTACCTACTAATATAATATAAATACTAATCTCTACTTCTTCTCGTGTGGTCAGCCCTGATGTCAGAATTTTTAGGCTGCCCGAAGGCTTCTGACTTGGCTTGACGACTATTGTCTTACGACAACAGCCGGGACCGACGGCTTAACTTGCCGTCCGAAGCACGGTAGCGCTCATTTGTAAATACCAACTTTTTGATGTAGCGGTCACCCATCATAGTAGTGACCGCAGCGAACGTTGCTTAACTTTACCGATCGGTTAGGAACGGCTAGTCGTGCTTCGCTATGAGCGCTAATAAATACATATTTTGAAATCGCAATGAGTACTTACCAACCTATTTACTTATACTTACTATAGTAGGCCAAATAATGGTAATGTATAGGTTTTTAGTATAAATAATCGGATTTACTCTAAGTTGTGGGCTTACTTCTTCAGAAACCATATAACTCTATGTCAGAACATAGAAACACATTTTTAGCAACACAAGGCCTGTGAAGTATTCGGGATTCAAGATACTAACGCCAAAACCCAAGCGATAGTCATTTGTTATAGAATGTTGCCCCAATAATTTGCCTCATAAATAAATATTCTGAACCCTTTTTTACGTCTACCGATGTAAAGAGCCTAATTTAGGACTTATTTTGCACTATTTCTTGAGATAGAAGGTTTTAGCATTATTATGACGATAGCAGTTTTACGCTGACAAAAATTTTATTATGGGTTATGTAAATAGATTAGGTACTTATACGCTCAGGCGCTTCAACCACATGTGCGGCCGGCATCGCGCAACGTGGACCGCTCCCCACCACAATTGTGGCTTACAGCTGATTGCGCTACTAGGGATGGCAATCAATTTTTAGAGGTGTCGTTATAAAACGACTAAAATTGAAACTAGTTGAACATCACTATCGAATAAAGTAAAAGTCTCTATAGTTCAGGAGAAAAAAAACGCCTAAATTGCATCTCGCGCCGAGCCCGCGCGCCGGCGACGGAGTAATTTCCTTTAGGTACGGCGGAGCGTCAATTATTATGTGTAGTGTTGTTGTGTGTGTTTTTTATACTGCAACACACGTAAAAACATTTGTTTAGATAGCCAAGTAATGCTACTTATCAAAACTAGTTTTGAAATTTTAAAACACTGCTTAGTTTATTCGTATAAACTGTAAATATGCAAATCCATACCGCGCTATTTGAGGAGCACTTTGGGACCTACATACGCCCGCCGCACCGTGCTGAGTGGTTAGGTCAAATGTTCGTAGGTATTCGTATGGGCACAGAAAAAGAAATTGGATCTCACATTATTACAGCAACCATGCCATCATTAACATCATAGAAGCCGAACTCGGGTTAAAGATTACCACAGAGCTTTGAAACATATGACGGTCGCTTCACATGGGAAGGCAAAGCAATATTTTTTTTTGCTCTGTGAAGATTACCTAGGTACGCTAGTGCTGACGCTAATCTAGGTATAGGTAATCTTTTATATTAGCTAGAAAGATACAATAAATCCTACGACGTGATAGCGATTTTCTCATTTAATTGGCTTTTATAATTGATCCTTGTATATTTGTATATTTGTACTAGTATGTAATATATGTAATAGTAAATATGTTTATTATATTATTAATGTAGTGTGTATGTTTATGTATGTTAGGTATGTCGTATAATATGTATTTTGTAGTTTTAGTATTTATAGTATTAATTTTATTCTTTTTTACTTATTTTCATTTACTGTACACCGCCATCCTCCCTAAGTATTAATCTGTATCTCTCCATCCAAAGGTTGTCTGGAAGAGATCGCTCTAAGCGATAAGACCGCCCATTGTACTACCATTTTGTTATATTTTTCGTGTTTTAATTTTATCTTGTGTATATTTGGTGTGCAATAAAGTGTTATTCTATTCTATTCTATTCTTGTAACGCTTACGAGCAACAATAATTTAATAATTTAATTCGTCTAAATGTCGTAAATTGAAAGCAAACCGCGTTTCAAAACGCGTCACTCGTCAGCATTCGGTCGGAATAATCAGATTAGGATTGTAATTTCCTGTGTCGCTGACGATTCCCGTCGCATTTGACTAAACTTCCCATCAATATTATTAACGGTACATAATCAATACGAATTTTTATCACGCGATAAAAACTTTGCTGAATGTTTGTTAATTTTTAGGGTTCCGTACCCAGCCCTACGAACCCCCACGAAGGGGGGCGAACCATATTACTAAGGCTCCGTTTTCCGTCTGCCTGTCTGTCTATCTGTCTGTCTGTCTGTCTGTCTGTCTCATAAACCGTGATAGATACACAGTTGAACTTTCACAGATGATGTATTTTTGTGGCCGCTATAACAACAAATACTAAAAAACAGAATAAAATAAATATTTAAGGGGGTTCCCATACAACAAACCTGTTTTTTTTTTCTCGTTTTTATGGACAATGGTACGGAACCCTTCAGGTGGTCGGTTATTAACCCTTTTTTACCTGTAATGTCTTATGAATACTCCCCTAATCATTCATCTTTGACCGAGTACCAAAATGCGTAAAACTTAACAAATTGCAGTAAATCCAGCGGAATTGACAAGACAAGTTCAACCATATTCAGTGCACGAAAAACATGTGAGCCCACGATTTACGATATCACTAAAGTTCCAGTATCTGTGCTAAAACGCTCGGTATATCTTCATTTAGGACGGGAGTGGCGTACCTGGGGGCCTACCACAACCTCTTATAGCATTATTACTTCAATCATACTTTTTTTTTTTAATTTATTTGGAGGGCTTTGTCGCTTAGCGACCACATCGCCCTGTTAGCAGAATCACAAAATATAATTTTATAAGTACATCTAGTCCTTATCTAGGCCTAAAGTTAACAATTTTTAAAAAATCTTTGCGTGGGCTGAAGTAGGCTCCACCAAAATACTATTGCATATGCCGATATCCATATCTCTTGCAGCACCAAACTGCGTACGTCTAAATACTGAGTTCCGGACACATTCCAATAGAACATGCTGTACGTCTTCTATAACACCACAGTCAACACAATTAGGAGATGTTACTTTTTTCATCAGGAATGCGAACTTGTTCGATGGAATGTGTCCAGATCGCAATCATACTTTGAAAAATGTCATAAAAGTAAGAATACTTTAATGTTATTGACGCAGAGCAGTTTTGATGACGTCACGTTAAATCGTTCACTCAAATACATCATGTTGACACCTACGTGCGACAGTGATAACGCTATATAAAAATGTAGACGTCTCATTCTCACACAGGAATACTTTATATAAGTTCATGGTACGAATTCGAACAATATTATTGTAACCTTGAAGCATTACTGTCACGAACCATGATGGTTTTGTATTAGGTTGTGGTAAGGCCCCTGAGGGGTATTTGTTTTGCAAATTATTAACATCACTCTTGTGGGGGTGACCCATCGTAAAGGCCCTTTCAATTACGTGGTCACGTCTGTAATAATGATACTGTTTCGTGTTGTGACCGGTGTTCGGGTTTAGTGCGCTGTTTTCGAGGTGTAAATGGAGGTTATAGTATGTCGGCAAAAACGTGATGTTATGTCCCAAAATAACCATAGACCACAACACTAGCCAAGTAAGAAGATATGTATAATCGGTACCGCAAACACCCTTTGCCATTCCAACTTGCTCTAAGTTGGAATGGCAAAGGGCAGGCCACATCGCTCGCAGAACTGACAACCGATGGAGAAGCAGCCGCTCAAGGTGGTGCTCTGTGGAGTGGCGGAGGCCTATATTCAGCAGTGGACATCTTCAGGCTGGTGTTTTTAGGGTACCGAGCCCAAAGAGTAAAGAGAACCCTATTATTTATTTATTTATATTTATTTATGAACCGTGATAGTTAGACAGTTGAAACTTTCGCAGAATTTTCGCGATTTCATAGATGATGGTACGGAACCCTTCGTGCGCGAGTTTACTTGCACTTGGCTGGTTATTGAATAAATTTAACACTTTGACACATTAAAAATTATTAACAAAACGATTAAGCGTTTAACTCTTGTGGTTACAATATGAATTAAGTGATCAATAATAATTGACATAATTATGTACGATATAATTAATATAAAATAACGAAGTATCGAAAGGATTTTTGAAAATTCAAACCCTAAGTGGGTGAAAAGGGCAAAAACGGTGACGTTAGGTTTTGAAACTTAACACATACAAACAAGTAATTATAAATAAAAGAAACTGTACCTTTTAGTTTTTACAAATTCAACACTTGAGGGGGTTGAAAAAATTGTTTATGTTTGTATGAAAATGTCAAAAAAAATTACCATTTCATACTGAAATTATGAGTGTAAAAAAAATAAATGAGCGTCTCGGGAATTTTCGATTTTCACCCCTTAAAGGGGTAAAAATAATCGGTTCCTGAAGGATAGTCCACACGGTCAAAGCCGCGTGATAGAAGCTGGATATATTATATTCAATCCATCATTTGAATTAGAATAAATAAACCGGACTAAGACACATCAATTATACCAATTATTGGATAATAGTTGATGATAATACTTAAATAAATTATAATAATTAGAAAAGTTAGAAAGCTTCATTCATAAGGAACTAGATGGCGTTGTAAGCCCTTAAAACACGCAAGCGTTTGGAGCGCAGCGTCTCGTGCTATTTTTGTCAGACATTCGTAATCTTCACAACCACTTTACCAGAAGTACCAGGATATAAAAGTCCAGTGTACTTTGGACCATTAATCATATAAATTTTGAGGCCCTATCTCCGATAGGGTTTATTAAATGACGAAAGTGAAATTAGTGAAATGATTATATTAGAAAATCGATAGTTAAATTATATAAGAAAAAGAGAAAAAAAAAATGAAAAATGTCAGTCAGTAGTTTGAATCAGATAGATTCCCATGTCTGCAGACTCCCATTTCTTTCTATAGATTATTAGATTCCCATGTCCACAGTTTCCAAATTCTCGGTTCCCATTTCCACGAAATCTTATGCTTATTGATTTCTAATTCAACCGAAGACAATTTTGGGGTTCCATACCAAAAGAGTAATGCTAACACTATTACTGTCCGTTTTTCACCAGGCTGTATCTCATGAAACGTGATAGATAGACAGAAATTTTGAAATTTTCACAGATGATGTTTTCATACTAAATACTCGGTTTTTGTCAATAAGGAATCCGCACGTTTAGGTATCTGTAGAGTTGAGAATCCGTTAGGTTAAGGTTTAGGTTTAACAAATTTATTTACTCATAAAAACATGATTCACTTGTATTGTATTGTATGTATAAATTATAACTAAATAATCTAATAAAAATCAATCTAAAAATATTATCCGGATGACCAGAGATCTGTAAAATTAAGAATATGTAATAAGACGGGCCCGATAGCTCAGTTGGTAGTACCTATCCCTGCCTTCTGATCTGAAGGTTTGAGTCCTGTCCGGGACAAACATTTGTGTGATGAACGTAGATGTGTTATGCGTCTGAGTGTTATATTGTATTCTATGTATGTATTTACAAACAAAAAAGTATATAAGTAATGTATCAGTCATCTGGTTCCCATAGTACAAGCTATATGCTTAGTTTGGGGCTAGATGGCGCTGTGTGAAATGTACACACATATTTATTATTATTATTATTTATTATTTATGTAGAAAGAGGAATCTGTAAAACTGGGAAATTGTAGAACTGGGATCTGTTGAAATGGAAATTTATAGAATAATGCGAATAATTCCCCCATAATAAAGCGCCACCTTGACAGGGTACTTGCTTGCCCAAGCCGAATCCAAACACATCCAATCGGCTCGCCACAGTTTTGACATGATCGTAGGTCCACCTAAAAATTCTTACAATTTGACCAATATGAAATGGAGACGGGCCCGATAGCTCAGTTAGTAGTAACCCTGCCTTCTGAACTGAGAGCTGTGGGTTCGATTCCTGCTCAGGACAAAAATTTCTGTGATGTACATAGATGTTTGTTCTGTGTCTGGGTGTTATATTGTATTCTATGTATGTATTTACAAACAAAAAAGTGTATAACAAGGTTCCCATAGTACAAGCTATGCTTAGTTTGGGGCTAGATGGCGATGTGTGAATTGTCCACACATATTTATTTATTTATTTATTTACCTAGAAGGGCCGGCTCCGATGAAGTGGGAGCCGGTTTATACTCTGCGTCTTCTGGTTCACTGCTTCTCGAGAACCTTTCTTTCCCATCGATTGGAGGTTCTGGGACCGGAATGGCCTTTCGATTACCATTTCAACTTGCTTGCTTTATTGGGAAGTTTAGTTGCTTTGTGGACTCTACATTCCAGATTTTGTGACGTAAGAAAACTCCGACCTTATTAGATATTATTATAAGCATAGATTATATAATACCTACCTATAGTATGAAGGATATAGGTACCTATCATGAATAGCAATTTTTAAAGTGATTGAATGAAGAGATTTTTATTTTTACAGTAAATTTGATACAACGTTTCCATGCCCGGGAATTTTGCTATTGACTTTTATGACGAACGCTCGATCTTGATGACCTCTTTGTGCTCCTGATTGGTACCTAGTTTATTATTCCTTGATTATTTACTTTGACATGAAAACCATTAACCCAATAATAAGCAAAATCACTTGTAATTACTTTTCTGTCTAAAGTCAATCAAGACTTTACTGAAAATAATAAAATATTTTTAATAAAGTAAAGAACGCCTTCAGTTGCTGTATAATTATAAACCCAATCGGTGAAGGCTTCAATTCGGAATCCACGCTCGTTATTTCTTTGCATCTATAATCGTGATGAAGGAGATGAATAATGTACCTATACCTATAAGTAATTTCGAATCGGAACCATCTCCAATGAAAGCTGCATGCCAAGAAGTTCAATCCGATTCTGCTTCCTTCCTTTAATATGTGGGCATTTCACACAGTGCCATCTAGCCCCAAACTAAGCATAGCTTGTACTATGGGAACCAGATAACTGATACAATACATATATACTTTTTTGTTTGTAAATACATACATAGAATACAATATAACACCCAGACGCAGAACAAACATCTGTGTTCATCACACAAATGTTTGTCCCGGGTAGGAATCGAACCCACAGCCCTCAGTTCAGAAGGCAGGGATACTACCAACTGAGCTATCGGGCCCGGCTTACACCTATATACACCAAAAAATTCTATAGGTACGTCTATCACAATACCAAGAAGTACCTGATTGATGACTGTAAGATATAGCATAAGCACTATTATTTATTCTGTGAACATTGCCCTTTTACATTGTCAAATCGTCGCACAAGACCGGGCGGTTCCGTATTTCGCCTGTCCTATATGAATTAAGCAAATTGAAGGCGAGAAGCAGACCGTTAAATCTTTTTATAGCTTAATTTCAGGACTTAGCAAAGTTGGCTTGTAAAACAGAGTTTAAAGTACTCGCCTCACTTTGGATTTAAGCATCATTCTTCACTAATCAGTGACGAGGGAATTTAATCATCATTGTAGTAGGTATCTAACTACAAAAGTTACAGGAAGGAAGTTATTTCGTACCTTCGTGTAGGCAACTGAAATAGTGGTTGGCTTGTGATGTAAGAATTTTATGCTACTTGAAAGTTTGGTTTAACGACAGTTGTCATACTTTCCTTACAGCCGGGACGGATGGTTTAACGAGCACTCACTTGTAAAACGGTACCTAAGAAAAATTCCTTCATTACATGTTGCTGAATAGGTGAGTACATGACGACAAAATATTTTTTTTTAGCCTAAATTAATAATATTCCTCAAAAGATAAACATTTGTGAACACAAAAATAAAATATCTCAAATAATTACAAAGTTACAAGCATTTTAAAAACAGAAATAGAAATAGATAGCTCTAACCGCCCGTGACGTCAGAGCAAAGTCGTCCATAGTACCTCATTACTAAGCTGTGGTAGCTTTACATACAATTTCTTTGACATGTGACGTCGCAAGTGGATTTTTCATAGTAACTGTGGAGCCCATGGAGGTATACGTTCTGTTTTGCGAGAAAGGGACATGAGATGCCCCCTACAGAAACTTTAAAAGCTTATTACTCCGTGATTTATTTACCGATTTTACTTATTTTTACAATTATTGCATTCATTTTTAATCTTATTTATGAAAGTAATATTTACTTGTTCATTTTTAATAGTAGTCATCATGCCTATTCAAAGAATAAATCTGGTCAAAAACAACTCTTGCGGATTGACAAAATTAAATATGGACCGACCCCAAAGCATCTGCCGATCGTCTCGCCAAATCAATGAAATACGGATTTAGCGATGCCCGTTTTTATTAGCCTACCGTACTTGGCCCTGTTAACGCTGTTTAAATTTTACGTTCCAATTCAATTTTTGGATTTGGAGAGTAAAGTAACGTCTTTTTTATGCAAGCATAATGGGTTGCTTTATTCTTCACGGTAGCCTGTTAATTGGATTTGCAGCAAATCGAATACTTATACAATTTAATTAGTTAGACTAGCTAGTTGCGATAAATTGCACAATATAGCAGAATCCTAGTAATTTTCTGGCTTTTTTTCAATCTACTTATACCTGCAATAGAATCGTTGAAAGTTCTTTCTTGTTCATTTTTGGAGCACTTCCGTTAGATTTTGTCTGCTTGCTAACTCTATAACATTCCGGAATATCAGATATTCTATGATTCTATTCTAAAATATCAACATACACTTACTTAACTCTTAAACTCCCAGCGACTCTATATAAAACACGCCTACGTTTGCATTGTTATTCTATTGTTATCTCAAATGCTGGTATTCCAGAAGTTGGTCTAGGTAAGTACGAGTACGTTTCATCCTAATCGGTTCCAGCGTTTTATCATGTAGGCATTGATAAACAGTCAAACAACTTCTCATATTACGTACTTACTTTAAATTATATTAGTGAGGCCGTGTGATCCCGGTTTGCGAATAGGACCATTCACTTCATTTCTCCGCATGTATGAAATAAACTAGATCATTATTAACTCAATTTATTCCACTCTCCATTTCTCAGACGTAACAGCATCCCGTAGGTCACACTGTAAAATAGTAAAATACGACTTCTACTGCACAACGACACAGCTCAATATTTTCAACACATTATCCCGACATAACCGCTCAGGCGCTTCAACCACATGTGCGGCCGGCATCGCGCAACGTGGACCGCTCCCCACCACAATTGTGGCTTACAGCTGATTGCGCTACTAGGGATGGCAATTAATTTTTAGAGGTGTCACTCGTTATAAATCGACTAAAATTGAAACTAGTTGAACATCACTATCGAATAAAGTAAAAGTCTCTATAGTTCAGGAGAAAAAAAAAACGCCTCAGTCATTTCCTTTAGGTACGGCGGAGCGTCAATTATTATGTGTAGTGTTGTTGTGTGTGTTTTTTATACTGCAACACACGTAAAAATGCATTTGTTTAGATAGCCAAGTAATGCTACTTATCAAAACTAGTTGTGAAATTTTAAAACACTGCTTAATTTATTCGTATAAACCGTAAATAGGCAAAACCATACCGCGCTATTTGAGGAGCGCTTAGGGACCTACCTACGCCCGCCGCACCGCGCCTGAGTGGCTATCTATCCTTCTTTATATATTTACTCTTGCTTCTGTTTTTACTACTTCCAACCAGTATATATCAAGGTATATCGCAGTTTCCTGTGCTTCTATCACAACAAAACTGACTCTTCTCTCTTTTCTTGAATGCCGTATCACCTGCTGCCTGACCGCAACTGTCAATGTCTAGCTCCGCCCGTCTACCTTGTTATAGCGCCATCTGTCCTTCAGTGAAGAACCTCCTGAGGTTCATCGGTTTATTTTCTTAACGTTAACACATGGGTGCCGTAAGAGCCAGCTCATAGAGTCCAGAGAATTTCCAGCATGAAATTTCCTCGGTTCGTAAAAATCTTCGATGACCAAACCAAGCCGCCTCCCAAGCTTGGTGATTATGGTATATATGTCGGTATGATTTTAAGCGACCATTGGCGTTTTATGGGGAAGGCCGTGTTCAGGACGTCTTGTAGCTGATGTTGTTGTGTTGTGATATTACCGAGAATGCTAACAGAGACAGGGATGTCCATGCAGTAGATATAGATAGATTGATTAGTAATAGGTACTATTATTATATTCTAGGTATAGTCGCAATGGAACTATGATATCTGACGGAAGCCATTGTTCAAACAAACGTAGAGGTATTATACCTACTTATTTCGTCGAGCTCCACGTAACGCAGGCCCCAAGTTGTGAATTCAGACTGCGGACCTAGGTACAATGTAAATTATGTATCCGCACTTGGTCCGAATCCTGCTAGTTAGCCAAGTCCGTACAATGGGCGGGGATATTGCATGCAATAATTACTTTAGCAAATCTCCGATGTGGCTGTACTCTACCTACTGTGAGTCGTATTATTAAATTTATTCTGTGGTATGACCTAGATAACTTCGTATAGTGTAAATTATATCCAAACTTTACCTGGATACCCAGTACTCACTCGCTTTAGAGAAACCGAACGTGAATTTTCATCAATTACTAATAAACATTATACTTGTTGTATAATCTCTACCGGAAGCATTGTTATAGACAGGAAAGTAGGGGTACTGTAAGCTGTTTTCTTTCTATTCCCTAACTATTTTATCCAAAGAACTTCGGAAAAACTGACAGCTTTAGATTGATGATCAAAGAAAACATAAAAATATATTTTTGGTTTTTAAATGTTTAAAAAAGTTTTGAATTTAAAATTATATTAAAATTGAAACCAACGATAAGCACGATACTCAAGAGTTGAATTGAATCACCACTCAGCAATTACATTAGTCAAATTGTATTTGAATGAAAGCTCAAGTCGCCGCAATAAAATGAATTTCATTTCTTTGAGTGAGCCCCGGGCCATACTCTCGCTGTTTATTTATCAAAAGTGGAAGTGTATAGGCACTTTTATGTGACTCCGATGAGGAAAGAAAGTGAATTCACTGCATAACATTTGGTAGTTTTGCATCTCTTTAAAGTTGTAAAATTATGTAGGCCTTGTTTGGCAACGAACGAAACCAAAACAAGAAGCCGGTATAGAAATAAATCAAACGGAGGCCATAATATTGATTGAGTGATTTCACAGTTTTAATAAACCTTACTAGTGTTTTGAATGAAATCGTGACCGAGTCCAAGACGTGTGCGGTTTAATTTTTAGACAATTTTGTTAATAAGTAAAATTTTTTTCATTGATTCTTGATCTTTAAGTGCAGTAGATCAACCGTATTGATCTGATCCGAAACTGAAGCACCCTTAGGAAGCCGGAACGCTTCGTGCATACGAGTGAGGCACGCACACACTCACATATCATATGCAGCCGGTCGCCATACTTTCATCTGACACACATATGTCCACCATTTTGGGCTTCAGTTCCATGTCAATCATAACTCAATCCTTCTTTTTTTATTTCATCCATGACCCAGTATGATAAGAAATTATACTGTCGTAAACTGTAGTTACATTATTTTTTTTTTTCAATATGTTACATCACTGACTTCTTACATATATAGTTTTTTTTAAGAAATGGCTGCATAAGAAATAGTCGTTCTCTCAAAATAAAGGTTTTTATCGCATTACATAGGTATCTCTAACGCAGGGGCGGTTTTTATCTCTTCCACTACATGCTTCACCTTAATGGGTGTTTGTTTCTCGCGATTGATACATTGTAGAGCCAGCCTCCCATCTACGTGACGTCACTAATCTTTGAACACAGATTAGAGAAAGAACAAGCGTTTTGAAACTCGACTGTGAATGACAGGTATATCTTGCAATTTTGAAGAAGAGGATGCAGGGGGGTCACCACAAGGTCTTATAGCATTATTACTTCAATATTACTTCAATCATACATTAACAATGGACATAAAAGTAAGAATACTTTAATGTTATTGACGCAGAGCAGTTTTGATGACGTCACGTTAAATCGTTCACTCAAATACATCATGTTGAACCTACGTGCGACAGTGATAATGCTATATAAAAATGTAGACGTCTCGTTCTCACACAGGAATACTTTATATAAGTTCATGGTACGAATTCGAACAATATTATTGTAACCTTGAAGCATTACTGTCACGAACCATATTGGTAGCCAAATCCTCACATGAGGAAAAAATAAACCTTATTGGCTTGTGTATACTTTGTGGTAGGGCAGCTGGAAGAGCGTAATTAAAAGATACCAATGGGTATATCTCAAGGAAGTTTCATAGTATACAGGGTTACAGGAAAAATCGTGCTAGATCCGTTAAGGGCGTGGAGTACCCATCATTTCTGACTTATTTCACTATGAAACACCCTAGCCTAAACTTAACCCTTTTCGAAATATTCGACTTTTAATTTTTTTTTTTAAATATTTTGTGTGTCTTATTATTATTATTATTGCATTTTTACATGTGTAATAAGATGCTTTGGGACGTCAATCAATAAAATAGTACATAATATAATATTTAATAGACTATAGTAGACAAGTGAAAGTTAAGAAATAAAAAAATATTTGAATCTGTATTTTTTTCTAACGGATATCTAAAAATAATATTATAAGTTTAGGCTAGGGTGTTTCATAGTGAAATAAATTAGAAATGGTGGGAACTCCACGCCCTTAGCGGATCTAGCACAATTTTTCCTGTAACCCTGTATAATTATTTAGGTACCTAATACTAAACGTAATAATAAGCATTCTCTGTTAGTTATCCGGTTCCCATTGTTCAAATTTCGGCCAAATGGAGCTCTGAGAATTTTCAACTAATATTTATCTATAAGTTCGTATTTTTTCTTTTTTTGAAGAGGGAATTTATCATACATTTTGCTAAAATCAACATTTTAAGATATAACTCAATAAAGAGGAGTTATTTTCTTAAAAAATGGCAACTCTGCGTAAATAGATTTTGTAACGCGTCTGGTGAAATGTTCTTTTTCTTTTATATCCATCCTAATTATGTGGTTGTTTATTCACCGCCAAATTGAAATAAAAATATTCTAATGTCTCGCGTTTTCTTAACAATCTCTACGGGGAAACTCTTTCTTATTTCGTATTTTAATCCGACCCGTGAAACAATACATTTTACAAGCAGTACGCAAAGTGAATTTTTTTTTCTAAAACTAAATATCAGTTTTTATTGAAATACCACGTCGCCTAAAAAAATATAATATTAAGTAATATATTATTAAAATATTTCTTTCACCGTACACTGTATCCGTTCCAGCATCCTAAATCCTATTTAGTTTCAAGGAAGTATAATTTTTTTTTTAGGTATAAGAAGTGACGTATACAAGGTGACTTTGAATTGGTATGTTATCCCAAAAGGGGGTAAATGTACACCCCAAGGTAGACAATGTTTCTTCTACGACTTTACTAAATTAATAGTTTTTATTGAAGAAATGCCATGTAAAGTTTACGTTCGAAAATAGCCTTAGTGCAGCTGGGTGGTTGAACTTCGTCCTTGACCGAGTGCACATAAATGAGTTTAACAACCTCTGTTTAGAAATAAATGTATAGTATCTTGTTATTTCGTAGTGATTGCACGTGCAATAATAATTTTGCGAGTGGATTTATTTTTTACCATGCCTCCATGCACAACACCCAGTTTCAAGTAAAATTCTCACAACTTTTAAGGAGTACACACACCAGTGCGGTATTTCTCTACCGCCCGCGGTAGCGGAACATTCCGCGCGGGATACCGCGCGGTATTCGCCGGGTAGGGCGGAACTTTTACCGCCTAGGTAAGCGAAAAGTTTCGCGGTCGCGCGCGGTACGGGCGCCCGGCCGCTGGAGGGTGATTCTGTTAACAAACTATGATTGAATTGCTATAGGCTTTTCTTAGGAGATCGTACCAACAGATTATGTTGGACTCCCGCCAAAACAAACAGGGAGAGTTGAAGCTACTCTGGCTTACCGTGCCGCGACTACTACCAGTCTTGCACTCTGCGAGTGTCCAGCAATTCATCTCTGCTAATTTCATAACATGCTGATAAAATGCCTTCTTTTGTCTTTAGTTTGATATCATTATAACTAAACCACTGCAAGAGAGAAGAAAAAAGTTTCATTTCTAACGTAAGTACGGTACTTTTTATTGAAATAAAAGAAAATAGTGATTGTTTATATCTTAGGACCTGTTAACACGGTTGTCACTATGAAGGGGCTGTTGAATTTTGTTTTGTTGATACTCTGGTATAGCACGCTCAGATCAAAATGATACTTACACCGTACTTGGCCGTCTTGGTGTGAATTGTTGGACTACGTACTAAATAACTAACGTTATTGGTCAGTAATTTTGTAAAGATTGAAAGAACTAAGGCCATTCTGACGGCCTCGTAACCATGGCAAAAGACCTGACGGGATGACCTTGATTCCATGGAAGGTGGGGCGGCCTTTGGTTTGGAACGTAGCCTGCGTGGACGCCCTCGCACCGTCGCATTTTCCTAGAACACAGGTTGGGGCTGGCGTGGCGGCAGAATCCGCAGAGAACATGAAAAGGCGCAAATATTGTTGAGACGCTGGGACCACGGGGACCAAGTGCACACAAAATTTATAAAGACCTCTCGGAACGTCTGATCGAAGCAACACGTGACCAAAATGCTGGTCTATATTTGGCGCAAAGGCTAAGCATTGCCATACAACGGGGCAATGCCGCCAGGATTTTGGGCACGTTGCCCACTAGCAGTGGCTGTTTAGATTAAGTTTACCTATAGTATATCGTTTTTTACTTTAGATTTCGATAAGTAGTTTATTTTTGTTTAGATTAATTTAGTTTTAGTCTGTTTTTAGTATTTGTTGTTATAGTGAAAGTATCAGAATTTTATATCTGAAATGTAAAGAAAGTTAAAAGTATTACGGTTGATTAGAGTTGGGATACAATTCTCTTGCAGATTTGGCAATGATATTTTGTATGATTAGTTTTTACTTTAATTTTATTTAATACCGTCGGCCCCGGTTGTTGTCGTAAGACGAAAAAAAATTACGTTCTGCAAATGCTCCCTCTAAAGTTTCCGCCCGGGGGCGTGACCCTGTTTTGCTCCCCCATAGATCCGGGCTATTGTGGGTCGCTGAAAGTGTCGGGTCCTACGGGGCCCGCGGCGCCCCCTAGGACCCGGTGCCCATAAACACCTCACACCCTGCACTTAAGGTAGAGCCGCCCCTGAGAAACCTTCGCTTGCTAGGGATTCAACATTAGCAAAAATCAGCTTTGCTCTCTAGTTGCACTAAAATAAAGAAAAAAAAGAGAGCCACGAAAAAAGAAAAAGTAGAAAACAGCTAGATTGCCAAGTCGCACGGAGTTTGAAAGTCCTCATCCTATCGAAGCCTATCCATTCATTCTTTTCCTCTATGTTTTTCCCTTCCACTTACCTCTTCTCATGAACAGGTTTACGATGTACAACTAATAAACCCGTGCGATGGCAGGACGGGTCAGCTAGTGTTATAATAACTTCGTATCAATATATAGGAAAGCTGTGCCAGCATCTTGGGCATGTTGCCTTGTGGCTAGGTGGACCAAGTTTTGTTTAAGTACATGGGTTTTGGTAGTAGTAACCTAACTAGTACCTATAATAAAATTAATATAGTTTTTTAAATAATATAGTATTATAATTTAAATACGTACGGTTCTGTTTTAGATTCGTGTTGAGTATCGAGTATTGTGAGAATAGGAATTTTTATCGCAGTCGATATTTTTCATAATGTAATATCATATTACGTTGAACTTCTCGAGCATCGGGCCCGTGGTCATTATAATTTTTAACATAACTAACATAACTAGTACATAACAGCCCAGGCCCAACAGGAATATTTATTCCTGATGGTCCCCATTGGGCCGAAAACGTGGGGTCAACAGGAATAACCCTGTAAAAGTTCCGCCCGGGTTTCGCTACCCAAGGCGTTATCCGCGTGTGTGTGAACAGGCGGAATAACGCGTACCCACTACTAGGTAGGTAGGTAGAGGATACCGCCTTGGTGTGTGTACTCCTTTAGGGTATCATGGTCCCAGTCCCCCCCATTTCGGGATAACATACCAATTCAAGGTCAACTTGTATAACAAACTTAATTTTTTTAAAGAAAAATCTAATTGTTACACCATACTTTGATATTCCATAATAGTCATATTAGGCTGTGGTTTTGTTTTTGAATGGGCTAATGCTGTTGGTCTCTACCAACAGCGTGCAGCGTCACCGGGCGGGCTTAGGCTGTGGTTAAAGTAGTTCCACCTATTTATTAGGAAATACGTTCAACTTCCTTGGCTGTGGTAGGTCTTGCCTGAAGCAAGAATGGCATTCAAATTATATAATTGAACGATTGCTTATAGTCCGTTTAATTTGTTGTAAAAGAATAAAATATACACTAAAACACTCCAAATGAAACACTTCGGAAGCGGTTGACACAATTTTATTTATTGTGATCAAACTTCACTTGTATTGGTAAAGTTTGAACATCAAACATTAACTCGTATCACAGTACGGCTGGGCTACCACAAGCTAATACAAAACCATCAAGTTTCATGGCATTATTATTTCAAGGTTACAATAATATTGTCCGAATTCGTACCATGAACTTATAAAGTATTTCTGCGTGTGAACGAGACGTCTAAATTTTTATTTGACGTTATCACTGTCGCACGTTAGTATCAACATGATGTAAAGGTATGACAGGAGTTTTGGCGGGAACGCGGAAAGTGCACGTCGTTGCATTATGTTATTTTTGAAAACTTTTGCTTTTTCCAGTGTTAATGTTTAAAATTAGTGGCGTTTTACGCATTAAGTGCTGAATTACGAGCATGAGTGAGGGCAAGTGATATAATGTGGTGAAACGTGATTTTTCGTGTTGCTTCCAAAACTCCATAGAAGCTGCCACCACTTTGCTGGAGCATGACTTAGACTGGACTATGACTACCTGACTTAGACTAGACTATGACTATGACTAGGACATGACTTTGCGTAAAATATATTATAACACGATGAAAGTATAATACTTGACACTGGCTAAATACACTATGTGTAGAGCCAAAATATAAGAAAAAAAAGGTATGACATGACAGTTGTATTTGAGTGAACGATTTAACGTGACGTCATCAAAACTGCTCTGGCTCTGCAAAATTGAAGTATTCTTACTTTTATGTCATTTGTTAATGTTTGATTGAAGTAATATTGAAGTAATAAAGGTCTTTGAAGAAAATCCGTCAATGGCGGGTGTGAATTTTGAATTTATTTTTCAAAACTAGTGTATCTTGAACTTTCATGTGTAATAAGGGCGGATTATTATCCGTTAAGCGTTTGAGAACGTGCATGATTGTTGGCAAATGGTTTCAAGATCATAAAACCATGCATTTTCGTTTTTGCTTCAACGGCCTTTTTTAGAGCCTTCAGTAAAATATCCTCCATTTTACTGTTAGCGTTTTGTCTGACAAAATATGACTTTGACTTGACATAACCGTACAAATTTTACTCACTTGACATTGGCAGAATTATTGCAAAAAAGCGATAGAAAGCCAACTAAAGACGAAGAAGAAGAAGAAGTAATAATGCTGTGTGCCGTGTGGTGACCCCCAGATAGGAATTACTACTCATTCTCTCGAACCACCACCAAAAAAACCATCAAATGTTTTGTTCGTTATTTAACGCTTTTTGAATGGGGTTCAGTGTTTCAAGATATTTGTATTGTTATTGTTAAGTTAAACGATCAAGCAAAAGTTCAACTTGCCCTACTGAACTTAACTGTTAATGTATCAAGGTACAGTAATATTTATCACGGGGTATTAAATAAGGGGCCATAATGGAATAACAAATGCGTTGCCGGCGGGCTACACGACAATGCCTCCTGTGTATCCGAGTTTCCACAACTACCTCAGGTTTTATTAGATTTGCTTGAAAAATTAGACGTGAACACAAATGTTGAAGAAATACTATGCCGTGCAGTGTTATTTTTCGGTTTTCTTTTTAGGGTGTACTACAAGGAAGCGTAAAGCTGCTAAGTACCTAACCTCACTTGACTTGTAAAAAACTAAAAAGTGCTATGAATAGCCTATTTGCATAAAACACAGCTTTTGATTTTTTTTGCTGCATGTACCTACTCTCTATAGGGGATTTGCGAGCCACGATTGAAGCCGCAGGTAAACGCTAGTATAAAGCTATAAATGTACATGGCATATAATTTTACACTGTAGAGAACTCAAGTTTTCAATAATTTCAACTATCTTCCGTATTATAAAGAAAAAGCTCCCATACCTACCCAGCTAGGCCTACATGTAAAGAGCCCCATTTATTTGGTGTTATTGTCGTTGAATATGTTATTTAATATAGGGCCCTTTTGGGGAAGAAAGATTCTCGAGTGGCGACCACAAACCGGAAAGTGCAGCGTAGACCGCTAAGTGGACTGACGATCTAGTGAAAACCGTGGGGAGCTGATGAATAAAGAGGGCGTGCAGCCGCTCGAAGTGGCGCTCTCTGGGGGAGTCCTATGTCCAGCAGTGGACGTCTTCAGGTTGTTGATGATGAGACCTTTTGAAAAAGTATAAATAGCAAAGTTATATTTAACTGATTATAAAAAAATCTGTATCACTCAGGTAACTGGCAATTCTTAACATCAACTCTTGGATAGGATGCACGGTTATCGCATTCATCAGCGTCACAGATAACAGTTACGGTAAGCTCGGCACTTCGCATCACAGTGACGTGCCAGTGAAAGGTTGCACCCACTGGATCAGATTGTAGTACGATCCATGAACTTCATGAGCTGTTACAATCACAACCAGGGCGGTTATTCTCTATGGAAACACAGATTCCACACGATACGAAACCACGTCGTTATCGTGTCTTGTTCAAATCGTGTTACAGCGTTAGGAGTACCTTTACTTTACATAAAGTTATTTTTATTTTGAATAAAATATATTGACATAAGTGGTGGTAGCTTTTGATGTGGTTGATGTTTCGGAACGCATCTCTGTAAAACATGTCATTTTTGACAGTTCAAATCGCGCCTATTCCAAATTCATTTCGCGCGGTTTTATTTTCGTTTCATAGAGAATAGACTTTTGCAGATTTCTTATGTAAGACAAGGAATTCGCGTGGTTTCGAAGTAAGGAATCCATAAGGAATAATGGCCCAGTACTTAGTACATCAGTGTCACGTGAAACATTTATTAACACATTGGCCATCGCTTGTAGAACTGATAACAGAACACAGAAGGCGAAAAAAGGTTCTCAAGTGGGGACCATGGATCGGAAGATGCAGCGTAGGCCGACCCCCCACTAGGTGGACTGACGATCTGGTAAAAACCGCGAGGAGCCGATGGATGCAGGAGGCGAGCAGCCGCTCTGTTTGGGGGAGGCCTGTAATTTGCAGTGGTCGTTGTCAGGCTGTTGATGATGACAATGACAAAAATACATAACTACATCATATAAATAAGTAATAAGAGTTCGTGGTAACTCATAATTTATTAATAAGTAATTAATAAGATTCACGGTAACTCATTGGGATCTCACTTCTCAGTCTATATGCCGAGCACTGTGAGTGCGTCCAAGCTGTTTGCTGATTCCGAAACCAACGAGGTTATCGACAACGTCATCATTATCTTGCCGAACTGTAATCGAAAGTAGTGAGTACAAACTTGCTACGGTGACACGCTGTATCACAGATATACACGCGTATCACGCGTCACGTGGATAAACGACGCGGCTAAAGGCGAGTGTTTATCACGCTGTTTATGTTGCTGTAATAATACCGTAGAGGTTAAGTGAAAGACGTGGGTGTAGGTTGGATACGAGTCGACGACTTATTTGTTTTTGACGGTAAATTCTGGGTAATTTAGGTACTTATAAATGCTCAAAAGTGTATAAGTTATACCGTGAAAATTTCGTGTTAATGGCGCGAAGGACCAATATACCAATATTGTAACTGTAAGTAGAACTTTTTGCAGGATTATTGGCTCGAAGGACCAAAACAGATAGTCGCTATAAATATAAAGTTGGTATTGTTAGTGACTTCATATAACTACTTGTGGTAGCAGCTGACCATTTGTCTACATGAAAAAAGGGAAGGAATAAAAGTTAACTACCATGATAATAAAGGAAAGCTTATCATAATTCGGGCCTGACTGACGGCTCAGTGACAGGCCCGATAGCTCAGTTGACGGGCCCGATAGCCCAGTTGGTAGTAACCCTGTCTTCTGAACTGAGGGCTGTGGGTTCGATTCCTACCCAGGACAAACATTTGTGTGATCAGCATAGATGTTTGTTCTGCGTCTGGGTTTTATATTGTACTCTATGTATGTATTTACAAACAAAAAAGTATATAAGTATTGTATCAGTTATCTGGTTCCCATAGTACAAGCTATGCTTAGTTTGGGGCTAGATGGCGCTGTGTGAAATGTCCACAACATAATAAAATGTTAAAACAAAAAATTATTCAAGATTCTGATGGTATTTAAAAGCCTTCTATATACAACAACATAGCTATGTTATTATTTATTGAGTAACTAATAAAATAAGCCACTGTTATAACAAAATCGAACAAAAGCGAATAATTATTGCGCGAATATTTTACAATAGGTTACATGTTGACCTACATTACTTCAAGCTAATGTCAACGCAAAGTCGAAACACGACACAACAAAATGACAGAGCGGCACAACGGCACAAACCCAGTGAATGTTAATCTAATCTAATTTAAAATTAATCTGCGAGATGAAAAGGCCCGGGGCTGACCGGGTTGTGGAAATTGAGACGTTACGGCATGCCCGTAAATTTCATTACGGCAACAGTACCGCGGAGGCTATTTAAAAAGAAATACGTAGCGACCGAGGTTTGATGTATTGAAAACGAAAGCCTCATGAGGTCCATATGGTTAGATAAAGTATTTACCTATTGCGTCATTTTCTGATGGTCCTTTCACCGTAAAATTATTATCATCTTTTTCTGATAATCTGGTTATATTGGGTACTATAGAGTTCCCGCTGGATTATATAGCTACTGTATTTGGATAGTGTTAAATTTATAGCAGCGACTATCGTTACACGGGGTGATATTTTAAGGTCACCAATAACGAGCGCGAGTCGTCGTAAATGTAGATGGGAAGCTCACAAAATATTCACACTTTCACAGCGATATGTAGCCGTCGAACCGACGATAAAGATTTACGATCCAATAATACTTTGATTATTTCGCAGATTCGTGGAAGTTGAATTTTATGAGGCGTACGGCTCCTTATTTAGGCAATAATGTGTCGTTATTGCCATCCCGCAATTCCGTTCGAGTTGGTAGATCAATATTTTATGTGATCTTTGATTTGGGTGTAGAAAAGTCGTTTGGTGCCGGTTGGGCCGCTGAGTTTTTAGGTCTGCCTGTATGTAGGTTTTTACTTTAAAATAAGAATAGATTTGAATTATTTGATCGCAATATTGTAGAACACTATAAAATTATTTAAATTAGGTCTTCGTTCTTCTATATCAAAATAGCTTACGTTATATCTGTACTATCCATACAGTATTTACAAAAGAATACTAACGTAAGTATGCAGACTTTATAGAAAGCTTCGTAACTCTACCTTGTTGGGAAGGTTTCTATTGAGTGTAGAACTCTTATAGGTATTATAGCTACTAATATAAGTTTTTTTGGTAGGTATATGTTGGAGCTTGGAGTCATGAAGTTTATAATTATTTAACTGTATTCTGCAATCTTTTATTACAATCATCTCGTCACGGAGAAAATGCGACAAGTCCTTTAAATTTCGACTCAAGAGAATAATTTGACGTTAAAATCTAATTATCGTACGTTTAATTTGAATACTCGAGATTTTAAACGGCTTTTACGAGTCTAGATTTATTACCCGTAAACAAATTATTCACCCATATTGAAGGGCGTTGGTACTTATTCAGGATTTAGTAGAGGTACGTTAGACTCGTAGAGGGCTCTAAAGGTCCATGACCGCTAACTCTCTTTAGCCGATTTAAAAAGGAGGAGGTTCTATGTTACTCTGTATGAGTACTTATTCTTTTTCCATTTGGTTGTTGAATGTCAATATCAATGCCTATCAAAATGTAATCAACGTAGGTACCATAGCATCGTTATCAAACACTGCATAAACGCATAAACGTTTTATTTGTGCTGGCAAGGTCTACCGTTCGCAGAATGATTGGTGTGATTAGTATATAGATGTATCATCAACACTAGGTATTAATTAGATGACCATACTATACTAGAAAACTGAATGAAAAGCGTTACACAAATTGACCACTAACTAGATTTATACTGTAATTATATCTACATGAGTACCTATTCTGAAACAAATATTATTCTAGCTTAAATCAGTACCATTAAGTTTAGTACTCATTATAGCTAACAATGCTCCTTATCATTAACAGCATGACAATGCAGCGAGTATTGGCAATACAATGGCGCCCCGTTGTTGTTCCACGTTCTAAGGCGACACGGTGTAAACACAGCTGTACTTACAATAATAACCGTGGATATAGAGATGCAGGTAGTTAAATGAAATAACGAATTTTAACTTTAACATTTAATAGGTTTTGGGGATTTTTGTAATTAGGATGAGAAGAAAAAGAATAGGTAGTGGTAGTTTTAATATACGCTACTGTAGTTTTTAGGCCTTCGTATCCGCACCGGTACTGATATAATATTATATTAAATGCGTACTCAGCTGTCCGTCTGTCTATTCATCCGTTCTGTCCGTACATCAAGACCGTGCTCTCAGCTACCGGTACTAAAATAAAATGAAGGTGAATTGATATCAAATACTAATGCGGGAGGCAAGCAGCAGCAGCTGCTCTCTTTTAATATGTTAAGCAGCTTCAGGCTGTTGTTGATGATGATGATGATGATGACTAAGGACAAGTCAACGTAGTAATTGATAACTATTCGTTAGCAATGAATGTAGTCTTAGGGCACTGTAGCTAGTGAAATTACGGGGCATAATAATATGAGACTGGGATATGACCTCATACAAATTGAATGTTGATGATGTCTCAAAATGATGTGCTTGGGCAGTGCAATGTACGCACACAGATGCAGTAGTTTCGAGAGTTAATTCTAAGATGATTCCAAGCCTGATCCATAACATCTAGTCCTTCGTTCCTGACCGTCGTGTCTGTCCAGTAATTGATGACACGCAATAATTCATCGTTTGTGTTGAGTCTCACGCTCACTGCCCGTTCGAGCTACGGGCTCGTTGCTCCTATATCTAATGTTTTGGATTACGGAACGAGCGTATTATAAAGGAGGATGTGGTTAAGAGAAGGAAAAATAGAGGTTGTTAGGTTTATTTTTTGTGCTTCTACGAAAATGTCGGATGGCTGTTATGATAGCGAGCTTGATGAGGTTAACAGTGCCTACGTTACCAAGTGGGTAGGTAGGTAGGAAGGATATACATAATAATGTCGATAAGATCGGTCTATATTATTATAATTATATGATATTATAATTAATTTTTTTTAATGGGCTATATGCTTTTATTACTCAAGCTAACTACATATTATATTTAATGTATATTTGAATTATTTTTTAATTTTACTTATCAATTTTTTATTCGTTAAAAGTTTCGCAGGTTAAAGTTCAACTTGCCCTAAATGCACCTGCTTGTACCAGGTTACGTTATTTACAAATTGAAAGGACATTTAAAGAAGATAGGTAAATGCTTTATGGTATAAACAACAAATGTAGGACATAGGTGTTGTGAAATTAATGCTTAGACAACATTATCTGCCAGTTAGCCTGATGGGTGTAAACTGGAAAAAAGTGGAAAAAGCCGAGGAAACCAGGGAATTATTGAACGTGGAAATTTTTATGTGGCAACTCATCTAAAATACGCAGATTAAATCTATAAAAATATAAAAAGAATAATGCAGCTTTCTAGTAAGAAAAGTATAAGGTAGTATTTTTGAAAAATGTTAAAGCGGTAGTTATTTATTTACAGCTGATGATTGCATGAGATACTTCTGAAATGTCCTAAAAGAAAGGTTAGGACCCTTCTTCTGGCCGCTGTAGGTTTATTTATTCGGGTGCATATTGCAAACATTCCATTATAGCTAGCGGACATGGTGTTGACACTTCTACTGCAGTGCGCCTTGTCAACTGATACTCCAGTGTGTCTAAACACTGTTAGCGTGAGTTTGTCATAGTGATGGGCAATCGACGCTGACGGGTCGGTTGAGTAGGTACCTATTCTGTTTGAATTTATGTAATAAAACTTGCCGTTGTGTACATGAACTTTCAAACCTAGGAGTTAATAAACTGGGAGAGAAGGTTTGAAAGACTTTGAAAGTGTGATCGATCGGGACACAAAACAGTGACAGAACGGGGCTGTGACCGGACGGTACTAACTCACTATCGGTATTATATACATAGCGTTATCATCACCTAAGGAAAATTTACCTTAAAAAATTAAAGTATTTAAAAAGTAGTACTTCAAAAATAATTAACTTTAGAGGCACTACATACTCAGGTGCTGAAATATCCTCCGATTTGGCAGAATTTGTTGAATGGCAGCGCACAGCCCGTGCCGTTGGCAAATGCCGAACATCGGGCGTTACTGTGGGTGTAGATCACATATATGAAAAATAATTTCTAATAATGAATAACTCGTTAGCCGTGTAATCAATATTTTTATCTAAATAGTTGCTAAACAACCTAACTTAATAAACCTTAGTGGATACAATAATAGAGATAGCAAGGTCCATTAATTTAGAAATGGAATAGCTAACAAATCTAACAATGTTAGTTTACGGTACTGTCTGAACACTGAACACACGAAAAAAACTTTTTGGAACTTTTTTAATTAAAACTTCGTGCTGATCAGTATTTTCTGCGTATTTGCCGGAGTCAAGCCTTCGTTATGTAAGGTCTCATGTGTCGGCTAATTAAGAGGTATTACGGCTTCGTAGGTATATGAAAATTACGAGTGTTTAATTTCGAGAAACTATTTTTATGTGTTAATGACTATGGTATTATTTGAATGACTAGCTTTTTTTACGAGAATGAATGGCTTGACGAGCTTGTCGTTCACCTAGTGTTAAGCGACACGGCTGCACGTAACAGTTGCAGTGTCACTCGGAACTTACACTTTATACTTACACTTTTTCACAATCACAAAATACTCGGTGTATTGAAACACGTGAAATTGTTAGTTATTTTTCCATAACCATAACACTCTAATGAGTTGGAAGGCGAGGTGCCTGCCCTCCCACCCAATGACGCTAAAAAGTCGGTAAAGACCAACCTGTACAAAAAAATGTTGGACGCTCTTTCAATAGGCATGACGACTAATTTTTTTTTGGATAAATTAATTATACTCCTCAAAAGATAAACATTTGTGAAAACAAAAATTAAATATCTCAAAAAATTACCAAATTACAAGCATTTTAATAACCGGAATAGAAAGAGATAGCTCAAACGGCCAGTGACGTCAGAGGAAGGTCGTTATAGTACCTCATTACTAAGCTGTGGTAGCTTTTCATACAATCTCTTTGGCATGTGACGTCACGAGTAGATTTTTTATAGTAACTGTGGGGACGGCGCTCTGTTTCGCGAGAAAGAGACAGGATATGCCTCCTGTATAAACTTTAAAAGCTTATTACTCCGTGATTTATTTACCGATTTTGCTTATTTTTTCAATTATTGCATTCATTTTTAATCTTCTTTATGAAAGTAATATTTACTTGTTCATTTTTAATAGTAGTCATCATGCCTACGCATGCTCAGTGGCTGCGAAAATATTTAGGATTATATTTTGTACTGATAAGTAGTCGTCCGTCGTCATAGCTTAGTTGGAAGAGCATTTAATCCGGGATGTCTAGGTTGCTAAAATTTTTAAGAAGAAATGTAATATTTTTGTTGAAATCCTTATAAGTGTGGTTTACGCTTTAAAAACCAGTACCTATAACTCTATGTAAACAATAGCAATTCTACATTTTAAAAACGTTTCTTTTCTAACATTATAAATTATCAACTTTCACATATTATTTAAGCAGCCTGCACACTATCCGACCGACCCGGCACGGCAGCACGACCGCACTTACCCGGGCGCGGGACACTTGACATGAATTAAAAATGCACGTTGCATTAGTGCGCCAATAGAGGGTCGCCTCAGCGCAGATGCGAAATGAAACTCGTCTCGTCGTATCTCGTTTATTCAGAGCTTTATGATTAGAAATCCTGTTTTTATACATTATCGTGTTTTGAGTTGTTGTGAGCGTTTCGAAATATAATAATTATCCGAAACGTCTTTCATTCAAATTTCACTTTATCAACGTGCGATGTTGGTATAGGTATAGGTGATGGTTATCCCCGGAATGTTGCTTTTTATTTTTGATATAATAATAAAATCTATTTAATAAAAAAATTGGCATAATGTGATTTTCTTTTAACAAACTTTAAATGAATTATTAGAATAACGTTCAGACGACATGGCAATTAGCCAGTTTCTATGCGCACAGTGTAAACGTAACCTTATTTAGGATTGTTGGCCTTTCCAACGGAAGCTCTTCATCACGATTATAACAAAACATCAGAAGCTCGTGAAAATAAGCAGAAACCTTGTGCTAATGAGCAAACGCTAATTTCTTTTAAGTCGCCATTAAGCGGCGGCGGTGGTTGCTTGCTTATCTCGCAACGCCACCTGCTTCCACTGATTTTTGCTCGCCTATTTCGGAGTAATAAATCAAGAGAGAATATTCTAGTTTCATTATACCATAAATGTAACTTTTTGTGATGAATAAATAAATACAACTGAACAGGATGTAAGTACTTGCAGCTGGAGAAACAAGCGTTGGACTTTATTTGGAGCAAAAGCAATGGGCCCGCTTAAAAAATTTCAATTATATCTTTATTTTTGATCCAAGTGTTCGTATAATAACGGTACTTCCTGTAGATTTCGCAGAAAAAATGCCTGCGTGAGACCATCATCATTAATCACCCATAAGCCTAAAGATGTCCACTGATGAACATAGGCCTTCCCTATAGAGATCTACTTTGAGCAGCTGCTTGCCTCTTGCATCCAATGCAGGCTGCAAGTGGTTTTGATAGTTCATCATTGCAGCCCACCTAAAGTGGGCAGCGCAGCCCGATCCGATTCAGCTCTCGAGAACATTTCGGTTCCTCCCCGATGCGGAGCGATGTAACCTGCCCAAAGTTCTTAATGCCATTTAAACTTTCCAATTCTAAGTTAAGTATATCGATGACTTTAGTAATTTAGATGACTTTAGCGAATCTCCTGTGTTATTACTCTAATATTCATGCTAACATAAGCATGAATATTAGAGTTGGCCTACTCACCACTCTACCCAACAAATAAACACTCTACTAATTCTGACCCTGTTCGCTATCTACAAAGCCAGGTACCAGTAATTAACCAGCCTTCGTTCCTTCAATTAATTGCGGGAAAATTATCTTTGTTGACCCACGTGCCTCTGCCAAGGTGCTTAATTTTTTCCAGCGCTCTTTGTAAGCGTTTTTCATATTCCCCGCCCGTGTCGTCCTTTTGCCGTGCGCGCTTATTAATTAGTTAGGTGTTTATGAGGGAAAAGAAATTGCTGCCGTAAAATAGTAACGGCTATTTTAATTGCGTCTCCTTTGCCTTGTATCTAGTTGCGAGACTTGCGAGTAATAATATAGGTGGTGAAATCTAACTGCAGCTTTAATTAAATGTTTGTAAATTTGGTAGGGTTGGGCTTTAGTATTTAAAATATAGGTATACTCACCTAAATTTCCGTAAAAAAGGTAATTTAAAAGTATAAATCTAACACTATAACGCAGCACAAAGTTATCATCTAAAATTAAGTAATATTTATCAAAGTACAATTTGATTCATTTACCTTTAAAGGTAATGATATAATTTAGTATGCAGTTCAGTTACCTGTCATACATTTATTATACTTTTATTTTTACTTTTTTTCCCAGAGTATCTTTTATGCAAAGCCACCCAAATAAACACAATAAATACCTACACGCGGGTGGGTACTCGGTACTTAACCTATGTACCTACATTATTAGAAACGACAGTGTGATAAAATACATAGTCAATGGTTGTAAAAGTTATAATTAGTTCGGTGACTTTAACATAGATGGCACTTTGCTTCCAGACCGATTTCTGAATCACGAAAACAACATATTCCGGAATCACGTTCTTACAAAAGTTGACTATGAAGCTCTGCTTTTGTGAGTAGAGAGAGACCAATAAGACATTTGGAATTTTCCCTTAAGCACCTGCTGTGAATTCTGTGATACACAGATTGTAACACAGTACCATTTTTCTGTTTGATCTCTAACGTCAGACAAACAAAACACAAAGTAACTTACAAAGTATATTTCGCTCTCTAGAAGGACGTGCAAAATTAAGTTTTTCGCATATTTATGGTATGCTCGCCGCAAGATTGCATTTTCTCGGTAAAAATACATTTGTAAGATCGGATAATCTCGAGTCAGACCCTCCACGTTCATGGACGTCAGAGAATCGAAAAGAAGATTGGCTAGAGTGGTTGTGGTCATTGCATTTGCTGGCTTTTGAACAAAATCACATACCTACATTCCATACTAATGTGAGATTCTAATTTGGAAATAAAATAATCTATTAGTTAAGAATTAAAAATACTCTTCATCTGAAAACGTGTGAAAATGAGCAGGTGTGTACATAAGTGCATCTGAAATGGTCCCTTTGGTATTGTTCTGATTTATGTTCTGTTACAAGAAACTATTATAATATAGTGTTCCGTAACAAAACCATCAGACCAATATTATCTTTGATTATAATTCAGCAATTTAAGCCCAAATCAAGAGATAAATTATACTCAGAATTGAGAGTAATGAAAATTTACTAGGTATGTGATCTTAATAGTACCTATATTACAATGTGGTAAAAACATGTAAATAAATATTGAATAAAAATAAACACGACACGAACACACGAGAAACCGGGGGCTGGTATATTATTTATGCCGCGGGTAAGAGTTATCTCGTCTATGTAAATTCTCATAGCGGACACACAATAGCGTTTAAATGCTTTATAAAGATAAATGTTCTACGCGATATTAGAAACTACAAAATTAATATTCATTTCAAAGTTGAGTTGATAAACTGTTAAATCTTAGAGAATTTAACCAAAGGGTCCTAAAGGTCACATTCAGAGCATGTAAAATGAGAATTTAACTTAGGTAAATGACGTTTAATATATGCTCGTATTAATACCATTAACTAGTTTTACGTCACTTATAATTTTGAGTGTAATTACCTATACCATTAGTACATAGATAACCTAAAATAGCACAAAATCGTTTCACGTAACAAACCGGAAACGACCGTAAAAAAATGCGATCGAATTTATTTCAATTAAAAAAATTATCTTTAAAAATGATAATTTTAAACTGCATAATTTATTTATTTCTAATAACGATATAATAATAATAACGTATTATTTATATATTATTATTTAAATCACCTTTTTCGTTTTGGCGTTTTCTTCTACGGCTTCTGGATTTAAGTGTTGTTTCTAATGTTCAACAAGAATTTTTTAAACAATAAAGATGCAGCCAGATTTCTCAAAATTGATATGCAAATATCTTATTAAGTAATATTTAAGATTTCTTTATGATATTTGGGCAGATTGATTAGTTAAGAAAATCTTTTCTCGACCCTAAAAAAATTTATACGGGCCACCCGTATAAACTTTCTTAGGGACGCGCATATACAATATTACTCACATAATTTGTTTTGCATATATACCTATCTACTTATATCAAACGACAGGCAACTGTTTGCCAGTGCATTAAGCTGCAGCACTGACCCTTGACCGCCGCCGCCCAATTTAAATTTATTCCGCATTTAGACCGCATCGTTAAAGTCAAGGGCGCGTTTACCCGCACCCGTTTACTTAATGTATGGGTTGGAGCAATCGGCGTTTTGTTGCTCATCCGAATGCTCACTCTTCTAATTGCTGAATAGCTCGTTGTTGAATTACTGTGAAAGATTGAGATGAAATCGTATTTTTTTTAGGATTTTATGAGAGATTTCCTATGAGACCATGAGCCAATTTTTTAGTAATGACTTCAGTCTTAATCGTTATCGACAAATACATTATTTGTGTATGCGTTTTAATGGAATCTGATTAAATCCTGTAAAGGTTAAACTTTATTTAGTTTTAATACACAAGAATTTCGTTAGGTACAACCACCGAGACAATTGGTTTTTATGAATGCTTTGGCGTAAATTATTTGCCTCTTAATTATCTTGTTCATACAATTGTTATCAAACTTTTATTAGACACTTAGTAATCGTGGTTTTTTAGCGCAATCAATAATTACAGTCACATAAAAAGAAGAAAAAATATGCATCTATTTTTATAGAATTTTTAAACAGTCAATTGCAAATTGTTTAATTTAAAACATGAATGTAAATAAGAGTGCAGTGTTTGCGTAGAGTTGATTGCCTCTATCCGAATGAGGGACGCATCTATTTTCGAACATATGTAAATTTACAACAAGCCTTTTCGATCAGCCGTACGCGTTCATTCCACCAACGAACGGTGGTGAAATGAGAAAATCGCTGGGAGTGATGAATGAACGTTTGTCGGTGTTTGATGAAGTAATACCCCTGGCGGGCTTTGGCCTGTACAGAAAATGGTTTTGAATGGTGATTCATGACGATCCTTTTACGAGCGATAATCGCTTTTCCGTTTTTAAACAAAATAGTTGGTTCTATTAAGTATGCAATTAAGTATCAACTATATAATTAGTACCTAAACAAGGTGATTTTTTTAATAGGGCGTGGTTGATCGAATCCAAAACCATGAAGAATATCGAAAAGTTGGTACTCAAAGGGAGTCTCAGGCCCGATTTTAATAAAAAGTTAGCTTGATTTGCATTTTGGAAAATCAATGCCCTAAAAATAGAACCATCGATTTTGAAAAAAAAACTGTGTTAATTCGTGTCGCTAATAAGGATAGAATTTTGGTAACTAATGACATTCAATATATATTCATCTTGTACAGTAATTCAATAGGTAGTTACAATATATATATTTTAGTGAGTTGTGATTGCGTGGGTTTTAATAATTTAGCTATTAAATTTTTAAATTCAAAGAAAAACTTTCGCAAGTAAATTGAGCTATTCTACAATTCTCAGACTTTCTATTTATTCACAGACGCAATTTAATAAAGAAACAGGTACAACATTATTATCTCAAGAGCAAGATGAGAGAAAATAAAATGTTCATTTCGTTGCATATCGTCAGGTGGACTAGGAATTCTAGACACTACAGTGCCCTAGGTTAATAATGAAACTGTGGAACGTTTGGTACTTCAAGCAGAATGTCTCTTATTTTAATAAAAGTTGTATTGCATATTGTATTGCATGTTTGGTCGTTTTGTTAAGATATTAATAATATAAAGTAGGTATCTAGTTAGGTATCTACTTGTAGTATGGATGCTATTATAGGTCCTAGTGTACTGGTTGCAATACTCTAATAAAATATTATAGTTCTGTAATAATTTAGTACGATTGCTTATCTGTGGCGCTCTTTATATATCAAATCTTGATTCACAAACTTTCTCATTTTTAATAGCAGATTCTATTACAATGTGTAGTAATGAAATGAAATTAAAAGCAATTCATTCATAAGGCTGTTGATGATGATGATGACTTGTATTCATGATATCAAACCATACGATAAGATTATTTAGAAACCAATTTTCCTTCTAAGTCATAATAATTCCTATAATAATAATAATAATACGGTAGGCGGTACTCCTTGACACGGCACGTATTGTCAGGAGGTTTCTCACTCTGCAGCCCTGACCACCGGTAGCTTGGGCCCTGCCCCGCTGCCGGCAGCACTCTAGGTTTAGGGTTTTTTTATAGTATTTTTGTAATGTATTTTTATATAAGTATTGTAAAAAAACATAAACTTAAGAAAGCCAAATAAATGAATGAATAATAATAAAATCAAATCAATCACCTTCCATCCAAAAGTTCACCATAATAGCCCAGATATTTTTACCTTAATGTTATACAAAATAGTTATATCAATATGCCAACATGTAAGAAAGAAATATGTAAAACACGGTCATATTGTCTCTGGTCCTCGCTGAAATGCAAACCATCGACGTCAGGTCCAGGGATAGTGTGACCGTGTGTTATAGTTATCTAATAGGTATCCAAAAAGGCCTCTTGGTGTTAGCCAATGCCTCTCAAATGTCCGGGCTAGACCCGAGAATGGAAATAAATAATAATAATTCCTAAAACCACTCAAAAAGTATTCAAATGTGCAGCGCCCTTACAGGGCACATATATTCATCCTTAAGACAAGCTACTGTTAAATGTCTATAGTCTGTATTATATGTGAACACAATAAATGAATATGAATAATTAATTTATAAGTACTTAGATGATATTATTTTCTTATCGCTCTTTACAATTACCTAAGTCAATATAGAAACAAAACTGAGCATCTGCTGTAATGAAGAGGAGATTAAACATGGAGAGGTCAAACCTACACAATAAAGGGGGAAGGAGTTTATCCTCCCTTTGAAGTATAGAATAATGAACAAACAGTAGCAAAGGTAGTAAACACTGAGTAGTAAGAAACGTTACTCTGTGGCATTGGTAAAATGGCCTTTTACGTCAATATTCAATATCAATTTGCCCTTTTTGTCTGCTCCTGAATGTAAGCCAGTTGATATAAAAATAATGATCACCTAAATAAATTCAATGATTCTCAAACAATAATTATCGCTTTCGCCGTCTATTGTGATCAAAAGAGACGTGTCGCTTAGGGTTTTTAATAACTTACTCATTTACTTATTGTTATATTGTATTTTATGTATGTATGTATTTACAAACAAAAAAAATTTTTTTTTCTTATATTTTGGCTTCATAGTGTATTTAGCCAGTGTCAAGTACTTATTGTAATTTTTCATCGTTAAAGAATATATCACGTAAGGTCAAGTCTTAGTCATAGTCATAGTCATAGTCCAGTCTAAGTCAGGTAGTCGTAGTCCAGTCTAAGTCATGCTCCAGAAAAGTGATGGCGACTTTACTAGAAGCTTCTATGGAATTTTGGAAGCAACACGAAAACTCACGTTTCACCACATTATATCACTTGCCCACACTCATGCTCGTAATTTAGCACTTAATGCGTAAAACGCCACCAATTTTAAACATTAATACTGGAAAAAGCACAAGTTTTGAGAAATAATACAATGCAACGACGTGAACATTTCCGCGTTCCCGCCAAAACTCCCAAAAAAAAGTATTTAAGTATTGTATCAATTATCTGGTTCCCATAGTACAAGCTATGCTTAGTTTGGGGCTAGATGGCGCTGTGTGAAATATCCACACATATTTATTTATTTATAACACTATTTGAACTCGTCAATGTGTGCGTAACTACATTCCGCCTGTTAGCATAAACTATTCTACTGTGGTAAACTGTAGCAAAGAAAATAAACACCCGTAATAATTGAATGAGTTCCGAAGCAATTTTCTCAACAAAGATGTATTATCAGTCGGTTGGTTTATTTTTAAGGCTTTGTCAGGTCTATTAATTGTAATTTATTAAGCTTTGTTGTTTGAACTGTGAAAATTAGTTTCAAACAATAATATTCAGTAGGGTTTTAAATGGGCGAAGTTGCCAATCAACATTAAGTTAAGTACCTCATTATAATATTAATAACGAAAATAAACTCAAGAATATAAATGATCTTAATCAGTTATAAAATGTTATTCTTTTATACACATTAGATGTTATGGTTACAGCTAATACCTACATAGATTAGTAAGGATAGATAAATAAAACTGAGCGATTCAGACTTCAATATTGTGCACGTGGTATTGGTTCATGGAACAAAAACGTTGCGACAATAGTCAGGTGACTGCATGTTTCATTTTAAAGTTCGTTACCTTTGTTACAGGTCAACATTTTTTGGTTCAATAATAATAAGAACATAACGTTTTATGGGTTTTTATTGAAAATTAACATAATTTTGGTCTTTTTTATCATCGATAAGCTAACATTTGACCAAGGCGCAATTTTTTCCCCTCTGGACTAGAAAAGTCTATTTTATTAAAATATATTGTGCCTTGTCGCGATGTATAAACGCTTGGCCCAACTGGGGACACCATGCATCGCTGAAACTTGTATAAAGTTCAGAACACACTGTAAGCAGAGGTATATGCAACATTAAATTATTATTCTGTGACCCATACCAGAAATAGATGAGATAAGATAAGATAAGATAGATAAGATAATTTTTATTGCCAAAATGAAATGTTACAGTTTTGTTTCATAATATACAATGCAAGAATATACATTTCCTTCAGATCAAACTAGACTATGAGCCCCAAACTAAGCACGAGGCCTGTGTCTTGGGACTCTGGTGAAGTTAAACAGAATAAATAAATACGGAGAAAAAAATTACATAAAAAGACAATTTTGAGTGGCAACATTAAGACCTAATTAAACTAAAATTTACAAAATAAAAGAGTTATCGTAGGTGCCTACGCTAAAACGTAGGTAGTACTTACATGGAAACTAATTAACAGAAACTAATAATTACGTACGACTAAAACATAAAACATAATTACTATAATGATCTAATACTAGAAAAGAAGACCACTGAAGGTGATCGGAACTAAAGGTAAGCATATTAAAACTATAATAATATACATAATTATCGGTTGATGCAGAAATAAGTGTGGGAGGTAAATGTGTAGGTATGTGTGCGTATGTGTGTGAGAGTGAGAGGGAAAGTATGTGAGTAAGAGGTGGGTATGGATGGGAGGGTAAGTGTAAATGTAAATGTGCTCTTACACGGATGAATATAAATAATACAATTCACTGTTAATAACATAGGTTATTTTTTTGATGACTATTGGATTTAACAGTGGGTCCATTTAAACGGTGATAATAGGTGCATCGACAATTTATCTTTCTATCTTTAACAAGATCTATTTGGGTCTAGCCCGGCCATTTGGGGGGCTTTGATGGGGCCGAAGCTAACACCAAGAGCCCTTTTGAATATAAAACATTATCTGACAAAGCATGGTACTTATGACATATTATAAACGATTTTGTATATAAATGTAAAGGTTAAATCTAAATCTGGGCTATTGTACCTATATACCCATAACAATATTAATTATTATTATTGTATTTATTGTGTACTAAAAATATTTATGGCACGTGGCCAGCGTCAACGCTTCCATCACTTTACTACATGTTTCCAAATTCAAAATGTTATAGAACGAAAAATCAATAGGTAAAAGAAAAATGTGGCTGAGCTATAACGACTTACAACCCCTTCCTTACCTATGTATGTCTTATTGAAAAGCGGCACAATACATAAAATGCAAACATATGTATTAAAAAAGTATTTCACTCATTGTGTCCGCAGCTTAACATCGATTTGTTTGCTAATATAAAAGGTTAAAAAAACAGCTATGACATGACAGGATTGAATATATTGCGTAGCTTGCATCCGGAGCACGTGTGTGACGATGGCTTCACGCCTTATTAATGTTGAAAATTAGTCTTGGTGGTCCGAACCACCCAGATGTAGCCCTCGAAATAGATGAGCTATGTTTGTGATTTAACCTTGTTGCATACTTTCAATTTTTTGTAGAAGGTTACATATAGTTGTAATGAAAAAAGGCCTGATACTGAAACAAAGAGACGAAGCGCCGACAAGATTTAAACATTGTACACTTACTAACACAGTCCATAGTCTTGTGATACAAGTATTTTCCGAGATTCATTCATTTTTTTTTTCATTTCAAAAATTCTTTATTAAAATAAATATTACATAATAATACGTACAACTCAGCGCTAGAATCTAAGCTATATCTATCTTAAAAATTAATACGTTTTACAGGCTAAAAACACCTTTTTAAACTTTTAATACAAAATGTTAATAATTCAAAAGTTCTCATTAAATCATAATCGAGGGTAGTTACATTTAGTTTTAACATAAATATTCTTTTTACGTACTACTAAGCTATTTCATACGTTTATATCGCGGAGAAATGGTTGGGTATTAGTTAAAATATGTTATTTACAAGGTTGAAGTGCATACATACCTAATAGTAGGTATAACTATCAGGTAGGTATACCTACACAGTTAATATTCTGCAAAAGCAAGTTTTGAGATACTTATCTAAATTACATACTTATGTAATGTAGGTAGGCACCCGGTTTTAGTTTTATTGAATTAATTTTAATATAGTAAAAACAGCTAATTCTAGTCGTCTATCCATAATAATAATTATACCCGATACTTCGTAACCCGAATGAACAAATATAACAATAAGAACTGGTAGATAGGTAGGTTAAAAGTAACGAGGCATGTTAGAAGGTATAAATACTAGCAAAACAGCAGGGTTACTCTTGACACTCGATTTCAATCGTAATTTGGGATTTGGAACGAAATCGTGGTATTTGGTACTCTTGAATCCGATACTAGCGCACGATTGGAATCTTTGTCCGTGGAATTTTATGAAACTAAATGGAATCGACTCATTTTTATACCATACGTTTTTTCGGTACTCTTGACGCGATTTGACGTTGACAAATTGAGCTTGAAGTCGAGTTTGCGATAGAATTTTTACAGTTTTCAAAAGTTAACTTTTTTGCGTTCGAGTGTGTTGTGTTCGGAAGTAAAATGGCACGTTTGTCTCTTATTTTTAATATTTTGGACAAATTTATACACAAAATATACACTCAGTCTTGTTGATGACACAAACACAAACACATGATAATTCCCATGGGCGGAGCGCAACAACCTTTTGCTATTTGCCTGGATTATCTTGTAAAAAATCCGCTAGATCCTCCAGCTGTTGGTAGGTTGGCCTAAAGATATTATAGTCCTCAAAATTTTAGCAACCAGTGGGATTTGAACCCGTGCCCTCCAACTCACCGGATTGGACGTTCTACCAACTAGAGAGTTGGAGGGCGCGGGTTCAAATCCCGCTGGTTGCTAAAATTTTGAGGACTATAATATCTTTATAGATATACCTAAAGTGTGGTTTACCCTTCAAAAATCATTCCTATGCGCTTTTATTTTCTTGAAAGTGACTAAATATCATCAAAAGTGATGGTTTTTGGTAAAGTATTTTAAATTTAAGTAAATAAGCAAATAAATAAATAAATAAATAAATAAATGAAATGTTTTCAACCAATTTTGGTATTAGTATTTTCTATTATGTTGAGTATGGCAGCACTTACATAGTGTTGTTATTTTGTGAGTCACAATGATAAGTCGATCGCATATGCGATTTCAATTTCCAGCTCGATTTTGTTCAAGGGTACCAAATTATTTAACATTGGAATTGAGATTGATTCGGATTAGAATTTTAGTGAAATTGGGATTGGATTCAAGAGTAACCCTACAGGTATGTACGTTTTCCGAGATTAAGATATTATAAAAGATGTTCCATCACAATACTCGAAAGCACCTTTAAGCTTTGTAAATTCCCTAACAAAAATAAACAGATTTTACGTCCTAGATGTTTCCATTCTAAAAGAATATAAAAACAGGCGGATTTGTTTTTGAAGACCCTGAGAACTTTATGTAACAAAAATCATTTATTAAGTCAAGCCTAAAACACAATTCTAAAAATCTTTGCAGATTATAAAATTAAGTATTAAATTCCAGTTTAGTATTTTATTTTAGTATGTATTTCGTACCGAACGACTTAAACGACAAATTTTAAAGAACACTAGGTGGACCGACGATCTGGTTAAAACAGTGGGGAAGCGATGGATGCAAGAGGCAAGCAGCCGCTCAATGTGGTGCTCTGTGGTGGAGCCCTATGTTCAGCAGTGGACGTCTTTGACTTTAAGACACCGTAACCTGTCGATATATTCTATTGGTGCTAGAAAGAGAGGCAGAGTGTGTTTCCCAGCATAGAAGCCCTCCATGTAAAGATTTTCAGTACCTTCTATCTGAAGATCCAGTCCAGATATAATGAGTGAGTATTTTGTCTGTGTATTTGTTCACGTATATTATTTTAACAGATAATATTTGAAGAGAACTCTCCGCGTATATTTTCTTTGCACACGCTAAAGAGAAATATAGGCGGTTATCTGCTCTGTATCTGAGAAACTTCGACTTTGTGTGTCTGTGGAATGAGGTTAGGATTGTTACCACTTGTTGCCAGTAAGTATTTCTTTTGCTTAGTTATTTAAAGTCATTTTTTGCTGGATTGCCCAGTTCTAAATTACGAACACACTGATTAACACACTGTCAACTGACTAAACATATCAAAAATTTGCTAAATGACGTTACTGTAAATAGGGCGAATTCTGTGATGGTAGTAAAATTTTATTAGAAAATTGCAGTTGACGTATTATGATTTTAAAGCTACTGTAAGGGTAAGAAAAAATAAAACGTTGCGTCGTTCATAAAATATACAAAGTAAATGTAGGTCATATTCAGTTCAAGACAAGATGATGTTGAATCACAGCCTTATAATAAAAGGTCAGTGGCGCTAAAAACAATATAGAAGAGCCAGGGAACATTCCGGAGCCCGAGGGTACCGAAGTTTCCGGCCTGAAACTGTACTCATATGTTTACCGCGCTTCAGGCATTATATCAGGAAATCTCAGAGTAGAGGTCTAAGAAGAAGTAAAACTTGTCAGTTTTCTGAAATATCGTAAGCCTTTACAATCGTAACTACTAACAGGTATCTCTTTTTGAGATACAACTACATAGGAATATATGCCATTTCGAAGTAGGTTTGTTTCACTAATGTAATTTTCCCTTGAATTCTTTTTTTGTGTAGGGACTTACTTCTATTATTATAAAGTTTTTACCCGACCGAAAAAGAGGGTTAGAGTTTGACTGTCTATGTATGTATGTATGTTCATATGTTCCCTCGTATCTTCTAAATTACTTATCCTATTTCAAACAGCAAGGTTTCAATCGACAGATCTTAACACTCTGCGTGTTATAGGCTATTTAAAGTTACATTAAATGCAATATGGCGGATTATATTAAAAAAAATTCGCGGACAAAAAACATTTTTTTTGATAAACATGTCATGTTTAGTATCAAATTAAAGGTCTTTATGAGTAATTTTAGAATATCTATAATTTGTATATCTATGTATAACTATGTATAGCCTACGTATAAAAATAGGCGTCAATTATCTGGTTTTGTTGTTCCCTGGTTGTGCCTAATCTACTCATCATATTTTATCAAATTTGATACCAATCGATGCGTATTGATACTCTGAGTGACATAGGGTACATTAAATTATACTAAACCCAATATGGCGGATTTTAGGACCTATCCATTCCACCTCATAGTAAGAAAATTCGCTAAACATTAGGCAAACAGCCGAAATCATTCGTGTAGTCTTAAAAATTGGCACAGTTATACTTTGAAGTGTACTGATGAATATACTAAAATTGTCCGAGGACAGGAGGGGGGGTAAGTAGAGGGAGGGGGAAGGGTTTGAATATCACTTTTTTCGGATATTTGCTTATATCTCAGAAACCTTTAGGATTAGTATTACAATTACTTCTGTGAAAATAGATTATATTACATCCGCCATAAAAAAGTTTCTATTCATTTTTACTGTAGGTTCAATACTTTAGGAATTAAACAATGTTAGAGTAGCTATATTCTTCTTCATTGTATCATTTTTTGATGTGTGTGCAATAAAGTGTTTATCTATCTATCTATCTATCTTCCTCCCACCTCGTTATAACGCACAACTGCATAGCGCTTGTAAAGTTGTAGCATAGATGATAAATGTGGGTACCTACTTAAAACTATAATTAATAAAAAATAATTAAAATCTCTAGTCATGTAAACACACATTTTTGCATGTATGTAAGTGTAACCATTAGTTATACAATACAACACCCCTTCATTTGGGCGAAGGTTAAAATGCCATCATAAATAATTACGTAGTCGAGTGTTAGTTTTTGAACTCTATCTTGTATAAATTATGGTAATCGCATAATAGTTTATATTGTATGACATTTGAATCGCTCGTACTGGTGATTGCGTAAGTGGAAATCTAAGGAGTTTCCTCTCGCAGGACCATTTCCCTCGAACCAATAATAAGGTCCCATGTTGACCACTTTAACGACCACCAAATCATCTAATGGGTTACAGGGTTTATCGTGCCAATTAACACCGGTCATAAAGATTGGCGGCATTTCTTGTCGGTTTGGATCTAAGAAACTGTATTCCACTACCCTCAAGTCGTTACAAGCCAGATGTTACAGGACTGCTTGTTATCGGTATTGTTGCTAACCTGTAATTTTAGTATTGTTTCCTTTGAGCCCACTTCCTTGATATTTGTGTGGACGAAGTTTTAAGTAAACACTGTTTAATTTTTGAATATGTTAACTGTGAGGCTTTGTATATTTTTAATAGCATAGGTATATTATACGTATTTTTAGGAATTAACCATGTATAGGTATTATGATATTATATTTATGGATTTTGGTCATGACATCACATCTTGTCACAGTAGCAGCAAGTCCCAGCTTTAGGGACGCATAAATGTGGGTTCGAATCCCGGTCGTAATTAAAATTATTCATTGCATTAATATCTATACATATTAGTGGAGATGGTAAAGTTCTTCCTTCTCATTTATAGGCAAGTGATTAACCCTGGTATCAGCACCCTATCGTGGCCGCTCGAGGTAAAGCTCATGCTATTCGTGCAGTGGAAGTAGTCTTCCCGAGAATCTTCTCCCGGCAACGGCCCAAGCCGGGTTCCAGGACTGCCCTTGCCTAGGAGCCAGTTGCCTCCCACTTTTGACGGCTGATGGGTGCCTACTAGTTGCCTAGTGCCTTAGCGAGCGCCCGCCCTCGCGTTTGGTGACGCTGTAATAGTGTTGATATAGTCTATTACAATAGAAGACCTAAGTAGTCTGGTAGTGGGTACTTTGATCGCCCCATTTGTGTTTTAGTAAAGACAAATAATGTGAAGCCATTTCATTTCATTTTCTAGGAACTCTATGCCTATAAATATTGCCATTGAAAGAACACCCGCCTCTATAATAGAGGGTCAATAACAGCGTCCGCCCGGGGCCGATACCGGAAGTCAGCCCGCGGTACTTACCGGAAGTGACGCTGTCTGTTGGTGAATTTTTTTTATTGACAATGGGGTGGTCTGGAAGCTTACCACAAACCAATACAAAACCATCATGTTTCATGGCATTAATATTTCAAGGTTACAATAATATTGTTCGAATTCGTACCATGAACTTGTAAAGTATTCCTGCGTGTGAACGAGACGTCTACATTTTTATATGGCGTTATCACTGTCGCACGTCGCTGTCAACATGATGTAAAGGTGTGACACGACAGTTGTATTTGAGTGAACGATTTAACGTGACGTCATCAGAACTGCTCTGGCAGGGCTCTGGCTCTGCAACATTACAGTATTCATACTTTTATGTCATTTGTCAATGTATGATTGAAGTAATAATGCTATAAGAGGTTGTGACCCCTATGGTGGCTTTTTACATTGGTTCGTGTATTTCAATACTTTAGTTATTAAAATATTTTAAACGCCACTTAAACCACTCTTTTCGCACTGTTCTTTCTTTTGAAATCAATGAAAAGCGATCGTGAAAAGCGGTAACTGACCCCATTTTTTGGGTGTTTTATCCGTATTGTTAACTCGTGACAACTGGACGAAACAGTATCTCAAGCAGAAGCCTAAATGTCCTCTCGCCCTTCACTTCAGTACAACGACACTCCACACAAAGTGTTACTCGGTTTGAATATTAAAAACCTTTGTAGCTTTTTTCATACGTTGGCATTAAGGAGTCTTAAAACAGTCCTCTAGCTTCTCATCAGAAACGGGCGTTCAGAAATACTGATTTTCATGACTTATATATCTCAATGGTGATATTGGAAATAAGAAATTATCTCTAAGCAATATGGTTGGTTTTTGCATGCTGACGTCACGCAGTTTCGTGAAAATACTCGTGATGTGGGAAGCTAAGTGACAGAAAATGAGGTGCGACAATTTGGACGCTGAACGCCGAAATACAAGCTTTTGACCCAAATTTTAGCAGTCATCTGATTGCCGTTTCTAAGAACTAATTTGCTGCTTTGGAATAGGCATTCCATTTCTGTAGACACAGAACTTTGAAATGCGTAAATTATAAAAGGTTACGTTTTATTGTAGTTAACTTTTAACAAGCTTTTATCAAAGCATATAGAACTTACTTCTAACTGGCTAAAGTACGGCTAATCTGGCTTCGTTAGTGGCTCAAAAACAGAGTTTTCGCGGTACTAAACTTATAGTAGGTATATAACTTTTAAATATGACGCAATCATGTTTATGAAAACTCTTCCTACTACTTAATGACTACAGGAAATGCAAAGTTATGTGTACGTGATTTTGTTTTAAAATTTGATTACACACCGGGACTAAAATTGACAGTAATCAATATCAATTACTTAGCATAAAAATGATGTTTACTAATTTAAATAGAAACATCACACTCTGCTACAAAATGTGTACTAAAAGATCGGTGTCTAACCTAAAGCAAATGTCTTTGCGCCTATGCAATCTGATGAATAAATAGTTTGAAAATGTGTTTAGTGTTTATTTATGAAACTCGATCTATTTATACGTGCGTAGATTACTCAACACGCTAAAAGCATACATTTTTATATCATCGTTTCATCGTTTAGGTACCAGAGTTTTTACTCTTCTTCTATTCGAAAATTATCTATGATAAAGTCCAATAAAATGTGTTTTCGATAAAATGTCACGTCGAGACATGACCCAAATAAAAGCGACATTTACCTCAGCAAATCCTTTTTGGCAACCGATCACAGACTGAACTAGTTGTAGGTACAAGTCAGGTAACTTTTAGTAAGTCACCAATTTTCTTTGCAGACAGGGATATATAATTTTCTGATTCGATAAGCTCTAGAAGCAGGCGATTGAGGCGATTGAGGCGATTTCATTATTATTTTATCAGGTACGTCTATTATTGGCCACTTCCTTATTCCAAAACGGTATTACCACGAGTTGTTATTACAGTAATTCTATATATATAGGTATTATGTGACACTTTTATATAAATCTATCTACCTAAAAGTTCGATGTCGAGATGCACGTACTTTTCCCGGCTAGGCATATTGCTGGCTCAGTGCCAGATCAAATCTGTGGAGTATGGATGGAAGGCTGGATGTATGTAGGACAACACTTAAATTTTAGATTCTTCAACAAATGCGACCACTCTCTATGGATAGATACGAGGAATGTTCCAGCTACTCTCTTCGATAACAGTTTTCTTAGAATATAAAAGCTCTTTGTTGTATCTGTAAATCCTATAATACTTATGTGTAATTGTTATATTATTAAATACAAAATGAAACAAGAATATATAGTGTAATTCCGCTAAAATGTTCGCACAAATCGTTTCGGTAATTCTTTTATAATCCGCACTTCTAAGGAATGGAACTTGCTTCCTATAACGATGTTTCCTTCCACATATAACCTAGGCGTATTCAAGAGCAGAGTGAATAGGTATCTTCTGGGTAAGCGTGTCCCACCTTAGGCTTCATCTACACTTACCATCAGCGGGGTGATTACGTAACTTTGACAGCAATGCAACAGGAGAAATTTCATTCCGAATATGAAAATTTTCATAGTTACTATGCACATAAACTGCGTATTGAAACTGTCAAATCCATACATTTTTGTGTTTCTATTGGTTGCAATCAAGTGACATAATCGCCTATCAGGTGAGATGTTGCCAAACGCAATCCCATCAACAATTAAAAAAAAACTGTAAGATTATCTATATTGGGAAAGCTGTAAGGGACGGGCTGTGTGTGTGTGTGTGTGTGTGTGTGTGTGTGTGTGTGTGTGTGTGTGTGTGTGTGTGTGTGTGTGTGTGTGTGTGTGTGTGTGTGTGTGTGTGTGTGTGTGTGTGTGTGTGTGTGTGTGTGTGTGTGTCTGGTGTGTGTGTGTGGGTGCGTGCGTGCGTGCGTGCGTGCGTGTGTGTGTGTGAGTGTGTGCGTGCGTGCGTGCGTGCGTGCGTGTGTGTGTGTGTGTGTGTTTGTGTGTGTGTGTGTGTGTGTGTGTGTGTGTGTGTTATATTATTCTCCAAGATGCAAAGTGCAAAGTATATTTTTCAGTTATTATAGTGTACAATTTTGCGCGGGTTTGTAGCTATTGTGGAAATGCCTCTAAGTAAGTAAGGTGTATTGAAGGTAGGTATTAAGGTAGTACCGCGGCGAGCCGATGGATGCCGGAGGCGAGCAGCCGCTCAAAGTGGCGCTCTCCAGGGGATGCCTATGTTCAGCAGTGGACGGCTTCAGGCTGTTTTGATGATTACTTGAATAACAGCTGAAAGTTGATAGTTTCAATTGTTTTTAGTTTAGTCTCATTCGAGTTAAGTCATTTTTGGGTTTTTTCATTTTTTTCTTAGTGATAGCATTTAAACCAATTTATTTAACGGGAAACATAGTCAAAGCAATTGCTAGACACGATAAACATGTACGGAAATAATTTTCGAAAGTTATTTCAGAACATTTGACGCTGAAACGAATAGCGGCTGGAACAAAAAGTCATCGGGTAACGTAGAGTTAAACAATTCACATTTCTGTCGCGAGTTGCGAGCACTGTTTAATTTATTGTCGAAATTCAAACTGTGGTCCAACGCCTCGGCACTGCAGTTGTTACTATTTACACAGTACTTTAAATCTCGCGATCTTAATTTAGAAGAGGTTATATCAACACTAATTATCAAATACGAAAATAAGAGAGCAAAGAGACAGAGAGAAAAATAGGTTTAACGAATTTATTTTACTCATAATAAGAAATCGTGATGCAATATGCATAATATGCACAAAATTTGGGGCATTTTTTGACAGGAATAATTAACCTAAACAGCTTAAAATAAGCCGAAACCGATGGCAATGGGCAGGCCACATCGCTCATAGAACTGACAACCGATGGGGAAGAAAGGTTCTCGAGTGGGGACCACGAACTGGAAGACACAGCGTAGGCCGGCTCGGTGGACCGACGATCTGGTGCGGGGAGCCGATGGATGCAGGAGGCGAGTGGCCGCTCATGGTGGCGCTCTTTGGGGGAGGCCTATGTTCAGCAGGAGACGTCTTCAGACTGTTAATGATGATGATGATGATGATGATAATAATGATGGTACATAATATTTTTAATAACATCATTAGTGTAGACTTGTTTGTAGTTTAGTCACTGCTGTATACTGTTGTTCGACACGGTGGTAAAGCTTGCTCTTTGCGGTACAATTAAAATTTCATGGCAAAGCTTTTCGGCTCAGCTTCGGTCTTCATATTAGGCTTCGCAATTAGAATGAATGTAAAATTGAATAAAATTGTATTCGATGAAATAGGATAAATTTAACTACTTTTAAAAATGGAGACGGAACTTTATACATAACAATATAAGACAGTCGAACGTTTCGTTTTTATTTTTTTTGTTTTTTCTTACTGTAAAAAATACACACAAGAAAAAGTCCATAAATGTTATACAGATTACATAAGCAGGTACTAGAATCTTGATAATTGTATACCATGAGGTATTATGATGGAATGTGATTTACTTGAAAGTAATTAGCACATTTTGAAATACAATTTCATTTGGAAAGCATTACTTACCTTAAAATCTTAAAGAAACCTATTTACTTCAACTGCATCTGTTTATCTGTCAGTATGTCACAAACTTTTTTCAACAAACAATCACACTTTTCTTCGACACGAATGCGAAACTGGGAAGCATAATGGAAAAGTTTTTTAGTTTAAAAGAGAGCACAACAGGAGGTTGTTTCGGCCTCTTAATAACTCAGTCACGTAATTCGTTCCTAATGAAAATTGTTCCTTGACTGAATTTCGGTTGTCTTTTTATTTGGTGTAAGGCACATCCAACGAATGTAATATACTGTTGTATATTAACTTTGATATCAAACAGGGATAATGAGATCACTCCTCGGGATATGACAGCGTTTTGATTTTGTTTGAGCAAATAAGAAATCTCGTTTTTCGTGTTTAATTGCTCTCTGATCTTCGAAGATTTTGCTCCAACAGCATGTGATTAAAAGAATTTTTATTTATATGCGTAAAATATAATCTTTATGTCAATGGAAAGCCAACATTATAACGTTTTTTTTAATGGAAAGCCAACAGATTGTAATAAAAGTGGATCAGGATATTTTAATATTATTACTTAGTAGTTGTTCATTATTAGCGCATTATGTTCCCACAGCTGGGACAGGGCTTTTTCTCACAGGGCAGAGTGTAGGCCATAATCCACCACGCTGGCCAAGTGCGGGTTGGTGGATAGCACGTCATCTCCTCGAACTTTTTAATGATTCTTGTAGGTATATGGCGGTTTCGTAACGATTTTTCCTTCACCGTTGTAAGCGCGAGAAAATTTGGCAGTGCCCTGAGGGATATCAATCAGGCTGCGTCAGTTCTAAATTTGAACGGGTTACCGCTGAGCTACAACTCAATGTCTTTTAATAGTATTTTAGGGGAAATGTAGATTTTAGCACCACAGTGACTACGAAGTTCTGCCTTTCCATTTACAACAAACTCAAATGAATGAAATCCATCACCAAAACTTGCTTTGAAATTAATACCTATACCTATTATAAAGTAATAGCTATCAAATTCTGTGTCTTACAAATTATTCGTGTAAAATTCAAAAACATCATAAGATTTCATCAAATAGCTTCAAGTAAGTCTTAACGGTCAAGAGGCCTCTTAATTATCGCGTAAGAACACATTCAGTGTAAGCTCCAAGTTCCCTATTAGAACTGCCTCCCTGAAAGTAATTGGAAAATATGGGTCGGGAACGTTTCATAACACTATTATTACCTCTGCGTTAGTGTTAAAAACTAATTTAGCCGGCGGAATAGAGGTCGGACTATACCAAGCCAGATAATGTTTACTCAAGTCCAAGTTACTGTGATAGTAAGTACCTATTTGGGTTCTACTGACTCTGTGCGATACGATCATGATGCAATATGCGTTTACATAACGGTTATTACATTTTTAAGTGGGCCAAGGAAATGTCAGTCATCCGCCAGCAATATGGGTCGCCATTACATAGCAAAGATCATATGTGGAACAGGAATCGATTGGCAATAGGACCCAATTGATAATAGGATAGGTAGGATGAATGGCATATTACAACAGAGGCAGTAAGATGTAAAATATTGTTACTAATTGTACTTATGCTACAACGACATGTTACAGGTGGAACTATAAATAAGTATAAATGTATCAAAAGCGAAATGACGAAAATTATGTCAAATGCCCATGTTCCACCTATACCGGTAATTGTTGGGAACGATACTCTCGAAGTTGTCGACAAATACGTCTATCTAAGGCAGACTGTCCAATTGGGTAGGTCCAACTTCGACAAAGAGGTCACCCGAAGAATCCAACTCGGCTGGGCAGCGTTCGGGAAGCTTCGACTTATCTTTTCATCCAAAATACCACAAAGCCTGAAAAAAAAAGTTTTCAATCAATGTGTGTTGCCAGTGATGACTTATGGAACTGAGACGTGGTCTCTAACTGTTGGCCTCATTACTAAGCCCAAAATCGCGCAACGAGCTATGGAGAGAGCAATGCTCGGTGTTTCTCTGCAAGATAAGATCCGAAATGAGGAGATCCGCAGGAGAACTAAAGTGACCGATGTAGCTCTTAGGATTAGCAAGTTGAAATGGGTATGGGCAGGCCACATCGCTCATAGAACTGACAACCGATGGGGAAGAAAGGTTCTCGAGCGGCGACCACGAACTGGAAGACGCAGCGTAGGCCGGCCCCCCACTAGGTGGACCGACGACCTGATGAAAGCCGCGGGGAGCCGATGGATGCAGGAGGCGAGCAGCCGCTCTAAGTAACGCGCCCTGGGGGAGGCCTATGTTCAGCAGTGGACGCCTTCAGGCTGTTAATGATGATGATGATGATGTATCAAAAGCACCTGCACCCTTTTTATGCTAAAATTGGCATACGTTTAACAACAACTAACCTGATGGTAAGTGTAGAAGTAGTCCATGGTGGAACACGTTTGCCCATGAGATGCCCATTCTCTCTTGACTTGAAAATACCCCTGAAGGATATACTGATGTTGCTGGATGTTGCTGGAAGAGAATTCCATTTTTTGCACCCTGTACCCTGTGACAGCAATAAATGAATTTTGAATGATTCTAGCAAGGCGATGATTCTCTAGTTTTGTTGAATTTAGGATATAAGATTATCACTGGATCGTATCGAATCGCAAGCTGTAAGTTTTGATCTTATATAAGTTCGGGCGGTTCCTGAACAAAAACAAGAGCTACCCCGCGGCGTTTATCGTTACGAACTCATCTATTATACATAGTTATCTTTAGATATTATATAATATAACCAGTTATACTGAGCATATTAATTTTCCATCGTGGTTTTTGGGGTAAGCTTCAGTTGGATGTTTGGTCTATTATGTTTATGGTGGGTAAACACTAGCGTCGTTGGGTGTGTTTGTTTAGGTATTTTAGACCTCCTGTTTTAAACCTAATTAAATATTTTTATTGCGGTTAGTGGATTTATTTGTTTTGACTTGTTTGTTTAATTTAAAGAGGTTGAGGTGGAGTTTGAAATATTTTGGCTTATGTGAAAATTTAAAAATAATTATTTTGCTTACAAAGTCCAGTTTTACCGATATTATTTCATTTTGCATTCATTTTTGACCTTCATGAAATTTTCTCTCAAAACTTGTTTGGTACCATTGAGTTTGATGCGATGCAAAATGGATATACTTACTTACCTGAGTTCTTTCCGATTGGTCACACACTAAATTAATTTATTCTTAGGCCATTACATTATCAATTTTTTGGATTAATAGAATCTAGTGGCGTTCCGCGGTATTGCTCATGGATGAAAAGTATCCTATGTGTTAATCCAGTATAATAGCTATCTCTATTTCAAATTTAACCCAAATCCATCCAGCAGTTTCAGCGTTTAGAGGTAACAAACATCCACATTCGCATTATAATTTTAGTAGTGTAGAGAAATCTTAAAATATTTCTCAAAAACGTCGTATAATTTGATAAATAATTCTGCTCAACGAATGCCAAGAAATCATCTCAATGATACTAATGAAGAGACCGAAACGGAGAGATCACAACAAGCTATTATATTCTGTTTTCCCACTCATTAGGCATTCCAAACAAGGAATAATAATATCCTGGCAATTATGTGAACAAACAGGAGAAGGTATAAATTTCCGTGAGCTTTAGTATAACGGACTTGAAGGCAAATGCGATACCTATATACAGTTATATACGAACTTTTCTACGGAGATTCTCTAATATAAAATAAAGATAACCCATCTATAAAGGTACACCATAAAAGAATACTTTTTTGGTAATTAACTAAAGTAACTTACTGGTTAATTTGTGAGTGTCTTAATTTTGAAAATGAGTATCACTAGAACTTTTTCACGCGTTTACGATTTCACAAAAAAATACTTCTTTATTGGTATGAGACAATGATTATTTTATAAACACTCCAAAAATCCAAATACCTACCTAATAGTTACCTAACTGCCAATAACAGTAATAAGCTCACAGACTTAGTATTTGTGTTTTTCAATTTATTAGGTATACTGAGTGTAATTGAATTCATTAGCATCCTTTGAAACTAGGTACCACAGAGCTATGAAACAAATGATGCTTCGCCTATAGATAGAGACGAAATTAATCATATTATTGCTGCCAAACTTCGGTACGGGGTACTCTTCTGTGTCAGTTTGATATTATAGGGTAATTTCGCTAGTTTCCGACCACTTAGTGGAGTTGTCAAGTTTAGGTTGCATAATAAAATGTACCAGTATCATTTTTTGACTTGATGCTACTAAGCTACGTTTCAAATATTATACTCTATATTTTTTATCAGATTATCAATCATTTTTTATAATAACCGACCCTTTTATAAATATCTAAACGAAAGGCTAATAGTAACTATTTTGCTAGTTTTCGATCACTAAATTATGTTTACGACCACTTTTTCGCTAGTTTCCTACCACTATAAATTGAAAGACGTAGGTGCCTGACTGCTTGTGGTAAATAAATGATAGAAACAATGATCAGAAAGGCTTCTTTAGATCCTCTGTCTTGTATTTTCATGATTTCTCCAGCTTTGAGGCACTTACTCATATAAAAAAGCATGATCTTTTTTCTTACTGAGACCGCCAAAAATTATTTAAGGATATGGCTAAAATATCAGCTATAACAAAAAAAAATTGGCTAACGTAGTTTATAAACATAGTTATGTTTACAAGCTAAATACGCTACTTTTTTTGAAATAAAGCCAGCCCACATTAGACCCTGGGCGAGAAATATTCAATGATGGTTCGATCAGTTGGTCACGCCTATTTTGCAACCACCAGCATTAATCGTTTTTTTTAAATCGTGTCTGGTCTAATTAGTTAAACTTACAAAGTAATCGACTATTTATGTACTTTTATATGTAAATAAATACGTATTTATAATGTTTTTGATATAGCTTGCTTTTGCGGTCGAATAGCATTTTTCTGCAGCTGGATTAGTTTTCGACCACGAGCGATTTTGGGTATCTGTAGTTTTTAAACCAGATGGTGGATAAACGTGGTCGAAAACTGGCAGTTAAAATGTATGTGCTTTTAAGTTTCAAAGCTTTAAAATAGAATTGGGGATTTCTCGTATAATATTTGTTACAAAACTGAACCTATTTGGACATAAGATGTGTTCACCGCAAGCTTTTTATTTTTTGTATTTTTTCATCAAATGTACATTAAACGGTCGGATATAGGAAGTGGTCGCAAAACCGGCGAACTTACCCTATGGCAGAAGTACCGATAGTGATGTAATGCGTTGGTTAACCTTATAATTATCGACACATCGATAGTTTCTATTATGCCATCCGGAAATTTGTTACAATAAGTTTTAAATGTTTTCAATTTATTTTGTGGTTAGATTGACTTCTACTAATTAAACTTTTAATATCTTTTATGTTTATTAGGTTTCCTACAGATCCTAATATAAAAGATAAATAGATATTCGCAACTGGACAGTGCAATTGGTTTCCTCAAAAACATGATACGGTTTGCTCTCAGCATTTTGAAGCTGAATGTTTTATGAAAATGTCTAACCATATACGTTTATATTTTGACGCTATTCCCACATTGAAACTCTATCCTATTTTTAACGAGGTACTCTAATTTCTCCCCACCGATGACCTGGTGAAAACCGCGGGGAGCCAATGGATGCAGGAGGCGAGCAGCCGTTCAAAGTGGCGCTTTCTGGGGGAGGCTTATGTTCAGCTGTGGACATCTACGGGCTGATGATGATGACTATAATTTCTCTTATCCGCATTTATTATTTGATGAGGACATTATAATGATGTGGCGTGCTCGCCCATGAAAGAGTTTTCATGTAGCCTCCATGGAGCTATTAAAAAAAGAAGGAGGGAATCCCGTCTGATCCGAAACTGAAGCTCCTTTAGGAAGCCGGTCGCCCTACTTTCAGCTGACACACATATGTAATATGTCCGCCATTTTGGGCTTCAGTTCGATGTCAATCAAAACTCAATCCTTCTTTTTTTTATTTCATCCATGGTAGCCTCATAGAAAACCATTGCTCTTGGTTGCTAAAGACAACTGATCTCGTTGATTCTACGGAAGAATCTACGTCTTAGTCGATATTGAATGAAAAAATTCACTTGCTTTTTATTTTGTAAACAGCTGTAAATTAAAATATACATCGCATGGTGAGCTGAAAAATTACCTTTATTTACTGCCAAACTAAGGACCTCCTTCTATTAAATAAGTGTTTACCTACAACACCTCAATGATACTCAATATTATTATTATTTTTCCTAAAAATTCATCTGAAAATTGTATTTTCAGATGAATTCTATCAAAAAGAAACATGACGCAACAATACTGATGAATCATCAGCAAAACGTGTTACCTATGTATTTGGAGTTTTAATATATTATTTCGTTTTATAACTTGTTGTGTTTCTTCTATTTCAAACTTTAGTTTATAGATATAATACTATCACACATCATCAGCCGGCAGACGTCTACTGCTAAACATTGCCTCCCCCATAAAACCTCACTTTGGACGCCTATCGGATTTGCTTATAAACTTAATCTTTATAACCATAAACTGACGATAAACTACCTCTATACTTACACACATTACATTTGCCATAAAATAGGTGAGGTAGACTGTATATCCGTGACGCGAACATGACGTACCTACCAATACCAATACATTCAATTTTATTTATTTTAGATTTATACCGATATGTTTATCGGCTGGCCATTGTCGACCCGGAATAGAGTATAATAGAATAAAATAACACTATTACACATAGAAATACGCACAAAAGGCACAAAAGATATAGGTAGGTACTATAGTGTACCTAATGATACAATCAGGTAAGAGGTATCTTACCGCGTACTTAACTCATATCAAACTATCGATAAAAATATATCGACTCAACCCACAGCACGTTTTGCTGACATCAGTGGCACTAATGACAAGACAATTGCTATATATGTCATCTGCGCAGGTAAACCATAGAGGTTTCATTGTAATACCTGACACGCTTGAATTGTATGAGAAGTGTCAAAAAGGCGCCTCTATGTAGAGGGAAGCGTTTTTTTTTTTTTTTGCTCTGTGCTAGGTACCTACTCCTGTGGGGTGATTACGTAACTTTGACAGCAATGCAACAGGAGAAATTTCATTCCGAATATGAAAATTTTCATAGTAACTATGCACATAAACTGCGTATTGAAACTGTCAAATCCATACATTTTTGTGTATGAAGAATTTGACATACCGTACGTAGGTAGGCCTTACGCTGCTACGCCTAGCTGATACCGGTCACGTGTGGACCAAAATTTTTGAATTCTAACACATTGGTATGGTAATAATAATAACTCCAAAAATGGATTAACATAATTTAATAGTACAATACAAAATTTAATTGGAATAATGTAGTACTGTTTTTAATTAGTACATACAAGGTATAAAAACGTTTAAATGTATCAAAATCATCCGTGCCAACCGCGTTAGGCGCCGCGGCAATCTTTTTAATTTTCAATAAAAATATTTTCACTTACACTCTATACTCCTTAATTATCATCTATAAATGATGTACGATCATGGGCTCAATTTATGCTAATGAATTAAATTACATCCTGTAGATTGACATTCGAAAAACAATTCGATAGGTATAAGTGTGGGCACACCGAAGAAGGGCCACCTAAAGCCCTAAGTACCTAATTTAATGTAATCTAAACTTCTATATTTTTTAACCTAAATTTATTATGCCTGACCCGTATAATATATCAAAAATATTTATTTAGGTAACCATGCAGTTTTCAATTTATGTTAGTTGTGGCACCTACCTAGAAAGTGTAGGTATTATAGTGTTTGTTGAGTGTCTCTTCGACACCGGCTCAGGGGGTCTAGCAAGGATCACAATTGCTAACGCTAACGCCTCACGCTAACTCCAAAAATGTATCAAAATTACATTCGCTACGGAAAAGTTAGCGATTTCCGAAATGTCATTTTCAGTACATTTTGGAGTTAGCGTTTGGCGATGGCGTTCGCGTGAGGTATCTTTGCTAGACCCCCAGAGACGCGGACAGTAATCCGTAACGCTCGCGCGCTTGACACGAGTCCCGCTTAGGTATCTTCGGTACCCAAGCAATACACTCAGTATAATGTAGTCTCTATCATTGGTCCCATACACTACAGGTATGTAATTTCCTCATCCAATGGTCATATCCGCTGGCGGGATGAAAGATGTAATAAAGAACTGTTAATGCTCGTAATCTGATGCACAAATACTTAGGTAGTTATTGTGATAGCACTATAATTATAGGATTTTTTAACTTTTAATTATTTCTTAAATATGAAAAGTTAAAATAATAAACTACTGAATAACCTTTGAAAGGTGCAGCGACACCAAAATGCCATGAACGGTTAATGCCTACAGCAAAACTTTTTAGCTCTTCCAACAAAAGTTGTATAAATAAGATTTCTTGTGCATTCTTATTACATGTACTTACTAGATGTTAAATTCGAGAATTGGCATATTTATGTATAGGCAGAGGTCGTTTTGTCGTTTGTTCCGAAACATTAGAATGCATCACAGAGCTAAATCTCTTTTTACATTCTGTCAAAACCGTATTACGCTCTGAGAATATCCCCAACCTAAGCCAGTATGGTATGTCGAATCCCGGCACGCTATATTGATATTAATTGGACGACACAGAAACCGCCCTTTGGGGAACGAATAACAGATTAATAAAAGAAGGCCAATCTCGATTGTAGGTATTCATTCATTCCCTTAGAGAATTTGGGATACGCGCCTCACCGACTAAGGATTTTGGGACCGAATTATAACAAGATTCTCAAAAACCAAGTTCTCATACCTAAGTTTTATTTATTTGAATCGTGTCACTATGTGTTAGCATGTTAGCACTGTGGCAGCATTCAAAACGTGTGAGATACATTTTATAAATTAAAATATCATACATAGGTACCTAAGTACATTCATCATCATCATCATCATCATCAGCCTGAAGACGTCCACTGCTGAACATAGGCCTCCCCCAAAAAGCGACAGTTTGAGTGGCTGCTCGCCTCTTGCATCCATCGGCTCCCCACGGTTCTGACCAGGTCGTCGGTCCATCTAGTAGGGGGCCGGCCTACACTGCGTCTTCAAGTTCGTGGTCGCCACTCGAGAACCTTTCTTCCCAACGGTTGTCAGTTCTACGAGCGATGTGGCTCGCCCACTGCCACTTCAACTTGCTGAAAGCTATATAGCGGTTACTTTAGTTCTCTTGCGGATCTCCTCATTTTGGATCTTGTCTCGCAAGGAAACACCGAACATAGCTTACTTGTATTTTTAATTAAAGTGAGAGAGATAATTGCACATTTTCTATGTTTATAAAAACATAGAAAATGTGTAAATTTTTAGTAAATTTTTTATAATATATAAATGCTATGAATTATATTGTATTTTATATTATTTTCTTTTTTATTATTATTTCTCATTTTAGTGTTTTTTTTTTATTTATAAGGTTAGATAGTTTTAGTTTTAGATAAGTCTTAGTTCAGATTTAATTTAGTTTAAGTAGTACTTTATTATATTTTTTTAAGGTAAGTTATGTATAATAAAAGTTATTGATTTATCAAAAAAACCCAATTTTATTACCTTAACTTAGGGTACCTACAAGTATTTTGTTTTAGTTCATTCGTACTGAAACTGATAGGTATATAAAAAATCGTTACTCATGCTGGCAAATAATTTTGACAAACGGCAGCTGGAGCGCGAACGAATGCTCCATTTTTATTTTATTGGCAATTAAACAATTAACCCATTGTGAAGTAAACATAAGGGCCTCCCCTCTGTGAAATTTCATACTCATTGATGTGGTATTTTAGGGTTTAATATAGGAGCTTTATTAAATGAAAGCAGTGATTTGTAAATCAAATTGAGGAACTCTCACACCGGGGTACTGAAGAGTTGAATTTATTAGCTAGGTTAGTATAGGTAATGATATTCGTGAGAATTTTCAATTTGCTGTTTGTTTCATTGTTGGTAAAAATACCTATATACCACTGCTTAGGTTTTGTGTTATTACTTATTTTGTGCGTATAGGTTACCGTATTTTGATCTTGGGCGATATTATTAACACAATGGTCTAAGTTGGTAACATTCCTCTTAATAGTACATTCGATAAATAAATACATATAGCAATTATAAAATAGACTAGTAGACCTAAGCACCTAATGTAAAATAGAGATAAGTTATGGGCGTAGAATACCAATGATAGGTCATCTCCATTATCACTATGCCTATTTTTTACCAATCTAGAGCCTCTGGGCGTCCTAAAAATTCCAGATGTCCTAGCGGGTACCACGAAAAAATTTTCCACTGTTAGAGTGAGACGCACTTGGGGGCTACCATAGTCTTGTCACAGACTCTCACGAGATAGTGTCGAGAAAATATTGTCGTGATGCGCATGCTAGCCGGGCTGCCTATATATCAAGAGGTAGAAGTATACTAATCTAAAAGTGATATTTTGCTTATTTGTGTGTTTTACCCGACACGGTTGAACATTTTTCAGTTATCAATAGGTATCTTGCGTCAGGCCTGGCTCACCCCTTGTACAAAACTGTATAGTGATAGCACTTAGCAACAACAAATAAAATCACAAAACTGTATTTCACGATTTATTTAATAAAAATCTCTTTTGACTTGAACACGATCACTAAATTACAGACAAAGAAATGTTTCACGTAACATTGACAATATTTATGTCGTATATCAGTCGAGTATCTTAGAGCGGTAATAGTTAGACCATTGCATCTCACAGACTGACTGAAACTAAATTTTACACTGATGCTTCACTATTTACATTGTTTTGAGACTTATAAGAGCGTCTTTACGCTGTGCGATACGATATCGTAAGTAGAAATCGATAGGTAGATACCACGATGTTGGCGCGAAACTTTCTTTTATGCAGACACAAAAGGCACTAAGCCAGCAGCCTTGATAAAATAAATTCATATTTATACATATAAATCTATTTTAGATTCATATAAATATCAAGTCTCGATTCTTACTTAAATACAATTCCTTGGTTTCAGATATTATCGTATCGTATAACGTAAAACGCATTTAATGATGGCATTTTTATATCAAACATTAAAAAAGGCAGCTGCAATGAATTTAGTAACAATATTTTAATATTATCTTATTATGGAAATGTGACATGGTGAAAATAAATAGGACAGGTACCTAATAATTATCAGAAAAAAATTGCTGTTTAATTGTTTTTTTTTTGCATGTTTGCTTGGGCTGATATTCAAAACATAGGTTTGTAATTTACTAAACATCCAGTTAAATAAATATTTAAAAAGAAAAACTTTGAACAGAATTATTGTGTTCATAAATAATTTAAAGCAAAATCTTTCAAATCTTTAATTTGATAAAATAGTATATTATAGCAGTTGCTGGACCATAATGTTTTACTTTTTATTTCTCCTTACACATGGATTATCATTGATTCACTTAAAATATCACTAAATAAATGCAAAAGTGATTGTACATACATACATAACTAAGTATCTTTGTACATGAGAGTAACTAAAGAGTGCACCATTTTTAAATATTTACAAAATATACAACTATTCTCTAACAATTATTAACAAGACGTCATCTCAAAAAATTTACGCTAAAATTTACGCAACGAATAATTTACATAGAGCAAGTAATAAATAAATTGGACCTTTTATTCTTTTGGTGCCAATATGCAGCCAATTTTAAAAAAGTTTTTAAAACTTGTACATAATCTGCAAATCTTATAAATTTGTAATAATCAGTAAATTTATGAGAATATTCGGCATACGTACATTCACATTGTCAAAAAAATAAGCCGTTAATTAAGCCATGAACAGTAACTTGCATTTTACAATTTTCTATAAGCTATTAACATTAACTCCAATAAGCAAAATAGTAATATTAGAAACCCAACATTATGTTCATTAAATCAGCATTTAGTAAACATTACTTTACAACATGTACCTATTAAAATTTACAAATAGACAATGCACAATTATGTAGAAATAGTTTTAAAAAAATGTAGTCTAAAATGATTCGACTAAAATGGCAGCATTCTTTTCTCATACGAAATCCGTTTCATCTGTTATATCAGCCTTTTCATCACCTATTAACTACTAAAAATTGATAAATAACAATTGTAATACGCAGGAAAAAGTATGGCACATTGATGTTTCATATAATTATCAGTGAAGATGAAGTCTAGACTCTAGACTAATATAGTCAATAAAAATTGTACTGCCATACTTTTTCCAGGTACGTGAATTCATCGCGTTTCTATGAAACGATACAAATAATTATTTAGGCTTTCCTATCACTTTGACGTATACTCTCCTCCACCCATCCAAGAATCCAACACTACATACAACTGCTGAATAAAAAGTAGTTGTCTTTAAGACTGCTGTTATAGAAATCGACATTGAAATTAAATGGAATGTTCTTTTTCGAGCGTTTATTTACAACATTCTAAAGTAACAAAATAATTGTGTATCTAAAGTGAAACCTTGAAATAAACTAAAGCGCGGTCCTTCAGAGAACACAAGTATCTATCTCAACATCAAACACATTTTTTGAAACGGAGGCTTCACTTCCAATTGCCGACATCTTTCTTTGTTTATCTAAGCGCTCGCTTCCAATCGTGTTTATCGGAGTCCTTTTACATTAAGAAGACCCTCTGAAGAGTTCGAAGTAGAGATCACGAGAGGCCGCGACCTCTCAGCTCTGTGCTAGGGAATCCAACGGCACCACCAGTTTTCCGTTGGAGTAGCTATAACAAGGAAAAAAATTATATTAGAAAGAAAATTAAGCTTTGACTACGAAACAAGTTCTATTTGCTTTCGGAAGCGAATTTTAGAGCAATGATAAGTTGTTATTAGTAATCATAAAAGGAAATGTTATTAACCTGTATGGAATAGTAGTTGTTCTGGATTTAGCTCTGCTTGGCCTACAGGACTCATCTGTAATCAAGACATTTTAATTTAAACTATCGAGTAAATATCTGTCCCGTATAATTAGTGTTTGTCTTGGCGAATTAATTTGAAGTGCCTAGCTGTTCATAGTTTATATCCTATCGACGGGTTTATAATTAAGTGGTAGCTCACGCTATTTTCTCGGTTCTTGCGGAACAATACTTATCTCGAGTCGAAGTTGCAGAAGTAATATCGGAGATACCTTAATGAGGGAACTTTGTATCGAGTTTGTTAATCACCTGACTCGACCGTGTCGCATCGCGAAGATGTTACGACTTTGTTATTACATTTTAAAACTAATTTGGCTTGAATTGTCAATAAATAAAATATTTATGATAAAAAAAATTAAAAACAATGTCTGGGAAATCCTCAGAGAAGAAACTGAGCAATGAAATTCTTAATGGACGCGCTTTTGCTAATTAATGTTAAAAATAAACAAAAAGTATTTTTACTGGTAGAAAGTAAAAGAGACAAACAGCTCATGGCGTCTATTGCTAATTGTTTGCAGAAATACTAGATGAGGACCCTTACCATAGTGCGGCTAGCACCGTTGTGAGAGGCACGCATCGCATTTGACGGGCTCGGCACGCCGCTTGCCTTGAGAGCCCTGCGAGCCGGACTTACGCCGGAAAGTGTACCTAACGAGCAGACCTGCAATGCAAAACGCGGCACCGTTAACAAAAAAAATAAATAAACCAAAAATAAAAATGACAAACAACGAGCTACCGCGCGCGCGTCCATCTGAAAAACGCCTATGGGCGGACGAAAGCGGGCGAAATAAAAAAACATGATGCTCTCAGGGTTTTCATGACTTGATACTGCTCGGATTCATTCACGTTTTATGTGAGAATAGGACTTTATACACCGTGCATTTCGCTCTAGATTTTATTTTATTGTGGCGTCTGATGGAGTTATGGAAATGGTGGCCTAAATGACGAATGTTTTACTTTGTATATCGTTTTGCTCGAGCTAAATACAGAAGTTATAAATGGCTTGGTTTTAAGAAGCACAATATTGCATTTGTTTTCATAATTTTAAGATATTTAAGACACATGCAATAGGAAAAGGTACAAATAGTCAACCCACCTGTGAGACCGGCTTTGTTGATGCTGTTAGAGCTAGAGAATCCAGATATTTTTTTCCATGTTTTTTTGTTCCAGAACCCACTGGTTTTGGCATCTCCGCAGCTAGAACTTCGAGGTGAAGTCGCATCCCTGCACCGAGCGCCACACTCTTCTGCGCTTAAGATGCGGACGCCAGCACCTCGGGTTCCGTAGGCTACTGCGGGCAAGTGAGGCACGGATCCAGTGGGTTTCCGCCGCAAGCTGCCCACGTAGCTCGCGCCGCTACTACTTCCACTGAATCCACTATCTAAATCCGGCGGGTTACAACTCGCTGGTGATAGCAACTCGTCCGTTGGACCCACTCGTAATAGCTCTTCGATGTTGTCCCGGTCCTCAGCCCGTTCTGAATCTGGTGACTCACATTCAGGCATCAACATTGCTTCTACGCTGAGGTTCAGCTCTCCAAGTATTCTTTTATGCCTTGATTCTACTCTACGGACTTCTTCTTCTACGACACTCCTATCTAACGATACCAGTGACTGCCTTGGAACATATCGATGCTTGGGACATGTTCTAGAGCCATCCGTTATCTCTTCATAAATGTTTTCTTCAGTGCCATACCTCGTTACATAGTTATGACGAGATGTCCGTTCCCGTGGTATACCACGTCCGCGTTGACGATTCGATTTTCTTGACGACGAGGGCATGGATAAATTGTGATCATAGTAAGCATATGAATAATCTACTGGTTCGAATCGTTCCATAGTCGCAGCAATGTTGCTTCTGTTCCACATCTGTGGAGGTGGCTCCCTAGATAAATTGACTGCTGCCAACCTAGCCGGTAAAATTTCATCCAAATCTCGAGCGCATCGTTCATCAAGTGATTGCGCACCATCGTCTTCCTCACGCCTGTGCTTTCTATGCGGCCGTCGAGATGTTTGCGAGCGATGTGCTCGATCACAGTCCGAGCCATGGCCGTGATTGAAATCTGGAGTACGACTGCGATTGTAATCTACCGGTCGGTGCTTGCAGTCTATCGTGTGGTGGTAATCTGGAGTATGCCTAAGGCTGTAACTGGAAGTACCCTCGTAATCGGATCGATCGTAAGAAGGGCTATCGTCAGCGTTGCTGTTGTGTGGGTGAGGGCAGTCTGCGGCTATACCGGACTCGGACGAGGGATAGTCGTGTACTTCGGCCGTGGTGAGCACATGGTCATCTGGTCGCGCCGGTTCAGATGCCGCATGACGATGGTGCGGCCGCGGGCGAGCTGTCTCGCGGCAGCTGGCGAAGGCTCGCTGCAGAGAAGGCTGATGTGGATATCGTCCACGAGAGTCGAACACCGCCTCCCCTGGCTCGTCGGGGCTTGGCGGCGCGCTGCGTGATTCCATGGCTCATCCTCTCATGTTCAATATGTACCTGTAAAAAAAAAGAAACACTTAAGCAAAAATGTTGTGTATAATATGAAATATTTTTCTTTTAATAAAAGTGGTCTACGCGGGCGGCGCGGTCGGCCCGAGGGCAATGAATCCGAAATTACATGCTCCGTGATAAGGGTAGGGTAAGTGACGATCAACACAGCAGCCGACGTCGATATATCATCATCAGTCGCCGGGTAATAAATCGGGGACTCGGCTCCATGTTTACATTTTATATTATGGCACATTTCGACGGTCTGTTGGTTTTGGGTGCAATATTGCGATAGATAAACGCAAATTTCGGGGTGAATTCTTACACGTTGAATAAATAGAATAAAATTGTTTCTCTTATAAACGAAATCTATTTCTCAGTCAATAAGTTACGGTCGTTTAGAATGGATTTCAGTCTAGACGGCAACAAATAAATATTTTTACCGTAGTAGGGTAGTTACCTACACACAAAAGGGAATCAAATAGATAGACAGACCAAGTTGGGCGACGAGAACGATTATGTTAATACTCAGCACTACATCAAAACTCATTGACGCTGTATCACAAAGGGATACCGCATCAACATTTTTATTGCGTATCCTCTGAAAGTTATTGCCAGAATTCCAGACCAATTTATTACGATAACTGAGTGTCCGTGAACTAGTGTCGTGACTAGGGAGGGTGAGCCCTTAACCGTTGCTAGGCAACGCTTCAAGTAAATGTATATACAGGCTGTTACGAGACTTGATCTTTGCATGAGCTCGGTAAGAAAGGTGTAATCAAGGAACTTATAGTATACGTATAACTTCCTTGGGTGTGATACACACTTACCCTAATCCTATATTTTAAAGAACTCTTAGGTAATAAGACAAGAAAATAACACCTAAAGATTAGAACATTCGATCAAGTCTAAGGTTACCCTTACGCCTTAGCTTAGTTCTTTTGCAATTTATTTTATGGTCTCTGGCTATTTACATCGCCTCATCTTCCATAATATTATAGACATAACTGTGATAAAGAAAAGATAGTTTATTGTTACTTGTCATCTTTTTATTCCTAAACATCAAAACCCTACGGCCCGCAGAAGGATCGTGACAATCTCCGTTCCAGGCCATAGGGCGACAAATTGCATCGTCCGAACCCCGACGGTCAGCGGTTTACGACCAGTTCCCAGGCTGATGATGATTTAGATGCAAGGGAAGCGGTAAACTGCGATAAGTACATATATTTATATTATGTAAGCTTTGTATGTATGTAGATGTAGATTATGCCTCTATTAGGCACAAAAATAAGAATAGAATGTGTTATATTATGTGATAATACACCAAACCCGTATAAGTTGGTTTCAAAAAGGGAAAGATGATAGGACATAAGATAATTTCCTACGGCACCTATTGCCTAGGTATGTCTTGGCTTTAGGGATGGATGGATAGATGCGGGTTCAAATGGTTTGTGATTCAAATTTTTCCTTTACTTTCGACTTTGAACGAAATCTTAATACAGTACACAGTTTCGTCAGTAAAATATTTAATTTAATCTATATTTTTTAATGTAAACCGTAAAATAACCAGAACATGCGCTGGTTTCCCCGCAGAAGGTACGCGGTTTCCTTTCTCTTAAAACTTTTTCCGGGATTAAAGTATTTAGATACATTGATTTTTGTAGTGTTAACCATACATTTAAAGAAATTGAAAACTTTATGCCAAAATGGTTGTACTGATTTATGTCTATTAGGTATACAGTTCACTTAATTATTAATCAGTATAGGAATAAAAATTAAAATGTCAATAACATGAATTTAATTAAGTACTTATCACATCATTGAAAATTACCTTGTAATTAAAAATCCATTTTATTGACATTTTAAATGTTACCGTGTTACGGCTTTATGACGTTAGACGACGATTCTTTATTGACTCGTTTTTAAAATGTATACCTAACGGTCAAGCCCATAAAATATTGTACTAATAAGACCAGCAGAACCAGTATAGGTATCTATAATTGCGAATATAGAAATAGCACAGGACAGCCCCAATACACTTATCTAAATTCCATTTCAAGGGAAGACGATTGCATTCCCTTGTTTTCGCAGGGTGCATGATATCAGCACATTTTTCCCCTCACTCGGTCCCCTATAATGCTCGCGATAGGAATATATTACGCATATTGAGGGTGAAAAAAACCACGCAACAGTGCTAATAGCATCGTAATTGTTATAATAAATTGTAACAGAAGCGTGGTTATGTGACTTTAGATAAAGTTAGGTTCTTTTTCAATTTATCGCACCGCACGCACGCATTCAGTTTGTGAAAAACAGAAACGAAAAGTCAGAGTCAGACATGCGTGCCTGACTTATGTCTTATAGGTACGCAATACATAAATGATTGATCGCATATAATTTGTTTTTTTATTATGTTACTTTATATTTATTATCCACTTGCCTCATCATTCATCATTATCATTAACAGCCTGAAGACGTCCACTGCTGAACATAGGCCTCCCCCAGGGAGCGCCACTTAGAGCGGCTGCTCGCCTCCTGCATCCATCGGCTCCCCGCGGCTTTCACCAGATCGTCGGTCCACCGAGTGGGCCTACGCTGAGTCTTCCGGTTCGTGGTCGCCACTCGAGAACCTTTCTTCCCCATCGGCGTTCTACGAGCGATGTGGCCTGCCCATTGACATTTCAACTTGCTAATCGTAAGAGCTACATCGGTCACTTTAGTTCTCCTGCCGATCTCCTCATTTCGGATCTTATCTCACAGGGAAGCACCGAGCATTGCTCTCTCCATAGCTCGTTGCGCGACTTTGAACTTAGTAATGAGGCCAACAGTAAGTGACCACGTGTCAATTCCATTAGTCATCACTGGCAACACACATTGATTGAAAACTTTTGATTTCAGGCTTTGCGGTATTTTGGATGAAAAGATAGGTTGAAGCTTCCCGAACGCTGCCCAACCGAGTTGGATTCTTCAGGCAACCTCTTTGTCGAAGTAGGACCCAGGAAGTAGGAGGTAGTAGGACTACCTCTTTGGACAACCCTGCCAGACTTGCCCTAGGTAGACGTATTTGTCAACAACTTCGAGAGTATCGTTCCCAACAGTTACCGGTATAGGTGGAACCTGGGCATTAGATATGATTTTCGTCTTGTCCATGTTCATCTACTTGCCTACTGTGAACTGTAACACATTGTAAAATTATCAACATTTCAGCTCGTATCAATCGAGGATTTCTGTAATTCTGTAGAGGCGCCACTCGACATCCGTCCATTCCGGTCCTGTGTGCACACCAACCATTGCTACCCAGCTAGTTATGCAGTAATTTGACCATCGCGGGTAGTAGATCTACTGATCGTTCTACGTCCGTTTGGCAGTCACCATTCCCCGACTGTCTAAGGCTGAGTTGCACCATAATCACAATTAAAGTTAGTGTCAAATTTTGACATTAGCCCGCCCTGGGAAGCGTGGACGGTGACAGATAGCAGTTAAAGTTAGCATTAAAGTAAGCTGGTGCAACTCAGCCTTAGTTTACTGCACATCTCTACTTAACCTTCTAACTGCAACTGTTTACTACGTGTAACTTTTGCTAGTTTTATATCTCTTTCTGATCTAAGGAAATAACGATAGTAGCAATAAGAATTTTCCCGATGCGATTAATAAATAATCCTCCTTACACCGAAACTGCACAAGTGCACATGTGCCCTACATAAACCCTATTACCCATAATGAACGACGACGTGGGGTGCAGAGAATGAAATCGCTTATTATTATATCGCCTTGTGATTGATGATGATTATCCTAATGACGTGGAATTGAAGAGAATTGTCTTTAATTGGTGTGAAATTAATTTTAAATTGATAAGACCAATGTTTTTGTTTTGAGGGCTCTTGGCAGGTGACATTTATATTGAAATACTTTAAGAACTCAACGTCAAGAAAACAAAAGATGAATTACTGTGACACGCTTCTCAAAGAAATCTTAACAACGTATAAAGTATGGGAGTATTTAAATTTAAAACTATGGATTGTTCTCGTTATTATTGTACGAAGTTATATAATTTTACGATGAAATATCGACTACGAAATTTCATGTACCTAAACTGACGTGGGTTGGATCATTATATGGCCTGTGTATAGAGATGGTTCACTTCATGGCTTTTCTGTGTTAAGGTATCTGATGATATGTTCAATCCTAGATCTAACCACTACGACGTTATTGTTTATTTTGTGGTCTAGCACTACTAGACTATTTGTACCTCACCAATTATCCCATTTCAATTTCACCACTCTATTTTACGCTAATTTTTTGCAACCTTCATTCTTCTAAAATGCTTTAAAGTTAAATCTCGTTATTCCACATTTCCACATGAACCGTTGGCACAGCAATAAATAATAAATACTGTGCAAATCTAACATTATTACGCAAATGTCAACGTTTTGCTGAATTACCTATATATTGAGCTTGTCCTATATTACTACTTCATCGACTACTAGGTACATTACTATTTCATCGACACTGAAATCAATGACGACAATAATCTTAATCGATTTTTCATTTAGCTTAGAATATTATAATATCACGTGATCGTCTGCGATGCTTAAACCGTTTTTTAATGAGGATGCCGTTGAATTAAAGATGAGTGATGAAACTTGAAATCTATGGAAAAATCGAAATTTCATGGATCTTGCCATCAAATTCTTTGCTAAATATTTTATAAGAATAATCTATGCAGGATGTTTTCGGACCGAATATTAATACAGTGGCGCGTGTAGCCCCAATCTTGGGTCACCGGCTTTGTACTACCGTATGAAAAAGTGACTTGTGTAAACTGAAAGTCTTAAAGTATTTTTGTAAGTCGGTCAAGTGGAAAAAAGGACCTTTTTGTTAGAAAAGAAGAATAATGATCGTCTTTGTAATATTTATTGTTATTTACGGATAAATTTAATAATTTTATTCGTCATAAAAAAGAAAACAACAACTGTACTACACTGTAACTGTAAATAAATAAATAAATAAATATGTGTGGACATTTCACACAGCGCCATCTAGCCCCAAACTAAGCATAGCTTGTACTATGGGAACCAGATAACGGATACAATACTTATATACTTTTTTGTTTGTAAATACATACACACAATACAATATAACACCCAGACGCAGAACAAACATCTATGTTCATCACACAAATGTTTGTCCTGGGTAGGAATCGAACCCACAGCCCTCAGTTCAGAAGGCAGGCATACTACCAACTGAGCTATCGTGCCCGTTGTACTGTATCCATGCACACTTACGAAGCTGCGGACTGCAGCTAGTTCTTCTCTTTAGTGCATACCAGTACCACCTACCAATATGGAGATCAATAAATATTTTATTGACGCGATGCCAAAGATGAGACTACTCAACGGCAGTAACGATTCCGGTCACGTTTTAATTGTTAACTGACCTACAATAGACTCCAGCTGGGCTAGCACGGACGGTAGACACATTGTCTTTCCCCGTTTTATGTCACTTTATTCATACAATTTACTTGTCAAATGGAGTAAAACTGGGGAAAGACAATTTAGTCTACCATCACGTATAATATATGAATAATAGAGGGAAAATAAGGCTCTAGCTATATATTTAGAGCTTTTTAAAAATGTTCCACTATAACGGACATAATTTGACGAGTAAAAGATAAGTAATATGTATTTTGAGCGAGTAAAGCGATACGCATGACCAGTTTTTGAAACACACTGAAAGAACTTTTTAACCAATAGAGCAACCTGCATCCGTAAATGTAAATAATGGAGGGAAAATAAGGCACTAGAGCTTCTCAAAAATGGTTCGATGTAACGCACATAATTTTCCGTTTTTTCTTGAGGGAGTAAGTAGAGCGAGACGCAGGATCAGTTTTCTAGATACGACGTGAGAATGTACCTCAGTCCTCGTCTTCTTTTAATTCAGTCTATCTGCACCTGCTCATTTACACGTACAAACCAAATGGTGTAAAGGTACAATTGAGACAACAATAATTGTTATGAAGTCCACAAGAAGACAGAACACGGAAACGTCAAAACGTGTACCTAATAAAAGCCTCATTTTCGAGCCCTGCTTACTGCTTCTTGTTTGTTTTGTATTTCTATGATCAATTCATAGCACATATAGTACATACATACGTGGTTATAGTACAGCAAAAAGGCAGACCTACTTTCACATTCATGTTTATTATAGTTACTTCATTAATTATTGCTTATACATTGTAATAGACGGGCCTGATAGCTCAGTTGGTAGTATCCCTGCTTTCTGAACTGAGGGCCGTGGGTTCGATTCCCACACAGGACAAATATTTGTGTGATGAACATAGATGTTTGTTCTGCGTCTGGGTGTTATAATGTATTCTATGTATGTATTTACAAACAAAAAAAGTATATAAGTATTATATCAGTTATCTGGTTCCCATAGTACAAGCTATGCTTAGTTTGGGGCTAGATGGCGCTGTGTGACATATTTATTTGTTTTAATATTAATTAGATATTATGAATGTTATTCATGGTAAAAAGCTTTTCATTTGCAGATTATCCTTAAGTATCTTTCTAATTCTATACGAATTTGGTGTATTTTCATAACCAGCGAAAATAATCAACCGATTTTTGTATTTAGCATAATCGATTCGTATTTATACCTCCTCAATACGAGGAAGGTATTGGAAATCCATTAAGGTTTCTAATGGAATCTCCATAATAAAATCTAAGTAAAGGATAACATTACCTTCGCCAAGGAATCGTAAAAACTGAGTGTGAAATGTAATCTGTGTATTTATATAATTTTACAGCCTCATGTTTTTGACGATTTTGTGAATATATAGCTCGAAAAATACTCCGATGAATAAATGTAATCGCACAAAAACTAATCGTAAAACATAAAACAAAACGTAAAGTTAAATAAATAAAATTGTCGTGAGGTGGGTACTTACATAATAAAAGCTTGTAAAAATACGCCTTATTTCCTCCTAATTTGACAAATTGTATGGTGAAGGCCGACATGGCAATAATTATGTATCCCGAGACGAGTCTTTAATGAGCAAAGTGGAAGTTGGTAGGTATGCGGAAGGCTGACTTCACCACAAAAGTGGGATAAAATAATAGTCTAGAAGAGAAAAAAAGAGAGATACTCCCAATTCTGCTTGTGTACGAGTTGTACGTATTCACAGAGCCTTAACAGTACAGGTATCTACTTGTATCCAATGTTCTTATTGGTAATGTAATGGTATTCTATTTTACCCCTGACGCAAACAGAAAGGTGTCATCATTGTTCCCAAATAGGCAGAAAAAATTAATAATTAAATGTGACTTGATAGATTATGTTCGTAGCTGAGTATTACTACAAAAATTGTAGCGTAGCGGTTTTTTCTATTTGAAGTTGTTTCTTATATTTTCTCTATTTATCTTATGATTTTTTTTTTTTTTTTAATATTTTTAAACTTCCCTAAGTTCTTCACATACCAACTTATAGGTAAGTTATTGAATGAATACTTAACTTTAGGAATAGAACGAACATAAGGCGTTCTTAATAATGTAACTTCACAGCAATAATGTTTTCTTATTCAAACGCGCCGGTAACTGCCCACCCCGCTGCGACCAAGTTACGAGCACAAACATGAATAACTTGATTGAAGCAAGAATGCTGGACAAATATTGAGTTTGTTCGCATAACAACAATTACACACTCGATTTCGTAGAACAAATAAGGACTCTACTCCGGAGGTTCTCAAACTGTGCCAACCATAATTTGTATAATAAAACGAAAATAAACTGGGGCGTAATTTCTAAGCCAGAGAGAGGATATAAGCATGATAGAATGTGTTGTCCAGTACCAGTAGCCAAGTGTCAGATAGGCTGAGAATAAAGTTACAATACCCACTTTTAATGGTGGCAATACATAAGGATGACTTATATACTTACGCTTCAAAAGTCCACTGAGGTATAATAATCAACAGCCTGGATAAAAAATATTTATAACTAGCTAAATTGCCGAAAATTATTATAATTAGTACGTAGATAACACGTTAATTTCATTAGCTTTATTATAGGTATATAATACTTTATTATTGTCTATATTTCTTCCCGTCTAGATATTAGAGAGGCTTGACGTACTGTTGTATACTTACCTACATAACATAACAGTGCTCTCGATTGTAATGTGTACATAGCTTTACTGAATTTTAATGATCCTCCGACATGGTTCACGAAATCTCTTGATTTCAAATTAAGTGCGCGGTGAAGACGTCAAATTCTGTTAAAACTTTGAACATGGCTGATTATGGAATGCCTTTGTTACATGTCAGATTTCGCAGTCAAAATGTAGATATGCATATTAATCACTCATTTGCATCATTGTTTTGATTCTATGTTAATTACAGCATGACTTTAAGACGAGTTGATATTTGAGTATTTAGTCTTTGTTTCGGATTTATTTTCACAACGCGACACGTCAGATGTTGTCACTTGTTAACATTTTCCTGAGACTACATTGTATTACCATTAAAGCATTATAATATGTTTACAAGTTTTGTAACTTCTTTTATTTACCTAATTTTCACATAATATTCTGCCAAAAATATCCAATAAACGTTCCTTCACATTGCCAGAGATTACGTCACATATTGATAAAACCCTATGAGTAGAGAAGTTTTCTAATATCGCGATACGCGAAAACTTTTAGGCCTTCGCTCCACCAAAAACAAAATTGCGTTACGATGATAACCCTCTCATAACATCAGTATAATAAGAATATAAACACAAGATTTACCTATAATATTATGAAGTACTCTCACTTTACGATCGAGATTTTCTGAAGGTGTACGCGTGACTTTACCGCCTTTAATATCGGTCGGGACTCCAATAACACATTTTTAAGGATTTGTGTCAGGATCGTTTTATCCAAAAGGGAAAATATTTTCGTAGGTGAACGACGAAATTAGGCTTTAAGAAATCTCCCTTTTCATCTTAAGCGACAAATTGCTTTCTGAAGAAATGGTTGCTTTATTGAAGACTTTATGAAAGTATCGTGATGTAAGTTTATTGAGTAAAACAAAATGAAAGTTCAAAGTCAATAAATTTTTCTTCTTCGTGTTTCTCGTGAAGTAACGTAGGCATAGGTGCCTATATACGTGACTGTGTGTGAAATACATGGTGTTACTTATAATAAGTACTTAACTAACACTACTACTACTACTTACTAGTACTTAATTAACTACGATGATTTTATTATAGACGATGTAGAGACCTATGTAGATAATATTTTTGGGTATATCATTTATTTTAATAAAAATTAAAGGTAGTACTTATTTAGTCGGTGCCTAAGGTTTTTAATAACTCATGGTGATGTATTCTTTGCTTATCATAAATTTATAAGATAATAAATAAACTTGTTTTATGTTAATATTATTCATTTATTAAATAATAATTAGTTTATCGTTTCGTACAGCTTATAAAATTCTACTATAGGCAATGTGGTTACGTACATGCTGTTGTGTATATTTAACTTTAAAACCTGGGTTTTAAAAATATCAAGCTACTCATCAAACAAAGGTGCAGGGAAAAGAAAAACAGAAGAAGCAATATTGCCAAGTCACGACAGGTAGACAGAAACTTAGGGAGACCTGTAACCGTATAGCTCACTTCATTCCACTAATGTCAGTAAAGTGACTCAGCGCACTTCGTTGAAAACTCATCCATATAACAGAGTGTTATGTTACACTTAAACGTGTATCGGTTTATCCAATAAAATAGCACTAAACTCGTTCACATTTCTAAGTGAAAATTTGCCGTCATCTCTAAGGAAACGAGCCAGCGAATTGGCTACCAGCCTATAAAACGTAACGTCACATTCATTTGCAATTCAAGAGTCCTCAGCCTGTATTATGCCCAATAAAATTTACATATTTAAATTAAACTGAGAAATAACAAGATACTGAAGCCATCATGGCGTTTAGATTACTCGGACTCGGACGCTTGCCTTTAAACATGTCCTTCTAAATAATACAAATTAAGCGCTGTCAGTTTCCTCAGCGAACAGGGAAACGAATTTATTTTTTGTCTGTAATTGTGGGTGGCCTGTGTTGCTCACAACATGTAACAGAAATCATTGGCATTAAACTGTTTTTGATTCAATGTTTTTACTTTATAATTTTTATATTAGTATCCATTTAGCAATTATTAAGACAGCTTTCTTATCTAGTCTGCATTACTTCAGCATATTTCAATGGTTTTGAACAAGTTCTGAAAGTCGTGCATCGACCAGTGCACGCTAGTCTGTAACCACCAGGCTTTTCTTGCTTTGTATTCTGTGGTGCTAGTATATTCACTAATCTAGTAAAACTATATCTAATACTGCAATGTGCACAAACAACATAAAAAACAATAAAAATTACCACTGTAACACTGTTATCTATTACAAGTTGAATATTTTTCATACTTTTTATTCATTAACATGTTCTAATCACTGTTTTTTGTCTAGTTTTTACCAATCGGCAATTATATCTTTAATACGTACGCTTTGATCAAATTAAAACTTTACGTAATAAATATAATTTTGAAATAATCAGTCGGTAATAAAGTATGAACAGTTGCAACTTCCAACTGATTCAAAAATAAAATCTAATAGTTACCCATCCGACGACAAATATGTGAAACTCGGATATCGGTTCACTGATAAAAGGATTCATTATGACGACAGATAACCTTTGACATCAATCAGTCCGTGAATTGATAAATTTATATGCACGTCAGTAGATACATGCAATTATGTATTTATGTATATGATGTACTTTACGCATTGCATGCATTGAAAAATGTTGTGGATGAATTTACCAAAGTCCCGTGGGTTGCCATATTACTGATATAATTTATCAGAGTAAAAGTTGAATCTACAATGTTCAGGCTGATCAATTTACGGATGGTTGATCCCGAAACTCGAAACAGTGGTGCAAATCTGTAAAGATGGGTAGTAATAATTGTTGGTGTGTTGCCAAAATATTTCATTGGTTTCAGACCGTTGCTGAGTTATTTATGTATATAAAACTGTGTAATCTGTAATCTTTGTGACTTAAAAAGTTACAAAGTTAAAACCATTTCCGAACAGCACAAAAATCTTCTAAAACATTTTACGACCAATGAAACCTCATAATATTGTGATCGAAAAAACTCCCTCAAATCATTTATGTTATGCACTTGTGTTATACAAAAATCTTGAAAAAGCTTTAAATTTTTTACCACACCTTAACTAGAATATAAAACGTAGATACCCAAATTATGAACCCATGAAAGGTGGTATCACAAAGGGACGGTTCCAGTAGATGAATAAAATAGTCATGAATCCAGCCACTAAAGCTGGGTACAATAATTTTACAGAGTTTTATGATCCAATTACGAAATGGTGTGATGAGGGGCCAATTTTATTGCACCAGTCGACGATACATCCAATCAAGGTGTAGGTAGATATGTATATAGACGCAGACACCTGTGTTTTGTTATACGGAATGTATAAGCCAGAATGCTATCTTGTTGATTAATTAGGCGAAAAATTATTTCAATTTGAGTAATATGCGAATGGAAAATACTTCGTAGGTTGTTTAGCCTTATCGGCTTTACAGTACCTACGTGCTCTACCATTACTTCCCGTGCACATTTCATTATCTTGGGTCGTAAAAGCAAATATTGGTAAATTAGTGAGTATATTGTTCAAATTGTAAGAATTTTACGTACCGATCGGCCGTCATAGAATACGCAAATATAACAACAGAAGCAACTATGTATAAAACAATACAATAGACTAATTAAGCTTTTAAATATTGGTGTAATAATTAAGAATAACATTCTAAATGAAGATAAATAAAGATTTTGAAATTACAGACACAAACCGTGGCATTACTTGTTAAAAAAAGATATATTATATAATTCAGCTAACTCCTAAAATATCGTAGATACATGCAGAAAGGCCAAGACGGCTAAGTTAGTTAGCAAATACACTGCCACGGCTGAGACCAACCGAAACTTTGACGTCGAACCAAACTTTTAAAGGCTTCCCGACGGTGGCGTATATTTTTATCGTTTTACCAAATTATACGATGTTATTAATTAGTGGGGAATTTTTATGTCAATTTACAACCTTTTATGGATATCTCGACTCTCGAAATGGGTCAATTTGGGCAGTTTAAACGTTTATGATGGTAATAAAGAGCCGAAAGAACAAACAAATAAAAGCATGGGTCTAAAAACCTAATTAGAGTAATGCAGTCAGTGAATCTCGGGTAGCTGTTTTTAATGTGGTCGGTGGAATAGGGGACGTAAAGGTTCAGTAGATGTAAAGACAGTGATTTAGTTTTGTAAAAGATAAAGCTTACAAACTTGGCAATGAATGGCAAAACCAAGAAAACTTTTTATCGGCTATTTTATTTCAAACCGTTTGTAACTTATAATATTATAATATTTCTTACTTGATTCAAGACAACGACCCAAATCTTGATCGTATCAAGGAATGATAACTGATAATTTCCCTTTACGTACCTGCCTATTCAATTTTCCGCAACGTGTATACAAATCAAATAAAAAAACAGCGTAGCAAAGTTGTTTATGTGCCTATCTGAGATTTTGAGCTGATGATGATGATGATGATGATGATGATAATGATGTTAACTAATAGCGAGACATCAGACTTGTTGCATCGTATTACCATAAAGACGCGAACTTGAATGTTACTAATCTAACTGCTCTACAATTTCCAAATTCAACTCTCCTTCTCCGTGAGAAGCTTTAAACAGGAGTGATTAGTTTCCAAATAGAAGACGGTACGGTAATGTTTTTTTTTATAGAATAACCAGTTATTGACCTGACAGCGTAGGCCGACCCCCCACTAGGTGGACCGACGACCTGGTGAAAGCCGCGGGGAGCCGATGGATGCAGGAGGCGAGCAGCTGCTCTAAGTGGCGCTCCCTGGGGGAGGCTTATGTTCAGCAGTGGACGTCTTCAGGCTGTTAATGATGATGATGATGATGATGATGATGATGATGATGATGATGATGATGACCTGACAATGACATAGCAGGGTCATAGAGTAAACCAACGCAAGTTTAGCTTCTGTTTATATAGATAAACTGTGTTTGTGGGAGCGTCCAGTGACATTCGCTTTTAGCTTTTACCTCTTGCAAGTCACGTGTGCTAATGAATCCACTCACCTTTAAGTGGACATAGGGCTTTGTAAATAATTTAATCAATCTGTTTACTTTGACACGTTACAAATTAGGGAACGGTAGGTTTGAGAGTGACCTATGCAAAATATGTTACAGGATTCCTATCGCAGGGTTGATAACTTGATTTTATTTTCAAGTGCGGTGCTGGTATAGTATAAGGTTCATCATCATCATTAATAGCCTGAAGACGTTCACTGCTGACCGCTGAACAATTGGACATAGGCCTCCCCGAGGGAGCGCAGGCCTACGCTGCGTCTTCCGATTCGTAATTGCCACTCTAGAACCTTTCTTTCCCATCTCGATTTTCAGTCCTACGAGTGATGTGGCCTGCCCATTGTCAATTCAACTTGCTAATCCTAAGAACTATACCTGTCACTTTACACTACACTTAGTTCTCCTGCGGATCACCTCATTTCGGATTATCTCACAGTATAAGGTTAAAGTAGTTAAGTATAAAGATGACTTTGTGTCGATCGATAGTATTAGTGCACCTATGAAAATTTTAGATCGAATACCTATACCATTACTTACTTACTAGACAATACTGTAATTTTTTAGCTCTAGGTAAGCTTTAGTATCTAATATAGAGGACAGTTCTTTGAGAACTATAAACTTGTTTCACAGAACTAAATGTGTTTTCCTTACTTAAACGTTATTAGCACAAAATTTTAATTATCCCACAGTTTACCATAGAAGTCCATTAACCTTATTGTAGTGCCCTGCAAGTCACCATAGTAATGAATTCCGGGTTGAAATACGTGAATTCGTGAGTTCGCAACAGTTGGCAAACACCTAATGGCCGTATAGAAATGTTTTAGGCTAATTTTCTTTAAAAAATGGTGATTAACACAAAAAATGTCCGGGTACACTTACGTATTAAATCTACTAGTTAATTATTATGGTTCACATGATGTAAAATTATTGTAGTACTTGTAAAACTTATCGTAGTACTTATCAACGAACCTAATTTTTATGTCGGTGAGCAGTCTCGTACACGCAATTCAGCGAACTATTCAAAACCTTTCTAGAATAAGTTTTCGTACTTCACCTTCAATATACATGTGGTGTGTTAGGGTCGTGTTGAATAAATGGTTTCGTAGAAAATAAGAGTAGGTAGACTACCATTTAGAACATTGTTTTAATGAGTGTAATACGGGTGTGGGCACGGAGTCCTCGTTACAACTTTTATTTGCAGCTGGGATTTAGTTTTCCATGAATAATAACAGGAGCAAGAATACTTTTATTCCTTAAGAAAGTCATATCGAGATGTAGCTAATAAATATTTGTGTGGGTATCTATATACCGTATGTCCGATAGGTTATTTTATGATATTTTGACCTTCGCACAAGATTTTGATGGCTTTGCACAAAGGTAAAGTCACGGTAACACTGATGATATAATACTTAAGTGATATTCGTATGAGGAGCACATTTTTATGAATGTAAGTAAATTTTTCTCCATACCTACTGGATTTTGATGCCTCTTCGCCCAAGGTCGCCACATAGTAGAAGTATTCCAAAATCAACACTTCAACCACATAATTATGTAGTAGTTCATATAATATAATGTACCACCTCCCGTCATAAAAAATTATTCAATAGCCTATTTGATTAAGTACTGAAATATTCTCATTATTCTAAATATATTTCCCAGCAAGTAACTTTTGTAAAATGAATACAAAATGTCTGACATTGAAGAATTTCCTCAGATCTATCGGAACAGAGACGTCCTCAAGTTCTTTCATCATTATGACAGCGCCTCTCCACAACAAAGCTTCATAAAGCTGTCGACAAACGGACAGGCGAGACTGACAGAGAAACGATCGCAACCTATCTGGGCATAGTGCAACTGTAAAGCTAAAAACAGAAGGGTCAACCCCACCAGGAGACGTTTGAGTAGATTTATGACTTTCGAAGCTAGTTTTAACCACACATACCGCGCAAAAACCCATGTAGTTTTTATCGGGTGCTACATAATTTACGCAACATAAAATAAACATTATAATCAGCCGGAAGAAGTCTACTGCTGGAGACCCCATAGTCTCCTCCATAAAACGTCATTTCTGATACCTATATTTATCATGGCTGGGATTTGCTATTATCACCTCGATTGGTAAGCATTTTGGTGATCGCAAAAGATCTTAATATAGTACCGATGAGAATACTGATGTTCATTCCCTGGATATTCCCGTTGCCAGCTCTTACGGTACCCCTAGGAAGATTTGTGGTGGCCTTACTCTAACACCGGGACCACACAGCTTATACTTACCTTCCAACATACTATTTATTATCTTATCTGTAATACATCCTAAACTATATTTTTATACAATGAACACTGTAGCGTATAAACTATGAAGCAGCCGGCAGCCATCCAAGTAATTATTTAGGGATAATTGAATTAACTTGATAGTTACCGCTTAACGCCCTCAAGCCTAGGGAGCGGTCGTGACATCAATCATTTTCTCATCCACGTTCTGTCACTTCGAATTTTGATAGTACCATGATGGATCACCGTTACGTAGTTACTGCTTTTGTTACTAGACGATTAAAATAATTTCCTTCGAAAAGACGCAACCATCAATCGCCCCATTTTATTTCATCGGGTCGATTCGTAATTTCCCCCAGTGTCTCATGTCCCATGATGTTTTAAGTATCACCCATGTATCACCGTACTCATTTTGCTTTGAACAATTTAAAAACAGACTCCTAATAAATCATGTATGTTTGTGAGTTTTTCCATATACTTCCATTTTCGTAAACTTAATGAATTCGCTGTTTTTAATTTATCATTGGAAATAAATTTCACAGACATACATAATTTGAGGAGTATAATAAAGCTAATTGTTGCCGACGGTGATGGTTCCGTAGAAAAGATAATACAGTGCGATATAGTAAAAGAAGCTTATAATATGGCGAAAATCCAATAGAGTTTTTTTTTAAATAATATTTACATAAAAAAATTAGGGCGACATCTTTTTTCCTCTCATGTCAACAACTGAAAGTCCATTTCTTTCTTATGACAAACAAAAACCTTAAAAATGGAAAGGGGCTTTACTTCGACCTCTGCGTCGCTCACACGAATTTTAGTGTATTATAAAAATAGCATTAGGTGGACTGATGACTTCATGACTTGGCGAAAATCGGGGGGAGCCGATGGATGCAGGAGGCCAGCAGCCGCTAAAAGTGGCGCTCTCTGGGGCAGGCCTATGTTTAGCAGTAGACATCTACGGGCTGATGATGATGATAAAAATAGCATTATCTAGAGAAATAATTAGGAAAATTAATGCTCTTTTCTAACGTAAAGTATCTTAATTCAAAAGTTCATAGGCACTTTAACCGAAAACATGAAGTCTATTTAGCTTACTCCCTATAAAAACTTCCTTAAAATAATTTGAATACGGAATTTTGAAAACTAATGAACAATATTACCAAAAATAATGTTAAATTAAATCAGTGACTCGCATTTTCTCCCCTCGCGACATTTCGAGCAAAATTGTGACTGCATTATATTGTTCCTTTTGTCTGCGTTCCTTTCAGAAGCTTCAAATACCGATTCATGGTTGTCTGCAGGCAGAGAGATAAATTTATTATTGAAGATCACAAACGCTACGATGGGTAAACGTTGTATTTACAGTAACAACTTGATCAAAATTTTTGGCGTTTTAATGAGCGCGGCATTTTTGCCAATATTATCTCTCAATATTATCCCTACTTACTTACGTAGGGAGGTCGTGACTTTTCATAGAATCCACTCTTCCAGTGAACGTAGTTTTCTCAGTCCTCTTGTCTCGGTAACGGCCCAAGGCAAGGCTGGCACCAAGGGTGCCCTTCAGCCAGTTGTCTTCCACTTCCTATGGCTGGGTCTTCTGATTTGAAAATGTTATGTTTTAGGGTAGGCAACGCACCGGCAATGCCCTTGGTGTTGCAGATGTCCATAGGCGGCGGTAACCACTTACCATCAGGTGGGCCGCTTGCTTGTTTGCCACTCATTACATAAAAAAAAAAAATGTAAATTCTTTTTTTTTAAGCATAGCTTGTACTATGGGAACCAGATAACGGATATAATACTTAAATACTTTTTGTTTGTAAATACATACCTAGAATACAATATAACACCCAGACACAGAACAAACATCTATGTTCATCACACAAATGTCTGTCCTGGGTAGGAATCGAACCCAGAGCCCTCAGTTCAGAAGGCAGGCTTACTACCAACTGAGCTATCGGGCCCGTCTATCCGGTAAGTTCATTTTACATTTATTTAATTTGCTGTTTGAAATTATTGTGTTTAGCTAATTTACCGATCCCCGATGATCATTGAGCTCGCTAATATGTTTTATGCTTGTGGATTACAGTCAACGGTTTCATTATTCGAACAAATCGGTCAGTTAGTTAGTAATCGTGGTTGAGGCAGCCATTCAATGGTGACGGGCGGGTTGTGGCGGGCGGAGGTGGTGCAGCGAAGCTCTCTGCATACTCGATGCAAATGGACATCACCACCATAGGACGATTGTATAACTTTTTTGAGTCTTTACACAGCTCTGTCCTGTGTACACTAGAAAACATCAAGTTATCACACGGTAGAATAGAATAGAATAGAATAGAATAGAATAGAATAGAATAGAATAGAATAGAATAGAATAGAATAGAATAGAATAGAATAGAATAGAATAGAATAGAATAGAATAGAATAGAATAGAATAGAATAGAATAGAATAGAACAGAATAGAACAGAATAGAACAGAATAGAACAGAATAGAACAGAATAGAACAGAATAGAACAGAATAGAACAGAATAGAACAGAATAGAACAGAATAGAACAGAATAGAACAGAATAGAACAGAATAGAACAGAATAGAACAGAATAGAACAGAATAGAACAGAATAGAACAGAATAGAACAGAATAGAACAGAATAGAACAGAATAGAACAGAATAGAACAGAATAGAACAGAATAGAACAGAATAGAACAGAATAGAACAGAATAGAACAGAATAGAACAGAATAGAACAGAATAGAACAGAATAGAACAGAATAGAACAGAATAGAACAGAATAGAACAGAATAGAACAGAATAGAACAGAATAGAACAGAATAGAACAGAATAGAACAGAATAGAACAGAATAGAACAGAATAGAACAGAATAGAACAGAATAGAACAGAATAGAACAGAATAGAACAGAATAGAACAGAATAGAACAGAATAGAACAGAATAGAACAGAATAGAACAGAATAGAACAGAATAGAACAGAATAGAACAGAATAGAACAGAATAGAACAGAATAGAACAGAATAGAACAGAATAGAACGGGACGGAACGGGACGGAACGGGACGGAACGGGACGGAACGGGACGGAACGGGACGGAACGGGACGGAACGGGACGGAACGGGACGGAACGGGACGGAACGGGACGGAACGGGACGGAACGGGACGGAACGGGACGGAACGGGACGGAACGGGACGGAACGGGACGGAACGGGACGGAACGGGACGGAACGGAACGGAACGGAACGGAACGGAACGGAACGGAACGGAACGGAACGGAACGGAACGGAACGGAACGGAACGGAACGGAACGGAACGGAACGGAACGGAACGGAACGGAACGGAACGGAACGGAACGGAACGGAACGGAACGGAACGGAACGGAACGGAACGGAACGGAACGGAACGGAACGGAACGGAACGGAACGGAACGGAACGGAACGGAACGGAACGGAACGGAACGGAACGGAACGGAACGGAACGGAACGGAACGGAACGGAACGGAACGGAACGGAACGGAACGGAACGGAACGGAACGGAACGGAACGGAACGGAACGGAACGGAACGGAACGGAACGGAACGGAACGGAACGGAACGGAACGGAACGGAACGGAACGGAACGGAACGGAACGGAACAGAACAGAACAGAACAGAACAGGGGCCGTACTGTGAGCTCTTAGCGCGATTCAAAACATAGCCTGTATTGGAGCGCTTGTCAAAATCTTCATACAAAAAAAACAAAGCGATCCAATATAGGCTCTGTTTTGAATCGGGCTAAGAGCTCACAGTACGGCCCCAGAACAGAACAGAACAACAGAACAGAACAGAACAGAACAGAACAGGGGCCGTACTGTGAGCTCTTAGCGCGATTCAAAACATAGCCTATATTGGAGCGCTTGTCAAAATCTTCATACAAAAAAAACAAAGCGATCCAATATAGGCTCTGTTTTGAATCGGGCTAAGAGCTCACAGTACGGCCCCAGAACAGAACAGAACAGAACAGAAAAGAACAGAATAGAATAGCTCTTTATTGCACATACCAACATAAAAGAAATTTGAACATTAAAGTACTTATACTTAGTTAGTGCAATGGGCGGCCTTATCACTAAGAGTGATCTCTTCAAGGCAATATTAGACAAACTAGTTATTTGTAGGCAACCATTTTACAAAATAATGCTTATGCTACTATAATATTCATAAACACAATACACGGTACTCCTTAAGATTCACAGTTCTATCTATGTATATCTTGATACGAGAACTGTGGATGCTACCAAGATATTTTAAGTTCCGATAGTGTATTATATAAGTATAATTCCAAACATTGTCTTGCAACCGATGAAAAATAAAAGCTTGATAGCATTTAATTTGTAATCATATAAATTCTAATGTGTTTAAAGTAATAATGAAAGTTTTACGACACGTTGTCATTATGCCAGTCGTAGTTATCAACTTTCCAGTTACAAAATCACTTGTCACTGTTACAAAAAGTATCAAGCGTGCGGGAGACGTACGCGCCGACTGGAAAAATGAACTTCTCATGAAATTTAATGTGGAAATGTCTTGAAACGACGCCAAACCGGAGCTTGAATTATTTATGATCCGCTATTTTAATGGCGTCGCCGTTCGTTCATTACAATAAAAGTGTTTCTTAATTTTAAATGCAGCTGGCTGCGATGCAATTGCATATTTTGTATGCAACGTTTGAGCTATTTGGAATTAATTTATAATTTTTTTCTTTTTTTTATCTGTTTGGTTGAGATGAAGAAATACAAAATTCAGACAACTTTGGCAGGCGCAGCGTATATGTGTTATAGTCGAGGGACGTGGGTTCGATTAGTAAATTAAGATGAAACAACTCTATTATTTAATAATCATCTATTTTATACTATAATGTTAATGAGCACCTCCCTACATAATACCGCAAAATATTGAATTTGATCACAATTATATGCGGAAAAAAAAGAATTAAAACAATAACAAGTACCGCAACATTTTTTACGCGTGCATGTTAAGTCGATATAATATATCTTTTTGGTATTTTACAAAATGGCCTAAAATTAAGTGATATTTTTCAAATAAATTGTTTTCTCATATATTGAAATAAATGAATCGACACACGAAGCCTGTTTCGGTTCTCAAAAGCCAGTACAGCGAGATAATAAAAGCAAGGACACGAGAGATCCTTTAAAGCCGAAGCACAGGTTTATGATGCAGTCAACAAGCTTTACTGGATTTTCTCAACTGACAACCGAAGCTATTTAAGGAAAACTGAGGAAAATTTAAGAGACATAAAATTAAATGTTTATTTTGAAATTTACCGACGTTCTGTGACTGGTGGGAAATAGGCAATTGTTAAAGTTCAGTGAACGGTGTTTGATTAGTTAAGTAATAATAATAGTTAAGTAATAAATTAAAAACTACGTGGGTCTTCCAACTTGATAGAATATAGAATAAAATAAAATTCAGATAAAGTGAAAAATTACGGTACTGTTATAAAGCATATTGTGAATAATTATTGTTTTAACTAAAATTCATGTCTATTAATCTGAGAAAAACTTAAAAGTCTGAATTCTGTAGAGTATTATCCTACTGTTCTTTCTTCATAGATAGCACGGAATTATAGTATAGTAACTCTTAGGTTTTTTATAATAAAGCCAGCATCCTCAGCCAAGACTTATATGAGATATTATCACGACTTTGAACTCAAATAAGTTGGGTTGCATTTAAAGCTTCTCTATCACCTAATTAACAAAATAGACGATCGGGACCAACCTCCGACCAAGGTCACATTTGTTTCACCTTGGTCGGGTTGGTGTAAAATCAGACTGTGTGGGTGGTGGTCGATTTTTAGACTAACCCGACCAAGGTTAGACAAATGTGACCTGGGTCGGTGGTTGGTCCCGATCATCTATTTTGCTCATAAGTGTTACAGAGAGCAAAAAAATGTATCTGACTTGATAATACAATTTTAGATAAAATAAGTAAAGACAAAACAAAACCGTCACGCTTATTTCCATAATATGCCCACATGAAATCTTGAACCGCAATACAGCTGAATATAGGTTTAAGTTTGGTAAAAATAGGAATTATATTTGCTGTATGTGTAGGGTAAGATCACCCATTGTCGGATGCGATCGGCGTAAATCAATCGCCTACGCAACAGGCTACTATACAAATACCGTCCTTATTTCTCGACCATCAGAATGGTAGCTAGCTTTCTCGTAAACACATCATTGGTAACTTATAAAGTGCACAAAGGCGCAGGCGTCTATGCAATAAAATAAATAAGCTTTTATCAGTTGCGAACGTTCGGACGCGAATACAGATGTCAGCTATTCCGGAATACTGTCAAACATTGAGCACGAAGTTATTTATACGAAAGTGCAATGTCCAGTAACTTACGCTTCGTGTAGGAGTTGGCAAATATATCGTTAGAGCCAACAAATACTTATATTTGGCTGGACTAGTGAAACTCGCAAACATGAGGCTTCTTTGTTGGACCAAAATAGATAGAGCGGAAACGGGCAAACGAAAAACGGGTTACAAAAACTCTTAGCGTATTATTTCTAAATAAATAACTTGCTTACAAATTCAAGTTCGTGGAAGCGCCGTGAAGTCGATACGGCAACGTTACCGCTGGCACGAAAATGTTGTGTAAACGCGGAGTATCTCTCAACCCTGGTCCGAGGTCTGTAATGCTACATGTATGTATATATCATAATATATTACCTGGTTTCTATTATTCATTCACAACTTTCACATCACAGCACTTGACAGTCCTTTTCACAGTAATTTAAGCACAAAAAAACTTGATTTTTCTCAAAAATTTTACATCACTTTATCGATTTTGCGCGCGGGTCACGGGCCCGATTTCTAGACACGACTGCTCGGATGGCAGTTGTTTTGAAACTGTTTTTTTTGTTTCGAATTTAGTTTCTCTTCAAATTCATATTTTTCTTTTTCTACTGTCAATTTCAGTGAGGTATTTTATAGTTTGGCCATGATTGTATGTATTTTGACTCTAGATTTATTTTTTTTACTATTCTGTATTCAAAATTTTGAAAACTGCAAAAATCTAGAACCTTGGAATGCTAGCGAGGTTTCTTTAGAAAAGCTGTCGCTATGGAATGGCAGTCTCAATTTACTCCTCGAAAGAGGAACACTAAATTGATATAAGGCCATTCCCGGGCCAGGCAAGGCCCGGGAACTCAAGAACGCCTTCAAAAACCATCTTTGGCTATCCAACACCAAAATTGTGAAGTGAATCTCCATCTACGTCAATCGCTGCGCCACGACATATCCATTGTCAAATCGCCGATCGCCGAGCTACATCCGCTACAGCCAGTCGCGAAACTACGACGAATCTATCGCCGAGAGCTGATCGCCGAAACTACATCTGTTGTCACCGTCGGCCGCCGTATCTACCACGACGAATCTATCGCCGAGCGTCAACCAGTGAGACGACCGGCTTGCCTTTTTCAAACATTGAGTGGCAATATAACTTCATCACCATGTTCCGGCCCGTCGTCCGTCAAAGCTTTGACGACTAATACCTGCGTGTCTCCTGCTGCTGCATCTTGAATCTGAGCTGCGTAATAATACTTCATCGACGGTGGAAGGACGAGAATCTTCTTCTGGATCCAGAAGCTAATAACTGAATGAGCTAGCCGCTGAACTCTGGAAGTCGGACAAACTAAAGGCAACGAATTCCTCAGTCTCTATAACGACAGTGGGCCTTGTTTGAATAAAGACCCGGAAGCGGGCCTTGTTTGTTTGAAGACCCGGAAGTGGGCCTCGTTGAAGACCGGAAGCGGGCTTTGTTTATCTGAAGACCCGGAAGTGGGCCTTGTTTGGATCCAATAACATTCTAATTCTACCGTGATAACTTGTAGGCCGTAAACAACTTAAATTTCGCGTTCTTCCGCATCATCTAGAGACTCTTTTTTTTTGCTTTCTACAAAGCTTGTAAAATTTACGAAAATAAATATCTGTTACCAATTCCTTTTTTTTCTCTTCAGCTCTTAGGATCCTGTCAACCTAGGCACTGTTTAGGTAGGGGAGGAGCTGCTCATTAACTTGTAGCGTTCCATTCTACCTTTTTCACGAAAGGAACGGATGTAACGTGACAGTTTGGCGCCCAACTAAAATGAACCCTCTAAAACATTCTTCTAAATTCTAAAATAATACTTACTCAAGTAGGCTAAAATTTGATATTGACTTTTGGCTCTAACGTAATATCTTAGGTACTTGCTTAATTTATTTTTATACAGGCAGGACACGCGGAACATCACACTTACATTCTACAACACTGGCATAGTACTTAATACTTAAACGAACTTAAACTTGACTTGATTTTATCCTTGACTATTGACTTCAACTTGTGACTATGGCGAGACCAATTAAATACTCGTTTCTAAACAAACTTGAACTGGAATATGAAGTGACTATCAGAGGTGAAAAACCAGCTGACACTTTGACAACTCTTAAGGAGCAGCTGGCAAAATTGAGTCACATTCAACCTGAGGACATAAAATCTTCTCCAATACCTCTCAAACATGACCTCTCCCAAGCAGAGATCACGTTTAATTACGTCGAGGGTAAAATCTCGCACCTCGAAGCCACGGATGATAAAAGTAACCTGAGGAAAGTTGAATCTTTCGTAAATCATCTTCATTATCGCCTCGAACGCTTTAACGCCGTTCCACCATTTGTTGAGTCATGCTCAAACATACGATCTCGCTTCTTCACGCTCCAAAAACGGTTTGAAGTCTTAACTTCAGATTATTCAGGATCTTCTGAAGAAGTGTTAGTTGACATTCACAATCCTTGTCCTCAGACTCAGCCTAGCCCTCCCTCGATTTATCAATTACTACCTATGACTGGAACCAATCAAACTTTGGAAGTACTGAGTACTCCTCAACCCACTTTACCTTCAAGCATTCTGACTAGTATACCACTGGCTTCCGAGTCTGTACAAAACTATCACACTTCGGATAATTTTGTGAAGGAGCTCAAAACGTTTTCTTTCAATGGAAAATCGTGCCCTAGATCATTTCTTCAAAGATTGGACGAGTTTAGGATTTCTCGAAACATTCCGGAAGGTATGCTTTGCAAGCACGCCTTTGAGATTTTCACAGGTGATGCCCTTCATTGGTTTCGTTTTCAGTATAATCGAAATCCTACCTTATCGTGGAAAGATATTTGCACATTGCTGATTCGAGATTTTGGTATACATGATTACGACTATAAGCTGTTGGAAGCTATAAGGAAAAGAACGCAAGGAGCAACTGAGACCATTATCGTTTACGTCTCAATTATGTTCGGTATGTTTGCTCGTCTTTCAAAGAAACTTAGCGAGAGCGAACAATTAGAGATTTTACTCCATAATATAAGACCGTGCTATTCAGTTTTTGTTGCACTTAAAGATATTAAAACGGTAGATTCTTTAATTTCTACTTGTCAAAGTTACGAACGCATTTCTGAACGAGACAAAAATTTTCATGAGCCTAGATCTGAAGACACTTCTTGTGCTGCTGAATTTGCCTATCTTCCTTCATTTTCTAAAGCTTTATTTCCTAAAGCGTCTCCAAACGTAAGGTACACTAATGCAGTGCAGGAAGATAAACATCCACGCTCGTCATCTCAAACTAATGACATTTCTAAAGAAGAATTCTGTTATCGCTGTCGTATCACAGGCCATTCTTTACAAACTTGTACTAAGCCTAGATACCTCATTTGTTTTAAATGTGGTCGTAAAGGCGTGAGAATCAGCGAATGTCCAAAATGTGCTCCATCAAATCAACAAAAAAACTAGCTGACGACTTGAATGGTTTCACTAAATCACATAACAATAATTTTGATCTTAACGACTGGAATCAATGGTTAAATACTATTCGAAATTTTATGTTTTGCTACAAAACAACTTCTGTTTTCTACGACAAAGAAAAAGACTTTAACAGACCTTTTATTAACGTGTCTATAAACAATATACCTTTTTCCGGTCTTTTAGATAGTGGAAGTTGTATAACTATTTTAGGTAATAACTCTCATAAAGATATCCAAAAGTTAGGCTTTAAACTATTCAAGTCTCCAACTCAAGTTATGGTTGCTAATAAACAAAAAGCAATGTCTTCTGGTTATTTTCATTTGCCATTGAGATTTCATAATCAGACACATGTTATCAAAGCTTATGTTTTCCCTGATATTTATCCTTCTTTGATACTTGGGTGGGATTTCTGGAAAGAATTCGAACTCTCCCCAAAGATACTTTCTCTTGAACTCAATCTCGAATCTAAAGATCATACAACTTGTGCTGTTGAAAATCAAATATCAACATTTGATCATCTGTCTGGGAATCAAGTAGAAATTGCTAATGACATAATCAAGCGTTTCAAAAGTATTTCTTTTGAACAACGAGGTAAATTAGGCCGTACTAGTTTAGTTAGTCATCGGATCAATACTGGTGATGCTTTACCTATAAAACAACGTTGTTATCGTCTCTCTCCAGAAAAGCAAAAAGCACTCATCAATGAGGTCGATAAAATGCTAGAATTAAAAGTTATAGAAAAATGTGAGAGTCCTTGGTTATCTCCAGTACTTATCACTCCAAAAAAGAACGGAGAATGGCGTTTCTGCGTCGACAGCAGAAAGCTGAATGCAATTACTCGTAAAGATGCCTACAGCCTCCCTTTTGTTTCTGAGATACTAGATAACCTCAAAAATGCTAAATATTTGTCTAGTATCGATATAGCAAAGGCTTTTTGGGAAATTCCATTACATCTCAAAGACAGAGATAAAACTGGTTTTTACGTACCTGGTAGAGGAATGTATAGATTCACTGTTATGCCCTTCGGATTGACAAACGCTCCAGCAACTCAACAAAGACTCATGGACAGTTTATTCACTCCAGAGTTTGAGAATAAAGTGTTCTGTTACTTAGATGACATAATAATCATAGGTGCGACATTTGAGGAACATATTTCACTCCTACTTAAAGTTCATCAGAAACTTTCTTATGCTGGTCTAACCATTAACTTTGAAAAGAGTCAATTCTTTCGCAAAGAACTGAAATATCTTGGCTACATAGTAGATGAGCAAGGATTGCGGGCTGATCCCAGTAAAATTGAAGCGATTCTAGCTTACGCTGCTCCTACCTCTAAAAAAGAAGTAAGAAAATTTTTAGGTACGTGCAGTTGGTTTCGCCGATTCATACCTAATTTCAGTACTATTGCTTCACCACTCTGTAAATTAACGTCATCTGGAAAAAAATCTCCAAAAAAATTTGTCTGGAATGCTGAGGCTGACTCTGCTTTTGCTAAATTAAAAGAATGCTTGACTACAACACCAATACTATCTTGCCCTGACTTTGACTATCCATTTTCCGTTCACTGCGACGCTTCTAACTTTGGGATAGGTGCTATGCTGACTCAGGAAAAAGACAATAAAGAAGTTGTTATTGCATATATGAGTAGATCTCTAAACAAGCATGAGCAGAATTATTCAACTACAGAACGTGAGACTTTAGCTGTCATTACTGCACTTGAGCATTGGCGTTGTTATCTTGATAACGGTAAACGATTTACAGTATACACTGACCATGCAGCATTAAAGTGGTTCCAAAATTTGTCTAATCCTTCTGGCAGATTGGCACGATGGAGTCTTCGTCTGTCTTGTTTTAACTTCGACCTAAAACATAAAAAAGGAAAAGAAAATGTTGTCCCAGACCTTCTGTCGCGTCATAAAATACCCGATACTGCTATTATTGGTGGTGTTGAACCCATATCTAGAGACAATGCATCACAATTGGAACTATATAATAGACTTTTTACTAACTGTCGAGATAATCCTGATGCTTATCCAAATTACAAAATTCTCAACAATAATTTATACCGTTATAATAACTCACCTGATTATCTAAATGAAGATTTTGCTTGGAAAGAAGTTCCACTTCCCTCTGAGAGAATGAATCTCATCAAAACTTGCCATGGTGACTCAGAAAGTAATCCCCATACTGGCATTTTCAAAACATACAAGAAGCTTTCTTTAAGATACTATTGGTCTGGTATGTTTAAAGATGTGGCTAAAATGTGTTCTTCTTGTGAAACATGCCTCTCTTATAAGCATTCGAATCATTCTCCATATGGTCCTATGGGTAAACCAAAAATTTGTTCAAGACCTTTTCAAAGCCTCTCATTAGATCTAATGGGCCCTTTTCCACTCACAAGACAACGTAATCAATTCATACTAGTGGTTACATGTTCTTTTTCAAAGTATTGCCTTATTTTCCCTATCAAGCGCGCTACATCTTCCAATATCATCATGTATTTGGAAAATAATGTGTTTCTGGTACACGGTGTGCCACAAACCATCATCATGGACAATGGTTCACAATTTCAATCTAATGAGTTTCAAAGTTTTCTGAATAAGTATAAAATTCCTTTTATATTTTATTCACCTCGATACTGCCCTCAAGTAAACCCCACAGAACGGTATAATAGAACAATTATCACCGCACTTTCACAGTTGGTCGGAGATGATCACCGTTCATGGGACAAACATTTGCAGAAAATCCAATATGCACTCAACAGTTCTGTAAATTCTACAACTGGGTTTTCTCCATCCTTTCTGGTCTTTGGACGTGAAACCATACCATGTGGTTCACTATACACTAACTGCTCCAACCTTGATAATTTCATTTTTCTTCCTCGTGACATCTACGCCGCTAATTTAGGATTATTATCTAACATCTTCGATAAAGTACAGGTTGCATTACACACTGCACACACAAAAAATGCTGCTCATTACAACACGAGACACACCTTTAAAGAGTTCAACGTTGGCGACACAGTCTGGCGTAAAAATTACGTCCAGAGTAACGCTGGTGCATATTTCAGTTCAAAGTTGGCTCCCAAATATGTCAAATGCACAGTTGTTGAGAAGCTCTCACCTCTCGTCTTTATTTTAGAGGATCCTAACGGCTTAAGAGGAAAGTGGCATGTAAAAGATTTTAAAGTGTAAATAGTGTAGCGGTTGTATTCTGTTTTTTTCTCTAAATTGTATACTTATTCTGTAAATAGCTTTAGCGTATATTATTTTTGTATTGTACAAGGAAACTAGACCCTTTCGGCTTATTTTTTTTTAAATCCATTTTACAAACGTTATTTTTTTTCACTCTTTTTGTTTTATCCTTTAACACGAATCGTGTGGGTAAGAAGCCATTGTGTTTACTCATTTTTTTTATACTTTCTTAGTTACACATGTTGTTACTCTAATCTTAATTTCCTTGCAATTTCTTAAATACAAGGTTCTTGAATATTAATTTCCTTGAAATCTTCAATACTCAAGGGTGTGTGTAATATTCTTAAAGAGCGGTACACAACTCGTTAAATAAGCCTTTGTGTTGTACATTTTCTTAATTGTAAATACTTATTATCTTTACTCGGGTTTTCAAAAAGGTGCGGATAACGACACCTAATTAAAAAAAATAAGCCTTCGTTATGTATAATGAATAGTTCCTTGTGGAGTATGCGTCATCAAATATGTGAACCATATCCCCTAAGTATGTTTGTGAGCGAGTAAAAGAAGAAGTGCAAGATTTAAGTATGAAAGAGCAAGGTTTTATTCCTAACCTTCAAAATTTTCAATGGAGTTGAAAATTTTCTGGGGTCGTGGGGGAAATATGTAATGCTACATGTATGTATATATCATAATATATTACCTGGTTTCTATTATTCATTCACAACTTTCACATCACAGCACTTGACAGTCCTTTTCACAGTAATTTAAGCACAAAAAAACTTGATTTTTCTCAAAAATTTTACATCACTTTATCGATTTTGCGCGCGGGTCACGGGCCCGATTTCTAGACACGACTGCTCGGATGGCAGTTGTTTTGAAACTGTTTTTTTTGTTTCGAATTTAGTTTCTCTTCAAATTCATATTTTTCTTTTTCTACTGTCAATTTCAGTGAGGTATTTTATAGTTTGGCCATGATTGTATGTATTTTGACTCTAGATTTATTTTTTTTACTATTCTGTATTCAAAATTTTGAAAACTGCAAAAATCTAGAACCTTGGAATGCTAGCGAGGTTTCTTTAGAAAAGCTGTCGCTATGGAATGGCAGTCTCAATTTACTCCTCGAACGAGGAACACTAAATTGATATAAGGCCATTCCCGGGCCAGGCAAGGCCCGGGAACTCAAGAACGCCTTCAAAAACCATCTTTGGCTATCCAACACCAAAATTGTGAAGTGAATCTCCATCTACGTCAATCGCTGCGCCACGACATATCCATTGTCAAATCGCCGATCGCCGAGCTACATCCGCTACAGCCAGTCGCGAAACTACGACGAATCTATCGCCGAGAGCTGATCGCCGAAACTACATCTGTTGTCACCGTCGGCCGCCGTATCTACCACGACGAATCTATCGCCGAGCGTCAACCAGTGAGACGACCGGCTTGCCTTTTTCAAACATTGAGTGGCAATATAACTTCATCACCATGTTCCGGCCCGTCGTCCGTCAAAGCTTTGACGACTAATACCTGCGTGTCTCCTGCTGCTGCATCTTGAATCTGAGCTGCGTAATAATACTTCATCGACGGTGGAAGGACGAGAATCTTCTTCTGGATCCAGAAGCTAATAACTGAATGAGCTAGCCGCTGAACTCTGGAAGTCGGACAAACTAAAGGCAACGAATTCCTCAGTCTCTATAACGACAGTGGGCCTTGTTTGAATAAAGACCCGGAAGCGGGCCTTGTTTGTTTGAAGACCCGGAAGTGGGCCTCGTTGAAGACCGGAAGCGGGCTTTGTTTATCTGAAGACCCGGAAGTGGGCCTTGTTTGGATCCAATAACATTCTAATTCTACCGTGATAACTTGTAGGCCGTAAACAACTTAAATTTCGCGTTCTTCCGCATCATCTAGAGACTCTTTTTTTTTGCTTTCTACAAAGCTTGTAAAATTTACGAAAATAAATATCTGTTACCAATTCCTTTTTTTTCTCTTCAGCTCTTAGGATCCTGTCAACCTAGGCACTGTTTAGGTAGGGGAGGAGCTGCTCATTAACTTGTAGCGTTCCATTCTACCTTTTTCACGAAAGGAACGGATGTAACGTGACAGGTCACCCTTCTGAATAAACAGTGTTGAAGCGAAAGCAAACTCAAACAAAAGTAAATTTATTCACCAAATACGACGATTAATACACGATCTCGCGACAGATTTGTGTTTGTGACCGGTGGCGGTGTCGAGAACAAATAAATACGCTTATACGCTACCATTAGACAATAGAGACAGTGAACATAAATAAGCCGTTTGATATTATGGTTTCTACAAATACTTTATACTTTAGCCTTTATTTTCAGATCTTCAATGATTATGACCTCTATTAGTCTGAGGGTTCGATAGGATAAATATTTATGTACTGGAAAAAAGCGCAAGTAGATGTACTTGCTCTGTGTCTGTAGATAGATCGGTGTAATAATTTATTAAGAACCTACCATTATAATATATCTTAACGAGCTTTTGTTTAAAACAATTTATTGTAAGTTGGTAACTACTATAAGGCATTACGCGAAATATGTTGTGCATGACTCACAGAAAAAAAGACGAACAAAAAAAATAAAGCAACGACCAATATCTTTTAAAAACCAGTGTCTTCAGAGTCGATGAAAACCATCACTATAACGTCAAATAAAGCCGCGGCTACAAAATATTCACGGCAGAGACTGCGAGTTACATAATAAAATCCCACTTCAGAATAAACTTAGTTACAATAACCTCATTGCGAGATGGGATTGCTCGTAACTTGCTCTTCCGGCGTGCGCCAGCGCTTGCCCCGGGTGCGGAATTTTAATTTCCTAGCCTTTGCTCTTTTCGTTTTAGAATTTATAGGTCTTTTTGGTAAATCCCTTTGATGTTACCGATTTTTCATAATAATTATTTATTGTCGTGGCGTAATATTGCAGCTATTACGATTATAATAATTATATAATAGTGATATCACCTTTGGCAATTTTATTTTGATCGATGTTCGAATGTTGTTTGTTGTTTTAGAAATACCAAATTACGTCAAACCCACAAGTCAATAATGCGATAGTATATTTTAAGCTTTTGATAAACTTAGGTTGTTTAGAACTTTTTGAAACTTAAGATTTTCTAAAATTGGGTCGCAACGTCAAAGCCCTTGCTATAGCAATGTTTCCATCATCAAGTATAATTATTATAATTGTACTACCTACTTACAGCTGCCGGGGCGGCAGATACCATATTATAACACCCAAGTAAGCCATCAGGCCTGAATTCGATTTTCCACAAGGCAGAGGTACTCACAGAAGTACCTACGGACGAACTGTCTTAAGTATACTTTCCTACTTTTCACCTACATAAGTAACACTGCTGCTCGACCCATTCCCATTCTTATAGCATTCCATGAATAATACTCCTGCTAAAATAACAGAGCCAGTGAGGTGAAATCGACGGTTGTTTATACCAACTTCACAGAGCTAATACAGAACTACAGAACAACTTTATTTGTTCCGAGAAGAATAACAACTTCTAACAACACGGTCGCTTTCGATAGGGAATGTTATCATAGGGGCTAAAACAAACAAATTTTTAATAGTCTGGTACACACGGATGGTTGTTATAAAATCACAAGAAAATCAATGTTATATCAATTTCAAGACTTGAGTTAAATTGGAAAAGATTAATGATTGCATGTGGAAAACTGGAAAGATATACGAATTTTTTAAGTAGCAACTTGGAAAACACAGTAAGTAATTAATAAATTTGTAGTAGGATAAAATAATTAATAAAATTCATGTAACAGAAAAAAAATACAAATAAAGCAGATGTAGATAGGTACCAACCAACCTATAATATATTATTATATTTTAACAGTTCCTTTTATTACGAAAGCATTTTCAACTAATATGTAGTCCGATACACACGTAATCAGTGTACATTAAAGGTGCTAAAGTTTATAATCATTTACCAGAACACATAACAAATGCTACTTCAGACAACATATTTAAAAACAAGCTTAAGATGCTGTTGATCGGTAAGGCTTACTACTCAGTCAATGAGTTTTTTATGGACAAATTGACTGTATAATATTTTAAGTATACGAATACTCTTTTAGATTTATCTAAAATAATATTATTACTTAGTATGTTATTGACCTGTAAATTATTTTTTACCAATAAATTCTGTATTCTGTATAACTAACACTAACCGTAACTAAAGTCAAACTGTGTGTGGACGAATTATTTATCGTTTTTTTATTTAAAGAAATAACCTCACGTGTTATTAATTGTGACACTGGCTTCCTGCCTAAAATGCTTAAACAATTAGTTATTTATTTTTACAGCATCTGTTGTTATCGTATGATAATTTTGTTGTTTAACAAAATATAGATTATACATTCCTTGAATTTCCCATGTTCCTATGATACACATGTGGCGTTGCGTTTGTTTAGAAATTAAATAAGATAGGACCAGTGAGTTGAAATAAAGGACCCTGTCGTTTTGTGACCATACAATGTATTTATCTGACAGGAATCTTCACGACTTTAGACTATGGCTAACCTTTGCTACTTCTGTGTTAGTTGCTTGGTTGTTATTTATTAGCAAAGCTTTAGTACTTTGATAGGTAATATTTTATCGAACCATGAGTCCAGTTAGATCAAGCAGCCTTTTAGCGGCAGTCGAATGTTACATACATTCGACTGCCGCTAAAAGGCTCAAAGAATCAAGAACCAATCATTTGACTATCAGAGTTTCTGTAGAATTTATAAAAAATACAGTACTTAAGTACTTATTTTGTGTGCATTATTTGGATATTTGGTATAATATTTAATTAAAGTCTGGCCTACTTCTAAAACCCCCATAAACATTGTAAACTAAATTAACAAGAAAAAGAAAATACTCATACTGATCGGTGTAGGTATCGAACCCATCTACCCTAAGATCCTGCGGCATAACCGCAGGCATCTCCGTCATACACCCAGGCTTTCATATTGTAATTTCTATAGCGACTAAGAACCATTTCATTACTCAGAATATCTAACGTACAGTAACCTAAGGTGTAAATTTTAGGAATAGAGAGAGAGTTGAACCTATTGAGAGTCTCATTTCAACTCCCCAATCCTGTAGGCTCTAAACCTACCTATCTGCAGCCTTTTCAGGTTACAGTAAGCTTACATTTAATTATTTTCAGAAGATATTTGACGTAAAAATTGACTAGGAGAAACTTGATAGAGGTTACAATTTATTTCTTTTAACACTTTTGTCATCGAGGATAATAATTATCTTCAACCTAAGAAAACCTAGGTAAGTACTTTGGCAGCGTTTGTCATTTATTATACGTCTAACTGTTTTATTTAGATCAGATGGGAGTTCAATATAACATTTGATTATGTAGTATCAGTTGCAATAAAGTATTAGGTGGGATCCGGAACCTACCCAATATTACCCTACCGAAGTAATTGAAATATTATACTACTATACGATTTTAAACAACGAAATGGATTTAGGTTTACAGCCTTACCTTCACTGCTTTTAAAATGACACAAACTTTGACTTTCTTACAAAGTGAAATGTTCCAGAAATCTAAGTAAACACAACAAATCACGATTTTAGCAAAACGTCCGAGCTTAAAGGGAGCACTGACTTATACAAAGAAGAGGATTATTCCGTAATCTCGGTCGGCTATGCCGAGACACGCGTCTCGAACCCACATTAAACCCGCATTAGCTCTCCATCGATTATAAACTTGACATTTTGGGAAAAGATTCTCTGTGATTTTCACGGGAATGTGTTATTGAAATTGCTGGGAAATATGAGCATTCTGAATTCTAAGCTAAGATGATGTATAGGTTTGATCTTTAAACCTAGACTAAGTTTGGTGGTGCATTAGTAATGAAACATTACTGTATCACTTAGGAGTTACTATATCTTATCAACTGCTATACCTGGAATGATTATAATTATTTCCTTTTAGTTTTAATAAAATAAATAATAATAATAACGCCCAACGATCACATACATAGATCCTAAAAAATAGAAAAAAAGTAAAAATAAAGTTTTCTATTATTCATCACAAGCAGCCTGAAGATATCCGCTGCTGAACGTAAGCCTTTCACCACTAGGGCGATTATCCTAGAATAATTAGTTTTAGCATGGGGTCTCATCCGGTACACACGGAATTTAAATAAAGAAAATAGGTACTGTAGGTATTATATTATCTGGGGTTTTAGGGAGGTACTGAGATTTATCTGATTGTATCTAAGTACTTTACTTTTAATGTAATTCATTTGTGCCATTTTTAATAACGTGAAAAGCTTTCAATCTCTGGCTTGGCGACACTTTATTGGCTACAATTTGTAAGCATTGACATTGAAAAGGTGCTCAAACTTTTATAATCGCGTGTAAATACATTTTTAATAATAATTTATAATTTCGATCTCGTCACAAAATAAGTAATAGTACCTCATTTTGCAGAAAAAGTAGTACCAAGTAGTAGTGTGTGGTAGTTTATTATTACCTAAAGCTTTTGGTCCCAACTAAAGAGATTTAGGTAGAATACCTACACATCAACAGTCAAACCTTTCCCAAAATTGGTCAATTCGGTTTCAAATGAAATTTGAAAGATCCCATATTCGGCAATACTCTTTGCCTATTCACTTAGAGCTGTTTATCTTAGTGATTGGCACCTTGCCTGTTCCAATATCTTCACTATTATCTTACAAAATGTCTACTTCACTCGAATTGAAATTGCTTGTTCGGTAGAATTTAGAGTAGGCATTTATTCAAATAAAAGCCCTTTCGTTCAATATTGGATTGAATTTAATATACATGGCTACGAAATGGTAAAAGTATGCTCTAAGTATAATTGGCATTTCATTATTTATTTTATGCTGACGGCGCGTCCCACGTCTTTTTTTCGTAACAATGATGTGGTATTTATGTATTTGACCTTGGTATAGATGGGTTATAGGAGCTTTAGGACTTACATCTAAATATGACTAGACGGCCGGTATGACTATATCACAAAAGGCGTCTTATTCTCTCTTCTTGATCAATTAAATTGACAATTCCGATCGCGTTAATGTTTTCTCCATATAAACCTAAACCGAAAAACATTGCGCAATAATAACCCTACACAATCAACAACATTGATCAATATAATTAAACGTGTATGGGCCGCCTTAGGGTTGCATTGCTTTTGGACTAGTATGGATACTTGATGGACACTTGGACAGTATGGTTTTCAAATCAAAATAAATACAAAAAATATGCCAAGTCTTTATAAAATAAAGCCATTGAAGTCGGTTTAAAATTTCTAACCCCTTTTTTATAGAGTTGTTATCATGTTAGAATGGAAATGGTACCTAATAGTATCTACCTACCTATTGCTTGCAAAATGTATATTTTGCGTTATAAAATTCATCTCTATTTTAAAAATTAAGTGATCTAATTTTCGTTATTAATTTTCAACTGTAGATAGTCTGAGTTTCCAAGCAAAGCTTTCAGACAATTTTTTCTAAAAGCCTGAAGTTTTAAGCCCACAGCCTACGAAAACAGATTGGGCCGGCACTTGACTGGCAGCGCGTCCAGCACAAAGCAATGAAAGTAGCTTAGACCAGAGAAAGGGGATTAGAGCATAATCTGCGGGGTGACATACGCCCGCGGCGAGCCCGTGGTTTAGTGTGCCCTATGCCTTAGTTAATAGTAGGAGTGACTTAGGAACTTTTGGCTAAGGCTGCTATACTTGTGGCGTGGATCGTCTATTCCGCTCGACATTTTCATTCGATGAGACTATTTTGAGACATTTAAGTACTTGTTTATTTACCGTTAACTTTACATTGAATTGTGTCAAAGTAAGAAAAAGACAAGCCTCAATCGTAAATTAAATGTTCACTTTATATTATTAAAGTGCTTATTGCCACCAAAGATTACAAGTCAAAATGTTTGTGTAGTAAGTATTTGTAATTTAAGAATAAATTAATGAAATTCTATACATTGTGTATAATATTTTTTAGCTATGAACATAACAAAATACATAAATACCAATATAGAAATTAAAAAAAAATTATATATTACCTTATGACATAATTAAACTGCAGTTGCTGTAGATTCCTTTCTGATCTGAAACAAAAAAAAAAAAAATGAAAAGCGTGAAAGAGTTATAAGTAATATAATTCTAGATTCCGTTCACCGTAAGTTGTCCCCTGAACTATTTATATTATTTAAAAATATGGAAGTATCGTGTATCTGTCTGTATGTAGTGTACTTAAATAGTACACTAGATAAGATTCAAGAATTACCACTACGTTTCAAATATTAGAAAAAGCAAAAAGACAGTCCCGTCAAACTACTCGAAGACTTAGAAAAGCTTAAAAAATACAACACTGATAATATCAGGAGCAAAGTCCGCTCAATTGTAGATAACAATAGATAGCTCAGTAACTGGACAATAAAATAGGAATAAAAATATCGTCAATACAACAAGGAAGGCATGTGTCAAGTGATTATGGACTGAGTCATCGGTCAGCCGTGAGAGTTTGACCAAACACAGGCCTAAACTAGGGTTAACACTGCTAACTAGAAAAAGAAAAAGTAATAGTGGTCTAGTTTTTGTGAAGTAGTTTAAGCAAGTATTGAATAAATGTTATTCTATTCTATTCATTGTAAAATTTCCTAATAGAAACTACAGGTGACCAAGGAGCTGGCTCTTACCTCGGTCAAAGACTAAGTTTGGCCATTCAACGAGGTAATGTCGCTTTTTGGGCACCTTACCCGCAGACAGCGACTTAAACGCGGTTTTTTTATTTATAAGTGTATATTATAAGTTTACATAGTTTTAGTTTTAGATAAGTATTTAGTTTAGATTTAATTTACTTTTTAGTAATCGTATTGTATTGTTTGAATATAAAATAATAGTCAGCTTGTAAAATTTATTTTTAACTTTAAATAAGTCTGAATGACTTCTTTTGACAAATCTTTCCCCAGGTTTAATTGGTTTTATAATTTCGCGTTATACGAAATGCAAATAGCATATACGGCGGGTTAACACGATAGTTTTTATTCGCCGGTGAAACCGCGGGGCGCAACTAGTTTCTAAATAATTAACTCACAACAAGGATCACTGAAAGACATATTTACATCGATATTATTAGACAGTTATGTTGGTTCTTAAATCTTACCTACATCACAATAATTATAAACAATAACCATGGAGCTAATAAAAAAACAAAGGAGGAAATCCTGGTCCCAAACTGAAGCACCTTTAAGAAGCCGGAACGCTTCGTACGTACGAGCGGGGCACGCACACACTCACATCATATGCAGCCGGTCGCCCTACTTTCATCTGACACACATATGTAATATGTCCGCCATTTTGGGCTTCAATTCGATATCAATCAAAACTCAATCCTTCTTTTCTTTATTTCATCCATGACAATAACATAAAAAGTTGAAAAATAAATAAATTATACTTATTTAACATAAATAATTATTATTTATTTATTTTTTAATCAACAGCAGCAATTTATTATCTTCACCTATTTGACACGTCTTCGCGGTAGCCCTAGAAAAACGACAATTGTCCATAATAGAGGTCCACCCACATAAGGGAGTATTGACTTACAATAAATGTCACATTTCTCTTAATGGACAAACACTTTTACAAATTGACAGAACAATTGGATCTGTAATTAAAAGCACAAACAATTTAAACGATTTATAATTATTGAATAAGTACAATTATGTTCAAATTAAGTCCAATCAATACCAACTGTGTAAAACAATAAAAATAATATCACTGAAAATAACCTTTTGGTTTGTTTCTACGCTTGTTGGATGTTTTTTTATGTTTGTGCTTGATTACAGTTTAGTAAATCACGGAAACGTTGATGATAACGATGTTTAATGATGATGATGATGATCTATTAGATGGCGGTGATGATGATGATGCAGTGGAGCTTTCAGCTAGTGTGTTTAACTTGTTTAGGTAGATATAATGAGCTAATAAGTCGCAGGACTTTCATAACAAAAACTCATGTTACTAACATAGAAATGTCCCTGGAAATTCAAATAATACTTATGCGTCATGTGACAATTCACATTAATAAGGAAAACCCATCGGTGGACTCGTTTCGCTATACGACTACCTATTATCGAGTACCCGAACGTCAAATTACTATAATTATGTACTTTGTGCTTAGGACTTGGTGTTAGCCATTTTCTTGACTGTGTCATAATGTTATAGGAACTTTATTGTAGGTAGCGCCACAGGTTACTGAATATGTTACTGGTAGGGCTGAAAACTATGACGTGATAACCGTGATAAAAAAAATATATCTGCCCCAAGCTAAACATAGCTCGTAGATATGCGAGTTTACTTTTTTGTTTGTAAATACATACATAGAATCTATACATATAATAAAACCGTAGAGATAAAAAAATCTGTAAATGCAAGATATCGAAAAAAAAATGACACGGGTTAGCTTGAAATTTTTTGCTGATCACGTTAGGCTACTTTTTAGACATTTTGTCTGTTTGTTTGTTTGTTTGTTTGTTTGTTTGTTTGTTTGTTACGGCACAACTCCGAAAATACTGAACGGATTTTCATGCGGTTTTCACTAATAAGCTTAGAAAAACCCGGCGCACAACATAGAATATATTAAATTTTAAATATTGTACATTTTTTTTTTGGTGAAAATGATTAAGATTTCATTATGAAACGGAACGGGATTTTCACAAGATGGCCGCTTCAAGGATTCAAGGTAAATTTTTTTTCTTATATTTTGGTCCACACATAGTGTAGGTATTTAGCCAGTGTCAAAAAGTAAGTTTTGTTTTGGCTACTAATCATAGATGAGAGAAAAAAAATGTGCTCTGTGCTACTGACGGTAATATTATTTCGGGTTTATCCGGATGCACAGATTAAAGAAAAAAAACTTTGTTACTATTATGGCACGGCTTCATATACGCCCGAACCTTCACTGTTGAGTTGGCGCGCAAAAACATCACTGTTGACTATCCTCGATGTTTTTGTAGCGCCCCAACCCGGACACATAGCCAATTTGTTTGCCTGCTGCGCGACCGACGTAGGCTAAATAAAATGGATGAAGCAGTAGCGTTATATTGCATGTCGGCGAATAAATATGTTTTACAAACTGTGAGAATATTATTTGCGATTACAAAAATAAATTTTAATAGTTTTAATTTATAATTCCTTATCAATATGAAGTAAAACCAATTTTTTTTTGTTTGTCTGTTTATCTGTCCCTTTGAATACGGATCACGGTTGTTATAGTGGCAACAGAAATATATCATCTGTGAAAAATTCAACTGTCTAAGTATCACGATTCATGAGTACATCCTGGTGTCTGATGGACAGACAGACAGACAGACAGACAGACGGAGAGCGGAGGTTTAGTAATAAGGATTTACCCTTTGAGTACGGAACCCCAATCATTTTTATTTCATTCTGAACAATCCCCACTGCACTAAGCAATAAGGAAGTAATTTAATGCATGTTTTTATTTATAACTTAAAAGACAAAAAACAGTAAATAACAATTGGCGCGCTTGCATTACCGGCAGCGTATCACACTTTTCGGGCTACGGCGAAAAACATCGCGCGATTACTCGATGCAGTGCAGATTAGAGAAAAACAATCAAGGAAGTCATATGTATTTTTTTTCTCTAATCTGTGGTATTACTAAAGATAAGTTTTTTCGTTAACCTGTGGTCCAAACTAAAAAAGAGGATAGGTATGAGAACCTTCTTGAATATGAGCACGACAAAGAGAACAAGGAATTTCGAAAACTAAGAACTTCTTAGACTTTTTATTATAAGTTTTAAGGCTTCACGCGATATCATATTTAGCCAATATTGAAACATAACTAAAATTATTATTCATGTTTTCGATTAATTGGGTTCTGGCGAGGGCAAAATTCTTTATTGGCAATCTGGTATTATGTATTAGTTTTTAAAAATCTACTACGCGTTACCATTCGAAATAAGTATTTAAATTGTATTTTTAGTACCTATAGCTTAACCTATAGTAGTAACTTATTCAGTAATCTGTGCCTATAGGTACTTAATTTATTGACCCTTGCTTTTGCTACGCATTGTATAACCTTTTTTATTATGGCATTAGACAAAATTTGTATTTAGCCAATGATAGGAAGTATTTTATGAAAACTGTTTAAAAGGGTAGGTTCATAGACTTTTTATAATCATTCACGCGATTATCATACTTAGCCAATATTGAAGCTTAATTAATTAACATTTTTATTCAAGTTTTTGATTTATAGGGGTTTGGCGGGAGAATTGTTCTTTATTGGCGATCTGGTCAAATGTATTATTTACATAAACTTACTACACATTACCATTATAATTAGGTAGATAAAATTATTTTTGCGCTACTGTTAAATTCTTGATCAACCCCAAAGAAGTTTTAAGGTACCTGGGGGTCTAGCAAATATACTAACCACTAACGCTAACGCGTCACGCTAACTTCAAAAATGTATTGAAATGACATTCGCTGCGGAAAAGTAAGCGATTTCAGAAATGTCATTTCAGTACATTTTGGAGTTAGCGTTTGGCGTTAGCGTTAGTGGTAGGTATTGTATAGTGATACCAACCACTAACGCTAACTCCAAAATATCTAGGATGACATTTTGGAAATCGCTTACTTTTCCACAGCTAATGTCATTTCAATACAGTTTTGGAGTTAACGTTTGGCGTTAGCGTTAGTGGTTGGTATCTTTGCTAGACCCCCTGTAGTACTTATAGCTACTTTAGTTATAGACCCTTACCCCTTGCTAATACGCATTTTAAAACCTTTTTTATTTTGGCATTAAAGTAAGACGGAGTGCTTGCTATTATTTGTAAGCCAATGATACGAAATATTTTATGAAAAATGTTTAATAAGGGTATGTACTTAGATATAATAATATGTAGGTATTCATTATGGCAATTGTATCCTCGAATTAACAACAACATGGCGCGTAAAGTTCGTTTTTGACTGTTTTTAATTTGTTCTTCTTCTTCTTGCATGTTGACATAAGTTTTTAATAGTTAAAATATTTTAAATCTGTGGGCTTTTAAATAAACCACGGGAGCAAAAAATGATTGATTACTCGGTTACTTCAAGAAGGTTATAGTTATAGCTGGTAATTAACTATCTTTGGGTGTAAGTAATAATTATGTAATGACGATTTAACCTACTTCCTCACTTTCGTCACTAGGTAGGTATGTTGAAAGTGCAGTGGGAATGAGACAGCGTGGAAAATAGTAAACATAATAATAATTATAACTGTCGATTCTTTAAGGAGTGGTGGTTTAGTATTTGTAATTCCTAATTAGTATTAAGAAAATTAATTATGTACGCATCGTACAGGTAAATGCATATCTCCAGCAATTTATAAAGTTATTATTGACACTGGCTAAGTTTAGGTACTCAATTCGTATGGAGCCAAACTTAAGAACGTAAAAAAATGTGGTAAATGGAACAAAAAGCGCGCGGATAATATGTAAAACTGAGCAAAAAAGCATCATCGTGTGTGATTCTTCCATATTTTCTAAACTGTACCTGCCTGCTTAGATAACTACTACCTAAACAAAACTTACTGAAACTTCTGTTAAAGACCGGAGTGAAGTGATGGTGATTTCTTTTTGTTGTAATATGAAGAGGTATTAATCAAATAGTAGTTTTTTGTTTGAAAATTCTTTTACTGTTATAAATCTATATTAGACTCAAAACATTTAATTTTAGGTAATGGCTTAAATAGCTTCCACTCACGGCTATACTTGCGTTATACCCACAGAAATCCCCCTATTACATAGGTCCAGAATCGAAGTCTCCATACTTAACCTTGTTTGAACATGAATCAAACCATAGAGCACATTTTTTTTTCTTCTAATGTCAGTTCCTCTTTCAACATACCATATAAATAGTATTACCCGATTTACCTAAACACAAATCTAGCTAGATGTAAAATGTAAATAATAAAAATAATAATAAATAATAAAATAAAATTAATTACCATCATACTACTATCTATAGACAAGAAAAAGGTCTATAGATTGCTCATGCAATCTTTTAATAAAATGGATTCAAATTAAGTATAACCAGCAGTTTATTCAACATTTCTTTTAATAACTCACGAGTTTTTCAATATTACCAAGTTAAAGGGATAAAAGAACCACAGTTATGTAGGTACAGGGAGTCTAGCAAAGATACCAACCACTAACGCTAACTCCAAAATGTACTGAAATGACATTTCGGAAATCGCTAACTTTTCCGTAGCGAATGTCATTTCGATACATTTTTGGAGTTAGCGTGTGGCGTTAGCGTTAGCGATTGTGATCTTTGCTAGACCCCCTGGGCCTCAACCAAAATAATGTTTCATATTTTTGGATAAAAAAAATAACCTTAAAAATGGGAAAACAGTGGGCTCGTGGAACGCCTATAGTTGAAAATAAAACTATTATCAGTAATTGCACTTCTGTGTTCTGTGTGTTCTTTACTATAGAAATGCGCTAAACATATTATTGAGCGAGTATTAGGTTTCCACCAATCTTCATTTCGACTTTTTCGAACTACTTTTATCCAACTATCAGGGCGGTTATTCTCTATGGAAACATAGATTCCACACGATATGAAACCACGTCGTTATCGTGTCTTGTTCAAATCGTGTCACAGCGTTAGATGTACCTTCGCTTTACATTAAAGTTATCTTTATTTTGAATAAAATATATTAACATAAGTGGTCATAATCTTTTGATGTGTTGATGTTTCGGAACGCGTCTCGGTAAAACATATGATTTTTGACAGTTCTAATCGCGCCAATTCCAAATTCATTTCGCGCGGTTTTGTTTTCGTTTCATAGAGAGTAGAGTTTTGCAGATTTCTTTTGTAAGACAAGGAATTCGCGTGGTTTCGAAGTAAGGAATCGATACGGAATAAGGGCCCAGCTAGACATGGGTGGATCTGTTGGAAATCTATACAAAAGAAATCGGGTAATTATTCAGATGTCGTGTGGCAATACTGATTTTGACATGTCAACTTTTTATTGTGAAATGTGAAATACTCTTCGTCAAATAGAAATAATTAAAATAATCTTATAAAAATACATGATTAAGGCCACTTACAAGTGAATTGTGATCGTGTGCTTCTGTGAGCCGTGCCTCCTCGAGTGATTTCGGCACAGTTTTATCACGCAAGACGGCATTTTTTTGGTATGTATTCAAAAGCACACCCAAGTAACGACTGATTTTGATTTTGACAGCTGAGAATCAATCACACCCAAAGTGGTGTGTACGGTTTTGCCCTGCTTTAATTTCGTATTAGTGGTCTGGATAAAAAGTCTTTGGTTATACCTATACCTATGCTAATACAGGTTACTGTACTGTGCTCAGCTTCGAAAAGATTTAGTGGATTTTGTTGTTTGGTACGAAATGCATGATCTATTTTTAGACTATAACGTAAAAATAACATAACACAAGCGTGCGAAGCCGCGGGCAAAAGCTAGTACAATATAAAACCCAGAACCACAGACATCTAATACTATTTAAATGTCTGTGCACAGAACAAACACTATATTCATCGCACAAATATTTGTCCTGAGTAAGAATTGAACACAGCCTATAAGTTCAGACGGTAGAGTAACTACCAACTGAGCTATCAGGCCATTCTTATATCGATGGCTATATGATGTTGTATTGGAAATAATCTTACAAGACTGGAACAAGTATTTTAATAATCTATCAGGTTTTATTTTACATAGAAAGAAACTTCACTTATTCTTTAACTTTATAAATACTTCGATTCGACTATAGAATAGAAGTCAGATCGGTATTAGTTTTATTATTCATATCTTAGCAGACAACACACCATTAGCATTCTAGATCAAGTAATCGTTTTAATGCGGTGCGGTGGTATATCATATCAAACTGGCGTTAAAACTTAATACTTTGAAGCTGAAAAGCTTTAATAAGAGAGCTTTTGGTTCTCAAGTTGGTTAGCACTTTGAGGCACAATACATAGGTACAGGCCTCAATTTTAGAACGGGCTAAATTCTGTTGGTCTTTACCCACCTTTAATTCACCAGGCGGGAACAAAGGGCCTATGGTGCTCAGCTGTTAAAAGTGGGAGGCAACTAGCTCAGAGCCCATCTGCTTGGTGGTTGCCGAGACAAATTGGTCGAGAAGACACTCTTTTAACACTAAACCAATGATATAAAAACGTAGATATTTGTGAATTGCACTGTATTCATCTTCATCGTTATCATCATCAACAGACAGAAGACTTCCACTGCTGAACATAGGCCTCCCCCACTTTGACTGCTCGCTTATCCTGCATCCATCGGTTCCCCGCGGTTTTCACCAGATCGTCGGTCTACATAGTGAGGGGCTGCCTACACTGCGTCTTCCGGTTCGTGATCGCCACCAGAGAACCTTTCTTCCCCATAGTTTGTCAGTTCTACGAGCGATGTGGCCTGCCCATTGCCATTTCAACTGCGCTTTATCAATTAAGTTTATTTGCTACGTCGAGGTAAAGAAATATATCGATTACGTGATTAAGCCGCAATAGTCACTGCTCCCATTACAAAATTATACTTATCGACCATGACAGCCTCCGTGGTGTGGTGGTTGAGCAGGTCGGCTCATAACCCGGAGGTGGCGGGTTCGATTCCCGCGACAGGAAAAGTATTTGTGCCAAAAAAAAAGCGCAAATAGTTGTTCTGTGTCTGGGTGTTGTGGGACCATGATTCTCGTAGTTCCTGGGTCCCTAGATAATACAGGGAATCCTAGTTAGGGTCCAGGATCTATGTATGTTATCGTTGGGCGTTATTTTACTACATCGTTTATGTAAGTACCAAACTGAACGGAGAATTTCAACATGGCTTAGCATCGAAACCGAAAATTCCATTTGGTATTATAAACCTATTCATGCCTAATGCCAAAAAAGGTGCCGGCGTACAAACTACTCATTATTCAAAGCATTTAGCTGATAAAGATCTATTAGAACTGTTTGCTTAGCGGTCTAATTCGTTGTAAAAAGGCCCGTCACTTGAGTCGCGGCATTATAATTATGTATCCGACACAGATAAAGCTTTTAGGGTTCTGTAGATTTATATTTTATTTTATTTGTGTTAGTGTCAAATAAGTATACGGCCCTCCTGAACGAAGAGGTCTGGAAGAGGTCACTGTAGCCTATGGATATCTGTAACACTAGCTGTGACACTGATGCGTTACTTACCCTGAACACTGAAAATCGATTATATAAAAGGCCTTGTACTGACTGACTGACAGACAACGCACAGCCCCAAACTACTGGACATATTAGACTTGGGAGGGTGGCTTCCTTTTATGACTTAAGCGTGAGGGGCTGAATTTTCAAAACTTCTTTCTTAAAATGTTAAGAAATAAGTTTTGAAAATTCAACCCCTAAGTGGGTTAAAAGGGTAAAAACTCTTGTAATATAATATATTCTCTGGTTCTGTGTAACTGCCAGAAGGTTTAGCCGAGTCTATGGATTATTATGACTATAAACGATTAGGTACGCTTTTTGGTTCACAATGAATACTTGATTTCACATTATATTAAAAATATATTAATAAGTAGGTTAAAGTTTTGCTTGAACTTAATACATAAATTTTATCCTCATCATCGACTTTCACTAAATCTATAAAAAACACTTAATAATTTATTAAAATATAAATTAAATTCTTAGTGTAATTTGCATACAGAACACAAGCTTTACACATAAAAGCTAACTTAATTATTTTAATCTACGCTAGCGTGCGACTCGTTGAATTTGGAATGAAGGTTAATCCTCGCCCACGCATGTTCACGATATTCTCTAATCGTTCTGATTCATGGAGCTAATAAAAAGAAGGAGGGAATCCCGTCTGATCCCAAACTGAAGCACCCTGAGGAAGCCGGAACGCTTCGTACGTACGAGCGGGGCACGCACACTCTCACATCATAGGTAGCCTGTCGCCCTACTTTCATCTGACACACATAATAATATGTCCTTCATTTTGTGCTTCAGTTCGATGTCAATCAATGATTATTCATCATTATGTCAGTAAACGGCAGTATTCAGGTGTAAGACAATTAACGACACTTTTTGAGACAAATTGTTTGCTTTGTACTATAAACAAATGAAATTCTATGTAACGATAGATGATGTCTTGTTTGACGCTGACAACCTGATAACAAAAACGAAAAAAAAATACAATTGTTATTATTGTTTTCGTTGCAATATAACAAAGTAGTCAGCACACATATAAAATTAAAAGATGTACCATGTAGTAGAGTAGATTCACTCTACTAAATGTAAAGGTTGTCTGGAAGAGATCGCTTTTTAGCGATAAGACCGCCCATTGTAACCTACTTGTAAGATTTCCTGTTTATTTTATTTTTGTTATTTTGGTGGCAATAAAGTGTTTATCTATCTATCTATCTATCTATCTAAATGGTACATTTTTCACGGTTAGGTATTACTTATATCAATGGTGTAACCGTTCAACTATTTTGTTTTCATAGAGATAGTAGTTTGGGCTGAAAAGTAAGATACTTGGCACAGAAAATAGACTAGATTACATACATTACTACTTCAACTTCTCGGCATTCATTAAGAAAACTACCCTCATTTCATCCTTCTATACTCAATAGGCTATAATCTCAAGCATTGCACAGAAATGGCCAAGAATTCCGATTACATAATTGTAATAGAGCTCATTTATCTTCTTGCCGTTGTCACTTCCAGACTCTTAGCACAATGGGTCCTGCAACATGTGAACTTGTTTTCATAGTTGCGGAAGTATTGTACAAGTAAATTACGAGTGCGTAAGTATTAACGCACCGTTGTACGTAGATGTGGTAGCAGGTAGATAAAGTGATTCACGAAGTTATAGATATATTCTTTTTTTATTTATATTTATATTAATGAATGACGTGAAAAGCTAGTCGTACACCTGGGGCCATACTGTGAGCTCTTAGCGCGATTCAAAACATAGCCTATATTGGATCGCTTGTCAAAATCTTCATACAAATAAAACAAAGCGATCCAATATAAGCTCTGTTTTGAATCAGTCTAAGAGCTCACAGTACGGCCCCTGATGTTAAGCAAAAGAGCCACCCATAACAGTTGCAGTGTTGTTATGTAGTTATCCAGTCTAATTCAAAAGTATTTTTTATTGAAGACTTTTTGGTAAAATTCAAATTCTTCTGGCAAAAAGAAATCATTTATCATACTTTGAAAGAATGGAAAGTACGCTTGAACTTACCTGATCAGAGTGAGGACATGAAAATATAAATTAAATCCCATGTATCCTAAAGTACAATTTTTGTGTGATGTGACTCTCAGCCAATACTGCAGGACGGATTTATATGAAATTCAGTGAGTAGATAGTACTGGAATCTTGGGAACTATTTTTGGAATCGGAAAAGTGAAAAACATTATTCATTAAGAAAGTAAAATTACCCTGAAAGATTAACTTCAGTTTAAAGAAAACTACTATAGGGCGAATTCTGTGGAAAACTAAGTATTAAGTTTTAATATCATAAGTGATCAAATCCAGCACTAGCGCCTAACCTACGAGCTACAATGGCAAGGGGTCTGACAAAGAGGTCTAAAATTTCACCGTTCTTCCGAGACGAGGATGAATTGACACCATTACTTTTGGAAGGTTGCGTGTCCTTGTCGGGTAAATAATCGAGATATTAATGTTGATGAATGGACGTGAAAATTAATATTCATCGTGGAGGTATTATTAAAATTAAACTAGCTATTATTTAATTTACATAAATTAAATAACAGCACATATTTTGGTGTTACCATACAAAGAAATATTATACTAACTACCTACATAGACTACATACTAATAATAAAGACAAAATAAAATATAAATTAAATTAATCAATAAAAATTATATACAGTTGTAAATCACGTATCAAAAAGACCTTTGGTGGTGGGAAAAGTGCCCAGAACGCTGGCTGCATTACCACGCTGTATGGCAATGGTGATTTTTTCGACAAAATACGAGCCAGCCTTCTGGTCACCAGTCGTCTCCACCAAAAGTTTTGCCAAGTCCCTGTATATTTCCAGAGCACCTGGTCCCACGGTCCCATAACTAGCTTTTTGAAATAAAATTGTAAAATAGTTTATGTAGTAATTACAAGTAATTATTATGTTTACCTATTATGTTAATTGCCAGCAGTAATGTGTATGAAATTACAGTATTCTCACAACGCACTGCGACATTGCGTAATTTTTTTAGGTGTCGCATAGATAATATTACTATGGGAGTGTCTGCTAGTGTGCTGAACTGCTAGTTTACATGATAATGTACAAGAATTATGACACCGTTCTGTTTTAAAAACTAAAACACTTTTGTAATTTTGACACAGGCAGACCCATTTGGTCTTTATTGACCTTTACAGCATCAGCAGATAGCTTTAATCTGTCGCGCTTCAAATAAATAAACAAATGTAACTAAAGGAATGATGCAAAACCACCTGAAGCAAGACATAATTAGTGAATGTTAATAAGTTAATCTACAATTTATTATTAGTCACAACACACAGTACCTACGTTACAGTTTAGTTAAACAATGATTATATCAAGTACGAATGTGCGTATACAAATTGAATCGATATTAATCAAATGCACTAATAGCGCTGACTAATGTCCGCAGGTGGGTTAAACCGCTTATACCTATAGATATGATTGTATTAGTGCTGATGGCATAATTATATTACTAATTTGATTTAATGTTATACAGACAGAATTTCCACGTTTTAGATATGTATAATATAAATACGGCCTAGGTATAGATACGTTATATATTTCGGTATTGGTCCGTAGTCGCTACTCGAGGCCCTGCCCATTGCTATTTCAGCTTGATTTTGAAAGCTAATTTATAAACAAGAAACCAATCGTATCGCTCTCATAACTTTACAACCATCACGCTGTTATAAAGTACTCTGAATAAGCGATGTAGTGTCAATCAATTAATATTGGCAGTATTGGCACCCGTCTCGCCACGTCTAGCTATCAGTGCTATTACCTGACCATTTGCCGGAGCTTCATCAACGCATTCAGTACTCTCTTCTTTCGAACTTGTAAGCTGGCAGAAGTTTTTATACTTACTAAAGTAACAAAACTATTTTTTAATGAAATGAGTGGTAAGCAAGCAGGCTGCCCACCAGATGGAAAATGATTACCGCCGCCTATCTGCAACATTGACAGTATTGCCATTGTGTTGCCTATTCTTAGAGAGAACCCTTTTAACGCTTTTCTTTAAGCTCTCCATACTTTATAGTTATGCGGAAAACCTCAGGAGGAAGATCATTCCACATCTTGCAGGTTAATACATTATGCAACTTCAGTTTTTCTTTACTAAACCAAAAGTTCACCCGGTCGTGCTTGCTAATTCTTAGTTTGGATGGTATTTTATGAATACGTAAGTCGATTCCTCTAGAGCAGTGATTCGTTTTCTATTCAGTAGAGATTCTTAAACTGGACTGAAATCACCCAGAATATGGCTCGTATTACAGAACTATGCTTAGTCGTCGATTGTTGCTCAAAGTAGAGATCACTATTTCGATCACTTTGTGAATGATATTTCGTCTTACGCAGATATTCACGACTAATCGTAGTTCGTAATATAGGAAGCGCAGGCGGTGCTTTCTAGTTTCGGAGCCCAAGAGACACTTTGGTCGAGTAGTTCTGAAGAAATCTCATTGAAAACCGGTTTTTTAATCACGTTTTCATAATACTGTATTAACGTTCCGTGGATATATTACGTAGTACCTATTTAAATAAGTAGACAGCAGTCATTAATATTGTGTAGATTTGTTCTATGTGTGCATAATGCACAGGGGAAAAATCCGCTAAAGCAGCTATCTTCAAGCAGTATTCATCGTGCTGCCTTAGTTTTACTTACCTTAGGGAGGTACTTTAGGTAATAATTGAAATAAAACAGGTGACATTACGGGGGTCGGTCACGAACCGCTGATGTATCGCGTCGGCCCGTAACGACCCGGCAATTCGCAAAGTTAATGTAGAGCAGGGACTCAACCTAGATCTGAACCTTTTTTATTATAAAATTAAGTTAATTTTTGAAACAAAATGAGAAACACGAACTTCAAGAAGAGCCACGTATATGAAAAATTATCCACTCAAGGTACGTCGCGACGTACCTTGAGTTGATAATTCCTTCGCTTCCCTTGTTTGAAAAAAAAATGACTCAGAAATGTCAAGTTGATTATATATTGTCAATTAAAAATACCAAAACACAAAAATGAGGTTAATTCGAGGTTGAGTCGAGTGGTAACGACTTAAAATGTGTAATTGTGTATGGATTAATCCTTATCCATATCATTGTCATTTTGAATTGAATTGGCTAGATAATTCCGGAAATCCGGATGGCAGTTAATTTTCATTTTATACAAAAAAAAGTATAAGGAAAGAATTTCATCAAACTCAGACGTGCTTTGATCGGAAATTGAATTAAAATTTATGAGACAAAAGACTGAAAAAAAAACCAAAGCAAAAGCGAGGTTTTGATTTTATTTTTAGCTTCTGTTCCGACAAAATAGAGGGGTATTCGTGTAGATAGTTTATCTGTGAGTGACCCAAACGGATGAACCTAATTTGATTTTTCTGTTTTCATTTGAAAGGTGAAATGATCGAGAGTGTTTTACCTATGATTCAAGAAAACCTTTTCATCCGAATGATGACTGAGGTTTCGATGATAAAATCCGGAACGACATCTGCAGGAGAACTAAAGTCACCTCTATAGTTCCCGAAATGAGCAAGTTAAAGTGGCAATGGGCAAACCACATCGCTCACAGAACCGATAACCAACATGGAAGAAAGGTTCTGGAGTGGCGACTACGAATCAGAGGACGCAGCTGCTGCATACATGCTGGCCCCAAAGAGGCATAACTAGAGGTCTTCGGCTGGCCACCCTACAGGTAGAAGGCGATGACCTGGTTCGATGGATGCAAGAGGCATGCAAGTAGCCGTTCAAAGTAGTGGTGGTGGAGTCGTATGTTCAACAGTGAACGTCTTATTGTGATGATTTAAACCGATTTTTTAGTTCCCACGATTGTTTAGTTTTTAATTAGGTAAATATCGCAGGGAGACGATGGACGCGGAGGCAAGCAGCTGCTCAAAGTCGATCTGTGAGGGAGGCCTATGTTCAGCAGCAGTGGATGTTTCAGTCTATTGATGATGATGATGATGATGATAATGATGTTTAGTCTATGATACTGTCATTTAGTTACAGTGTGTAGCACCTTTGAAAGGGCTCTGTGATTCACAATGTTGCGGTGTAAAGGGGTTCGGGGATTTAGGTTACAAAATATTGTTGTTATAAAACAGTAAAGAACTTTGGCTTTAAACAAAGCTTTTAATGTAAAAGTTATATCTTTAGTCGCAGTCACTTAGAAAATCATATACGAAAATATGTACCTACTTACTACTATACCGACCCGTAATCTACCAGATTCCTTGCGGGAACTTATGATTAGATAAAAAGGGATAAAAAGTATTTTAATTTAGTTTGTCCTCACTTAAATCTTGTTTTGTGTAAGGCGCAAAATTTACTCGAAATCGGTCCAGTCATTTCAGCATGAAAATCACACAAACAAACAACAAACAAATAAATAGATAAAGTTTCACTTTTATATAAAAATAGAAATATTGATCATAGTGAGTATAATTGTATAATATAACTCGAAACAATAATATGAGGAGAAAATAGGTAATTTCAATCGAAGACGTCGTTGGTTTTGATTTATTTTATATAGGTATTCGAGTTTTTTCTAGAAACTACTTGACCACTCTTTTCATCAAAAACAATCGCAGATAGAAAATAAAGCCAGATCTTTTCAGTGATCTTTGCCATTGGTAAGAAACAAATAATTAATCAACTAAAGAGACGAGCCACAAGTTTTCTTAGAAAACCCTACAACAAGTCTAATTATCTAACTCTTAGAACAAAACCCAACCCGTACTAACAAGCTACTTAAAATGAATACAAACAGACACTGTCTGATAAAACTTGACATCATTAGTGTACTCATAAATCGTGTGGCACATCCATTATGAGTAATTGAGCAACCGAATCGGCAATCTGCATTCGAGTGTAGTGTGAGTAATATCTGAGTATGTATGCTTACCAATACCGCGCCAAATACTATGCGACTGTACTTGCTTTATTATTTTAAATTTGAAGTAATGTTCAAAATTATTTCAATACCATAATTGTTAGTTAGGATTTAATTGTCTCAAAACATCCAAATGATTTATAGTCGTGGTCAACGGTTCGCGGGTCAGACGATTGAGTAAAGAAAAGTATAGAAAAACGTTCAGTCTTATTAGTCTATAGTTGGACTTATAATAAGAGTACTTAAATGATTTATTTTGAAGAACCAAGAATAAACACAAGTTTAAAGTTAAAAGGCGTTCGTACTTTATTTTGCGTTGATTATAGACGAACGTGCAAGCTCTAAAATCATAGGCATCAATTCCGTTGTTCCTTCACAATATTTTTTATTTCAAGCTGAATATTATGAACCAATTTACAAACTAAAAGTGATATGATGTTTAGACGATATGCCGGAACATACAAAATACAAATAGCTTGCTTACCAATACTTCGTACTAACTGAAAGATGTAGAGGTACCGACTTATAGCATGCCTAAGTATAATACACGTACGCGGGACCAATATGTCGTGACCTCCTTTTGCATTCCCCAGCGAATGCGGATTCAGTATGAGCCAATAATAAAGTCTGAGGCACTTCAACTGGAGCATCGATGGCCCTTCAGTCTTTGAACAGCCCTGCTCCACTGATGACGAAACAAAATGAATAGCGAATTATTTTTATTCCTCACTAAACAAGTTCGCAATGAGGGGCCTTTACCGCCCCCGGCACGCCCTTTGTCGCTAAAACAAAATGCTTTATAAAAATCACCTTTTGAAATCTCTCCGCGAAATTTTCGTATTATGGGATTGAATAATGAATTTATTACCTTTTATAAGTGCCCATTGGCTTTCCCTTTTAAAACATTTGGATATCTTGTTTTGAGGATGCTTTATTTTTTATTCAGTCAATATCTTAGCGAGCGTGAAGCGACAAAGCGCAGCATCTTCATTTCAGCTTCGGCAAAAATGATTTCGTATTGTCTGTCCAGCTAGTACTATATATCTATTCTGTAGTCCATTGGAAGCCCGGCTGTCCAAAATGACAGACCACTAAACACAATCAATCAATCAATCAATCAATCAATCATTTATTTGCGAGAACACAAGCACAATTCACAAGGAAGGTCTTAAAATAACATATGTAGACATATTGCGTTCAACTTGCATGCAAGTGTGCAAATATTAAAAAGTATTTTTGTTACAGTACATTTGAAATTCCTTAACACTATAAAATGCGTGTTGTAATAACCAGTCATACAAAGATTTCTTGAATAAATTGCCTGTTAACATTTTTAAATCATTAGGTATACAGTTATATATTGATATGCACATATTGTAGACATTTTTCTTATATATATCTTTACGACAAGGAGGTTGATGCAGTAGGTTAACAAATTTGGCTCTTTTCTGTCGTTTAATAATTTCACTGCGTTTATGGAAAAAAAGTGAATTAGCTTTAACGAAAATACAAATTTCTTTGATGTAGATGCATGGCAGAGGAAGCATGTTACATTTTTTAAATAGTGGTTTGCAGCTATCCTGAAACCAGGCCTTGTTCATCCCACGAATACATCGTTTTTGAATTTTGAATACTCTATCAATATCGACTGAATTCCCCCACATTATAATTCCATAGCTCAGAATAGACGACACGTAGCCATGGTAAGCTGTTAATGCAGCTTCCATAGATACAGTCTGTCTCAGTTTTTTTAGGGCAAAAACGTACCGATCAAGTCTTTGACATACGAATTCGCCATGCATTTTCCAATTTAAATTTTTGTCAATATTAATCCCTAAAAATGTAATTGTGTCAACTACATCAACTTTTTCATTATTAAAATAAATGTCAAGAGGTAATAGATTTGAATTATAAGATTGAAATTGTATTAATTTAGTTTTATTTATATTTATGGTTAAATCATTATTTTTCATCCAATGGATAACGTCTACCAGGGCTTTGTTTACCATTGTCTGCGAATCTACATTCTTGCCACACTTTACAACTACTGTACTAATGGTACTTGTACCTACTAATCCTACTATTATTTCTATACAGCTGGGCTACCACAAGCTTATACAAAACCATCATGTTTCATGGCATTATTATTTCAAGGTTACATGATGTAAAGGTATGACATGACAGTTGTATTTGAGTGAACGATTTAACGTGACGTCATCAAAACTGCTCTGGCTCTGTAATATTAAAGTATTCTTACTTTTATGTCATTTGCCAATGTATGATTGAAATAATATTGAAGTCTTGTCACCCCCCCAGGTGTATTTTTCAAGTGGCAAAATCCAAACCTATGAGAAAACGCTAAAATTACTAAAAGGAGTCTCGGGCCAAATACGAAAATTGCATCATTCTTCTTCCTATCGTGTTAGCAAGTGGTCAGCCCTCGTGTCAGAATTTTTAAGCCGCCCAAAGGCTTCTGACTTGGTTTAACGACTATTGTCTTATGAGAACAGTCGGGACCGACGGTTTAACGTGCCCTTCGAAGCACGGTAGCGCTCACCACTTTTTGCTGTAGCGGTCACCCATCATAGTAGTGACCGCAGCAAACGTTCCTTAACCTTTACCGATCGGTTAGGAACGGCTAGTCGAGCTTCGCTATAAGCGCTACATACTGCATCATTGGTAAAAATAGAAAGAAAAAATAATAATAAATAGTTTTCAAGAAATTTTTGAGGAATCAAACCTGATTTTGAAAAAGAAATGCACATCCTGTAGGTATTATTATTAAGTACACCAATTCGATACTGTCGCTAATAAGGATTGAACTCTAGCAAGTAATAACATATGACAAACTTACGATTGTAAGATATTTCTTTCTGTCTTTTGTATTCCTAAACAATAGAAACAAGAATAGGCCCGCGCTTCTAAACAAATCCAATACCACTACCTCCCAAGAAGATGATCAGCATACAAAGCTCTGCCGCTCGTGCCGGTCGTGCGTATATGCAAGTTTTCCTCAAAAACAGAATTCAAGTGTATCAAAACAAACCGTTTTAGAATATTCAATATGAGATATATATCGGCGCCGAGGTAAAATGTGGATCCGATTTGTCTTGCAGCTCACGTCTTCCACAATTTCGGGAATGTGGAGTTACGTAATGCCTTGGATTCATGCATATTTCTATATTGACACACATACCGAAGTCTCTGTTCGTAGAAAAGGGAGATTTTTGTGTAAATATCTTTTCCTGTTGTTTGATTAGTGTGGATTTCGTGAGTGACTGGCAAACGGAATAAGTTAGTGAGTTTTGTGCCTTGAATTGAAAGCACACGCAAGTTTGGTTACAACTTATACTGCTTCAAGAACTGAAATTTGAATAAAAATTATATATTTATGTCGTCTACGCTGATTTTTTCGATCCTCGACCAAAAAGAACAACTTTTAATAAAGCAAGAATATAACTCTCCGACTACCTAACGAATTTCAGGGTAGAGCAGTGCCACTAATCAAATCTTACTTTGTTGACTATAAAAAGAGTTTTTATCCCGAAATAATTTTAAGCCATTTTCTTTTTAATCCACGACCCGGAATTTGCAAACAAAATCTGACTAATTGTTTAACTTTTATCAAGAAATTACTGGTCTTAAAAGATTTTAATTTGTTGCCACTGTCGGCGAGACATCTAAATCAGGGTAGGGGGGTAAAGAAGGGGAGATAGGGGTCAACTACATGAAGTGGGGGGGTGCTAAAAGGTAAGGGGCTGAGACAAGACTTTACTACCGGCTTAGCGAAAGCCAAACTCAGCGTTTTGTTTTGATGTTCGTAAATGCGATTTTACGTCTTCACAAGCAATGGTTGAAGTAGATACCAGATTACAATTGTCAGCAAAGGAAAATAAATAGATATAAAATCTATGCAATATTGCTACTTTTGAAATTATTTAAACTGTACTGCCGGTTATAAGATACTTTAGCCTATATCTATCCCGTTTTTAAACCTACGCAGCAATGGGTCAATTTTCTAGAGATATGTAGTTCATCCATCCATCCATACATCCATACATATAATAAATGTGTAATTCTGATGCGCTACGGAACACACACATAATGATGTCAAATCTAATTTATCCCATAGGTTCTATTGTTCAAAAAATATCGTAACCGCGATGCAGGACTACAAGGCTTTTTGCCCTTCTCCATACATTTTCTAACTTATCGTATCTAACGCCATCTAGGGACAATAATTTGTAGCTGTTTGTTTGTTTGTTTGTTTGTTTGTTATTGAACAAATCCCTAGATACTGAACTGATTTTCATGCGGGTTGCACTAATATGCTTAGAAATAACCAGCGCACAACATAGGATATATTAAAATACAAATATCATTAAAAATTTTTGGTCAAAATGATTAAATATCATTACGAAACCGGACGGAATTTTATACAACATGGCCGCTTCATGGTGAATTTTTTTTGGCTACTGACGGTTAGTTTGTGTCACAGTAATTTCTTTTATATTGTATTATGGCTCCACACAAAGTGTATTTAGCCAGTGTTAAGTATAGTAATTTTTCGTCGTGTTGTTATTGAATATTTCACATGTTTCACGTAAAGTCCCTCTGGAGGCACAGATTAAAGAAAAAAAAACGTTTGCAAGGCCATGAACAAAGAGTAATAGGAGTTAATTTCGGTAGTAAATATGCATTAAACAGTGGAATGAAATTTTACAATTTATTAGATTTGATTTACCATTATTAGTTTTTCTATTTAAGCCCTTGCAGGTTGTTTGGGATTTTTGGAGTAAAATAGATATACCATCAAATAATATATAAGTAGTATGAATCGATTGCATTCAAGATACAAACATGTTAATTATACTTAAGTGCCCGCAGATTAGAGAAATAACCGGCCAAGTGCGAGTTGGGCTCGCGCACGAAAGGTTCCGTATCATTATCTATAAAAACTAGCAAAAAAACGTTTGATGTATGAGAGAGAAAAAATACTAAAATACAGAATAAAATAAGTATTTAAGGGGTTAAATACTTATTTTATTCTGTATTTTTTGTAATAGCGGCAACAAAAATATATTTATCATCTGTGAAGATTTCAGCTGTCTAACTATCACGGTTCATGAGATACAGCCTGATGGTGACAGACGGACAGACGGACAGCGAAGCCTTAGTAATAGGGTTCCGTACCCAAAACGGACTGACGACGTCTGTCAGGCTGTCTGTCCGTCTGTCACCAGGCTGTATCTCATGAACCGTGATAGTTAGAGCTTTACCCTTGGGAGTATAATCTTGACCCTTGCTACGCCTATTTTTGGCATTACATGACGTTTATGTTTGGCCCACAGGTCTGAGGGCCAATGCATACTATTACCACCATAGGCTAATGCAGTGGGCCAATGATACTCTTACGTTACTTATAAATTAAATACTCTTTGAATGATACAGAAGTATAATAATACTCTTTGGAATGATGGAAGTAGATTTTTTTCTCTAATCTGTGTACGAAACATGTTATGTAAAATGCCCTGGGGGGTCTAGCAAAGATCACAATCACTAACGCTAACGCCTCACGCTAACTCGAAATGACATTCGCTACGGAAAAGTTAGCGATTTCCGAAACGTCATTTCAGTACATTTTGGAGTTAGCGTTTGGCGTTAGCGTTAGCGGTTGGTATCTTTGCTAGACCCCCAGACTTTGCCCTATTGTAAAAATGTTTTGAAAACCTAGATTTTAATATAGGTTTTAATTAATCATGAGTTCGATGATACTTATCGAAATATCATCGAAAATTTTTCTATAGTTAAGTAGCCATGAGAGGAGATTTCATCAAAATTGGTCCAGGAATATCAAGGATAATAATTAGCGTACCTACGCTGTTTTGGGAAATATTATAATTAATTATTTCATCCATGATTAAGACATGTCATTTTTACTTCGTGGAAGTGATTATACAAGCAGAAAACTCAGTGTGGCTGATAGAAAATAAGTTTTTAAAAATAAAGCCATTACCCAAACCGAAACCTGAAAAGTAATGTAGTCCACGCGTGGCAACGCCGCGGGCAGTAGCTAGTAATAAAATAAATAAAATACCACCTATAGAGTTTTAATTCTTTTCATTTTTATTCATATTTAATAACTATGTTAAAAATTTCGATATGAATAGGTTTATACTGGAATAATATAATATTATAACATACGGCTAACCACTTTTTTTTTTCTTATATTTTGGCTCCACACATAGTGTAATTTAGCCAGTGTCAAGTATAGTTATTTTTCATCGTTAAAGAATATATCACGTAAAGTCAAGTCTTAGTCATAGTCATAGTCCAGTCTAAGTCAGGTAGTCGTAGTCCAGACTATGTCATGCTCCAGTAAAGTGGTGGCAACTTTACTAGAAGCTTCTATGGAATTTTGGAAGCAACACGAAAACTCACGTTTCACCACATTATATCACTTGCCCACACTCATGCTCATAAGTCTAAAACGCCACCAATTTTAAACATTAACACTGGAAAAAGCACAAGTTTTGAGAAATAATATAATGCAACGACGTGAAATTTTCGGCGTTCCCGCCAAAATTCAAAATTGTAGTTGCATTGTCAGTAAATATAGGGTTGCGCCTACACCGATCGACACGCAGATACGTACAAAATACTTCCTGTGAGCCTAAGTGACGGTTAGTGAACACCCTAACTATGATCTACTGATACTGATAGATTGAAAGCAGATTAGCTATGATTAACTATGGTTCTGTTCGTTTAATATTAATGTAGGTATCATGTTGGTCAGAACCTTGATTGTTTACACGTAAAGCCAGAAAGGATCAGTCCATATTAGGTATTTGTTCATGAATATAGGCCTTTTTAACAAACGTAATCACATTCCTAAGCTTTATTAATCTACTGTTAGGTATTAGCCGTTTTTGCAGTTCTAATTAATCTTGTTGAAGTATACTCTCTCTGTAAGCTTTACAGCCTTATACACTTTTTGAATATATGTTTATTGGGACATGTAGATTTTATACACTTTTGTTTACCTTAATTCAGCTGTCAGTGCCTGGGCTAGCAGATAATTACAAGAGAGCTGCAGTTTTTGTGATGTCAAAGAATGGACTCGCAATGAAAGTAGCATCAGTAGGAGTTGAGTACGGTAACCTACCAGTTTACGCGAATAATTTAGCCATGTCTTCCTAGTACTTTTGAAAGTAGCGGTAATACCTAAAGGTGCTACAGCTTGTCACCTTTCTATAATTCTACACACGACAAACCTCAATACTTTCTTTTCTTTAAACTTTCCCCACTACTTCCGACTCAAGTTCCCTTATGCATATAGCCAGCAATTTGTAAGTTTCATACACCGGAGATTTATTATACGTTCGTGTCATTTCACTGAATCAGGATTACGTGAGTGTTCTGGAAAGCAGGGTTACCAGTTTAGCTCTCGTACGAATTTATTCTTTTATTAATGCTGTAATGCTATAAGCATACGGTACTCCTGAAGGGGAGAGATATCCGTAGCATAAGGATATCTGTATCACTAGAATGTACCACTAATTCAGATGTGCCTATTTACTGTGCTTAATATTTAAAGAGTATCGTAAGATACTGTATGATATCCTAAGGGTGGTTAATTGTTCCTTAATTTAGGTAACCATTGATTAAAAATGTAACGAATTTTGACCATTGGTTAGAATATAATAATAGGTTACTCTAACTGCTGATGGCGCTGTGCTGGATTTCTTCTAAATAAATATTGTATGATAACTCGATGGCGACTACATAAATACATATTCAAATAAACTCACTACGAAGGAGAATATCCAAGATCTTTTACCTACATAATCTCTACATTGCTTTATAGGGACAAGTACGTCAGCCGATATAAATGTCTTTACTTCTTTAGTTTAATTTAATCTATCCTTAAAAACATATGAGGTCTGATTCTCTACTATTCATAGGAATTAGGCACATAACTAGAGAGAGATAGGTTTGAACTTAGGAACTGTCAAACTTTAGTGTTGAGTAGCAGGTTTGGTGAAAACTGTTCAGTGATTTGAAAATGAAATTAGAAAAATGAAATGAAATGAAATGAAATGAAATGAAATGAAAATGATTGATTTTTTTTTTCTTTTATTTTCGCTCCACATTAGTGTATTTAGCCAGTGTCAAGTATTGTATATTTTCATCGAGTTTTGGAATATTTTACGTAGGCAAGTCTTAGTCATAGTCATAGTCCAGTCTAAGTCGGGTCATAGTCCAGTCTAAGTCATTCTCTAGTAAAGTGGTGGCAACTTTACTAGAAGTTTCTATAGAATTTTGGAAGTAACACGAAAAACCACTTTACACCACATTATATCACTTAACCACACTTATGCTCATAATTCAGCACTTAATGCGTAAATCGCCACCAATTTTAAACAATAACATTGAAAAAAGCATAAGTTTTGAGAAATAATACAATGCAACGGCGTGAACTTTTTCACGTTCCCGCCAAAACTCCATATTAATAATTATGATATAATTACTTTAAGCGTTAAATTATTGATGGCAAAAATTGCAGTTATCACAGAATACCGTCATCAAAAATGACCAAAATTGCCTCTTTTGCGGTTTTAATTTTCGTGACGTCCTTTGGCCTTTACAACAAATTCCCCAAAAATATAAAAAAGAGTCTGGCAGCCCTGCTAATAACGTAAAAGTGTTGCCTTCTCAGCCGTATTCGGTTAAATATATTCGTTTAGCCCCCGGCTTTAAGGGGTGATGATTAATGAAATGTTCCCCTAGGTGTCTGGGTACCTACCCCTTACGTGTGTAAGTATAACCTGGTTGTGCGTTGACGTAGCTTAGGTTAGCTTCATTCTTAGTAACCTCTAGTATTTTTATATTTTATTACTTTTATCCAGTTGGAACAAATGTAGATAATTGTTGCGATGGAAGTCTCTGTATTTGCTCAAAAACTTGCCAAATTAGCAACATAATTACCAACAGCTGGAAGAAGCCCACTGCTGAACATCATCATCATCATCATCATTAACAGCCTGAAGACGTCCACTGCTGAACATAGGCCTCCCCCAGGGAGCGCCACTTAGAGCGGCTGCTCGCCTCCTGCATCCATCGGCTCCCCGCGGCTTTCACCAGGTCGTCAGTCCACCTAGTGGGGGGCCGGCCTACGCTGCGTCTTCCAGTTCGTGGTCGCCACTCGAGAACCTTTCTTCCCCATCGGTTGTCAGTTCTACGAGCGATGTGGCCTGCCCATTGCCATTTCAACTTGCCAATCCTAAGAGCTACATCGGTCACTTTAGTTCTCCTGCGGATCTCCTCATTTCGGATCCTATCTCGCAGGGAAACACCGAGCATTGCTCTCTCCATAGCTCGTTGCGCGACTTTGAGCTGAACATAGGCCTTCCCAAGACAGTGCCGCTTTGAGCGGTTTCTCGCCTCCTGCACCCATCGGCTCCCTGCGGCTTATTAATTAGGACAATAACAAAACCGAATACGCAGTCATATTTTATTTTAACTATGTTCAAGTAAACTTCAAAGTAACTATTACAATGATTAAATTGCTTTAAAATTTAACATTGGCATTTTAATTAAATAATATTAATATTACCGGGAACCGATGGATGCAGGAGGCGAGCAGCCGCTCTAAGTGGCGCTCCCTGGGGGAGGCCTATGTTCAGCAGTGGACGTCTTCAGGCTGTTGATGATGATGATGATGATGACGATGATGAATATTAGTTTAATTTGAAATGAAAATACAATTCATAAAATATATTTTAAAAAATACCTTACACTAACATTAACAGCTTGTCTTATAATATTTTAACCAAGTAACTTTGCACGATGTATTTATTAACTTACTACCAAATTCTTAGCCTGAAGGCACAGATTAAATATGAGGTACTACGTAACTGAAGAGCTTGCCTCAATTATTTCTCCCGTAATATTTTTATCGCGTGCATGCTAAGCATAAAAATGTGTAACCCAAATGCTTCTTTGGTGGCTGTCACCAACCAAATTGAATACAATTTATCATGCAATACGAAGGAGCTTCATATTTATTATCATGACAGCGTATTTTAGCTAGCGCTGCGTTTATGTTGGACATTTTATTATCACTATCAGGCTTCAAACAATGTGATTATCTACCTCAAAGGACGACCGGCCGTAGGAAGTTGCATGTTAACAACATTTATGGTAGGTGGTAGGACTTTTCTGAAAAGTTCGTCTAGGTAGGGACCACCGCTCTGCCAGTTATGCTGCCGCCAAGAAGTAGTTTGCAAACACTACTGTGTCCCGGTTTGAAGGGCATTGTAGTTAGTGAAATTACTGGCACTTTAGGACCTGATTACACAGTGTAGTAATCTGTTTACTAGACTGTGTTATGTCTCAGAATGACGTGCGCAGTGCAGTGTCACGCAAAACTTTATTATTTTAAAGTTCCGAGTGACACTGCAACTGTTATTGGCGGCCGTGTCGCTTCATCAGGTGAACGACTAGCTAATCACGTCAATCATTCACATAAAAAAAAATTATTTGTTTATAAATACACAATCGCGTATTGCGTATACGTTTAGCGATATTACACAGACGTTCGAATAAAACTAGTTATGCAATTTTCTTTATTTCCATATCAGTTTTAAACAAATAACTTCATTCAACTTGTAAAAATGTGACATTTAATGAATTCCTTTTTTTACAATTTTAGTGCTCTGTAGGCAGCAGCGGACGTCTTCAGGCTGTTATGATGATGAATTAACCAATGATTTTTTCATGATAAATCTAAACAAGAAAAACATTTTCTGCAAACAACTCCAGTAACAAAGCAACACGCTATCCCATCCTTTGAGCGCACACAAAAGAAACCTTAACGTGTTTTAAAATTAAGTTGTAAGTAACATTTTCTCCGAGAGAAAAATAAAGAGAGAACCTATTTGTTCTCATTCTCTTTAGTGATTTACAAGATAACGTCTTTAGATTGTAGAAGAAATTTGGGATACACTTTACTAAACGTTATAGAAAACGGACCGGTATCAAATATCAATGACACTTTAATTCACTTAATGGCCTCAATGTATTTTATTGAATTGTACTGCTCCAAAAGACAACGTTACAGAGTTTAATGGAGCACATAACGAACTCATAAATTGCTGTTAATCTTTACTAATTGGGATGACATTAGAAGAACACACATAGTTTAATATCAATAATGGTCAAAGAACACAAATGGGTACGGGTGGTCCCATAAATTTTCAAACATTTATATTGTTCGATAATAGCTAAAAGGTAACCCACATAAAAATTAAGATAACAGTGGCATTTGAAAAGCTAAATAAAACCGTCGTTAATTCTACTTTTATTAAAGTTCGTGCGCCGGCGACATAAAGTAACTCGATAAGCGAAATGATCCAGCTATTTATGATTCGAAGTACAAGCGTTGTGTAACCTGTAACTGTGGGTTTAGAGATACAGAGGAATCACCAATCAAGTTAATTGTTAGGAGAAGCAGTTTAGTGAAACCCTTCATTAAAGTTATCCGAGAATCTAAGCCGGAATCCGTGTAGCGTAATCGATTTTGGAACGAGGAGCCGCGAAGGACAAAGTGCGGTCACGAATTTACATATAAATTCGGGATTATTTTAATTTAAAACGCATTTGAAAAGTTTATTTGCATTTATATGAAGATCCATTACCGGTTCTTTGTCGCGGCTAATATAGAAGTTCACTGAGCTTACACATTATGGACTGGGAACGTCGAGGGTCGAAGTAGGAAGTGATTTACAACCAGTTTCATTGAAGAATCCAATTTCATTCTCCCCTCTCGCTTTCACATTTTAAATGTTGGATTATGCAAGCGGGATGCATATAGCCCATTAGCTACCCCCGACGTTTTTTCGGGCTGTACTTTTGTAAACAAACTAAGCTGACATGGCGAGTTGGTGACCACTTAATAAAATTAAGCAATTTATTAATGTGCCGCATTTGCTTAGGGCGGATAGTCGTTAAGTCTAATTCATTAAACAAATTTCGATGGCTAAAGTATCCTAGATGTAAAGCATTATGTTTTACGTTTAAGTTTGAATTCAGCTGTAAAGTTCAGTCCATTAATTTCAGTACTAATGAATCTATTACTCAGTTTAGTGAAGCTTTGATCTTTAATGAAATGTTTAATTAATTTTATTTGTAGGTGACAATATATTTACTGTATTACATTTCCTTTCTGATGTGTAATTAAAGCATCATATCAAAACTCGTGTATCGTTTAACATCAAAGGAAGTGAAAACACAGGAATATCGGAGAGATGTGACATTAATTAAACCTGTTTAATCCTTTACCGGTATTAAATCAGGCATTAGTTACCAGACGCCTGTGATCCCTCTTTCGTGTGAGTATAAATATATACTTGTTCTTGCACTAATAGCTCGTAAATATTTCAGCGCAAGCAACGGACACATGTGTCTTTAGACAAATGGTCGCATATAAAATAAACGTTGCCGTCACTTTGAGCATTCCCATTCGTTACGTTTCCGACGACTGAAATAACAATACTGGGCCATTACTGAAATCTACAGTTAAAAATTCGAACGGAAATGTTCCTCCCATCCATCACTTTTGGCTAGTCTTTAACAGCTGTGGGCCATCGGTGTGGTATTCTAACAATACGCGTAATGAAGTCCGAATGTAATGCTACACCAGGAATCTTTGTTCGGGAGTGTTCATTAGAGTTGCTTAACTTGAAGAGTAGGGATAATGTAGTTAGTGCGAGGTTTCAATGTCAGCCAGATGTCTTACCTCGCAGCTAATTGATCTTTGGCTTTCAGCTTTTTGTTTCACGATGTTTAGTGTAACTTAGTATGAGAGATAATGTTGCTGTGGTTGTAATTATGTAATCGAATAGAAAACACAGAGTTAGTTGGTTTCCCAGGTAATTTTCTGCTTACGGAGTAAAAAGTTTCATCGTTCATTCTCTTTTTATCTATCTATGGGTACCTATATTTTATCTGTTTATTTTCAATATAAGTAATTTTGTATAGTCATTCTAGAAAAAAATTCAACCAGTAAAACGAATCCATATTCATATTTGCTACACTGAAATAAGAACTAAATAAGAATTAGAAATCCATAATTTTAAAAATACCTATTGGAAAATTTGTTTAATTAGGCATCTGCCATCGGAGCAATGGAGCACTTCCAGGATTCAAGACCCGATCGCTTGACTTGACTGTCTTACCTGTAACAAGCAAAATAATTTGTAAGACTACAAAATAAAGTCCACATACTAAAAAAATAATGAAAGAGAGTTGGGAGGCGTCGCCCCGGCCGTCTTTCGTTCCCGACAGACTCCCTGGGAGGATCGTGTCTCTAACAGATTTTATGGAGGTACCTTCAGGATTAAGCATTTATTAGGGACTTGCGATACTGGATTATAATCATATCACAGATTAGAGGAAAAAAAACAATAGTCAGACGAAAAGTTGAAGGAGAAGAGATGTCATTCTTGAGATTTTAGAGGTAAAGTTACCTTAACTTTGTTTTATATGCTAAAAATGTTTATCAGTTTTCCAAGCACCGATGTTGAAAAAGAAAATAACACAATAAACATAAATGAAATAAGTAAACTATAATATTAGAAATAGTATAATGAAGAAGTAATTTATTGTAAGCAGAGCATGTTAAACGTAGTTCTTTAAAGAACTAAGCTCAAACTGGCATTAGTTTGCGCTCAGTTCTTTCTTTTTCATCACTACATATTTGAATATTTTCAGATCTTATTATGCATCGTTGTATTTTGCGAGATTATAAATAATAGTACGTACATACTCTGAAAAAACTTTAAAAAAATCATGCCCGTTAACATTCTTTTTTCATCTTAGATAAACAATTTCCGCAGAAATGATAAAATCAACATCTCAAAAGTCAATATAACCGGAGAAATTAATCTGAAGCTAAAAAGGGCTTGAAAGTTATCTGCGAGAAGCCGCATCGCGAGCATGACCTCACAATCAAATGTCGAAGAAAGTTTTATCAGAGGAAAGTTGACAAATAAATCCCTCGTCCCGCTCGAAGTTTTCTCATACTCTACGCAGTGGTACGTGATTTGGCCAACTCTATCTGGCTCTTATTGTGATCGGGGCAACGCAGTCGCGTTTTTGCATTACAATATCACTCGTGATGTGGGGGATTTTGATCGAATTTGTGGACAAGGTGTGATGCTCTTTTCAACCAACTTCGAAAATAGAGGAGGTTCTCAAGGTGTGTTTTTCATTTTTGTTTGTTGCCTTAGATTTCGGTAAATTACATACCGACATGGATTTTTTCAGATTGGTTCCACTGAAATGTTAACAAAATCGGTTGAGTAGTATATAACACTGAGGAAAACAATATGGAGGATAATTTCATTAAAGTTTCACAGTATGAAATGAAGGAGGTTAAACTCGATTTAGCCTGCTTTTAGCATATTAATCATAATCAATAAATTATTAATCTACTAATCAATCAATTTACCGTCATTAAGGTTCCACAGAGAGCCGATGTTTGCAGGAGGCTAGCAGCCGCCCAAACATAAAAAGGGTCTAAAGCTGCCCACGACGGAAATGCAAAGTAAAAAATGTACTCATTAACTAAATGCGTGTACAATCATAAACGTACCTCCTTATCAAAATTGTGAATGCCAAGCACGGAGATACGTTATATCCGAGTTGAATATATGACGATTCCACTTTATCATAAAGTAAATAGTGGGAAAGAAACACGGGGGCGCAGACGAGCAGGCGCCCTCAAGATTAGACATTATTTGTGGTGACATTATTTAGGTAAGCTAAGCACCTTAATAATAATTTATTTCTACACTCTTTCATGGAAACAAAGAAAGCTAAAATAAATCATCTGTTACTGTGATATTAAAGCGCACTGTTGAAATTATCTGCTTCGCAGACAAACCTTTGCGCTATGAGACTGACAAGTGATTTAGTAAAAGAAACCAAAAATATTACGCAATAACCATAGAGCACGAAATGTTTATGAAACTTTTACAGTAGTTCTAGAGATTACTATTCTGAGAGCAAAATGAGTTGGAAACATTAGACACATTTAACTGAAAATGTTTAACAGCAAAACTTTGCAGACGACAACTTGACTTTATACTTATTAAAAATGATTTGTTTTGTATTTTGTATACAAATATTTTATCTTATATGTCCGAGTATAATACTTACCTTTGCCATTGTAAAAATGAAGAAATGAAAATTTTATTATCCATATAATTTGATAAATATAGTTTGTTTAACTTAAGATTATGTTATAACCTAAATCAGACTTGCCTATTTACTTTGCCACAGAAAGAGAAATTAAGTGTAACTTATAAAATCTTATTTATTTTTCACGTTGGATCACTTAGTATTTATCTTTAACTAGCTGCGCCCCACGGTTTCTAAAGTATCCTATGTATTAATTCAATGTGTAAGCTACTTCTATTCCAAATTTCATTAATATGTGTTGCCGTTTGAGCATGAAGGAGTAACAAACCCCCACAGATGCAAGCATAATTATAAGTAAACTTTCGCCGTTATTATACTCGTGTGATAGTGTGGTGACAGTGTGATGTGAAGACACAGAAAATGCTTACTTGCATGTATCTAGTCATGGTGGTCTAACCACCATCGGCGTTCGAAACGATATTTCACAGTTAACGATCTATTTACACGTGACTTCTTGTTCGCCTTCGAGACCGCACCTCAAAAGAATGCTATAGCGGCTCGGAAGTTGACAAATCCCGACGTTATTTCTGTACTAATTAGGCAAGAAACCCTAGGCGTCCTCAGAATCACAAACGAAAGGCGACACGTACAAGAGTTCACACAAATAAATTCATTTGTTGATCACTTCAGCGCGGCGGTGGTTCAAAAGGTGACGTTTGTTAAATATAGTCATTTGTTTTAGATGTCACGTAGAGTCAAAGAAATGATTGTTGATCGACAATCGAGCGTGGGCGGTGACGGCCTTCCGTCCATTAATGAAATGGTGATTGGTTTGTTTGCTTATGACTATTTTTCATGAATATTCATTGCTGTATTAATGAATTTGCTACGGATGCTCTGTTAGGCTTTAAAGGGAAGTTCACAGCACGATAATGTGCGTGCTATAAAAGTACTACTAATGTAGGTAAATAAAAATGTAATGAGAATGCATAGGTCACACATCTTCACAAGTTCACTTATCAACAATAATTGTGACCAAATTGATAATTATCTTAGTGATTTATGAAAGATGTTGTGTGCTGTCGATGCCGCTCACGGTTTAACGTAGACTGTAATTCATAGGCCTAATAAGTCGAGTAAACTATAGTATAAAAGACCAAATATAAGATAAGTGTTAATGGACAGATTCTTAGATAATTAGGTGTTTAGAACTTTAAAGCTAAATGAAAGTTACTTATTAGTTACAGGGACGGCTAGACCGTAATATTTAATAGTATAGTTCCCAAATGGAAACTCTAGGAAAGGAAAATAAAAATTCTCACTTTTAAAAGGTTTAGTTATAATAATATTAAAATACATGCTTTCCAAATCAAAATACATAAAACAGTTGTAATAAAATGGCGGTAAATAATTGTGTCATTATCATATCCGATGATTCTGCAAATGATTTATTAATTGACCTCCTTAATAAGCATAATGACATATCCATTGGTGTCGACCGGCGTTGAATGGACAGCTGCATTTAAAATTCATGTTTTGCAGAATATGTTTCAATAAATAAGCTTTAATATAATGTTCAGGAGGTAAGAGTTTTACAATTATGTTTTAGCTAGAAATAGGAGTAATCATATGGGAAAAGCCCATAAACATGTTATGAGTTAGCAAAAAATATTTAAAATGTGTTTCTAATTTTCTTACATAACGCTTTTGAAACATTTATAAATTAAGTTGGTAGAAGAAGACTTTAACTTACAATAAACATGTGAAAAAGTTGACTTGATTGCTCATCATGCTTAGAAATTGATATCGAATCTAGATTTCAACGTTTCAACTAGGAATCTTCAGAATAAGTATTATTATAAAAACTAAAAGACGTTCTGAAACCCAGCTTTAACTACATTTAAAATCCTGTGACATCTCTGAAATCATGAATCACAATTGCACAGTGGCAATTCCCTATTATGTTCCCAGTTGATTTTACTTGGGATATTCACCTCGACGGCACAGAACAAAGGGTAATTTTCATTAATTATCGGCTATGGTATATTTACAACAGAGAGTTGGTTTTCTTCCGACGATCTTAGCTATTACGGAAACAAGCACCTTATTATACAGCTATTAAACCTATTAATAGCATAAATTGTATAGAGATGGGGAGTAAGTATATCGGTATTTACAACGAGCTTTCCAAATTTCGTCAGAAAAACATTACCTACTGTTTAAAACACACCTAAAAGTTTTCGATTGTTTCCGGGAAACAAAAATTAAATTGTCAATGACGAAAAACGACACCTAAAACATTCATTCTTTTACAATAAAAGGTATCTGTTTATGTTAGTTGTTGATTTCTTACTTACTGTTGTTTAAAAAAGCTGAAATTATAAACGCCAGCAACTAAAATTATTTTGTAGGTATAAAGTTCTATCAATTGAGATAAATAAAACTTAAACATTACCTACTATTTATAGCTATGAAATATCGATAGGTAGGTACATCCGATTGGTGCATCTCTAAATCTCTAAACAAAATTCTCATGATTGTTTTTCCGACAATTATTTGAACGGTCAATAAATCTTAAATATATTGGTAATTATTTAGTCAATTATACATTATACAAAGAGTAATTAAAAGGTAATTACATGTAATAGGAGCGGATTGAAGACCTATAGACTTCCAAGACAGAGAATTATAATGTTAAATGTATTAGAACATTTTACCTTTAAACTAACTTGAATAGTAATTATTGGTCGATAGAATTATAATGACCTTTGTTTCTATTCCTTTTTATTTTCCTTGCCAGATATCAGCCAACAGATTAGAGAAAAAAAATCAGAAAAAAAATTAGCCTTGACTTTTAAGGAAGACGCTTTTCTGTAACAGTTTTTATTTAAAACGTGTTTAAAACCTTTCTTAGTTTTGGGGTCAGCAACCATATTCCTGTAAGGCTTTTTTGATCATAATAATAATAATGATCATTTATTTCAGGTAACTAGACCCATTACAATAGAATTTAAAAAATCAACTTAATAATAATGTTGACCAATGTTTTAGCATAGTAAAACAATGGTCATTGATCGATCTTATAATCACATTACCCGACTGAGAGAGAGTCTCTCTAAATCTGGCAATGCGATGTCTGATCAGTGCACCGAGAGCCGGCACGCGGGCCTCCGCAAACATCGTTGAGGCGCTGCACCACCGCGGGAGGCGGAACATTATGCGGAACGAATCGTTGTACTGCACCTTAAACGTCCGATAGCTTTCCTTCAGATAAGGTAACTAATGGTTAAAAACACAAACTTTGACTGATGGTCAAAGTTCAATTTTCCAGATTTTATTTACGGATTAAAAAACCCATCCTTCACAATCTTTTTTGCTGCAACAATAAGGACTATTTCAAGAGCTCTTGTAACGGCGTGGTTAATCAACAAAGTGTATGGCCGGTCGGTACGAATTAGCTGCTCAATTAGAATCACATTACTTGGAACAATTTACCGCTAACCGGTCGTGGGGCGCTCGATGCGCTTGGAATAATAACATGGCTGGTCAAGCGGGACGGATGAAGGGATTATGCGTACGGGGGTAAGATGTATATGAGTTCTAGGGGCTGGTCTTCTAGGCAAAAGGTCAAAAGTTGCAAAAGGTTTACCTTTTGCATGGTTTTTACGCATTATTACTCAATATTTTCCTTCATCATTACCATCAACAGCCTGAAGACATCCTCTGCTAAACATAAGCTTCCTCCATACCTATAGCGGAAATTTGAGCAGCTGCCCACCGAGCCGATGCAGGAAGCGAGCAGCCGCTAAAGGTGGCGCTCTCGGGGGGGGGGAGGCCTATGTTCATCAGTGGTTGTCTTCAGGTTGTTGATGATGATGATGATGATGAGTAGTACAAACTGACAGATCTTTAATTTTAAATCTCGATCGGCCTTGCTCCGTTTCGGTACTATTTTCCCACTCCCTCTTACAACGGCCAAGGAAAACATCGTTAGAAAATAGGAATCTTTAAGAATTCCACCAACATGATTGTGCCATCTACAAACCTGTAGGCCTAGCACGAATATTTACATAAGTGTAACGTTAACGTAAGGCAGGTGTATGGGGCGCTGATCAAATGCCATACAACTGACGTATGCTAACTAACGTTACACTTACGCGCGCGTAAATATTCGTGCTAGTCAACTGCACTTGGCCAGCGTGCTGTATTATGGACACACTCTTTCTCTCAGTCTCCCTGTGAGAAGGCCCGTGTCTCAGAGGGAAAGTATGGGCTGACGATAATTACTTGCATGGATGTATCATCCTCTTGTTAATAAATGTGATGAAATAATAAACAAAACTCGCTAAAATTCAATATATTTATTAGAACCAATATAGCCCCCAGCCACTAGCTGCACCTTCCCTTAATCCGTCACACACCCAGGCCCTTGTCCAAGCTCCCAGCTCCAAAGATACGTAGATGGGAGCTTGTAGAATGGACGTAAAACTTTATTGGACTGTTGGTAAACTTTTATTTGCACCAGTAGTCGTGTGTTGTCCTGCATGACTCATAGCAGGTGCAGGACAACTGCTTGCAGTCAGGTAGAATATAAATACTTATAGGTAAATTATAAAATGTTGTAGGTAAATATTTTAAATCTTTGGTGAATGATTTCCGTTGATCACTACTGCTAGGTGTTAAGATGATGTTAACTAGGTATCAAAAAAGAAAGATTGTAATCTGTCTAGGTAAGTTTAACTCATATAATATTACGCAAATGAAGACAAGGACTACCTTTTTTATCTATTTATTTAAGAGAAGAACACATACACACACACAACAACATAATACCATGGAAAAACTATAAGAGGAATGCCAATAGACCAAGAAAACAGCGTAGATCAGAAAAAAGCCAAAAAACCGGCTTAAAACTAGATGGCGCTGCAAAATGAGCGGGCTACAAGTTTCACTAAAACGCCGTATGTCCGTAGCGCTAATGAGTCACAGCAGCAAGTCAATCGAATTTAATTAACAGCACCATCTACTGCGTTTGAAGTAAATTACTGGTGGTCCCGCAGTAGTAACTGTTATCTTATTCTGTGTTTTTGTTCATTTAAACTACGTTTCGATACTCCTAACGCCATCTTAATGATCACCTTTGAGTTAGTGAAACCGTCTACGCTGTTTTCTTAGTGTATTAGCATTCCTCTTATAGTTTTTCCATGATAATACATACATATGCTAATACATTTTTGAAAGTCGGTTATGTATTAACAGAAGACTCTAAATTGCTTAGAGGTCTGGCTAAAATTCGCTAATTAAGTACAAAATGTATTGGAATGAAAGAATCAAAAAATACAGTTTGTGTATTATACATGAATTTTTTTGTTCATGTTTTGTCCTATTAATTTACACTCTAATATCCATGCCATCGATTAGCACATTAAAGTCGTCAAGTTTTTTTTATTGTAATTATTATTATTGGTAAAAGTGTTTTTGAATCAAAGCTTATATATTTATATGTGACATTAAAAATGCGTCCTAATAAGAGAGTGCAAGATATTTATAAAAAAAATCAAGCGTTTTTAAGCACATAAGTTTGTATTAATGTAACATATTAGCTACATTCACACCAACTGGACGGGCCCGATAGCTCAGTTGGTAGTATCCCTGACTTCTGAACTGAGGGCTGTGGGTTCGATTCCTACCCAGGACAAAAATTTGTGTGATGAACATAGATGTTTGTTCTGCGTCTGGGTGTTATATTGTATTCTATGTATGTATTTACAAACAAAAAAAAGTATCTAAGTATTATATCAGTTATCTGGTTCCCATAGTACAAGCTATGCTTAGTTTGGGGCTAGATGGCGCTGTGTGAAATGTCCACACATATTTATTATTTATATTATATTTATTTAACTAATGAAACCCTGACCACGATGTTATTAAAAACCAATTCCAATAAACGTTAGAAACATTTAATCCCACTCACCTTCATATCTCACTAAACCGATTTCTAGCTCTACGCTCCAATCACTGGAACTCATTGGCCGAACATCAAAAATCGTGATCGGACCACCCACAGCCTCTGTGAGAAGGCAAATAAAATAAAAAGACGATAAATAACAGTGCCCTCGCATAATTGATCACAAATTAAAACTCGCAGCGCGTCCGAAATGTTAAACGAACGTTGCCGAAAGCGAAATTAGTACCTGCATACATACACGAACTCACACACACAATCATATAACTCTGAGACTAGGGTTGCCTCAGAAATTATATACAACAGAGTGTCACTTTGCATTCTGGCAAGTACCTAATTATTGAAATTCAAATACAAAATATGCACAAAATGACCAACAAAGTGCGCATAAAACTGGTCATATGTGGTTTTCATTCTTGGTGAAAAAAGCTCATGTGCGATTCAAACTCAATGACGGCTGTGAAGGTAGCGCGGAACGCTGCGCAGTAGCATAATAATTATAAGTTAGATGTGCGCAGGCAGAGGTAAGTGATGAGCGGTGAGGGGCTTGCAGCGCAATTCACAGCCGCCATTGAGTTCGAATCAGACTCTACGATGATGGATTTTTTTTTATCAGAATGAATGACATGACCAGCTAGTCGTTCACCTGCTGTTAAGTGACACGGCTGCCCATATCAGTTACAGTGTCACTCGAAACAGACATAATAAAGTTTTGCATGATACTGCACTGCGCACGTCATCCTGAGACATCACACAGTCAAGTAATCAGATTACTACACTGTGTAATCAGGTCACCAAATCTCATTTGCCCACCAATTTCACTAGATATAATGCCCTTCAAAGCGGAACACAGCAGTCCTTGCACACTACTGCTTGGCGGCATAATAACTAGCAAAGCGGTGGTACCTACCTAGACGAACTTTGCAGATAAGTCCTACCACCTGTATAACAAACGCGAACGCACTTCACGCCATTATACAAATCCATAAAAATCAAATCTACTCATTATAGTGAATCCATGCTACGCCGACCCCACATAAGGTCAGGCGATGTTTAACATTATTTAAACAGTTTATTAAATTATGTAACTGCTAGCCCTATCTGTTTCACATCATCACACTCACGGCCTGTTTACTGACTCAAACAAAGGTACGCATTCAGTACAATACAACGTGCTCCTAAAATAAATTGTTTTTAAACAAGTATTACGAGCGTTTAAATAAAAAGCTGGTCATTATTTCAAGACTTAAATGTAAAATTAATGTGTAATAATAATTAAAATAAACTCAAACAAAGACCAAAACTGTTAATGATTCAGCTTTATTGGGGCATATAACTTGGCTCAACTTTTATGTTATACGCTTTTTTACATTCTAGGTTTTTCAATGCTCATTATTATTTGAATATATCCTATATAATAATGATTATACTTATCAGGTACGGTCCTTTTTCATTTTTCTATTTACTTACTATAGCTATTTTTGTCTCAAAATAAGCTTTATTTACATTCAATATTTTGAACCATGGAGTTCTTTGGCTTACTGCTATTGTTTAGTTCTTTGATTGCTTTTAACGGAACCGTAATTATTATGAACTGGATTGGCTTTATCTGTATTTATCCAGCAATTCTGTATTTCCGTCATATTAATATTGACTCATTCCAAAGACAAAATTGTGTCAAATTAATTACCAACATACATACATGCATATCTATCTGCTTTTGCGCCCATTCCCACAAAGAGAAAAACCTTTAACACCGGATTACACACCTTTATCTAATTACGATCGTAGACCCCAATCTATAAAGTATGTTCTTGGAATATCTTGGCCGCAATGTACAGTAACATCAGTAAGGGAGATTTAAATAAAAGCAGAATATTTTACACACACTCGTAAACGTTTGAATTACACATTTGGAAATATTGCTATATTATGTATTATATTGTAATATTATGTAGTTATGGTATGTTTACTGATTTCTTACTTTACCAAGTTCCACATGGGATTTTTTTATCCTAGAAAATTAAGAATTTCTGTGAGAAAACGGGTAAATGAAAGGTTCATAGAGTAATCTACGTCACAGCTATAAAATTGTTCATAGCTTCAACAGAATGTCTATGACAGAGAGACGTTGGCAATGCATTTTAAGCATTTTCATAATATACCTCATGTAATGAACCTACTTCCCAAAGTAGATTCATGGTAGGCCCGCTAAATAAAAATGTATCGCAACCTTATTTCAAACATACTATAGTTACTAGCAACACCTGACGATTAGCATAAGCTTTGATACTGTCTAAGTTATTATTCTGCGTCGTAGCTGACTTACGAGGCTGGCGCGTTCCTCGAAGGCGTAATATTAGGTATAATAATTCTTCCAAGGGAAAGATTATAACAGCGATAGCAGTGCACTTCAAACAACTTACTGGTTTTACTTGGAATTCTTGCGCATTTGTGTTTGAGAACATTTTTGGAGGTAGAGAAACTTGAACTAGGTAACATTGTTATGTTGTGTTTTTAGATTATAGAAAAGACTGAGAAAATGTAAGAGGCAATGTATGCCCTAATTATTTTAGGTCAGCACATTCCAAAACCAGTCTGATTGAAAAAGACTAAAGCAACTGGTTTTCATACGAAGTTTTAAGTTGCCGTAATTAAATCGACATCGATTTTATTTTACGGCATATGGCAATCTTCATTAGTGGAAGGGAACCTATAGACTGAACAAGATTGAATTACTAATTCGTGTAAGTATCCCATATCCTTACTTGCCTATTACTACTACCAACACGATACAAAAATTAAACATCGTCCATTTTTTGTGTCAATTTTTGTTTGTTTGAGTGGTATTGAGCTGAAACGATTAGGCTAAAATTTTGCGCAAAGGTAATTTCAACATACTATGATCTTTTGAATTTTTATCCTCGAAAGTTAACGATTCCCGTGGGAAAATGGTAAAAAACCGCGGCTGCCTCTATTAGTTCAAAATATTTATTTTATTACCATAGAACACCAATGATACACAGGTCAGTGTATCGAATTCTATAAATATTTAATTAACACGTTTTTACTAAAGAAAATCGTCTAAATCAAAACATTGGACATCAAATAGAAAGCCGACATATGCGTCCTCGACAATAATAATAGCTTATAGACGATAATTAAAACAGTAATTTGCTCTATTCCGGAATATTGGTGGGATGGGAACATCCCACTATAACACCACACCTTGTTGTTGTTAGGACCTAAATCGAATGTTACTAGCGATAATACAGCGGTCGTTGAAATTGATTCTCTAATCTCTAGGCATAGGCAAGCATAGTCCATCGTCGACCGCATCGTCACGTGGTCAAATGTATGTCCATCTATGGTAAAAAAGGGTTATATTGTACCCCAAGTAAATAAACGCTTGCCTCTACCTTTCAAATTAAGAAAACAAGTCTACGGACATAACCGGATATTGGTGTCAGGCAATCTTATTTCCCAGTATAGTTATAGGAGAAAAAGAGGAGCTTCTAAGTTGTTACAAGCCATTCTTATCAAACTAACTGCAGCATTAAAAGTCGGGGAAGAGATAACTATACAGAATAATGCGCAGTTTTATTTTAGTTTTGTCCTTGCGGTCGTTGAGAGCATCATTCGCTTTCCTATCGCGACAACAAATCAGAGCCTCCGTGGAACTGTCAGATAAACGTTCAAAAAGGAAAGATAGACTTTAATCCGGCACGATATGATTGGTTTTCGAATAGCTGAACACTAGCAATGAGACGGTTGCATGCAGTTTGCCAAGGCACGTTGTAAGTTGAGGCAGTAGAGAAGCTTAACTGAATTTCTTTAATGTTTATTCTGTATTAAATCACAATCTCAAATTTGCTTAATACAGTTAAAAAAAATTGTTACAAAGATAGGATATCGATTGTGTAATTTTGAGAGTAGTAGATTACTTAGTTTTATAAAAATTGAAGTATATAAGTAAGTAAACACTTCTTGAAAATCTGAAAACGTGCACGGCAACACCATAAACATGTCAAGATTATGTACTGCATCCGAAGTACTGTGTAACATAGCTGAGGCTTATCGAGGCATAGCAATCTGCGAACACTATTTTGTTATTTTTGCAGAAGTAATGTAGATGAAAGAGGAAATATTACACGCTTTGCCATTAAGGGGATATTTATGGGCTGTACAGTTTTCCTTGGTGGTGTTGAAATTATTAATGGTACATTGCGCTGGTGGTAAAAAGTGTGGGTGTGCCTTTACGTTTCAGCTAGAGCTTGTAGAAGTAGGCATGTATATAATATACCGCAGTGTCATAATCATAAATTTTAAGCTTAGCATAGTTCATTCATGGTTTCATTATGAATTATTATTTATGCTTAGTTATTTACGAATCATTTCCTTCGAATATCAAAACTGCTTTCAGCGGGTTGAGTTGTATGTTGACTCTCAGTGAGTCAGCACGATTTTTTTATTATAGCTAAGTATATAAATTGGCCAACGAACTCTAAAAATTTGCTATTACCCTCTATTTGCTGTTTCAATCATTCATAATTATTCGTTATTCGTTTGCTATTCACCGGTTCATCTGTAACTCGTTACCCATATCATCGTTGTGATGTTATTAATTAATTCATTACGAACTTTGTAATTTCATTTCAACCGATGAATATTCGTTAATTGTATTTTAACAATTGTGTAATTAAATATTCGTTAAGTGTTTATAGTACCAAAATGCGTATAAGCAGTTAATTTGTCTGATGACGAGTGATTTTATGGATTTATTACTACTTTTCATGTAATTTGAGATCTCCCAATAGTAGAGCCTACTGATAGTTTTTCATTTAGCTGCTGTGGGAATAGTTTTGGTGCTACATCTGACTTTGCTGGAGATTACTTGAAAGATGGAGAAATGGAGAGAGCTCTAAGTGCACGTGACAAAATCCGGAATGAAGAAATCCGCAGGGAACGCAAAGTTACAGACATGGGGCTTTCAAAATTATAACAAGTTAAAATAGAAATGGGTAAGCCACATCGCTCGCGGAAGTGAAAGAAGAAAAGTTCTCGAGTAGCGACCACGAACTGGAAAACAGCGTAAAACCAGCCTGTGAGGCCTACATGTATTGGTGCATAAACCAAATATTCACAGTCCAAATTTTATCTGCTTCAAGAAGACTACAACTAAATCTATTACATTTTGCATTCATCATTCATCAACGCCGAGTGTAAATAGACTGGACTGTTGAAACCCACATTAAACTAGGTCATCCGATTCTGTATATTCATCGCGTAACTCAATCATTTGAGCATGAGACGTAGCTACTAGATTCGAATGAATTCAACTTGTTAGTTTTAAAATTAGTTTAAATTGGAATTCAAGTTACTTACATACCTACTTACTTACCATACCTACTCTTCTATTTCTGCAGCGTAATAGAATATGGTTTATATATTTTTCCAAGTCACCTTTGTACATATAATATTACCTACACCGTTAACAAAACTTATAGAGCTTACAAGACTTTAAGCGGTTTTATATAAGTAGAAAAGTACGGCCGGCATTGAAGATATTACCTAATATCGGTAGGTATTACCTTCAATGCTGGTCGACCTTGTCTACTAAATGTAATATAGTAGGCATTACTGCGCTTAAATCGTCGTAAAATAAGTCTTTATCAAATTATCTAGGTACTCTTAATCCTGTCGCTCGATGAAATAAGAAAACGTGCAAAAAGTAGACGGACTGTGCTGCAAAAACATTTTGCTCGGTATTTTGATACTCAAAAGCAAAAACTCTACAAAAGGTGCTGAGAACATTTTGAGCAAATTAGCATTGTCTAGGAAGTGGATTGGGTTTATGATTATGACAAAAATTGCAGTCGTGAGACGGTTATTAAAGTCAAACACAGAGGTACCTAAGTACTTTATTTATAACCTCATAATGTCTGTACCTGCGCACGATCTTAAATGTCGATAAAAACTTTTTTACTTACCAATAGAATAAAAACAAAGTTAAACATTTACTTTTAGCTGTTGTAGCAAACATCCATTGCTGAGATTTTGAGGTCACTATTTCATTATAAGCTATCGTTATCGCTTTCTTTTTCGTTTTTATGATAACGATCTATGCTAGCAGCAATCGTTCCTAATCAAGTTGAAATAGATCAAAATATTAAGGCTGAGATTGTACAAATAAATCAATACTGGCCCCACGACCTCGAAACAGAAGAGAGCAGCCGAAGCGAAGATCATTTATTACATCACAGCCTGCTTATAATGAGTTTTATAAAACACATAAAATATTGGATGACTTCGAAACCTGTACTGAAAGCTACAATTTTTTTTCAAACGAATCAAATACATGCTAACCATGATTTAAAAATACCTTTTTTAAATTAAACAGATATTTATTTTTTAGCCGTAATTGTATTGTCACTTGCTTAGCGTAATTCCGTGCCGTTTATATAATGGCTCGCCAATATTCAGTTTTAATAGCCGTGTTTGCAGGCGGTAGCTAGGTATTAAGGTTAAAGCCGCAGGGATTTATTTAATTCTGTTAACCAATCAAATGATGAAAAATTTATTTGGTTAGTTCCCAAATTCACGGCTGAGCTTGTAATAATGAGTACGCCTCACTTCTTGTCTCTATTCCATGCGCAAAAAGAACGTTCGAAACTTTTATCCTGGCCCGGGCACCGAGTGATTTTAACGAGCTTTTATTCGCTGACTTTTTTATTCGCTAGCGAGGTATTTTTATGAAACTAATGAATGTCAAAGAGAACTTAATATACTTTCATTCGCGATCAATACTCGAGGTTTTCGTGGTACTTATATGAATCAAAGTGGTGTCGCTTTGATTTGAACATTCTGATAACTGGTATATTTAATGTGTGTTATATTATCGTACTCAGAGATGTGAATCAAAACCTTTCTCGAACAAGCTAGAAAACTTTATAAAACTATGCTTATACAAGCAATAATTTCTGTAGGTAAAATGAAAAGGAAAACATACATCTTAATTCAAAGTTATTTAAAATGAGCTTGCCAAAGATAAACACGTATTGTGAATTAGTTGGCTTGGAATAAACGTCATTGCGTTTTAAGTATCTAAGTACTAAACTCAGGATAGCAAACAGATGACAGGCATTATTAAAACCACTTCGTAAAACATCTTACAAAGTTGCTGAGCCAGACTCGAGCAGCAAGTGGATAAGTGAAGCTATCGCCAGCAATGATATAGGAATCTACTTATAAATGTTAGGGTAGTCCATACACAATATACACTATACAATACTGCTTAGCAAAATGTGTTAGCAGTTCAAAAGTAGCAGAGCGTGAGAGCAGCGATCGACTAATATCGCTCCCGAATCACGTTCGAATCACCCCACGCGGCGTCTATCCGAAACACGATCAAAACTCAATTATAATCGCATTATGTGGCGTCTTACTAAACCGTGCGTTAAAATTTAATTACGAAATTACGCTTCCGAATATGGCTGGTTCCCGAGATAGGTATTATTCAAAAGTATAATCTGTGATGCGCGTGGGCACGTCTTTAGTCACGGGCATGGTCCGTCCCACCGTAACTATAACTATTTAATACCCGTTCTCTTACCCATAACTTCTACAATAAAATCGTCTCTATTTTGATATGAATAAGAGCCATTAGGTATTTTCTTCAGTGTCGGTTATGGGTGCTTTGTATAGGGTTCACACTGGAAACTATTCCTTGCGTTGGAACCGGTTTAGAAGCACCGACCAAAGATACTTAAAGCCGAACACTTAGTGAGGACATACCTTTATTTCTTACAAGTTTTTTACGACGAGAAGCAAAGTTGAATGCTTGTAAGAGTTGTAAGTCTTGTTTTATGTCGAGTTTCGTCGATGGCTGTATTGTGGCTATTATTGGACGTGTATTCACTTTTATGCGATCGGTATCTTCTTTTTAAACCCCATCTTAAAACGGAAGGGTGGTTTAAGTTGGCTGGTTGTGACTTAATGTGCGCCTGTTTTCAAGTTTTGTAAAGATTGGGAAATGATTTTTATAGTAATTATAATCTTTGGGACATAAATACATATATTACAAATTGTGTGAAATGTTCACGCATATTTAAAGATTTTTAAACGTTATCGTTGTACAATTTTTTGTATTTTTTTTTTATTTCACATATGTAATGTAACTGAGCGAGTGTGGCTTTGTGATAGTCCTAAACTGATGCAACCTGGTTCAAATATCGTTCAACCCCACACCAATAGCTTTTCAAGCCATGATCAGAGGTTGCCATGACATACGCCCTTAGGAAAATAACGTAAAGAAGCCAGCATGTTAAAGAACCATAGAGTTCGAGAAAATGTGTCATAAGCTTCCATGGGAGAAAAGACTAGCTGATCTGTTCTAGCCACAGACCTAGAGTATTTTCGTTAACCTAGTTCTATGGTCCCAACAGTGGGAATATCGACTGACGATAACGTAACTCTTTATTAGCGACTGCTATAAGATTTCAATAAACTGCAGCACTATTGTAAGAAAACAGTCTCCAAAACAGATAGCAGTATTAGTACATTTCACAACATTTTCAGCAACAAGATCAAAGATCACCACAAAAACAATGAGTATTGTTTTGTGTTGGTCAAGCCTCCAATTCGTTAAATTCATATAATTTTATGTTCCTTATTGCCTCAAATCAGCTATTTTCTTCAATTTATTCAAACTATAACATACTCCATCATCATATCTAACTCTAATACCATTATAAATCACAGTTTCTACAGCATCTATCATCTTAAGCGGGTATCTAGTGAGCTGCCGCTTCATTTTGAACGTGCTACGGTACACACATTTCATATACAAAATACACAGTACGAACAACAAAAGAAAGGCGATGGAAAACGCATTATTGGACAAACAACATGGGCAGTGTGTTGGCCATGCAAGAACCCATGGATGTAAGACGTAACGTTAAAAATGAGTTCATTTAAATAAACGAAATTTGTTATTCGTATACCTCAAGTGCATCACATGAGAACAGCTAGACAGATTTGGATTTTTTTTGTTTTGAAATAATAATGTTCGCAATTGCATAAATTAGATTATGATAGAAAGAAAAATCAGAAGTCATGGTGAGGCCAAAGCTAAGCCTGCTACAATTGCGCGAACGAAGTGTAGGGCATTAGTTTGTAAATATTTATTACAAAGGAGTATTATTGTTTACCTATGTGCAATAGGATTAAGATTATGTTGGATCACTAGTAGGTATATAATACAAGGTGACCTTGAATTAGTATGTTATCCCGAAAGGCGGTAATTCTACACCCCAAGGTAGACAATGTTTCTTCTACGACTTTACTAAATTAATAGATTTTCATTGAAGAAATGACATGTACGAAAATAGCCTTAGCGCAGCTGGGTGGTTGAACTTCGTCCATAAATGAGTTTAACGACCTGTGTTTAGAAATGTATTTATAGTATCTTGTTAACTCTCGTACCGATCGCACGTGCAATTTTGCGAGTGGATTTATTTTTACCATGGAAGTTTGGAAACACCCAGCTTCGAGTAAGACTCTCACAAGTTGTAGGGTATCATGGTCCCAGTCCCCCCATTTCGGGATAACATACCAATTCAAGGTCACCTTGTATACTAGCACAATAAAACAACAGTTAGGTAAGTCTTGGATCCTGACACTATTACTATTCTAAAATATTTAAAAGTGTATAAGATAGACTCGTAGATAATGCTTCGTGGCATTAAGTCCTCCTTGTACATTATTTTGTAATAAAGTACAAATAAATAAATAAGAGATGCAACTGTCTAAGATATTTGTATAATATGTTGAAAAGCAGCAAATTACAAAAAATGTAACCCCCAATATTACATCTGTCAGTAACTATTTGAATTTGGCGGTAGCAACCCTATAGAAATTAATTACATAAAACATACATACAACCTTGTCAACCTACCTAGATTGCGTACTGGTTGTAAGATCTACTGTGATTTAAGCGCGCCTGGTTATTGTATCCACTTAAACCCAGCGGTAACCAGTATTTTTATGCAATTAAAATTTATTAATTTCAGTCCTAGGCTTTTTTGTTTTTCGTCGTCTGTGCGCAGCCAAGCATCCCGTGTAAGCCTAGCATTTTGTACAAAATTACCTCTTTAATGGAAAATGGAACCTGCATATTATGTTTACAAAAATTTATATAAAAAATTTGTTAATTTCAAAATTAGGTTTAAGAATTAGTTACTACTAAGCCTATTAACATGAAATGTTAACGATGGTAGACAGTGCCAAGAATTTATTAATATACAATATTCAAGTTCTAAGAGTTATCACTTATCAGGTTTCCCTTCTACTTATTTTGAATTTATTACGTCATGCTAATATCAAAATTAAAATACTGAGAAACCATTTTCTAGTAGAGTACAATACAAGCAATTGTGCTCTACTTAAAAATAAATTGAATGAAAATAAATTAAGTTTCTTAAAGCAACAACAGCGAAGCTTGTTCGAGTGCCATTGTTGTCGAAGTTCAAGCGAAGCCATTGTAACGAAAAACTTTTCTCATACTCCGGTCGGCATAAAAACATAAACAGTTACCAAGTTAAAAATACTCGAGAGGTTTTTGTGAAATGAAAACATTCATAATAAGCGGTAGAATGTCAGCCGTCTGGCTAAGCGTCTCATCCTCAGAGAAGCCATCCGTTCAAAGAGCAACATTGATTTTTTGTGCCCCAAGTTTTTTCGAGTACAGGTGAAGTGGCGAACCCACACTTAGTCGGCGTTAACCTGTAATCTAAATTCATTTCTCGATCCGACCCACCAGGGCCATATCTCCGTTTTATTATATGCCTTGAGCCCATTTGCAAGTTTTTTTATTCTAAACAAATTACCCATTATTCACGTTGTCCGTCGATCTCATTAACTGACGACAGACGAGGTTTTTTGTTCTGTTCGAAAAATATAACAGTTTATAAACTTGAAATTTTCAACAATGTCGGCCGACGTCGTAAAGCATCCGAATCGATTTGCGTTCATTGAATCGAGTAATTGCAATGATTCCTCTGACGTGCTCGATTTTATTTTCTTCTATCACGAAAAGCGGTTGTGGCTCAACAACCACCGCGTCCACAACTCACAGTAATTTAATACTTACAACCAGCAATTTTAGTTTGCAATGCAACAAACTTGGCCTGCATTTTTAGTATGCGAAATGTTGTTGACATAGTTGCCAACTCTTATAAATATTTGACTCTTTATATTTCTTACTAGTGCACTTACATCTAGAAATAGATTTATTATGAATTTGAGTTATTCACTACAGTTTAAATTTGCCTACGTAATGTTAAATGCAAAATACTCTCTTCCAAAGACACTTAAAATCTTGTAATTCCTTTGTTTAGTTTTTAGTGACTTCGGCAGGTTAAAGCCCTATTTTCCTTATAACTAGGGTAAAAGCATGTTAAATATGTATTAGTCGACGGTCTGTAACCCACCAAATAGACGATGATATCGAACATATGAATTATTTAAATTGTGACATAAACCAACCATTTGTTGATCTTTATTTCAAAATGTATATTGACATCATCTTGAAGAATTTGTAAGGTAGTGAAATAAGGCTTTGATATTGTATGCAAGTTGCATACAACATCAAAGCCCTGTTTTATTTATTAATAGATGCTTAATGCAATGGATTGAGGTAATAAAGACAATCGACTGTCCTATGTGTTGTTTCCGTATACCTTAGCAGACAAAAGCCATCAATTTTTAAGTAGTTTTCGTATGCCTCATTTTTAGCTCGGTAAAACAGAATTTAAATCTTTGGTCGTCCTAGATAGGGGAAAAAATAGATAGGTACCAAACTTGCCCAAGGTCGCTTACAATACTTCTATTTTTTTAAAGTATGTAAGCATACATACATCAGATATATTATTCAAAGCGTAGATGAAGAGCATATACAAAGAATTTGCGAAGAATGAGTCAACATTTCTGCATTCTTAGATGCCTTTGTATGCAGATGCGATAGATATTCAGATAAGAAATTGATATTCAAATGATCAGATATTTTTGAAAGCTTAAGCATGTTTGATATTATCAGTAGCTTCAAAAATAAATATGGGGGAAGTAGAGAGTCAAAAAATGTAAACAATTTTTTGTGAGTTAAATATGAAAGATTTATTGAAAGGTTAGAAAAGTATTTAAGGTAAATTGTTATTTGATAAAATAAGTGTATGAAATGATAGTTAGGATGAGATGAGTTAGGATCCTACGTGATGGAGAGTAAATATGTTATGGACATATGTGAAATTAAAAGTAAGATATTTTTTCAAACTGCTACGGTCAAAGACAGTCTTTAAATTTTTTTATTGAATATAATGACAAAGGTCATGGGAAACTAAAAATGAATGATGATCCGTGACGGCTACGAGTCTTTCCAAATTTACTTTATGACAGTTGTAATATAACACATCATGATGTGTAGAGTGTATTATTAATTTATCGCTTTGATAACACTTCCTTGCGTGATAAAGATAAATTAAGCACTTTTGTGATGGATCACCGCGTTCATTTTATCAATATTTACAGTTGCTTCGCCCTTCCTAGGAACAAAGGTTGTGAAGAGGTCATGTTGTTAGAAGTGTTCACGTTTGTGAAATGGTCCTGAAACCTTAACAAGTTGGTAAATATTAGAAAGCTTGTTTTAACGGGCAACATGCCTTTAAAGCTCATCCAAGCCACAAAAATGTATATGAACAGAACTTAGAAGTTGAAAGAAAGTAAAAAAATTTGCTCTTCGCCGTGTTAATTAGTTCTTCGGAGCGTATGTTACTGTTCTAGACGACAGTAAAACGTCAAGTCTCAGAATAAGTATCGACCTTTAGCTGCTGTACCTATTTACCGTTAAGTGATGATACGAAGTAGAAACATTTTATTAAAAAAACAAAGTTTTTAAGACCATGTGCTAATATTTTCAATCGTCTGCTTAGAAATATGTACTTACGTATAAACTGTGCGCGTAACTTACACAAAATCAGATTTGAAAAAATACAAGGCGGCATTTATCAAAGCTTTCTGCATATCTAAAGCCATTTTTCAACTTTAATAGTGTTTTGTGATTATGATGAAGTAGTACAACGTCCTCAACGTATAACACACACTTACTTAATTATAGTTATTTTTCTCGATTTCCTCATGACAAAGAGAGGTAACCTACCCATTTGGTACCATTTCTTAGAATATAAGATCATTTTGGCGGCCTTTTCCCAAAACTAAGTATATGTATATCAAAAGCTAGTTGTAAAATAAAAATTGACACAAGTTCATAGGAATGATTTTTTAACGACTTTCTTTCTTTTTTTTTGCGGTCTATAATATCTTTGTCACACAAGTTATTTTCTGTAAACAGGAAGTACGAAATTATAAAGAAATAGAGATAGTTTATCTTCATTAGGCCATAAGTAATAATTCTAAGTAACCCACATCTGTTGTGGCAAGTCACATGCGTGTGGCACGCCATTCTAAATACCATTTTTTTAATTGTCCCGCGTCATATGCCACTTTGCTTGAATACGATTTCAGAATGATTATTCATATTGTTAGCCTTTCTTTTTGTTATTGTTAGGTCATGGAACCATTTTCTAATCAACTTAAATAACTTATTTTTGTTTGACAATGTTTTTTATGCTCATAAGATGTTCTCAAACGTATGCCCACGTTTGAGAACATCTCATCTGGATGGCAATTCATTTTCGTTGATTAAATAACCAGAAGGTACATTTATTATTAGCAAAGATAGTATAACCGCTAACGCTGTAGCATTAGTAGTAGTCGATAATATTGATTGTACCTAGTACCGTACCATAGTCAGCTTATAGACTCATCATCATCATCATTAACAGCCTGAAGACGTCCACTGCATCCATCGGCTCCCCGCGGCTTTCACCAGGTCGTCGGTCCACCTAGTGGGGGGCCGGCCTAAGCTGCGTCTTCCAGTTGCTTATAGACTAAAAGGTGTTAAATGGGAGCAGGATTTGCACAGTGGAAACAGCGTGTAAACAGAATATAAGCAATAATATTTATTGTTATCAAAACATCCTCGAGATCGGTCGCACAAGTTCTCTTTGTAACTAGGTAAACAAACCACCTATCATCGAACACTAAGTTATTTAAATTCAAATTTACATCTTTGATATACAAATAAGTTTGTATATCCAACAAAAGGCACCAATGCTCATTGAAAAAAATTAGGAAGTTATTATAAGAACTTGGATAAATACGATAGAACCGACCGATATAGACTACCAGAACACAATTAATTATTTTCATGGTGGTACTTGTTAGGTACTATCCATTATACTAAGTATTTCGAAAACAATAATTATTCCCAAGATATATTACTTAACAAATATAAATTGACAAGTACTTAAACAAAATAGAACCGACTCGTCATTCAATGATAAATGGTACGGAATTTTTCTTAGATACTTATTACAAAGTTTATAGAATCGTTTATATTATTTCCTTTTCAAAACGCAATTCTTTTAACATGTAACGGTTTGAGAGGATAATATTGAAGAAATATGATCTTGGGAGAACCACTTTACAATATCCATCTGTCTGCCTGTCCGGGGCGTATAAAGTTTAATACTTCAGTATCCATCTACTAAAGAAGAAGAGGAATAATTCATGGGACATAATGAAAGGTGGTAGGTAGAAACAGACACGGAGAGTCTGCGTGATTGGTGATTTTAGATGTATTTTACTGCATCTGTAATTTTTGATTTTTGCTATCTATACAAATTCAATGCAATTTATCTAATTATTATTGTGTGGGTTATTCCTACAGTATAGTATTAGATGTTTGTGGGGTTATATAACTTATATACCTATATACCTAATGCTCACGTAGATAGAGATACATACCATCCTAGACAGTAGCATATATTTACTCGAGTCTTTTATATATGAAAAGTTTCATTAACTATCTATTTTAAATAGATCGTTGAAAATGTTAGCGAAAATACTTTACGATTAAATTGCGTTTTAAATTTTTAGGGCCTTGTTGTTGATCTCTATTTCCGTTTTTGTAGTCTCTACTGTGCATAAGTTTACTTTAATGTGAAAGGTTTTTATCACCGGTTGTGGGTGAACCACCTAAAATAAAAGATTTTTAATACTTACCCTGCGCCTCTTCGCGATATGGTTTAACAAATAACTGATGTAGAAATTTTAAGCAATGGAAATATTAAACTTCACTTGGAGCAAGACTTCCAGAAAACAAATGTACTAAAAGCCTGTGAAATTAATCCAAAACTCGGCCCTAGTTCTTGATTTCAAGCATATCGATGGTTGAACAATTTAATGAACAGAAAACTTTAGGATTGGAGGCTATATGGTACATTTTAGATAATAGTAGAGTTGTTTTCGAAGCATTTAAGACGGTACATTTTCCGCGGGTACGGAATACGCTTTGTTTGAATTTGAATTTTGAAACGATGCTTTTATGTTTTATCATAATATTATAATATTATTTTTAAGTGAAAGGTAATATAAAAAAAGTGACAGGTTAAATTGGCTGTCACTTGCATGCACTATAAAGAAAAACGATCTCCTAGATAGAGTTCTTTTTTTATGAGAATTAATGACGTGACGAGCTAGTCGTTCACCTGATGTTAAGTAACACGGCTGCTCATAACAATTGCAGTGTCACTAAAAACTTTGATCTATAGAAACTATTCTATCTTCTCAAAGAAACTTAGATAAAATGATATAGCGGTATATTTATGTAACTGTACTTTAGCGATGTAATTTGAACCTACCCATAGCTATTAAATATCACGTTCCCCGCGTTCTTACTCCCAAATATTTAGTAGCCCTCTGAACTCAATTCATAAACCTCCATAAATCGTATGAAAAGAAAATTCTTAATCGCTAATTCAAGATAAAACAAAGCGGTGTATTACAAAGAGAAAGAACGACCAATCAGAGCCTACAATCGGTGAAGGGCGTGGCCAATCTTTGCTTTAATCTTTACACACTGTGAACAAAGCAACTCTACACAATTCGCGAAAGAATGAAAAAAATAATAATAATTAAAGCATTGAATGTTAAGACGCGGTTTTGGGTATAAAGGTCTTTATTCCAATGAAAAGAAATGAGAATTGCGTCCGTAAGTACCTATAAAGGTTGAGTTTTGTTTATAAAAGTGGTGGTTAGTAAAACCTGGCAGGTTACTGGCCCATAAAGTTTCTTATTAGAGGTTTTTTCATCAAACTCGGTTTTTTAACGACTTGCGATTATTTATGAGGACAGTATTAATCATCATAATCATCATCATTAACAGCCTGAAGACGTCCACTGCTGAACATGCCCCAGGGAGCGCCACTTAGAGCGGCTGCTCGCCTCCTGCATCCATCGGCTCCCCGCGGCTTTCACCAGGTCGTCGGTCCACCTAGTGGGGGGCCGGCCAACGCTGCGTCTTCCAGTTCGTGGTCGCCACTCGAGAACCTTTCTTCCCCATCGGTTGTCAGTTCCACGAGCGATGTGGCCTGCCCATTGCCATTTCAACTTGCTAATCCTAAGAGCTACATCGGTCACTTTAGTTCTCCTGAGTTAACGTTAATTAATTGATATCAAATTTAATGAGTAGGTTTTTGTTATATTAGATAATCTAACCAGTTTAATTTTGTACAACTTTCGTAAACCTTTATAGTTGTTATACCTAATTTTATATAATCATTAAAAGTTCCTATTTCCCTTTGCTAACGTTATATATATTAGGATCACATAACTCTACCTAATTACCTACATACCTATTATTAATTATTCCGTATCTTAGGTAGTTCAGTATGAGTATTAAAATATAATTAAGCTAAAACGTATCAATAAACATACTTGTAATGACCACATAATCATTATTTCCTTACTTACCATATGTTCAAAAAGTAATTTTCATAAAACTCCGCTTACATTGTGCGCAAGCGCATTTACATGCAAATTTACTCGGTCAAGTCACGTGTTTATCTTCATAATGGCTACTTATCTGCACTTACCGATGCAGGTTTATAAATAAACAGTGAATTAGCTCAGGGGTTTCACGAAACGTAAAAAAATATTGTTGGTGAAAGTAAAACTAAAAAGTGAAAAAACAGTGTTTTGAGCATTTAAAATCCCGCATTGATGTTGATAATGTTAACAGTGATGAGCTAAAGAACAATTTCAACTCTACCAGTGTAATAATAAATAAGCTGAATTTTATTATTATTTTGTAAAAAGGAACACCCATACAACTTGAGAATGAATACTTTACAACATCAAACACGACAATCATTCACAAATCAAGTAATAATACTTATAAATAATATTGTGCATTGGATAATCCATTTGTTTCATTTCAAGGTGTTTTACAAATACTGTTATAACCATTAATCAAAGTATTACTTACATGTTATGTTATAGATACACGCCTTTCTATGAGAGCTAGAGTAAGGTGTTATTTACTATTTCCGAGCCATTAAAATATTATACAGTTATTTACATAGGTAAGTAAGTCTTAGGTGGAGCCAGCTGCAAATGCTGTCGTCGTCACGTTGCGGTAATAGAGGTGATGTATAATAAGTACCACTCACCTTCTCTCCCGAGGCGAAGAGCCGTTTTATCGGAGTTTAATCACTGTCTTACACTGCGTAATTACTGGTCCGATGCACTTTAAATTAATTTTCCTAGATTGACGAGCTATTAACTTTCGATGTTAAAGCCTGATACAATAATAAGCACTTGGGCATACAATTTTATGCGAAGGCGGAACTTATAGCTAAATAAAGAAGATAATTATCCATTAAGTATTGGTTTATGAAAAGTTTTGCTTAAGCTTTGGACACACATTTGTTTTTAAATTCATAAAGTTTGTAATGGTTCATTCTATCAAATATTTCTCACAGCGTAGGCTGAAATATTTTCTTATTTAGAAGAATATTTCTGGTATTTTAATTTGATAATGGAACTGGAACATACGCCGAAACGGTTTCAAAAATATCTTCAACATTCTTTAACATTCAAGCAATCGTGTTCGTCAACTCTGCTTTTACTGCTCCTCTTTAAATTTAAATTTCATTATTTTGGTAAACAAACGCGATATATATTTAAATCGATACATTTCGGGAACAGGTTAATGTCATATAAGGTGTATTTTAATTTAAATAAATAGTTAAAACGATAAATTGTAATTCAAGTGGTCCATTAGAGTCAAACTTGTGGTAATTATTAGACGAGTTGGATGAGTTTAGACTGCAGGTGGTATCGCCGTCCATAAGAGCAACGGATAACCATAAGATTCTAATGGATTTGAGACAGATACAGTCTATGGACAGTATGGTCAATTGTACAACATTGAAATATTCTTCGATTTTCTATGCATATTATGCCAAGTACTTTAAAAAAGGATTAAATTAAATAAATAATAAAATAATGATGTCGTACATTTTTGCAGCTCTGAAGTTAGGCACTCCAACTAACAGCGCTTGTACAAACAGTCTCATGAATTTATTGTTACGTTGTATAATTTAATTAAGAAATATTTTATGCTGTGCTGCTATCCTCAGCAAGTTCAGAGTGGCCAAACTACGTTAACCGTTGACATCGTTGTAGAACCCTCCAACTTAACGTAGCATCCATACTGCTGAGACAATTTTAAACTGTCCTATCAACATTTTTGAAACGTTCAATGGTTTAATGGAGATTACGCACGCCTACCTTAAGCCACATTTATCTACTCTGACTGATATGATAACGAAAATCGACGTGACAGGGTGTAACAATTAGCTTTTAAGCTTACGAGGAATTACAAAAAAACTGGACTATATTTCATGTTCATGCTAATGCTCCTAAGATTTGATCAGTTCCATTTTTTTCTATTATAAGATAACATAGTCATTATTACCTATTGTATATTTTGCTAGTACAATTATTTACGTTGCATTGGTGCTACCTGGAAGAGTTACAAACCCGTATTCCACATGTGTCGAATATTGTATAATAATATACCAATAGGTAATTTGCGGCCGCTCACATTGTTATATTATACACCACAGTGCAACAATATTTATAAATATATACTTTATATACCCTACTATTTTGGTATACTACTTTAAAAGAACCCAAAAGTAGAATCCTTTACTTGAAGACACGTAGAAAAACGATTGATAAATAAATGCCCCTTGACTTCATAGAATTAAATCAATACTGTTCTGTATAATCCTTCACAAGTAAGCTCTAGAAGAAATTTCGATCATCACAAATCACAACTTAATACCATAAAAAAAGTTAGTAATGATATAATAAATAACGCAGTCGACGGTTAACATTACGATAGTTGATATTATGTACTCACAAAACAGGACTGGTGCCTTATTATTTTATTTGCGGGTTACCTCACATTCAATGCATTCCGACACAGGGCACTGAATGCTTTTTAATGGGCCTGACTATGCATTAAATTATAATCCAGTGTATGAATAAACTCACAGTATAATAAAATAAGAAACAGTGCGCTATCTTTCAATGTTGTTTTTGGCTAACAGCTATTTTGTTATTTAATATTTGACCGCTCCAGGAAGATTAACATTATGTTGCCTGAAGCTGTAAATTGAAGTATCTACCTAATAAAGCTGACTACCAAAAACAATACACTTTAACTGTCCGTTTGTTTACAAAACACCTATTAAAAACATGCTAGTTACTTAAGTACTTAAGTAATTACATGAATTACAGCAAGAATCGGTACGTACCTCGCTTCACAGATTATAATTTTATTCATAAGTTTTTCCTGTACTTTTGCATTCATCCTAAAGAGTTCATAAAAAACTAAAAGCTTGATGACGAATAGGAATATTATTATACTAAAATTTAATAGCTTGCCTATCACCTATAAAATCTGCTACGACCTTGCTACGATATAACTATCGCCAACGGCTGGAACAGAATAAAATCGGACGTCACCTAATTCAACGATTATGGACGGACAGATTTGAAATTGGACTTCGTGCGTGAAGTTTCCTCACTGGGCTATGAATGCGCTGTGTCAGAGCCGCCTGGCGTAGGCGACAATCGTAAAAATAGAATTAATTTCATATACATAAAAAGCTTGAGATTCTCTCTTCATAAACGCGTCCGTGACAAAATATTTAATGACTATTTATTAGGGATTTCGATGCGTTGCGTGAGAATGCAATCGATAATCGATTTTCGTTGTCAGCTAATGGAATATGTTATTAGACCTCATTTATATTAGGTGAAAGCTTAGTCGAAATATTGTGCATGTGGGAAGACTCCGCTCATAAATTACAAACGCAGATAGCTTCTTTTTAAATAAAAACTAAAGTTTAAGAAAATGAAACACATCCTGTAAAGGTTAGTATTACTTGTAAAATATAAAATGATATTTAAACTTCATTTCTATAGTCCGGAAACAAAAACTGAAATCACCCAGAATATCCAAGTCCACAAACAAAACACAACTAATTGCTTGTATTTAACCAAACGGCCGGTTAAAGCCTAACAAATATCTTCTAATAGACCGCGACCATATTACACGCAACCCCGGCGAAGTGGAACCGCATGGAAGCCGGAGATCATTAATAAAAATTTCGTAAAGGCAACAAGTTCCGATGTGACTAAGCATTTTACGCACCTTGAAAACCTTTACGCGAAACAAATTCGACGTTACAGCTAATAAAATACAGCTCAAAATGTCCTAGCCGCTCAGAACGCCAAGTCAGCTGTATTATTCGTTCTGATACACTTTATTCTTATTTGAAGGGTACAGGGCGCAGATCAACTATTGTGAATATAATTGACATTGTCTGAAACAAGAGTTTTTTCAATTTTGATAATTAATTTCAAAAGACACTGTTAGAAGCAACTTTTTTGTTAACTAAGTAATCGTTAACAGCAAGTTAAATGATAAGATAAGCTTACCTTTTTAAGCAGGAATTTTATACAATACAAAACGGTTCTACGGAAAGAGCATCGAAGTTACCACACCGATGTCTTTATCAGAACTTTCTTTCTCGTTAAGCTTTAGTCAGTATTGAAAAGAATCCAAATCAAATAGTCGACGACGGCTATGTCGGCACACGAAGCTCAAAAGAAAAACTAGCACGGTCCATATCTTCCTTGCGCAAGCTCCATTTATTAATACCCTACAAACCATTGTAAACGCCTACACAAATGGTCGCCTCTTTCCATTCCGAGTTTAACAGGCCATTGTCAAGATGTTAACGCATCATTGTCATGTCACAGTTTTAAAAAGGCTTTTCGGTCGGCACTCCATTAGATTTAACCTGGAGTTAACCCATGATTACTGTAAACTGTAAACGGACTTCATCAAACATCATCATCTGATTATTAATCTTTTTCACTGTAATTTTTGTCATGTTTTGCGATAGGAAAGTCATTAGTACCATTTTAATATTTACTATATAATTTAAACCTCGGAACAGGAAGATCGGAAAAGAAGAAAACATAAAGCGGGAGAAAACTGAAAACAACGTAAACAAATTAAGAAAGAAAAAAAGGTCGTACACCTATAAGTACCTACAGCAATAATGATTAGTTAACGTAGTAACCCCAGATTAAAATGTCGAGGAACATAGCCTTATACCGCTAGTAAAATTGTATGTTAATATAGGGCGGTTACAGCTGACGAAACACATGTCGATTGTTCGTCTACTGTTAAGTATGGTTTATAAACTGATACACATAAATAATGCATGTATAAACTGATAACGTCGGAAGGGGGTCATTTATTTTGATAACAGGTTTTCGGTTCAATACAAAGTTTGTCTTTTTTAAATTATTCTATAGTTGTTTAATAAGAATATTCTAGAATATTTTTATTCGACTACAATGTTAAATTAATGATGAAAATAATTTGTGATATTCATTCAAAGATTACTTTTTTAGCTTTGAGAATTATTTTATGTGAAACAAACAGCTTTTTTAATATTTTCATTTGAACAAAGCAACACTGTGTCTGGAAATATTTCATTAGTAAAACGTAATTATACTTGCCTACAAAAGGAGAGTTAGATTAAAAACAAAACTGTTGAGATGCTTTAGCAGCAATGTTGCTTTTACAATAATTAGGTACTTTTGTACTCCTTCATCACTTTAACTCAAAGCTGCACTATAATATCTGAAAAATACCAAACACCGCATACGAGTAAGTAGGCTGAAACCGAATAACTTTGCCAAAATAAAACCTCACTACTCCGCATATCCGCTTCATCCAGCAACGCTGCAAAGTTACTTCGAAAAAGACCGAATTCTGGCGCGGATAAATTCTGGGATAGACCACGATCGCACTCAACCACTACTTTTAACTAAATTGAAGTTGCGGGTAAAGACTGCACCCGAATGCACGTGACGTACCGTCTGTCCGTTTGTAAGTAGTTTTTACGTGAGTGGATTGCATTGGGCCTCTTTATTCAATGGTGCGGTCGCGCTTTGGAGGACGTTTGTGGTCGCAGTTGATCGGCATGACAAGTATTTGCGAGACGCGACTAAGTGTTGGGAAATGGTTGGCAACTTGCTATGGTTTCGCTTGGAATGAATTGTAGAAAAATAAACTTATTTACTTACAGAGACCACTTTATTTAGTCGAGTTACTTAGTGTGAAAAATGACTTACCAATATTACTTCGCTTCAGCTTCAGAGAGTCATCAAATATTACTTTTGGATTGCAGATTGCAGTACAAATATTACGTACCTGAAAAGACCAATTATAAGAAATTAGTTTTGTTTTGAATTTGTTTGAAATCTACAGTAAGCAGAATCATAATTATATAGAAAACCCTAACGTGTTGAATATGTTAATGGTCTGAGACGAATAAAACTTATTTATTTTATCAATGATAGCTTACTCAAAAACTTGTCACAAACAATGTTATAAATAAACAGACATGGTTGCAAGCATCATTTATTACCTTTAGAGCATGACAACACAGTCCCATGGAACTGTAAATAAACTTCATTATGGCGATACGGTCACCTGTGTTAGCGAGCTTATTCGAAATCCTCGCAGAAATCCTATTAAAACTAGAGCATCTATCTCTGTGCAGGCCACTCCGTTGACAGGTTGAAACAAAGTGTATTTCCGTCGGTCATAATGCGGCCGAAAACGTCTCCAGTTTAGTGAAACTAATTTCAATGGGCACGCCAATGCTGTCTATTACCTAATAGATTTACGGCTACCTCGGTACTGAAACTACTGAATGCAATACGGTATAAGTTTACTACGTTTTTAATAGTACTTACGGGGAACGGTATTGGTTTAATTCAATTAATTAGCCAATTAAATGTAGAATTGCGTTATATGGGTTATTTATAGAGATAAGTAAGCACCTAAATAATTGAAAATGTTAACGATTTAATATAAACTCAACTTGGATTAAATTTGCTTCGTTAATAAAAGTAGCAAGTCACGGTTATGGGTAACCTCTAAAATGAGAATATACGTGATTTACAACTTGACACATGTTGTAAACGAAATAACTCATCATCATCATGATCATCAGTCCGAAGACGATCCACTGCTGAACATATGCCTCCCCCAAAGAGCACCACTTATAGTAATGTACATGTACAATATAACAGCTTTTTAAAATGACTTGACAAAATGAAAAGTATCTATTTGGTACATGTCAAAATAGTTTGTGTAATCAGAGTCTTCGGAAACTCTTTTTGTGACCTAAATTTGGAATATCATATTAAATCTGTAGATAAATGTAAAAGTTTGCGTGTAAAATGTGATATACATGTACATATTTTGCGTAGGGTGCCTTAATAATTACTATAGCAAATCATAAAACTATCCATCTAAAGCTGCATAAGGCTGACAACTCTGCAGGATTGTTAAACCCCACGCTGACTGTGGGCACAACAAAGGTAAGTGACAGTAACAATAGCCGTGGGCGGTAAAGATAGGCAAATGAACCGAGGTGTATTAACCAGATGCACTTATACAATTTATAAATACCAAAACAAGTCACAAAAAGAACTTTATAATGACGTGTGTTACACCCATATTTACGGGCTTTATAATCTTTGATTTAAGCTAATGAATAATAGCGGGAGTTCCCCTTTAAAATGCCTGATAACAGAAAAGAAAGGTTTGTTCTGAAAAAGAGAGATTATCAAAATAGCAGATTTGTCAAGAGACACACGGGTGAATAAATTAAGTTTTTGATGAAGCATATTGGTTGTAGTAGTGATTTCGTGTATCTATACTATATATATTTCAACAAATCAAACCATATTACCGTCAAGTATTTCACAAGTTAACAATTAAAAGAGACAGGTTGTATATAGTAATTTCGCACTAATGAACATTTTCTTGTAGACTTTTAGATCGAGAGGGCAAATTTTCTGTTCCAAGAAATAATTCTTAGTCAATAAGTTCTGAAGCCCTGAATAGTTTGCTAAGGTTGTCAAGGCAAGCGCTTTCAAACGAGCGCAGCTAATTGACAGCTTGGAGTTTAGAGTTGTGTGGAGGCAGGGTGTCGTCTACATTCAATTCATGTTGAGTCTGAGAACTATAAAGTGCATTGGGTATTATAGACTTTACTATAAAATAAATAAATATGTGTGGACATTTCACACTGCGCCATCTAACCCCAAACTAAGCATAGCTTGTACTATGGGAACCAGATAACTGATACAATACTTGTATATTTTTTTGTTTGTAAATACATACATAGAATACAATATAACACCCAGACGCAGAACAAACATCTATGTTCATCACACAAATGTTTGTCCTTGGTAGGAATCGAACCCACAGCCCTCAGTTCAGAAGGCAGGGATACTACCAAACTGAGCTATCGGGCCCGTCAGAAGTTCGTTTATTCCCAGTAGTTCCGTGGGAGTTTTACGTAGTAGTTATTTTACAGTCACATGACTCTTTGAAGTAAAGTTTTCAAGGGATGTAAATAAATCTGTAGTATAAATACCTCTAATAAATAATTATAAACATCTTCATTTATCACAAAAAGCTAAAACCAGATCTCTTAAAATTTTTTTATTATGATTATTTCACATAATTAAATCAATATTTAAAAAAAGGTTTGAAATTATTATCTTTGAATTATTGTTTTATCAAGCGTAAAACTAAGGTTTTCAGGGAATTCCCTGGCTCGATATTAAAGCGATAGTTAATTGACCCAGGAGCGAACACTATTTTTACATAAGTAGCTGTTAGAATACATAGGTAGGTACTTACTGTTACCGACCTAACAAATTAATTACAATCAAGATTGCTTACTGTCTACCATCTACTGTGTCTTTACACCTGTGCCACCGAATAATTTAAAGTACAAATGCCTTTGCCGCATTGTGAATATGTGGCTATTTCGGTGCACGTGAATAGTTTATACTGTGTTCAACTGGTCCACGTTGAATGACACCGAACGGACGTATCAAGATGTGTCGGACTGGCGATGTCAGTGCAACACAACGATCAATCGGTGCCATTTCGTGAAATTGAATTTTGTTCGTGTTCAAAATGTAACGTACCTATCTTATGAACGGATTTTTTTTATTGTAGCCCATGTTGTACCGACTAAATTCAAAATTATTTCAAATTCTGCTTTAACCTTACGCAAATGTTTATTACTACATTTTCCGCAACAAAATATTAAAAGGTTGTTAAACTTAAACCATCAAAGGACAACGTTTCAACACTTTCAACACATCATAAATGTAGAAAGGGTTCAAAACATCTAAAATGCTTTACGACTGTTACACTGACTTTTACGTGCCTAAAATGCATGCCAAAAATAGCATCACACTTCCTTTGCTCTAATTACATCCGTATCCGTTACAGAATTAAATATTCATTTCTTTATTATTTGCATAAAGGATTAATCCTTGAAGATTGTAGTAACAGGCGAATGACGGGCGTACCTCTTCCTATTACTCCGAGACAGACAGTTGCAGAATTTCCTAACCATCCTTCAAACTCTTTTCCATGTAAGAACTAGTTGCACAGTGTTAGTGTCTGTAACACCCACAATTTCTTATTTTTATTCGTAGATATAGTAAAATTTCAAATTATTTCGTATCTCTTTAATTTGTTGGTTTTAGTGGATCTAAAAGCATTTATAGTCAGATTCTCTATAAATTCTGTTAAAGCTCTCGTTTTTCCGACTCTATATGTATTCAAATATATTTTATTCCTTAAAAAAATTTGCCCTTTAATGCTTTGTTTATCTAAGATAAGCTAAGCATGAAAGCATGAAATAATAAAGCATGAAAAACATGATTGTGCAAGTAAAACCAGAGAGAGCAGAGATACAGTCTTAATTGATAGCTCTCTATGTAGCTGACTATACCTGCAAGCGGTTTGGCCCTGAGACGGTGAAATTAGTAAGGCATGTAGAGGCATGTTACACTCCTGCCGCCCCCTACCGGTTGACGTAATTGCACCGAGCTTGTGAACCTGACTGTCTAAGAGCCGCCAGTCAATCTAGATTACATGTTTAAACCAGAATTTGTATTAGCCAAATAGTGTTAGTGAAATTGCTCATTATATTTTTATACGAGGACTTCTTCTCCATAAGACGATTATGATCTTAACTTTTTAGAAATAGTGAGGAGTAATTAATATGAAAACCGTTCCATATTATTCTCCATTGCCGTCTGATATGGACTACTTATTTTCAAATACATACAATACTTTACATTAGATTTTCAATGAGAAAGGTTATTAGGACTCAGACCGAATAGGTACATTAGAAAGCGACCCCTACTGAAAAAACGGAAGCACTAAATTTGGCCTTGAGTCGTAAGACAAAAAATTGTATAAAGTTACCTAGTATTGAATAATTATAAACTACACCAGTTAATATTTATAGAACATAAATTAATCATTAGTTGTTTTGAAGTATTACTACTATGTTATGTACTAGCTAACATTATGCGATTTTTTGTTACATGATCACTTTTAGCCTTAAGACAGTCTTGCTAAAACAATCTGTGCTCCCTGCCTATTTCAGCCGTTCCAAACATCGCAAAGACCCACCACTTGACGGTAAGACGTACAAACATACACACATAAAATTATATGGGAACTTATATGACTCGGCTCTCGTGCCAAAAATCGTTTTGAGATTCAACTTTGTCGTAAATGTAATGCTCTGCTGTTTCATACAAAATCGGATTACGGGTTACGTTGGTAGTGAAATGAAAATAGCTTATTGCACGTAGTTTGGATTACGCAAATTATGGTAATCGCGACGCCTTGATATCGAGGTTTGAGAGTACGCGGCACAACAACTTTCCCGGTGTAGCAGATGCATTAGGCGACGCTGATCGCCCTTCAACCGGATTGTCTACTGTTTGCCTTACTTATTTTGATTTAGATTTTTTCTTGTTATATGAGGTGAAGAACTAGTAATTAGCCTGTTGTTAAGCGACACGGCCGCACATATCAGTTGCAGTGCCACTCGAATCGGAACTTTCAAATAACAAAGTTTCGCGTGACACTACACTTTGCACGTCAACCTGAGAAATCACACAGTCTAGTAATCAGAGATCATAAAGTGTCACCCCTTCAAACCAAAACACAGTAGTGCTTGTACACTGGTTAGCGGCAGATTAACTGGCAAAACGGTGGAACCTACTTACACGAACTTTGCGTAAAGGTCCTACCTAGTTTCGTAACTAGGAAAATAATACCTACAAGCATAGACTTTGAAGTGAAATCTTTATTGCTTGCGTGCTAAAGCTCAGTTCATGAAGCTTTTTTAATTCTTAATATTCCTTGAACGTAAAATGTTTATGCCGTCCATTTTAAAGATGAGTGGTACAGTACATACATGCTAGTAGCGTCTAATGCAAAAATCATGTCAGCGCGGCAGAGATTTCTACGTTACTTTACGAGGCGGGAATACTCAATTGACCTCATTTTTCGCAAATCGTCTGATGTGGTATATGTTTATGAAAAAACATTTTAATATCCAGGACGTAAGGGGTGTTTCAGTCGTAGAATTTTTATGTGTTTTATTCAAGAAGTCGCGCATCGTCATCGCTTTGGTGTGTCAGGGGCATAAACCTATTGCGTTTTATGCTTATTTTTTATGTGGCTGGTGATGAATCACCTAGTTTGCTGGCAAGCTTCGAGCATCGATGAGCTTGCGGTATGCTCAGTTTTATATAAACCGTTTTTTTAATTTTCCAATCAAAACCAGAAAGAATAAAACTACCTTTGATAAAATTGTTATTTGCAAATGCAGTGTAGTGTAGAGTTGTAGACATAACGATTGCGACAAAATAATATGAAATGAGAAGATAATAATGTTGCTTTCCCTCAATATAGACAAGACTTTCAAATTATATATACCAATAAACAAAAAACGTTTCATTATAATAAAATAAAGACTTCCTACCTATAGTCCCTCGAATTGGTTAATAGGTTAGCAAACTCCGCGTTATTGCTTCCTCACACTCAACACTGGCACGGAACAGGGTGGCGCGTGGCGTGAGCAAACTCTAAAACAATTTGCCTCTGTTGGTATTCCTAATAACAATAACGTTTATCAAATTATTTGGCCGACTTGATACAAAAGGGCGGAAATTCAACAGAAACGTCTGCTTGCTTACAATATGAATCGATATAAACTATATTGTTTAGTTAGACCATCGCTTTGCTGTCAGTGAGAAATGAAGAAATTGATGGCATTGGCATCAGAAGTTTAGCTAAAAAGTTAATAAATTTCACTTTATTTGGGTAGATAACGTACCGGCTATGCCCTCGGTGTCTAAAATGTCCATAATAGGTTTCGGTGATAACTCACTATCAGGTTCATTTAAAAAAATCCAATTTGTCTAATCTCAATTTTATTACAATTTGCAGTAATCTGACAGCTTCCAAGGTGTTTATTGATGAGGTGGTTGAGCAGAAAGGCTTACAACCAAGACGTCGCCGGTTTGTATGCCGTAACGGAACAGGTATATTTTGATGCACACGAAAGAAAACAGCTCAAATACTTGTGCCTATATATGTGATTATGACCATGATCTTTGGATTTCCTACACCCGACTATGTTACAACTTTACCAACAAAAGCTTCATTTACATTCATAGTAGTAGAAGCTCGCGCAGTTATTTAAGTGAGCTTGACTGCCTGATGCAACAACACCTTAAATCTAACATGTTAAAATGCACCCAAAACATTTGCTCCTACTGATATATTCCTAAAGCTAGTAAAAGGCTTTCAGGCCGTCGCGTGTTGGTACGTGTTTGCATCCGTAATTTGTTTGGCGGCGGTACGCGGCTGACTACATTAATGGATCTGAGCCTCGCACGCGACCAGACGATCCAGACAGGAGACACAGGCAAGCTGATGCACAGCCATGGTACTCACACATAGAAAGTTCGTAGAGCTGCTACGCACATAGGCATTTTGTGGCTTACGATGTCTCATAAGTATTGAGTCTATGCCCTCCTCAAGATATTAAGCGAGATTTTTTTTACAGTCTTCACTTTTTAAGACAAGAGTTTAACCCACCCAGTTTAAAAAAAAATTAAGTACGATAATGAAGTTTTGTTTTTTTCTAGAGGCTCATACGTTAAAACTTAAAAGCCGTCAAAAATATAAAAATCATAGCTTTTCCTTTTTTTTAAGTAATGAGTGACAAACAAGCAGGCGGCCCACCTGATGGTAAGTGGTCACCGCCTCCTATGGATATCTGCAACACCAAGAGCATTGCCGGTGCGTTGCCTACCCTTAGAGAGGACTCAACCAGAGAAAATCAACATAATCCTCTACTAAACTAAAATCTCAGTTCAAATTTTCGGCTTGCTATATTAAGCATAAGGAGAGGCCAGCAGTGGACTGATACGGGATGATGATATTAAGCATTTGATATTCTAGTCCTTCACATACTTCCTTCCTGTAATATATCTATGCCTGTCGTCTGAATGATAGACTGTCTAAAATTTTAACGCTCCTGAACGAATACAGCTTTACTATGAACCAAAACCATGACATATAAATTCTGTGCCATAGAACGCTGCTTGCACATACAAATAATCAGCCTCTCACAATTCAGTTATTTAGGGACTTGTGATAACTGTGCAACACCACTGAGCATTGCCTCCATAACTAATGCAATTGTAGGCTTGTTCTTTACGTTATTTAATTCGGTTTCGTATTCAATTAATCATTAGTCATCAGCCAAAATCTCAAGTCTGCCGCTACCTTTTTTACTGTCACCGCTAAGTGTGTTCAAATATTCAAACTCAAGTGCCCAGACGGTATCAACTGAATCTAACTAGTGTTAAAGTTAAACAAGCCGCAACTTCCAACACCAATCGACTATCCAATCGCAGCCATTTCAACTGTTTGAACACTAGTAATACATAGTAAATGGGTTATTAAAACTTATGCAGCAGCTCTAAATGCTTTCCAGAGTTGCAATGTAAATGCTTCTGGAAATGCAACGGTTTCCATAATGAGCTTCGGTTGCGGACGCTCGTATCAAAATGCACTGCTGTGTTTCCCAAGACTAAAGGTTTACGTAAACGGAATGAAAACCTGCTACATTCAAGATAGATACAACAGAATTACATTTGAAAATAGCTGCCTTTAAAGTAAGTCCAGGTTTTCGTATCCAGCTGTACGTGACAAAAATCAAAATTTATGCGCTGTTGACAGCGTCGAGAACCGTAATCCATGCACGATATTTCAGCATCGAAATCGCATGGTATTTTTGGGATTTGTCGTTAAAATTTTCTGTAGTTATCTGATACAGAAACTCCATTTATGTTTGTTTTAGGTCAAAAATACTATGCAACGTATTAAACCCAATCTAAACATATTTTTCAGAAGCGGTTTCATATGATTCATGTAAGTACATTTTATAATGCCAAGTAACAAAATGTTTCTACAGCACGTTCCCGTCGGCTAACTACATAGTTAAGATCTCGGATAACAACACTGTAGAAACCGACGAGTTTTATCAGTAACGGTCAGCAAGTTTACAATAAAAAACGTTGGATCATCAGTATGATAAATCTGGAACACAGTGATGTATTACAGACATTATCAGACGCCAGTTAGCGTTCTTGTATTGTTTATAATTACTAACATAAAAAGAAAGCAGTTCGTTTTACCTACCTTACATGTCATAGCATACCATTATTAATGATACTTCAAGACGATGGTATTTGTTTTCAACTTGTAATTCCTCAATTCACGAATACATTAACAGCTTATCATGAATGCTATTTGTGTCTTCTATTATAAAAGTTAATGCAATCAAAATATTACAATTTCTTACCTTAAAAACTAGCTTTGAAACCCTTTTTGTGCAGCTCGCACAGGGCAACCCTACGTTATCTTTACGCCAACTGGCACCGCGACATGCCGTCGTGGTCGTGGCTGGCCAATTAAACGGGCTTACTTCGCGCCTCCTCGAATGACTAGTTAGCTTCTGTCACACAACCTTTAGACCCGAGGTATTTGGATCTAGAATTAATGGAAAAGAACAAAAGCAAATGCTATTTCTTGTTTTACTCTCATTTATATTTAAAATAAAAGTATACGTGCTACGAGCTATGAGGGCTACCTAGCCCTCATAGCCACTTTTTTAACTGGCTGATTAAATTAGCAACGTTCGTTGTGGTTACAATTTGGATCGGTGACTGCCTTGAAAAGTGGTATTTATAACTGAGCGCTACCTTGGACATCACCTCATAGCCTACTTACGCAAAAAGTAGAGGTTAAAAATCGGTTCGGAATTTTATTCAATTTGAAACGGATCAGCCTACCACAAAGTATACACAAACCATCATGGTTCGTGACAGTAATGCTTCAAGGTTACAATAATATTGTTCGAATTCGTAGCATAAACTTTAAAGTATTCTTGCGCGAGAACGAGACGTCTACATTTTTATATAGCGTTATCACTGTCGCACGTCACTGTCAACATGATGTAAAGGTATGACATGACAGTTGTATTTGAGTGAACGATTTAACGTGACGTCATCAAAACTGCTCTGGCTCTGCAACATTAAAGTATTCTTACTTTTATGTAATTTGTCAATGTATGATTGAAGTAATATTGAAGTCATAATGCTATAAGACCTTGTGGTGAACAGTTATAACTTTATTAATCTTGTAGAAGCCACAGGAACTAGCTATCATAAAAATTGTTATTTCAAAAAGCCGCTGTAAAAGAACAAGTTTCTAATAACATAAAACTATCGTCAATAACCATTCATAAGTCACTTGCCCTGCCGCTGGCATCCAGCTGCACCCTTGACCATAAATCCATCAAATAAAATGAACTCCATTCGTAGTTACTACTCGCTTCCGGTCCGTGCCCTCGTTGTTACCATGTTAGCTACTTAATATTTATATTTTGCGGTAAAATGTTTGTGAACCAATGGTTATTGATGATTGATACCGATATCGACATTCGGACAACACTTTACATGAGACCTGAAAACTGTATCATTATTTGATATGCTGAATAGTATATTAAATATTATAGAGAGTTTTTCTGAAAACAAAATTTTCTAGATGTTGTCATTGTAAGAATACGTAATATTTTTAGTTATTGTAGGTTACATACCTACCAAAAATTTTGCCTGAATTTTGACATTATGATTGAATCTCTTTCGGAAAACTACTGAAAAGATACATTTTGAAAACCTGGATATTCTGTGTTGATAATTCTGTACTTAATTTAATTCCTTTAAAACTTTATTTTTAGCTTGGTAAACATTTAATTCAATTTTCGAGCCAACAGTTAGATACAACTTTGAAGACGAGTGGTCGACTGCCGAGCAACTTTGTCGTATGTTGACTAGGAGTTCACCTGACATGGTTCATTATTTATTCACGACGAAACCTCAGGAACATTGCGGGATCTCAGACAAGTGAGGAAACTTCACACTATCGTTTTATAAAGGGGAAATGTACGCGGAACTTGCTCTGACTTATTTTAGCTTTGATTTTAAAATGTGAGATTTCTTGTTTTAATTGGGGCTGCAAATATTTAACAATGTCTTTATAATTCCATTCCAGAACAAATTAAAGTCGTTTAGGAAAAATCACTTTTATTTTAGAACCATTTTCTTATGGCTGACATGAATGAAAGATTGTTATTGGAATTCATACATATACACAGCCGTGTGACGAAATACATAAGTGCTTTGAATAGACGCACGTAGCATAAAATTTCATAGGCATTTGTTACGGTTCTTAAACTCACTCGTTGATGTGAAAACATCAATGTCCGTGTATTAAACTTTCGTGAGTAAATTGCCTCCTTTATTTACAAAGTTACGTTGGAAATAGGCTTTTTTAGAATAAACGATAACACTGTTATAGGCGTAGATTTATATATCAGGATATGCCCGAAGGAACATTTTATTTTGTCAAAATGGCGTGGGAAAAATCAGCGCCATCTATTAGATTTCGCGTGAACTACGACAAGTTGAGAAAATTATGTGCCTATCGCTGCCATTATGTCCGTCAATGTTTATGTTTACAATGATTATTCCAAATATAAATTCGATTATTTTGTTACAAAACAGAGTGTAATATTGAAAATATTGAATTACTTGAGGTAAGAAACTTGGTCTATCTTTTTACTGCACTTTTGAGTATAGATTGTGAAACCCTTCACAATACAACTTGGCATATTTTGTTTGTGATATTCTTCTAACATCCATCACAGACTGAGCGCTAGTGGATGTCAATCTGTGAAATTGGCTCCCACTTTGAAGCGACGTTTTAACCTGTCATTAGGCCCGTCCTTGAATATATATGTCTATGGTTATAGGGCCATTAAATTTGAATGCAAAACTTAAATATGTAGGACTTGTAGGTGTAGGTACTTATTTATTATGAACGTTTGCTTTAATATTTTAGATCTATGGAACTGACAAAATATTTGATGTAATCTGTTAGATTGATTTTTATTTTGCCTATCTAATATCCTTAAATTATTATAACACTTATTTCACTTACAAATTCATACCAAAACCTTTCAATACCATTACTTTGAAATATCCAGTTACTGAATAAAAAAACGTATGATTTAGTGCAAACATGTTTCCAATACAAAACTTTGTAAAACGCTATTCAGATGTCATATAACGTAAAATATGGTACTCTATACGTGAAGTTCCACTCCCGCCCTAAATATGTTTTCCATTGTGGCTATAGTAGAAATGGGACGTTCAAAAGCTAAGTTGCGAATTACTCAGCGGGACGCAAACACATTGTACCAGAAGTACCAATTCAAGTAAATGTATTTACTGCGAGTATGTGATAAAGCTAAGAGATTTTCATCGGCTTGGTCGAAAAGAAAACTATCGAACGATTCCTTTATATTTTCCTTATCCTATTACAAATAAAAGTCCTTATCAAATCATCAGTTGAATTTTATATACTTGTTTATGTTTTAGGCACGCTAAAATGTTCATTATTTACTTCGACGTTTCGACCAAGTTGCCTGGCCGCGGTCTCGAGTACTCTACCTACACAAATAACTACTTATCGATTGAAGAAGCTTTGTTTTTATGTTTAGAAGAAAACTCACATTATTATCCTCTCTATTTCTCCCTATCACTCCATCTATTACCATTTGATTGCTAAAATAATATTAAGTTTAGTAGCACTTTATTTAGCAGTTGTTAGTGCCGGTTTTTACATAAACATCTAATAATATCTTGAGTACTATCAATCCGTATAGTCTTTGATGAGGGAAGTACGAGGATGTGGCATAAAGCTAACTACACAGAATATGTTATAGTTATGAGGTCAACTTCGTTCGTCACTTGAGACCGCCCTGTGGCATAAAATCCGCCATGTTCTGGTGGTATTTTGAGCTAGTACGTCAGTCGTCAACTGTCAAACGCAGTAAACAATGAGGCGGAGTAGGGCGGAGTCGGCACCATATTGTGGTGAAAAAGTGCCGCACGTCACGTGACCATGTTTTACATCCTCTTACTTCCCCCATCAAAGATACTAGTATACATGTATAAAACTCTAGTAAAGAAACTATGTTGACTGCACGCCAACAGATGACTGCTTTAGAAATAAAAAAATGAGGGTCACGACCATGAACTTTAGCTGGGAATAGAAACTGGAATATCTTCAACAACCTCATTAGTGGAGGTAACATTATATTGTGTAATGTTGGCACAAAGGTAATGTGGTATGATGGTTTATTTGGTCGTATCAATTTACGCTTAGGTACAGATCATAGACAACTAAATATTGCTTTATTATTTAGATTTCTATAACTACAGAATGCTGAAGAAAAGTAAGAGAGGTTTTGAAGAGTCCGGTTTTTAGTAAGTGTTACATAGTTGCTTTCGATTAAAATATAACATAGAGGGAACATGAAAAAATTAATATCCACTTGTTTTATTAATATTAATGTAGCTAAGTAGGTAGGTATACCAAATCGTTATCTGCTCGAAATCAACCACAATCATACGCGTCAACCACGAAATGATACTCAAATCATTCGAAGCGTTACTAACAATGCTTTTTTGGTTTCTTTCACGGCCTAAAACATCTATTGTAATCCAACCCGGGTCACTAAATCTGTGTAGTAACGTAGTACTATACATCTATTCTGTGATAATAAGTTAAATACGGCAATTATTCAAGGAAGGTTGGCTCATTGTGTTCGCTCTCCTTCTCCTCGTCACTCTATGACGCTCTATAAATTCAAGTGTTCATGCCACGTCATCCCTCTTAAGTGTTTAAAATTACGGTCACCGGTAATTTATATTTTAATAGTCACGTGTCACATTGACATGATGATATACATTCACTTGTTTATTTAAGTTTGTAGAGATTACTTGGATATGAAATTATAAATTGAGAAATAGATAAAAAAAAGTAGCAGCCAATAAAGTAATTATTACGAAGAGAAAATAATTAATTTATTCAACAACCCTTTCGGCTGTGGTATATTATATTTCTTTATAACTAACCACGTAAAATTGTTTCATAATTCTAAGAGTTCAATAACTGGCTCTACGCCCAAATCGTAAACCATTTTCCACGAAGAGAATAATACACCACGAATTTTGAAAAGATCTCATTAATAGAATTGGATACCGACCCCACCGATCGATCGAAAGATAAGAGACGTAACCAGAGAAACGTTTCCCTTCCGAGTCTACGTTCATGCCAATGTTAAACTGAGATGATTCACAAAAAATGAGCACAGAGATCTCGGAGATATTTATCGCATTAATATAATACGGCATTAAGATTACAATGGGTCGGCTCAAGAGAGGTCCAATATAAGGAGCTCAGAGGCCCCGCGAGCTTTGTTGTGAAAATAACTTTATGCTTCAGAAGGCGGGGACAGAACAACCACGGCTTTCAATAAGCCCAATGGCCGTTCTAAGAGATGCTATATTCATTTCGATGTTCATATCCTTTGTGCAATGCCATTGTATCTTTATAGACTATCGCAAACTATCTAGACTGTTTATTTTGAAGCATAATATCGTTGAAATGGTATATCACTTACCGTAAAGGCAGACACAGCGCGATACGCAAAAGGTAGGGACTGTGTAGAGCCTGGTACAATTCTGATTACCATCAAACGTCGTCCCTTATACCCGCAGACAATCGCCGCCGCAATTACAGCTGAGTTATTTACAGCTTACCAAACGGAGATATTTTAAGCGCATTTCTAATCTATTGATTCACAGGGCACTGGCAGTGAATGCTCTGTACTTAGTCAAAACGGATTCCCGTCGACCCAGACGAGCCAGGGGTAGGGCATTAATCATTGTTGAAAGTAAACTCCTTAATTTCTTACCTTACTAAATTCGAGCTGTAGAAACGGTCTTTATTTACTCGGAGCTTGTACGAGTGAAAATGTACGCACGGTCGGCATGGAAAGATTGAATTTATTACTTCATAAGTCATGAGGGTTAAGTAATAATCGTCGACAATGGGCAATAAAGTCTTTATAGGCAGTAAAGTTCGATCCGGTCGCACGTCCGTACCTCGCAGCCAATTGCACGAAATTCTAAAATATTATGTTTCCTAGGCATGAAGCCACACCTTAACGCAGTGAGAGCATTATACGATTACGAACGTAAGTTTATTAATCAAATGTAATTACTCTTATGAAGTCAATTCTCTTGTTATTACTCGGAAACTATGCGATTACGTCATTAACACGTACAGTTTACGGCTTGATTGAGCTCGAATCAATAACGTTTGTCAAGAGTGTAATAAAATACAAGAATTAAAAGTAACGATGTTTGTAAATAACAGAATAATTATTAACGCGACGCCATAAACGTTTTAACGTCGAATTTAATGTTTAACATAAAATACCGATGTGAATGTTATCTTATTTTAAATATAAATTACCGAAACGTTTGGCCACAAACAATTCGGTGATGCAACGTTATTTGGTATAATTTGAAACCCGTTATTGCTTATAACGAGAAGACAAGAGTTACTACTTACTTACAGGCACAGCTGCGTCCGTCTGTAATATGCTCGTAAAATTATTTAATGACAAGCTTTCATCCACTGATTTCATATTAACTGATGAATTTACTTTGATGTCGAGTTAAACGGCTTATGAGCCCGAGTTGGGAGAGTAGAGCTTTACTTGGTAGGTACTAGTTGGTACGCAACTGGTAAAGATTTTTAAACAAAGAAGGTAAACAATGTGAAGTCAGTAAAGTATGATGCATCGCGTTATAATAATGAAGTATAATATTCCACAGCTGCGGTTGTGTTTTAAACAAACAGAGTTGCTATCAAAACATTAATTGTTTTGGTTTTCAGTAACCGTTCGACGTGAGTAACCGTAATGTACCTTCGTATATTCACTTGATAATTTTTATAGAATCCTCTATGTATAGTAAACTGTATAAATTTGTGACGTGTCAGTAGCGAGTTCACATAATGTCAACTTGCTTGTAGTAATAGACCCATGAATCACACATTCACCCATTAGATATAGGTAGTATTGTATTTGTATTGGTCTAGCAAAAAGAAATATTGTTATAAATTTAAATGTGTTACTAAATGGCTAAGTAGGATCATTGTAAGTAGAAGCAAGATCTAATTTGTTAGGGTTCACGCTTTCTTGCTGATAAATATTTAGTTCAGGGTAGCAGAGTAGTAAGTCTAACACAACAAAAAACTTTATGTAATTGCTTTCAGCTACCGCCAAAATTTGGCTTATAAGATGACAACCCTATATGCTCGCAACTATAACACGCGGCTGATGTTCTCATCTCGTCAGTTCACTATGAATTTATAAATATTTTCGTATTTTAACAGTCACATTAACAGAACCGTTTCGATTCATTAAATGAATATAGAGTTATTTTAAACACTCTCTAAGCGTTGACTTCTAATTTTATTAACTTAATTAAGTTTTAAAAACACTTGACGCTGAAACATTTTTATGTAACGCAGTAATAAAGAGTAATTAGGGATGCCCAAAAAAGTGTATTGTATATATATATCGCATCGTAGCTGTATCGAACTGGGTTGTATCGATACGCGATATTATCGATTTCCTTTGTATTGATATATCGTATCGTAACCGTATCGCATGCCTTTCAATTAATATGCGATATAATGAGTATATATCGTGCAAAGGGTTATCTATTTAGTAGTTTTACTATATTCTTTTATTTTTTAAGAAGAAACAAATAATTATATGCATTTAAAATAGTTTTATTCAACAAAAAAAATCACAATCGTCATTGGTCAGCAGTTAAACAACGCAAAAATAATAATTTTGATAAGCGCTGTGGATTTTGTCGACGTTATCATTCTCTTATTACTAATAACAATAAATTCAATGGCACTGTCTATTACCGTTTAGTGATGATGTAATAGGAACTTTAAAATTATACAAATTAATCACTGACATAGTTTGATACGATACGGTAATGCGATATTTTTATAAGAATGCGATATATCAAAGCGTATCGTATGGTCAAATTTCGATATATCGTATCGTAACGGGCATCCCTAAGAGTAATGAAGCAACGTTTTTTAGTAAGACAACATCGTAACTGGAATACAATCACTTGGGATTTGAAATATCCACGCGCTGAGTCGCATTTAGAATAATGAATGTAGAAACAACTTTATAAATATTTATGATCCTGATTTAAACTCTAAATGCATCCAGGAAGCCAACGGTATAAAGGCTGAACAAACACAATAAAGGGGTATTCTAGACGATGGACTCCAAGCGGAGCGACAAGAAACGTTACAATTTAAAAATGCAACTTCTTTCTCTTTACATAGCACCCACATTTGACCGGGCAAAGAAAAGAACACAAACTTTTTACACCGCCAAAATATTGTGAGAAGCCGCAGTAAAATTTCATTGTTATAAACTCGGTCTTTACTTAGCAGTAATAAGATGTAAAATCCCTCACCGGATTGCGCATATTTCATTTCGTAAGGATCGTAAAGATTCGCTTACCTGCTTGTTTGTTGTGAGTAGAAAAGGGGCTGTCGGCTGTAGAACCTTTTTTTATCATTCAATTTTATGTGTGGGAATTTTAATGTGGTCCCGAAACGGCACGTTCTGTCTCCACAGCTGGGACGCAGTTGGTGTCGATTCTTCGCAAAACACGTGGCGTAGAATATTAAAATGAGCAATGCCCTTGTCAAAGACTTAAATCAATTGTATTTCTGCAGTTGTAAAGTATTATTTATTGTTTTATAGGACAGCAGCTGCTTGTTTTCAATTACCGTCAGATGATTGATGTACAAGTGTGTACAGTATCTTTCCACACTCAAACTGGTTTATCGTTGGTCCGTTGCAATCGATAGTGGAACCACTATTAATTATATCAGTGAAGGCCGGGATCTCACAAGCGGCAGCGTCAAGAAATGCAACGTCATCCATCTCGCACCCGCTTTCGAAATCCTGCTGAACCCACAGAATTACTTCAATCATTTAAAATAAACACCGCTTCTTTGAATGAAATGTAGAGAGTAGCCATTCGTAGGATCACAAAATCCCTTTTGATTTACGATATCTTTCGACATGTTGTGTCCCTTACACCTGCCAATTTTATGTGGGGTAGAGTATAAAGGCATCATTATGTTTTTATAGTCGTCAAATGGAAGAAATTGTTTAAGTATTCTTTTCGTTACCTGTTTGAAAGTATGCGTAAATTATATGAGATAGTTTTAAAGATAGAATTGGTATGAGCTTTATAAACAACGCCTTGTTTAAGATTAAATATTACAATACATGATACAAATAGAAATATTGCGAGAAACGAACGCGCAAACCCCAGGAGACAGCCTTATATACGTGAGACGGTAACTACAGAAATCATAACAAAAACAGGAGTCCATGAACATTTCCCATCTTAAATTGAAAGTAACATTTAATTTCTTTCGTAATCAACAAATAAGAGGTAAGTAATGGTTAAAACAGCTGGAATTCTAGCAAGAAATCCAACGGGCGGCGCTCAGCGGGACGCCTCCACAATGGCAACCAAATTAAAAGGAACCGTAAATGTTTCGACTTGAGCCTTGCTAAAATTTATTGCCTCGAGTTTTTTCTCTTGTTTCTCTTGCTAATGAGATTCGAATGCTGCAGCTGTATTATTTGAGATGTCGAGCTCAGATTAAAAAAATCTGGCCAACAGTCTATTTACGGCACGAGGATGTTTACCACAAATGAAAGGCTTTTGCTTTATTTTCTGGTTTCTTGATACTATTTTTAAATTAAAGCAAGGTTGTAGCAATATTTTCTTGATATGCATATTAAAATTTCTGGAGAAGACGCGAGTTGATTGTAGAGCACCTTATTGCGAACGATAGGTACGACTGACTAACGAGAAACATGATTTGAAATCCTATCTCTGTGCTATAAAGCTGGTATTGAACCACGTGCTCTTCTACGCGGGTGGTCCTTTACACTGTTGGCTATTGAAGCAAAGCGAGAATGCAAATTTCGCCGGTGCGTCTACTTCGTGTTCTTGAACTCAGTAACGACAAAATGAAGGTTATTAACGGTAAAGATGAAGTACAAAATTAATAATTAAATGAACCGCTATAAGAATTTATTAGCGAAAGTCATGATCATGATATGACCGTTTTCATTCGTATCGAATTGTGTACAAATGCCTGACACGCTATCGAGGAACCTATCGGAGCGATCGGTGTAAAAAAACAGAATGGTGTGGAACGAATGATGCAATACGAATTAAGTGCAGCAAACTAGATCCATGGGTATAAAGAGCCGCTCTTTTTGATAGGCTGACGAAGCTAAGAACGGACAAAGGGACAATAGTGAAAGAGCAAGTACCGGAGCGTGGCGATCGAGGGCCTGCTTCCGGCAACGTGGGAACGCCTTTTTATTGCTATCGATAATTTCTTTTTCGATATTCGATATTTAGGGATAATCTTTCTTCCATTCTAATCTGGGTTCAATACTCAATCAATTTGTTGCATCCGTTCTCTTGTCGGTAGAGAAATCAAAACTATTTTAATATTTTATTTTTGTAGGATTACTATGAACCGTAAAAAGACCAAACAACAAAATAAAAGTAAACAAAAACCAACCTTTACAAAATAAGTTAAGCCTTTACTTAATAAAAAAAACGAAACAAAAGCCAATTTACTCACAATATTTCTTTCGCAACAACTCTCACTGAATTATCGGCACAATGCGTATTATTGTATGGAAAAATCTTTGTAAAATATACTTATTGCGTATGATACATACTCAATTGTTGTTGTATAATTAATTAATAACTGATGGGACCTACTGGAATAAGACCCATAATGGTAGTCTCTATAAAATGTATATTGAATGTATCTAAGTAAACATTGAATCTTATGAGCCTCAGTAACGAGGATTTCCTCAAAGGTTTCCAATATCCTATAGGAAACTCTTCCAATGTAAATAACAGAATGAATATCAAAGTTTTCCAGCATTGCATTTCTGCAAGAATTATAGGCATTCAAGGTTTGTCTTTATGCTGATTCATTTAAGAGATTCCAAAATAGTCATCATAATTTTGATAATAAACGATTTTTGTTTGATTATTATTAGGATTAATATCGTAAAATTAGTGATGAGCAAAACACAAAATAGATTTAGATAGAATAGATTTTAAAATATTAATTAAAATATTAAAATTTATAGACAAGCACATAAAACACTTGTTAAAGTAATTGTAATATTGTAAAACTAGGCCTAGACCTTTGCAGAGACATCGTAACAAATCTGCCCTCTACAACGCTCGCCCGCCCTAGCCTCTGGCATCGCTATAGTCTATACAAGCCTCAACAATAGTACATCAGACACTAACACTATTGATACAAAATGATGAGGTGTACAAAATGATTAGTGACTAGTGAGTAATGATAATGACTAGTGAGTCTGTGAGCTGTAAACCTTGCAAGTATGTCGTTGCTTTGCTATATAGCCTAAAACTGAAAAAATATGCGTCTTTATATTTTCAACTCCTATACAAAAACAATTCAGTTCATAAATAATATCAACGTGGCATTATGGAAAATTTCCAAAAACTGAATCACCAATAATATCTATACAATTATCGAACCTGTTCACAAAACTCCATGAGACAAATGCAATCAGTCAGAGGAGAACAGACGGACAATATAAAATCATTATTGCCCAAACGGAGCCTTTTTCGGAAGGTTTATATGTCAAAAATATAAACCTTCCGAAAAAACAAAAGTTGATAGCCATTTTCCTATGACGATTGATACCCTAAAGAGCTGTGCAAGTTACAACTACTCGTGCTAGCTATCAGAAACTAAACATTTCAGCAAACACTTGTGTTCAGGAAAAAAATGTTTTTAATAACTGTACAATAGGTAGTTCATTAGTGCTGCGTTTATTACTAAGAAGGATGTTGAACTTTCATCAATTTACACATCTTTCTATTATTAGAAGCTTAGTGATAACAAGTTTATCAGTGCTCTAGTTTGTAATGCAGTGCAGTGAAGCAGTGAGAGGGACGCTTTGCACTTGTAACGTATGCCCATAATTTATATTTTTCCTTTCTCTCTGTTTGAATTTGCTTGTGTAATAAATAACTAATAATCACCACATTTTATGGAATAATAACTTCTTCGTCAGTACATATTATAATTTAACATATTAGCCAACTTTTTGGGCTATCTGCATACCGTCCATGCTAAAGATTACTGTGCCATTTACGCAATTTAATAGTTTGTATCATTCCAATAATCCAAAAAGACAAGAAGTTATATTCAATCAATATATTGAAATACTCGTAATATTGACGGGCTCGATAGCTCAGTTGGTAGTATCCCTGCCTTCTGAACTGAGGGCTGTGGGTTCGATTCCTGCCCGGGACAAACATTTATGTGATGAACATAGATGTTTGTTCTGCGTCTGGGTGTTATATTGTATTCTATGTATGTATTTACAAACAAAAAAGTATATAAGTATTGTATCAGTTATCTGGTTCCCATAGTACAAGCTATGCTTAGTTTGGGGCTAAATGGCGCTGTGTGAAATGTCCACACATATTTATTTATTTATTTATTTATTTATTTATATATAGACAAGATATTAAATATGTATTTTCTTCGAACAAGACGATAGTGTGTTCGTTTCTTCAATTACTAACAGCATGCTAATTCCCTTCTCATGTTACGAATGCTAATAATAGGCAAGATGACTACTATTAAAAATGAACAAGTAAATATAAAGATTAAAAATGAATGCAATAATTGAAAAAATAAGTAAAATCGGTAAATAAATCGCCGAGTAATAAGCTTTAATGTTTCTGTAGGGGACATCTCCTGTCCCTTTCTCGCGAAACAGAGAGCCCCCACAGTTTTTTTTTTTTTTTCTTTTATTTTGGCTCCACACATAGTGTATTTAGCCAGTGTCAAGTATTATATTTTCATCGTGTTATAAAATATTTCACGTAAAGTCATGTCCTAGTCATAGTCATAGTCCAGTCTAAGTCAGGTAGTCATAGTCCAGTCTAAGTCATGCTCCAGCAAAGTGGTGGCAACTTTACTAGAAGCTTCTATGGAGTTTTGGAAGCAACACGAAAAGTCACGTTTCACCACATTATATCACTTGCCCTCACTCCTGCTCGTAATTCAGCACTTAATGCGTAAAACGCCACCAATTTTAAACATTAACACTGGAAAAAGCAATAGTTTTGAAAAATAATACAATGCAACGACGTGAACTCTTCCGCGTTCCCGCCAAAACTCAGCCCCCACAGTTATGATGAAAAATCCACTTGTGACGTCACATGCCAAAGAAAATGTATGTAAAGCACCACAACTTAGTAATAAAATAAGGTACTGTGAACGACCCAGCTCTGACGTCACTGGCCGTTTAAGTTATCTCTTTCTATTCCCATTTTTAAAATGCTTGTTACTTTGCATAGACATATATATTAAGGACAGGCCTAATGACTGGTTATAGGTCGCTTCAAAGTGGGAGCCAATTTCACAGATTGGCACCCACTAGCGCTCAGTCTGTGATGGAAGTTAGAAGGCATCGGTTGAATGTCACAAAAAATATGCCAAGTTGTATTGTGAAGGGTTGCACAATCTATACTCAAAAGTGCAGTAAAAAGAAATACCAAGTTTCCTACGTCAAGTAATTCAATATTTTCAATATTACACTCTGTTTTGTAACAAAATAATCGAATTTATATTTGGAATAATCATTGTAAACATAAACATTGACGGACATAATGGCAGCGATAGGCACCTAATTTTCTCAACTTGTCGTAGTTCACGCGAAATCTAATAGATGGCGTTGACTTTTCCCACGCCATTTTGACAAAATAAAATTTTCCTTCGGGCATATCCTGATATATACATAAATCTATGTAACTTTGTCATTTTTTGAGATATTTTATTTTTGTTTTAACAAATGTTCATCTTTTGAGGAATATTAATAATTAATAACAATAATTATTAATTATAATATTATTAATTTATGCAATAAAAAATTGTAGTTATCATGCCTATTAACTGTGATATATAACGAATTGTATGTCATTACCATTTTACATTGCTCCAAATAGACACACAAATCGAACTGTACCTACGCGTAGTTCTTTCATTTCATCATAATATATTTAGCTATATTAATTTAAATTTAAAATCAAATTTGCAAATTTGGGCCATTTAAATTTTCTTCGCATCAACACTGGAATGGAACGCAAAATTTTATAGTCTTCTTATTCTTCGCTCACAATCGATTGTAGACTTCAGATAAGTGTATCAGACAAAACTAGCATGTATGGGAGGTCTGCCAAACTACCCTCGCATTGGACACCCCTCTCAGTCGGGAAATGCGAGATTTATCGGCGAAACTTGCACCATTACTCATCTCACCATTCGTTACTCCAATAAAAAGAACGTCTACTTATAATTTATTGGAGGTTACTATGGATTTTTTATTAGAATGTCTATTTTAGAGCTCTCTCCGTGTTATTAGTTCATAAATAAATAAATATGTGTGGACATTTCACACAGCGCCATCTAGCCCCAAACTAAGCATAGCTTGTACTATGGGAACCAGATAACTGATACAATACTTATATACATTTTTGTTTGTAAATACATACATAGAATACAATATAACACCCAGACGCAGAACAAACATCTATGTTCATCACACAAATGTTTGTCCTGGGTAGGAATCGAACCCACAGCCCTCAGTTCAGAAGGCAGGGATACTACCAACTGAGCCATCGGGCCCGTCAAATATGATTTTATGTCGCTTTGAAGCATTAAAGTTTTTCAGTTCCCGTATAAGATACGACGTTCGTATAAAGTTTTTACTGTGTCGAATGTCGATTAATGGAAAAGGATTACCTTTTTTATTTTTATTTATTCTCTTAAGTATCCTTTAGTCGAACACTATTTTCTTTGTTATATTTGACTTTGTTTTAAATTTTATTGATCGGAAGTCATATGACATCGTATCTATTGTGTATCTCGAATGTCACGAGAAATATATATCTTAATGGGAATCTTGGACTAAAATATTTTCCATGTGTTACTTGATATTTTGTCCGGTTCAATAAATTGTAGAGCAGCTGGTGTAAAACGCAGGTGGACATATTTTATCACATTTTTTATGTGCAAGATAGAGAATTTGTGAAAACAACAGAAAAGGTGTTGAATTTAAATATTAAACGAAATACGCAAGCTTATAATGAGGTAAAAAGCTGAAAAGATAACATTAGAAGCTGTCGTAAGTATAAAAGCAATAACAGAAGGGAGCAGAAGCAACCAAATTATAACAACATACTAGATAAAATAAGTTGTACAATACCTTCAATATTATGACCATCAAACGTCAAACTTGTCCAGGGTGTAATTAGTGAAAATGATTTACTGAATCACTATCAAAACTTCATGTCAAACCTGTCATGTAACTCGAGCAACGCGGCACTTAAATCACGATCACGATGAATAATACAGTTCGTGTCACTTTATAACTTTACACTGACATGGGAATCAAACTTGTGGAAACTTAGCACTTCACAAAAGATAGTTTAAATCACTTGGAAATGTAATGAGAATCCGTAGAGTAAACAAAGTTTTGTTATTGGAAGTACGATAGCACTGTACAAATCGTTGGTCCACTCGTACAGCGTGTAATCACCGGCGGACCGGTGGACCAGGAGCGAGCGAAGGGCGTGGATCGGGCGTTCGTTCGCCGCGAGCTCGCGACTCTCTCTGCCTGCCCTGAACCACGAAGCCCCACACGGGCGGCGAGGGGGCCGATAGACGAAAATGGCTTCACAAGTTAATTTTTTTCTCTTTCCTCCTTTAATATTCCGCATATGCCGTGCGCGGCCGACGATGCACGCGCATGCGTCTAGCTGACGAGCATTTTAGGGGTTGTAATGTGACACGATGCACTCGCTCTTTACATAACTTATTGGGTCGTTTATCGAAGCCACTGTTTAATACCCTTTCCGTGTCGGCTTTGTGCGTAGCTTCCTCTGCTAGTGAATATTAATCCTTGTACAAAATGGTTTAATCCGACCGAAACTGTTCATTAATCTCAATGTAAACGTCAGTTATAAAATTAACTTTGGCTGAAATAGAGCGGGTTAGTTGTTTTAAGTCGGATAAAAGTAGAGGTCGGTATTATATTAATAGATGGGCTGGTTTGCTGGTTGATCTCTGATTAGTAAAATTATTAATCACTGAAACCCTATCTAGAAATAGCCATAATTACAGCCAAAGTTTCTATAATAGTGACTAAAGCTCATCAACCGGTGTTATGTTTGCCTACATGTTATTGTGGCTGCCAGTTTTTTTCTACTACTGCGACTCTGGATTCGTCTGTCAATTTTACGGACAAGTCAATTTCCTTGCGTTTTCTTTCACTGGTTTTGAATGACAGTAGATAATTAATTTATGCTTTCCTTTTATCCATTGGTGCTGCGCCGGTATGAAAATCCTAGTTGATATTAAAGAAAATATTATTTTATATCAAGCACTGCTACGTATTTTCATAATAAGTACTTAAGAGGACCGTCATGGTATTTGAAAATGTTATTGCCGTCGCTCTACGAAGAGATTTCATAAATGTACTAAATACTAGTGTAATTATAATTGATAATGTACTTTACAATCACCTCGAAAAGAGAGTTTTCCCGGGATAACGGTGAAGCCGCAGAACTCCTCTAGTATGTTTTTATACTATGCATCTGTTCCAAATGTTTCATTATACATAAATACAACTTTTGTTCGTGGAAGCATTTCAGAAAAGCTTTTAATTCGTTATTAAAAATGTATCTGGGAATGTCGACATAAATTATTTATGATCAGCTCGTCTGCCATTAGGAAGCCTATTACATTTAATTCGATTGAATAAAATGAACTTCCGATATCACATTTTAATAAGGTTGTAATATAAGATTTGAATGGACGTTTTACAGCCACCGGAATAATGCTTTACACTTTACAGCTAGCTTTTTACCGTCTGTAATTATTATTTTCTTTTTTATTAAAATATATCTTACTTTATTCTCGAACTGTATGCGTTATAAAAAATAAGGACTTTTTGTTTATTAATTAATGTTTGTGATATACGTTACACTATGGTAGCGAAAAATATAATATTAGCTGCACAACATCCTATTTCGTTTTCATAATTATTGTACCACATCGATTAGACAAAAATCAATTGAATTTAACTTAGGTCCGTAATCGTTTTTTTGTCTCTGGTTGTGAGATAGTTGAAGAATACAGTAAATAGGAATTATAAGAAAAAGGAAAAACTTAAACTTAATTATATGACGTCATAAGATGAATAGTTGAATACAGTAGGTTGGTACAAACTTAATAAAACTTCAGCTCATTTTTAAATTGAGTCTGTAGGTAGAGTTGCTTATATAACCCATAATGTAACAATAATAAAATTTATATTCCCACTAGACAACCAATATTATACTTGGTATTATACTGAAGGGTATAAACGAAAACAACTGAATTTCGCCTACTACTACGTTTACTAGATGACCGTGTATTTTTACCACAGTGAAGTGACTTAACAAAGATAAAAAAAACATCTGGCATTAAGTAAAGCAGCCTTTTTGTTTAGTGCCAGGAGCAACGGCACAAAGCTGTCCAGCCGTTGACAGGAACTGAACCGAAATGTGGTGGCAGAATTAGCATACAGTTCCCATGTGAGCCATCAACTGCTCCGATCCGAGCGCTGCATGCTTTCGGTCTTTTGTGACGTCACTTACATCAATTTCGCAACTGTTTTTTATGGGTGTTTGAAAAAGAAATGATTTCCTGTCATTTTTATTTTCAAATTCAAATGTTTATTGCATTCCATAATTTAAAAATAGATGGTTGTAATGTGGGTAGGTATAGTTAATGGGTAAGATCGTTATGGACTCTGTTGAGCACAACAATACTATGTTAGAGAAGAGGAGGACAGTATAAATACTAGGTATAATAGGTTAACTAGGTGGTAGGACTTTTCTGCAAAGTTCGCCTAGGTAGGTACCACCGCCTTGCCAGTTATTCTGCCGCCAAGCAGTAGTGTGCAAGCACTACTGTGTTCCGGTTTGAAGGGCATTGTAGCTAGTGAAATTACTGGGCAAATGAGACTTTATGACCTGATTACACAGTGTAGTAATCTGATTACTAGACTGTGTGATGTCTCAAGATGACGTGCGCAGTGCAGTGTCACGCGAAACTTTATTATTTTAAAGTTCCGAGTGACACTGCAACTGTTGTGGGCGGCCGTATTGCTTAACATCAGGTGAACGACAAACTCGCCACATCATTCATTCTCATAAAAAAAATATCATCGCCAAAATATTCGAACACTTAATTATAATTATTTTGCACATGGATTTTGTTAAATTTTGCATTACTGATTTACTGATTATAGTAAAAAAAGAATATGCATGGAAAGAACACTCTTTACAAACAATAATTATGTAGGTATTTAGGTATACGTGCACTTTACTTTTGAGAAAAAGACTTAAAATAAATGACAAGTAAGTTTCACTACAAAGACACTAAGGGCTTCGTTCTCTATATGCGATTAAAGTTACGATTACCTAGCCATTGAGTAATACTGATCGGAACGTAAAGGCGCCGAGTAGATCTTTCCAGTACTCAGTGGGTAAAAATTTAGGCTGATCTGTAGCAACGTTAACTGTTCATTTCGTTCGTTCAATAGTCACTCTGCCTACTGTCAGTGACGCCATTTTGAGTTCGTTTTTTATTTTTTTTGACATTTTTATGTGCCAGCTATATGCTGCGGTGCGGTAGATGCCCTTCAAAGAGTATTTAATCCCTACCTAAAAACAGTAAGTAGGTAAGCATTTACCTTTACAAAAAGGGGTATCAACTAATTAAATTAATGTAATGAGGAATGTAATACGAATTTAGATTACATTGTTTAGTTCAACGGAAAATGTAATAAGTAATACCTATAGGTACCTGAAATACGGTTTTATCTTGACGCAATAATAAAAATTAAAACAAAACAAAACAATAATATCATAATATTATATAAGTATTTAATATATTATAATTGAACAAAAACTTTTTAGTCGTCATCATCATCATAATCATCAGCCTGAAGACGTCCACTGCTGAACATAGGCCTCCTCCAAAGAGCACCACTTTGAGCGGCTGCTAGCCTCCAGTATCTATCGGCTTCGCACGGTTCTGAGCGGACTGTTTTAGTAATTAAATACAATGATTTCTATATTCATAGTATCTGAACTCGAAATAGAAACAGGAATAGTCGATGTTTTTATAGCAGTAGCGTAATCAACAGGGTTGGTAGTTTTCAGTTCCGTAGATCTCAGTATTTGTGGCATGCAAACTATAATAATAAATTACAAACACATGCGAGCTTGCAACATGTTTTGCTATAGACGTCGGTTAACCGTACTAATCGGCAGCTGATGTGTCTTATAAGTAGCAGCCTGGTTTACGGGTCGGCTAGCGCTACTCGGACATTCTGAAATTCGTTACTGCAGTTACAAGTGACATTACGTGGTGGCTAGCCAACTCGGAACTTTACTCGAATTTAGAGAACGAAGGCTACTAAAAGCTAATTTCACAGCTCAATAAAAATAACTTTACCTACATCATGATTTTATTTAAACCAAACATCAAGTTTTCAGCAGATAATAAAAGTGGTAACACTTGAAGGTGACTTTTATGGAGATGTTTTTATCGTTATATTATTAAAAAATTATCAACACAGAATAATAAAAACTAGACCAAATCTAGAAAGTTAAAATATATGCATACATTACACTACTAAATTTTATCGAAACCAATTAAAATTATTAACGGATCCAAACATTTTCTATATCCATAAATAGACTCGTTGACCCAATTACTTTCGAGGCGAAGTAAATAAATATGGATTGACTCCTTCGTAAGTTGAATGGGCGCCTTAAAACACGGAAGCTTGAAATTGTATTGTCGAGGTGCTAAAACCTAGTTGTGATATGCATTCATTGGCCGGTGATTGTAGAATCGCGTGTACCGACTTGATAACTAAAAGCGCAATCAGTGTTAAAACATGGACATACCCTATATAAACCGGAAGACGCCGCGTGAGCTAGCCCCCAGATAGGTAGACCGATGATCGTGCCAAAACCGCAGGGATCCGATGGATGCATGAGAAAATAAGCCGCTCAAAGTTGTGCTCTGTGGGAGCTGAAGATATTATTGAACAGTGGACGTCTTTTGGCTATTGGTGGTGATAAATACGGTTTATAAAAGCAATATACTTAATTTCTTTAGTTAAACTCTGGAACACATCCAAAGTGGCCAATGCTCATTATCGATCAGTCGACGCTTCCTAAACTTCGGTATAGTCACAAAACAATTTAATGCATTTTTTATACCGATATTTTATGTTCAAACATTTTCAGCGCTTATAGTTAAGTAGGTATATCTACACTATTCTTTTCCTAAATTTTCCAAGCATAGTTCGCGCTCGTTATTGCACGTAAACAAAATGCCATTAAAACTGTGTAATGTCGCTTTTCAGCGACTCTATTGCTTTTTTCATTTAAACATGGAAAGATTTCAGCTTAGATAAGTTGCTAAGTTATCCGTAGAATTGTAGATAGCATCGGTGAGTACTTGAAAAGGCGAATACAAAGTTTAAAAGTAAACGTAAAGTTCAGGGAACTGTCGATTACGAAAGTAATAAAGCGCTAACACCATTACAGCATCAACTGAAATCGTTATCATCGTGGTAATACTTTTTATTGTTATGATGTACGTACTCTTTTCCCACCTGACTACTGCAAAAAAGAGAGTTATAAATCTTTTTCGGTACAGAAAATTTCTACTATTTAAAGAAACAATAAAATAAAGTATCTTTATGCAAGGAAAAAAGCGCAAATACTTGTTCTGTGTCCGGGTGTCGTGCCACCATGATCCTCGTAGTTCCTGGGTCCTTAGATACAAGGAATCCTATTTAGAGTCCAGGATCTACGTATGTGATTTAAAAAAATGTTTTATTATTTACAAATAGAAGGCTTCTCGTTACTTGTTTATGAATATTTTACTTTTTCGGGATGAAGAGTAGATATCCGATGTTGATTCCGGTTAATCTGTGTGCAAAATTTCATTTAAAAAAGTTCAGCTCCAAGCTACAGTAAAAAAACAATATTTGACTTTTATAAATATTTAAGCGATTTGAATTGATAATTCGACACTTGCAATGCGGTTTATAACTTTACACTTAAAGATAAACACAATGTTTTTATTTAAATGCTATCTAAAGACAACACTTACAACTAGTTTTCTGACAAGTTGCTTCGTACATACCAGCATTGAAATCAGCTTAAGTACCGTGTCGATCCCAGGCATATCAAATTGCATAAATTAGCACAAATCACACTATTTACACTTGCACAGGGTACATTGAACATACAATAATTTACACTTGTTACTAGTTCAAACTGGTTATAAGCAGTAATAAGGCGTTGGTAGTAATCATCCCATTTGATAGTGGCAGATTGCATGTCTGAGAAATCGTGTTTAATTCAAAGATAGGCATTGGTTAGTTCGAAAGATTATAATGGTAAAAGTAAACTTAGTTAGCATTTTCTATTTAGAAGCCATTAGTTTAAAAAGCTTTTAGTCGGGCGAGTCTATTTAAATCAAATCAATGTTTTATTTGGTAGAACATTACTAAAACCTCAAAATAACGTAATATAAAACATTATGATGGTAACGACACTACACATGCATACTGTACAATTTCATACAAGCAAAAGCCACTAAAATCACCCGAATGCAGCATGAAGCCTTTGTGGACCTATATTATACTCTTGTCACTGAAAACACCCCGGCAAAGAAAGGGCGTCCGTCTTAAGTTTTCCGCCATAAAGGCGTTGATATTCATGGCGCTTGCGGCCGCCACTCATCCCAGACGTCGGCTAAATTGCTTTATTGCGAGTCGATAGGTAAATATGAGCAAGTGTCAGGTTCTATACGTGAGGAGGCTTTTGATCTCTTGGCCTCAGCAATGCCTGATTGACTATTTTATAAGCGAGTGTTTTTGGAAACCGTCAAAATATTTCAGCGCTTTATATCAAAAAGCTATGTGTAGAGTTTCTAGAACCGCTAATTTTGAGAACTGGTATTTTCTTTCACAGAACCGGGAACTCGCTCGTTCTGGTAGTTTTGGGTCTGGCTATTTTTGTTTCCTAATGCTGGTAAACTTAACGAAACACGGTGTAATTGTTCATTTTGAACAATCGAAACAAGTAAAGAACCAAAAGTAAAAAATATACCTACTGTTCCTGATGTTGATGTTGATGATGATGGTGATGATGATGCTGATGTTGATTTAGACGCTGATGCTAATGCTGTTACTGAGACACGCCATAACGAGATACGTATATGCGTTAAATGGGATATTCTGTCACAGTAGCTCATTCATTATCTGTATCATAAAGACCACAATTATAATAGTTATCTAAACTTAAGTATTTTTATTTCAGTGCTAACACAAACATAGACCACATGATCACACAACACAATCTTAAAGACACTATCTGTCAAATTATAACTTTACAAAACAACCTACATTACCCATACAATGGTCATTTAAATTGTCAAGATATCCATTATCAAGGTATTTCATTGTCTACTTAAACCTGGTCTTCATACATCATCTATGAGATGAAAAGAATGGTTACACTCGGTCACGAATACCATTATTTAATATTGTAAGAATCGTATCGTTCGGCGCGTTATTGTAGAGGCGATCGTTCATTTAGGATACGCAGGGGAGTAGATACATTCCAGAGTAAGGTGTATTTGGCTGATTGTTTTATTGCTGTTTGTTTGTTATATTGTATGATAGGTTCACGAAAAGGAGAATATGTGTTGAGCAAATACTTAGATAAAGACTACTTTTTTGCGCATTTAATAGATAGCTAGCATCTAATACCAGTAGACCATCAGAATATAAAGTAATCTATGATAATGATTATAACCGTGTTGTCATTTTATATTTGCAGCTTCTTTTAACTGTATTGTACCGCAAGCAGCATTATCATATTGCTTAATAAATGAAAACTAATGATGTAAAGAGATAACCGTATTAGTAAAAAATAATAGAATCCCACAAAAAGACAACCGGTTAGCATAAACACTACTTAATGTAGGTACGATGCGGAATCTTATTCACGATCCTTTAGTATTTATGATTTTTATAGCAGTATCGCCTGCTCAGCGTAATCTACAGATTAATTTGTAAAGGAAAAATTAGAATCACGAGCGGGTATTGAACCCACATCCATCCATTCCTCAAGCCGGGGTATGCTTTACTTAAGCTACCGTGACATGTGGTCTCATGTCCGAATTTTTCCTTCACCTTTACAACCAACTTACGGGGTTGGTAACGCCATCAATTGAGTGATTTTTAACGACCTCGGACCTCGGACCTTACGATCCTTTAAGTTTTAAAAACCTACTCTTAAGTTAAACTAATTCTCTATCTATCACATTCACTTCAAATTTTAAGTCAAATAACGTCGCACCTTAGAATATCTTAGCAGTGACTCTTTGCCTAATGTTTTTACTTTTTACACAGCCTTACCCTCACGCGAACCGACAATCATCGCTGTTCACGAGTTCTCGACGCAACAAATCGAAACGCTCAGAAATTCAGCCTAATATGAAAACGCGATAAGTGATCTTTCATTATTTAGTGTAAGCCGATTTGTGACTGGGTACTCGATGAAACTGATGAAATTAACAGTAACAATCATACAAGCCTCATCTGAACAGTGAAGCATAGTTTATTAAACTCTACTTTGATAATTGAGAATGATGATGATGATGATGATGATAAAATGACTACTAATTACAAGACAGTATGATCAGGTTAAAATGTCCTCATTTACTTACCCAGTAATTTTAGTAGCTACAGGGCCCTTCAAAGTTCAAACTTAAAAGCACTACCTACCTAGTCCATGCACAATTGCACATACTGCTTGGCAACAGAATATCTGGTAAAACTAGATGAACACTTGCAGAAAAGTCCTAAGTATATACCACCTAGTGAATTGAAGTTAAACTAATATTATTTAAATGTATTGAGGACAACCAAAACAATAAGTAAGAACTACCCAAGTTTCCCCTGTTTGTTTATTAAAACAGTGGGAAAGCACTAAAGTTTGGTATAACTCGACATTTTCGTTATTAGCAATTTCATTTAGTAGCCCCACCACGTCTTATTTATGTTTATCTTTGAAAACTTTGGCCATAATCATTATAATCTAAAACTTGTTTTGTGACAACCCTGTTAAGTTAAACAATTTTGCGCTTATGAAATCATTATTTTCTCCTTTGAGTTCGTTTCTCATGGTTGAACTTGGTAAATGGATAACGCTAGCCCCAAGTTAATCGTTTATCAGAATTAGCTCTAACAAGTAAGCTATTTGTAACATCTTAATAAAGTATACAAATTTTTTGAGTAGTGTTCTAACGGCTTCCATTAAGTCTACTTCTTAAGTCTCTCGTCTCGTTCTTTTTAAGGGTCTCGTACTTAATTTGAAGATACATTTTCTTCAATTCTCCATATCGGGACGACCACTGAGAAGACTCCAAGTTCGAATAAACGGACAAGTAATTAACCAGGTGGACTCCACTACGTTCCTCGGCTTTGAAATAGACCGTGGGCTAACGTGGGCTTCGCATATTGACAAGCTGTGCGCGAAGTTAGGTAGCGCCTGTTACGCCTTGAGTCGACTATCTCGGGTGGTAAGCGCTGATGTTGTCCGCACCTGCTATTTCGCCACCGTGCACTCCGTCCTGCAATACGGCACCGAGCTCTGGGGGCGCGGTGCTGACAGACTACGCGCCTTCCGAATGCAGAAAAGGGCTGTAAGGGCGATTGCACGGGTGTCGCGTACAACGTCAGTGAAGTCATTTTTTCAGTCACTCAAAATACTATAATATAATCAACCCTGTCTTCCCTTGGTATTTTCCAAGTCGCTGTCTACGTAAGACAAAACTTGCATATGTTTAAGAAACGAGGGGACAGGCATTCTTATAACACCCGCGGCGCGAACAAGCTTGCCACAGTGTCGAGGAGGTTAGCGCGCTCAGATAAGCTGACACACGCGATGAGGCCGACAGTATATAACCACTTACCGGAGCTGATAACAAATTTTGATAGCTTCAATTTATTTAAAATAAAACTGAAACACTGGCTCATCGAGAAGGCGTTTTACACATTTGATGAATTTTTAATGTAAGTAATATTAGTTAGGTGTATATATTTATTAAGATAGGTTTAAAGTATATTTAAGTTGTTTAGTTTAGTGTATATATATTGTTATTTAAGTTTTTGTACTAATAAAAATATAAGTAAATATTATATCTTATGAATTTTTATCTGGATGATTTTAATGAATTTTATGTGTATGGTGTTATTTTGATCAAGTATTGATATTTAAAATGCAATTTACAATGTGACGTAAATTTGTACATAATTATTAATAAAATGTTTATATCTGTTTAAGAGTTTGGCTTCTTTTTTTGATTATTTGTTCCCATGGGTAACTGATGTGTAACTAGATTTGGTGGACATGTTTGGCCACCAACATTTTACCTAAAGCTTGAAAGAAAAAACCCGCTCCCATATTGACCGTATAATTATAGTCTACTATTATTTACATCTTTTTGTGCTCCATGTCTCCCATTAGCAACTGCTCCCATCCATTCATTCGCTTGCATATTTTTGGTTTTTGATAACATGTGTATCCTTTAAATAATGGACTACTTACTTATAAACGCCAACACAAAACATCTGAGCGTAAGATACATATACGAAAACTGACAGTATCTTGGTGTAATCTTTACTCTGGAAAGAACAACGTAACCCAAACTATACGTTAGGTAATGCTCAAAACCATCTTCTGAATTTGTTTATGTACTGTGCATATGTGATGTTTGTGTGTATTTGTTTATTTTGTTTGTTGTGTGTGTTTTGTTTGTGTTGTCTTTTTATACAGATTTTCAAGAATGAATCTGAATGATTTTTTTATTCAGTTATCCAATGATGAGTAGAAATAAAGCTTACTAGCTGTACAGCAATTGTAATCTGCTTTGAACGTCGATTGGCCAACAGAACAATTGCCGCTTCCTAAAACGGCAAATTCAATTTGACAGGCAAGCGTTTACGAAGTGCTAATGAAATCAAATCTTTGTCTTCTCTCTCCATCTTTTCTGTTGCTTTTTTGCTTTATTGCTCATTCAAACGTCCATCTTCAGTCCTTTATCCTTTGACGTTGCTCATTTGCATTCATATAACATTTGACCTCTTTGTGGTTTATTCGGTTCTATATCTCGGTTATATGGTAGATATGCATATTTAAGTAGAATATGATGGAGAGGAATATCTCCTTATGTTTCGTGCATATTATATTTATTCGTGTTCTTATTTTATTAAATAAAAACGTCAGATATCACGATAAATACACTGCTACGACGACGACGCTGACGATGCTGTGTGATGCCTCAGGATGTCCTGCGCAGTGCAGTGTCAAGCGAAACTTTATTATTTTAAAGCACCGAGTGATACTGCAACTGTTATGGGCAACGGTGTCGCTGAACATTAGGTGAACGATTTGCTCGTCAAGTCATTCATTCTCATAAAATAATTATACATACTGTTGAATTCGTTAACATTACATTTTATATTGTAGTGTACCTAGAAACAAGCATGGGTAGTTAACTCATCTGAATCATTCATTTTTTTACGTAAATTTTATTGACGACATTATGGTTTTCTCAATGTAGGTACATTGTATTTGCAATACAAGAATAAATTACTAAAAGGCAGACTTAAAAGGCTGCCCTGCCCAGACTTCCCATTTTATTTTAGTGCGTGTTCCGTTTGGGCTAAATATTTAAGTAACACCGTTTGGTTCGTGATTTGGCCTCACCATCAATTCCTATTATGCGAAAATCCAACCGGTTTTATTGCGCTTCCCGTAAATAGAAAATCTATTGGTAAACAAGTTTCGAGGCTAGTTTGGAAAAGAAAATATTTTGTGTGGAAAGAAATAGAAATGTATTTTTGTAATAGCTACGTTGGTTAGCTACATTGTCGTATGTGACACACTTACGACATTGGAGTTAATTGTGTTCACTTATTTCATACCGTTACTTGATGGAGCTCTGGTCTGGACCTATTCCACTGATGAGCATAAACTTTCTTATTGTTTGACTAGTTTTGTTTCTCCTTTCTTTAAAAAGCTTTATTCGTTCCGTCCCGCAGGCGATGCTGGTCGAGGCTCTCATCACGTTTGTACTGGTGATGGTGGTGCACGGCGTGTGCGACGGCCGCCGCAACGACCTCAAGGGATCAGCTCCTCTCGCGATTGGACTGAGCATCACCGCCTGTCACGCCGCTTGCGTAAGTACCTACCTATACCTTTTTCTTTTCATAAAGCAAGTAAGTGGTTATGGGTATTTCCATAGAAAAATCTTTGATGCCATCATACAGTCCCATCGAATTAAAGAACAAGGTATAGCATATAATTCATGTAGGTACGTTTTATTTTAGTAATAGTTCATGAATTCAAACAGAAAACAAAGAGCATGGTCATAATTCCATTCTCTGATAAACGAACTAAGGTGGAGCTAAATCATTTCCTACGAATTGGATAAATTTTAACTATGCGGAGAGGTTTCTCTGATCGCTTGTTTTTCTGCCTTTCTACTTTTATAAAATCTAGTCTAGAGCTGGAAATCATAGTTAAAAAATAAAAACATGCGTGAAGTCTAAAAAGATGCATTATTACATGCAACTTTTAGATTTCACGCATGTTTTGTGTGATGCGGTAACATCAAAACATCTATTTTGATAAAGTCAAACTCGAAGAAAATGTTACCGAATATAAAAATATCAAGCCGCATATACTTTCTGTAACAACCTTACATAAACAATGAATTTGTATGGAAAACGGGGAAACGAAATCAAACAGTAGATTGTCACAATAAACGAAACGGTTTATTGTCACCGAAATTCTTGTCCTCATTTTACCCAAAAATAAAACCTGGGTAAGCAAACACGCAAGCTTAGAAGTTAGCTTCTAAGAAACCATAATTCTCTACTTCGAGAGACTGAATTGTCTTTACAATAAAACCTCGTGTACGGAACACCTACAGCAGGGGCTTAACGAGAAAATAGTAGTCGTAAATCACGGGAAATTCGTTCTTATTGAATTTCCTTTTGTCGGCTAACGGAAGCAGACTCGGTTTTTGTTCCGAATGGACGCTCGCCGACAGGGCGAGTTTTTTGAAACGCTCCCACTTTTGATTGTTGTTAATGCACGATTCATCATGATGTATTTTTGGGGCGTTTAAAAGAAGGTTGCATGTGATGGTTAAGCATTGCGTTTTTTTATTGAGAATGTATTTTTTTATAAATGCCGAATAATGACAATTATTTTGATTGGCAACCTTACTTATCTCAGTGTTGTTGACCTACCAGTGTAGAAGCTTCAAGCAGTAATTTATTTTTATTAATTTATTGACAAAAACTAAACACGATGTTTAGCTACGTAAACATTGCTCAAAATGATAAAAAATGTTTTTATAGAAAAGTCGCATCAAATCTTTTATACTCATATCACCCATGACTTTTAAAGCATCACTGAAAATATTTGAGCTTCCATTTCAACATGGTTGGATAAAATATGATGAATAGTCTTTAAAGTAGACCAAAGAATAGGATAAGTAGTCTTTATGGCATCCAGAATCTCTCAAATAAAGAACTATAGCGTTCAAAAATTAGGTCATCCGTGCTGCAGATCTTTATTTGAAAAGTTTCCCACTTTTATCGGTTCTCATCGAGATCTTGTTTGATCTAGTTTTGTTCTATTGAATCTTGATGCATAGTACATCTATACCTACAATATTTGAACGGTGTTACTATTCATTAGTTTGAATATCTAAATTTAAGTTATCGCGTAAAATTATAATCTACATTGCCTTCCTATTAACCACTATTTTTTAATTACCAAAATTAAAAAAATGGGCAATGCAGACGAGGCAAGGCATTGTATGTATGCAGTAAAAATTTTAGAATACCTAATAATGTAAAAGTTATTAAAAGTTAAAGTTTCCGGAAATCTTTCCATAAATTATGGTTACCAACAAAAATACCACATACCTACAATAATAATTGTATTGAATGAATGGACATAATGGGTATGAGCAGTGGCACCTACTCTTTCTCGCTTTTCCGAAACCTACACCTCTCCTTTTCGCATGTTTGGTTCAGATAAAAACAATGTGGGTAGATAGGAAAGTAATTCTAAAAAAATATGAAATGTAGTTTTAAAACAAGTTAGAATAAACTTATAGTAAGTACAACGATTGATAGACACAACACTGCTTAATTTACAAATTAACTTAGGTACAAATCAAAAATGTGTACATTTCCAGATTCCAGATCAGTTACTGCGTAATTACGTTAAAATGTCACTTCACTCTTTCAAAACTACACTTTCCCACTTGCATAATCACGTACACCACTTAAAAAGAACTATACGTAGGTAAGGTACACTTCTGCCTACGTTACATTATATTAAAATTAAACAATTAACACTAACGTCGTCGGTGCGAGTGCGTTTGATTTGTTTACTTTTGTTTCGACATCAACACAGACGGGTTGGCCAACGATTCGGTCGGGGCACGTCGATCGGGGCCACCCGAAGTTAGCCTGTCAAGTTGTTTATGAATGGAGGATGTTTTATTTTTGAATGAAATAAATTCAATTTTGACTACTTATTGATGTTTTTACAGGATATTTTTTTGCATCGTTTTTTTCTGCATGGATGTGTTGAGTACCAGCAACAGATACGGCTGAATTTTTTTTTCTGGTAATTTAAAAATAGTGGTTTATAGGTACATGATTAAGGCCTTTAAAGCTTTCGGGTTCTATAACAAAATCATTTACTACAGTTTATAAAAACTTCCAATTTATTGTATTTGAAAAGTTAGATATGGTATGAGGAGGAATATTGCTATACCCAAGCTGGGTCATTAATTATAACAAACTTAAATACGCTATTATTAACACCTGCATGTAACCAATAATGTTTGCAATAAATGATTGAATATTGAGTATTCAAGGATTTATTTATTCGTTACAAACTGAACTTTTGTCGTAATTACTCAATTTCATTTATAATGCTAGGTAATAAATTAACACATAGATAGAAAACTTTTAGGTTTCTTCTTTGTTTCTAAAATTATTGCAAGTCGACTAGAACAGTCTTACTACCCCAAAACTCTACAAATGCACATGGAAACCGGGCAAGTTTATCAAAGTTATTCCTTAATGAAAATCTTAGAATTTTCTCGGGAAGTAAACTAATTGCCCACTGTTCTAAAGTTTTTATCTCAATTAGAATCGTTTTACGAGTTTGCATACAAGTGGCTGGATTATGTTAAAACTGACCCTTTTGAAACAAACTTTGTCTATGAAAGACATTTTAATGTGGATTACATGAAACAGATTATAATAACAGTGTAAATTTTGTGTACTTATCTAAGTACATAGATAGATAGATAGATAGATAAAGCTCTTTATTGAAACACCACATTTACAGAAAACAACCATACAATCATGGATGAAATAAAAAAAGACGGATTGAGTTTTGATTGACATCGAACTGAAGCCCAAAATGGCGGACTTATTACATATGTGTGTCAGATGAAAGTAGGGCGACCGGCTGCATATGATGTGAGTGTGTGCGTGCCCCGCTCGTACGTTACGAAGCGTTCCGGCTTCCTAAGGGTGCTTCAGTTTCGGATCAGACGGGGTTCCCTCCTTCTTTTTTTATTAGCTCTATGCATACAATACATATTATTTAGGTAGGTATGTATAGGAACGAATCTTTAAAGTTATCATACATATAATATAAAATGTGATCGAGTATGTAAAATAGGTTGTAACTATAACTTCTTGATTAGGTATACCTACATATTTGTACTTTGTTTTTCTGTACGTTTTGATCGTCATACTTTAGTTCACTGTGCGAGTTATAATGAACCCTATCGGTTGATACGATATTTGATATAAATAAATAAAATAAATAAATAACGCCCAACGATCACATACATAAACCCTACACACACATACATACATAGAACACATACATAGATCCTGGACCCTAACTAGGTTTCCCTGTATCTAGGGACCCAGAAACTACGAGGACCATGGTCCCACAATATCCAGACACTGAACAAACTATATTTGCGCTTTTTTTTCTATGCACAAATACTTGTCCTGTTGCGGAAATCGAACCCGCCGCAACCGGGTTATGAGCCGACTTGCTTATTAACCACTACACCACAGAGGATATGTGTCTCGACTTTGAATCTTTATTTTTCAGTCCACATTATTGTAGTATACTTATAGCAATACAATTTATTTAATACCAAAATAAATTATTCTACATTTCGTAGCATACAAATCGGCAAAGTGATTAAATTCCGTAAAAGCCAAGATTAAAAACGCTTCGAAAGCGTAAAACATTTCATAGCGAAACACGTGCAGATCTTAATTGCACATGCCCAAGCAACGAGACGTTTACACTAGTCGTTTTAAAAATATTACTCTTGCATTTTAATAACATTTATTTTGAAGGGAGGTGTATTCGAAGCGAAATAATGAGGCGCGTGAATTTACCACCGAGCGTAGTCCGAGTTGCAGAAATAGCTGAAACGACGAGCGTGCAGTGTAAAGCAGAGAATAATCTAAGATCTGTAGGCCTAGCACGAACATTTACGCGCGCGTAAATGTTCGTGCTAGGCTTACTGGGGGCTGCAGTGCTATTACGATGAATAGCGCTGCAGCGCTGCAGACGCGCGTCCGCCGCTCAACTGCCATCAAAATTGTATGAACTTTGTCAGCAGTGGAGCGAGCGATACGCAGCGTAGCGTCCTGCTAGATTCACCGTAATATCAGGGGGCTGATAGGTATCAACTGCAGGTATACGTTTCTTGGTAACATATCATGTCCTTCCTTCTCCTGGAAGCAAGTGGTTAGCGCCAGTAGTATCAGAGTTTCCAATAGTCGAAGTCTTCTGCTAGGCGATTACGGACCTTGATTTCAAACGATAGAGACACTTCGTATGATTTTGACAGTTAGTACGTGTTACTACGGAAATTTTCATAGGAATGAAATTTCCCGTTGTATTGCAATCAAAGTTCCGTGATCACCCCTGATGAATATGAAGTGAGTGAGCTATACAAAACACTGAAACCTAAATACAATTAATTTTATGCACGGTAAGGATTATCCGTTTATTTACTCTTAAAGAAGCTATTCACAAAAATTAAAATAAACATTCTAACAGCATAACGCCTCACAAAAAACTTGTGATACGCTATCATATTTCTAAAATGTATAATCATCTTATAGCTTATGCATAGTACTTACTATATCTCTACTGTACTGTCGCATTTAAATTATATTAACGCACACCGTACAGCCTGCAGAGCTGGCTTTCGATTATCGCGCTTGCTCGACCATGGCTTAGAAGTTGAGCAGAAAATGTCAAGATACCGTCACCTCCACGTAAAACCGCTTGCATGGAAACGAACGAAAATTTTCGGAAACGTTAATAAATAATTTTTCAGAATTGAAAACCGTGCATATTATTAACATCATTAACAGCCTGAAGACGTCCACTGCTGAACATAGGCCTCCCCCAGGGAGCGCCACTTAGAGCGGCTGCTCGCCTCCTGCATCCATCGGCTCCCCGCGGCTTTCACCAGGTCGTCGGTCCACCTAGTGGGGGGCCGGCCTACGCTGCGTCTTCCAGTCGTGGTCGCCACTCGAGAACCTTTCTTATTATTAACGTTTGGAATTAATTCTGTGAACGTTTAAATTATATCGCTTTTGACACTTTACCTACCATTGATTTTTCAAACTACAGAATTGAGGACTGCAAACCTACTTTCATTTACATACACAAACTAGATATAATATGTGAGCATTTAAACATTGACTACAAAAAAGCAATGTCAGGTTTTTTGATAGCTTCTATACTTAACCCAAAAAAGTTTATAACATCGGTCGCTTTATTGTATCTCAACAACAAACATGTCAACTTGTATGTTATTGAACAACATTACGCCCGAACAAATCGATCATGAAATATTGCACCAACACGCAATCCCAATAGATCCGACCGAATATTGGTCCCTACTTCGAAAACCAAATAAATCAACCAACTTCTACAATCCGAGTTTGAAGATACATGTAGAAGCGCAATACATTCAACTTACGTATGAGAATTTTAGTATCATGCCGCAGCAAGTATTGTAAAAGTCTCAAAGTAGAGGTCAGATTATGCTGTTGTGAAGGGGTAAACAGTTTACAAATTGTGCAGTTGACTCTACATTAAGTGTGACAAAATTTCAACTATAAATGTGCAGTGTGCGACATAGTACTATCTTTTCCGACATATTTGGCAAGAGAGTTGGAATAGTAGCCAAATGTGACAAACAGAAGCTAAGCTTCATACATTAAATTGCAAATAATCATCATCATCATCAGCCTGAAGAACTGCTTAACATAGGCCTCCCCCAAAGAGCGCCACCTTGAGCGGTTGCTCGCCTCCTGCATCCATCGGCTCCCCAATTGCAAAATGCTGAAATTGCAAATGGTTAGTGAAAAATTAGAAGGACATGAATTAAATTAATCATTATGTAAAATGGATAGTAAAGTTAAATGAGGTGTAATATATACTTAATACTTTATTCATAGAGAACCGTTTTCGAAGCCAACTTCATCTATTTGAAGTTTGACCCTATTTTGAATATGAACTAATCAAACTCACTGAAACTTTGTAGACATGATCTAAAAATGAATATTTGGCAAAGCTGTTCATTGATAGTTTCCAAATTCCCCAAAATATAACAAGGCCGACAATGTTTCATAGTTACATATTTACAAAAATAACTGATTAACTATATAACTTTTACATCGAGGTATTTCCGACCTAAGTGATGTTAGTGAATTTTGAGATAACAAGTAAAGTTTTATAAAATTCAGTCCTAAACTAAAGAAATAACATTTCATTGTGTTTTTAGGAGTACCTTTGTATGTACTTTTTATTTTAATACGACTCTAACAGAGAATCAGAATTAGTGAATTGGAATTAGAATTAGTGTTGTGAGATCAACTTATGTTTCTATATATGACAGGCCTGATAGCTCAGTTATTGTTAGCAGTACCTGCCTTTTGAACAGAGGGCTGTGGGTTCGATTCCTAACCAGGACAAACATTTGTGTGATGAACATAGATGTTTATTGTGTGTCTGGGTGTTGTATTCTACCTATGTATGTATTTACAAACAAAAAAGTATAGGTATATAAGTATTCTATAAGTTATTTGGTTCCCATAGTTCAAGCTTAGATTTGGGCCAGATGGCGCTGAGTGAAATGTCTACACAGTACACATATTTTATTATTTATTATCATTGTATGTGGCATCGTAGGTATCTATTCGGTACCAATGAACCGATATTGAGTTCTCTTTTTTTTTTTGAGATAATATGATAAAGTTTTCTTGTTAAGTGATTGCTTTTGTAAATTTTGTGCCACTGCCTGATGTGCTTATATTGCCTCTAGAACGCCACGAACACTTATCTGATCGGCTGGCTAGAGATTAATACATGCTTACGAGAGTAATGCTCTTTTTGCGAAGCTGTTTTGTTGACTGTTGAGCTGCCAAGCGAATTTAGCCGTTTTTACAATGTGGTAATTTTTTCTTATGTTTCCTATACCTTTTTGGCTACCTATATAACCCGTGTTAGGCAATCAGTACGTAGGATTAATTTAATTCAAATATAACTTTTAATTGTGCTGCTCACCGATGATAATTAATATTCCTACCTACAACACTTTGAGGTACTTAAGATATACACAAACACAGAACAGAACAGAATATGTAGCAGTACCTATATAGTTACTTTCCATCGGGTATATGTGTAAATGAAGTATAGGGATAAAAAGTCCTTCAAAAAAGTTCATCATGACTGTAACTTCTCAAAAGTTTCTTAGATTTCATGTTTTTAAATAAAGCGTACAAGCGGGACTTGTTACACCTTGGAAATATGGAACTTGAAGGTCTTCCAAGCCATCAAACGATTTCCCCAGAGAGCGTTTAGGGAACACAAAAGTTAAGTCAGTACAGGTATACGCAAAACAAACAATTCCGAGCGACATCAAAGCAAAAGACACTTAAGAAAATGCTCTAGCTGGTGAAAATTAACTAATAAAAGGTAGGAATCTATGTGTAAAGTAACAATTTCTGTAAATAATTAGGATAGCGCGATCAATCGGCTGGAGCGATCGATATTTGACCAGTTATTATGCCGAAGTTTATACTACACCGATTTTAATATTATGAGTGACAACGTGACTGAAACTTGCAACCAAGTAGATGGCCTTAATTGTAAGTATTCATTTACGGACACCTGCAACACTAGAGGCTCCTTCGTTGCCCACCTTTAGGACACAGTTGGCTCTCAAGTAAGGCTTCCGGAGCACATTTTTAAGAGGTTGGGGACATAACTTCAAAGTTTGAAGTTATGCAAGCCAGCTCTATGAACACTACGAAATGTTGCACTAAGGGCAATGGATTTTCTGAAATCTCCAACTCCATGCAGGATTTATACCCACGGCATACTAATCTCAAGTCACTTACTACAACTTGGATATGAGCTATCACGGTTACGAAAAAGATGGCTACATCCTCACTCAGCACGTTCCTGCTCCCTATTCTTATCGTCGATAAACTTTACATTGACGTCAAATTTGCGCTATTTTCGTACTTATTTGTTTAGACAATTTCGCGAACTCGACTCGATCCCTTAGGCCGGTTCGGTCCAATTCTTAAATTTTCCATTTCCAAAATTGTAATGTCCTCTTACAAATTTGTCCATTTCTACAAAAGTCGAAGATCGACTCGGCAATGAAAAAAACAAAAAACAAAATGTATCCAGGTCGTATGATTTTTGTAAGAAATTTGAAAAATATGACGCTTTCGGAAGCTTTTTTTTACTCTGTGATTTGTACGGTCGGAATGAAAAGTTATTTGAAGAAAGAAGATAATGTGAGTACTATTACGTACTAGGGCCACCTAAGAGAAAACACTAAAATTAAACGTAAATCGTTAAAAAAATTACAAAACGCAGATAGGAAAAAAATACAAAATGAAGTTCTTTCATTAACTTGATAGTCTAGATACATAAACACAAAAGGCTCTAAAAAGGAAAATTCTAGCACAAGCCGAGAAAGGAAACTTTTTATAAGAAAATTTCACACATAAATAACGTCACATACGTTCAGGTCCTCCATTATTTGGCCTCACTGAAGTTTGTCTGCGTATATTTTTACAATGTTTCTAAAGTGATGTAATTTGTCTGGTGTCTTCTGTGATATGGTACTTTCGAACGTTCCTGTGCCTTGTTTTATGTTGAACTTGTATAGACTCAGATTGCCTAGAAGAAAATTGCCTAAAAACGATGTCGAACTTACAACATTGTATGTGTATGTTATGTATAGGCCTCTATTGTACCTACTTTCCCATTCGCCTAATAAGTCTAGTGCTATTTGGTCCAAATTCCACCCTCAATCTTCACAAGATCAAACTTTGTTCGCGCATTTTTTTCTCTTTTCTCCTTAAGACTCACACACATTATTAATGCAGTTGAGTTAGTACTTATATGTATTGTGTCTACTGTCTACGTCTTCAAATAGAGGGTCAGTCACCTGCCGTCCAGTTGGTAGCATTAACAAAATTGTTTTTTAGATTGTAGGTACTTCGTTTTTTCATGGTATATCCTATTTCGTAAACTTTAAATGCTAAGTGATAATTTTTTATTTTTTATTTTTTTAGGCGCGGTTTTCAGTGGTTTGCCGTGCGTGGTCGGCGTGCTGCATAAGAATGGATTTATGAATATGAATTCGACGATATGAAAACTCGGACTCGGTCTTTAATTCTGACACTGACTACTGCGTAAGTACACGAGAAGAAGAAGAAGAAGACGTCTTGAACAATTGATAATTAGAATTAAATTATTGTTTACTTTTTAAAACCGAGCAAAGCGAAAATGAAAAGTGAATTTGTAAAGTGAACACTGACTAAAAACGTTCTTGATTTTAGGCAGTGTATTATTTATAAGTCTGACAACTTTATGAAGCTAATGAAACATCACCCCTTGATAATATAACAATATTATGATACTAATTTTATTTATCATGTTTATATTAACCCTACAGGGCCACATTCAAAGAAAGTTGCAATTGAGTAGAGATACAACATTAAGGGCACAATGTTTATGATTCAATGTTGTTGTTTCAATGTTTATGTTCTTTGTTGTTGGTTATTGTTGTTGATGTTGATGTTTAATCTAAAAAGAAAAAAATTACATAAATATTTATGAATCACGAGCGGGATTTTAACCCGCATTCTTAAGCCGTTTATAACTTTAAGTGACAAGAGACCATCCTTCACCCTCTCAACCAACTTACGGGGTTGATATATTCATAACATTCCGGTATAGGTAGCAGCTTACAATTCATTGTCCCCTACATAATCTATTTGTCTTTCATAAATGGCCATCGTTATGATATCGTCTTACTAATTAATTAGCTCCGAGGTACAATTTATATAATAGCTATAGTGTAGCGTTCAGTCATGTTATTGATTTGTAACACTAGTGTTAACCGCACCAGTTTCCGTGCTTCTGAATTACTTACGATGTGTATAATAACGTTAGCACTTTATTAGCACTTTAATCTATTGTGTGATGGTATTCTTGTTGCATACAACATTTTGCATACAATTTATTTCTTCATTGCGATCTTCTTGTTACGTTAATACAAATAGGTAATGTTTTTGTTAACACATCACACAACACATACACAAGACAACATTAAAACGACACTTTACATATTTTCATAGTTAAAACAAATGCAAGGTGTTAATTTAACCAACATCAAAATTGTAACGTGACTGCGAAAATCAGCATTCCTGTTCTAAGTACATTTGCTAATGCTAAGTATGTAAATATTGGAGTCCCTAGTCGGCATCAAGTCACTATCCGCTCAGGCGCTTCAACCACATGTGCGGCCGGCATCGCGCAACGTGGACCGCTCCCCACCACAATTGTGGCTTACAGCTGATTGCGCTACTAGGGATGGCAATTAATTTTTAGAGGTGTCACTCGTTATAAATCGACTAAAATTAAAACTAGTTGAAGGTCACTATCGAATAAAGTAAAAGTCTCTATAGTTCAGGAGAAAAAAAAACGCTTCAGTCTAAATTGCATCTCGCGCCGAGCCCGCGCGCCGGCGACGGAGTAATTTCCTTTAGGTACGGCGGAGCGTCAATTATTATGTATAGTGTTGTTGTGTGTGTTTTTATACTGCAACACGTAAAAATGCATTTGTTTAGATAGCCAAGTAATGCTACTTATCAAAACTAGTTTTGAAATTTTAAAACACTGCTTAGTTTATTCGTATAAACCGTAAATATGCAAAACCATACCGCGCTATTTGAGGAGCGCTTTGGGACCTAACTACGCCCGCCGCACCGCGCCTGAGTGGCTATACATACATTACGTGTATGTGAAGTCCACTCCACGATAGCATTTGGATTGAAGAAATGTTATATCTTAGATTAGAATAAGTATTCTATGTACTAATATTATATTTTTGTGCAACTTAGACTTCCTTTTATGAGTTGACAAACAAGCGAACGGCCCACCCCGTTGTTTATGGGCAAAGATTATTTATGGATATTTGTAGAGGATACAAGATGGACATCTGAGATAAACCCCTGTATTCTAAAACATTCCACCATAAATCCTTCACTCGACTTCCACTTAACTTTGAGGGAAACTCAAAGTACATCGCGACGTACCTTGAGTTGACAGTTGTTTCGTTTCTCTCGTTTAAGAAAAATTGACGCAGAAATGTCAAGTTGATTATATATTGTCAATTAAAAATACCAAACACACAAAAATGAGGTTAAGTCGAGATTGAGTTGAGTGGAGTAAACTCGTGGTAACAACTTAGAATATGGGGGTCAAACTCGCTAGTGTTCGAACTTCCTTCAATTCTTTGAATCGCAGCAATAAATGCTTTCAATTGTTTTTGTGGAAGAAAACCAATTTGTGCTGAGGAACTAATTAGTCCACAGATATTTATTTATTTTTTATTTAGTTCCGCTAATCAATCTTTATCGGTCGATATACAAGTGATGTGGTGCGCTATAATTAGGTATAGGGTGGAAATTTTCCACCTACACAGCACTTGTCAAATCAATAACTATCTACTCAGCAGTTTTAGTATAAAAAGAATCTAACGGACGCTCCAGTTGTGGTCATTTTTGTTTTGTTAAATATTTTGTAATTTGATTTGGTGTAGAATAATGTAATTAGTATAAATTTAACATGGCGTGTCTATTTTAGTTCCTTATATTTCCTTCCTTAGATTCCTTAGGTTCCTTAGATTTTCGTATAGAAGAACCTAAAGAACCTCAGCATATTTTTAGAGAAAAACTTTTTGACTTACTGCAAGTTTTTTTTTTGATTGATTATGGGTCAACATTTGGCCACATCTACAAAACAATAGTACATACAACACAGTAGAGACAACATTTATTATTATTGACCGTTATGCTCTTGAAATTACTTTTACATCAAGTACTTCAGAAGCTACTAAACTTTTCTACACGAAACTACATTAAAATGTATTATGTTATCAACAAAAATAGTTTGTGAGTTGAGTTTCAACGGGTGAAGTTACGCCGCGCTACCCGAGCTTTTAGCCTTTGATGCACTTAGATATTTATTGAAGCTCAAGTTAAGTACCTGCTGTTGAGATACAATGATACTGAAACTCAGAAAGTATTGCTTCTTCAGAGATAATTCGTAGTTCAAAGCCCAATGTAATGTATATTGGAATCTGCTGGTCTTTTATAACTCTGTTTTATATTGACAGGCTTATAGCTAATGCAGGCTTGCTCACTTTAGTAAGAAGTGGAAAACAAATAGGTCACAGGTTTACCGTCACATGCGAATTTGATCTCTAACGACGAATTCTCATTTGCATAGCGTATCTATAGGTTTTTACTTTCTGACAACCGATCGGAAAGAAGAGTTCTCAAGTGGCGACCATGAACATGTGGTGGCGAACCGGAAGACGCAGCATAGGCCTGCCGCCCGACCGCGGGAGGCGATGAGTGCAGGCGGGAAGCAGCTGCTCAATGTGGCGCTCTAAGGGGGAGGCCAATGTTCATCAGTCTTCGGGCTATTGATGATGATGATGATGATGATGAATTTAATGATTACTTTCCGGCTTTTTACTAACATGCATTATATATTGCTATAGTGCTTCAGCATAATAAAAGATTTTTTAATCATGTTACTATAGCAGCATATTTCTATCAACATAATACGAGCCCCATAAGGGTATCTAAATCACAGTGAATTTGTTTGGAGATTTCCCTCTTTTCCTTCAGCTGTCCCTCAGGAGTTCAGATAAACAATGTACAGAAATCCCTACTAAAGCCAACTCAGAGATATGTAGTGACTTTATTCTTTTCCGGTAACTTTTATGGGGGAAAAGATTTGTTTTACTGCCTCAGTTACAAGTTGTGAGCCTTTTGTTTAGGGTAATTTTTATTACCTATACAAAAAGGATTACATGTTATCTCCTTTGACGAAAACTGATGATGGTGGTGGCAATAGAAAAAACGCTGCGCCACTTTAGTATATCTATATACACACATGGTTATAGTACGTACTACGTAGGTAAAGCTGTTCAATCTTAGGTTGTCACAGGACCGTTTACGCCACGGCATTACAGCGCTACTGGTATTTACATAATTAATATAAGTTGGTTATCACAAATTTTTCAGTATGTCGAGACACCTTAGCGAACTTTGAAGCAGCAGCGCTGTCTTTCATCTCAGCCGCCTCGAGATATGGCATGTAATTCTGCTTATTTCGACTTAATCATAATTGTTTATGTAAAACATCATCTTTTTCCTATTTTAGGTCTTGGATTTTGCCTTTTGACCGTATCCCGAGTTTAGGTAAAAAACTTTCTTTTTAAGATTCTATAACACGTATTTTTTAGTTTTATTTTACTGTGAAAACCACAATTTAAATTTTTATCTCAGGTACGTTTCCACGGATTTAAGCAAAATAAGTCCGATTCCGGGCACCAAATGTGACAAATGTGAAATGGAGCGGTAGCCTTCCCGCGGGTCGGATGTGGGTACTGATAAAAAACCTCCATTGTCCTGCCTTCCTTATGATTAATGCAGTTCTGGCGTGGTGCCGACACTCGCACTTTGGTGAAAGTATTTATGTAAGTTTACTTGACAGTGCTTAAGGTTGTTCAATCTTTGCGATTTCTGTCTAGCTAAGCTGCGCTCCGCGGTTTCAGCCGTTTATAAAAAGTATCCCATAATTCACAATTTCTCATAGGTACCGCTAATCTAGTAAATACCACTATTCTAAATTCCATTCAAGTCCAATCAACTGCATTGCTGTAGAAGGAAAACACACATAAAGATTCTGTTAATATTTCTGCTTTTTTTGTTACTTACCAAATCCTAATATGTCTTCAGAGATTTGGATTCATATAAGTATCCTAGCATGGCTAGTTAATTCAGGTGGTTTCTGAACATAAGCACAGCCATAAACCTTGGTCTTAATCTGAAGTACTGTTTCAAACTATGCGACTTTGGTTTGGGCACGTTTTAGTGACAAGTACAGAGACGTGTTTCGGTGTTCATGTGAGCACATTTTGCGGACGCGTGTTACGAATTCTGTTTGTACTCGTAAGTTTGTTTACTTACAAACTTGACTGTAGTTTAAAATTAATTTTGAAGGAGCCCGGAAGTACAGAAAGCTTTTGTCGGGTTACGTTTGCCCCTGGGTTTTCATATCGCAATCTCTAGTGTTAGTTAAACTTTCAAATTTGTATGGGCGCGCGTGTAGCAAAATAATTTACGTAATTTTCTGTCCAATGTTCCACGTTTGTTTGTTTTGGTTATTCATAAACAGAGAAAATAATATGTCTGAGAGAAAGATAGGATAAGGGAGAAACTCAACAAACGTGTGTCTTGTTTTTGTTGAGAATTTGCTAATATCATGCAATGCTTGCCACTAGGTCATTGCGGGTACTATTGTATATGAAAGAAAACATAGTGTAGTATTGTAGAAAGTATTACTTAGCTATTAACACTAAAACAGTTTTATAGGTAGAACACAGAGGCACAGAGGAAAGCGTTATTCTTCTATGGGTACTAGGCTAACATAAAGAATTAAGAGGCTCAAATGAAAGTACCGGCAATGCTCTCGATAGCAAGGGTTGGGCTCAGCCTCAGCCTGAGTAAGCCTCAACAATCGCTGCTGTGAACTCATTACCAAAGGATTAGCGTTGACTTTGAGCGATGGCCGCCATTCAGTCGACGGATGATCAGATACGACAAACGACGATCAATTCTAAACGTTTTTGTTCAATTACTGTACCTGCGTGCAATCCTTAATACTTACAATCAGATTAAGATCATTGGCAAATTGTAGGTATCTGTCACCTAACGTCTGACCAACATTTATTCATTCTTAGGTACTTGTTCAGGGTTTCTCATTCAATATTGACATGCTTGACATGACAATCTTGCATGCGATTTTTGTGTCGTTTAAATTCAAAGTAAGTAGGGGGTATAGCAATGATCCCAATCGCTAACGCTAACGCCTCACGCTAACTCCAAAAATGTATTGAAATGTAATTCGCTACGGAAAAGTTAGCGATTTCCGAAATGTCATTTCAGTACATTTTGGAGTTAGCGTGAGGCGTTAGCGTTAGTGGTTGGTATCTTTGCTAGACCCCTAGGTACTCTACGTACAATTCTTTTGTGCCCACTTGTATTGAGTTGCGAACATAGGTGCGCCGTGCGAGAAGACTTTCCTTTTACATTATGCACTTCTCTACAGCAAAACTTCTGAGTAAGTCTTTAAAGTCTTTTCTTCTAACATTTTTTGCAGAAATCGTCTAGGTTGGTACCACCACTTGCTAGTTATTCTGCTGCTAAGCAGTAGCGCAACCTCTACTGTGTTCCGGGCACTGATATATATTAGAAATTACTGGGCGAAATCTCTAAATCTATAATCTTATTACTGGACTTACTGCTATTTGGTCTCAGAATGATGTATGTAGTTAAGACATCAGGTGAGACAGTGGTCAAATGCTATGCCTATAAATTGTAAAAAAAAAAATATTTAGAATTCCAAGTGGCACTGTAACGTTAAGCAGGGTTGCCATTCGTCCTGTTTTCCCAGGATATGTCCTGTTTTTGGGGTGTCCTGGGCTACCCTGGTTTTTTTATCAACGATTGCTAAAATTTCACCACGGTTTCAACGGTCATGGTAAGTGACGACGCGGTCGAAGATGCAGCTTTCTTACCTAGAAGATACCGGTTCTATAGCCTTAAAAATTTCCAGATTATAATTATTTTATTAGGAAACAATGACGCTGGTAAGGTGTTTTATTCCTTAGCTGTACGAATCGTTAAAAACTCACGCATCAGGTGAACGCCTGACTCATTTTTTACTATATACAGAATACTATATGAAACGCGCACACAGTTTAAATGTACATTCAAATAGCTCTGGCTCAACGGTTGACGACATGATACCCTTGTGATTGTTGCCAACCACGGCCAACTCTGCAAAGTAACCCGACGTCGGATGTTTAAATGCACAAGCGCTAGGGAATAGCCTAGGCACGAGACTGTATAAATATTGAACGAGCAGGGCGTGTTTGGGAGAGGAATCAATTGCGGATAGCCATTGGAAAATGGCGGGTGATTCGTTTTGGTAAACTGTAGGTAGGTAATAAGCCGACCTAGTTAGTCTTTAGGGTTCCGTACCCCAAGGATACCCTGAGGGTCCTGTCTGCCTGTCCGTCTGTCACCGGGCTGTATCTCATGAACCGTGATAGACAGTTGAAATTTTCACATATTATGATGTTTATTTTTTATATTATTTTTATTTTATATTATTTCAAAATTATGTATTTTGGTAGCCGCTATAAAACAAATAAAAATAAAAACAACATAAAATAAATATCTAAGGGGGCTCCCATACAACAAATGTGATTTTTTGGCTCGCTTTTATATAGATAATAGTACGGCACCCTTCGTGCGCGAGTCCAATTCGCACTTGGCCGTTTATTTTTATTATTACTAATTCGCGTATTTCTTATAAGTTTTTTAAACAATGAATCTACATCATCTTGTTAGTTAATTGATTAGTATACCTAGCTTGTATACATAGCTTGGGAACCAGATAACTGATACTTACTTACTTATATACTTTTTTGTTTGTAAATACAGACATAGAATACAATATAACATCCAGACGCAGAACAAACATCTATGTTCATCACACAAACGTTTGTCCTGGGTAGGACTCGAACCCACAGCTCTCAGTTCAGAAGGCAGGGATACTACCAACTTTTTTTTTTTTTTTATTAATGGATAGGCTTGCACTTGGCCACTATCTCACCTGATGGTAAGTGAAGATGCGGTCTAGGATGTAACGCGCTTGATGCAACTGAGCTATCGGGCCCGTCATATTGGTTGTCTGTCATTTATTTGTACAATAGGCATGATGACTAAATTTTTTTTTGGATAAATTAGTTATATTCCTCAAAAGATAAACATTTGTGAAAACAAAAATTAAAAACCTCAAAAAATGACAAAGTTACAAGCATTTTAAAAACCGGAATAGAAATAGATAGATAGCTCAAACGGCCAGTGACGTCAGAGGAAGGTCGTTATAGTACCTCATTACTAAGCTGTGGTAGTTTTTCATACAATCTCTTTGGAATGTGACGTCACGAGTAGATTTTTCATAGTAACTGCGGGGGCGCTCTGTTTCGCGAGAAAGGGACAGGAGATGCCTCCTGTAGAAACTTTAAAAGCTTATTACTCCGTGATTTATTTACCGATTTTGATTATTATTTCAATTATTGCATTCATTTTTAATCTTCTTTATGAAAGTAATATTTACTTATTCATTTTTATTAGTCGTCATCATGCCTATTATTTAGGTGCAACTACAACTCTGCACATTAGTTTGTATATGTTCTTAGAATATCAAAGCCCCATCTCTTTATTAAATATTTGAAATTTTCATTCACAAACATGCACATTAAAGTTGTTTTAGCAATTTTCCTTTGGTCCTCCACTCATAGATGCACTTTACCCATCTTTGCATAGAATGCGTGCATGGCATTATTGGAAGGCGCAGAGAAACAAACATTATAGACACCGCATCTCTATGTTTAGTTTTGTGGTGACCAAAAACTATTTATTAGTTAGACCAAGACCAACCACCAACCAAAACCAAGGCCAAGACCTAGTTTTATTTTTACGTCTCTGTTTTCGTGACTGGCAAGTGGCTAGCACGTATGCCACAGGGTTGTCCTATGCCGTGTGGGACCGGTAAGAATAGTACCACCCTAGTCTCTTCCTACGGGAGCCGTAAGTGCTGAATATAGGAATATACAGGGAACAGGCCATAGCCATTCTTCTCGGCACATCTGCGATCACCATGGCGCACGCTAAGCGTGGTGATCTTGACAAATGAACATAATAAGCGCCTAAAGTGGCATTTTATGGGAGAGGCCTATGTAGCAGTAGACGTCGTCCGGTTAAATATTTCCTACACAACTTCTTGGCTTAGATATTTTTGGTTGTTATTTAACATTGATTCTTGAAGACTAAATTTTATAAATGTGTTAAAGTCGAATTGGTGGTTTCCATTTTTCTTTTTGTGTGGGTAGATCAAAGCTCGTCACGAAAATTTCTATACTTTATAGTTTTTATAAGTGCATCACTGCTTTTAAGTAGACGTCTACCTTGGTTTTCTACTCCGTGCTAGAGGGGGACCGAGGGGTCCTTCAATACGGAAATTGAAGGCAATTCAGCAATTCCGTCCGCCGTAGTGCCTCATAATATACTTAAGAGGCACTTTCTTTGTGATGATGGATCTCAAACTACGTTCTACGTTCATATTATAATGGTCTGTATTTGAAAATGTATGCAGTTCTGCGCAGTGCGATATGTTATTCCGTGGTTTTACTAATGCGGTATACTTACAAATACCCTGTAAAGAAAGTATTAAAGAAAGAAATAAGTATTTATGATTAGAATTACTACCCATTCTCAACTTGTCCAAGAGTTACTAGGGTAACTTCGTTAAATTTTATATACCAGAAGGCTTTAGGCTCAACATAACTCAAAATAATAAAGAACTCGCAAAAACCAGTAGCCATTAGAAATTGGTGGTTTAATTTTAGATGAAATTGAAAAACTGTAACAGATAGACCTTATTTACAAAGCTAGGTAATTTCGTAACTGTCTGTCTGTAAATAGCTGAAACAACATCCGAACAACTGGGGGGCAATCACGTTACTTGGATTGCAATGCAACAGGATCATAATAGGCATGAGGACTAAATTTTTTTTTTGGATAAATTAATTATTTTCCTCTGAAGATAAACATTTGTAAAAACAAAAAATAAATATCTCAAAAAATTACCAAGTTACAAGCATTTTAAAAACCGGAATAGAAAGAGATAGCTCAAACGGCCAGTGACGTCAGACGAATGTCGTTATAGTACCTCATTACTAAGCTGTGGTAGCTTTTCATACAATCTCTTTGGCATGTGACGTCACGAGTAGATTTTTCATAGTAACTGTAGGGGCGCTCTGTTTCGCGAGAAAGGGACAGGAGATGCCTACTGTAGAAACTTTAAAAGCTTATTACTCCGTGATTTATTTACCGATTTTGCTTATTTTTTCAATTATTGCATTCATTTTTAATCTTCTTCATGAGAGTAATATTTACTTGTTCATCTTTAATAGTAGTCATCATGCCTATTACCTACTTTGCACATGATCTACGTATTGAAACCGTCAAATACATACAGATTAGTAATTCTATCAATAATTGCAATTGCGTAACGTAATCGTCTCTGTTTTCTAATATTAAAGAAAAGATCAACGTTAACCAAAAATTATTGTAGCTTATAGTTATATTGAAAAAATAAATGTCCTAAAAACAATAGAATCCCAGTACTATCATCCCTTCTCAATAAATAATAAATTCCCCCTACACTACTGTAGTATACTATCATAATACACGTACGTCTTATGGATATTCTATAAGCGGTACCTACCATTAAAATGTCTATAATAATAAAACCTATAGCACTTAGACGACGCGACGTTAAAATCGGTACACCCACCCTGGAGTCCATAAAATGATATGTTGCGGAAATAATGGTGGCATCGACATGCCGCGGCTACTTCCAACAGTTTGCAGACAAAACAAATCGTAAAAGAGAATACTTTACAATGAAAATGAAGTTTTAGGTGGCAGTTAACTATTCAACTGTCACCCCGAGCTGTATTTTTTTGCGAATAAGTTTAATGATGTCTGAAGTCGGTAAACCATAATAGGATTTTCCATCGCGCAGAAATGGTGTGTTTTTCATAACCGAAAATTTTTTTTTTTTTCATAAATTAATTATATATTCCTCAAAGACAAACATTTGTGAAAACAAAAATTAAATATCTCAAACAATGACCAAGTTACAAACATTTTGAAAACCGGAATAGAAAGAGATAGCTCAAACGGCCAGTGACGTCAGAGGAAGGTCGTTATAGTACCTCATCACTAAGCTGTGGTAACTTTTGATACAATCGTTTTGGCATGTGACGTCACGAGTAGATTTTTAACATCGCTTAACATCAGGTGAGTTGCAGTCAAATGTTGGCCTATTTATAAATAAAAAAAAAAAATTTCATAGTAACGGTGGCGGCGCTCTGTTTCGCAAGAAATGGACAGGAGATGCTGTAGAAACTTTAAAAGCTTATTTTTCCGTGATTTATTTACCGATTTTGCTTATTTTTTTAATTATTGCATTCATTTTTAATCTTCTTTATGAAAGTAATATTTACGAGTACTTGTTCATTTTTAATAGTAGCCATCATGCCTATTATTTTGATTATAACTGGAAGTCTGACTGAGAAAAAATATCTGTTATATTGCGTGATATAAAGAAAGACAGAACTTAACCACGTTATCATTAATAGTGGTTTTTCACCATGTATGGGTTAACGTGTTTTCCCCTTACTAAACTGGTTATTAGCTAATGAGATATTTTTAAGACTTACTATTGAAAACTACAAATATCAAGAAATTAAGCTTCAGTTAATTAACAGAATAATTTGTAACAAATCGAGAGGGGTTTCAGTTAATTAGTTTTATAGTTCTAACAGCATTAAGTCAGCGTTTAAACACTTTTAAAAATGGATTCATCATTTGGCACAAGTTAAGTCTTTGTTAAGATCCCAACGGAGAAACTTTTAATTAAACAGAATGCTTTCAAGTTCTCTGAAAATTTGTAAAACAATCTTATATACGGATAACACAGTCTTGGGTACAAGTTGCTAAATAAACTGGCAGTTTTTCTTGGAAACTTTCTTACCTGCAGTATTTTATACATTCTGATATGTAGGTATATTGAAATAAACCATAATACTTTACAATGACCTAAAGATAATTTTAAGTTTTCCGTCTACACTTTTGAGTACTTTTCAGTTTATTTACTATCCATCCAGTAAAAGCTATGAGAAGCCGAACTTTCAGCCGATCTCGCAGGATAAAAAGCTTACGATTATGATTATAAACATTTTTTTACATCAGAATTAGACGAGCCAACAGCGGAAAAGATTATCTACTGTGTGAGTCCACGCTACACAGTTTTATCGGAGTTATTTAAAGATTGACTCTATATGAGTCCATTTCTATAACCGGTAACTTGTTTTGCATGAATTTGTCTAGAGACCAAAACTGGCAGATATTCTGCCACCAAGGAGTACATCTGCCAAAGTAGTGTGCAAGCACAATACTGTGTTCTGAATTGAAAGGTGCTGTATCTAGTGAAATTACTGGGCTAATCTGACCAGGCTGCATATACTATCACAATCCAGAACTCGTATTACTAGACTGTGCTATTGTCTCAAGATGACGTACTCATCAGTGCCGGAATTTATAATGTAGAGTTCCGAAGAGCACTGCAATTATTATTGGCAGGTATTAATACCAGGCGAATGTCCAGAACGTATTAGTCTCTGAAACTGCAAATCCATTTTTAAATTTTTTTATGCGTTTGATAATTACTCGTTTGATGGTAAGTGGCAAAGTTGTCTAAGGTAGAGCATGTTTACCCACGAGATGGTCACTCTTGGAAAGACCGAAAGACCAAGAGAAAATATTGATAACTATATTGTAACTATTATTCAAGCTCCAAGGTATTTTATAATAATATGTCAAATTCATCACATCACATGTTAGAACCATCAAAATCGAGTCTGGGCCAAAAAGTGCCACTTACGAGCTCTATAGAATATCCAACCAAATAAAACTCGACAACCACGACAAACATAAATTTCTGTTTCATTTCAAAATTAAATCGACAAACCTTACAAACTTTTCAACTAAACTCAAATGGAAGTTTCCAGACTCATAACTTACGAACGTTTTATTACAACCATCTCCAACAAAATAAGTAAGTACTGGATGAAATACCATACTAACGAGTATATGATTTGATATCACCATGGTACTACTGCGTACTCTACGTCCTTATAGTAACTTCGTTTAAGCCCCGATACAAGACTAAGATCATTGGAAAACTAAAATCAACAATGTTGTCTATTGTACAAAAAAAATTGTACCAAATTCAATAACTTTACACCCTCAAATAATAGCATTAACGTTAAACATACAATAACTAGCGATAACATATGAGGGTAACTGAAAACGATCTGAATAATCACGCCCTCCAGCGTTCGAGATTATTAAAAAGTTTGCAATACCGATTCCAGTCAAAATGGAAATCGAGTTACAATCGGGGGGTAATCAAATTTTTAATCTGCTATAACCCAATTACTGAACGGTAGATATAAAATAAAAAACGCTGTGCTCGTCGCACTGAGATGATTTTTATAACGAGTTCTCCGAATTAGGTCGAGCTCGTTTATATGACGTCGCGGGCTCACTTGATGACGACATGGAGGGCTTAGAGCCTCTCTTCGTGGCTATAATATAGCTTATATAAGTATATAGAAGGGTACTCCGTGAAAAGAGGTAGTTAAGTCTTATGAGGCTTCTTGTACTTACTTAACTTTTTCTTAGACGTGGTTCGCTCGAGCCAGAAATGATATATTTATAATATTTTTTGACTGAAATGTTCAAAATTATATAGAGAGACACTTTTAACTTAAAAAGTTCTTTTTAATAAACGTATTAAGTATGTAGTTAAATTTTTGTATTCACAAGAGTTTCACGTTCAAAGTTATTGCAGAAAGAAACATTCCTTTCATATACTTTTGCGCTTGGATTTCAATAGAATTTTACATTTAATCCATATCTGCCATTCCCTTTTAGTTTTGTTTGATGGTAACCTCTGGGGATACTTGGTTCGAAGCATTCATTCCTATCTAGCTAGGTCTAGTTTTTGCAAGGATGAATTCTTTTGGGAAATCACCTGTAATTCAAGTTACTCCAAGCAATCTTTTCTGCGATTAAAAACCTTAAAATTTTGCTGTCACAGCCCAGAACTTGATAGAATTTTAAAACGTTTTTGAAATAATCCTTAAATTAATCGTTTTTTGCAGTACTTTATATTAATTTTACTAGCTACAATGCCCTGTATGTTGGCCGTCCACAAGTTCCTGGCTTTTTTCGCACCTGTTGTCTTGGAACAACACCCGGGATCGTAGTTAGGTAACGTACCTTCCGAAAACGGTAGCACTCAGTTGTAAATACCACTTTTGTGGCGGTCACCCATACAAGTGCTGACCACAGCAATCGTAATTTAATTTCACCAATTGTTTATATGTTTTGTATCAGTTTTCATCAGCTAATGTAACTGCACCTACATTGTTTATAGAATTAAAGATGTTGTATTGTATGTCCTTAATTGACAGAGACTAGTTGCGTACCGGAAGTCTACGTTTTATAAAAACTAAGCATTCCCTCAATCACTGTAGTTTATTAGTCCAATCTAAAGGAAAGATCTTTCAAAGTTTAATTCCAAGATGAAGGTTGCTCAAAGCATTACAAACATCCAGCGCCGGTCCCTTTAAACCCACTTTTCCGAGGCTTTATTCCAAACCTACCTTCAATAAAATTCATAATTGGTTAACTAATTCAATTTGTCACAAAGAGAAAACGGGATTAAGTTTGCGATAACGAGTGGAATTTGATTCGAATTCCGAGTAATAATCGAGATGCCGCGAGGTAGACTTAATGTAATCACAGTATGCAGAACCAGTAGAGACACTATTATAACTTGATGCAAGACAAGCTAATTGCACACACAACAGAAAGGTTTGTATTCAAAACTATACTACGGGATTATCATGAAAAGAGTTGACCAATGCTTTTCTGATTTCGCCTCTACAGCATACATCAGCAAAAATATATATTTTTCAATACCACTTTCGTACTATAGTTTAAGGACACAAAAAAAACCAAGTACAATAAAAGCGCAATAGTGGCAATGCCCATATAAAACGCAACGCTACGCTTCAATTGTCTTTCGCCATAAAGTGACGTATGGCTGTTTGTTACCTATAGCATAAAAAATAACAATTTCGCAAAGTATCAGTAAAACGTAAGAAACAAACTCGGAAAATTTCCCTTAAAAAAAAAATATCACCCAGACTTCTTCCCTCGATTTATTGGACATTTATTTTATCGCAACCATTTTACTGCTTTAGTTTCCTCTCTGTAATGTATTGATACTGTAACATAATGACCAAAAGTTTTGAACCCTGATTGACGAAGTAAACTAGCTCGGCAAACTGGAAAATTAACTTTGATAAACTAACACCATGTAAGCCCGGAGCACTTTCATTAGTTTACACCAGTCAGTGCACATACACAGGTTGTTCGTATTAAAAGCTCTTAAACATTTCTGATATCGAGCATTTTTTTACACTTTTGTTATAGTAATAGAATAAATAATACGTTATACGACGACGACTATTAGACATTAATGTGAGATACACGCATCGCGTCGCGTATGATCGTGTATGTACGATGTAAACGATGGTAATTGTCTATGCTATCTATGATCGCATTAGAAAATAAAAAGTTGTCTGTGCTCCTTCTTCCGGGCAATATGGCGTAGGGGTAGGCATGTACTTTTGTAACTATTTCGCTCTAATAGAAAATAAACGTGTTTGGCTAACTTTGGGGCTTTCATTTAAACAATTTCTATTAGGTTATGGGCTCAGAGTCCATAGTCAGTCAGATCGGCACAGTTTAGAGTAGGAAAGTATAAAAGTTTCAAAAGTGATAACGTGGTTAGGGGGCCATCGAATAAGGTCAAGGGTTAGAGTTCATTTTTCAGCTAATAATCAAAGCAAGAAAATGGAACATAGTGCGCTGTCCGCTCATTTATATAAAGTATTTATATAAGTGGTGGCAACCACTGGAAAACGGAAATTTTAATAATTGGATGTTCCGAATTGAGATGGCATTGGATGAAAAAGGTTGTAGTGAAGTGATCAAAACTGAACCAGCAAGCAAAGAAGCTGAACAACAGGATGCTAAAGCGCGTAACCTAATCATACAGTCGTTACCCGACAAACATCTAGAATACGTAAAGGGAGCAAAAACAGCCTACCAGATGATAGAAAAATTGAGAAAAATCTTCGAAAGAAAAAGCACAGTTTCAATAATATATCTGAAAAGAAAACTAATAAACTTAAAATACAAGAAAAATTATAATACGCTGGAAGAGCATTTTACGCAATTTGACAAAATAATTCGAGAAATAGAAGCAAATGATAATAAAATGGAAGAGAAAGATAAGGTTTGTCAGCTGCTTATTAGCGTGGAAGACGCATACCAACATGTGGTAACAGCATTAGAAACTTCCAACATGGAACTGACACCAGAGTTTGTAAAAAGCAAGCTGCTCGATGCTGAACTCAAGGAAAAGAGTATCACAAGGAAATCTTCATCGAATACTGAATATGTTTTTCACAGTACAGAACCAAGAAAATGCTATTCTTGTGGTGAAACTAACCATTTTGCAAGAAATTGTCCAAACAAATCTCAGCGAGGACGTGGAAATCAAAGAGGCAGATACAATGGAAGGCGTAATTACAGTAGAGGGTCAAGTTACAATAGAAGACCAAGCGTCAATCTAGTGGAAGAAAGGGAAATCCAACCAATATCATTTGTGGCTTCATCAAAAATAAGTTCAGAAGGAAATAATATGCATGAAATCGAATTTGTGATCGATTCAGGTGCTTCTTACCATATGATTAATCAAAAATATGAACAGTTTATGACAAATATAAAGCAAATTCCACAACTTCAAGTACAAGTAGCAAATGGCAGCATGATAACAACACAGAGAAAAGGAAATCTATCCGTTATATCAAAAGAAGGCCACCAAGTCACCATTGAAGATTGCCTTATCATGGAAAAACTGTCACATAACCTGATATCTGTAATGAAACTTAATGAAAAAGGGTTAACAGTGAAATTTGAAAAGAAATACTCAACAATAAGTAACCAAAAAGTCACTATCAATGGCCAAGGTAACGGAAAATTATATACGGTTAAAATGGTAATAAATAAAGATGGTTGTATGGTTACCGAAAAGAAAGATAATAATCTATGGCACAGAAGAATGGGTCACTTAAATTATGGCGGTTTGAAAATACTCGGTTTACCATTATCCAATGAAAAGTGCTCAGTATGTATGGAAGCCAAAGGAGCCCGATGCTCATTTAAATCACACTCAACACCCAGAACTAAACAAATAGGAGATTTAATTTACTGTGACATTGGAGGGCCAATAACACCACAAACACAGAATGATGAACGATATTATTTAACAATTATAGATGACTACTCGCACTTCACAGAAGTATATTTACTAAAATCCAAAGACGAAGCAAAAGGGCACATAATAAACTACATTAGAAAAATGAAAAACAATAACATAAATATAAAAAGAGTAAGAACAGATAGAGGAAAAGAATTTTTAAATGAAACTTTAAAGAAATTTTATGAAGAAATTGGTATCACACAAGAAACAACATGTAGCTACACTCCTCAACAGAACTCAGTATGTGAGAGAATGAACAGGACGCTGAATGACAAAGTTAGAGCCATGTTACTAGAGACAAATTTACCTAAATACTTATGGGGAGAAGCCATACGATGCGCAGCATATACATTAAACCGATCACCCACTAAAGCACTTAAAGGTGAAATACCAGCTAATTTATGGTATGGTAAGACAAAGCTTGATAACCTGAGAGTCTTCGGATCAAAAGCATGGAGCGTTATTCTACCAAAACAAAGCAAGCTAGAACCTCGTGCTAAACCATTAATCATGATTGGATATAGCGGGTCAGGCTATAGGTTATGGAATCCAAAAACCGATGAAATATTAGTATCTCGAGATGTCAGATTCGACGAAACAAACTATAAGTATAAAGAGGAAAGTCAAGGGACAGAAGTATACATTGAATATGAAGAAGAAGATAATGAATCACAAAAATCTAATGAAATTATCCAGAAGGGAAAATCGCCAAAAAATGAAAGAGGGAAGATAAAATCAACAGAGATAAAAGATGATAAAATGACACAATCAACAAGAAAAACTCAAGAAGAGAAAGTTAACATAGAAACTACAGATACAGAAAGTGAAAGTTCAGATAAACAAGAAAATATAATCACAAAAAAAAGGCAAAGAAGGCCACCTAAAAGATATTTTGATGCATGTGATCTGTCAAATATAGCATACGCATTAATATCTACAGATCCCACAAACTACAGCGAAGCAATAGAACAAGGATGGGAAGAATCCATAGAAAAAGAGCTCGAAGCCCACAAAAATCTTCAAACTTGGGAAGAATGTTATCTACCCAAAGGCTTCAAGGCTATCGATACAAGATGGGTATTTAGAACAAAATCAGACAATACTAAGAAAGCACGACTTGTTGCCAAAGGGTTCCAAGAAGAAACTACAATAAATGTCTATGCGCCAGTCGCTAGAATGACTACTGTTAGATTGTTCATAAATAAAGCTCTACAGGAAGATTTACCTATCAAACAACTAGACATACCAACAGCTTTTTTGAATGGAAATTTAAAGACAGATATATATATAAAATATCCTGAAGGCTTACAGAAAAAAGAAGGAAAAGTACTAAAACTGAAGAAAGCTTTATACGGTTTAAAAGAATCACCGCGTTGTTGGAATGAAAGACTTAACGAATTTCTGATAAAAAATGAATTTAAACAATCTTTAAGCGATTTCTGTCTATACACAGCTAAAGATGTATATATTCTTATTTTCGTGGACGATATACTCATAATTGGAAATGGAAGTGACATAATAAAGAAGTTTAAAGATGAATTTCAAGCCAAAGATCTGGGAAATATTAATAAATTTCTAGGAATGGAAATAACAAGAACTAAAGATAAAATTGAAATAAAACAAACACAAATTATAGACAAGATTTTATTAAAATTTAACATGAAAAACTGTAAAGGCATTAGTACACCAATGGAAGTCGGCCTGGATGTGAATGAAAATGAAACAGTATCAATGAACATTCCCTACAGAGAACTCGTTGGATCAATCTCTTATCTTGCAACTGTTTCACGACCAGATATAGCATATGTAGCTGGATTTCTCAGCAGATACATGCACCGTCCAACTGCTACATTATGGACTGCTGGAAAAAGAGTCTTGAAATACCTGCAACAGACAAAAGAAAAAGGATTAGTATACACTAAACAAATTAATAATAATAATTTATCAGCTTTTTCAGATGCAGATTTTGGCTCTGAAAAGATGGACCGTAAAAGTGTAAGTGGAGCTGCAATTTTCTACCAAGAAAACCTAATAAGCTGGAGCTCTAAAAAGCAATCCGCAGTTTGTCTCTCAACCTGTGAAAGTGAATACTATGCAGCATCATTGACTGTAAGTGAAACTATTTTTATTACTAGAGTGCTCAAAGACTTAAAGTGCAGTGATAATAATTTAGAATCTATTTTGTTAATTGATAACCAAAGTGCAATAAGCATGATTCAAAGTTACGAGAATAGTAGAAGGTCTAAACATATAGATATAAGAGCACACTTTATCAAAGATTTTGTAAATAAAGGGTTAATAAAAATAAAGTATGTACCAAGTGCTGAAAATAGAGCAGATATACTTACTAAACCACTACCTAAAGTGAGACATGAATATCTTTGTAGATTACTAGGATTTTAGTTTATTTTGCATTATTTTTAATCATAACTGAATATTATGTTAACTATGCCAAGACTTTATTTTTGTTCTTGTGTAAAATAAAATTAGATACCTGCTTAGATACTTATTTTGTTGTCTTATGAATACTTTGTTGCTTTATAGTAAAAGATGATAATATTTAGTACCTAAGTGTGTTTACCTACTGTTAAAAAGTTCAGTCTATTATGTAATTAAAATAGATATACACAACTAAGAGTATATAATAGGTACTTACCTTGAAAACATACTGTGTTACATATAAGGTTTCTGAAACATAAATTTATGTCGTATTTTTGATAACATTTACTTAATTGTTTTTTGTAAACTGGTAAAATATACAATGCTTTTCTTTTAATAGATTTTGAGGTTATTTTTATTTGCTAAATTAGATTGAAATGTCAGATGTTAAAGTCATGTAAAATTGAAGTTGACAGTTGTAAGCGTTGTAAATGTTGCCAGTACTCTATTTATAAAAGTCGCCAAATTTTTTTTTGTGTTACCAAGTTAAAGTTTGAAAACATTTTGTGTAACTTTATTTTCATAAACTATAACTTGAGCGGGGGTATTAGACATTAATGTGAGATACACGCATCGCGTCGCGTATGATTGTGTATGTACGATGTAAACGATGGTAATTGTCTATGCTATCTATGATCGCATTAGAAAATAAAAAGTTGTCTGTGCTCCTTCTTCCGGGCAATATGGCGTAGGGGTAGGCATGTACTTTTGTAACTATTTCGCTCTAATAGAAAATAAACGTGTTTGGCTAACTTTGGGGTTTTCATTTAAACAATTTCTATTTATGAAATTTTATACAAGAAAGATGAATTCGGCAACGTTCCCAAAATAATAACATCAGTGACACCTTTTTTTCTTTTTCTAATGTTGTGTTGCGTTACAATTCAAACAATTAAAATGAGTACCGACAATTGCAGTGATATCCTTCGTAGAGATAGGTATACCTACCAGACGGATTTAACAGTTATCCCTCACCGTGAATTAAGCTTTTCCATGTTAATAAATGATGTGACGAACTGAAGAGCTATAGTCGGACGTGAAGTGATATTTTTGAGGTCGATGACCTGAACTAAAACAAGCGAATGTTGAAGTAAATCGTATACCTATCCAACATCCTGTATAGTCCCTATATTAAACTCAGTTTAGTGTTTAGGAGAATAATATCCGCTTTCAGTATTTGCTAGGCGAGGATCGGAAATAAAGCCTTATTGACAATAAATAAGCTTAGCGAGAACTAGAGTGTAGAATAGAGTATTGAATATTCGAATAATACCTACCTACGTATCGGCCAGGCATAACTGAATATACCTAATAATAGATAAATTCTGATCAATTTCATAGAGATTGAATATTGTACCTACGTGTAATAGATAACTGACTTTAAAGGTCTCGTTGCCGCTGCGATGTTATAATTTATGAAAAAGTAAGTGTGTATAAGTTACTATTATTTCTTTGTATATGCAAACAAATAATAGTCAACCCACTTACTTTGCTTTAGTATAATTGAAATTCCAGGTGGTTGTTACCTAATTGGTTAATACATAGCAATTATCACACTATCCTTAACGAACCACACTTTTTCCGGGATAAAAAGTACGGTACAGTGTCTCCAAGACCTAGTACTTTATACATATATACTTTTCAAAGATCCGTTACTCGTTTCAACACTGAGTGATAACGGTAACAAACCTTACACTTACCTACATACGCACGAACTTTCGTATTTATCATAATAACTAGTATTATTGCAAGTAGGAAGTTGGTTAACCCTCTAACTCCCAGCGACCCGATATTGTACACGTATGCATTGTTATTCAATTGTCATCTTAATGCTGAGATTCCAGAGGTCAATAGGATTATAATACTAGCGTATAGATTGAGTAGTAAGAAAAAATAAGTATTAAACTTAAAAGAGGAAATTTAAACCATAGATCAAGCCTATTTATATACTGCGACAGATTCAAAGAAAACGATAATGATTATCACGGCCAATAAAATCATACACTTTATTAACCAACTAACAGCACTGTGTCACCAATATCGCAGCCAGTATTCCACGTCATTCAAATAATTTCCAAATCTCTATGCAATACAATCCTTAGGTGTCATATTTATGTTAATTTAATATGACTTTAATATGGTCATAAGCGTCGACTGCTATCGGAAATATTCCTGATATGTTTTCTCAATTACCGATTAGTGTCAAATTGATAGTTTTCGAAGATAGTGATATTGGATCTTAGGTGGACAAAGAATTAAATTATGATCCAGAGTAAGAATTATCTTGAAGAAACATAATATACGCATGTTGTGTATAAACATATGCATGTTAGTAGAACACGCATGAGATATGAAATATGTGTTCAGTATCAACAACCAATAATATTATATAGCAACCCAAAAAGATGCTGTGACGTATGTCCCTTTTTGTCAGAGCTACCTATCCTAAGAAAAATATTTATGGCAATACATTTGGCGGCATGTAAACTCGTTTATCACAACAAGCAACAAATGGTTGCACTTAGCTAGACCCTACAAGTAGGTGGAAGTTTAAAATCACTAACATGACTCTTGCACTTTATACTACATCAAATGCTTTAATGATAAATAGTAGCAAAGTTTTATAACATCTTTCGGTTGAAAATGTGTTTGATATCTTGTAAAATTAGTGTCTAGATGATTTTCATATCGGTGGTGTTAGAATTTTTCTAACCACCCGAATTCTTATAATTAAGTTAGTAAGTAATTGAATGCACTCAAAAACTTTGATCGGTATTTCAGATTAATAAGCAAGACCGTTTACGTGCGTTTTCAAAACATGGCTCATTTATTAAAAACGACTTTTTGAAATCATTCACCCAGCTAAGTATTGACCGCTGCCAAACGCTACGATTAGAGACTTTCTTACACCTATTTGCAAAGATGTTTTCATCAAGAAACAAGTCATATACGAGAATACTATCCTACTTTTCAATTTCACTTCGTGTTGCAATCAACACGAAGATCCATATCGCAGTATGCATACAACAAGCACCATAAAGCTACTAAGCGGGGCGTCAATTACTCATTCACATTGACGCGGGGCTTCCTTTGAATGCCATCGAATACTCCCTTAAAGTGGAATTCTCCCTGATATTTGTATTCCCCGCGACTCGGTCCCCGCGTCGCGTCTCGTAGTCCCCAACGACATAACGTGCCCTGTAAAACAGTATTGAAATTTACAACCAGATTGTAAAGTAAATAATCTTCATCATCAGCTTATTCCGCGCCATAGAGCAATGTTCTTAAATTATTTTTACCGCTAAAAACCTACAGCATAGCGATTCAGGAGACCTCAGCGCTGAGCCTCAGCGCTGAGGTCTCGATTCAACCAACTTATTTGAAAATAGAACGGAAATAGCGTCATCGTTTCTGCAAAAGGCATGAGCTACGGGAGAGCTTTCCGTTCTATTTTCAAATAAAAGTTGGTTGAATCGAGGCCTCAGCACTGAGCCTCAGCGCTGAGGTCTCCTGAATCACTATGCTGAACGGGTTTAAACTCGGATAAGGTTTAATTTAATTTTGTCAAAAAGTTTGTTATAGTTATTTTTTGCAAAAATATTCAAATTACTGCAGCTTTTTAATGAACATTGGCTTCATCATCAGCATGTTTGTAATTTCTCTTGTAAAATTTAGCCTCCCTTTGGTTTTGCCATTCTCCTTTATCTTTCGCCACCCTTGTCCAGAGTATTTCTCGGTATTCATAGTGTCATCGGTCCTACGCATCATGGGACGACCTACGCTTCTATGACACTCGTTTCTTAGAGCTGTATATCTCCTGCCATGATTGGGTTCTAAAAAAATTTGTAACAATACAAAAAAAGTATAGAAAAATAAATTGAGGCATACTCGGTTCTTCACAAAACATGCAAGCTACGATACTGTGTGATTAGCCGTATGCAGCCATAGTCGCGGGTAGATTGCACTAGGGCGCAGGTCGCGGCACACAAAATATCTGATAGTGACGACATACGGAAGACATTTTATCGACATATTCTATATCCTAGTTCATTTTGTACTCGGTATATCGATAAAACATGTTAATAGTTTTTTACTTACTCATTTTAAACCTTGACGTTTTAAATAGCAATTCCTATACTTGCCTATTATCATGACTAGACTCAAAAAAACCATGATATTTTTCTTTTATTAATTAGCACTTCCTAATTATTGCAGTTTTTCAAATAGACAGGTAGGTGGATTAATGGCCGAATCGCTGTTTTTCATCTGTGGCTACTCTTATTCTGTATAAATTTTACAGAAAACTATAAAGTGTCTTTCAGCACTCAGGACATAAGTATAGGTAGCACATCCCTACGCTGTGGGCCGGCACGATGTTATTTCGCTCAAGTACGCCAGTCACGGCTCTAGAGACGGCAAACATCCGACAAGTAAGTATATGGAATATCATCTCCAGACCTCCTGTTATGTCTTAAAAACATCATTAAAATGTGCTGGCACTAATGAATCTGTAAAATTAAATAGGATTCAGCTCTCTTATAATGTTTCTCCGTCATAGGTAATAGGGACTGAGCAAATAAGGACAAGTAAATAAAACAAGAACTATGTTACTGCTTAGTAACTCCATTAAAAAATAGAGTTACACTACCTTGATATTATTATTGTTTCATTAAAATGAACTTCCGCGAACTCCTTATCCAATTTATTTTAGGTAGAGTCAATAATGATCAATGTTTCTGTCATATTACAAATCTATTATTATATATTATATTATTATATAGTCTATCATCTATTTACTTATTTATTTATTATAATATATTATTAGTATATTAAATTCTTTCGTTGTATAACTTTTGTAAACTGAAAGCCACCGTCCTTGTTGTTGTTCATCATCTCTCTACACTTTTGGGTTGTCTGGAAGAGATCGCTTTAAGCGATAAGACCGCCCATTGTGACACTTAGTTATAAGATTTATTACTGTATTTTCTGAAAATGGTGTTTTCAATAAAGAGTTTATCTATCTATCTATCTATCTATCTATCTATTATATTAATGTGTTTGTGTACAGATAATTATAATTGTCATTTATTTAATTGTATGTGGATCCTGTGTGACTACGACGCATCCGAATACAATGCGATTATGCAACCGAAAAGTCTTTAAAAGCTTTTCAAATGAGTTTCAAGTTTATTTAAATTAAGATTGATTAATTGATTTTATTTTATCTTCATAGAGATTGCCTCCAAGCTATAAGCGTGCCATTTAAAATACGGTTTAAGTATATTCTAAAAACCCAACATGCAAATCTACAACCAGATATGGTAAAAGAAAATCGCATGAGTCGCCCCGATTCACGCCCAAAGGCGATACATAAATATTTCCTTTTAACTGCAGCCCATTAGTGAATCAGTCACTGTTTATATAAATTACTAATCACAATTGGAATATTTTAAAATAATTGTTGTTAGGTATATAAATATTTTTTGGCAATAATATAAATAATGTTCCTAAATTATCACGTCCATATACCACTATACTACCACTACCTACTACCTACTACTAGATTACGCCTCTATACCGTCATATTGGTCGATCTTTTCGTATAATTTGATTGCTATTTACGTTAACGGTTGATACGATAACGATATTTTTAGTATTACACATCTTTTCTTAATTTTTTTATGAGAATGAATGACGTGATGAGCTAGTCGTTCACTTGAAGCTAAGCGACACGGCCACCCATAACAGTTGCAGTGTCACTCGAAACATTAAAATAATAAAGTTTCACGTGACACTCCACTGCGCACGTCATCCTGAAACATCACACAGTTTATTAATCAGATTACTAGACTATGTGATCAAGTCATAAAGTCTCATTTACCCAGTAATTTCTCTAGCTGCAATGCCCTTCAAACCGGAATACAGTAGTGCTTGCGCACTACTGCTTGGCGGCAGAATAACTGGCAAAGCGGTGGTACCTACCTAACGCTTCTTTCTCAAACCTATTTCACTTAAAATCATGCAAAGACTAGGCTCAGTATTATGAATAACACATTGTCTGTATGGAAGAGACCGTTCAGGTATTACTTTAGTAATTTTGCTAAATGCATCAACCTCATTGTAGCCTTGATCAGTGAATAATCTTCCCTCAGTCTCCCTCAGAATCAGCTTCCCTACTATTCGTAGTTCGTGTGACACGGTGCTAACGCGATTTGAAATTTATTTCCCGTACTGGCGACGATTTGCGATGCCACGTGCGCCGGGAAACCTGGAATCTGGGGTGAAATAATATGGTTAATAATCGTTTTCACAAGTTTATGGTGAATTTTGAGCAGTTGAAAATTTAAAAAAGGTTACTGTATTGCTTGATGGTAACAGCCCAGGTACTTAACAGCAAGAATTTTTTGGCTGTTAAAGCGGCGTCTAAGCACTGTTTTTGTCTCTAGCTTTATTTGTTAAAAATTTGAATATCGCAAATCATATTCATATATTACAAACTAAAATTAAATTGTCTAATCGTTACTAACATTAATAACCGTCTAATCCCCACGAACGTCCTCCACGCAGTGACAATTTCGAGATTGATTATAAAATTAGTTTCGTTGTTTCAATACATCTACCTTCTATGTTCTAACCTTTTATGTTCACATCAAAGAATATTCAAAAGCCAATCTAAGCGAAGTAATTAGAAGCAAACTCTGTAGCGAAGAAACCGAACAGTGAAGAAAACTATTAAAATCTTATAAGCAAGCTAAGTAACGAGCTGGTGTTACACCCGCCTTATCAAGTTGTCCAAAGTTTCTTAGGAAGTGCATGAGGTGCGGTGCTATATCTTGCGATGTCTGATCGTTGGTTTTGCACGGAATATACTTTTTTATGAAGTTTCATAAGTTTTTCAGTGATTTATCAAGACAATGAAGTCTTATCTAATTTAGCTTACTTACCATTATGGAAGTACATAAGTTTAGTTGTATTGTATGGTTTTGGAATAAGGGTTTAACTAATTCGTTTTTTAACCCGAAAGGTTTCGTCCAATCAGCTAAAACCAACGTTACGTTATTGAAACAAAAATCTATTGTTACAAAAGTCGAAAGGCGACATTCCTTGCCAATAACTTAGTAATGTACTTACTTAGTTTAGATTTATTGTAGAGTACCTGCATGAGAGTGAGTTTTTTGATACGTAACTATTAGTGTTTTTCTATAAAGATATATAGTAACAATTCTATTGCAGCAGATTATAAAACTACCCTCATTGCTCTAATAAGTAGGTACATGTTTAGATAACATGTCACTGACGAGTAAATTATTATTCGAATTAATAAAATAATTTATTATCTACCATTTGACTGTACTGTTAGTATTATTGTATGCTGTAATTCTTTCACGTGTGGAAATGACTGTTTATAAGTTTACGTAGAAGTCATAGATACTTTCCTGTTTTACGCAATTCAGCACGGGCGGTAAACGCGGTAAACATGGCTCAACCTTACTTATTTAGAAACAACTTCATCGGCGAAGCCATAGTATCTGTACATAAACTTCGTGTTTGTGGCCAACTTCTGATACTAGATGTTGTTGAAAATGTACTACACATTTTGTACATAATAAATGAATATACGAAAAATTACGATACCAGAACCTGCAAGACTTACAGCTTTATAAAACGGAGCCATAATGGAAACTTTATATCCAGCACGTCGCATATATTAGTACTCTATTGATATTCTCAATTTAAATGCCTAAGTTACTGCCGTAGTGCATTACCATGTCACGAAACAAACTTCAAAAGCAAATTGCAAGTATCGCACATTTATCTGGCGCACGATGAAAGCATCCATTAGGGCTGTACCGAAGTACCGAAATGGATATATGCACTTAACATAGTTTACTCGTCACTGCTCGATCGATTCCATGTTTTACAAAATTTTCAACAAAATAGCGGAGTGAATCTTGTGTTTTTACTGTCTTAACGTTTGTGTAGTTGGCAGTTAATTAAAAAAAATAACGCTCTCCATCACATGCATCCTTAACCGGATCCTTAACTTGTATCCGTAGGGAGGGACCTAGGAACGAGGACCATGGTCCCACAATACTCAGAAACAGAACAAGTATTTGCGCTTTTCCCCCTATGCACAAATACTTGTTGTGCTGTTGCGAGAATCTAATAGATATAACCCGCCGCACTATCTCCGGGTTATGTTATGTGCCGAGCCCGATTTTGTTAAATTCACCATAATTTTGCCAAAAAAAGCATACCTTTTATATAATAACAAAAGTTTTTGGAATTTTTTCTCTTTTACTCTAAACCAAATAATTATAGAAGCTCTACTGAAGTGTGCTGCATTTAGGTTAGTAATAGTAGGTACTATGAGTAGGTAATTAGGTATAAGATAGTAAACAACTAAGACTAATTAAAAGCCCTAATAGTAGATAAACATAACCTTCACTAAACAAACTCATTAACACCTACAAATCGTCTAAAGTTCCCACTACCAACCACGCAAAAAGAAATCAAAAGGGGAAAAGTGGAATTCTCGCAAAACAAGCAAAATCGTCGGAAGCCCCCCGGCACTACTGTTTCCGATTTAGAAAACAGTATAAAGCTGACTATGGTTTCTCCAAACGATATTTCTTTGATAATGATGTTTATACTCGCCAGACGTTGTGTCTCTGTTTCTTGGGCGTGAGCAGCCTTTTTATAATACATATTCTTTTCGAAGAGAGCCGTTATTTATTCATCTGTCTTTTGTTTCTCTGAAGTATCAATAGCAAAATACCATTGTCATTTTTCGGAGGCGGAGTCGCTCGATGATCTCAGCACCATGCTCAACGACCTCAGTAGAGTCTCCCGACAGGTTGGTCTTAAGATGAACATGGACAAGACGAAAATCATGTCAAATGCCCATGTTCCACCTATACCGGTAATTGTCGGGAACGATACTCTCGAAGTTGTCGACAAATACGTCTATCTAGGGCAGACTGTCCAATTGGGTAGGTCCAACTTCGACAAAGAGGTCGCCCGAAGAATCCAACTCGGCTGGGCAGCGTTCGGGAAGCTTCGACCTATCTTTTCGTCCAAAATACCACAAAGCCTGAAAACAAAAGTTTTCAATCAATGTGTGTTGCCAGTGATGACTTATGGAACTGAGACGTGGTCTCTAACTGTTGGCCTCATTACTAAGCTCAAAGTCGCGCAACGAGCTATGGAGAGAGCAATGCTCGGTGTTTCCCTGCGAGATAGGATCCGAAATGAGGAGATCCGCAGGAGAACTAAAGTGACCGATGTAGCTCTTAGGATTGGCAAGTTGAAATGGCAATGGGCAGGCCACATCGCTCGTAGAACTGACAACCGATGGGGAAGAAAGGTTCTCGAGTGGCGACCACGAACTGGAAGACGCAGCGTAGGCCGGCCCCCCACTAGGTGGACCGACGACCTGGTGAAAGCCGCGGGGAGCCGATGGATGCAGGAGGCGAGCAGCCGCTCTAAGTGGCGCTCCCTGGGGGAGGCCTATGTTCAGCAGTGGACGTCTTCAGGCTGTTAATGATGATGATGATGATGATGATTGTCATTTTTTGATTGTTTATTTGATGAACGTATTATGTATAGTTCTGTATAAATGGGCCTATTTTCATACACATAAAGCAAGCTTATAGCTTTTTTACTATAAACATTCTGTATAAAAAAAAATACTTATTTTGTGTTTCTATATCAAGTTTGAAACAGGCAAACATGAATCAAGACAATACACTGAGTACTATTCCACTGTTACTTTATTGTGCTCATTAGTGAAGAGGTAAATGAAAAGCTACTTTTATATGTCTGAGGTATGCTAACGTAACCACACACAAAAGATAGTATTTAATAATCTGTTAAACTTATAAATTTGACTGCTGGCCCAGAAGTATATTTTATAAAAAAACATCTTTAAAGTGTTAAAAGAGTCCTCTCTAAGGGTAGGCAACGCACCGGCAATGCCTTTGGTGTTGCAGATGTCTATAGGCGGCGGTGACCACTTACCATCAGGTGGGCCGCCTGCTTGTTTGTCACTCATAACATAAAAAAAAACTTTGTTTAAATTCTGTATTATTTGTGCCTGTATCTGATTTTGTTTTATACGATAACTATTTTTTGTATACCTTTCCTTAGAGTACCTATCCTCTATCCTCTATGTACTTTGTATTGTATAGCATATTCGCTTGGATATTTCACGTCAGCAAGAAGCTGATAGGCCCACGCTTATAATAAAGGCCTATATGTGACGAGATGCTAATCTACGAAGAACACATCGGAGAGAATCCCATCATCCTAAAGCTTATGCTTGCCAGCTGCTTAGAAATTATTAACCTATTCACAGCAAAACACCAGCAACGACCACTGTGCTGCACTTAATGCACTTTAACGTGCAGTCTTACCGTCATTACGTCTGTAATGCATGAGAATAGCCTTGCGACTCCAGTGGCACACAATATATATATACAATAATATAACTAAGTCTGTGACTAAGGTATAAGATAAACTTAACGTGATAATGGCGTTTTCAATAGTATATTTGGTTAACAATGCAGTGTCAATTCTTTTGTACAAACATTTAAAATATTATTAATTTAAACTTTAGTCTTAGAAGTATTACGATCCTTGTCATTTCACCTCTAAGAAAAGAACAGCAACCGTTTAGTTAGGTGAAATTAAAAGTTTAAAATTTTGCATATCAGAATTGGCGACAAATAGGAATTAAGGTAAGTATCCGTCGGGCCCTTGCCACCGTCAACGTACCGGCTATCTTAGAGCCGAACGGTATTCCACAAAACGATGGTAAGAGGCCTAATGGTATGACGTTAATCCCGTGGAGCCGTGGAAGGCCGCTGGTGTGGGATGCTATCTGCGTTGACACGCTAGCGCCTTCCCACGTTAACAACTCAGCTCAGGCGGCATGTGCAGCGGCTGAAGCTGCAGAAGACCTCAAACGGAGGAAGTATGAATGCTTAGGCGATGGTTACATATTTGCTCCGTTTGGGGTTGAAAAAATGGGTCTCTGGGGCCCACAGGCGCGGCTCCTTGTCAAGGAGCTGTCCAGACGGCAGGTCGACCTAACACGTGACCAAAGGGCTGGCGCATACCTCGGCCAACGAATCAGCCTGGCAATTCAACGAGGGAATGTCGCCAGCTTTTTGGGTACGCTCCCCGCAGAAAGCAACCTAAATTCTGTGTTTTATTTATAGTATTTTTTTGCGGCATAGCTTTTTTTTGATAAGATTTTCGTTTTTAGTTAGGTGTAAATATTAATAAGTTAGTTTTAAAGTTATTTAAGTTGTTTAGTTTAGTGTATATATATTATGTTATAGTTTTTGAAATAAATTATTAGTTTCAGTATATATAAAAATTAAATTGATTATTAAATTAATCGTTTGATTTAAAACTGTATAGGTACTTGATATATTTATTAATGACGTAGTGATCCTTTTTGCTTAGTGTTTATGACTTTTCATTAGGTGGATTGCCTTTATATGGATGTTTTGAAAACAACGGTTTAATATTTTACCTGATACACGCCAGTTTTTTCAATATACAATAACACAATACAATACTAAAACTCTTTATTGTATACCACAGAAACAATCAATGATACATAACAGCTTATAATAATTAACACCCAAATAAAAAAACTGATCCAAAATATATCACATTACTGAAACAAAAGTTGTAGAAAATTCACAAAAGCGGGCAGCACTCTAGCATTATAGGTTAGAAAGTAATAATTCTGGCACTAGAGTCATTGCGGTAGAATAGCACCCCTATGTTACCCCAGCGGGTAGCTGGCTATTTGCCTCTACCCGCAAACCGCGCACCTCAAAAGCTTTGTTTTAGTAACAGCTTCCCTCTCATGGGACCATAGTCTTATCATTTAAGCAAAGATTAGTCTTAATTGGCTTTAATAGAGACCCAGGGTTGTGACGTCATGTTAATTAAGGTACAAGTTTAGGAAACTTAAAGGGTTGGGAAAGTAGTCAGCTTAGTTAGGTACATTGAGATTGGCTGGTAGAACGTCTGTTTCGGTCAATTCAACAGTCACAATCATGTACAAAATCTATATTTCACTGACTTCAAAATGGAGTTGGTTCTCGGAAGATAACCTACTAGGTACTTAATATGGAACTCCATAATGTACAAAATAGACCCTTTTTAAGTATTTGACACTGATGGGAGCATTACAAACAGCCCTTTATAAATAATTATTACTTTCATTTCATCAAAACTTACCTATAGGTGTAGAACAATCCAGCTTGTCTGCACAATACCGCAGAAAGTAACAGAAAAATCATCTAAATAAGTAATGAATCTATTCATATAGACAAGTAGATATGTACAGTACACTTATAAACATCCTACTAAATACACCCCTGCATATTGGGAATCGAGCCAGCCTACGCCTACACCACCTTTCATGGCGTCGTCAAACGCGGCTCATATTAGGCTAGCACAAAACATCCGATAGTGTTCTTTGCGCACAGAAGAAGCTAATTTTGCTTAAGTGGGCTACTCGCGACGCGTAGGGGACCCCCTAGCACTAGCACGCCCTGTGTTTGACTCCAGCGGGAGTAAGATGCTGCTAAAGGTTAAAAACGAACATTTTAAGGTTAAACGTAGGCGTACGTAAGCCCGTTTTTATCCCTACATTTTCCCTAATGTAAGCCGAGTAGGTTAAGATTAAAAGGTCAAACTAAATTATTTCATCAAATATAAGTTCAGTTGAAAGTTAATAAATTGTATTGCTATGTTAAGAAGGTTAAATGAATTGCGATTATTTGATACCTATGGTAAGTGACTGTAAAAAGTCTATGTTAATTCACCTAAAGGTCAAATGCTACACCTATAAATTATAAAAAAACCTTCCTCAACTTGGGAAGAAGAAGATCGAGAAGTCTACGTGCACCTTATCGGTCACCCAAGGATCTTGAGGGATAAGAGGACGACTCCTGACTCTTGGAAGTGCACTCATAAGAGTTAACTCCCATACTCATTAGTCGGAATTACGACTGGATGTATATGCTGCATATTATACAGGGGAAAGCGTTAAACACTAAAACTAACAGCTAACTAAAATTAACGCGTTCAATAAATTCTATTCAGTGTTTTATAACCATATTACAATGTCACACAAAATAGGTACCTATTACAATGATGACAGCATTACAAAACAAACATGCTACATTGTAAATGAACTTCTCCACATGTACTTAGAGGATTGGGCACAAACATTATAGTAATCACTCTATTGGAAAACAAAAGTATAACTTATCAAGCAAAAATTCTTCTATTCTACTTGACAGTTTAGTAGTTAGCATAAAAGCTATACAAATCACACATTAAAGATGCAGTGCTGATTCAAAAGCAGCATTTTACAACTCTCGACACTTCAGTTGGTTGCGATGACGTGCATTGTTTAGTTGTAAGCACGCATCTACGTTCGCGTGTGCAATACTTATGAATTTCCTAGGGGAAGTTTTTATTGTACTGTACGATAACAACTAAAGGTACATAAATTCGTATGTTTTACATATGATTGTATATACTCCACATAGTGCATTGTTGTTTACGGGGCTTTTAGATTGGATTTCTGTCGTTTTTCAGTGTTTTATTGGGCTTTGTGTTATTTTATTTTGTATTAAATTCGTTTGGGAGCACCTTTGACATAAAATAATTGCAATTTAGAAAAATAGGATTTTACTGGTTTTACTAGTAAAAAGTATTTTTTCTGCATTAATCGTGAATTGCCAGCTACAGACCGTTCACCTTGAGTTGTCCCCTGATTTTGTTTACATTATTTTAAAATGTGGTAAGTACATACAAGTTTAGATAATGCATACATATTACTGTACATAATGCTTACATATTGCTTAACATTACGATAATACTTGCATATTTTTGAATACATCAAGGGACAACTCACGGTGAACTAAAACTTAGACTAAAAACTAGACTAACCAAATAACTGAACTGTTTCTCACTATAATGTAATTATGTTTTTAAGGAAGGTACTAACACATGACATAACAAATCGAATTATGTGTTTTTTTATTTTTATCTCGTCCAAACGCTTGATAATCTTCATTCGCCCTTCTCTACAATATCGGCTCTACTTGTCCCGTCCCGTCTTCAGTGATTTATTCAGTAGCAAATATTTCCCGAAACGTTTAAATTACCCGGAATAGTGGCGCTACTCTGAATTTATTGCTCCGGTATGGTGGCGACTGCATCCCAGCCACCTCTGCACCGTCGTAAAGGTGTAGGAGTTGAGCATTGTGGCTACCTGTACCACTAAGTATACATTTAAATAAAAATTGCATCGACTAGATTGAAATTTATCGCTCATAAGCAAAATCGGGGTAAACAAAGCCCGGGGGGTATTATCTGTGGCGGTGTGGTTTGAAACAGGGGTCTTATCAAAACGAACGGATGCAAACATTTTTGCTGTAGACGTTAAAACTAAAGCCTTAACGCCGCTTGATATTCTAAATTGGGAAATCATTATTGAGTATAAGTCTACCCACAACAACGACTCAAATCCGCTAATTATGACTTCATAACTACCAGGTAGGATATTTGATTTTGTGAAGGCGCAGTAAAAATGGTATGTTTTAGTTATTAGGTACTAAAACATCGTGAAGTTACAACAGGAGGTAAAATTATGAACCTATACATTGTAAAAGGTACTATACCTAACTACCTTATTTTGTCATTAGGTCCATAATTTTACTTCGTGTTGATGATAAAGCACACTACAATACCATGATGCGTCATCCACAAACCCAACTCACTTGGCCAGCGTGGTGGATTATAGTTATAGGTACTATAGCCTACACTCCTCAAATGGTCTTAGAGCATTTATAAATGGAGATGTTAACATTATAATCCGCAATCACCATTTTTCTGCCATTTCCTACGGGGGACGAGGTAGACACGTACCTACAGCACACGCGCGTGTATACGCACGCCGTACACCATCTTAAAACACGCACACCGTTATATAAACTAGCGTAGTTACCCAGTGCCTACACGCACATTATGATATTGTGGGTGACCAAGTAAGCACCATATGTTAAGTACCCACTTCATCTAAAGTTTTATAATTATTCCTGTACTAAAAACCACCGTCCTTATTATTGTCGTTTCCTTTCACTGTTTTCTGGGTTGTCTGGAAGAGATCGCTTTAAGCGATAAGACCGCCCATTGTGACACTTAGTTTTAAGCTTGTGCGTGTACATTGAGTGTTTCTGTAAATGTGGTGTTTCAATAAAGAGTTTTTATCTATTTATCTTATCATATGACCGGCAGAGGGGAACGCCTTGCCTTGCCACCTCCTTTTTTAAATGCTCTAAGTAAATGGTGCGTTCCAGTTCACGTTATTTTTGACATTTTCGTTATTTTCGATCACAAAAGCCGTTCCACTAGCAATAAAAGTGATCACTCTGGGACCTGGGAGTCTTTGACAGTTTGAATTAGATTGTTTTTGGCGTTCTTGGCATTCTCAGCGTGTACTGGAACACACCCAATGTAAGTTTTTTTTTGAACGGGCTAATGCTGTTGGTCTCTACCGACCTTTACAGCGTCACCGGGCGGGAGGGCAGGCGCTTAAGGTACCCAGCCGACAAAAGTGGGGGGCAACTAGCTCAAGGGCACCCCTGGGGTGCGAGCCTCGGCTTGGGCTGTTGCCGGGATAAGAGGATCGAGAAGGCTACGTCCGCTGGAGGAGTGGACCCTATGGAAAGTCGCAAGTCGTCCCAATGTGAAAAAAAAGACCATGTCCCAGTAGCGGGAACGTATTGAGCTGGTAATGACGATACTCTTACTTGAGGGCGTAAAGTTGAATGAATTCCACAATTCTACATCAAAAAACATTATAAACAAACCTGAATCTACAATACATTTCTATTGCTACAAAATGCAGTGTATTTCTTGTTTCAGCAATGCGAATGCCGGACAGTCGCGTAGCCGAGCCGTTCGTGCCACAAGCCAGGGCTGACATGGAATTGATTCAGTGCGCGACGTGAGTCGACTCGCCAACCGCGACTCAAATGTGACGCCGAGGCAACAACTTTACGTCAGCACATTGCTGACTGCCTTTAATTATGCTTTACTGTTGAAATATAATGTTTCTGCATTTCACATTTTAATTCGTTTTTCCGAAAGTAGGTACACTATACCGTCACTGTAAAATAGGAGTACCTATAGGTAGGTATCTACTTAGGTACTCTTTATACAGCTACTCGAGCTTTATAACAACGTCATGTATCATAATTATATTAATCTCATTGTAATCCCTGTTCGTGATTCCTGCTTTCCTTTACATCAAAATTATTATTCTATTTGATTTCTCTATGTATCTATAATCTATCTATTTAATCATCATCATCATCATCATCATCAGCCTACTCTCGTCCACTGCTGGACATAGGCCTCTCCAAGAAGACGCCACTGAGCTCGGTCTTCAGCTCTCTGCATCCAGTCTCTACCAGCCGCTTTCCGCAAGTCGTCACTCCACCTGGCCGCAGGGCGCCCTACACTACGTTTGCCTAAACGCGGTCTCCAATCAAGAACCCGTCTACCCCAGCGGTTATCAGTTCTTCGAGAAATGTGGCCAGCCCACTGCCACTTCAGCTTACTAATCCTCTGCGCTATGTCGACTACTTTGATTCTCTGTCGGATCACTTCGTTTCGTATCTTGTCTTTTAGAGAAACCCCGAGCATAGCTCTCTCCATAGCTCGCTGCGCGACTTTAAATTTGTGGACTAGCTTGACAGTGAGTGTCCACGTTTCGGCCCCGTAGGCTGGCAGGACGCACTGATTGAAGACTTTAGTCTTAAGGCACTGTGGTATGGATGACGCGAAGACCTGACGAAGCTTGCCAAATGCTGCCCAGCCCAACTGTATCCTCCTATTGGCTTCCCTATCAAAGTTGTTTCTGCCCAGCTGCAAAGTTTGCCCCAAGTAGACATATTCATAAACAACTTCGAGAGGTATTCCATGGACTACAATCGGCATCGGATCGACCAAATCGTTAAACATGACCTTTGTTTTGTCGATGTTCATTCCGAGACCGTGATTTAATACTTCTATTTAATACCTCGGAAAAATTAAGAGATCTCGGAAAAACGGGTAAGATAATCATTAAACATGCTACCTTTCGTCGATGATCAAGACAAACAGCTCCTTCTCAACCAGCGCCTCATCATAACTACCTTTTAAGCGGTTTTTGCGGATTGGACTGTTATGTTTATCTTTGAAGTTTATCCAAAATGTAGTACTATACAGAAATTTTCTGATCTTTCTCAATGGCTACGTACACGTACCAGTCGTATTTATGACTTTGCCCCATGCGGTGCCTCTGCCCCACCACCAGTTACCATGTTATCTTACAACTCTACTAGACTAGACGTAAATAAACTAAACAAAAACATAAAACAGGTAGAACTCGAAGATAGCGCAGTCTTACTGCCGATACTTTGTAGAAGCTTTTGGCATTGTTTCTTGATGTTGCCCTACAAATCCGCATTTACGGCAAGCGCCTGCGATTCAATTACAGGCAAAGTGCGGTGGTGGTGCGTATTGCATCGTAAACTGAGCTATAAGGCGTTATGACTCTGAACGAAATAAAATCTAGTTGGAAGGCCTCTAACTACCTCTGACCTGAATAATCGAAGTATCGATAAAATAAAACTGTGTAAGTGAAGGTTTAGTTCCGACAGGGTGAATGTTTGCGACTGATGTATTACGTAGGTTATTTGTATACAGCGTGTACCAAAGATTGGTGTCAAATCGGAAGTCTAGAGGTAGATTCACCTGGGACGCCTGAATCACCTGGGACTCCTTAATCACCTGGGGCGCCTGAATCACCCCATTTATTTATTTATAATTATATTTATCTATTTTGGAAGCTGCTGGGTAAGTAGGGTATACTAGCTTTAGTCTAACCCTCGGCTTTTTCTCTGTGTGTTTTATAGGATTGACTAAAAATAACTAATGTGTAATAATAATTTATGTTTCGAATACTGTTAAGTACAATGTAACGCATAGTTATAATTTAATCTCGAAATACTTGAAAGATAAGGTAAACTGTGCCTACCTACCTACCTACATTCGAATGCAATCCTTTTTTGTGTGAAAAAGTTCATAAAAGTTCATAAAAAAAAGTACTTCATAAAATTTGTGTACATTATCTCAGTCTGATACCTAGTCTAAGCCTTGGTTAAAAGGCAAGAGTCTAGGGAATTTTCGTTTAGCGTATAAAAATTGAATAACAATTAATAACTGTAGGTACTACGGACATCCTATCCTGCATTATCCAATGTTCCTAATGTAATGTTCCCATTGCAACAAAGATGTTCCGTCAAGCGGCGACTTTTATTACTTAATCCTACCCTATAGAGGTGTTGCAGCTGGCAATAATCAGTTTTTGGTTCGCGCCCGAGCGTGTTGCGTGCTATACTTTTTAAACATTCGTTCATGTGTCCCAGTTTCCATAATAAAACAGTTTTCATAGCACCGATACAGTTTATTATGTTGACACATGAATGTTGCGGCTTCTCATAAAATTCACGTCACATTCCAAGATTTTACATTTTTCATATGCCTACACTTTTATAACACTCGTTGTAAAAAGGAACTTTTCTTTAATAAAAGTTTGAATTACGAAATGGCGCAAATCCGTAATTTTAGTTGGGAGTCCTTAATTTATGGAATTGTGTAACGAGTTTCATAAATCGCTTAACTTTTCCGTGTTACGACTTCTAAGCTTATAAAATAGGCAGAGGCAGTGCCTGACTTATGAAAGTGCTTTATACTTCAGCAACGATTGTGGCTTTACTTCTTCAACTCATTCTGTCTTGAGATGTGTTTTGCTGCAAACTATTTATGATCGAATAATATTTAGTATGCAAATGAACCTCTGGTGTTAATACTATGTACCTCAATGTTAAATTCAATTTAAATTTTCTAAGGTTACTTTTTATAAACATCTATCGAAACAATTTAACGCAATTTGACAATAGATGCACGTTTCAATGCTCAAATTCGAGATCGCTTGACGTGCTATACTTTGCAACTATGTAGGTAGATATTTGTGTATTTGAAGAGAAGTCTGGCGCCATGCCGATATAGGTAGGTACACATTAGTTATGCAAACGTACACCATAGTTATTGCAAGTAGATATATGTAGGTATATATCTTTGTAGGGACCTATCATTGATTTCAGTTTGAAAACTTTTGGAAGAGAATCTTACTTGCGTAGGTACCAATTTATTTGTTAAAGACCCAAATACTCCCCGAAGATCAGAAGCAATAAACAGCGACCTATTGTAATTTTGTTTTCAAACTTCGCGCCTTTATACCGTACAAAGTTTGCGCGTTTACCGAAACACCGACAATTCACATAAATTCATAAGCCCACAAAACGAAATTTAATTCTTGTTATAACGGTGGATTATTTGAACTTGACAAACTATGGCGAGTTTGTGACGGGGGGAGAGTTTCATGTCGACCTTTTTAGACAACAACTGGGCCAAGGCCGGTGTAACCAAACCTGGAATAACAAATGTTTGGTGAGAAACTACCAACTTTGGTTCGGTTGTGTCAAGTTTAGTCCAAACATTAACTAAAGGGTGCCCCGTGGATCTGCCAAGCTACGTTTACCCCATTTCCTGAAGAGATTGTAATGTTAATCTTGCGTATTATATTTGATCTACACAATACCTACGTGTGCTATAATATAATTATTAATTACTGTTTAGTGGCTTAACTATTTGGCTTAATCACATGCTGAAAAACACCAACAGGGTGGATAGCTTATTACTAAGTTCTTTTGTAACGTTGTTTATTTAACATTAAAGGCAGTGCTGTTTTACTCGCGTTTCTTAGTATAATTTCGTAACACCCTAGTTCCTAAAAGAGTGTACCTTTAAAATCCTTACATAGGACACCGTGAGGTCTTTGAAGAAACTCCGACAATAGCGGTTGTGAATTTTGAATTTATTTTTCAAAACCTGTGTATTCTGAATTTTAATGTGTAATAAGGGTGGATTATTATCCGTTAAGTGTTCGAGAATGTGCACGAGTGTTGGCAAATGGTTTCAAGATAATAGAAACATGCATTTTCGGTTTTGCTTCAACGGCCTTTTTTAGAGCCTTCAGTAAAATATCCACCATTTTACTGTTGGCGTTTTGACTTACAAAATATGACTTTGACTTGACATAACCGTACAAATTTTACTCACTTGACATTGGCAGAATTGGCAACATCCAGCGCGATTTGAGCTAAGTTTACATTGTCAGTCAGGTACTTAGGACAGTGCCCTGTAGTAATACAGGCAGATTAGAAATTATTAGTAAAGGCGGGAAAAGTATTCTTACCGTTCTTAATATAAGAGTTATGTTTTCTTAATCTATCTTTAAAATGAGTTTTGTTAACCATAGGAGAAACTGCACCTTTTTCAAAAGATATTGTAACTTTTAGGAACTCTCTAAATTTCTTCCTTATGTAGTTAGGTAGTAGCCGATGACGGAGCATTCTCGATCCGTGATGGATGGTGAGACATCCTCCAAGCGGCTCGGCCATCGCACGGGATTATACACGGACGCTGACGGATTGCGACCACTCCTCTCGCAGATACCACCATTCAATCGATTTAAAACTTCGGACGGCCGTACCGCCATTTGGCCGGATTAGACTCCCGTGAGTTATTTCTCTGTAGTTTAGTACTAGCTGTTCGGACTGGCTGAAGGGATTAGGGTAATATAGATCGTCTCGTACCCTTGAAATCCTTTCGGTAATCAATTCAAATTCAAAAGTGATCGGTCACGATTCACAAGTGAAGTTATGTAGGTCCCAAAGTAATGTATCTAAATTAAAACAAAAATATTTTACTTTACCACAATATTATGTTGGATTATGGATTTATTTGAAATAAAATTCTGCGGATGAAAAAGCTCAGTATTTATGTAGGTAAGTGGTAGTGAACTTGAATGGGGGATCGCTATGCAGCGTTTTCGAAAGCGCCATAATCCGTGATTCTAAAATAAAAAATGGAAAATCAGAGCTTTGAAAAAGCTTCAGCAATCTAAAGCTCCAATCAATCTCAAGGCTCGTACAACTCCTCATAGAAAACTAAACTATTAAGTACCATGATACATATTTGCTCCGTTTGGGGTTGAAACAATGGGTCCCTGAGGCGCGGCTTCTTCTTAAGGAGCTGTCCAGACGGCAGGTCGACCTAACACGTGACCAAAGGGCTGGCGCATACCTCGGCCAACGAATCAGCTTGGCAATACAACGAGGGAATGTCACCAGCTTTTTGGGCACGCTCCCCGCAGAAAGCAACCTAAATTCTGTGTTTTATTTATAGTATGTTTTTTTTTTTTGCGGCATATTTTTTTTTTATAGGGTTTTCGTTTTTAGTTAGGTGTATATATTTATTAAGATAGGTTTAAAGTATATTTAAGTTGTTTAGTTTAGTGTATATATACTGGCAAAAATCGTTTATATATTATGTAGCTGTATTGAACAAGACAAAAAAGCAAAAGTCTAAGTCTAAAAATCTAAAATTAATTATTACCATGATTAGTGGTGAAATCGATAATGGTACCTAATTTAGTTTGTTTAGGTATACTTCTTCTTCTATACTGTGTAGGAAATTGGTCAGCCTGGGTCAGAATTATCTGGTCGCCGAAACGGTAGTAGCTATTTTTATCTTCTAATTACCTCTGTAGCTTTATCTAACCGCGCAAAAACCAAGCAAATTATGTAGTAAAGGAAAACTACCGCAAATATCGGGTTAGCGCGGTGCACATCTGGTGCCGAATCAATTTATCGTTCACGCGTGATGCTAGTAGACTAGCGGCTAGCAAACCTATCGAGTTGGTGTACCGAGATGTGTGTCAATGAAATATTGTGTAAGTAGAAAATGGTACCTACTTAATATCTCAATACCAATATTTTTATTTCAAAACCTTCTTTTGTAAAGTTTAACCCAAGGATTACGATCATTATAGTAGCATGGGATCCCATCAGGTACAAACGAAAAATATCCCAAACTTGAAAATAATATAATAATCGTGTCTAGAGAGTTACTAGTTAGTGTCCAGTGTATTCATTTGGCCCAATACTTCGCCAACACGCAATAAAAGTCGCTTGATAATCTTGCGTTATGCAGAAATAAAATAATACGTAAAATAGCCCGCGTTATTCCGTTGTATGGGATAAGGCATCTGTACTGTATGTATTATATTATCTGGGATAGTAGTAAACAAAAAATATAATAGGTATTAATTTACCACAGTGAGTACTTGGTAAGTAAATCACAAATTATTTTTATGGGACTTTTTATTCACGCAGGAAAATTAAAAAAATAATCTTACCAAAAAAAAAATTAAATATGAATAGTTAAAACGGCTAGGTTAAGTACTTTACTATCATTTTAAACGCCTTAAAATTGCGATCTTAGTATTCATGCAAATGTTGGTTAATTCAACCGACTGCAAACTATACAGGTGTATTTCTTAGCAATACCAAAACCAAAAATAGTTATTTATAAATTCTATAAAATAAATATAAATTTTATTTAAAGATTATAAGAAAAGGACGCTATTCCAGCACCATTTCGGCAAATGCTTTGAACTTCACAGTTAATAAAGTATGCTAAAGCTTCTACACGGCCGATAAGCACGCGAGGCTCGATACTGATAAGCGTGTAGCAAACAAGCTGGCGCGCCGGAAGTGACGTCAGTTTCCGGCGCAGGAGGTCCGGAAATCTACCACTGGCATTAACGTCGTCAGAGAAAAGACATCCAGCTGATAACTCTTACGATGTGCAATTTTCTAAGGATTTTTTATGCAGTTAATAATTAGCTCTTGCACAGTAAGCGGCCGTTTTCTGAAAAATACAGATTGCAATATAAACAATTATTCCCACAATTGACGCACACAGAGCCTAACCGATTAATAAAATACATAAATACAAAATTGAACTCATTCAATTTTATCTGCATTCTGCGAAATATAAATAATTTAAAGCTATAACTAAATTAAAAGGGATGAGTGAGCGCTGCTTCATTTCCCATACAAAAAACTCTTTTATAAAATAACCAATTTTCCTTCATAAAAAGTTAATAAGCGCGGGCTACAGCGCTGCGAAATATCTTTTTAGAATATATTGATCGCTTTTCTAGACAAGAAGTTTACTTTCCTTTGCGGAAAAAATTGGTATGCCATGCGACCAGTCAACCGTCCCTTAGCGTTAAGCGTGACATGCTGAGCTTAAATATAATTTGTTTATTACTGTTTTTCACATTGGTTTGAACTAACCACACAATAAAACAATAGTATGTATAGGGTAGCTACCAGAAGAGTTATTCAAACTTTGGTAGAGACCACGACCGTGACAAAAAGTACGCTCACGCCCTAGATATACAGGCGCCTTTCTCAACACTTCATACAATCCAGGCGTGTTACGTTTTAGATTTAAACCTCTAACGTACATGACATATAAATAAAATAATGTATTGTCATGACATTAGTGTAAGCACTCGGTGCCTATAATAATTGCCCCAAATATACTATAAAACATCCTGATATAATACGACCCGTATCGGGGCGCAAGTATCATTATTTTCTGCTCTATCATGTGGCATGATAGATAGAGATGCATTTAAACTAACCAATTCTTAAAACTCATGGATTTAACTTGATATTGAACTTGACTTGAACACGAACATCACTTTTATCGCTCACTCAACGATCAAGATATTAAATGTATCCCAAAAAGCCGCAAAAAATAGTTTTCTATTTCTCACAATGTTTAACAAGGTTCTCCATAACCACTATAGGATCCTTGGAACAATAGCCTCGTCGAATGGACGGACACAGCACTCTAGTTACGGCTTTTAACGCCTATTCGAGGCTTTTATAACGTGTTTAGTGATCATGAGAAAGCTTCTGTACTACATTTGTTGGTATTACTTTTTTAGAACAGTTGGAACATTTTGTGTGTGTTGGCTTTTGTGGTGAGCACCTACCTACTCGTAAAAAGATAGTCTTTTTATGATAATAATATTTACATTAAATTAGGTCATAGCAATACGTACGACAGAGATTTCCAAAGCTTTGCACAAAGACTTCTATGTTACAAGTACATTATACCTCTTTGGCTTTGCATTAAATTATTTGTTAAAATAGCGCAAATACTTTAATATTTATTACATTTTTTATATGGGGCTAAAGTATACGTAAGCTTATAATTTGCACACTTGTTGTATAGTAAGATACTGACATAAGGTCGAAAATGAAATAAGACTGCATAGTATTTTTCAATTTAAACTTATAAATCATGTGGCGAGCTAGTACTTTCTTAATATTTTAGGTCTGTGCGTTTACTTTGAGGTAGGTAAAGCGTCGCCCGACAGCTTTTAACTTATAAAAATTGGCGTAGCACTGCACTGAGTACGTTATCCTATAACATCAACAGTTTATAGCAATATGATCTAGACCGTAAGAATAGTTTCTTGATATATCCAACATATTATACTGCACCATAATAACTTAGGTACCTACAACGTAATCTCTTTTCATCCTAATATTAGATGACCTGCACGTTGAGTGACTATAAAGCTATGACAAGCGGCACATAAACGTGGCTGGGGGCTGTGATGGCCCATAAAATGACATTAAAGGCTTTACGGGACCACTGGTTTACTGCTAAAACAACAATGTCACTGGTAGTCCGCCTTGCGATAGCAATCGGCAGTAGTGTAAAACTATTGGTGTATACTGTAAAGCGACAACATTGTTGAGGAATGCGTAGAAACACTTATGTTGAAAACTGTTTCCACTAATAACAGGTTGCTTAGGGAAGCAATGTTTTACAATCTATTTCGATCCAAAATACCGCAGAGCCTGAAAACAAATGTTTTCGATCAGTGTGTATTGCCAGTGATGACTTATGGAACTGAGACATGGTCTTATATTTGTTGGCCTCATTAATAAGCACAAAGTCGCGCAACGAGCTATGGAGAGAGCTATTCTAGGTATTTCCCTGCGAGATAAGATTCGCAATGAGGAGATCCGCAGGAGAACTAAAGTGACCGATATAGCTTCCAAAATTAGCAAGTTGAAATGGAAATGGGCAGGCCAAATCGCTCGCAGAACTGACAACCGATGGGGAAGAAAGGTTCTCGAGTGGCGACCACGAACCTGAAGTCGCAGCGTAGGCCGCCCCCCCACTTGGTGGACCGACGATCTGGCGGAAACCGCGGGGAGCCGATGGATGCAGGAGGCGAGTGGCCGCTCAAAGTGGCGCTCTTTGGGGAGGCCTATTTTCAGCAGTGGATGTCTTCGGGCTGTTAAGATGATGATGATGATGATGTTGAGTCCTTAGGCCCTGGTCCATCAAAGTTCAACATGTCTACCCCTAACACTTCACTTGGTGCTGTGTCAAGGCTCAACTAGCTTGCCCCTAACACTTCATTTGGGGCTCTAATAGACGTCAAACATTACCGTAACGAAAAAATTCAAGAAAATTTCATTCTAAGTACGAAAGATCAAGCTGTTATGTATCAATGATTGTTTCTGTGTATACAATAAAGAGTTTTTGTATTGTATTGTAAAGATCATCCCAACCCACACAGCGCAGTTTTTATTAGTTTTGTACGAAGAGCTTGACATGAATTTGGGTACCTACCATAGATGAAATTTCTTCGATGGTACCTACCTACCATATACATGTAATGAATACAATAAATATTATGAATTATTAGAATATATAATATTTATACAATACTGGCTACGTAGTAGAGTTTTCGAAAACGGCGTAAGGATATAAACCGGAATCAGAAAAGCCCCATACCTATATACCTGTTAAGTATATTTGGGATTTCAGTTATCAAAAAGACAAAAAAGACCTTTATCGAACCAAAACAACAACGGCAGTTCATTTGAAAGCCGCCAGAACAAATTGGCAAGCAACTTTGTTTCCTTCAATATGTGTTCAGAAACTTGATTTATGATTGATTTCCCGCCGCGCATACGTTCTCCGCCGCGTCGAGCTTCGGCAATAGTTGATGTACTTTGAAATAACTTGGCAGGAAGCTATTTGAAACAGATTTTTCATATACGACCACACTTCAGTATGGGTGTTTGTTATTTTTCACTTAAATTAGGGTACGCTACACACGCGTCTAACCATTATTGAGTGGTACATAGAGAATTCTTTGATGTTCCAAAGCCCTTTAAATTGCTTTTTTTTAATCACAGAACTTTCATTACAACTTCACGGTCACCTTCATGAACGATGCAGACAGTTCAATGTCGAAAATAAATAAGTGTACTCAAATAAAAACTTTCGTGGGCGCTGAAAGAGTTCTGAAAGATTTTTAAAAACTTTATTATTTGGCTTGCGTGCTCAGTTGTTTGGAAGTTTCATATTTTTTTGTGCAATTATCTTTGTGAGCGTGCTTAGGTTTAGAACTCTTTGGGAATACTAATAAATTAAATTAATTCAAAAGGTATCTGAGCTTGAAGTTTTGTTATATTATATCCACTTCTACGTTATACCTATAAATAGTATATATAAAATACAAATAAATATGACGAAATATTATAGTAAATATTAATGAATGAATCATTTTTATACAAATGAATATTAGTATAAATATGACGTACCTATTTCTTATTTTAAGCTCAAATCTCCAAGCTCTTAGGAAAAATTGGGTATAAACAGATTTTTTAATAAGAAGGTACATACGTATTTTTTGTACAGGTGAAATAATGGAGGGTGTAATGAAAATAGCGTCCTTATAGCATACGAATAACTGTGATGGTGATAGAAAAAAAAAATGGAAAAAACCTCTCGTCATTCATTTAAGTTTGCGGATTTATTTTCCTAAAGTTTAAAAAAGATAAGCCTAAGTACCAAATCAGGCTATCTGCTTCGTAACAAATAAAATTATCCACTTTTCAAAATAAGGTACAACCATGGGGTCCCATCAGGTACAAACGAAAAATAGCCCGAACGTGAAAAAAATGTAGTAATCGTGTCTAGAGATTTACTATTTAGTGTCCAGTGTATTCACTTGGCCCAATACTTTGCCAACACGCAATAAATGTCGCTTGATAATCTTGCGTTATGCAGAAATAAAATAATTTGTAAAATAGCCCGCGTTATTCCGTTGTATGGGATGAGGCATCTGTACTGTAAGTATTATATTATCGGGGGTACAACACTGCACAGATAAACTGTAGAGTTCGAATCCCAGTAGAAACTACTTTTAATTAAGTTAAAAGCTCTTACCTGCGCTTTGAAACTCTTTTAAGTGATTTCGCGATAAACTTGAAAACAAACTGGAACAATACTTAGCCACTTTCTGGTGAAGAGTACAGTTTACTTTGCAATAAAATTATCAAGAAAATTATAAATTTAACTCAGTATAACTCTAAAATGTCACACTTTAGTCCACCATAAATACTAAGAAGACACACTTTAAAAGTGAAAAAATAACGTTTGAAAACTTCATCGATGAGAAACCTCCTTTTTCTTCCTGTTATATTTAAAATCACACACGCTGCTGGTCAGGTGTTATATCTAAATACCTATGAGTTAATGTTCAATTTAAACTTAAATCTACTGTCGGAACTGTAAAATCTATAGCTAAAAATCATCTAATGCGAGGCAGTAACTTAACGACTGCCATCAGGCTGCTACTGTAAAGATCCGGTTGAACTTTGAAGTAAAGAGGTCGAAAGGGAGAAATAAAATTGTATTGTTGCACCGAACTTGGCGATTCAAATTTCATATAGTAGAGTTTCCCATGAAAGTTTCCTTCTTATACTTCTATTATATCAGTGGCTTTAAGTGATCTACAGTAAGAAAGAAGAAGTTTAACTTTTTTTTTATTTCCAGGTCTTCATCTACAATCGGTGTATGCACCTTCACCAGATTCGTTGTGAGAGTTGTGGTGGTTGTCTACAAAAGCGTCCTAAAACCTGTCTGGATGTACGGGATTCATTTGTAGGGCAGCGCTAGTAGTTAGATAGATAGATAGAAAATGCTTTATTGCACAATCAACAAAAATGTAGGTACATAGGCGAACTTAATGCTAAAGAGCATTATCTTCCAGTTAACCTGGGTGTAACTTAAAAAATGTATGTGGCAGTACAACGCAGCTTACAATTGCATATTGTACAATATCTAGAATCAAATACTTCAATGTCTAGAATCAAGTAGTTCAAATATATCAGTGCTTCAAAGAAAACTCAGAACAATTAGCAATATACCATGGTATTTGATGGTATATCACCAACTCCAAACATATTAAAAAAAAAATTGCTATAAAATTATTTGATTTTGAATGTTGAAGCCAAAGCCTTAACCGACAACAACAGTTCAAGATTTCTTTAGCTTAGTTATTTAGATTTTTTTAAATTACTTTGTGCTCTTTATTATTATTATTTATTTTTATATACTGCTTGTAGTTAAATAATTACAATACCTTCTACAAAACTTTGAAATCTTGGCACTTAGAAAATAATTGTTTGTAAGTAATAAAATAATAAATGATTAAAAGTAGGCACTTACTTTCATTAAAAACCCAATAAATACGCTCACAGAACTAAATTGAAATTGAAAATCCCTTTCGTGGTTCAATTATGCCAATATACATTTTATAACCAAGGCCATTCCCGTATACAAATATCGGTTCTATAATATAAGCACTCTCTACAATCAAAGCATTGCCAGCTTTATTGAAGCCAGACATCCAATTAACTGTATCGCCATTAGATGACAAAATTCCAGTGTAAACCCTAATTAATCGATCCAGGCCAAATATGTTAGACGCGCCAACAATTCGGTGCACCCGACAGTGACAAACAACGTTATTTTGTTACTGAGTTATTAGCCAGCCAGCTCCGGCATGAACCTCGCAGAGAAAATAGCTCAGAGTTCAACCAAGCACTTGTGCAATTTTGTTCATTATGTTTCATGATTGATTATAACCATAGTTGATGTTCTATTGATAGTGATATTTTCCGTGCTGCACATAATAATTATTGCACTTTGTTTAAATAAATATCATTCATTCATTATTTATTTTATGAACTACTCTGTATACCTACATGACTGAAAGATGAAAACGAAATTTTTATAATAACCTTGGGTACCAACCTAGAATATTTTTGTATACCCTTACACTTAGTCTTGCCCGTCTCATTTCTTTTGAAAGATCCAAATGAAATAATTTGCAGAATAAAAATAATTAGCTATAACAAATAGAATATACCTACCGGATTGGTGTGCATCGCAGAGAATTGAAACAAATGACGCTTCGCAAGAGGCGAAGGGTTTTTTCTTTGCTCTGTGGTGTACATAATTTATTATTTATTAATTTATTCATATAGGCTTGCACATTTACAGCGATGCCAAAGCGTATTATTACAAAGAAATACGCAAAGAATTGAAAATCGAACAAAAACCTAAGGAAAACTAGATTTCACTTTATAAGAATAGTAATAACATATACCCTGGACTTTACATTGCAGAATATAATAATTCCCCTCTTTCATTTTCGACTACAGTACAAATTGTTTTGTTACTTACCAGCATTCCCTATAACACCCACCGATATAAATCCCTAGTCGTATAAAGAAAACATAAACATGCACACGTAAACAGGTCTCTACTTCCTACAAAATGACTTTACAAGCCGACGTGTTTCAGTGGCACTTCGTGAACAAACTCCACTACATCCTTCCACGTTCACAGTATACACACAGTTCACATAAGTACTACTAACATAGTTAAGTAGTACCTACCTACAGCCTCCAATTTGCTGTGCTTGATGTATTTGTTTTAAAAAGTACACATTCCTTTGATTTTCTTTGATCTGGTTTTGGGATATTTTTATATTGGACCTGAAAAACTCAGTGAATTTAAATTGAGCGTATTTCTAAACTGTGCGTTATTACGCAGGCAAACGGGTGGATTGTTGTTTAAAATGGAACATTACGGAAAGCGGACACGTATGTACATTGCAGTGCCTAAAGGGATAGGAAATAACTAATTTAAAACATGGTTAAATAGGTACATAAGAACATGTGTTTTGGGAACAGAGTATTATTTAATAAGAAATGCATGCGAGAGCGCATGGACGCAGTAAATACTGCTTGATTTATTTGAGTAATATATAAAGTTAGAGAGAGTATTAAATATTAATGAAGATGGTCCATATTAGTCCATACATGGTTATTAAGTCCTTGTGATACAACGTTTATTGATTTTCGCAATTTCAATTTAATAAAGTCTGAATAACTTTAGTGTAAGTATGAAAAAAGTTAATCACGAACGGTTTTTTTACATCAAACTTAATCAGTTGCGATACTGATATAAATAATAAATCAAATATCGTGTCTGTACGAATACATGTACCTATTTTGTTATAATGAATTATAAAACTACAAACACAATTACAAACTTACACACAAACTTTTGCATGTGAATGAATATGGAAAGGCTCTATATCAAGCGTAACTCTGATAACATTACCTCAAGTACTTAATACAATAAATCCAATGGAAATGAACACTCCGCTGTAAAGTAGAGCCAAATCGCTTAATATTTCAGTTTGCTAATGAAAAGACAGCGAGAGTCCGCCTTTGCTAACCTAACGTCTCACGAAACAAGAGTTTTAATTTGAGTTTAATTTTCTATTTTGTATTTAGGATAAACTTCCACTAGGTCACGCCCGAATAAATTAGTTTACTAATGATACTTACCTTTTAGGTTTAATTATGCTTTAAGTTCGAAAGTAATACCTAATTAACAACACTATGCAATGCAGAAAGATGTTATGTTTACGGACCTATTTATCCATCTTATACTCAAGAAACTCAACAAAATGTTGTTATACTCATCCAAGCTTTAAAAGCACCTAAAACATAACCGCCCCAACATGATGTAAAACGAAGGACACCGAGCTTTTCCTCCTATAGTAACACCGGACCCGTGCGTTACGGAACAAAGCACCGTAACTAACTGACAGTTAACGTTGCTCTTAAAAAAACACCGTTTTATCCTCGACATTATACTTACGCGTCGTTATAAAGCAAGCTACAGACCATTTGCGCTCGGTGCCAGGATAACATATTATAAAGGGGACGTTACACGTATTTTGTTTTTTGTGGCATGTAGTTTTACAGTGTCATTTTTTAGAATATATCGAAGGACTTTTTGTTTTTTTACGCTAGGAAAATTACGCCTTGTTTTCGCTTTAAACCAAAAAGTGTTAAAGCTGTAATTGCTTCAAAACTCTATTACATTTACACTTGCACTCAGCATTAACCCAGAAGCAACTACGTGAATACAATATCGAGACATAAAAAATGATAAATTATGTTCTCTGTTTTATTCTTTGGCAATAAATAATATTTATTCTTATTCTTACTCATACTCATTATAATACAGATACTTAGTATAGATACCTTACATAAGCCGAATCACGCTGAAGACTGTTCAAGGTGGTGCCGGTGTACCAGGATCACGGTTGTCAACCAGAAACATGAAAAACTTGTAGTTTTGACCTTGAACGCCAGGCAATATTATAGCTTCTACAATAAATATCACGGTGAAATGAAATAGAATATGCAATGCAACTCCGTGTAGCCTTGTGGTTGGTTACACCTTAACATCTACAATGTTATTTTTATACGAATGCCCGAGTGGACTACAAATCAAGATAACAAGCAGAGATAGGGTCAGGAGGAAATATTTACACATTGCTCTATGCTTTATGCGAGGAAGCTCAAATAAATAATTGTAGTTACACGCGTCGGGATTATTAACGAGAAAATATTGCCAGAAAGGAAAATTACTACAGCTATACATCATAATATTAAAGACTAGTTATTTGCTACAATAATCAGAGTATTATACGAAAATAGACTCAGAAAAATAAGACTAATGAGAGGTTTTAAGCAAGGCGTAGGTATATAATCCATGAAAGTACCTTACAGGATGGAATCAAATAACAATGATTCTACTAATATTATCAGTTTAATAGAATGCCTTTATTTTTGGAAGTTGGATCGATTTTCTCCAGCCGTTACTAAGAAAAACAGACAGGGAGCGAGATGTTTGGTTTATAAACATCTAAGGAGGCTACCCTTTATTTATAGTGGGGGTCCAAGCAAAACAGCGTCTGTCTGTGAACCCTGTGAAGACAGGGTCTTATGCACCAGCATACCAACGAGGCTACATGGATTAAGATTTCATTACATATAAGTATTAACGATGTTAATTTTAGTCAAATACAATATAAACGACTATTAACGATTCAAACAATACAATTGGTTGGTTTAGTTAGGGCCGATTCTGTTTAGGACAGATTGTGAACAACATAGAGTAGGTAATATGCTTGTGTCCTGCTATTAAAAATTGACACACAGCCACTATATAACTTTTGGATATGACGTCACATGCCAAAGAGATTGTATGTAAATCTGCCACAGCTTAGTAATGAGGTACTATGAAGGTGGAAGAAGTGACGTCACTGCGCGTTTGAACTTTCTCTTTCTATTCCTGTATTTTAAAATGCTTGTAACTATGTAATTTTTTGAGTTATTTAATTTTTGTTTTCACTTCTTCTTCTTCTTCTTATATCGTGTATTCATTTATTGAGGAATATTATAAATTTATGCAATAAAAAAATTGGCGGACACAAGCCTATTCTTGTTGTGAGCCAAAATATAAGTACTAACTAGGTATGTTTCTCTTTTTCTCTTACGTAATCTTTTCTTTTAATCTCTTTACTTTCTGTCTTTTTCTACTTATCTTTTCTCTTTCGTTTTATTATCTGGACGGGCCCGATATCTCAGTTGGTAGTAGCCCTGCTTTCTGAACTGAGGGCTGTGGATTCAATTCCTACCCAGGACAAACATTTGTGTGATGAACATAGTTGTTTGTTCTGCGTCTGGGTGTTATATTGTATTCTATGTATGTATTTACAAACAAAAAAGTATCTAAGTATTATATCAGTTATCTGGTTCCCATAGTGTCCACACATATTTATTTATTTTATTTATTCTCTCTCTCTCTCTCTCTCTCTCTCTCTCTCTCTCTCTCTCTCTCTCTCTCTCTCTCTCTCTCTCTCTCTCTCTCTCTCCGATGGAGTGACTTGCAAGTCTCATACATGATTTGTGCCAAACAAGGAAGTTGAACAGTACTTATAGTATATTCTATACCGAACTTCAAATTACAAATTACAAGCAAACGCAGTTTACTTGACAATCAAATAATCGCCAACAAACGCCTGACTCCGTCTCTCCCGTGATTAACTTCTGTTCCGAAAACGCAATTCATCCAAAGAACAAGTTTATTACTTTAAAGTCGGCCGTTCAATGCAAAGGCCCTGGATTTCAGGCACAATGAGACCAATTACAGAAATCGTAAAGATTCTGGAAACTTCTACGGTTTTCATCATTTTATATACGGTTAATTTAGCGAGTTTCCGGATTGTAATTAAAATTTTGAATAGCCGAAACGTTTACGCTTTCAATACTTACGGAAGCAAGTTTTAGGGATGTTATTAAACTGCACTTATCAAAAAAATTCAAAAACTTGCCAAATAAAACTTTAAAACCGCTGAATCATAAAAACATTTCACTTATTATGCTTTTTGAATGAGATAACGTTAAATATATAGTTGTTTTAATTTCAAATCAAACTAAAGCACAAAGCAAAACTAAGTTGAACATGTTTTGGAAACTCATGAAGGTAAGACAAGTAACGATGCGAAAGCTCAGCTTTTCCTGCGCGCGGAACCAAATTTCTCCAATAATACGACAAAATACTAACATTTCACACATAGAATCCACCGAACTTATTCCACCGTCGACGTACATTTATCCTGTTCGCGCCCTCCCCGCGGTTTGTTATCTGAGCGTCTGAAGCGGTGCATAACAAGACCCGAAGACAATTCCCCCTTTTGTATTCCTCTCCACATCCACTCAAAATAACAAGAACTCTATTTTCAATTCCTCAATACACGTTGTGCTCGTTTTATAAGCACATGTACTTACCCTCAAATGCAAGATTTTTGCATACATGAGCGGTCCTTTAGCTCGCATAAGCGATTATAGGATGAAATAAATTGAATATAAATTGAATAGATTCCATTTCAAAATTTAAATGTGGTTTGGATTCTTTGCATGTATGTAATCGAAGTTTAATGTCTTGAATAATTGAATATGAGATTACCATATTTTTAAAGATGCAATCTCATATTTCATTTGTTTCTTTTTTTTTTGTCACGTTTGCTGATTCTTTAGACATTTTCAGTCTAAATAATCTCTGTCAATGCCTCATGCGGCGTCTTTTATTATGATGGTATATAATAAAAGCCCCCCTACTAGGTGGACCGACAACCTGGTCAGAACCGTAGGGAGCTGATGGTGCAAGAGCAGCCGCTCGAAGTGGCTTTTTGGGGGAGGCCTACGTCTTCAGGCTGATGATGATGATGATGATGATGACATAATAAAAGAAGCCTAAGATACAAAATCATTCGATGGAGAAAAGGCTCCTATATAATAGATATATAAAGAATAGAATACAGAATTAACATACTTCTTATTGCAACGCTATTAAAATTGAAGTTCAGACGAAGTAAAATTATGCATAGTAGGTACTAGGTGGTTTCACATTACATTGTAGCTGTAAATTCAAATACGTTATGAATTTCCCGTCATCAAACGTTCGCACGCTCGTTAAGTTGACGACGCAGCGCGAACGGTTCCACGGTGCTTTGTTTCATTGCGGAACGCACCAGCTATTTGTCAAAATATTCAACTAAACGCGCTGCTATTATGTTGAAACGTTTGACTACTGCTTTTTGAAACGCTGTGCTTGTGGTGATTAATACCTATCATACTTGATAATACCGCCGTTTGCAGGAAGCTCACCGGAGAAATTAATTGTCGGTTTCAGTTTGGTATACCAATTTACATGGTTGAGGTTACATTTGTAACATTCGTAAATGTTACGTAACTACGTATACATTCCATTGTTTCTACTTTATATTGTACCTACAGATAAAAATTTACAGCACTCGTTTATCAAAGCCTACTCAAAATACGACGACGTAAATTATTAGACACATGTCTCACTAGAAAACATGGTGCGTCTACGGAAAATTGCAACCGTGTACGAAGATATAACTTATTAATTTGTCGTCTCGCAGTAGGACCCTCGTCTTTGTTTGATAAATTGCCTGGTTGTAGTGCGAAGTGCGACGCTGGGATTCCGCAAATTGGGTGGTTGGGGGTCTAGTAATTTTGCTGTTGACATTACAGCACGTGTTATGGGGACATTACGAGCTGTGGTGGACCGCAAATGTAGGAAATCTTTGCCGTTATATCTATGCAATTTCATAGTGGCAGTCATTACTATTGTGACCACGCGGTTTTTAAAATATAATTATTAATAGGTATAATATCTTTAGTGTCTCTTTCTTTTTCTATTCTATTTAAGCTTTTTAATTTCGTCAATTCTTTAACGCTTTCATACATATAAAGAAATTACTATGTATTTCAAACGTTAGAAACCACACTTTTAGAAATCAGTTTAAAGTCGAAAACCAGGAATTTTTCTTATTTCCACAAAATATTGGATAACTCAAAAATAAGAAAAAATCCCTGAACTAAAGTTACGCTTAAACTAACCTATTTAAACACACCCTGAAAGGATACAGTCTACGAACTAATCACCCTGTAATTATAGCGTTACCTAATAAATCATTGTAAGGAAATTACTTGCTTGCACCTGTAGCGGAAGAGAGAACTTCTTTTTTTTGTTATTAAGTTATTATAATAGGCTTGCTATAAATAGTTATAATATTTGAAATTGTGCATTTTGTGATTTTATCTGCTCAGTAATTATGATAATATAATTTAAATACCTAACGACATTTAACCTGTAAAAGTGCTATGAATAGCCTATTTGCAATAAAACACTGATTTAGATCTTGATTTTACTACGGTCAGTATTCCTAAAATTCAAACCTTGATACACGTTATGCGGTTATCCAGCTCCAATCAAATGACGCTTAATCTTCAAAAATAGGACGCCAGAATCAATTTATAACTTGGATTCGACAGTTGCGTCGGTCCAGCGGCAGCGAGGCTCAAGTGGCGGTCATCCGTCACTGTCCAGAGTAAAGCCCCTTAAATGCGTTCTTAAATACGCCACACCACACCACGGTACGTCCGCCCACGTCGTCTGTCCACTCCGATGCTCCCTCCAATCGATAAAATAGTCCTTTATAATACCCACGGTCCGCTATTTTCGCGCAAAAAGATCTATTAATCAGTATGGGTGTCACAGATAGTGGACAAGTATCGAATAAGTTGTTAGCGATCTAAATTGTTGGTTCCTCAGAAGTGAAGATGACTTTTATAGGTCTTGTATGAGTTTGTTGTGTAAATATATCTAGGTTCTTGAACTTTATTTAGTTCTGGTTCAAGGTATATATGAGTAAGGTGCATTTTATATTTGTCGTTAATAATTCATTATTTATATCATAGAAACCAAAATACGGTCTACAAAACATTGAACTGATAAGGCATTTTAGTTTTGTAGGTTAGCCCTCAGATTATCTCCAAAAGTCCAAAAAGTTCTGATATGATGAACACTCAATTTACTTGCTATTAGAGGTTGCGGTCGTTGGGTTTAAAGACACGGAATTTTTTTTTTTTAGCAAACTAGCATGGTAGTTGACTAGATAAGTCCCTATAACTATAAATAAATCCTTTACATCAACACCAGGCGGTGCCACGGTATATAATTGAATTTGTGCCCACTGGGCCGATCGCCTGTTTATTGTCTAACATTTCTCCAATTGACATTAAATTCAGTACAGAAGGTTGCATCGGTTTTACTTGGAGCCGTTCTAGCCATTCATCGCCACGTTCTGCAAATCACCAATAAAGTGAAACAGTAAATATGGCCAGAAGCATTTACAATCCAGTCAAAGGCTAACTCCATGGTTTCTTTACAGTTCATGGTAATTTCTCACAGCAATGTATATAATTTATTTCTTTCTTTCTCTATTACCCTCAAAAAAAACATTGACAGAGTCTGCGCCAAAGCCAATGGCAGTTGTGAAGTCGCTGGACGCTGGAAGTAAGTGGTTTGCGCAGAAGCGTGCGGCGCATTTCACAGCCGGCATTGAGTTTGGCGCAGACACTACCCGTATTGTTTATTATGGAGTAGTTCATCAGTATCTGCATGAATAAAAGAATTTTTGAGACTATTATTAACTAACTGATCTCTCAAACAAAAAAACCAAGTTAGGTACAATACTTAACATGGACATTAGACATACGCATCACAGACTGCGCCAGTGTTTGCAATTGTAACACTCAATTATAAGTATTGAGCTTCGATGTACCTAGGTTAACCATTACGCTATCAATGTAAAAAAGAATCTTTGTACAATAATGACAACCTTGTATACTGCAGAAATAAGGTTTAGATCGTTTACTGTCTTTTATTCCTCCATTTCACGAAAAACTGACGGAGCTTGAAAGAGCGGATATCAACAGGAAAGAATTAACCAACGTTGCCTTGGAAATCTATTATATTTCTTATCTCAAACTGTGTGTGAGCTTTTCTATTTTCACCAGTAATTTGAGTGGTTTCTGATGTTGAATGATTGTTACGTAATTTTCAGGATTTTTTTTCCTGAAAGTGACGGCCAAAGTAGACAATAGCTACCATGACTTGGCAACAAAGGTTCAAGTAACGTTTGATGTAACTTATCAAGCTTTTAAGGAAGTAATTCAGTGAATACGTAACGCTATCCTAGCTTTTGTTTTAATATAAAATAAGCTAGGTAAATACAGTACTGAAAGTAAGCTCGTTATTATCTTCTTAAATTTCGGTCAATGTATACATTTTCAACAGAAGCTCAGAAGGATTTGTAGGACCATACTTTCATACCTGATAGGATAGTTAAATTTGGCACCTAGGGTATTTCCTTGGACGATTCCAATTCCAATACTTCCGAATCTCTCAAATAAATTTTTTTTTTTTTTTTTTTTATATCTTTATTTAATTATAGAGGGTTTGATCAGACATGATCATGCCACCCTCATAGGCACTTCTACTCTCTGCTTATCTACGCTTAATAGCTAGTCGTACAAGTTTATATATCATCCTGGCTTCCTCTGATTGTGGATAAGCCAGGATAATGTTACATATACCGAGTTCTTGCAAGTCAATGCCTGTTTCATAACGTAACATTGTTCTTTCAGCTTCGTTCCGGGCACATTCCACTAAAATATGATATGCATCTTCCACGACGTTACACTCAGTGCAGTTTGGTGAAGCTGATTTACCCATCAAGAAGGCAAAACTGTTCAGTGGGATATGCCCGGAACGAAGTCTCAGAGCAATCACAATTTCGGATCTGGTTATAGTAGAACCGGCGAACCATGGCGAGCGTGTGAGGCATGGTTGGATTGTTTTATACCATATACCCTTAGTCCGCGACCTCTCGTCAAAATACTCCTTCCACATATCCGTGCACTTATCTCTGACAACGTGCAGGCGGTCGCTGAATAAGGGTAAACACGTGAGTGGAATCCCATCTGTCACAGCTTCTCTGGCTAGGCGGTCGACTATTTCATTCCCTGATATGCCAATATGAGAGGGTACCCATTGTACTTTGACAGTTTTATTAAGATAAGGAAACTTATATAGTGATTCCAATATGCTGTAGGCAATCGGGGTGCCTCGACAGTTCGAGGTACACCGAGCCAGATGGTAAATAGCACTTTTCGAGTCTGTCAAAATAACATATTTTCCAGCACCAAGAGAATTAATATAAGAAATAGCCTCCGCTTTCGCCATCAACTCAGTGTACATAATCGAAACATTAACATTAATTTGCAACTTTATGGAATGGTTAGTTTGCGAGTCATACAGAGCCAAACCACTACATCCGCTGGTATCCCTAGAACCGTCCGTGAACATTTTATAATAGTCTGAGTAGGTATGACTTAAGAAATCCGTACAAATTTGTTTAATTTCACACGGTCGGTACCGATGTTTTGGTTTGCCTATGGCCTTGATATGGGGCTCTACTACTGATAAAAGATCCACATTGCTGACCCACGTGTCCAACGAAAACATTTCTAACTGTTTACTTGAGTATATAGACATATGTTTTAGGTACTCGTGAACCAAAACTAATAATGGTTTACTTCGACGTCTCCAGTAGTCACTTTGGCATGAAACAAATAATTCCTCGACAACGTCTAGAATTTCGGTACCAGCAAAAGATTTGCTTCTTAGCCACAACTTGCCGGCGAGGTAATGTCTACGAGTACACAATGGTTGCAAATGAAGCTCGCATTCCATTACGTGGATAGCAGTACTTCGTATAAACCCTCCGATCACGCGCATGCATTGGTTCTGGATCCTATCTAACTTACCTAAATGCGTCTTGCAGCTGTTTCCATACAATGCGCTTGCATAATCTAACCTACTGCGAATCATAGCTATATAGATACGTCTCAAGTTACTCGGATGAATGCCCCAACCAGACCCGGCGAGCGCTTTAAAAACATTTAATAATTTGTACGTTTTTCCCTTTAGCTCATTAATGTGTTTAGCCCAGCGTAGTGATCTGTCTAGCCACAGCCCTAAGTACTTAACTTGATCCACGACTGGCAATGTAGTTCCGTTGATAAAAACATCTATATTCTCTCTACGATACCCCCTCTTAAAAATACAAATTTTACTTTTGATAGTTGAAATTTCAAGGCCAATAGAAATAAGTAGTTCAGTAAATTTATTTAATGCTCTTTGTAATTTGTTTCTTCCTATGTCCAAGTCATAACAATTGATATAAAGTACAAAGTCGTCTGCGTATTGGGAAATGAATACATTTTGTATGCTTTTACATATTTTAATTGTTGCTATGTTAAACAGCAAGGGAGAAAATGGGTCACCTTGAGCTAGGCCGCGACTAGTACTTCTGCATCTGTATATCGAACCTATATGTACTTTTAAATATCTCACTTTTAGAAAGTTCCATATATACCTACACATTGTCGAACTAACCCCCAATTCTTGCATGGTACCTATCAAACTTTTTATGTCTACGTTATTGTACGCGTTTTCGATGTCAATAAATGAAGCTATGTACATTTGATTTTCTGCAAAACCGGTTTGCACTCTTGACACTATGGTTGTAAGATTGTCTAAGGTGGATCGATATCGTCTAAAGCCGGTGGTGTGCGGGGAAAACAAATTATTCTTCTCCATGTACCATTCTAGTCGTTTTATTAGAATATTGTGAAAGGTTTTACATAAACATGAAATCATAGATATAGGGCGAAGAGATCCTGGCGACTGAGGGTCACGACCAGGTTTAGGTATCGGCACAATGGTGATATCTCGCCATTGCGCGGGAACAAAACCAAGTGAATAGAATACGTTATATATTTTTAGTAAGAGGTATTTCCCGTTGTCAGGTAGATTTATAAGCATTGAATAAGAGATATTATCGCTTCCCGCAGCCGTGTCTTTGTGACGCATACTACAGTCCAGTTCGTGTCTATTTATTGTTGTATCCAGACTTGTTTTGATCGTTACAAAATATGGGTCACTGGGGAGAACATAGTCCGGTGTGAGGCTGCGCAAGAGTTCGGTGGCTCTTTCCTTATCAACGTGAGACCTAGGAACCCTGTACCCTTTTAACCATTTTATTTTGCGCCACAACTCACTTTGAGTTATTTTGCCGTCTAAGGAAGAACAAAAGTCATGATATGATTTATCTCGAGTTTGGCGAAGTAATTTTTGGGTACCTTGAATCTTAACCTGCAATTTTGTTAAGTTCCTGGGCGTGGGGTTCCGTCGAAAAATGGCAAGGGCAAGTCTGCGTTCAGCTACAAGTTTTGATAATGACGGCTGCCAATACGGTTTAGGTGTAAATTTATTGCTAGGGTTGTCGTTAATTTTAATAAAAGGTATAAATCGGTCGGCTGCTGTGTTGATGCATGTAACAAAATTATCATATGATATCTGAGGGCAATCTGTGTTAAAGGTAAAATTATTGAACATAACTTCTAAAGCATCCTTATAGGAATTCCAATCTGCTTTTTTATAATTACGGCGCAAATTAATGTATTCGGGGTTTTTCTCCAAGTGTGTGGTTAACTTAATAATGAGATGGTCGCTACCTAAAGTTTCGTTTATTGTCCCCCAGTTAAACCTTATCGCGACGTCGGATGACACTAGGGATACATCAGGTGTAGATTGCTGCAGCACATTGTTGACTAGCCTAACGCGTGTTGGACTATTACTATTATTTAAAGAAATAAAACTACTTTCAGCTAAGGCGTCAAATATTTGTGACCCTCTTGAATCTGTTTTATGAGACCAATTAGTATGGTGCCCGTTAAGGTCTCCAAGAATAATAGTTTTCCTATCTATGATATTGAATAAATGATCCCAATCCGCTTGACTAGTACGTATGTTTGGCCGGCAGTATATAGATGCTACATATTTAATAAAATCGCAATTGTAAATTTTGATCATTAAAACTTCTAAACCCGTATTAATAACATTAACATTGAAATAGTTAGCTTTAACCGATTTATGTATCAAAATAGCTACCCCCCCGTAAGAATCCTGTCTATCTTTTCGATAAATACTATAACCGTTTACCTTTAGCTGACTATTCGGCTCCAACCACGTTTCACTGATGGCAGCAATGTGGACCTTTTCTTTATGTAATAAGTGTTCTAATGCAAGTAACTTAGGCCGAAGACTCTGCGCGTTCCATTGTATAATATTAAGCTTAATTAAACAATTAGGGTTGTAATCCATTAAGAACCGAAATAGTCCAGGATTGGCTTCAGCATAGGCCAATCCGAAATGTTTTCTACAACCACTAATATAAGCCATTCTATGCAACATTTAATTACGCTCTGAACTTTAACTTGTATTGTAACTTCTTTCAAAAATAGAATCTCCCTTAATCTACTCACAAGCTCACTAAATTTAACATCTCTGTTCTTCTTCTTTTCTTCTTCCTTCGTACCCGTCTGTTTAGTTGAAGCGCATGGGCCAGCTAAATCCTCGAACTGGAATTGGTCTGCCTCCCTGAATCGTGTTTGTTTTTTGTTAGAACGCGGCGTACTTTTCTGATTTTCTGTGTGTACTACTGCTTGTGTAATAATTTCTGCAAACGTCGGGTTTTGACTGGGTGTAATCAAGGGGAATTGTTCTGAAGGTGTCTCTGTAGAAGTTTGATGTGCACGTGACTGCTCACGGATTTCTTCTGCTTCAGAAAAGCATACTGGGACGTACATAGTCAATGCGCGTCGGTATGTGCAATTGAATTCAGCCATTAGCTCCCTCAACCTTCTCTCTTTTATATATGCCGGGCAGGAACGATCTAAAGCCATATGGTGGCCGCTGCAATTAACACACACTAACTGCGTAGTGTCACAATTAGGGTGGTTCTCACTACACTTGGGGCATACCACTTTAGCGTAAGGGCATCTTTTTGTAGTGTGACCTAGCTTCCAACATCGAGAGCATTGTGACACTGGAAATACATAAGCTTCGACCCTTATTCGTAGTCCATGCACAGATATAAATGATGGACGAAAAGATCCCTTGAAGCAGAGGCGTACAGATTCGCTGGGGGTCCAGCCATCGCCTTCCGGATTTCGGCGCTTTAGGCGGCTTACTGACACTAGCTTCCCTAGTTCTGTGCATGTTATTTTTTCAAATATCTCCTCTTCTGTCAAATTGAGGTCAACGTCTTTAATGACGCCATAGGATAGGGCCACCTCCATGGCTCTCTGGAACTTCCACCCCCTGTCGGTAAACGCCTGACACTTTTCTAGCTTTTCTGCACTGATTTCGCTGGTCACGTCCACTCGAATCTTATAAGGGTTAATATACCTAATCTTTTCAATATCTGTTATGCCCTCACTTTGAAACAATTTTGCCAGCGCAAATTGCTTAGGCATTTTCTCATTTGATGAAAAATAAATTTCGAATATATCCGTCCCTGCGCCTGCCTTATACTTCTTTTCTTTGTTTTGCACCACTGTCCACTCCTGTTCATCTTCTTCCCTGTCTCTTTTAGTTGGTCTGCTCTCTTCGCCTGTCTGCTGCATATCTTCTGTATGGTATTGTTCACATTCTTCGATCTCATTTAGCATCTCGTGCTCGCTTATGGAGCTGGTGGGACTCGTCATCTTCACTTGACCGCGGCCGGCCGGGCCCCCGCAGGTAAAACCTAACGGAAAGCGCGGTAGCCCGGTGGATTACGCGACGAAGTAAACAAATTAATTAAGGATACGGTCACCTCGCTCGAACGCCGAGACGAGACTGCTCTCAAATAAATGTAAATTAATTACATCTGCTTCATATTTTATTTAGAAAAGTTTTTAGGTGTTATATGCAATTGTACTCATTGGTTAGACTAGACAGGCATAATTTATATCCGTGTGAAGTTTTTTTAAAATCTCTTATATTTACAGAATAATCGTTTCGGATCTTTAACGATCGCAATACGCAGTTTATGTGCATAGTAACTATGAAAATTTTCATATTCGGAATGAAATTTTGTCCTGTTGCATTGCTGTCAAAGTTACGTAATCACTTCACAGATCACGGGCAAGATATGTCGGGTAAACAGTTTTCATAGGTACATAAACACAGTGTTATGCAATGCACCGGAGCTCCACTAGTTGTAGCATTTTGATATCTCAATTATGCTTACGAAATTATAACTTGGATACAATTGACGATTATAATTTGTACTACGTGTGTTAAAGTACCTACCTACGACGTCACGAGCAAACAGAGTGTGAAAATAATGGGGGTTAAGCGGCTAATTATAAAGATTCCACGTATATAAATAATTATTATACAAAATGCTAATGCAAAACTGATGTAATCCCGCTGAAAATAATAGACATTTTTATACTACTTTTTCTTCTTCATCCTCGTTTAATAGTTTTCTATTGGTTTTATCTTTCTTTCCGTGGGGAGCTGATGGATGTAGGAAGCAAGTAGCCACTCAAAATGGCGCTCTGTGGGGGAGGCCCACTTCTATATTCATATTAAAATTTTACATATTTTTTGGCATTACATTATATGACAATATACAAATCTATGGCATAAAAATACCCTGATTGACCAGATGAACTGACCCATTACTTATTTAAAAGCAGGCGCTCTTTCTAATTGCAAGTCACACAAATAACATAGTATAACAGCAGGGCTTGTGGCTTTATTATTATTTCTCAATGTCATATAATAACTTGTGTTTTCTACCCTGCTTGGTATCGGAACGAAAATGTTATAAACTGCAATCTCCATGGAGATTTCTCCGGCGCAAAAATAAGAAGTGTTCCTTCCTCGTCTCCAAACTTAACAAGTAGCTGCTTAAAGTTCCTTCTGTAATTGGATGAAAGTTTTACGATCTTGAAGAAGCATAATAGATATACCTACTGGTACTGTAACGATCCAGGGTGTCTCGTGACGTCACAAATATTAGAAAGTTTTGTCAATTATAAATATATTTAAATCAAATAATTTTATAAGTAAATAAAAATCCAAAAATAAAGCAAATATTCGTTTGATACTGCACTAACTGGTATACGACATAGAGATAGGTATGAAAGTAGTTATTTAAACGTAAAATGAGGTAATATTAGAAAGCATAAAACTCTTTAATTATATTTCATACTAAACATCGCGAACTGGTACTCTAGTATGTAAATAAAAAAAATAAATAACGCCCAACGATCACATACATAGATCCTGGACCCTAACTAGGATTCCCTGTATCTAGGGACCGACCTGCTCAACCACCACACCACGGAGGCTGTCAAACATTTTTAAAATAATATTTTCGGATTTGATTTTGGCAGTTTAGTTTGGATAGAGTGGAAGAATGCCGCGATTTTGCTAGGGATTTAGTAAAAGTTTTTTCCAGGGTTCATTCATTAAGCAGTCGCGGGGGTCACTACATGATACCTGTGTCAGTGCTCATGAGATTTTCGGGTAAATTCAAGTTAGAGTCGTCCTCTCAAGTAATTCTGGTTCTGAGGAAGAATCCTTGGTTCCAGAAACCCCAGTCAGAAACAAGTTAAAACATGTGCTATACGAAGCTTGTTTTCCTCATACTTTTGCGTTAGGGCAGATCGCGTGTTCTGTGGAGATCTGCAGCAGATTTTGCCTCCGTTATAGGATCTGGATCCACCTTTTTGGTTTGGTTTGCATTCTGGCTGAAAGGAGGGCTGAAAAGATTAGCTGACCCGTCTTCGTGTATACGATACCCGGATCCTAAATGTAAATCAAACTGAACTGTCCCACACAATAGGGTTTTGTCTTCTATGCACTTATGAGACTTCGGTCCGCATACAAGATAAAAAATAGGTGGCAATAGGATTTATTAGCTTTGGAGAGCTTTTGTCACAGCTCGTTTTCTTATAGGCTAGATTAGGTATGTTCTCATTGCACACTCGGGAACAGACATGCACGCTTAAAAGTAAATATGAGATTTATAGCAATCTCTAGTTTTGGGGGTACACACCAGATGTTAGAAAAAGCTATAAGTTGAGGAACACACATGGTAGGGGAAGTTAGGGTTAAAATATTAAAATGTGCAGTAAAATAAATGTTTTAGGGAAATAGGTAAAAATCGATTGTACAAAGGTACATAAAAATAGATTCAAAATTATTATAAAATTGGTAGTAATATAAAACTGTGAGGGAAATAGGCAAAACTCGATTCTATAAAAATACTTAAGATTAGGGTTAAAATTATAAATCATGCGGTAAAATAAATTGGTTAGGAAAATAGGGAAAATAAAAATTCTAGTAAATGCTTAATTCTAAAAATAAAATAATGGCAATATTCTACCAAAATAATAATTTACCTTTAAAAATTAGGTCAAATCGGAAAAATGAATTGTAAGGGAAATAAATAAAACTCTAAATACAAAATCTAACTATAATAGATAAATAAGTAAAATTTAGTCATTATTGTCTTTCGTATTTATTTAGGTCAAGAACAAGTACTTGTTGGCAATTCCTTACCACACGGATAGGATAGATTCGAACGAAAATATTGTACTAATAAAATATGATTTCATTAATACTTACAATAAACGTAGTTCTATGGAACAAACATAACTTTAATATTTTCATAATGGTGAAATTGATTTTGGATATGTAGGTGTCTAGTGAGTTCAAGAAAAGCAGAGTCAGTCTAAGGATCTATAAATTATCAACCGAGAGTGCAATACTGTGCCTTAAGCATGTCGTCAGACACTACACTGAGCGAAGTACAGCAGTACACGCATGTTTTCTTGACCTCTCCAAGGCGTTTGACCTGGTCTCATATGACATTCTGTGGGAAAAGCTAGAGACCATAAACTTACCACGGGAACTTATTACCGTCTTTAAGTACTGGTATGGGCACCAGGTTAATAGCGTCCGATGGGCGGGCACAATATCTGAGCCATACAGGTTGGAATGCGGGGTGAGGCAGGGGGGGTTGACCTCTCCCTCTCTTTTCAACCTGTACATGAACGCATTGATCGTCGCGCTCAGCAATCAGCATGTAGGTTGCCATATTAATGGAGTCTGTGTCAATAACCTAAGCTACGCAGATGACATGGTTTTGTTGAGCGCGTCGGTCTGTGGCTTACGGAAGCTTGTACAGACTTGTGAAGAGTACGCTGTTGGTCACGGTCTAAAATATAATGTTAAAAAGAGTCAGTGTATGGTCTTTGAGGCTGGTACGAAACGGCTACCAAATGTTCCCCCTGTTTTTCTGAATGGAGTCCCACTTGAAAGGGTGGTTCAATTTAAATACCTGGGCCACATTGTAACGACCGACCTCAAGGACAACGCTGATATCGAGAGGGAGCGGAGGGCGTTGTCGACGCGGGCGAACATGCTGGCTCGTAGGTTTGCACGTTGCTCGAGGGATGTAAAAGTGACGCTTTTCAGAGCGTACTGCACATCCCTCTACACGTGTAGCCTATGGGCTAGGTATACGCGCGCGTCGTACAATGCAATCCGCGTTCAATTCAACAATGCGTTCAGGGCGATGTTGGGGCTGCCGCGCTACTGCAGCGCCTCAGGCATGTTTGCAGAGGCACGCACAGATTGCTTTTACGCGACCATGCGCAAGCGAGCCGCGTCTCTGGTGCGCAGGGTGCGAGGCAGCGCCAACACAGTCCTAAAAATGATAGCGGATAGGGTTGACTGTCCGTACATGCAACACTGCTGCGAGAAACATGTCGCCATAACAGAACTATAATATTATTTTAAATTTTTTAATTTTAATTTTATTTAATTTTTGAATTTGATTATTTCGGTTTTATTTATTTGATTTTGATGTTTTATTTTATTTTATTATTTTTAGTTGAATGAATTTATGTCTTAATGTAATTTTTAAACTATTATAATTTATTTTATTTTGTATATGTACCAAATATGAGTCATCGCTACTCGAAATAAATGAATTTTATTTTATTTTTTATTTTATTTAAATGAACCAATGTTTATGTTTTGAAATAAATAATTTATAGTAATTGAAGTAAATAATATAGGTGTTATCAAAGTAAACGAAGAGTAACGTTAGTAGGTATAATTCTTTAGGAAAATCGTTTGATAGTTAAAACTGATACATTGTTTAAAGCGTGAAAATTGAAGCTAAAGTAATATCGGCAATTTTTATGGCGAAAATTTAGGAAGGTTTTAGACTTTGGACTGTATGAGATGAGGCAGAGGGGGAAGTTCAGCTGGAAAGCTAACTTTAGGGTCTGTCATATACTGAATTTAGTACGTATTTGATAGACTCACAATAGTCTCACATTAGGTGATGATGAATAAGTATGAGGTTTTGCTTTGCTAACAAATTAACGTAGAGATCCCTTGAATGTATTGAGGACGTATGTTGTTAGGGCTTGCTAAAAGATAATGTCCTCTCTGTCCCTAGTGTTTTGAAGACAAAACTAGACATACTGACATAGAATAAATAGTAACAAATAGTAAAATCAATTTCCCCAGCAGTGTCTTGAAAACCTCAAGTGGAGGTAATTTCAAACACAACAAAGTGGAGGGCTGTCCCGTCAGGTGCCGAAGCTCACAGTTATGGAGCGGGGAGGTGCTCCGTAGCCGAATGTTATGATAAGCAGATAGATTATCATGACTTCGCTAATTTAAACAAACTTAACTTCAGTATGTATGATTTATTACAACATTTACATGAAATCTTAGCTCTACTTACGTTTTACCTGCATCTACTCTTGCGTTTTACGTTATTATTAATATTTACGGTTATTTTGGAGATACATTTTATTTTAAGAAAGTACTTCAGGTTTCCTGAATTAGGTTAATGTGATTTGTTTTGAAGCGTTTTTGATATTTCCAGCAGATATAGGATTAGCGCTCATCATAGGTTCAGATTGCAAAGTCTAGTAAAATAAAGAAATTCCATTCTACTAAATTAATTGCGTGTTGAGTAGGTGTTAGTTAGGAATTGAATGATAACATTTTTGTAACTAATGGGAATTTTTGAGTCGAATAGTGGAAGTGTAACAAACGGGAATTTTATATTTTTTAGGTAGTATTCGTTAAGAGATTCTGATATATACACTTGAAGTATGGTTCTGAAGGTCAATTATAGGAAGTACTTCAGATTTTCTAAATTAGGTTAATATGAGATGTTTTGTGGGGATTTACGTTTTATTATTTATAGTGGATATAGAATTAGCATTCATCATAAATTCCGATTACAATGCATAGTACGAGAATAGATATTTTAATCTACTAAATTATTTGTGTTTTGATTAGATGTTAGTTAGGAATTGTCTCATTACTTTAAAAGGATTTGGATTACTACATTATCACAACGTACGGGTTCTACCACTATTAGGAGACGATCACTTGGCCATAACAAATCTAGAACATACAACAAGCTTAGGTTAATTTTAGGTTCTTTTCTTACGGTATTACATTTTTGCTAACGGTTATTTAATTGCAATGTATAGTTTATTTTAAACTTAGGTATTTAGATTCGGTAAATTAAAGATACAATTATATGAATTTAGGGGGGGGGGGGGTAGAAAGGGGGGGAGGTTACAGTACTATTGTAGAAAATAAAGGTCAGGATAATAAATATTAGATCAATAAATTAATATTTTAAATGCAAAACGGGAGACTAACGACTTTGCTAACCTATCATATGCAGAAAATTCTCACCCGCAAATATCTAATGAAAATCAATGTTTGTTCTGTGCCGAGAGTTGGTGCAATGCTAATCGTACCTACCTATCAAAAGTATGTGCTATACGGGCCCGATAGCTCAGTTGGTAGTATCCCTGCCTTCTGAACTGAGGGCTGTAGGTTCAATTCCTACCCAGGACAAACATTTGTGTGATGAACATCGATGTTTGTTCTGCGTCTGTGTGTTATATTGTATTCTATGTATGTCTTTACAAATAAAATGTATCTAAGTTATCAGTTATCGAGTTCCCATAGTACAAGATATGCTTAGTTTGGGGCTGGATGGCGCTGTGTGAAATGTTCACACATATTCACAAACGAAAACAGAATAAAAGTCTTCTGTCGGTTACCTACTTTCCGCAGCTTTACATTATTTTGGACTAGATGCGTGCTCTGTGAAATGTCTACGAAACCCACTGACCGAAAAATGAATAAAAACGTTAGATACAAATTGTAAACTCTATTTCAACAGTTGATAAGTAGTCATTATGAATTCTACAAACGCAAACAATATTCACAAAAACGGCTGAAACGTTACGACTCGGCAAAACAGGGTGTTACGTTTCAGCCTTTTGTCGTACCTCCGGCAGATATGTATATAGGGTGTTTGCCCAACAAACTATTTCCTCAGTGGAAGCGCTCCGGAAATTAAAACCAGAGAAAAGTCTCCCGGGACATTAACTCGTTGAGAGAAAGGATTTAATTTAAAATTTGTTTCGTTGGTGTATTTGTTTGTGGGAAGATGAATAATCACCCTGCTTTACACAGAGAAGAATCTCTCTTGGAAGTAACAATTATGTTTTATGTTAATTTCAAACGTATCATGATGTTTCAGAGCGCTTCTTGAAGTGCGTTCGAAATGCATCCGAATGAAGTAATCGCAATTGTAAAATGATTTTTCAAGACAATAGATTTAAAAAAGTATACTTACTGATATTTTACTTTAGTCCTTTATCACCAAAGCAGAAAATGTAAAACCCATCCCAGGCTTTACGCCTCCCTAGCGGCGGACGCACATCTTTTTAATCTTCGCTAGAATGTATAAAACTATAGGTACCTACATAGAGAACTATAGGTACTACCTATTCTAACCCGCGGTACGTGTTATTTATTCTGTGAAAAAACACGGGTGACGTCACAGAATACATTGTATAAAGTAGCAATCCCTAGATAAAATAAATCCTCCACTAATCAGACAGTTCTGTGCAACTGGAGCATGTTGAAGTTGTTAACTGCATTAGAGCCGTGGGATGAGCTTATTATGTAAGTACACGTTTTGTTTTTTACTTCATTTGTGAAAGAGAATATAAAAATTCAACGTTTTGCTAAATTTTTGGTGACAACGTTTTTTTGGAAAGATCACACAAAGACATCTTCGTTCCATTATCATCCAAGGCTGAGAGCGTTTCATCCCCTTTATGTACTTACAAAAGTATACGCAATAGGTGTAAGGTAATACTCGAACTTAGATCGCATCATCACTTTCCATCAGGTAAGATGTTATCAAACGTGATCCCATTCAAGCATAAAAAATATAATAAATGTCAGATACCTACTTGTAGAAATTGCTAAATACCTAAATACAATCCGCGGGTCATTCAAGTCAAAAATGAATAGATATTAATATCCACTGGACAATCATACCGCACCTTCGTCCGTGTAAACAGTTTATACGTATACTCTTTTATGTACGAATAAAATTAAAATTATAATAGTTATGTCGCCGTCTTTCTGTAAGAACCATTAGTTTATAAAAAAAACGCGGTTATTTATAAACTGTCGATTTATTGCGAACGGGCAATGTGTCTCACAATAAAACGGTCGATGTTTCGGTTATTTAAAATTAAACGGCATCACTTCGTTGGTGCATTGTTCACAATTAAACGCTGCTAAAACCAGTTTTTTATAAACTCACCGCTGAGCACCGACTTTATGTAACAATCGAAAAATCATCCGTTTTATCGTGAGACAAAGTGTCAGTTTGCAATAAATCGACAGTTTATAAATAACCGGTTTTATTTTCGTTTTTTATAAACAAACGGTTTTATAATAAGACGGCGACAGTTATAACCACACTAACCACACTAACCTTTCAAAAATATAGCAGCTTTGCTAAAGATATCTCAATTTTATTATGCTCATGGCAATCATATTTGATAAGTACCTATACCTAAATTAATTAAGTGCCAATTTTAATCACTTAGAAAAATTGCGTATTAGTAACTAAATATAATTAGCTATTTTTTCCTGCTTTGTGGTGCTCGTACTACTTTGACTATATTTATACATGGCGATTCATCACACGAAAATAATAATTATGTTGTGTCTAAGTTTGACTACAATTATGACATACATAAAATTCATTTCTCATTATCAAAGATACTTAATAAATGACTTTTGTCGTGCTCTTTGACCATTATCAGAACGTAAATAAAGAAACACTGTGTATAGGTATAATATTTATCCAGTCACTTGTGAAATCAAATCAGTTTACGTCGTGAAGTAGAGTGAGTGCACGCAGAAGTTAATATTTGGGATTTAAGTAATTCGGAAAAACCTTTAAAATTACTCATGTAAGTTCTATTTTTCTTGTTTTACGTTTTACAATTATTAGCTTTTTCTCTACATGAATACCTATTGTCATGCATATTGGTGAAGTTATTCAAACTATATCTAAAATTTCAAAACACCAACCTATTTTAATTCTTCTATTGTAATGTCTTATGTTAAAGGAAATTGAACCCTACACTATATTTATTTAAGTAATTTAATTTTATACTCTTAGGAGTATCGACAATAATATAAACAGAATATACTAGGTACTAACTACCTAGGCACGTAGGTACGTACGTACATATTTACCTACGTTTCTAGGTGTTAGGTACACTTTTACCATATGGGTATTACGGTGATTGCGAAATCTGGTGAATGTGTAGGTATATCTTCCTTGTATCTTCACAGTCAACATTCACAGCCCTAATTTTTCAGAAATTTCGATTTTCAAATTGGAGTTTGCCGGACGTGAAACAAATCAAAAATCTAGCATAAATTTGATCAGTACCGTTTCACGCCTGATCCACCGTAGAGATGACACGCCGTTCGTGTTATTTGCTCGTAGGGTCCCGCAGGACGCTCGAGAGCTGCCAGCTACAGTCACGGAGGGATTGGAATCAATTTGTCGGCACAACATTGCCCCCATTCGATCTTAGTCTCGCGTTTGACTGATACATAACGTAGGGATGTTACATTCCCCTGACAAAAGAAAGTAGAGCAAAATGAATAGTTAACAACGGAGTTAATAAAATTATTGTTTTGTTTATTATTGAAAGTATTTATAACAATATAATCTAAAACAAACTTTGGACGTGTGTGCAACAGTATGATACATATAGGCACCTATATTATTTAAGTTAGTTTGACCACCTGACTTTAAGGTCTCTATAATCTATCCAATGTATGTACCAATGTATATGTGTTTGTTTGAAAAACCCATTTTATTTTGAAAACTATATCGAATCGTATCTTATTTTATTGTTAGCCAATTTCAAAATCAAATACGTACCTATGAACGTAATGTTACATATGGTTTATCCAAAAACGATTAGGTATCATTTGCCAACATGTTATTATTGGCTACACACAGTAAGCTTCAGTAACGGAAGGGAACGGGAATCAAATTGTAGACAATAGTTCAATCTTTGTCCCGCTTCTCCTAAAAGATGTGAACAAGATAACATGATAGGAACAGAATGGATGTGCATTATAGTCTTAGATTGAATTTATTATGATTCAAACATGAATCTCAGACAATAATTATTAATCCATTAAGTATATAACAATTTACCGCTACCATTATCAGAAAAGCCGGATTGACACTATTGTGTCGTGCCTATTCGTAACACGAGTTTTTTTCGATCTAATAAATATTTTTCATAATACTAATTAAAAACTCTCGTATCAATAAATACCTAACGTACATAATATACTTACCAATTTATGCATAAAGTATGACTATTATTGCATGTCGTCAATACACTAGCCAAACGGTGAAAACGTTATGCCTTGCATTGCACCAGATAAGTAATTCACAGATAATATACGATAGCCCAGTTGGTAGTATCCCTGCCTTCTGAACTGAGGGCCGTGGGTTCGATTCCTACCCGGGACAAACATTTGTGTGATGAACATAGATGTTTGTTCTGCGTCTGGGTGTTATATTGTATTTTATGTATGTATTTAAAAACAAAAAAGTATATAAGTATTGTATCAGTTATCTGGTTCCCATAGTACAAGCTATGCTTAGTTTGGGGCTAGATGGCGCTGTGTGAAATGTCCACACATATTTATTTATTTATTTAATCTTCTAGTGGCAAAACTACTTAGAGCCTCAATATCCAAACCTGGGTTAATCAAGCTGCAGTTGCACGCTTGTCGCTTTAATTCGTGTAGTTTTTATTTTGAGTAGGTAAGTTCCAATCGAATCGCACAAAACTTATCCCATTTTTCTTATAATGCCAATTGCAAATATCGATCAGAGTTCCATCAGATCTAACATCAAATTCAATGATAGTACCATTGTCAGCATAAGTGCTTACTGAACGTAAAAATTAAACGGTATCCATTAAATATCCAACTTAACTATACAAGTGCTCGCTGTACATTATAACCTCTGAACTTACTATCATACCACGAGTCCCACGTGACTATAATAAAAATGTTCAAGCATAAAACAATTGTTAAACCGCAGGCGGGAACGATAGCACGCGGAACAAATATGGCTGGCAACCGAGGCGGGCCGGGGGCGCAGCGCACTTGCCAAATGTGCCATCCGATAGCACCAGAACATTGTTGCAAATTTACAGCTACCCTATTAGCACTAAATCTAAACATTAACCCGATTTCGTAACCAAACTTCACGGCTACTGCGCGAATGTCGGTCAGGAGGGTTAATTTCACTCGACGCCCGCTTTTGGCGAGCTTTTAGAGTAGAGCATACATGTTTCACTTCGGAAATGGAAAAAATTTAGTTATTACAATGCAGACAGCGCACTATATACTAATGTGATTGTGAGGTTTTTATTGTGGTGTAGAGCACATTTTTTTAATAAATCAAAAATTGGAGTAATCATATTAGAATACAAATTAATTTAACTCTGCGTTGCATAACTAAACATTTCGGTCATAGAGTGCATTCTGAACAAGATTTTGACAATTATTTTTCATCAATGTTCTTTGTAATAAATAGTCTAGCTAGACTCTAGCTAGTAGTTTTTAGGTATAGCTCTACTTAGAGTAGGCAGTAGTCAGTTTTTTTTAATAAAGGCTCAATGCCCATTAAAACTTTTTTTTCTTACAGTGAACACCAAGAAGGTTAAAATGCTGACAGACAAAGTAACGGTGCCTGTCCCTGAGATAGTAGATCGGGACTTTACGAAGCCTCTGTTATGCGGCCCGGGGCCTTGTGACGTCTGGCCTTCAGTTGAGGAGGCTTACAGCAATCCAGTTCTCTCTCCGATGTGTGATGAGTACTTTAATGTATGTGATCAAAAAATTGTATTAATTGCCGCTTTATGCCAACGGAACAACTACGACCTCTGCGGTACTTCGCTAGTGAATATTATATACTTGAAAGAACCTGCCAAAACTGATTTCTACTATTAGCTATTGTTGTGGTATTTGTACTATTATTTATTCAGTACTTAATTATAGTCATAAATGTCAAATATGCAATTTCTATATTTTCACTTTTAACACATTATTATACTAGCCATATTCCCACAACAAGATTTCTCGTAAAAATACCACATTACCATTGAAATCACACATACATCTTGCAAGTCACAGATCAAAGCAATAAATTCTGCATCTGCCACTGGATCTCGTAAGTTTTATTCAGAACCAGCAAACAAGTCGAGGGTAGTGGACTCATACGTCTCTCGACCTCTCAAGGTCAACCCTGTGATTTCTCAGGAGATATGTTTAAAATCCGGACTCACAAGAGCGACCAGAGCGATCACAGCGAGTAGTTTAATAGAGTTTTATTTACCTTAGGCCTGATGGCAGTATCTCCTTACTTTAACTTAACCACCTGTTGTATACTTAATTTCAATCAGCACATAGTGCATAATTTATAATTCTATGCAACATCAAAAATTTGACAGTAGTAGTGCCTGTCTCTTGATGTGAATTTGGTGTACTTAATGTGTACTTACCTACCTGTGTTATGCAATTATGCATCCTGCGGAATGATATAGGATATTAACGTATAATATGTTGTACTACAGAATAAATTGTACAAGTATATATATGTAAAGTAGGTACTACGGTTGTACAGTTATAACGGTACCATATAACTTACTTCCGGCCAGTTCTAGCCCTATACGTAGTTACGTACATAACATAATACGCATGCGAAAATATAGGTATCAGCTATAGTATTTTTATAATTACTACTCCATTGTCGCGTAGCTGCGATATTCCAAACACATTGTTATTTACTCGATGTATAGCTCGTCAAAGAAACTTGGGCTTACATAATAAACAATTTATTAACATTTAGGTATCTACAAAGTTTGTAAAAGGATTTTACTTCGCAGTGTGGTCGCTGAAGTGTGTCCGGAGTTATAACTTTCCCGTCGTGAAATGCAACGGACTTTCCGTACCAAGATATTATTTGGATTATATTTGAAATTATGTTGCCATTTCTTTAATAGGATCTTCTCGGCCTCGGTTTGTAATGGCTTTGAGCGGCTTTATGGGCATTAGAATTAGATTATCTCAATTATTGTCGTGGTTTATGAGCAGTTTTATGTGTTTGTAATGATGATATAAAACGATCTTAAGAAGTGAATTACTATGATATAAATACATAGGTAATACTCGACTAAAATATAATAAGTTGTGTCTCATTAAACATATTTTAGTAGGAAGGTTATACATATAATTGTAAGTATGTGTCATACTCATAAAAAACACTTTGTACGCTTATCAATGGGGGAGGGGGGATAAAGAAGACTCCTCATCATCATCATCATTAACAGCCATAAAGCGTCCACTGCTGAACATACGCCTCCCTCAGGAAGCACTACTTTGAGCGGTGGCTCGCCTCCTGCATCCATCGGCTCCCCGCGGCTAAAGAAGACTACCTACATTATAAAACGTCAATTTTTATGGGGTTATTATGGGGGAGGCCTGAGTTCAGCAGACGTCTTTCGGCTGTTTATATGACTATAGGCTTATGCGCTTGGCTTTGGGTTGTCTGGAAGAGATCGCTTTGAACGATAAGACCGCCCATTGTGACACTTCGTTATAAGATTTATCTCTGTATTTTCTGTAAAATGGTGTTTTCAATAAAGAATTTATCTATATATATCTATCTTGGCGGAGGCGTCTTGGTGACAGCAAACTTCCTGGTGACTCGCTTAATACTCTTTGAAATTTTTAGGTGATGGATGACATCCGTGCTGGTATTCAGTACATATTTCAAACGCGTAGCAAGCTGGTCCTCGCCATAAGTGGTTCTGGCCATGCTGGCATGGAAGCCGTGATCACCAACTTGGTGCAGCCTAAGGAGACACTGCTGATAGCTTCAAGAGGGATATGGGATGAACGTGCTCTCAGGATTACTGAGAGACATGGTATAACATTGCTTACTTTTGTCGATGTTTAGTAGAGATATCAAAATTTTCTGAATGGGGTAATGTCGACGGTGGTGCAGGCATGTTCCCCATTCATACGCTATTTTTAGGGAAACCAAGTCAGGGTAATATTTGTACAACTAACTTTTTAACTTATTTTGCTCAACGCATCAGTATTGCAATTCAACGAGGCAATGCTGCCAGCATGTTGGGTACGGTACCTACCGGCAGTGGGCTGGAGCATTTGGACTGTCTATAGGCCATCGCGGTCTATTATACAGTCCATATGTTCTTTGTAGTAGGTATAGTGTAGCTAGTTAGTGTGTATTGTAGTTAGTTTTAGTTTAGTTTAGTTTTTATTATTGTAATAGTTAGCTTGAGTAATAAAGGCATATTGCAAGTAAAAAAAAACTTTTTAAATGCTACTAAAGGTTCTGTAATTTTCCATAAATTTCTGTACCTGTCTGGGGTAAATGTAAATGAAAAGATGCACTTAGCTGACTGATCGAATACAGGAACGCTTTAAGAAGAAACTTGGTATTTAACTTCGTTGTGGAGACTGCAGATAAATCTTAAGTATACTATCCTCAGTCGGTCGGTACCGGTTAGTTTTGTTTAAACCACCAAGCGAACATTAAAAAAAAACTACATTGATATTAAGTTATTGATCACGTGTTATTGTTTTTTGATTAGGTAGATTATAGCAGCCACCTGTCTCCATCTATTACACTCAGTGAATAAACAATTTTTTCAAATCCCACGCTCTATTTTGACAGGCCTAATAGCTCAGTTGCATTAGCTCAGCCTTCCAATCTATCGGTAGTTGGGTTCGATTCCCACCCGGGACAACATTTTTGTGTGATGAACACCGATGTTTGTTCTGTGTCTGGGTGTTATTTAGAATTCTATGTTTTTATTTATAAACAAGAAAGTTTCGAAGTATTATCCGTTATCTCCTATTTGATTCCTAAAGTACAGGCTATGCTTAGTTTGGGGCTAGATGTCGCTGTGTGAAAGGTCCACACATAATTATATATTTATTTATTTATAGGCATTAAAGCAGCTATCACTAGAGTTCCTATGAACGCTACCTTCAGCCTTGAGCAGTTGGAAAGAGAGCTGAAGAAGGTCCGTCCTCACGCTCTGTTCATCACACATGGTGACTCTTCAACCGGCACCGTGCAGAACTTGCAAGGCCTGGGCGATCTCTGTCACAAGTTTGTATAATGCTTTTATAGACTAAAATCGTAAGCTTTCACCACAAATATAGCTAGTAATTTTCCCATGTGGTCCCAGGCCAGGGTGTAGAATAGAACCACCCCATTTCTTCTGTGGAAGAAACATGCCCGTGGGTACCGTAGAAGTCGGTTAAGGGAATATCCAGCATGAGCAGCAGCATTTTCTTTGGTACGTTAAAATCTTCAGGCGTGCTGATTATGGCAAACCATGGTGCTCTTTGGCCTATGTAATGGTGGTGATGATGATGATGATGGTGGTGGTGGTGGTGGTAATAATAATGATGATGTGATGATGATGATGTTGATGATGATAATAACGCAGGGGCGGCTTTGTGGCAAGCCGTCGGTGAGTAGCGACACCGCGTACCCTGATTCCAAGGGGCTAAGTGAGACCCCTGACCCCCGGCTTGCCTTAGCCGGCTGTCCGGGGGTGGAAGTCGCAAGAGCTAAGAACTTAAGCTCCAGGGTGGAAGTATTAAAGGGCATAACGCCGCGAGTAGCGTTCAGTGAAAGTAAAGCACACCTCTCGACACCCTAAGCCACCCACACCAATAAATAAATAATAATAATAAATAAATAACGCCCAACGATCACATACATAGATCCTGGACCCTAACTAGGATTCCCTGTATCTAGGGACCCAGGAACTACGAGGACCATGGTCCCACAACACCCAGACACAGAACAAGTATTTGTGCTTTTTTTTTTTCGGGCACAAATACTTGTCCTGTCGCGGGAATCGAACCCGCCACCTCCGGGTTATGAGCCGACCTGCTCAACCACCACACCACGGAGGCTGTCACCAATGATGCTTCCTCGGCACCAATATGCGGTAGCCACTACAGGAAGCCCATTTAGTGGGTGGCAAGTCTTCACCTGCCTCAAGCATTTTGATATGACACAAAATTGGCAGGTGCCGTTATCTCATTCCATAACCCAGTGTCACCATCCATCAAAAGTTCACCACAATAGCCCAGATTTATTTTTTACCCTTATACAAAAAATAGTTTATAATATGCCACATCATGCCTTGTCAGCTATAATAAAATTGCTTTTATATTCAAAAGGGCCTCTTGGTGTTAGCTTCGGCCCCACCAGTGCCTTCCAACTGTCCGGGCTAGACCCGAGAGTCTCAAGACATAGAAGATGATAATAATAACAACAATAATGATGATGATGATGATGATAGTACATTTCTAATGTTTTGAAACATTCAACAGCACGAAGATGTTCACTGCTGAACACAGGCCGCCCCCACAAAACGTTACTATCAAGCTATCATAGAGATATAGCTATATAGCACTGAAAACTTTGTTACCTTTTCTGAAAATACAACCTCTTTTATTTTGTAAAGTCAAAGCTGTGAATTCACCACATAAAACTTTTCTTTCAAACTAAAAGGAAAATCCGCTTGCGACCAAGTATAATAGTTTCCTCAGTTGTCATGTCAAGCCAACGTTAAAACCGTTACACCAGCGCTCTTTTCAGTTACGAACTAAAAAGCAAAGAACTTTAGCAGAAAAACTATTTGATTGCCCCAAGAATACTGAGACCGAGACACGGGAGCCGAACAATTTAATTACATTTGCCATCTCTTTCGCTCGTGACTTGGCGTTTTAGCACATTGGCTAGCGTTTGGTTAATCAGCTAGGCGGAGAGCGTTACTATACGAGCACTTTTAATTATTCCTCATGAAGGGCCCATTGGCATCACCGAGTGGGCGACAATTGAACAATGCTCACTGCTCAGAGAAGAGCGTCCGCTATATGATTCACCATTTCCTGTATAAATAACAGCATTGTTAACTTTATATACTGTTTTTCCGAAACCTAACTAGGAAGCAGAAAAGTCCTACCACCTTTTACTAGGTGGTAGGACTTTTCTGCAAAGTTCGTCTAGGTAGGTACCACCGCTTTGGCAGTTATTCTGCCGCCAAGCACTAGTGTCAAGCAGTACGGTGTTCCGGTTTGTAGGGCATTGTACTTAGCTAGTGAAATTACTGGGCAAATGAGACTTTATGACCTGCTGGGCTACCACAATATAATACAAAACCATCTTGTTTCATGGCATTATTATTTCAAGGTTACAATAAAATTGATCGAATTCGTACCATGACCTTATAAAGTATTCCTGCGTGTGAACGAGACGTCTACATTTTTATATGGCGTTATCACTGTCACACGTCGGTGTCAACATGATGTAAAGGTATGACATGTCCATGACAGTTGTATTTGAGTGAACAATTCAACGTAACGTCATCAAAACTGCTCTGGCTCTACAACAATTAAGTATTCTTACTTTTATGTCATTTGTCAATGTATGATTGAAGTAATAATACTATAAGACCTTGCGGTGACCCCCCTGATCTCGTAGTCTAGTAATCTAATTACTAGTCTGTGTGATGTCTCAAGATGACGTGCGCAGTCACTCATTCTCATAAAAAAATGTTTAAAAAAAAAATTGTTGGTTCCGGGTTACCTCTCCGCTAATCGTGCTCCAGAAACATTACTACTTAGATCTCTCTGAATACGGTTGGAGTTGAGTACTCTTTAATTGCATCCTGCGAAGGAGTCCGCAATTAGCATGCAGCGGAAAATAGCAGTAGTGAAAGTCAAGATAGAACTTTTGGGCTCTGATTAAAATAAATTATGGTACAAATTAATTTTATGAACTTTGAGTGAGAGCAGTCAGTTTAACGACGGCTGTAAAGAGGGCTGTAGTCGAGCAATAAAAACATTATCAGCATAGCGATTCAGGAGAATCGAAGTTGGACGAGGTTGGACGCTGAGCCTCAGCGCTGAGCCTCAGCGCTGAGTTCTCCTGAATCGCTATGCAGGGCTTGAATAAAATCACGCGAGGACACCCTTTAGTTTTTTATTTTATCTGTAGAATTTATCACATCTTAAGCCGTAACACAAAAGCTAAGTTGAAATTTTTAGCGTGTTGTGATTGTGATAGTAGTTTTTAAATTTATTTGTACAATAGAAAATCCGTGTCGCGTGATCTTGCTTTTAAGAGCTATTTGGGCAGACATAAGTATAAAAACATACATACCTTCTATAGATCATCATCATTACCATCATCATCATCATCATCATCATCATCATCATCATCATCATCATCATCAACAACCTGAAGACGTCCACTGCTGAACATAGTACAGGGGGGCCGACCTACGCTGCACCTTCCGGTTTGTGGTTGCCACCCGAGAACCTTTCTTCCTCATTGGTTGTCTGTTCTACGAGCGATGTGGCCAGCCCATTGCCATTACAACTTGTTAATTTTAAGAGCTATATCGGTCAGTTTAGTTCTCCTGCGGATGTCCTCATTCCGGATCTTATCTCGCAGGGAAACACCAAGCATAGCTCTCTCCATAGCTCGTTGCGCGACTATGAGCTTACTAATGAGGCAAACAGTAAGAGACCACGTAGCGAACGACCCGTCTAAGTTCAGATACCATGTCTCAGTTCTATATGTCATCATTTCTATAGATAAACGTTCACATTACTTATATCAATTTTTAATGGGTTCATAGTTCTTGTTCTTGGTATAGCGCTCAAAATAGCACAGATATCTGACAATATACTTATATGACATCTAGTAACATTGTAACATCATCTCTCATACTGATCATCTATATTTATTCAGGTACGGTTCTCTTCTCCTAGTAGACACAGTGGTATCTTTAGTCGGAAGTCCTTTCTTCATGGACGAATGGGGAGTCGACGGAGTCTACTCCTCGACGCAAAAGGCGCTTAGCGGGCCTGCTGGCATTTCAGCGGTTGGTTTTAGCGCTCTTGCTGAGTAAGTATAAAACTGCCTCTACATAGTGCTTACAGTTGACCACTATCAAACCCAAAAACATGGTCAAATTTAATTTTTCAGGCAAAAATTAAATAAGCGGACACACGAGCCACCGTTTTATCTGGACTTCAAATTATTAGCACAGCAGTGGAATTGCTACGGGAACACTAGGGCGTAAGTAACATTTTAATATTACGCTAATAATTAACATCAGGCTACTTCTTTTGCAGCGATTTAGATATTATAGAGAGTATACAGGTTCACACACGTTCGTTTTGACTTTGAATGAATTTTTACCAAATCTCATAAGCATAAAATAATAACCCATTATTATTTTCACGTCTGGTAAGTAAAGCCCGGCTAACTGGAGACAACAGACTAGCTGCAATTCACAAGTAACAGGCTTGAAAAGTTCGGACTACGATAAATATTAAAAAAACTATGCAATTGTATGTAAAGTAGGTACGATATATCTGTTTTCTAAAGAATTTTTGGTTTACTTAATTATTTTATTTATTTTTCTTTAGCTACCACCACACCTTGAGCCCGCCACTAATCTGGGCTCTACGCGCTTGTATCGAGGAAGTCTGCAAAGAGACTTTGCCCAAAGCCTGGGCAAGGCACGCAGCTACCACAGCGCACTTCCACAAACGGCTTCGAGAATTGTCCTTCCAATTTCTGGTGCCCAAACCTGAGGATCGTCTATCAACTGTGACAACGGTGGTCCTGCCCAAGGGATATGATTATTTAGAATTTTCTAAAACCATGAGAGCCAAGTAAGTAAAGTTTTCTCAAATCAGGCCATCTGCATAGAGGTCACTATAATACAATCGTTCTACTATCCTTGCTTTACTGCTTCGTCACAAAATAATTTTTATATGTTATTTTAGATACACTCCATCACAATGTTAAAATTCTGTTTTACTTCATCTTTCAGCCACAACATTCTGATATTTGCCGGATTGGGTCCAACTGCCGGCAAGGCACTACGTATCGGCATTATGGGAATAAACTCTACTATCGATGTAGCTGACGCCATTTCTGATGCTATGGCAGACACCTTGCGAGTATTGAAGAAATCCTCACTTTAATTAACAAAAGGAATACTTACGTTAACTTAAATAAAGATATTAGTTAAGTTAGATCTGCATTTAGAGACTGCTTTTTTCTATAAACTTAATCATATATATGCTGTTATAATCACTACTCTGCTCTTAAGAAAAGAATAGAAAAAATGGAAGTGTTCACAGGTCATTTATTTCATTACTGTTGTTTTACAAACTATTCACTGGATGCATGATTGACTATCAAAAATATGCATAAGTTTTACAGTTTCATCAAATCTTGTGATATGTCTAGAGAATTGAATGTAGATAATCAAATTATCTATGAAAATGATACAATTCCATTAATAGCCCTACGCGTAGGCATAGGTATTATTATTTCATAACATAGAAAAAACAATGCAATACAAGCGAGTTCATAGTATTCGTATAATGGCCATTAGTTATGTTATTCGCAAGCCATAGGTGACTACTTTTCTATTGTTAGATTATCCAAAATATTAAATCAAGATAAATCTTGTGCTTAATTGAGTTTTTATAAAACATAATATTATAAGTATAGCCAATATTAACACTATAAATACAAACTCCTCACAATTTTGATGGACTAGAACCCACAACGAAACGTGAAAATTTTATTTATACAAAGTTTACAGATATTTGGTAATGTTTCTCGAAAAATTGTTCAATTCATTAAAATCGCGACTTTACAAAATATTTAATACAAATTATCTTCAGACCTCACCGCACCACAAAATTCCCAGTGTCTCTGTATAAATATTCATCATTATACAAAAACAATTCGCGTTCTTAGCAATAGTCTATATAACTTAATATTTTCGACTTACATTTCCTAATAATACCTTTTTACTTCACCTCTGACAATGATGAGGTCTAAGATAGTAAACGATCCTTACAAGCAAGTAAGTGACGTATGTAATGTACGCTAGATACATGGCATTCATTTCCATCACATCGAAATATTTTTGGACTAGCTTCCTTAATTACCTAACTAAACCGTTAAACTAGTAATTAAACAAAACTAGTCACGTCCTTTCTACCTTACACTTAATTAACATAATTATTAATTATATCGACGGTACAATCCGTAATATTAACTGCGTAAAGTATACATTGTTAAAACAAAGTCTCTATAACAAAATATTTTACTATTTACAAATTCATAATTACGACAACCGCGTTGTCATAAATATTAATGCGATTACAAATATGAGTTACATTAATAACTAACATAAAATAAATCCTAGCTGCAAACCGAAGCGTGAAATAATCTTAAAACAAAAGAAAAGAAGAGGGCCTAGGAACGGACCCCTGAGGCAGTAACTCATGCTTGCAATCAATTTGTTCCTAAATAAAATAATAAAATCTATTTAAATAAAATCTATTTAGACAGGTTTTAAACTAGAACTAAGAATAATATGTAGGTAATAATCGATTCAGTTAGGTTTAATTACAATTGTATGGTACTAAATACGATATACAAAACTAAAAGCAAATGCACAAACAAGGCGACCAATACAATGTGTGATGTTTTACACGATTACCTATAGGTGCGTGTCCGTATTCAAATAGAAACGTAAATAAATATGCACATAAAAATTATTAAAGTTTATATTTACATTTAAGAAAATATGGCACATCTTATATCGACCGCGCTCGCACCTCCTATTATTGTAACGCTCGCCCTCGAGCGATCGAGCTTAATCACTAAAAATACTATACGAATCAGTGGGACGACTTTGAATGGACCAAATTACAGAACTAGGTATACTGGCAATATTTTTTTAATACCAAACTGAAAGAAATGTGGCTTTAAAACTTTCAACACTTGTAAATGTAATACGTACAGACAACTTTCCTAATAAATCAAGTACTTCATTTGGTCATTTCAAAATCATGAAAAAAGTCAGATGATAAGGTAATGCGCCAACAAAATTTCGTGTTATCATAATACCAATTAAATTACCGGTGGGTAAGTATATTCAACGCCTTTCAGTACGCTGTTAAGCTACACCAATCAAAACCTGCCGTCGCGCGGCCGACCGTCCTCCGTCTAAAAACTTATCGGCTGGCATCTGTGAGGGAGTAGATATACTGGTAATATTGAAAAGAAAACTCCTAAAATAAGCCTAATAATAAGAAAAGCCTAAAATAATCAAAGTATAAAGAATTTTCACGATGTGAACAATGATATTAAATAGGTAAGGACATACTGAGATATAAAAAATACTTAATAATGAATGTTAATAAAACTATAATGAAAACATGGCTAATAAATAAATAAATTCACAAATAACCATTTTGAATCCGAATCTCTGAAGCAGGTATTGGCTGTAGAACATACAACCGGTATATAAATCCTTGATGATGGAGTGAGGTGAGTACTTACCTAGAGACAATAAAATATGTAAATACATAGATTTTAGATGAGTTATTGACGCACAGTATAAAGAAAATATGAGACAAATATTAAATAGAGCGATGTAAAAAACAGTATTCAACTCCACTATCACAGAGCTTCAACCGACACAACCTAAAACTAAAGACACATTCGAATCGGACGAGTACATAAAAATACGTCAGTCTATAGAGCGAGTAACTCACTTAGCCTACGCAGTCGGATAGACGGGGTCAGGCGTACCACAATCTACCTGGCTCTAATCAGATGGCGCTTCTAAACTGATACTCTTTGACATGACTACGGCCTGATCTAGAATCAAATCTGAACGACTATGAGAGCCAGCTTTACATTTAGATAGACTCACTTTAATAGATAGTCTTTCAAATTCATATTTTTCCATCAGAAAGTTGATTGTGTAAATAGGTGGTTATTATTTCGGTGGCGGATATTTGGGAATGATTAATGTTACCGATGAAGATGATACGTTCATTTAAACTGCCTCAACCCTACGTTGGTATACATTCAGTTACTAATAGAATCGCCTCAAATCTGATTTCAGACCGCAGTTATATAGAATGTTCGATTTAGAAGCTGAAGCCAGTAATCCTACATCGTGGGCGAAGCATCGCATCTTGAACGTGCAGTGTTACTATAACGGAACGTCAATAGAGTGATGTTATTGATTTTATAATCTAATCTTGCGAGCCAATTTGCAATCGCAAGAAGAAAAGTTCAATTCTACATTTCCAGTGCGAAACCTTGGAAATCGACGATGGGTGTGGTTCATTTTGAGTTGGCTTAACAGAGCAGTAGATTATTCCTCATACCAACCGCACAATTACTTCTTTTAAGATGTTTCCATATTTAAACGCTTACGCGAGCCCCTTTCAATGGGGCATGTCTATCCGATAAAACCAGGTGGATTCACTGTGTGTCCTTTGCGTTAATCCCATCATATGAACATTCTAAAATAAAGTTACCACAGAGACACGGTTCGCCCACTAGTGGATCAACCTTCCCCCGCCCGTTGCGGAACGTAACGTTGGTAGCGAGCCGGTGTCCGCTCAGCTGGCGGGGGGTGCGGGGGGGAGCCGCGCGAGGCGCTGCCGGCGGTGCCGCGTGCACGCGCAGCACGAGTCTCCGCGGCGACGCTTCTGGCAAGCCGCGCGCCCGCATCGCTTGCGGATGCACGTCACCTCGCCGTCCTGGGAACAATTGACCAACAACTTCAATCTCACTTCCACTTCGAATTGAACCACAGGCCTAGAACACTTCCGATACATCCTGTCTCTGATACGGACACTAGTAAAATCAACTAGGTAGGTACTCCATCCTGGACTCCAACTAGGATTACCTGTATCTAGGGGCCCAGGAACTAAGAGTACCATGGTCCTACAACACCCAGACACAACAAGTATTTGCGCCTTTTTTTGTAGTGCACAAAGTATTTGTGCACTACAAAAAAAGGCCCTGTTGCAGGAATCCAACCCGCTGACTCTGGGCTATGAGCTGACCTGCTCAACCACCACACCACGGAGGCTATCATTGTGAGGTCAATGTGAAATACACACACGTTTAGTTTGTGCATGAACGCAGTGACGTGTACCTAATATAGATTTATCAAAGCATGAAAGTAATTTTATTCATCGGAAAGTGAAAATGCCTTGATTGTGTGAAGTATTCCGTTGGTCCTTCTTCTAGGGTAGTCATTAGTCAACCAAAGCAGACCCCAATGATGGTGTAGGAAATAGGGATGATGACTACTATTAAAAATGAACAAGTAAATATTACTTTCATAAAGAAGATCAAATATGAATGCAACGATTGAAAAAATAAGTAAAATCGGTAAATAAATCACGGAGTAATACGCTTTTAAAGTTTTTACAGGAGGCATCTCCTGTCCCTTTCTCGCGTAACAGAGTGCCACCAGATACGATGAAAAATCCAACCGTGACGTCACATGCTAAAGAGATCGTATGAAAAGCTACCACAGCTTAGTAATGAACGACCTTCCTCTGACGTCACTGGCCGTTTGAGCTATCTCTTTTTATTCCGGTTTTTAAAATGCTTGTAACTTGGTCATTTTTGAGACATTTAATTTTTATTTTCACAAGTGTTTATCTTTTGAGGAATATTGTTAATTTATCCAAAAAAATATTTTAGTCATCATGCCTATTATTAGTTACCCAAAGTCCCAAAGGCATTACGCTGCTGGCTGCTAAGTTTACGAGTATTAGGTTAGTATGCTTCACACTGATCACTTTATAATTTAAGATTCTTACTTTGCATCTGCAGGTGACGCATCTCTGCTCCCCGTGCGAATGAATTGAAGGGTGGACCTCCTTGCCGTTGGGAAGTGGTCCATCAGGGAACTTGCAGCCTCCTTCCGCTAAGATCTCTTCAGCTGTCTTAGGCATAGCTTGGTCTTTTGGTGTTTCTTCATCTGGTTTCTTTGCTTTTGGCTGAAAATTTATAGTCCTGTTGTTAACATGACGTAGGTTCCTAAATATAAAGTAATGATCCATATTTACAGGTATGTTAAAATTTAAGTTCGTACAACGATTTCCAGCCATTCACTATTTGCTTTGTTACAAGTTATCATGGCTGACCCAGTTTGGTAAGAATTCATTTCGATGAATTTTTAGATTGTTAGAGCCTTTTTCAGTGATTTCAATGTAGCATAGTGGTGTTTTTGTTGCACCTCATATTTTAGAACGTCTTACCTCTGCACAAACTCTACAGCAGGCCTTCTTGTCAGGCCTATAAGCTTCCTTCTCACTGCAGTGCAGAGCAGGACACCGGACCCGGGGGCAGTGTATCTGCCGGGTCTCAAAGTTGCAGGTGCAAGTAGCACAGGTGTCGTAGCCCCCCGGCACTAAGTAAGGGTGCCAGGAGGACCCTGGAGCGTATTTTTGACCCGCAAGCACGCAGCTGCCGTTTTCGCTCCAGACTGCTGTTGTTGAATCTGGAATTATTTGAGCCAGTATTAGTTCCAATCTATCATTTTATTATCATGTTTTATGGTTCTTTCTAATTTCAACGCTACGGGCTTTAGTACGAGCTCTTGCACACGATTTGGTTTATGCCATATTTAAATATTCTAAAAATTATAGATTTACTAATATATCCGGTACTTACTTGTGCATATAGGGCAGCATTGTCCAGTCGGCATGAGGACTGGTGTGAGGCAGAAGACCGGAGGACATTGTACCGACTCGCATCGTGGAATCCCATTAACGCACACACATTTCATGCATGTCTGGAAAAGTCAAATAATTGAATCAGATGAAACCATTGATAAATTGAAGTCGTCATTCTAGTGCTAGTCATTCTTTCCCTTGCCTTAGAGGTAATCTAGATCTACAGTAAAAATACATTAATGGTGCTGCTTACCGGCGGTAAATAATTGTTATGCTGCTATACTCACTAAATTGAATCTAAATATCACAAACCAAGTTTACATTAACATCCTTATGCCTGCTAATATGCCAAATTAAAACGTTTTCAGTTTTTTGTCAGCGTAGCTTTCACGCTAAAACAGGTAAACCGATTTGAAATGTCATTATTATACATTTTTCATACCAGAAATTTTGAGTATTTCCCACAAGTCCCACCACTCCCATCGTGTGGTCTCGTGATGGGAAAACTGCCACTATTTCGACTAGTAGTAGTGAAAGTGAGTAGTTCCATAAGACAAGTGACATCAATAAGAGTTAAGAAATTGCAAATTGGCAAATTGTGTGTTTAACAACAGGCACACCGGTAATTCTATCCACCGAAATCTAAAAAATAATATACCTCACTAAATAATTAAATTCTATATGGACCAATCCTAACTTACCTCGGTATTAGTCCAGGTTTCACCAGATCTATACATCTTATCACCTTGCGAGCAAAATTCTTTCATCTTGAACTGCAGGATAGCGTTGTCAGAGAATGGTGGCTCTTCTGATGGTCCAGATGTGAATTTAACTGATAGTTCATTATCGGCCGTTCCAAAGGTAGTAGGGAGGCAAAGTTCTGGCACGGTTATCTGGAATTTAATACCATTTTCTATAAAAATGTAACAGGTTTTACTTTGTACGGGAACTTAAGACAAACACTGTCAAGCGATCAGTTTGAGTCATCATTAGCAAGGAAAGATCATTTTCAGTTGACATTCCAAAACCAGAATTATCAAAACAAAACCATCATGGGACATTTAGCTCTACTCTATATAATACTAGTATTGTTGCTGATCTTTACGATACCATTTTTACTTTCGATTTCTCTCATCATCATCATCATCATTAACAGCCTGAAGACGTCCACTGCTGAACATAGGCCTCCCCCAGGGAGCGCCACTTAGAGCGGCTGCTCGCCTCCTGCATCCATCGGCTCCCCGCGGCTTTCACCAGGTCGTCGGTCCACCTAGTGGGGGGCCAGCCTACGCTGCGTCTTCCAGTTCGTGGTCGCCACTCGAGAACCTTTCTCTCCATCGGTTGTCAGTTCTACGAGCGATGTGGCCTGCCCATTGCCATTTCAACTTGCTAATCCTAAGAGCTACATCGGTCACTTTAGTTCTCCTGCGGATCTCATCATTTCAGATCCTATCTCGCAGGGAAACACCGAGCATTGCTCTCTCCATAGCTCGTTGAGTGACTTTGAGCTTAGTAATGAGGCCAACAGTTAGAGACCACGTCGATTTCTCTAGACTTCTTCTTTTATAACTGCAGTGTTTATTAAGTAATTTATAACACTTATGTTATAAAGTACAAAATTATTTTGTAAGATGGCACAAGTATTATGAGCTAAAAACTGATGTTTACTTAGGTTGTATTACAAAATGCAATATTATGAATTTTGAAATACCTCTTGCGATTTAGAGGATAACTGGATAAAAATTATGTAGAAAGCGTTATGTAATATGATGATAAGATTGTGAGATTACTTATTATGATGGAATACATAGGTAAGAAGGAAGAGCCAGCTTAATATGCGCATAAACACGCCTAAATCTCTCTATCATAAAACTTATCTCTTAATTAATTCGTGACCTTACCTTTGCAGTCCCCACGACTAGGTGGCGTGAGCGGGTGAAAAAAGTTATTTTAGATAAGACATAAAAACACAGTATCCTCTAGAATACTAAATACAAAAATGTGTTGTAAAAATTTGCTTTCACGTGTTTCAGAAATGTCATTTGCCAACACTTATTCAAGTCCTTGGACCTCAGTTCTAGAAATTTTTACCCTAGTTGGCTCCAACATACAGCTTCTTAAAGACTTAGCCTTTGAGAAGGTTTATCTTACCTGTGGTACTCTCGTGCGCATGAGCACGGTAACGTTATCATTAGACCTCAGCTCTAGATACGCCGCTCCGACGTGTAATGCCACCAACTCTGCTCCAGTTGGTTCCAACACCCAGCCTTCCTCAGGTCCTAATTCTCGAGCATTTCCTTCAATTCCAGCATAGGTTTCCAACCACCAGGATGATCGGGAGCGGGCGTTGCTACCAATTACTGTGGTCTGTAAAAATTGTAGTGTAAAGTTGAGACGCGGAGTGGGCTTTTAATTGAAAACTTCCCATATTTACAACCTGATCTACCCACCTCGTAATACAATCCACATAATGAATCCACGACCACCCAAGCTAGACCCGCCATGTTGGTCGGAAGACGGATCTGACTGGTTCTCTTCAGAAGGGCAGGTCCTGAGCCAGACGCGTCTGGCAGCAATCTTGAGGTTAACCTACCACGGAGTATTGGAGGACCTAAAAATAAAGAGTATGTTTATGCATACCTAATTTGAACCATTGGAATGAAACGTAAACATAATAATTACAGACAAAGGAAAAACATAAAAAGTGTAAGTATCCTGAAAATATATCCACCGGCGAAGTCCAACTCGTATCAACTGAGCTAATCAAGTTCATGTCACACGGTCTCTCCGTAGTGTTAGGGACGGGTGGCACAGTTGGAAATTAAAAAGGAAAGCCAAGCAAACAAAAGACAAAAAGCAAAGTGCTTTGGTGGTAAAGTTAGTTAGAGACGAACCCAAAGACATTGCTGTGACAGTTCACAGCAATGTCTTTCGGTTCGTCTCTAACTAACTTTGTATAGGTACTAATGCAGAACTACAAAATGTTAAATACGCGACCATATTAATAGCTCAGTAGATAGCGTGCAACCGATAAAAGTTTCTCCGTTTAGTTTCACAACCTGTTTATCAAAAACTATTTAGGATCTACAACTTGATGAGCTTCTCCAAAATAATAACTAACCAGTGTCAGCCCCAATGTGAACTGCGAGTTGATCTTCATACAATGGCTGAAAAATCCTGGCACTGGGTCTAGCCAGTACTCCAATACGAGTGTCGAGTATTTCTACTTGTGAATGTCGCTTTCCTTGCTCTTCAACTAGTGTTATTTTAGGATCATTTGCACCCAAATTGTCTATCTGCAATTGAGAATCAAAACGTTTAACATTCAGCAGGATATATAATCATTTAAGAATTACTATTGCAATAAAAGTGTAATAACGAAACAGGGACAAACTATTTCTGTTGACATTCTTAAAATTAAACTTCATCTTTTGGAATGTTTAATTATTTCAACCTATATTAGCTACCGGACTTAAAACTCACCTGAATATCATAAACCAGCGAACCCTCCTTGTCAATGTACAGCAAAGCTAATCCTTCAGGGGACAAACTAGCAGGTGCTCTTTCAGCCACTAAAGGTGCATGAAATACTTCACAAGCAGCCTTCTGTCCCACACTTCCTGATATCCTTCTTTCAGGAGCGTCAACTGCTTCTACTGTAAGGGATAGTCGACCTCGGGCCAATGATCGCAATTCTGCTGCTGATACTGGTGTGGATACTTCCAGTATGTTAAGATTGTAGTCTGGTTTGTTTATTCTTTGGACCTGAAATTATTTGAATAGCATTTTCAACTATTACGTTCCAGTACAGTTTTTATATTTAACCATTGTAATGTAAACCCAGCATGGCGTTAGGAGCATATTTTTAAAGCCAAGGCAGAATCGTATTCTTCAATAGTATTTATGCGCAGTATAAACAATGTCCACGTTGCGTTTTCAAAACACACAATTCATGCTGCAAAACACGTAGGAAATTATTCACCTAATTTTCTATTTCCCTAATTGCGCAGTAGAAAGCTACTCGAATTAAAATAGGTTGTTTATATTCGTCCGTTTGCATCGAGCAAACAAGTCACGATGGGTTCAACATGGTCAAGCTACAGTGCAATTAGCAAACAATGTTTCATTGACGATCTTAATTGAAATTAAGATCGCAAACAACAAGAATTGCTGGACTGAACGCAAAAGCGATGTACCTACCCTGCAAGTATAATATAAAGAAATACCTATAAATAGATGGAAACTTGTAAAGGCATTTTTGCAACTTCAGTTTTAGATGAACCTACTGGGATTCAAATTCACAGCCACAATTTACATTAGTTTACATTAAGTACCTACATTATACTATACATCTTTGATTAAATCAGATTATTACATTAAGGTAAAGATTGGCCTTTTCACCTCTCAGTGGCGTGTTCTAAAAGCACATGCCTAATTATTAATTTATTACTTTAATTTTTGAATGCGAAAAAAAATATAGAATTGAAAAGATACGGTTTGTTTCGTACATGCTATAACTTTTTAAACTTTCATGCTCAATAAAAAAATAATAATGAATATTGATAACTCAAATTACATGGTAGGTATTCCTCCAAGTTTCAAAATATATTTTATCGTATGTGTATCTGATGATGATTATATTACCTGATCAATAATAGTCTGATTCTTCTCGGGCAGTGTCAAGACCACTTTTACTAAATGAGAAGTGTCTGCTGTCTTCGGGAAGACTCCATTGAACACTAAAGCCAAATAAAGGCTAGGAGTAGCTCCTGCTACCCCCGTGATCACAGCGGTCCCTCCCCACCATCCATCCTCGTGGTCATTCGTCTCGTAATCACGACAAGCCCCCTGGCCAAACGATGGAGGGGGAAGCTCGGGTTCTAAAAGAGTCGTAAACATCTCTGATGTCAATGCAGGATATCTGTAATAAACACAAATATTCTTTCACAGAAATCTATACAAACTCTCTAGATTCCAACGTCCATTAATAGTTAAAAAGGTTTCTCATTGAAAATCAAGATGTGTTATTAACACATAAAGGAAATCAAGATGAGCAATAAGTTTCAAATTCCAAGAAGTAAGACTTCATACCAAGCAATTAAAAGAGCAAATCAATTGCGTTTTCGCTTTGAACATAGCAAAGCCGATAGAACTCACATCACTGGTATTTTACAAGAGTTATTTCTAATGAAATCTAACGATTTCCGTTATTAATCTCACGGTTAATTTAATTTACGATCTGAAACGAATAGATCTACTTGCGTTTTTCTAAGAATCCGTGATTGAATGGTTTGCTAAAACGCACATATATAATAGCCTGCATGTTCACAGATGCACGTTATCAACTTTTGTTTTATACCTTTTGTAAGTTTTAATTATGATGAGGGTCGTACCTACCTCTCGATTCGGCCACTGAGTGCGATATCTATCGTGCTGTTACGTTCGTTGCCCCACAGTAGAGCGACATGCAAGTCGCCGTCCCGTAATAAATTCTTGTATTGACGAGGCACTCGACGCCATACACCGCATAACTGTAGAGAAGACAACGGTAGAAATAGAATCATTTGTAAACAGAGTGCACTACTTGCATATCTTAAGCCCGAGCTTAGATGCACGTTTTGCTAAATGTGCATATCAATATTTATACATATGGGTAGGTGACATATATGTAAATACCTTATCAGTCTTTTCTTCATAAGTGGCATGAATCCCAGGTAATTTCTTAAGAGGTTGTTCGAGGAGCATTCTGCCAACTCGATCTAGGAAGGCGAGTGCTCGTGGCTGCGATGTTATTGAAGGGCTCAGGAGAACGGACCAATAGAGGTGACGTCGGCTTAAGGTGAAGCGAGCTGTGGCAACTCCTGACGCCACCGGAACGCCTGACATGTCGTCACGGCGGACGCATAGCGGAGAGCGACCCGTCAGAACCGAACCGAAATCTGTAGAATTTGAATTTCAGTTTTCCCCATTCTAATAAATATTTTGCTTTTTTATTTTGGTGATATAAAATATTAGAGAAGAAGTTTCTTACATTTGATATTGTGTTGCTCATCATCTTCAGCTGTGATAACCATCGGGCTGTCTTCTTGGACAATATCGGGCGCTGAAACAAAAGAAATTTTGTTTAAGATAGTTTCCACGTGTGTGGCACCAGACGTATCGGTTTATTTGCCTTAACTAAATGGTAATTGATATTTCTATACAGTAGGTCCACGGCTGACGGGAGCGGCGCTTAGGTATTATGTTACCGAGACCATTTGGTTTAAGCAAAGCTACTTCACTAACGACGTTATTAGATTTATCATAACAGTCTTAGTTTGAACTAGATCATGAGGTGAATGGACTGTAGAATCGCCTTTTTATTGGGCAGTCTACAAATTATATTCATATAGCCATTTGTTAGAATTTAGAGAGCTGCTGTCTGCAGTAGACTTACATGTCTAGCCTGAAGGGCTAGCGTTTACTTTAGATAAAACGCCGGCCGCTTCCCTATGTCATAAAGGAGTATGGGCACTTTCTCCGATCGATGCATTGGCTTATAAAAACCAGTGGTCCGATCAATTGATTGCGAGTGACGTCCGTCGTGGACGGCGGCCTCGGCTGGTCGCGAGACCCTCGACCCCTCCATTCGGGTTGATTGGATCAAATGTTATTCAATCGTAACAGGATCGGCCGCGTCTAGACGGCGACAGCAGAATTTGCGTTTTGCATAGCTTTCTTGTTGGGTCTGCTATGAACAGAAATAGAGGGAGCACTGACATTTAGCGGGACACTTTGATTGCAACCCGATTTGTCTATGTGCGCACGTAAAACGTCAATTAATATATTAGGAGTACCTATATCTTCAAATAACACACTCTGACTCTGAATACTTACTACTTATATATACTTATATACAAGATATTTTTTACTATTAAATAATACAGCTACAAGGACGTGGTCTATTTTCTTATAAGTGCTGATGGTTTTCCCAATCATCAAAATCCCAAGTATAATACCAGAAAATTAAGTAATAACATAGGTGTCCTAGTACCTACGTAACTTAATAAATCGTGCTGTTGTCTGATCAACCGCGGTAGGCCGGAGAATGATATGATAAACAAGCTCTCGCCGACAAGAAACAGTAGGTATGATGAGCAGACCTGTTTACGCTACTAGCTATATCCGAAGGCAGATTGTGATCTGGCACGGCCCGGCGCCAGTATTCATAATTCACTCTGTAAATTCATTACATACCCGAGACAGCCCTAAATTTATTTGCAAATGGCGCCAACGTGGCGATGAGTGGTTCTAGGATATTTGCAAGCACAAGGCTTGAGATGATCCGGCAAATATGCCGCTTTGGCAGGGTTGATACATTTATTTTTAGCCCTGTTGACTATTTGCATTCTATATGTTGTTGTGGAGCAGCTCACTTTAAATAGTGGACTTCATCATCATCATCATTATCATCAACAGCCAGAAGACGTCCACTGCTGAACATAGGCCTCCCCCACTTTGAGCAGCTGCTAGCTTCCTACATTTCCCCCAGATCGTCGGTACACCTAGGGGTCGGCCTATGCTGCGCTTTCAGGCACTTCATTGAACACTAATGCATATATTATACTTGTGATCGGCTTTAAAATTCACGTTATGGATGATATTGTTTTGAATACAATAATATGTGCGTTTAAAAACTGATTTGTAAAAACTGTAAAGGACTTATTAGCAATAGGCAGCCCTACACTAGAGACACCAAAGCGGCATCGAGACACCTTTGACTCGCAGGCTTGGCTCACACGTCGCGCCTGCGCATGTATGAATATTTATGCGTTTGCATACCTTAGGGCACACAGAAGCGCGCGGCGTCCTACCAACCGACACCACTCATTAATGTCGTTTAGCGTAAATTTAAACTTTTGAAAGCAACCTCGACAAAGACGTGATAGGACTAGAGCCACGAAGACTTAATTCTGAGTCTAGTCGCGCCCTAACTCTTTAGGCCTCTCCGGACGCGACGAGTTTTCCAATCGCGTGACGTAACCAGGCGCCACTTTGACGACGCTCGATATTTCCAGTGCTATTAAAGAGAACAGAAATTGCTTACACATGGTACATTACTGGAATAGTTACCGATTGCTATTCCATTTATATGCTATGCTAATAAGAAGCCTAGACAACGACATAACGTAAGATCTTGGCTTTTCACAAGCGGACTTCTTTAATTGCCTCCTGAGCCTAAGTACCTACTACTATACTCTTCATCTGCTCAATGTGTAACTACATGGTATCTTATCCGATAATAATGCAAAATATTATACGAGGATGTCTACAAAGTCAAGTCTGGAGAGACGATTACGTAGAGTGTTTACATTGCAACAGAATGTTACTCTAACATTCAAACGTAGATTGTTTACTATAATGTCACAAAGAGCACTTAATTACGAGTGCTGAATTGCGTCAGCGCACAACACGTAGTTCCACCCAATTTGCGAGATTTAATGCCAATCTGTGTCTCAACACAATACAGTTTGAGAACAACACGGTCTGTAGAAACAAACATCGGAGAGCCGGCCGGCGCCGGCTCGTGGCGAAATGGATCTAACAGAGAAATCAGTCGGTCGATTGACAACACATACCATTCAGCACGGTCAATCTAGTTTAGCAATAAGCCTACTATACACAACAGAAGACAAGACATGAACAATAACAAAATCTATTACTATTATCACCGATTAACGAATATCATTGCAATGCATTAAGAATTGCGTCGTACAAATAATATTGTCGACGAAGGAATCTTTTACCATTTGTTTTTTCATTTTCTTTTTCTTTATTTTTTCTTTTTGAGGACGCCCTCAAAATTTTGTTAATATGCCTACCTCAGAACTCCGTCATTTATATACCGATTTGGAAAATGTAATTAATTACTTATAAGTAAGTTTTTTATAACTACTCTAAAGGGGAAAGAAAGGTTCTCGAGGGGAGACCGCGAACCAGAAAACGCAGCGTAGGCCAGTCCCCTAGGTGGACCGATGATCTGGTGAAAACCGCGGGGAGCCGATGGATACAGGAAGTGAGTAGCCGCTCTCCGTGCGGGAGGCCTATGTTCAGCAGTGGACGTCTTCAGGCTGTTGATGATGATCATGATCATCATCATCATCATCATTAACAGCCCGAAGACGTCCACTGCTGAACATAGGCCTCCCCATAGAGCGCCACCTAGAGCGGCGACTCGCCTCCTGCATCCATCGGCTCCCCGTGGCTTTCACCGGATCGTCGATCCACCTAGTGGGCTGCGTCTTCCGGTTCGTGGTCGCCACTCGAGAACCTGTTGATGATGATTATGACAATGATTATTTTTTTAACAACGAAATGAAAATGATTTAACATATTAGTAAATAAGATGTTGTATTTCCTTTTAATTTGCCTCAGCTAAACTCAGGCTCTATTGCCGGAGTACTATATTATGTATTACGTGCTAAGTAAGTGCTCGTATAACTCTAAATTTACGCGCATTAACAGATTTACGAGTAACGAGTAGAAGCGCAGATATAGCAGCTACTAAAGTCGTGTAATACGAGCCCTATAGCGGTTCAATCGTCACTGATTGCACAATCGATCGGGCCAATAAACAGCATCTTAGACAACTTAGTGTTCCTAGGCCTCTGCATATTTATAAGACGTTAACGGAAGATTAGATAAATAACATGAATACTTGAACAGCTCGTTTCAGTGTTTCTCTGAACCTGTTAGCTTCTTTTAATGGTTTCACACTTTAAACGCTAAGCTTGTTTCTGGTTAATGGAATTTAGTGCGGCCATAATAGGCGAGCAAAATTGATATGTCGGTTCGGTAGTGTTTTAATTGCTCCATAGAAACATTAGTCTGTGTTGCGCACAGAATCAGGTATTAGACGAACGTGGTCTACCATAAATATTTGTAAATATTACAACGGTTTTAAAATGTAGTGAACATAATAGTAAAGTTAAAATTGTACACCATTATATTTTTCGCATTGGAAATGCAAGCATTTTGCAATTATAAGTTGGCTATAACTTAGGCTCTTTTGCTAAACATGGTTCTTTGGCTGCTGCCTCCGCAGGCGGTAAGTAACCACAAGTCATGGACGTGGCCACAACATTGTAGTAGCTGGTGCGTCACTAATCCACAATAATTTTCACACCTCCTCTGAGAATATAATGTTAAAGTGTGGCGCCGATTTTTGAGTGTCGATTGACATTTATGTACTGACCTAAATATATCTTAAGGAATTTATTTTGTATAAATAATTAAGGGTTATGTGTTACCATAGCGAAGTTTGACAGAATGATAGATGTAGGTATTACTTAACCTTTAGCTTTTATTGATATTGCTTAATTACTTATGGTTTTAGTACTGCAATATTAAAATTTGGTTACAGAAAATGGCAATGGCATTTCCCCATCAGCGATCATTATCAGCTAGTGCCCTGAACTGAACCCGATTTCCGGCTCTGCTCATTCAACATTACGTATACCGTTACCTACAGCCAACTAACTAACCCTATCAGACCCATCAGTAAGCGTCATTAATAAAAAAAAACATATAAAAACCTCCTTTGTTAAATATTTGATGGATCAGGCAGGGAGACCAAATACCTCGACTGGCCTCACATACCAGATAGACAACTGCCATGAAAATGATCATGACTGCCGGATTTATCAAAAGTTCCGAAGTCTTTGAAGAGCTCGTCTATAAATGTCCGAATTTAAACTTTATCATCAATTGCTGGCTTCAATTTATGTGTATAAACGTCTAGTATACAGTCTGTTCAAAAACAACTCTAACTTGCGTAGACAGTGATATGTGAATTTCAGTCAATGTTGCATGACGAATGATTCTGGCGGTGACGGATGGCGCCAGCGACGCCGACACTCAATCAAAAGTTTTAGGACTCGGTGGTAGATAACAATACCAACAATTCTAAGCTTAAATTAATGTTTTATATAGAACATTATTTCGACTAAAATTGCTGCCTACCTGCAACAACTTTTCAGTTTAATTACTAACTCCTTTATTAAGTTTATGGAAAAAGAAAGCTTTTCCCAAAGTCTGCGCTTCTTTTAATAGGTAAGATAAGGTAAGATAAAAATAAAATACGTGAGCTACCAATAATAATCATAACCAGATAGTAGGTACCAAGACACCTTGACCTTGGCTAAACCAGTGAAATAATGTGGATTTCAGTAAATGTCGCGCATCGCACGGCGACTGACACGGTGGCACTGAAATGCCAAGCCGTCTAGTGATGACGCAACGTACGTACTACATACGCGGAACCGCTGTATCGCTGCGCATTCCAACATTTTTGAATATAATAGAACGGCACAAATAGAAATATCACTCCTTGATAGGGCCCATATATTTGTTTGTGCCATTTGGGGTGGAGAGAGTGGGTCCGTGGAACGTACCGGGGCTTGGCCAAACGTTTGGTGGAGGCATCAGGTGACCAGAATGCTGGCTTTTATTTTGCACAATAGATAAGCATTGCCATTCAACCTGGCAATGCTGCCAGCATTCTGGGCAATTTTCGCACCATCAAAAATGAAGTGTGGCTAAAAACCATGACATAGAGAACCTGTAACGCAAAGATATAGGTTTCCAAATCGAAAATTGACAATAATTAATGAACCCGTAACAGTATGATAAAATATGGTGTTTTAAATCTATGGATAACTAGTTGCGCCCCGCGGCTTCACCCGACGTTTAAACATAACACACAAACTACATTCACACCATATACACACACACACAAACTTTCGCAATTGTAATATTAGTAGTATAATCGTGGTGTAATGGTAGTCTAGGTACTTCATTCTGATTTTCGCTTCGCTGCGCATATACTCCACGTATAAAGGTACTAATTGCTGACTTATGCGTCTGTCCTAATAGCACACGTTTATCCAGTAACTTTCCACAAGACTGTGCATATTCAAACAGAACTGTAACTCAGTGTCAGCTCCTGTCACCTGGTGGGCATCAAATCTGTCTGGCGTTGTTACCATGCCAGCTTTATTTTTCACACTCTGTTATCTTATTTAACGAAGCTGAAGTAATGTCTTTGGTGTTAGCAGTAAGTCTGGACAACTAGCACGTGATAGAGGCGAGTTTCTTTTTAAAGGAAATTCGTATACATATTACAAAAAAACTGTGAACATTATTGGATGCACACAATTGGCCCTCTAAAACTAAATATATGCTTGGCTTGGTTTTTTACATACATTTTTCAACTATTTTGATAAACAAAAACAAACTGCACTTACTGAACCTATTTTGATGAAATATCTATGAGACCAATCTGAAAGTATATCCAATTAAATAAAAAAACTGCCCTTCCTAAATTGATTTATTTATACTTAAATGACGAAATCTGAGGTAAAAACCAAGACCTAGAATTATTTTCGTTACTCTCCTAGTCTGTGGGTAAAAACACAATCAATGAAAAAGAAAAACAACATCTTTTTGGTCGGTTAAAAATTAAAATGTTTCGCAGAGAAGTAGTAATGATTTAAATTTATATTGCAGACCGCAGCATCTACAAAATCGACATAGGTACATACAATATGGTATGTATGAAAAAATATGATAAGGAACACGGCATCAAACATAAAGAAAAAATTGGTTTTTAGTGTAATTAAAAATGTGAGAATAGTATGAATAGGACTTCACAACACAGGTTGGCGCTCGACCTAATTACCATTAACCTACATGCAGCGGTAGATAACAATGATATCGTGCGCCATTGTCTCACAGTGTAATGTGTATGCGATTTTGTTATCGTGGACTAAATGAGTTATCATGTATGAATGGTAAGGACGATTTTTATCAAGATTAGTAAGGATACAATTGAAGCAGATTTAAAATTTGTATTATTATATCATACATGCTTTCTTGGCGATTAATAAGTAGGTACCTACATTTCATAACGACTGAAAGGTTGCTGAAATATCTTTTTCAATTGAAATCTACAACCAAATAAAGGCTTAAGCTTAGGAATGTTAATTTTCAGTGTTGTGTTGCAAAACAAATTTAATAAATTGATTAGAGTGGTGGTGGTGTGAAGATGATGCAAGCTGCGATACGCGCGTGCAAGTATTCTTGCAGGGCAGCAGTTGCAGCTCTGCGCTCATTGCGAATTCCGTCAACGGCAAGCGGCATGCTTGCAGGCGGCTCCGCGCTAATTTATAGGTTATATTCGTAATGATTGTGGCAAAGAATGTTTATGTCACAAGGCGCGGTCTTATTGTTGTCGATAGGCACGACGGCCGCCCGCACCGCCCCGGCCCGGCCGCGCTGTTCGTGCCCGCACACACGCGCAGATAACTGTCGCGCTGTGAGAATGCAACGAGCGTTGGCTTCGATTCAACATCCATTTCCATAAAATATAATTTCGCCAACACGCCCTGAATGCATCTCGATACGAGCGAATCTGTGTACATTTGCAGTCGGATTGAGAAAGTTTATGCGCGTGACGTAAACGGCTCGATGTCCGAATAGGAACGCTACATTATGGACGCCGACGCAGTCATGCAATACACCTAAAGTGTGTGGTTTTTAACGAACCAAAATGGATTGCAACACGTACGCGATTGGAAAATATTGGACATGTGGGATTTGGTCCGTTCACGGGCTTGACTCCCATGTACGGGCGGCGGCGCCGAACGAGGTATTGTGTTTGTGCCGCCCGTGGTATTTCTTGCGGCGGTCTATGCACTGCCGTTTACGGACGACCGTTTACCCAAAAAAGTAGAACAACAAACAACGTCCGTGCTGTTTACAAGACGCGCAACACTTCGGCCGCATTGTCCTGCAGTGAAACGATTTGCATTTAACGCCTACAGGCTGCTCACACCGCCTGAGACGGTCGCATGTTTTGCATTTCTCTTACAATCGAGTCTATCTCTGTATTTCATGTAATTTTACATACAATAACTGACACTGTACTGGTGCCACCTTTAGATAAGTAAATACCAACAAGCATACATCGCCCTTTTACCAAAAAGTATTCTTTTTCTTTGATTACGCTAAAGAAGCGAAAGAGCTATAGCTAAATAAATACGGCGTTCATCAGTTAATGTAGGCAGAAAATGAGGCAAACATAATCACCACTCTTGGCAGACGCCGCCGGCTTTTGGTGATCACAAAAATTTTTAAACAGATCTGTTTTGTGCTGATACTTAATTGGTATCATGGAATTGATAAATTTAAACGAAACCACTCACAACACTATTTTTATTATACAAAATTAAAGAACCACATGACTTATCAATTTTTGAAACGCCCTCCATCTAAATCAGGTAAGTACTAAGTACCTGTACTGTGTACTTATTAATCCTTACCATGGGGTCCCATCAGGTACAAACGAAAAATAGCCCGAACTTGAAAAAAATGTAGTAATCGTGTCTAGAGAGTTACTAGTTAGTGTCTAGTGTATTCATTTGGCCCAATATTTCGCCAACACGCAAAAATGTCACGTGATAATCTTGCGTTATCCAGAAATAAAATAATTCGTAAAATAGCCCGCGTTGTTATTCCTTTGTATCGGATGATGCATCAGTACATATTTTGTTGAATATGAGCTCTTTTAAAAACAAGCTTTTTATAGCAGATTGCAAAACATAAATCTTTATTCTTAGCTGCACAATATAACGGGTGCCGAATGTGCCGATGGGGTTCGTTGATGGAATTTAATAAGAAATGAGGCGAACGAGTGCTGATTGGCGAATGACGGGGTATCATCGACATCGGACATTTTGAGGCCGTCTGGCGTCTGAACTTCAGAATTTGCTGAATGTTCTAAAATAATAAAATTTATTATGGGATCTGAAACCAAAACTAAATAGACCATTACTCAAGGATTAAATTGACTAATTTTATGGTTTCAACAGCTGACGTAATCAGGTTTCCGCTGCCATAATATAATTTCAAATACATATATCGCTAATCGGCTTTATAAAACATTAAAAAATACTCTCAAAATTGATAGCCTTCCTTTTTGAAAATAAATTTAAAAAACTCTATAATTTGCATCATTAATTACCAGAATTGCATAGTTACAACTCGGTATACCTATGCCATTTAGCAATAACGTGACATTCTTGTTGAGAGCTTTCTTGAATCTAATAGGTAATACATAAATACGGTAGTTTTATGTCAATTAATGAGGACATTAAAATTCAATTAATTAATAATTTTAATATCTACATTTTGGGGTTGGTGATAAATGCGGCGTTTTTAAAACAAGTATAATTATCACTCCTCGTATAAAACGACCGTGAGAAACCATACACAGAAGCGAATAGGATGTGTAAAAGACGTTAAACTGATTAAACTGATTATAACACAACCAAATCACCAACGTGTAGTCGAAACTGAACTAAAATCGTAGGCGTAGGTTTATAGGGAGAATTGTCACAATATTGAAGCAGAGAATGGTCGTAAAGTGGACTGAGGATTCATAGATTGCAAAGAACGGGGAAATAACTCAATCAATTGCCATATTATGACGGCGAAAATCTATTAAATTCTTTTGGCGAAGGGTCAAAATGAGTGGTCAGTCACTTGAAGTAGTCGTACTCAGCAGTCGTGATCAACTGATCATGTGGGATGAGACAGATATAGATACTTAAACGATTTGTTAATCGATTTTAATAGAAAATAATACCACCTGACACAGTAAGTCACAGTTTTTTGTTTGCCAACTCATTTATTACTTATATTATATGCGAATTGTATTTTTAGGGCATAAAAGTAAATATCAAAATCTGTAAGCTACAAATCTCGATACTTTATTAGTCGCTGTGTATCGAGTATCAGAAGATTATATAATTTAATTGGCTATCATTCAAATTGTAGTGTAGTTTATCTCTATTCCCTATACCACGCTCGCGTATCGGGAACAAAAATAAAATAGTGCAGGCTTATATACTGCTTTAAGGTTAGTAATAAATATAAATAACATTATACCCATCTATTTTCTGCATTATTTTAGAATGGACGCACAAAAATCATAGAAGCTGAATACGTTTGATGCACTACGATGATGTCGCTGCTTTAGATATTTTAATAACAACTGTTTTACTAAAATCCTACCAAATATTATGTACTACTTATGCAATTATAGCCACATACGATACTACAAAACATTTTTTGTAGGTATGCACTGACCTATATATAGACAGTCCAAATGTGAGCATTTGGACTGTCTATATATAGGTTTATTAGTATTATTACCAGATACTGTGCTAGTACCACTACCAGCCCAGCAGGTAGAGTAGGATACTCAACTGCTGGCAGCAAGGCCCCGAATTGCAATGCTTACATGCAGTATGCTTAAACTATGAAATAAAATCACACAGTCTAGTAATCTGATTACACTGTGTGATGTCTTAGGGTGACGTGCACAGTGCAGTGTCACGCAAAACTTTATTATTTTAAAGTTCCGAGTGACACTGCAACTGTTATGGGCGGCCGTGTCGCTTAACATCCGGTGAACGATAAGTTCGTCACGTGATTCATTCCATAAAAAAAGTAAGTTCCAGCATTTATTTTTCAGTCATACATAGGATAAGAAAGATGTTTAAAAGCTGTTGGTCTTCCTAATTATAAATTAATTAATAAATAATGCGTCATTAAACATATTCCGTGGAGGAAAATAAATGTTTCCATTGACGGCAAAAACTATTTCCTGTTCGTAAGATGTATAACATATTAAAACTATAAAATATTATTATTATGACCAACACTAAAAGTTTATTGCTAAAAAAATCAATGCACTTACTCATTTATCAACCTTCAACTTTCGGCATTATGTAGAGACAAGGTCAATTGAACGTATAGAATATTATAACAGCGTAATATTACATCGAAATCAATCTAATGGTGTGATGTTCGTTCCAAATATTCCACACTGTAATTGACGATGAACGCATACCTAGCAAATTATTGCCACTCGAGTTGTTCAAATTACCTATAACTACCAACACAGATTTAATAAAAAAAACGTACATGAATCATGTACGCAAAAATGTCAAGTGATGGACATTACTATTGGCAAAGGTTATAGATAAAAAGATACCGCCGGGTCATACCAACAAGATAATGATTTCCAAACAAACACAAAGGACTCGTTTCGCGTCGTCAAGATTAATTTATATACTTTACAGATTATGTTCCTATTGTTCGTTCAGTCGCCGTTGGTATTTGGAGCCTTATAAAGTATGACAAGAATGCCAAAAGCGGAAACACAAGCAGAAAAGGTGAACATGAACTTAATTCTTCTTCTATTGTTCCTGAATAGAGAATTTACAGCGATGTCGAGCGTCCGCAGCCAAATCACCGTGGGCTAACAATGTGTTGGTTTTATTTACTAGATACCTACACCGTGTCACGAGCATTTTGAGCCATCTGTATCAGTTTGTTACAGAATGGAAAACTGAATTTCATTACAACTTACGCTTACTCCAATGTTTTATTGAAGCACGGAACTGCACCGAAAAGCAATGTTTTAACACGTTGCCAAATATACTGTAGCACAGTTATTAAGACTTATTAGTTGAGTGAGTAAATTCAAAAACTTAACATGTTTGCTTATAGCAGCAAAAAGATTTTTCTTATCAATTAGCAACATAAAACTTACAATATTTTTAAAATTATTCTCTGCGTTATGCATTTACGATTACGTATACAAGGTGAAATTGAATCGGTATGTTATCCCAAAGGGGGACTGGGACCTTGATAGCCCACTAGTTGTGAGAGCCTTACTTGAAAATGCGTGTTTGCAAATCCTACATGGTAATAAATAAATCCACTCATAAAATTGCACGTGCAATCGCTACGAGAGCCGACTGGACACTATAAATTCATTTCTAAACACAGGTCATTAAACTCGTTTATTCATTTGGTCAAAGACGAAGTTCAACCACCCAGCTGCGCTAGGGCTATTTTCTAACGTAAACTTTACATGGCATTTCTTCAATTAAAAACTATTAATTTAGAAAAGTCGTAGAAGAAATATTGTCTACCTTGGGGAGTATTTACCCCCTTTCGGGATAATATACCAATTGAAACTCAGATAGTATATATATTCGGTCGCCTCCGTAACGCGTGCTGCGTTTCGAAGTCGACCAAAGCCGTTCCTTTTGATTATTTTTATTAGGTAATTATTAGACATCAATGCAGTAGGTAGCCAGTACGCATTTTTGATAGCAATCAATGAAATTAAATTCGTAAATGCAAGGAGGACCAGCGGTCTGTAAATAGTTTCCCAGACATCGTTTTCCAATCACGATACAATCAACTGCTGATCTTGACTTGGCTGTGGCTCCAGCGTCAGTAGTACGCGAATAAAGATCGTGCTCTGGTTCCACGATGCCATGAATGGTGGTCATTGTGTCCGGAAGCCGCCATCTGGCGCCTCACCCTGGCGCCACCGCTTGACCATGAAACGTGGGATAATGAGCAAAGGTCAAAGGTCTAACACATCTATATAAAAATTATCCCCTTAATCCGTTCCCTCTCTACCCAAAAATAACAAGAATTAAATTAAATTATTAGAATAATATCATTAAAAACTTTTACTGCCGTAGTAAATTCGAAATCTGAATTTATAATTAAAATAAGTAGTGCAAATATTTGAATATCAAGCTTTTATTAAACTGGATTTAGCGTCAGGTGCAAAAATTATCTCAAGTGTTTGTGAAGCGTTATTACGAGTGATGGATAGATATTAGCTATCTTTTACGTAAGTAGAAGAATACATAAGAAAACATGCCCTACGATTGTCATTAGTAAATTGTGAAAACATCTTTATCAAGAAGGCAGAGCAGATTAGCCATGCTATTTACCTAAATCGTCAGTTTACGAGTTTGCCTATAGGAACATACGTTTTCTACGCAACCTGAATACTTTAACAGCTTGGATGTACAAAACAATATGTTGTGTTAGAAAAAACATCGACTTTAGTGGAAAAGCGGACGAAAACATGTTGAGCATACGTAATTATCTTCATGATTTTATTCGCTGTTTATTGGAAAAGTTGTGCCTACTTGCATCTTGAATAGGTATAGCAAAGATCTCACCTTCTCTTTGCTTGGAATGGAAACTAACGAATATTTAAAATGAGGCCCGTATTACAGAACTTTACGGTTAGACGTGAAGTGGTGCTCGAGGCGAGATTTCATTCACAAAATGGATCATTTTAGAACGACACTATGAGCCACAGGCCCATCAACGTTATACCTAAGTAACTTATGTGATTAATTTTCTAAACCCTTTTGCATTTATCTATACACGTAAAACAATTTAACGAAAATATTTACTACCTTTAATTATTTCGATTATTAAACTCCGATGCCAATTTATAGAAGATTGTAGAAAATAAATCATGACTAGGCATGCATTTAACTTTAGGATATTGAAACGTAGAGGGCACAGGTCGCGCCTGTAATTGCGAGAATCTTTTGATTAGCATGTTAATTAATTGTAATGGTGCCTGTACTACGTAGATCCGATTGCAAAACGAGTGCTAGTATTTATAGTTTCAGTCACAGATAACGGTATTCCAGGTTTTGTAAATAATTTGTAAGTTTGTCACCTATAGGTATAGCTTACCAAAGGCCAGAGGCATTCCGAAATTGCACCGCGTTTCATCATTTTGACAGCGCATATTGGTCCACATAATCTTGGTACAGCTTTACGTCATAAAAGAAAGACGGCCTACAAATATTGTCTCTAGATTCAGCGGTTTGGGCTTTACGATGTCAGTCAGTCACTCACTCAGGACAAAGCATAAGTATAATTAATATAGATACTGAGCTGCTATAACTGCTGGGATTTGGGCCTTCTCTCACATCGAGAGAGGCCTAATTTACCACGCTTGCATAGTACGGGTTGATATTATTGATTAATATTCTCAAATTTTGTATTCTTGAGTAATACTAAGAGTTCAAGTACTAGTTACTTGAACTCTTAGTATTACTATTTCTGAGTAAGGGTCCAGGCAAAGTAGTGATCGCATGGTTTCGACTTTTTTCGGAACCCTAAAAACAATATACGTCGGATAAACTTTTAAAGCCAATGACCCAATACCGCAATACGGTCATGATTCAATATTATGCAACAGTAGCTGTCGGATAAATATTGTAATCCTATTATAGTTGTTATCTATTGAAATCTGATCGTGGGACCGCTCGATCCGACTGCTCCTTATATGAATTTAAAAAAAAACCGAGTGATGCAAAAATATACTAAACAGACCTAAAACTTGTACCTACCTAGCTATCTTAAGAATGTCGTTAGGAAGTTATCGAGGATAGTCGTGACACAAAAATGTTTAAAAGGAAATGTCATAAGAATGAGTTATAGCTAATTACTTTTAAACTGCTTTTACATCACGATAACAAAGAAAAGAAGTTCACGGAATGCTAAACACTTGTTTTCAGTTATACAATTTATCATTTAGACATCGTACAAAAGGAATCAAACAGAAAATCTTATAGTTATATTATATGCAAATGGTCTACAAGTCAGTCATTGCCAGCGCTACAATATAGCATAGAGATAAATCTCTCAACGCGGGTAAGCCATACTGTAAAGTGTTCATACACAATGTTTAAATGTTTATTATACATTCTTTTCAACGGGCTATCGCATTAAAATAGTTCAATAAACGCCTTTCGGCTCTACTAGATAGTAGATACCTACTAAATTTCTATATTTATCCAGTACTCATACAATTTAAATGACCTTATTACTCCAGATTCTGGAAAATAGATGTACCTATTATCGGAATTAACGAGACGCTTAAACTTTCCTGATCATAATGTTAAAATAATGATTCTTACGTAAATTTTGATGTGACCCGATTCACATGCGAAAATGGCTTGTGAGTCACAGGCCTTCCTGATCCGATGGTGCACTTACTGTAAACTGGATTAATTGGATTGAATAACAAAATGTTTATTGACTCTGTCGAAGCGTTTCCGATGAAGAACACCACCGCGGGAAAGGCGTTGTTATGGCTAAAGGACGCTATACAAAGAGTATTCGGAGCACGTAAACAAAATGCTTGTGAAATTTTAAAATTCTGAACAGATGTTGAACGGTTCGAGGACGTTTGACTCTATTCACATTCAAGAGGTGGACCGAAATGCAGAGAAAACGGCATTCACGAGTTTCGCATCATAAAACAACGTTTGAACGAGTTACCGTCCGCGGCGTCAAGATTCTATGAACAATGAAATGGTATGGAAATGGCGCCAAACCCTCGATCACAGGCAGCGCACGCGCAAGTCATAAAACTGCATGTATTAACGTTTAGCCTTTACGTTTATGACTGTTCGATTGTGGCACGTCCTTGCATAATGAGTATATAATGACCATTGATCTTTCCTCTTTTTACCCTCTAGCGTTTTTATATTCGAACTTTTCTATATCTCAAGTAGGTGATTCAATTGAATATCGATATTTATCTCGATGAATAGTAACTTTAATACATTTCATAATATGACCGGTTTTCCTTATGAGCAAAATTGATCCTTCTACGAATTGTGACGATGGAATCAATTGAACCCTGTTTCGTCCATTACTACAATTGATGCTATCAGATCGCGTCGGATGCTCTACTTTTTCCTAATTGATTAATTCATTTGTTGAACTATTCACTCTTGTCAAAATAAAGCAATTTAAATCGAGGAGCACATTAACACAAGCAGACTAGTAGAACAATATCCGTCTTACCACAAAAGATTTAGACGCGCCTTAAACACTTATTGAACAGTTGTTTCATAAATTCCATACCACAAATCCGCGTCTAACACTCGTTTAAGATAGACATGCGTTAAATACGCGCTAAAATTTAATCATCCCCAACCCATAGTTTAAGAGGTGTTTTGCGTCATCAACTGTTGATGATGATTATGACAATGATTATTTTTTTAACAACGAAATGAAAATGATTTAACATATTAGTAAATAAGATGTTGTATTTCCTTTTAATTTGCCTCAGCTAAACTCAGGCTCTATTGCCGGAGTACTATATTATGTATTACGTGCTAAGTAAGTGCTCGTATAACTCTAAATTTACGCGCATTAACAGATTTACGAGTAACGAGTAGAAGCGCAGATATAGCAGCTACTAAAGTCGTGTAATACGAGCCCTATAGCGGTTCAATCGTCACTGATTGCACAATCGATCGGGCCAATAAACAGCATCTTAGACAACTTAGTGTTCCTAGGCCTCTGCATATTTATAAGACGTTAACGGAAGATTAGATAAATAACATGAATACTTGAACAGCTCGTTTCAGTGTTTCTCTGAACCTGTTAGCTTCTTTTAATGGTTTCACACTTTAAACGCTAAGCTTGTTTCTGGTTAATGGAATTTAGTGCGGCCATAATAGGCGAGCAAAATTGATATGTCGGTTCGGTAGTGTTTTAATTGCTCCATAGAAACATTAGTCTGTGTTGCGCACAGAATCAGGTATTAGACGAACGTGGTCTACCATAAATATTTGTAAATATTACAACGGTTTTAAAATGTAGTGAACATAATAGTAAAGTTAAAATTGTACACCATTATATTTTTCGCATTGGAAATGCAAGCATTTTGCAATTATAAGTTGGCTATAACTTAGGCTCTTTTGCTAAACATGGTTCTTTGGCTGCTGCCTCCGCAGGCGGTAAGTAACCACAAGTCATGGACGTGGCCACAACATTGTAGTAGCTGGTGCGTCACTAATCCACAATAATTTTCACACCTCCTCTGAGAATATAATGTTAAAGTGTGGCGCCGATTTTTGAGTGTCGATTGACATTTATGTACTGACCTAAATATATCTTAAGGAATTTATTTTGTATAAATAATTAAGGGTTATGTGTTACCATAGCGAAGTTTGACAGAATGATAGATGTAGGTATTACTTAACCTTTAGCTTTTATTGATATTGCTTAATTACTTATGGTTTTAGTACTGCAATATTAAAATTTGGTTACAGAAAATGGCAATGGCATTTCCCCATCAGCGATCATTATCAGCTAGTGCCCTGAACTGAACCCGATTTCCGGCTCTGCTCATTCAACATTACGTATACCGTTACCTACAGCCAACTAACTAACCCTATCAGACCCATCAGTAAGCGTCATTAATAAAAAAAAACATATAAAAACCTCCTTTGTTAAATATTTGATGGATCAGGCAGGGAGACCAAATACCTCGACTGGCCTCACATACCAGATAGACAACTGCCATGAAAATGATCATGACTGCCGGATTTATCAAAAGTTCCGAAGTCTTTGAAGAGCTCGTCTATAAATGTCCGAATTTAAACTTTATCATCAATTGCTGGCTTCAATTTATGTGTATAAACGTCTAGTATACAGTCTGTTCAAAAACAACTCTAACTTGCGTAGACAGTGATATGTGAATTTCAGTCAATGTTGCATGACGAATGATTCTGGCGGTGACGGATGGCGCCAGCGACGCCGACACTCAATCAAAAGTTTTAGGACTCGGTGGTAGATAACAATACCAACAATTCTAAGCTTAAATTAATGTTTTATATAGAACATTATTTCGACTAAAATTGCTGCCTACCTGCAACAACTTTTCAGTTTAATTACTAACTCCTTTATTAAGTTTATGGAAAAAGAAAGCTTTTCCCAAAGTCTGCGCTTCTTTTAATAGGTAAGATAAGGTAAGATAAAAATAAAATACGTGAGCTACCAATAATAATCATAACCAGATAGTAGGTACCAAGACACCTTGACCTTGGCTAAACCAGTGAAATAATGTGGATTTCAGTAAATGTCGCGCATCGCACGGCGACTGACACGGTGGCACTGAAATGCCAAGCCGTCTAGTGATGACGCAACGTACGTACTACATACGCGGAACCGCTGTATCGCTGCGCATTCCAACATTTTTGAATATAATAGAACGGCACAAATAGAAATATCACTCCTTGATAGGGCCCATATATTTGTTTGTGCCATTTGGGGTGGAGAGAGTGGGTCCGTGGAACGTACCGGGGCTTGGCCAAACGTTTGGTGGAGGCATCAGGTGACCAGAATGCTGGCTTTTATTTTGCACAATAGATAAGCATTGCCATTCAACCTGGCAATGCTGCCAGCATTCTGGGCAATTTTCGCACCATCAAAAATGAAGTGTGGCTAAAAACCATGACATAGAGAACCTGTAACGCAAAGATATAGGTTTCCAAATCGAAAATTGACAATAATTAATGAACCCGTAACAGTATGATAAAATATGGTGTTTTAAATCTATGGATAACTAGTTGCGCCCCGCGGCTTCACCCGACGTTTAAACATAACACACAAACTACATTCACACCATATACACACACACACAAACTTTCGCAATTGTAATATTAGTAGTATAATCGTGGTGTAATGGTAGTCTAGGTACTTCATTCTGATTTTCGCTTCGCTGCGTATATACTCCACGTATAAAGGTACTAATTGCTGACTTATGCGTCTGTCCTAATAGCACACGTTTATCCAGTAACTTTCCACAAGACTGTGCATATTCAAACAGAACTGTAACTCAGTGTCAGCTCCTGTCACCTGGTGGGCATCAAATCTGTCTGGCGTTGTTACCATGCCAGCTTTATTTTTCACACTCTGTTATCTTATTTAACGAAGCTGAAGTAATGTCTTTGGTGTTAGCAGTAAGTCTGGACAACTAGCACGTGATAGAGGCGAGTTTCTTTTTAAAGGAAATTCGTATACATATTACAAAAAAACTGTGAACATTATTGGATGCACACAATTGGCCCTCTAAAACTAAATATATGCTTGGCTTGGTTTTTTACATACATTTTTCAACTATTTTGATAAACAAAAACAAACTGCACTTACTGAACCTATTTTGATGAAATATCTATGAGACCAATCTGAAAGTATATCCAATTAAATAAAAAAACTGCCCTTCCTAAATTGATTTATTTATACTTAAATGACGAAATCTGAGGTAAAAACCAAGACCTAGAATTATTTTCGTTACTCTCCTAGTCTGTGGGTAAAAACACAATCAATGAAAAAGAAAAACAACATCTTTTTGGTCGGTTAAAAATTAAAATGTTTCGCAGAGAAGTAGTAATGATTTAAATTTATATTGCAGACCGCAGCATCTACAAAATCGACATAGGTACATACAATATGGTATGTATGAAAAAATATGATAAGGAACACGGCATCAAACATAAAGAAAAAATTGGTTTTTAGTGTAATTAAAAATGTGAGAATAGTATGAATAGGACTTCACAACACAGGTTGGCGCTCGACCTAATTACCATTAACCTACATGCAGCGGTAGATAACAATGATATCGTGCGCCATTGTCTCACAGTGTAATGTGTATGCGATTTTGTTATCGTGGACTAAATGAGTTATCATGTATGAATGGTAAGGACGATTTTTATCAAGATTAGTAAGGATACAATTGAAGCAGATTTAAAATTTGTATTATTATATCATACATGCTTTCTTGGCGATTAATAAGTAGGTACCTACATTTCATAACGACTGAAAGGTTGCTGAAATATCTTTTTCAATTGAAATCTACAACCAAATAAAGGCTTAAGCTTAGGAATGTTAATTTTCAGTGTTGTGTTGCAAAACAAATTTAATAAATTGATTAGAGTGGTGGTGGTGTGAAGATGATGCAAGCTGCGATACGCGCGTGCAAGTATTCTTGCAGGGCAGCAGTTGCAGCTCTGCGCTCATTGCGAATTCCGTCAACGGCAAGCGGCATGCTTGCAGGCGGCTCCGCGCTAATTTATAGGTTATATTCGTAATGATTGTGGCAAAGAATGTTTATGTCACAAGGCGCGGTCTTATTGTTGTCGATAGGCACGACGGCCGCCCGCACCGCCCCGGCCCGGCCGCGCTGTTCGTGCCCGCACACACGCGCAGATAACTGTCGCGCTGTGAGAATGCAACGAGCGTTGGCTTCGATTCAACATCCATTTCCATAAAATATAATTTCGCCAACACGCCCTGAATGCATCTCGATACGAGCGAATCTGTGTACATTTGCAGTCGGATTGAGAAAGTTTATGCGCGTGACGTAAACGGCTCGATGTCCGAATAGGAACGCTACATTATGGACGCCGACGCAGTCATGCAATACACCTAAAGTGTGTGGTTTTTAACGAACCAAAATGGATTGCAACACGTACGCGATTGGAAAATATTGGACATGTGGGATTTGGTCCGTTCACGGGCTTGACTCCCATGTACGGGCGGCGGCGCCGAACGAGGTATTGTGTTTGTGCCGCCCGTGGTATTTCTTGCGGCGGTCTATGCACTGCCGTTTACGGACGACCGTTTACCCAAAAAAGTAGAACAACAAACAACGTCCGTGCTGTTTACAAGACGCGCAACACTTCGGCCGCATTGTCCTGCAGTGAAACGATTTGCATTTAACGCCTACAGGCTGCTCACACCGCCTGAGACGGTCGCATGTTTTGCATTTCTCTTACAATCGAGTCTATCTCTGTATTTCATGTAATTTTACATACAATAACTGACACTGTACTGGTGCCACCTTTAGATAAGTAAATACCAACAAGCATACATCGCCCTTTTACCAAAAAGTATTCTTTTTCTTTGATTACGCTAAAGAAGCGAAAGAGCTATAGCTAAATAAATACGGCGTTCATCAGTTAATGTAGGCAGAAAATGAGGCAAACATAATCACCACTCTTGGCAGACGCCGCCGGCTTTTGGTGATCACAAAAATTTTTAAACAGATCTGTTTTGTGCTGATACTTAATTGGTATCATGGAATTGATAAATTTAAACGAAACCACTCACAACACTATTTTTATTATACAAAATTAAAGAACCACATGACTTATCAATTTTTGAAACGCCCTCCATCTAAATCAGGTAAGTACTAAGTACCTGTACTGTGTACTTATTAATCCTTACCATGGGGTCCCATCAGGTACAAACGAAAAATAGCCCGAACTTGAAAAAAATGTAGTAATCGTGTCTAGAGAGTTACTAGTTAGTGTCTAGTGTATTCATTTGGCCCAATATTTCGCCAACACGCAAAAATGTCACGTGATAATCTTGCGTTATCCAGAAATAAAATAATTCGTAAAATAGCCCGCGTTGTTATTCCTTTGTATCGGATGATGCATCAGTACATATTTTGTTGAATATGAGCTCTTTTAAAAACAAGCTTTTTATAGCAGATTGCAAAACATAAATCTTTATTCTTAGCTGCACAATATAACGGGTGCCGAATGTGCCGATGGGGTTCGTTGATGGAATTTAATAAGAAATGAGGCGAACGAGTGCTGATTGGCGAATGACGGGGTATCATCGACATCGGACATTTTGAGGCCGTCTGGCGTCTGAACTTCAGAATTTGCTGAATGTTCTAAAATAATAAAATTTATTATGGGATCTGAAACCAAAACTAAATAGACCATTACTCAAGGATTAAATTGACTAATTTTATGGTTTCAACAGCTGACGTAATCAGGTTTCCGCTGCCATAATATAATTTCAAATACATATATCGCTAATCGGCTTTATAAAACATTAAAAAATACTCTCAAAATTGATAGCCTTCCTTTTTGAAAATAAATTTAAAAAACTCTATAATTTGCATCATTAATTACCAGAATTGCATAGTTACAACTCGGTATACCTATGCCATTTAGCAATAACGTGACATTCTTGTTGAGAGCTTTCTTGAATCTAATAGGTAATACATAAATACGGTAGTTTTATGTCAATTAATGAGGACATTAAAATTCAATTAATTAATAATTTTAATATCTACATTTTGGGGTTGGTGATAAATGCGGCGTTTTTAAAACAAGTATAATTATCACTCCTCGTATAAAACGACCGTGAGAAACCATACACAGAAGCGAATAGGATGTGTAAAAGACGTTAAACTGATTAAACTGATTATAACACAACCAAATCACCAACGTGTAGTCGAAACTGAACTAAAATCGTAGGCGTAGGTTTATAGGGAGAATTGTCACAATATTGAAGCAGAGAATGGTCGTAAAGTGGACTGAGGATTCATAGATTGCAAAGAACGGGGAAATAACTCAATCAATTGCCATATTATGACGGCGAAAATCTATTAAATTCTTTTGGCGAAGGGTCAAAATGAGTGGTCAGTCACTTGAAGTAGTCGTACTCAGCAGTCGTGATCAACTGATCATGTGGGATGAGACAGATATAGATACTTAAACGATTTGTTAATCGATTTTAATAGAAAATAATACCACCTGACACAGTAAGTCACAGTTTTTTGTTTGCCAACTCATTTATTACTTATATTATATGCGAATTGTATTTTTAGGGCATAAAAGTAAATATCAAAATCTGTAAGCTACAAATCTCGATACTTTATTAGTCGCTGTGTATCGAGTATCAGAAGATTATATAATTTAATTGGCTATCATTCAAATTGTAGTGTAGTTTATCTCTATTCCCTATACCACGCTCGCGTATCGGGAACAAAAATAAAATAGTGCAGGCTTATATACTGCTTTAAGGTTAGTAATAAATATAAATAACATTATACCCATCTATTTTCTGCATTATTTTAGAATGGACGCACAAAAATCATAGAAGCTGAATACGTTTGATGCACTACGATGATGTCGCTGCTTTAGATATTTTAATAACAACTGTTTTACTAAAATCCTACCAAATATTATGTACTACTTATGCAATTATAGCCACATACGATACTACAAAACATTTTTTGTAGGTATGCACTGACCTATATATAGACAGTCCAAATGTGAGCATTTGGACTGTCTATATATAGGTTTATTAGTATTATTACCAGATACTGTGCTAGTACCACTACCAGCCCAGCAGGTAGAGTAGGATACTCAACTGCTGGCAGCAAGGCCCCGAATTGCAATGCTTACATGCAGTATGCTTAAACTATGAAATAAAATCACACAGTCTAGTAATCTGATTACACTGTGTGATGTCTTAGGGTGACGTGCACAGTGCAGTGTCACGCAAAACTTTATTATTTTAAAGTTCCGAGTGACACTGCAACTGTTATGGGCGGCCGTGTCGCTTAACATCCGGTGAACGATAAGTTCGTCACGTGATTCATTCCATAAAAAAAGTAAGTTCCAGCATTTATTTTTCAGTCATACATAGGATAAGAAAGATGTTTAAAAGCTGTTGGTCTTCCTAATTATAAATTAATTAATAAATAATGCGTCATTAAACATATTCCGTGGAGGAAAATAAATGTTTCCATTGACGGCAAAAACTATTTCCTGTTCGTAAGATGTATAACATATTAAAACTATAAAATATTATTATTATGACCAACACTAAAAGTTTATTGCTAAAAAAATCAATGCACTTACTCATTTATCAACCTTCAACTTTCGGCATTATGTAGAGACAAGGTCAATTGAACGTATAGAATATTATAACAGCGTAATATTACATCGAAATCAATCTAATGGTGTGATGTTCGTTCCAAATATTCCACACTGTAATTGACGATGAACGCATACCTAGCAAATTATTGCCACTCGAGTTGTTCAAATTACCTATAACTACCAACACAGATTTAATAAAAAAAACGTACATGAATCATGTACGCAAAAATGTCAAGTGATGGACATTACTATTGGCAAAGGTTATAGATAAAAAGATACCGCCGGGTCATACCAACAAGATAATGATTTCCAAACAAACACAAAGGACTCGTTTCGCGTCGTCAAGATTAATTTATATACTTTACAGATTATGTTCCTATTGTTCGTTCAGTCGCCGTTGGTATTTGGAGCCTTATAAAGTATGACAAGAATGCCAAAAGCGGAAACACAAGCAGAAAAGGTGAACATGAACTTAATTCTTCTTCTATTGTTCCTGAATAGAGAATTTACAGCGATGTCGAGCGTCCGCAGCCAAATCACCGTGGGCTAACAATGTGTTGGTTTTATTTACTAGATACCTACACCGTGTCACGAGCATTTTGAGCCATCTGTATCAGTTTGTTACAGAATGGAAAACTGAATTTCATTACAACTTACGCTTACTCCAATGTTTTATTGAAGCACGGAACTGCACCGAAAAGCAATGTTTTAACACGTTGCCAAATATACTGTAGCACAGTTATTAAGACTTATTAGTTGAGTGAGTAAATTCAAAAACTTAACATGTTTGCTTATAGCAGCAAAAAGATTTTTCTTATCAATTAGCAACATAAAACTTACAATATTTTTAAAATTATTCTCTGCGTTATGCATTTACGATTACGTATACAAGGTGAAATTGAATCGGTATGTTATCCCAAAGGGGGACTGGGACCTTGATAGCCCACTAGTTGTGAGAGCCTTACTTGAAAATGCGTGTTTGCAAATCCTACATGGTAATAAATAAATCCACTCATAAAATTGCACGTGCAATCGCTACGAGAGCCGACTGGACACTATAAATTCATTTCTAAACACAGGTCATTAAACTCGTTTATTCATTTGGTCAAAGACGAAGTTCAACCACCCAGCTGCGCTAGGGCTATTTTCTAACGTAAACTTTACATGGCATTTCTTCAATTAAAAACTATTAATTTAGAAAAGTCGTAGAAGAAATATTGTCTACCTTGGGGAGTATTTACCCCCTTTCGGGATAATATACCAATTGAAACTCAGATAGTATATATATTCGGTCGCCTCCGTAACGCGTGCTGCGTTTCGAAGTCGACCAAAGCCGTTCCTTTTGATTATTTTTATTAGGTAATTATTAGACATCAATGCAGTAGGTAGCCAGTACGCATTTTTGATAGCAATCAATGAAATTAAATTCGTAAATGCAAGGAGGACCAGCGGTCTGTAAATAGTTTCCCAGACATCGTTTTCCAATCACGATACAATCAACTGCTGATCTTGACTTGGCTGTGGCTCCAGCGTCAGTAGTACGCGAATAAAGATCGTGCTCTGGTTCCACGATGCCATGAATGGTGGTCATTGTGTCCGGAAGCCGCCATCTGGCGCCTCACCCTGGCGCCACCGCTTGACCATGAAACGTGGGATAATGAGCAAAGGTCAAAGGTCTAACACATCTATATAAAAATTATCCCCTTAATCCGTTCCCTCTCTACCCAAAAATAACAAGAATTAAATTAAATTATTAGAATAATATCATTAAAAACTTTTACTGCCGTAGTAAATTCGAAATCTGAATTTATAATTAAAATAAGTAGTGCAAATATTTGAATATCAAGCTTTTATTAAACTGGATTTAGCGTCAGGTGCAAAAATTATCTCAAGTGTTTGTGAAGCGTTATTACGAGTGATGGATAGATATTAGCTATCTTTTACGTAAGTAGAAGAATACATAAGAAAACATGCCCTACGATTGTCATTAGTAAATTGTGAAAACATCTTTATCAAGAAGGCAGAGCAGATTAGCCATGCTATTTACCTAAATCGTCAGTTTACGAGTTTGCCTATAGGAACATACGTTTTCTACGCAACCTGAATACTTTAACAGCTTGGATGTACAAAACAATATGTTGTGTTAGAAAAAACATCGACTTTAGTGGAAAAGCGGACGAAAACATGTTGAGCATACGTAATTATCTTCATGATTTTATTCGCTGTTTATTGGAAAAGTTGTGCCTACTTGCATCTTGAATAGGTATAGCAAAGATCTCACCTTCTCTTTGCTTGGAATGGAAACTAACGAATATTTAAAATGAGGCCCGTATTACAGAACTTTACGGTTAGACGTGAAGTGGTGCTCGAGGCGAGATTTCATTCACAAAATGGATCATTTTAGAACGACACTATGAGCCACAGGCCCATCAACGTTATACCTAAGTAACTTATGTGATTAATTTTCTAAACCCTTTTGCATTTATCTATACACGTAAAACAATTTAACGAAAATATTTACTACCTTTAATTATTTCGATTATTAAACTCCGATGCCAATTTATAGAAGATTGTAGAAAATAAATCATGACTAGGCATGCATTTAACTTTAGGATATTGAAACGTAGAGGGCACAGGTCGCGCCTGTAATTGCGAGAATCTTTTGATTAGCATGTTAATTAATTGTAATGGTGCCTGTACTACGTAGATCCGATTGCAAAACGAGTGCTAGTATTTATAGTTTCAGTCACAGATAACGGTATTCCAGGTTTTGTAAATAATTTGTAAGTTTGTCACCTATAGGTATAGCTTACCAAAGGCCAGAGGCATTCCGAAATTGCACCGCGTTTCATCATTTTGACAGCGCATATTGGTCCACATAATCTTGGTACAGCTTTACGTCATAAAAGAAAGACGGCCTACAAATATTGTCTCTAGATTCAGCGGTTTGGGCTTTACGATGTCAGTCAGTCACTCACTCAGGACAAAGCATAAGTATAATTAATATAGATACTGAGCTGCTATAACTGCTGGGATTTGGGCCTTCTCTCACATCGAGAGAGGCCTAATTTACCACGCTTGCATAGTACGGGTTGATATTATTGATTAATATTCTCAAATTTTGTATTCTTGAGTAATACTAAGAGTTCAAGTACTAGTTACTTGAACTCTTAGTATTACTATTTCTGAGTAAGGGTCCAGGCAAAGTAGTGATCGCATGGTTTCGACTTTTTTCGGAACCCTAAAAACAATATACGTCGGATAAACTTTTAAAGCCAATGACCCAATACCGCAATACGGTCATGATTCAATATTATGCAACAGTAGCTGTCGGATAAATATTGTAATCCTATTATAGTTGTTATCTATTGAAATCTGATCGTGGGACCGCTCGATCCGACTGCTCCTTATATGAATTTAAAAAAAAACCGAGTGATGCAAAAATATACTAAACAGACCTAAAACTTGTACCTACCTAGCTATCTTAAGAATGTCGTTAGGAAGTTATCGAGGATAGTCGTGACACAAAAATGTTTAAAAGGAAATGTCATAAGAATGAGTTATAGCTAATTACTTTTAAACTGCTTTTACATCACGATAACAAAGAAAAGAAGTTCACGGAATGCTAAACACTTGTTTTCAGTTATACAATTTATCATTTAGACATCGTACAAAAGGAATCAAACAGAAAATCTTATAGTTATATTATATGCAAATGGTCTACAAGTCAGTCATTGCCAGCGCTACAATATAGCATAGAGATAAATCTCTCAACGCGGGTAAGCCATACTGTAAAGTGTTCATACACAATGTTTAAATGTTTATTATACATTCTTTTCAACGGGCTATCGCATTAAAATAGTTCAATAAACGCCTTTCGGCTCTACTAGATAGTAGATACCTACTAAATTTCTATATTTATCCAGTACTCATACAATTTAAATGACCTTATTACTCCAGATTCTGGAAAATAGATGTACCTATTATCGGAATTAACGAGACGCTTAAACTTTCCTGATCATAATGTTAAAATAATGATTCTTACGTAAATTTTGATGTGACCCGATTCACATGCGAAAATGGCTTGTGAGTCACAGGCCTTCCTGATCCGATGGTGCACTTACTGTAAACTGGATTAATTGGATTGAATAACAAAATGTTTATTGACTCTGTCGAAGCGTTTCCGATGAAGAACACCACCGCGGGAAAGGCGTTGTTATGGCTAAAGGACGCTATACAAAGAGTATTCGGAGCACGTAAACAAAATGCTTGTGAAATTTTAAAATTCTGAACAGATGTTGAACGGTTCGAGGACGTTTGACTCTATTCACATTCAAGAGGTGGACCGAAATGCAGAGAAAACGGCATTCACGAGTTTCGCATCATAAAACAACGTTTGAACGAGTTACCGTCCGCGGCGTCAAGATTCTATGAACAATGAAATGGTATGGAAATGGCGCCAAACCCTCGATCACAGGCAGCGCACGCGCAAGTCATAAAACTGCATGTATTAACGTTTAGCCTTTACGTTTATGACTGTTCGATTGTGGCACGTCCTTGCATAATGAGTATATAATGACCATTGATCTTTCCTCTTTTTACCCTCTAGCGTTTTTATATTCGAACTTTTCTATATCTCAAGTAGGTGATTCAATTGAATATCGATATTTATCTCGATGAATAGTAACTTTAATACATTTCATAATATGACCGGTTTTCCTTATGAGCAAAATTGATCCTTCTACGAATTGTGACGATGGAATCAATTGAACCCTGTTTCGTCCATTACTACAATTGATGCTATCAGATCGCGTCGGATGCTCTACTTTTTCCTAATTGATTAATTCATTTGTTGAACTATTCACTCTTGTCAAAATAAAGCAATTTAAATCGAGGAGCACATTAACACAAGCAGACTAGTAGAACAATATCCGTCTTACCACAAAAGATTTAGACGCGCCTTAAACACTTATTGAACAGTTGTTTCATAAATTCCATACCACAAATCCGCGTCTAACACTCGTTTAAGATAGACATGCGTTAAATACGCGCTAAAATTTAATCATCCCCAACCCATAGTTTAAGAGGTGTTTAGCTGTCGTCTTACCTTAATTTTGAATAAAATAACTACTTACTTTAAAAAGTATCGTGTAGCTTTTGGATAATAAATAGAGATATTTATTATTATATTAATAAACATCGTGAACAAAGTTACCCGTTTCAATATTATGATGATAATCTTTTTAAAAAGCGATACAAGTTTACAATAGATTTCGCCCATACAATAACTTTAGATAGATTTACGAGTAACGAGTAGAAGCGCAGATATAGCAGCTACTAAAGTCGTGTAATACGAGCCCTATAGCGGTTCAATCGTCACTGATTGCACAATCGATCGGGCCAATAAACAGCATCTTAGACAACTTAGTGTTCCTAGGCCTCTGCATATTTATAAGACGTTAACGGAAGATTAGATAAATAACATGAATACTTGAACAGCTCGTTTCAGTGTTTCTCTGAACCTGTTAGCTTCTTTTAATGGTTTCACACTTTAAACGCTAAGCTTGTTTCTGGTTAATGGAATTTAGTGCGGCCATAATAGGCGAGCAAAATTGATATGTCGGTTCGGTAGTGTTTTAATTGCTCCATAGAAACATTAGTCTGTGTTGCGCACAGAATCAGGTATTAGACGAACGTGGTCTACCATAAATATTTGTAAATATTACAACGGTTTTAAAATGTAGTGAACATAATAGTAAAGTTAAAATTGTACACCATTATATTTTTCGCATTGGAAATGCAAGCATTTTGCAATTATAAGTTGGCTATAACTTAGGCTCTTTTGCTAAACATGGTTCTTTGGCTGCTGCCTCCGCAGGCGGTAAGTAACCACAAGTCATGGACGTGGCCACAACATTGTAGTAGCTGGTGCGTCACTAATCCACAATAATTTTCACACCTCCTCTGAGAATATAATGTTAAAGTGTGGCGCCGATTTTTGAGTGTCGATTGACATTTATGTACTGACCTAAATATATCTTAAGGAATTTATTTTGTATAAATAATTAAGGGTTATGTGTTACCATAGCGAAGTTTGACAGAATGATAGATGTAGGTATTACTTAACCTTTAGCTTTTATTGATATTGCTTAATTACTTATGGTTTTAGTACTGCAATATTAAAATTTGGTTACAGAAAATGGCAATGGCATTTCCCCATCAGCGATCATTATCAGCTAGTGCCCTGAACTGAACCCGATTTCCGGCTCTGCTCATTCAACATTACGTATACCGTTACCTACAGCCAACTAACTAACCCTATCAGACCCATCAGTAAGCGTCATTAATAAAAAAAAACATATAAAAACCTCCTTTGTTAAATATTTGATGGATCAGGCAGGGAGACCAAATACCTCGACTGGCCTCACATACCAGATAGACAACTGCCATGAAAATGATCATGACTGCCGGATTTATCAAAAGTTCCGAAGTCTTTGAAGAGCTCGTCTATAAATGTCCGAATTTAAACTTTATCATCAATTGCTGGCTTCAATTTATGTGTATAAACGTCTAGTATACAGTCTGTTCAAAAACAACTCTAACTTGCGTAGACAGTGATATGTGAATTTCAGTCAATGTTGCATGACGAATGATTCTGGCGGTGACAGATGGCGCCAGCGACGCCGACACTCAATCAAAAGTTTTAGGACTCGGTGGTAGATAACAATACCAACAATTCTAAGCTTAAATTAATGTTTTATATAGAACATTATTTCGACTAAAATTGCTGCCTACCTGCAACAACTTTTCAGTTTAATTACTAACTCCTTTATTAAGTTTATGGAAAAAGAAAGCTTTTCCCAAAGTCTGCGCTTCTTTTAATAGGTAAGATAAGGTAAGATAAAAATAAAATACGTGAGCTACCAATAATAATCATAACCAGATAGTAGGTACCAAGACACCTTGACCTTGGCTAAACCAGTGAAATAATGTGGATTTCAGTAAATGTCGCGCATCGCACGGCGACTGACACGGTGGCACTGAAATGGCAAGCCGTCTAGTGATGACGCAACGTACGTACTACATACGCGGAACCGCTGTATCGCTGCGCATTCCAACATTTTTGAATATAATAGAACGGCACAAATAGAAATATCACTCCTTGATAGGGCCCATATATTTGTTTGTGCCATTTGGGGTGGAGAGAGTGGGTCCGTGGAACGTACCGGGGCTTGGCCAAACGTTTGGTGGAGGCATCAGGTGACCAGAATGCTGGCTTTTATTTTGCACAATAGATAAGCATTGCCATTCAACCTGGCAATGCTGCCAGCATTCTGGGCAATTTTCGCACCATCAAAAATGAAGTGTGGCTAAAAACCATGACATAGAGAACCTGTAACGCAAAGATATAGGTTTCCAAATCGAAAATTGACAATAATTAATGAACCCGTAACAGTATGATAAAATATGGTGTTTTAAATCTATGGATAACTAGTTGCGCCCCGCGGCTTCACCCGACGTTTAAACATAACACACAAACTACATTCACACCATATACACACACACACAAACTTTCGCAATTGTAATATTAGTAGTATAATCGTGGTGTAATGGTAGTCTAGGTACTTCATTCTGATTTTCGCTTCGCTGCGTATATACTCCACGTATAAAGGTACTAATTGCTGACTTATGCGTCTGTCCTAATAGCACACGTTTATCCAGTAACTTTCCACAAGACTGTGCATATTCAAACAGAACTGTAACTCAGTGTCAGCTCCTGTCACCTGGTGGGCATCAAATCTGTCTGGCGTTGTTACCATGCCAGCTTTATTTTTCACACTCTGTTATCTTATTTAACGAAGCTGAAGTAATGTCTTTGGTGTTAGCAGTAAGTCTGGACAACTAGCACGTGATAGAGGCGAGTTTCTTTTTAAAGGAAATTCGTATACATATTACAAAAAAACTGTGAACATTATTGGATGCACACAATTGGCCCTCTAAAACTAAATATATGCTTGGCTTGGTTTTTTACATACATTTTTCAACTATTTTGATAAACAAAAACAAACTGCACTTACTGAACCTATTTTGATGAAATATCTATGAGACCAATCTGAAAGTATATCCAATTAAATAAAAAAACTGCCCTTCCTAAATTGATTTATTTATACTTAAATGACGAAATCTGAGGTAAAAACCAAGACCTAGAATTATTTTCGTTACTCTCCTAGTCTGTGGGTAAAAACACAATCAATGAAAAAGAAAAACAACATCTTTTTGGTCGGTTAAAAATTAAAATGTTTCGCAGAGAAGTAGTAATGATTTAAATTTATATTGCAGACCGCAGCATCTACAAAATCGACATAGGTACATACAATATGGTATGTATGAAAAAATATGATAAGGAACACGGCATCAAACATAAAGAAAAAATTGGTTTTTAGTGTAATTAAAAATGTGAGAATAGTATGAATAGGACTTCACAACACAGGTTGGCGCTCGACCTAATTACCATTAACCTACATGCAGCGGTAGATAACAATGATATCGTGCGCCATTGTCTCACAGTGTAATGTGTATGCGATTTTGTTATCGTGGACTAAATGAGTTATCATGTATGAATGGTAAGGACGATTTTTATCAAGATTAGTAAGGATACAATTGAAGCAGATTTAAAATTTGTATTATTATATCATACATGCTTTCTTGGCGATTAATAAGTAGGTACCTACATTTCATAACGACTGAAAGGTTGCTGAAATATCTTTTTCAATTGAAATCTACAACCAAATAAAGGCTTAAGCTTAGGAATGTTAATTTTCAGTGTTGTGTTGCAAAACAAATTTAATAAATTGATTAGAGTGGTGGTGGTGTGAAGATGATGCAAGCTGCGATACGCGCGTGCAAGTATTCTTGCAGGGCAGCAGTTGCAGCTCTGCGCTCATTGCGAATTCCGTCAACGGCAAGCGGCATGCTTGCAGGCGGCTCCGCGCTAATTTATAGGTTATATTCGTAATGATTGTGGCAAAGAATGTTTATGTCACAAGGCGCGGTCTTATTGTTGTCGATAGGCACGACGGCCGCCCGCACCGCCCCGGCCCGGCCGCGCTGTTCGTGCCCGCACACACGCGCAGATAACTGTCGCGCTGTGAGAATGCAACGAGCGTTGGCTTCGATTCAACATCCATTTCCATAAAATATAATTTCGCCAACACGCCCTGAATGCATCTCGATACGAGCGAATCTGTGTACATTTGCAGTCGGATTGAGAAAGTTTATGCGCGTGACGTAAACGGCTCGATGTCCGAATAGGAACGCTACATTATGGACGCCGACGCAGTCATGCAATACACCTAAAGTGTGTGGTTTTTAACGAACCAAAATGGATTGCAACACGTACGCGATTGGAAAATATTGGACATGTGGGATTTGGTCCGTTCACGGGCTTGACTCCCATGTACGGGCGGCGGCGCCGAACGAGGTATTGTGTTTGTGCCGCCCGTGGTATTTCTTGCGGCGGTCTATGCACTGCCGTTTACGGACGACCGTTTACCCAAAAAAGTAGAACAACAAACAACGTCCGTGCTGTTTACAAGACGCGCAACACTTCGGCCGCATTGTCCTGCAGTGAAACGATTTGCATTTAACGCCTACAGGCTGCTCACACCGCCTGAGACGGTCGCATGTTTTGCATTTCTCTTACAATCGAGTCTATCTCTGTATTTCATGTAATTTTACATACAATAACTGACACTGTACTGGTGCCACCTTTAGATAAGTAAATACCAACAAGCATACATCGCCCTTTTACCAAAAAGTATTCTTTTTCTTTGATTACGCTAAAGAAGCGAAAGAGCTATAGCTAAATAAATACGGCGTTCATCAGTTAATGTAGGCAGAAAATGAGGCAAACATAATCACCACTCTTGGCAGACGCCGCCGGCTTTTGGTGATCACAAAAATTTTTAAACAGATCTGTTTTGTGCTGATACTTAATTGGTATCATGGAATTGATAAATTTAAACGAAACCACTCACAACACTATTTTTATTATACAAAATTAAAGAACCACATGACTTATCAATTTTTGAAACGCCCTCCATCTAAATCAGGTAAGTACTAAGTACCTGTACTGTGTACTTATTAATCCTTACCATGGGGTCCCATCAGGTACAAACGAAAAATAGCCCGAACTTGAAAAAAATGTAGTAATCGTGTCTAGAGAGTTACTAGTTAGTGTCTAGTGTATTCATTTGGCCCAATATTTCGCCAACACGCAAAAATGTCACGTGATAATCTTGCGTTATCCAGAAATAAAATAATTCGTAAAATAGCCCGCGTTGTTATTCCTTTGTATCGGATGATGCATCAGTACATATTTTGTTGAATATGAGCTCTTTTAAAAACAAGCTTTTTATAGCAGATTGCAAAACATAAATCTTTATTCTTAGCTGCACAATATAACGGGTGCCGAATGTGCCGATGGGGTTCGTTGATGGAATTTAATAAGAAATGAGGCGAACGAGTGCTGATTGGCGAATGACGGGGTATCATCGACATCGGACATTTTGAGGCCGTCTGGCGTCTGAACTTCAGAATTTGCTGAATGTTCTAAAATAATAAAATTTATTATGGGATCTGAAACCAAAACTAAATAGACCATTACTCAAGGATTAAATTGACTAATTTTATGGTTTCAACAGCTGACGTAATCAGGTTTCCGCTGCCATAATATAATTTCAAATACATATATCGCTAATCGGCTTTATAAAACATTAAAAAATACTCTCAAAATTGATAGCCTTCCTTTTTGAAAATAAATTTAAAAAACTCTATAATTTGCATCATTAATTACCAGAATTGCATAGTTACAACTCGGTATACCTATGCCATTTAGCAATAACGTGACATTCTTGTTGAGAGCTTTCTTGAATCTAATAGGTAATACATAAATACGGTAGTTTTATGTCAATTAATGAGGACATTAAAATTCAATTAATTAATAATTTTAATATCTACATTTTGGGGTTGGTGATAAATGCGGCGTTTTTAAAACAAGTATAATTATCACTCCTCGTATAAAACGACCGTGAGAAACCATACACAGAAGCGAATAGGATGTGTAAAAGACGTTAAACTGATTAAACTGATTATAACACAACCAAATCACCAACGTGTAGTCGAAACTGAACTAAAATCGTAGGCGTAGGTTTATAGGGAGAATTGTCACAATATTGAAGCAGAGAATGGTCGTAAAGTGGACTGAGGATTCATAGATTGCAAAGAACGGGGAAATAACTCAATCAATTGCCATATTATGACGGCGAAAATCTATTAAATTCTTTTGGCGAAGGGTCAAAATGAGTGGTCAGTCACTTGAAGTAGTCGTACTCAGCAGTCGTGATCAACTGATCATGTGGGATGAGACAGATATAGATACTTAAACGATTTGTTAATCGATTTTAATAGAAAATAATACCACCTGACACAGTAAGTCACAGTTTTTTGTTTGCCAACTCATTTATTACTTATATTATATGCGAATTGTATTTTTAGGGCATAAAAGTAAATATCAAAATCTGTAAGCTACAAATCTCGATACTTTATTAGTCGCTGTGTATCGAGTATCAGAAGATTATATAATTTAATTGGCTATCATTCAAATTGTAGTGTAGTTTATCTCTATTCCCTATACCACGCTCGCGTATCGGGAACAAAAATAAAATAGTGCAGGCTTATATACTGCTTTAAGGTTAGTAATAAATATAAATAACATTATACCCATCTATTTTCTGCATTATTTTAGAATGGACGCACAAAAATCATAGAAGCTGAATACGTTTGATGCACTACGATGATGTCGCTGCTTTAGATATTTTAATAACAACTGTTTTACTAAAATCCTACCAAATATTATGTACTACTTATGCAATTATAGCCACATACGATACTACAAAACATTTTTTGTAGGTATGCACTGACCTATATATAGACAGTCCAAATGTGAGCATTTGGACTGTCTATATATAGGTTTATTAGTATTATTACCAGATACTGTGCTAGTACCACTACCAGCCCAGCAGGTAGAGTAGGATACTCAACTGCTGGCAGCAAGGCCCCGAATTGCAATGCTTACATGCAGTATGCTTAAACTATGAAATAAAATCACACAGTCTAGTAATCTGATTACACTGTGTGATGTCTTAGGGTGACGTGCACAGTGCAGTGTCACGCAAAACTTTATTATTTTAAAGTTCCGAGTGACACTGCAACTGTTATGGGCGGCCGTGTCGCTTAACATCCGGTGAACGATAAGTTCGTCACGTGATTCATTCCATAAAAAAAGTAAGTTCCAGCATTTATTTTTCAGTCATACATAGGATAAGAAAGATGTTTAAAAGCTGTTGGTCTTCCTAATTATAAATTAATTAATAAATAATGCGTCATTAAACATATTCCGTGGAGGAAAATAAATGTTTCCATTGACGGCAAAAACTATTTCCTGTTCGTAAGATGTATAACATATTAAAACTATAAAATATTATTATTATGACCAACACTAAAAGTTTATTGCTAAAAAAATCAATGCACTTACTCATTTATCAACCTTCAACTTTCGGCATTATGTAGAGACAAGGTCAATTGAACGTATAGAATATTATAACAGCGTAATATTACATCGAAATCAATCTAATGGTGTGATGTTCGTTCCAAATATTCCACACTGTAATTGACGATGAACGCATACCTAGCAAATTATTGCCACTCGAGTTGTTCAAATTACCTATAACTACCAACACAGATTTAATAAAAAAAACGTACATGAATCATGTACGCAAAAATGTCAAGTGATGGACATTACTATTGGCAAAGGTTATAGATAAAAAGATACCGCCGGGTCATACCAACAAGATAATGATTTCCAAACAAACACAAAGGACTCGTTTCGCGTCGTCAAGATTAATTTATATACTTTACAGATTATGTTCCTATTGTTCGTTCAGTCGCCGTTGGTATTTGGAGCCTTATAAAGTATGACAAGAATGCCAAAAGCGGAAACACAAGCAGAAAAGGTGAACATGAACTTAATTCTTCTTCTATTGTTCCTGAATAGAGAATTTACAGCGATGTCGAGCGTCCGCAGCCAAATCACCGTGGGCTAACAATGTGTTGGTTTTATTTACTAGATACCTACACCGTGTCACGAGCATTTTGAGCCATCTGTATCAGTTTGTTACAGAATGGAAAACTGAATTTCATTACAACTTACGCTTACTCCAATGTTTTATTGAAGCACGGAACTGCACCGAAAAGCAATGTTTTAACACGTTGCCAAATATACTGTAGCACAGTTATTAAGACTTATTAGTTGAGTGAGTAAATTCAAAAACTTAACATGTTTGCTTATAGCAGCAAAAAGATTTTTCTTATCAATTAGCAACATAAAACTTACAATATTTTTAAAATTATTCTCTGCGTTATGCATTTACGATTACGTATACAAGGTGAAATTGAATCGGTATGTTATCCCAAAGGGGGACTGGGACCTTGATAGCCCACTAGTTGTGAGAGCCTTACTTGAAAATGCGTGTTTGCAAATCCTACATGGTAATAAATAAATCCACTCATAAAATTGCACGTGCAATCGCTACGAGAGCCGACTGGACACTATAAATTCATTTCTAAACACAGGTCATTAAACTCGTTTATTCATTTGGTCAAAGACGAAGTTCAACCACCCAGCTGCGCTAGGGCTATTTTCTAACGTAAACTTTACATGGCATTTCTTCAATTAAAAACTATTAATTTAGAAAAGTCGTAGAAGAAATATTGTCTACCTTGGGGAGTATTTACCCCCTTTCGGGATAATATACCAATTGAAACTCAGATAGTATATATATTCGGTCGCCTCCGTAACGCGTGCTGCGTTTCGAAGTCGACCAAAGCCGTTCCTTTTGATTATTTTTATTAGGTAATTATTAGACATCAATGCAGTAGGTAGCCAGTACGCATTTTTGATAGCAATCAATGAAATTAAATTCGTAAATGCAAGGAGGACCAGCGGTCTGTAAATAGTTTCCCAGACATCGTTTTCCAATCACGATACAATCAACTGCTGATCTTGACTTGGCTGTGGCTCCAGCGTCAGTAGTACGCGAATAAAGATCGTGCTCTGGTTCCACGATGCCATGAATGGTGGTCATTGTGTCCGGAAGCCGCCATCTGGCGCCTCACCCTGGCGCCACCGCTTGACCATGAAACGTGGGATAATGAGCAAAGGTCAAAGGTCTAACACATCTATATAAAAATTATCCCCTTAATCCGTTCCCTCTCTACCCAAAAATAACAAGAATTAAATTAAATTATTAGAATAATATCATTAAAAACTTTTACTGCCGTAGTAAATTCGAAATCTGAATTTATAATTAAAATAAGTAGTGCAAATATTTGAATATCAAGCTTTTATTAAACTGGATTTAGCGTCAGGTGCAAAAATTATCTCAAGTGTTTGTGAAGCGTTATTACGAGTGATGGATAGATATTAGCTATCTTTTACGTAAGTAGAAGAATACATAAGAAAACATGCCCTACGATTGTCATTAGTAAATTGTGAAAACATCTTTATCAAGAAGGCAGAGCAGATTAGCCATGCTATTTACCTAAATCGTCAGTTTACGAGTTTGCCTATAGGAACATACGTTTTCTACGCAACCTGAATACTTTAACAGCTTGGATGTACAAAACAATATGTTGTGTTAGAAAAAACATCGACTTTAGTGGAAAAGCGGACGAAAACATGTTGAGCATACGTAATTATCTTCATGATTTTATTCGCTGTTTATTGGAAAAGTTGTGCCTACTTGCATCTTGAATAGGTATAGCAAAGATCTCACCTTCTCTTTGCTTGGAATGGAAACTAACGAATATTTAAAATGAGGCCCGTATTACAGAACTTTACGGTTAGACGTGAAGTGGTGCTCGAGGCGAGATTTCATTCACAAAATGGATCATTTTAGAACGACACTATGAGCCACAGGCCCATCAACGTTATACCTAAGTAACTTATGTGATTAATTTTCTAAACCCTTTTGCATTTATCTATACACGTAAAACAATTTAACGAAAATATTTACTACCTTTAATTATTTCGATTATTAAACTCCGATGCCAATTTATAGAAGATTGTAGAAAATAAATCATGACTAGGCATGCATTTAACTTTAGGATATTGAAACGTAGAGGGCACAGGTCGCGCCTGTAATTGCGAGAATCTTTTGATTAGCATGTTAATTAATTGTAATGGTGCCTGTACTACGTAGATCCGATTGCAAAACGAGTGCTAGTATTTATAGTTTCAGTCACAGATAACGGTATTCCAGGTTTTGTAAATAATTTGTAAGTTTGTCACCTATAGGTATAGCTTACCAAAGGCCAGAGGCATTCCGAAATTGCACCGCGTTTCATCATTTTGACAGCGCATATTGGTCCACATAATCTTGGTACAGCTTTACGTCATAAAAGAAAGACGGCCTACAAATATTGTCTCTAGATTCAGCGGTTTGGGCTTTACGATGTCAGTCAGTCACTCACTCAGGACAAAGCATAAGTATAATTAATATAGATACTGAGCTGCTATAACTGCTGGGATTTGGGCCTTCTCTCACATCGAGAGAGGCCTAATTTACCACGCTTGCATAGTACGGGTTGATATTATTGATTAATATTCTCAAATTTTGTATTCTTGAGTAATACTAAGAGTTCAAGTACTAGTTACTTGAACTCTTAGTATTACTATTTCTGAGTAAGGGTCCAGGCAAAGTAGTGATCGCATGGTTTCGACTTTTTTCGGAACCCTAAAAACAATATACGTCGGATAAACTTTTAAAGCCAATGACCCAATACCGCAATACGGTCATGATTCAATATTATGCAACAGTAGCTGTCGGATAAATATTGTAATCCTATTATAGTTGTTATCTATTGAAATCTGATCGTGGGACCGCTCGATCCGACTGCTCCTTATATGAATTTAAAAAAAAACCGAGTGATGCAAAAATATACTAAACAGACCTAAAACTTGTACCTACCTAGCTATCTTAAGAATGTCGTTAGGAAGTTATCGAGGATAGTCGTGACACAAAAATGTTTAAAAGGAAATGTCATAAGAATGAGTTATAGCTAATTACTTTTAAACTGCTTTTACATCACGATAACAAAGAAAAGAAGTTCACGGAATGCTAAACACTTGTTTTCAGTTATACAATTTATCATTTAGACATCGTACAAAAGGAATCAAACAGAAAATCTTATAGTTATATTATATGCAAATGGTCTACAAGTCAGTCATTGCCAGCGCTACAATATAGCATAGAGATAAATCTCTCAACGCGGGTAAGCCATACTGTAAAGTGTTCATACACAATGTTTAAATGTTTATTATACATTCTTTTCAACGGGCTATCGCATTAAAATAGTTCAATAAACGCCTTTCGGCTCTACTAGATAGTAGATACCTACTAAATTTCTATATTTATCCAGTACTCATACAATTTAAATGACCTTATTACTCCAGATTCTGGAAAATAGATGTACCTATTATCGGAATTAACGAGACGCTTAAACTTTCCTGATCATAATGTTAAAATAATGATTCTTACGTAAATTTTGATGTGACCCGATTCACATGCGAAAATGGCTTGTGAGTCACAGGCCTTCCTGATCCGATGGTGCACTTACTGTAAACTGGATTAATTGGATTGAATAACAAAATGTTTATTGACTCTGTCGAAGCGTTTCCGATGAAGAACACCACCGCGGGAAAGGCGTTGTTATGGCTAAAGGACGCTATACAAAGAGTATTCGGAGCACGTAAACAAAATGCTTGTGAAATTTTAAAATTCTGAACAGATGTTGAACGGTTCGAGGACGTTTGACTCTATTCACATTCAAGAGGTGGACCGAAATGCAGAGAAAACGGCATTCACGAGTTTCGCATCATAAAACAACGTTTGAACGAGTTACCGTCCGCGGCGTCAAGATTCTATGAACAATGAAATGGTATGGAAATGGCGCCAAACCCTCGATCACAGGCAGCGCACGCGCAAGTCATAAAACTGCATGTATTAACGTTTAGCCTTTACGTTTATGACTGTTCGATTGTGGCACGTCCTTGCATAATGAGTATATAATGACCATTGATCTTTCCTCTTTTTACCCTCTAGCGTTTTTATATTCGAACTTTTCTATATCTCAAGTAGGTGATTCAATTGAATATCGATATTTATCTCGATGAATAGTAACTTTAATACATTTCATAATATGACCGGTTTTCCTTATGAGCAAAATTGATCCTTCTACGAATTGTGACGATGGAATCAATTGAACCCTGTTTCGTCCATTACTACAATTGATGCTATCAGATCGCGTCGGATGCTCTACTTTTTCCTAATTGATTAATTCATTTGTTGAACTATTCACTCTTGTCAAAATAAAGCAATTTAAATCGAGGAGCACATTAACACAAGCAGACTAGTAGAACAATATCCGTCTTACCACAAAAGATTTAGACGCGCCTTAAACACTTATTGAACAGTTGTTTCATAAATTCCATACCACAAATCCGCGTCTAACACTCGTTTAAGATAGACATGCGTTAAATACGCGCTAAAATTTAATCATCCCCAACCCATAGTTTAAGAGGTGTTTAGCTGTCGTCTTACCTTAATTTTGAATAAAATAACTACTTACTTTAAAAAGTATCGTGTAGCTTTTGGATAATAAATAGAGATATTTATTATTATATTAATAAACATCGTGAACAAAGTTACCCGTTTCAATATTATGATGATAATCTTTTTAAAAAGCGATACAAGTTTACAATAGATTTCGCCCATACAATAACTTTAGATCGGGTAAAATTTGATCCTCGTGATAAGCTCGGCTTAAAAATGCATTCTAAAACTGAACTAAACACACCTATCCTACGTCGCACTTTGGCAGTGACCATCCTCAAAGAATAGTACAGAAATACTAATGGCGGGACGAGCGAAGCATACCTGACCTGCCCTTTTTTTGGAGCAGCTCGTCCGTAATAGGGGGGCAGCGCTGTCACCATAACACACACAGTCAAACTTCACGCTAATAACGTTCCGTTTTTTCTATGGTCACAGCTGTGACGCTAACATGTATTGGATTTACAATATGAGTTCTGCGCGGAATGAAACGTTTCGTATGATGTTACCTTATTTAAAAAATGTGGATCGAGTTAGACAGTGTTTAAGTAAACACGGTATAAACATGGTTTTGTAGTGACAAAAATAAAACATCCGTTTAAGGACCATTTAACTTTTAGACGCTGTCTAACTAAACATGTGTCTAAACGATGTTTAAAATTATTTTTGTGGTAAGACAGTATAATTTTAAATATAAATCTCTACTACTCTACTCAGCGCTCACAACTAGACATTATCAGAAAAAGGAATACGAAAATGCAAAACCATATAATTCTATATCATTCTTGAACAGCGATTAGCAGTAACGCGATTCAATATAAAGAAATGAACTGTAAAGAGCAAACAATTATATTGTTGTCTCACTTCCTCTTCAGTTAAACACAATAGTAGAAGATAAAAAACGAGAGGAAAAAGGAGAAAGGGAGGGTTGTTTGTTTTGTTTGTTATTATTTTATTGATAAAAATGTACGATCAACTTATTATCCATTAATAGGCATGATGATTACTACTAAAAATGAACAAACAAATATTACTTTCATAAAGAAAATTAAAAATGAATGCAATAATTGAAAAAATAAGCAAAATCGGTAAATAAATCACTGAGTAATAAGCTTTTAAAGTTTCTAGAGGCATCTCCTGTCCTTTCCTCGCGAAACAGAGCGCCCCCACAGTTACTATGAAAAATCTACTCGTGACGTCACATGCCAAAGAGATTGTATGAAAAGCTACCACAGCTGAGTAATGAGGTACTATAACGACATTCCTCTGACGTCACTGGCCGTTTGAGCTATCTCTTTCTATTCCGGTTTTTAGAATGCTTGTTACTTGGTCATTTTTTGCAATATTTAATTTTTGTTTTCACAAATGTTTATCTTTTGAGGAATATAATTAAATTATCCAAAAAAAATTTTAGTCATCATGCCTATTATACATACAGTATAGCACTGTGACTTAAAGTCAGGTCACTTCAAGTATTAAGTAAGTATTTGATTTGCATTTGAAATAGATGCATTTATCTTATACGCAGAGGACAATGACACAGTAAATTTATACAATTATAGGTTCTGTTTTATAATTTTAAACGCTTAGACTTTCACTTAATGTGAAAGCTTTCATTTTACAGTTACATTATTTATCATTGCTGTTTATTGTCAATTTTCTTTTCTCTATTTATGTTAGAAAGTTAACATCTACCTACATAAGTGAAACTAACAATGAGCAATACGTATTTACACCTTGTATAATAAAACTCTTCTCGTCTTCAATCGCTGATTTATTAGGTACTAGCTGACCCGCCTCGGCTTCGCACGGGTTTATTAGTTTTATACCCTTACCCTGTTTATGGGTAAGAGAGAAGCAAAAGGGAAAAATATAGGGGAAAAGGATGAATGGATGGGACGGCAAAAGAAGGGAGGCAGTCCCAGCCTGCCTCCCTTCGCCGTCCCTATCACTTTCCCTTTTCCCTCTCCCTTTTATCTTCCCTTCGACAGGATGAATATAAATATATATGTATATTATATCTAAGTTCTATACATATACATATACATATACATATGCATATACATATACATATACATATGCATATATATATACATATATATATACATATACATATACACATACATATACATATACATATATTTGGTGTATACATTAAAATTATTACCTTATGCTCAGTGCAACCCGCACTTGCCCGTTTTAGAAAATAAAAAGTATCCTATTATATCCATTATTCTCCCTGGCTTCTTATGAAGATAAAGAAAAGATTTTTGTTCTGTATGTTTTATTTTTATGTTGTATGTAATGTTGTGTGATGTCCTGAATAAATGTCTTTTCTTTCTTTCTTTCTTTCTTTTTGTAGTAGTTAGTTAAGTAGTGGCCATAGTGAACGTTGCTGATCTACCAAATGTAAGCCATTTCTAGGGGCGCAAAAAAAAGTGTAAAGTCATACAATACACTGTTATTGAGCTAAATAGGTATTCATAGCTGTGCTGCCATTGAAGCCACACTGCCACAGTGATTACGTTTAGGAAAAATCCAGGGTTTGACTAAAAATGCCCGATATCTACATCCACTCTGTACACTATAAAAGAATAAGAATAAGAATAAGAATAATTTTTATTGCCAGAAAAAAATAATAGTGTTAATCATCATTACAAATAATACAAAATCAGACTTTATTAATTATAGTACAGGTAAAAAGTATCCCACGGGCCCCAAACTAGGCAACAGCCTGTATCTTGGGTGCCCTAGTTAATGTATTCCCTGAACTATTGATGCGTACATATATAATAATAATAATTCAACCCACCGTACATAATTCACGCTTCGGTACATTGGTGCATCATTATATATATTATTACATTAAATATATATATTACATTAAATAAATAAAATTAAATAATCCAACGGTATAACTTTAGGAATGTATATATTCAAGCTAGATAAATACTGAATAATGATTTTAATTTAACTTGTAATTAGAAATTTATATATTATTTGCTAACATTCAGTTAACTTACTTAAGGCCCGTTTAATACAGTACAGGTGTTACAATTCAGAATTACAAAACAGTCCAACGGTTGATGTATTCAGTAGGTGCAGGCAAGTGGTTCACAACTATGGATAATGTGATAAGCTGACACCAAAGAAAGAAACAGTGGCTAAATTCCCAAACCGATAACTAGGTATCCTGTCCACAAGCAGCGGAAAGCTGGCAGGTATACAAAGTATAAAGATTGGTATAGTAATTTGTAATTTGTCACCCGTCAGTTGCTGTCCACTCAAGCGCGACGATAGAAGAATACGATAGAAGATAGAATACGATAGAAGATAAGTATAATAAATTACGCAATTAATAGCAAAGCGGCATAACCTTACCGAAACAAATATAACTTTTGTGACCTCTCAACTTATTCAAAACGTATCTAGGTATGCCTCGATCTACCAAATTTGCTTGGAGCAAGCGCCGCTGGCGCCAGACCACTTTCCGTACAACCTTCACGTCTAGCCTGTGACCTTTTAAGCGTACACGCCTTAGCACCGGTGGTTGTTAGTCTATAAACTAATCACGACTTAAAAAGCGATAAATTTGCCCTCTTAATCCTAACACACATCGACTATAGAACGAAGTCGTGTACCATTCGTAGATAGGTAACTTGCGTGCTGCGCGATTATCCTTGTGATAGGGACTATAGTAGCTTCCCACCGCATTGCATGTGCTCTGGATCATAGTTGATCATGAGAAAATAGTGATCCAACCTCAGCTTTACTTCTGTTAGAAATTAACGGCTGTCCTTCTACAAGCTACGCCTACGCCGTGAGTGCGCTACGCCGCGCTTTATTGAAAAATAAACAATATGCTGTGAAGTTTCAGCAAGATACAGTTATTTCACGGTGCGTACTCGCTGCGTCTTTGCCACAGACAAGTAATATAATATAACATTCATCATTAACAGCCCGAAGACGCTCACTGCCGAACATAAGCCTCCCCCAGGGAGCGCCACTTAAAGCGGCTGCTCGCCTCCTGCACCCATCGGCTCCCCGCGGCTTTCACCATGTCGTCGGTCCACCCAGTCGGTGACTACAATATACGATATAGAGTCTAGTATTATAAACATTACTAGACCCTAATCGTATATTGTAGTCAGTAATTATTAAGTTAAAATTCAAAGTTATTGCATACTCGTCATATTAAACGTTGTTTTGTTCAGTTTTTTTTATGCCTGTTATATACGATTGTCACTTTATTAATGCATCTTTTTCATGATATGTAGGTATGTATATGCTGCTATCAAACTAATACGATAATGTAGGTAATAAAGTACGTTAGAGCAAGCAAGATGTAGATAAATAACTAACGCACAAGACTATTTTAGGACTGGGATAGCTAAGTGGAATGCCTATCATGATTCGTAATTTAATACCTCTCTGAGCGATAACGATAGCAGTTCGTTGACATTAGGTATACATACTACTAGAGTAGGTACTCTATGTAAGCATAGGTACAGATATGCATAATCTAATATATTGACTTCAAAAATTTAATATATCAGCGTCAGACTTAATATATAAGTTATTGAGATGCGAATGAGGTGTGAAGGATAAAGTTTATTGAAGATGAAATGATTTCAGATACGCAAACTGTTGTAATAATAAATCGAAAATACTATAAACCAACTTTAGCTCGCTGACTGAAGTGAATATCATAGAGACTGAATTCCAAAGTCAACATATCTCAATTTTACGACTACCCTCGCATTCAAAATACAAACACTCTTGCCTATAGACGAAGTTGCACGGTAAAATAAAAATGTCACATCGTAATAATAAATCTTTAACAACGTTGGTAAATGAGGAATGCAAAATAACTAATTTTGAAACAGTGAATAAAATGCAAAGCACGCAGAATTCCGTCATATCCTAATCTAATTTTTACGACTATGTGTTAGCATAAGTGCAGGCAATGTTCACACAAAATTGTTGCACACTGACAATAAACAAAAATGTGCCATCTCAACTCAAACATCTGTGACAGATAGGCAACAGTTGCATACTACTCGTTGCATCGTAAAGTAAAACACAATTAGCATTAGTATACAGTGATCATTAACCCGCATATTGGTGGCGCCAATATCTGTCGTCCACTTCCATTGCATCTGTCAACTTAAAGCTTATACTAGCGCCACTTGAGTAATATTTTACGAACACCTAAGTACTAGATGACACAAATTGTTAAGCGCGATTTAGACGAATCTAAACTGCATTAGCGCGTATACTAATAGCATAACTCATGATAAATAAGCCCGTGATGGTTGAAAAAAATCATTGTAGGCATCGTTGAAAAGGTCATTTACATTTCATTACATAAAGATGTTTTTAAAATTATTTTTGTTTAAGGTATATTTTATGGAAAATATTCAAAAATTATCATCGTCTCAAAAATATTTTCAGTTAGTTAGAAGCCTAGAAAAGTATCTAAAGGGGAAAAGTTTATTTAATAAAGAGGAGAGTAGTTCAGTCAAAGAGATATCTGTACGCTTTATTGATTGAGCCTTTCCCCTTTTATTCTCTTTACTACTTTTTACATTTTGTTCTCATGTTTGTTGCCTGAGTTGCACTAATGGCCAATTAATTTGAAGAAACCCAATCTGCAACCGGCCATATTTGCATTTTACAACGACTTTATAATCATCTTTATATACCTACTATACAATAACGCGCAACGAGCTATGGAGAGAGCAATGCTCGGTGTTTCCCTGCGAGATAGGATCCGAAATTAGGAGAACCGCAGGAGAACTAAAGTGACCGATGTAGCTCTTAGGATTGGCAAGTTGAAATGGCAATGGGCAGGCCACATCGCTCGTAGAACTGACAAGCGATGGGGAAGAAAGGTTCTCGAGTGGCGACCACGAACTGGAAGACGCAGCGTAGGCCGGCCCCCCACTAGGTGGACCGACGACCTGGTGAAAGCCGCGGGGAGCCGATGGATGCAGGAGGCGAGCAGCCGCTCTAAGTGGCGCTCCCTGGGGGAGGCCTATGTTCAGCAGTGGACGTCTTCAGGCTGTTAATGATGATGATGATGATGATGATACAATAACAGAAACTATTTATACTTAGATAGATACACTTGTTCATGTGGATTTAAGACAAAGGTAAATCTTTGGATCCACAGGTGGATCCGAGCTGTGGAACTAAGTGGAAAAGTGTAAAATTTCCTTATTATGTCGTTTAACTTCATATGGACTGGGATTTAACATAATAAAAATAGATGACACCGTTGGCATCACAAGGCAATACATATTACTCTTTGATATAATCATCATCATTTTAATTATCTTCATGTCAAGAATATTAATATTAATTGACTGATAGAATATTAATTGCTGTATCAATAGCTAATAATTCGATGCGTGTGCGTGCGCATACTATACTTAGTTTCTGGAATTCTAGGGGGGTAGCTTAGAATAAGGTATACACTCTCGCGACGAAACGTCATGCATATTATACTCTTTGGAGACGAAGAAGGGTATAAAAGTATCTTCACTATTGTACAGACATTTTACTGTAAGTGTGAAATTTTATACACTTCAAGTCGTATAGAGTTTCGCAGCGATTTTTAGGGGTGATTAACTATTTAGTAAATTAAAACACGTATTCGATTGGTACAGTCTGATCCGTGTCCTCGGTGCGGCGCCAGCGGCGGCAGGCGCCGGTCGTCGCGACGCTGCGATGTTTGCACGTCGCGTATGTTCTCTATTTACGTAACTACGTTTTCGCATTATTACGATAAATAGTCTTAAACAGTGAAAATTACGTGACATCACGGAATACCTCCACATCGAGGTTCTCTATTTGTGCAACGTTGACCTTCGCTGCAATTAATACTTGCATGAAATTTGCATTTTGAAGCCGTTTACTGTCTTTTATTTCCCGCTATATTGCTGCATGCACTCTATTTAACTGAGGATCTTCCATGAACTAGACTTAATGCAAACGTGCAAATAGTGCATTATAATGTACTAAATGGGTACCATAAGTTCTTTGATGCCCTGACATACATAAATGTTATAGACTATAACAGGTCAATCACGAGTATCACGACCGCATATTCAAATGTCACTTCGACTTTATAGAGCCGACCGACCCGCTTAATGAAAAGATTAATGTTTGAGGTAAATCAGAAAGGGCCCGTGGCGCCACCGAACTCGAGCGCGCTGCCACGCCGAGTCACGAGCGGTTCACACCACAAACAAACTGTAATTACTCACGATAAGCATGCCCACTAACTGCGTTCACCTAACTCCATCTCATTAGCCAACATTAAAACAATAGCGATAGCACTTGCGATTGACGGCTATCTGTAATCTGTAATCATATCAAGCTCAATGCGAGCAACAGTTGTATTCTACTATAATATACTGGTTGATTATTAAACACATTAAACAAGCTGTTACACCAAAAAGAACGCTCGTTTCGGACATCAAAGCGGTTCTTTTCGCGGCGAACTGCGCAAAATTCGAATACAAAATTATGCAGCGAGGAATGCGTTGCAAAGTCAGAGACACCGATCTCGCAAAAATAAAACGTCGATTGTACTCTACATCGGCAGCGGCACATCGCATCGGCGTGCACAAAACAAATTCCTGTGAGGCACACTGCACACTGAATTAGACACACTCGTGATCGACTGGTCGGTGCTGCGGTGCGTCGCTCGGTCAGCCGTGAACGCATCGACTAACACGCACTCTGGCACTTCGTCTAGCGATCTGAAAAGTATCTGTTTTACCGACTGAGACGAGCTCAAGACGAACCATGAAAGATATTTAAGTGTGAAATTACATCAAGCTAAAAATTTGGCATCCTAACACTTTCAGATAAAAAGTACAATTTTAATCTGATAAACGATAAGGCTAATACGTCATGGAGTCACACAGCGTCATCATAAGCTCGTGATCTATCAATGTAAAGAAAGGTGAAGGCTTAAGGAACTACCTTGTTAATCCTTACCTGGTAAAGAACTCATCATGCTTTTAAATACCAAATCACTTGTTAGCAATAAAGTGATAACAAATCTCAATATATTTCAATTTGCGAGTTAGCAATGCTCAAACAAGAAGGTACACGTTACGCTATTTACTCTATCGCGTCGTGCGTGATTACTCATGTGTCAAATATATTATCGAGAACGCTTTTGGAGGGATCTACCGGCTAAAAGATAACTTTCATTTAACTGCCATCACGAGCCGTTTACCGTCTACAGGCATGAAATTCGCTTGGTTTATTACAGCAACACCTGGTCAAGATTCAATTAAAAATTATCCGTTTATAGTCTGCGTATGGTACTGCAGATTTATTAAAAGCACGATAAAGTATATTATTACGACGAGCGGCCGGCAAACGGCCAACTGGAGCTCTCACAAAGGCAACTGTGATTCAGATTTGATGCGTTTTATAGTTACGAGCCTCCGATAGACTTTATAGCTGACTCAGAGTTCCGACATACTTTAACAGCTTCTAAACTATTATAATTTCTATAATTCGATAAGTATTATAATATGTAACTAGAGTAGGAATACAAATAAGTAGAAGTAGAGCAAAAAGCTTATGACTCTGGATTTGTTTAAACGATCTGGTACGCACAAAGTTATGCTTATAGACAATTATAATATTGATGGGTACAAATAACACGTAGACAGATCTTTTTGATGAGATCAGCGTAAAGAATTTTGATATGAATCACACTGAAATACCGCCGCGTATTCTGGATGTATCTTGAAATAGCCTTGAATTATAGGCGCGAACATTGTTTTCTAAGAAACGTCATAATAAATGTAGTAAAAGAGCGCGTACGTTGACATCAGCTATATATTTTTTCGCAAAAAATGCGTGTATTCATGAGTGGTGTTCGCTAAAAAGGCGAGCAGACGGCGTCGCGGCGACGGGTCGACGGCCGCGCCCGGAATAGCCAGCAGCAGCAGCTATATTTGCAGCAGCGGTGCGGGCGCAGGGGGGCGCACCACCGCGTGCCATTTCTGCACCAACTCCCGGTGCATCTGAGTAATGCCATTGTAATGCTCTCGATGTAGGCCTAATGAGTGGACACGGCCGGCGGTGACCAGACGCGGTGTCGGCACGCGAGCTGAGCTCATCCGCCCTGACCCAACCTGCTGCCTGCACCCCTACCGTAAATCAAACTCGATCGCTGGCAGTAACACCAAAGGTAACGCCTTGCCAATAATGTGGCGTTACAATTTATATCTCATTGAATAGACTATGAAATCAATCGGAGATTATGGTGTGAAGTTAAAGGGCAAGTGCGGCGCCTGCGCCTGCGCAGGTATACCTAATGTATATTGATGAGAGAAGTCGTGGGGGCCGCCGCTCACCGACCGCAGTCATTTGTCATCACAGGTTCCTGTCACATCATGTACGCATGCTTTCATTACTATCTGCAATTATCTTTTGCTGTCGGCCGGCACGTTTACCGGTTCTACAAAAAATACAAAGTTTTATACTGAAATTATAACCAATGACAATCAAAAAGTACTCACAACTGTATAAAGAATGTTGCTGTTTGCATTAAGTCCTTCTTTGTGCAAGTTATGTGCATAAAGTATAAAGTAATAAATAAACACTGGACTATGCTAATAATCAAGGTTCGTCGCGGAGATCGGTTAGCTTTAAGTTCTTAATAAGACTGATTGTACGTATATAAAGTAAGAAAGAAATTTGGCACAAACATCACACGATGACATGGTAATTATAATAAAAAATATATGCTGTTATTTATCAAAACACCATTAAAATTAATTCGATTGATTCAACATTTTGTCGTTATTCAATTAATTGAAATCGTTTTTATTAGTTTTATGGAAGTATCACATTACACGATTAGCACAGGTTGTTCGAATATGGCATTAATAGCGGTCATCAAAACTGATATTATATTGGCAGAAAGTTCTTAAAGTTGTATAAGCCAGACCGCTCGATTTCCACATGTGCTGATTTTTCGCGACAGATGGCCTGTGACTCACCTCTCGCCAACCAGTTCTCAACGATATTCATTTCCAATGTAATCGATATGACAATACTTATAAATCAAAGCGTCATTAGACGCATTACTAAGAGTCTAGAAACTAAATTCAAATTAACTTATTAGTGGTAAATTAAACATAATTAGCGACTAGAAACAACCGAGTGTTAAATTAAAACTAGAGTATCAAATATCAAACCGAAAAAGCTATGACATCAGTCTGGATCCAGTGATGTTGAAATTACATCATTAATTAGGAAATTAAAATTGATTGACATACCTACAGCTTCTACCTACACGGAAGACAAAAGTCATGTGGAAATTTTTACTGAAGCTCATGATGACGTGACTAAAAATATAATTGTTTGATCTATGATGGTTATGGTCGTTATGGGACATAATTATGAGCAAAGCATTCTGTTCTATACCTACCATAAAGCAATGTTCACTTTATCGGATTTTAAGTATCTACATCAAAAGGGTAAACGAACAAAGTAGATAAAGGTATCTAATTAGTTAGAAAATAAAATAAAACTAAAATTGGGAAATCGAATAAAAATATTTGCACTAATGGATACAAAATTATGTGTCAAACGTCGAAAGATAATATTTTGAAAGTAGTTAGTCCCTAAAGTGTAATCGTTGAAAAGTTTTTACTAAGTTGGCGTACTATACTTGTATAACGTGCTGACGTGCGTGAGAAGTGCTCTCCTGCACCATTGCGGTTGACCAGGCAGTTCTCGCACTCCAACCAATTAAACTTCGCAGCATCCTTAGATAGCGTAGACTGGGAGGACATAACATTGAGACATAGTAACCTTACTAGAAAGACAATGGCCATTTTAAATATTATTATAAATAAATATGACATATGTTTTCCGATGAAGAAAACATGCAATAACAAAAAGTTGGACTCATCTTGGGTGACACAAGATGTAAATAATTTAAAGTGCCTGCTCTTTGACATAGTTGAAATAAGTAAATTAGACCCTAATAATGACTTAATTAATACAATTATTGCTGACATAAATAACTGTTATGATTCAATGGTAAAAAATAATAAAGGTCAATATTATTCGCATATAATAAGTAGTAACAGTAACACTTCAAAAGCGATGTGGACCGTAGTTAACAAGGAGAAAGGGAAAAACAACTCCCCTCACATTGATTTCACGGATGTTGTAAGGAAACCTGATGGCACACAGTTTCCTAGCAGGAAAGACACCGTCGATGCCATGAATGCTAGGTTCCTGGGTGCTGCGGTTGCGTGCGGCGCCCCGCGCGCTGACGTCACCCGCGTACGCGACTCCCTGCGTAGGGCACTCGCGCCAGCTGACCGCTCACTTAGGCTCGCTAGATTCAATGCAGAAGAAATTTACCGCATTGTGATGCAACGTATTCCCCCCAAAACATCTAAGGATATATACGGAATGTCGATGAAAATTCTTAGGGCTGCGATAGGTCCACTGACTCCTGTATTAGCCGAGTTATTTAACTGCTGCTTGAAGGTGGGTACGTTTCCGCGCCCCCTTAAAGTGAGCAAAGTGACACCGCTATACAAAGGAAAAGGAAAGCGAGAGGACATAGACAGCTACAGGCCGGTCTCCATCATACCTGCATTAGCAAAAATTTTTGAGAACGGTTTGAGCTCCCGTCTCATTGACTTTTTGACTTCGACAAGTGCTTTATCAGATAGGCAATATGCCTACCGCGAGGGACGCTCGACGACGTCACTGACCCGCGAGGTGGTCCGCCGTGTCATGGCAGCCCGTGAGTCCAAGCTGAAGGTGGCGATTTTATGTTGCGATCTTTCGAAGGCGTTCGATGTCGCTGATCATGCTGTCCTTGGTGTTAAGCTACATCATTACGGGGTGGTCGGCGCGTCGTATGCTCTTCTGACGGATCTTTTGCGAGACAGATCGCAGATGGTTGTCGGCTGTAGTGGCACCGAGACGTCGGATCCTCTGAGTTCAGTGATGGGCGTGGCGCAGGGATCATCGGTCTCCAACATTCTGTTCTCTCTGCTCTTGAATGATCTGCCGAGTGCCGTGACCAAGGCTGAAGTCCTAATGTACGCAGACGATGTAGCAGCAGTGGTCACGGCATCATCGGTTGACGTTTTGGAGCAGAAGTTGAACAGTACAGCTGCAGAATTAGCCGCATGGTTCTGGATGAATGGGCTTGCGCTTAACTTGAGCAAAACCCATTTCATTCAGTTCTCCCTATCAGGCCGAGCAGCGAGACCTTTAACTGCTCTGGTGGATGGAGTGAGAATCGATGAGACTGAAACTACAAAGTTCTTAGGTTTCCAAATAGATAGGGGCTTAAAATGGGATGCTCACATAAATATGGTTTGTGGAAAACTGGGCAGCGCATGCTACGCACTTAGTCGGGTCGCGAGAGTGGTCCCGCCAGAAGTGGCCCGAGCATGCTACTTTGCAACGGTGCACTCCCAGCTGCAGTACGGTGCCGAGCTATGGGCTAGAGCCGCGGACTGGGAGCGCGCCTTTCGCTTGCAGAAACGTGCAGTGCGGTGTATGGTACGCATTCCACAAGACACTTCGGCTCGTCCATACTTCAAAACGCTGGGAATCCTTACGCTGCCTGCCATCTTGATATATCAAGTGGCAGTGTACGTAAGGACGCACCCGGATTTATTTGTAACGAACGGCTCTAAGCACTCGTACTGTACGCGAAGCAGGAATAAACTGGCACCCATTCAGAGATCACTCACGAAGTCTTCCAAATTAACACATGTCATGGGTCCCACTGTATATAACAAGTTGCCGGACGCTATCTCCTCAGCTTCCAGCTTGCAATGCTTTAAGTACAAACTAAAGCAATGGCTTGTTGAGCAATCCTTCTATAGTTATGACGAATTCGTACAATGCACTGTGATATTACAATAATCCATAATAATGTGAATCATATGTAATAATAATAATTTAATTAAATAATTAGTATTTGACATTTAATATGCTTAATTATTGTTTTGTTCCTAATGTAAATTGTATTTTTTGTTGACATTTTCGTTGCGTAATTTAGTATATACAATGTATACTACAATAATTTACGACTCTCTCCATACTTATTATGTTATATTATTTATAATATTATGTATTGTGATTGTTTCCCTGACATGTAAACTGAAATTTATGAATAAATTGATTATGATTATGATTATGATTAACCCAATACACCTATAGGTAATATAATAATGAACTTTAGCAATATTCAAGTCTTCATTTAGAATAATTGCTCACAATTAACATAACACTATCTCGATGGTCTTTCAGAAACTGTCAGTTGCCAAGATCCAGTTCATTTAATAAGTCCTACATGTGGATGAACAGGGGACTTATAACGAGCAAAAACTATTTCAGTAATCAGTTTTTATTTCATGTTTTCTTTAGGGTTAAGCTTTAGACCTAAAAATACCTTATTTTATTTAGACCTAATTCAATAAATTCAATACTGAAATCAATAACCATGAGATTTATAGCCTTCCCTTCATCCCAAGTTATATAATGATATAGTGATATTTTCCTATGATTTCTACTATTTCAATTCTGGCGCGTGTAACGAACTGCGAGCATTATTTTTTATTTTAGATCATCTCTTTTTTTGGACTGATAATTCACGGTCTGACCTACAACAAATCATGATGAATTTTAAAAATTGGATTGTTTTCTGCACTAAGTTGCAATAATTGTTAATACAGTTTATATCACAAGATATATGCAATACTTACTAGTATTTCTACTAGTATTGCATATCTTGACAACACGCATATTTACGTTTTTAAAGTGCGTAAGAAGCAAATTCTTTGCAATGTAAGATGTGAACGGGAAAGGTGACTCTACCTTATCTGTCTGGCAAAGTATCCATTGCTATTTAATGCTGAAGAAAAGATCCGTTGAAATGTAAAATATACAACATACTTTTTTTTTTTTTTTTTTTACTTTGGCTCCACACATTGTGTATTTAGCCAGTGTCAAGTATTATATTTACATCGTGTTATAAAATATTTCACGTAAAGTCATGTCCTAGTCATAGTCATAGTCCAGTCTAAGTCATGCTCCAGCAAAGTGGTGGCAACTTTACTAGAAGCTTCTATGGAGTTTTGGAAGCAACACGAAAAGTCACGTTTCACCACATTATATCACTTGCCCTCAGTCCTGCTCGTAATTCAGCACTTAATGCGTAAAACGCCACCAATTTTAAACATTAACACTGGAAAAAGCAAAAGTTTTGAAAAATAATATAATGCAACGACGTGAACTCTTCCGCGTTCCCGCCAAAACTCTACAACATACTTTACAGGAATGTGAATGTTGGCAGTCAAAGAGTAAGTTAAATGATAATTTTGAAATCATAATTATTATAAATGTTTTGATTCAAAATCGCGAATGTGTGCGTGCTACAAAATCTAAGAGATAATTATTTTCATCGCATACTAACATTACTAACCCAACCTTGCACTATGCTTGCACTGTAATTGTTTGCCAATTTCAACGATGAAGAAAATCATAATGCACACGTGACGGCGGCGGGTCACATCATGCCCAAGAGCAATAATTTCATGAGGATATGACATCTACTGAACCGCACTGGTTTATTACTGTAGTAAATTACCTCTACACAACACACTCCATTAGGTAAAATACAAAAATAGTAATACGTTTTTGATAGTATACTTACTTGGTCTTTACCATGATTAGAATCATTATTGAGTTCCCTATATTTCGGAACAGTTACATGCACCATGTTCACGCGCGCGGTTGTTACGGGTGGATGATAAAAAACTCGAAATGTTAGGAGCAGACATAACGGTCTACCCTCTTTCTCGGGAACTCTAAAATGATTCAAATCACGGTAAAGATCCCATAAGTACTATTAAAAACTTAGTGAACAACCGTCAAAGATTAAAACAAAACAAAAATAGTAAAAATCATTAGTATATAAGAAAAAACTCACAGTCAAGATCGCCAGGGCAGGTTTTGCAGCATCGTCCGGGCAGTAGCACTGGGGTATCGCAGGAAGGTTCAGGGCACTCGTTTTTGATGTTCCGGCAGTGCACCTTAGCCACCACTCGCCGCTTTTTTTGCACCTGAAGATAAAAGAATGTGGTGGAAACATGTTTTTTTTTTCTCTCTTTTTAAAAATCAAATACACAGCGTCATCCAGAAAAGTCTCTATCACGCCAAACCTTTAAGAATTTTCAGTTGCTTCCTCCCGATTAAGTATTTTCTAATAATAATCTTTGGGTCTACCTAATACTCTTTCATCTATCCTGTGCCGACATTTTCCAGGTCTTTCCAGGTCTTAAAAATACATTTAATGTCATCAAAAGTGTTGTTAATACGTACCGCTACACACTCACATTTGATGCAGTACATTACGCCGAATGGTGGGCCGAGGTCTGCAAACCACTTGGAACCGAGCTCCATTGCTTGTTTGCCGAATAAACATTCTGAAACAAAACACAGCTTTGATAAATTACTCGATTCAATGTCCTACAAATTCTATATACTACGTAAGATACAGTACCTATAAGTATTACATATATGACCATGACCAGTTCTATTGTGGTATAGGCACTTGATTTCCTGATAAGTATTTTATAGACATGAACATTGAGCATAGGAATATATAAAACCGAGGACATTTTATTGCCTGTAAGGTCCGTTAAAGTAATGTACGCAGATGAAACATTGCTAGATACACCGACCCAACAGAATTCTATTAACATTTTAATTGCAGAAATATGCGGATATAATATTGTTAATCTTGTAGAAACAAAGAGTCTTTTTCAAATAGTTCTATCACAAAAGTTCTACATAGTGGTACCACGATGTTGTGTTAGTGTAAAGTTGTAAACAGAAATAGAACAACTTGAAGTAGAAAACAGAATAACTTGAGATACATCCAGAACGCAGGTTAATTTTTTCAAGATACATTTACATACTGAACTCGTGAGCAACGTCTAAAAATAAGTTAATAAGTTGCAAATAGTAATGTTAAAATGAAGGTATGTCCCGCTCACATACCTACATACGGCAGATGATCGCACCATATTAGTCGGGCCTGGATTTCTACCACCATAATTACAATAGAGCGTCTCAAACGCGTAGACTGATATGATGACTTGTTGTTAGCATCAACATATTGTAAGGTATAATGCAAGGTAGTGACTTGGAAATAACAGTCCTTATGTACTTGAATTTAGTACTTGTTGGTTAAAACGATGATATTAACAAGACGGTCTGAGTTGTTATTTATTCATTGATTCATTACTCGGCATATCATTTTTATTCAAGGTAATATAAAGCAGGAAATTTCAAAAAGTTACTACATATTAAACTGATAGCGAAGAAGCAAAGACAGGAACGTCTATGACCGTCACACCTTCAGTAGTTACCAATAAAGGAGAAAATAAATTGAATCGTTATTATTATTTTCTGATCAAGAAGTAGGACCATTTTATCTTAAAAGTATTAAACATGATAAGTGAATTACCGGCGGCAAAAAGTCGCGTTGGTGTCGCAGATAGATCGACAATCAGATGCCTCGGGTCGATAAGTTGCCGGCCCCAGCGTGCAGGCGTCACTGTTATCTCTCTCGTAACTATTTAATTAACCTCAAGCAAGAGTGCACTGATAACGGAGACATTCGCGTGAGAACATATTAATGCTCCTCATGTTGATTCGATCCATACTTTGTAGCATCGTGCATTTAAAAAGTCATTTGATTCGATGCGTGCAATCATATCTGGGTCAGAGTTATTCAATGCAGTTGTAAGACTTTTTATTAAAATGTGCATATTTAAATGCAAGTCTGGTTTTGTCAACTTTGTTACAAGAAAATTTAGATGGAACATTTTGAAAGTATTTTGTTACTTTCCAAGAACATACGCATTCAAATATGCAAATTGACACAGAAATAATGATTACGTATGAAATTATTTCACAAAACTGTTCTTGGTTCCAAGTCACCTATACACTGTATGGGGTCTATACAGATGAGTTTTAAACACAAATTGTCATTTGAAAAGGTGAACCTCCTCATAATAGCGCGATGAGCATGATCAATACAGACGCACCCATAATAAGGAAGGAGGGTGACGGCGCCTACGCCGCATGTTCAGGATGCAGCAATCATTGTATAGTGTCATGCATTAACTAGTTTTGTTATACATTCGCTCGCCTCCTATCTACATAGAATAAAATGAATTGGTTTACTTGAGTTACGATAATAAGACACATGATATTGTACAGCAGAAGAGTTTTGAAGCATATAATTTATTTGTTACAAGATAGATCCAGAAATAGCTATGATATTTTAAAAATGTTTAGTGAGAAGCCAGTTGACAACCACTAAACCTGTCTGGTTTCCAGCACTTTTTGCAAACTTTTAGTTAACTTGTCTAGAAAAGTGCCAAGAAAAATATCTCGTTCCGCCACTCATGTCTGTTTGTTACTCGATGAGACCTGGCAGCGTTGTGTACTCAATCTACAACAGCTTTTCTATGTTGATGTTTTGGTTTCATAAAATCCCATGAAAATATTATAAGTGACATGATTTAGGCATATAAAGTGTGGCGAGACATCGCGTAACCTTCCTTTCGTTTTCTCGGAAACGTTGGCGGTGGGCCAGAAACGCTTCGCCAGGGAAATGAAGTATTGGCGACGCCCGTCTTTTGCTTCTTTCACGAGCTGTTTATGGAATTTGTACCCGATACGACCCGATGTTTATTTTGATTTTAACTTACGCACATCGGTGGGCTTTGCATAAATACATACCTAGATGTCTAAATACAGCTTCTGTATGAATATATTGTATACTTTAGTGCCAAGTCAATATAATAAAACTACCAAAAATAATCCGTTTGCAGCAAATATATATGCACGTTACAGATTGCCGACGACGTTCTGTGTTATTAAGAATGTAAAAATATTTAGTTATTTTTACTGGATATTCAACCTACTCTGATGGCAGCACGTATGGACATGGTACAATTTGTAATCCGTGAAGCGTGGCATGCATGGCCACGGCCTCACGGATGCATTGTCATACTGGCATAGATCACGATAAGTATGAGCTACATGTCAACTGGCAAGGAGTATGGCCTGCTCATTGAAGCGTGTGCAAGTCGGTTTAATAAATCCTCTACATAAAAGGGTTGAAAGAGGCGTGCGCCGTATTTCAGCAAGCGTGGGCAGCGCATAAATTGTACGCTCTGAATTAGCCTTAAGCAGGATATTTTGACATTCGTTCTGCAGACATGCTGACTAGTTTACACTCTCTCTCCAACTGTGGATATAGGTACTTCATAGTAAGATCGAAAGGATTAGGGCCCAGTTAATTAATCAACCACTACCTTAGCATGCTGCAAGTGCTGCAACGTCTCACAGTCTTAATTTATGTTTGTGTTTGTTGGTTCCTAATTGAATCGGTCAAAGCTTCATCTGTGTGTAGTTTCATGTTTCTATTTTTGAGCTATTTGAGTAGTCTCGCATTGTGAAATAGACATAGAGACAGCCCTACTTCTCTATGAAGCGTGAGTCAGCGATGGTGCGGTAGCGATCCAATCCGGCGTGTAGGCGACGACGATCCCCGCAGATCAGTTAATTTACTTTGATCACTGTATCATTCCACACACCCACGGTCTGAACGATTGTTCATTGTGCCGCCCCTTCATTATGTGATCGTATTGTGACGATATGTTTGCGTTTGAAAGTATCTCGAATACAATCGTTTGTTTGTCTGAGAGTATTTCGAACTCGTGCTGGTTTATTGTCTTATTTTCGAGCTATGCGGATAAATTGATCATTTGGTTTCTTTGAGAAACGGCGCGTTTGCTTTCGTGTTTTTGAATCATGTTTTCAGCTGAAACAAACAGCGCTCCATTAATCACAAACTAAAGCTCCAACGGTATTACTTTAGATTCCCAACAGCGTATTATCGAGGTGAAGTCACGACGATGCTTCAAAAGAAGCTGTACCGTACCTATGGTACCTAAGTGGCGAGTATAGTTTATGATTAGAAAACATGAAGAAACTCTAACACAAGTTGAGGATTTAACCTTTAAGCTTATGCTTCTTACCGAAAACATATACAAATCAAGATGTGCACCATCGCAGACCTAGACTAAAATACATTTCTTTCAGTTACACGTCACGATGATGATTTGCGTCAACGTTCAAGTGTCTGCGATCTCATGGCCTCAGGTGTTTAGCATCACCGCAGGCGAGACTTGGAATATTATGTAAACGGTAGGTATACAAACGCACTGGTGTCGGGTGTCACTAGCAGGTGTCTATCGCAGATTGTTGTAATTACTGTTGCGCATTGAATTAATCTACTCGATTAGGTCATTATGTTATAATTGTCTCTTCAAACCAGTATAAAAATCAATAAAACTGAAAAGGTGATGCCAAGCTTATTGAATATCTAGAGCCTCTCAAGATACGCCGTGATAATTATTCTCTCTTTACGTCCTATCTTATCTAAGTATATTGCGGAATACACAGAAGAACTAATCGATCTAATCCAGCATTGCGTTTCTAATATCGCACCACTCACCACCATGATAAGCTTTATTGTACGTGGAATCACATAGGTACCTTCTTAGCGGTAGCGGTAGCGGTGTTTCAACAGCAGAGCTATAAACAAAGCAGCATTATAAAATGAGGGTCTAAACTTATAAAGAGTATTATTACAGAGTACATTATTACATATTAGACTCATTAACACGTCTAGTGTTACAGATGTTCATAGGCTATGGTGACCTCTTTCCATAAGGAGGGCCTTAAGCTGGCTTTGCTATAAGTATAAGTATATAGTATATACCATCAACAGGAAAAGGTTTGTTACAGAATTATTTAATTTTTTTAAGCGTTTGGTAGAGTATTAGTGGGTTTATTATTTTTGAAAATTTGTCAGCTTTTATTTTTGTGAGATTTAAATGGCCGCTTAATCTAATGTTTGTGCAATAATGCGTAATAATTGCTTTACAGATCCGCAGACGACCCGTCGAGCCGTCTGAGCTGTTGACACACTACACCCACACCTCTGTATATTACTCCGGTGTCACATTTGTTATTACACAAATCACATTTAATCACACATTGTTAGTTGTTACATTGTTTCAGCACTATCATAGACGTGCAGTTAAGTGATTTCATTTCAATTAAAGTGGGTTTTTTTGAACCATAATTAAGGCACAGATAATACCAATAGGTTCAGGTAACCAAAGCTTAACAATGATTTTAAACAATTCCAATCAATGGTCAAAATTTGTTAGAATTTTTATACACTACTTACTTTAACTATGGATAAACCATCCACCCTTAAACGTTATGAGGAAAACAATAATCAAAAATACAAAGACCATCGTGTGAACCAAATTCATTAGCTTTATTTAAAGGTGAGCCGATACAAAGTAATTGGCTCTATAAAACAGTTAATGTCATTCGTTGCAAATACACGGAATATTTTGACAGGACGCGGCCATCGAGACAAAAGGCCTTAAATCAGTAGTACTGCATGCCTACACCCATTAACGACATTCTAAAGCCGTTTAATAGAGCATAAAATTAGAAATTCGTACCTAACAGACTTAACTTTTATAGTCGATAATAAATACAGGTGTAAGACCATTTGACTGTCATTTTTTAAAGTTGCGGTATTTCTTTCGTGAAACCTGCCTATACCTATTAGGTGGATAACTAAAACTTTTATGAATATACAATCAATACCTATGTTTTTCAAGGCAATGTCAGAAAATTAGTAAATAAGCCTTGGAACGTTAGCAAGAGAAGTCTCTATTACTATCCTGATCAACTCAAGACGATACAAAATTTAATTAAAATAATGAAGCACTGTTTTTAATATAAATTACAACAATTGTCAAATAATTATGCTAAAACGTCACACAACACACACATCAGGCTACTCCACTAACCCACCCCTTATTGTTCCCGGTGCAAAGGTGCCCATAACGCTTGCTGCATTGCCGCGCTGGATGGCAATGGCCAACCTTTGCACCAGAAACGCACCGGAGCGGGAGTCACCCGACCTCTCGGTCATTCTACTCCCTAGCACGGCCACCAAGTTCTTCGCTTCGGCCCCCCAGCTGCCCATGGTCTCCACAGCGATGGGCACAAAATAATAGTGGAACTCCATCGCTGCGTATTTCAGCCGTTTCTTGCAAGCAGCCTCTTCCGCCGCCGCTGCCGGAGTGAGGGCGGTACGGACCAGATGGCTAGCAGCAACCGTGTTGACGCAGGTGGCATCCCATACAAGGCATTTGCCACCTTTCCACGGCACTAATGTCAAGCCATCCGGTCTCTTGCCGTCGGACCTACTAAGCCCTGGCGGTTCCAGTACACAGGGCACATTAGCTGAGACGAAAGCTCTACGGACGATGTCATTGAGGGCATGGTGACGCGGAAACCTACCCGTGCACCGACGACAACTCAACGCGTGATGGCCATTGGCCTCCACCACGGGTGCATCTATGAGGTTCACACACCTTGGAGCCAAGACGGAGGGCAACCGCCACGCGTAGAGAGTCATCGTCTAATAAAGTGCCCAGGTAAGGTGATGGCAACGCGTGCAACCATGCCCCGGATTCTGACCGCGACACCGCCCGAAGTCTCGCCAAATCTGCCCCCGTGGAACCGTCCGTGATCCGGCTCAAGATCCTCTCAGCACTCGCATCATCCCAGGCTCGCTGGACATGGTCGGCGATCGGGGTTGGTTCACCCGGGTTAAGGGCAGACCAAGCTGTCAGCGCCTCAGGCACGAAGGGTATGCTCGCCTCGTCACCATTAGGAGAAAGAATGGAAGTGACGAGGTCCACAACCCCATGCGCCAGGAAAGCTGGCAAGCCGATATCCCCCGCACACCGCACTCCAAGACCGCCGTGCCGTATTGGCAAGGCTGCTTGGCACCACTGAGCCTCATCTAGGGACACGTTCAGAATCGACTCCATCACACTTTTTAAAGTGTTATCAAATGATGAAACTTCTTCCGGACAAAGCCAAGTGGGAGTTGTCCGCAATAGGTAACTGAAGACCAGTGGGCCCAGCGGATCTCCCTGCTGAGCTCCCACTTGCGGGAGAATAAGATTCTTATTGAAGAAAAGATTTGTAGGAGATTCATAAACTTGGTAGAGGTACGGATAGAGAGATGGAATTAGTTCTTTGACCTCGGTGAGAAGGACGTCTCTTTCCAGTGAGTTGAACGCGTTGCGAATATCAAGCTTCAGAACGATACATTGCGCGTTGGTAGGATCCATCACGAATTTCCGAGTGGCGTGAATAGCAGCCTCGCAACCCAGGCGCGTACCGAATCCAAGCTGGTGTGGTTGCAGGTACTTAGACATCTCGTCCCTTACAGCACGGCACGCCACCTTAGCTGATAATCTCCGGAATACACTGCCAACCGCAATTGGTCTCACCCCTCCATCCTTTTTTGCCAATGCACTTAGAGAGGCTCCATACAGGTACGGACACACCTCTCGATTAAGCTGGCCACTAAGCAAAAAGTTAGTAAGCTTAGTCAAACTCTCCAACAAACGCCGACCACTGTCGAACGCTGAGCCAGATGTCAGCTCATTTAGGTGGCCTGGGCGAATTCCATCTAGCCCCGCCGCCGACCCGCTATAAAAGGAGCTAAGCGCCAGTGCCACCTCATCCATCGTACCTGATACCGCGGTATATGATGTGCCCGGCGTGGACGGGAAATTCAGCGGACGCGAGGGGCCAGGGTGTTTAAGCTGTAACGGCCAGCGTAACAGGATCATGCTGTGCATATGTGTCATTTGACACTAAAAGACGGACAGCTCCCCTCAAATCACCTTCAAATACTTTGGACTCAATAATTTGAGTCCAAAGTACTCAAGACTATTTATAATTAGGAATTCCAGCGGAAAACAGGAAAATTCCGGGAGAAACCATGGAGCGCATAAATAATATTCCTACAATTCATATTATCCGAAAGTACTCGCGGTTCGCGAAACGTCTATAAAAATAACACCAGTCGCTCTATGATAAATGATAAATAAATTCAATAACGTCGTAGACGCTGTGGGTTACAGATACTCTTAATATGTCATCGATGGGGCTCCCGGCGAACCGTAAATTATACTTTGATGAAACACGAGCGGCTTAAAATAAACATTCCATCGAATGTGCTATAAAATATTCAGTAAGATCTTAATATTATGTCGTGTCTGGTAAAGTGCAGTTCATTATTATTTTGTAGCTTACGGTATATAAAGTTGATAGCATTGACGCGCTTTCCTGCTTCTGTAACAGCATATCCATAAATGATGTCTTCTACTTGGTGGTCGTATTATAATGTACGACACATCCATAAATTCAATTGCTTTTGATCTGTTAGAGGTTTTGTCTATATAACGTTTAATTTAATTTGTTACGATCAAGCTCATTATAATGCGTATTCTCAGTTTCACATAAAATTAATAAATTGACTGTAACCGTGTTTATTGTTACGATCTCCTGAACATTTTCACAGAAGGTCTATTTCTGTGATGCCTAACTTTTTTATTAGCTGAACACTTTAGAGAACAAACTTTCGTCGTTTAAATTATTGTATGATACCTATAATTTGGATAGATTTATCAATTAGAACGATGTCATAAACAGTTGCGTGTCATTTTAAAACAAAACACGCGAGGTTGTAAATGTGCGTCAGTTGGTTTGTGTGTGATGTTTAAATTGTCTCTGTATTAATAGAATCTCGTTTCCCTCAACTTTTATTTATTATTGTAGACTTCATTGACTGTGGCCGGCGCCTGCTTGTCGCAATTGTGACTGGTTCTTCTCGTTCTATAAGTCCATAATTCAACTTATAGGTATATGTTTATTTCCAGAGTATCCTAATTAAAATGCAAAAACGCGACACAGAGGCCGTTTACATTGTCGAACCAATTAGTTATAGGAACCATAAAAATCATACAAATCATTCACGTTCCTTATTGAGCGTTATTGTTGAATGCCAGTGTGATCTTTACACTCTTAAATATTTGGAAAGATATATATACTGAGACAGTTTTACGAGGTGTAGACAGTTTAAGAGGTACAAGGTAGTTTAAGTGATATTGAACACCATATCGGGAGCGTCTTTGATGGCGTTTTTTTAGTAATAAGAGAGGTCCTTAAGCAGTTCACAAACTTAATGGCGCATTATGATTAAGATAACCGAATGTCCAGGAGCAGACAGTGGACGTGAGCCAACTTACTCAACAAAAATATCGCATATAATTTATTGAGTATCATTCTACGAATGCTTTGAAAGTGAGTGTGTCGTACAGTTGCACCTCGTAAAAACGAACTTAAAAAATAATTTTGCGAACATGTGTTGCCGTCGAGCCACGAATTCCGCCAGCGATGCATATTATGCTTCTCGGGGAAAATAATATATCTGTCATTTTATAATAGTTTACCGTCAGTAAAACAAATGAGGGTACATTACTTTCCGTCGAAATAGAACGTCTGGACAGTATGAAAGAACGTCCTTTGTAAAAAACGCAAGGTCAATCCATCAATCGTCGCAGTTTAATAATATAAATGGAAATGAAATTATTTACTGTTTTCCTTCAGAAATGCATAAGATTCGAATATTATTATTGTTGTTAAACCAAAAAGCTTATACGTAAAGTTTACGGTTTTGTTTATGCATTGAAAAACATTATCAGAAATATAATAATTTTCTTTAAAGAGAGATTTAACTGACTAATCGCCTTAATTTCATGCTAAGAAATACTTGGATGATAGTAACATCTAAATATTTTACAGTTACTTACATTACTTTAAATATCATACTACTGAACAGATTCTGATGAAATTTCTATGCAACAAGGAACTAATCTGAAATAACTAACTAACATATAAAAAACAACCCTTCAAATAAAAACTAATTTCCCAAATTTCCCAAAACGGTTCATAAATGACGGAGAAATGAGGTAACACATCGAGATATGTTTAAAGTGAATAATGTTCTATCTAAATCGTAACATTTTAGAACTGCTTATTTATACGGTTTAAGAATTTATTTCTCAAAAGAATTACAAAAAAATCACTTAAAGAGAAAGTACAATAAAATTATGAAAATATTGTGCCGTTGGGCGTAGCGATAACCATTTATAATTTAATCCTGCGATTAAAAAAATCAATGGAAAAATAATACATTATTATTATAATGGAATATAAGAAATTGACATGTGGGTAGTTGCACCAGAGGAGCCAGTTGCACGATCGATCGGTAAGTAAGACTATACAGGGTAAGTACTACCTCACTGGGTAACAAATATGAAAAAATACTTACAACAAAATTGAGAACCTCACTCCTTTTTTGAAGTTGTTTGAAAAGAGTTCGTACCTTATCGTAGTGATTGCTATAGCTAATCATCATCATCGTCTATCGAACAGAGTTATCAATCAGTCTGTGAGAATGCAAATTTTAATTGTAGCCGGGCTGGGTCTGTGTCGCGCGATATTATGGTCGCAATTTATTTGCAAGCGGAGGTACGCACAGTCACAGGGCGGAGCGAGTTTCACGCACAGACCCCGGGTGGGAGACAACCGCCAATTATGAATAAACTAGCTCCACTACTATGTTAATAAGACTTGAGATTTTTCCTCGGCGATTTCACCGAGCCGGTACGCTCATTAATGGTTTTGTGGCTCCGTTATCAGGCCTCGAGAAAGCCCTGCCTTGTAATAATCTGTTAGTATTTGCCCACTTCATGTATACTTTAGTGTAAAATGTAAGTTTAAATGTTGGTTTAACGTTTAACGCAAATTGCATTTGCTTAGGGAATTGCGCAAATACACACATTATCTGCAGATATGTACCTGTTTATAAATTGTTGTTTAACCAAACAGCAATGTTGAATCTCTGCGACGATTTGTAATAGATATTAATGTACATGTAGATCAGTCATGAAACTTGAACTTTCAAAACGTGAGGTTTCCAGCATGGTCCGAGAGGGCAAGTCGAGGCGATGTCGACCGCCGGCCCCGTTTCCTGAGCTAAATATAATTTTACTTGATCATTTAATTATATGGAGATTAATGGGCGGCGGAGATGCCAACATTCACGTTAATAAAGAGCACAATATGGCGTGAAATATCCTATTGAACTCTGACGTTGGCGATATACAAGCTCTAAGTTTGGGAGATTTTCTTAACCTACTAAATAAGTACCTGGTCCAGCTCTAATGTTGCAATCCAAAGGCAACATTGCTTTGTTGAAATTGTTCAGACTAAAAGCATATGATTACCTCTTTTCTTTTTGATTGTATCAATATGAAGTACTTAGCTAATGCTGTGACCCCCCCGGGGGTGTCACCACAACGTCTTATAGCATTATTACTTCAATCATACTTTGAAAAATGACATAAAAGTAAGAATATTGTAATGTTGTTAACGCACTCAAATACAACTGTCATGCCATATTGTTAATCATGTTGACACCGACGTGCGACAGTGATAACGCTATATAAAAATTTAGACGTCTCGTTCTCGCACAAGAATACTTTATAAGTTCATGGTACGAATTCGAACAATATTATTGTAATCTAGGATTACTGTCACGAACCATGTTGGTTTGTGTATACTTTGTGGTAGGGCAGCAGTGATCGCAAGTCATTGCTTGAGACCGAAACTGAATTAGAACCTGTTTCCCGTTGATAGAGCTAGTACCGGTGGTTTCAAGCACGAAAATTCAAGTAAATACTAGTGTTTATTAACAAAACTAGTACGTACAAGTCGGAAATTAAACCAGCTACGCGGGTGGCCGCATTTAAAAGCACATTCGATGCATATACTTATTCGAAACATGTCATTTACGTCGTGGATAATAGCGTCGCCACTTGATTCTTACTATGTAACTTAATATTCATTTAATAATGTTTATTAAAAAATCTTAAACATGGATGATGAAATATAAATAATATTAAAACCATAGACATAACATTTTAAATAATAATACCTACGGCACTTCTGTAGGGTGTGTTTTTTGGTCTGCATTTGGTTTGGTAACCATTGGTCCAAATTTCTAACAAGTTCTAACCAATGGTCAAAACTTGTTAGATTATTGAACTTATACGGATCAAAAACCCTCCCTATTTTTTAATATTTTTCCAGTTACACCGATCATGCAAGCATTACCACATATAATTTATTACAAGTTTTGACCAATGACCTTAACTATTCATCAAAAAACCCACCTTAGCCTATTAGTATTCCAAAATTCTAGTGGTCACCCACAACCATAAATTAATTAATTTGTAAGTAAGTATAAGCTACCTAGAACTATACCTATAAAACTGAAGAGACACTATTAACATTAAAATTACAACAATAATTAGACTTGATTATAAGGTGAGTGAGTGTCTGACTTTCCCTGGGGTCAATATCGCGAGTATAATAATACATAATATTCCACGTTAGTAACTACATGTTTATAGTTTCATACAAGTTTATAGCAAAATATCAATGAAATTATCTTTATGGACAAGCGCAAGCGAATGTTTCCTTTTTAAAACTACTCGTAAGTCTTTTATATAAGTATTATTTACTGCCGTGTGATATGAAATGAGCTCATTTGTTACGTAATTTTACACATATACGTACTACACGGAAAATCTGATATGGATTTCTTATCAGGTGCTCTCGGTTTCTTGCAAATTCACACATTTAGTAATCTGGCTAGATAATCTGATAAAGATGATAAGAGGTTATCGTTATGTATGGTTCTATATTTCGCGAAATTTGCTATCAAGGTAGTACCATTAATAACAAACGATATCGATAAAGAAAGTAAACTAACAATGACTTAAATTAAACATAAAATTACGGTCATTGTAATTTTTATTTATACAATTGTGCTTAACATAATAAAAAAGTTGTATCATGAAGAGCACGTTTGATCAAAATTATGGAAATGATTATTTGAGGAGCGTAACGAAAGAGGTGCAGCAGACGGCGCTAAAAGCGTTATTTATACGTGTTTAGTGACAGGCCGCCTCGCCGCCATCCTAATTAAAATTTAAATTTGGATCTTCGCCTTTAGAACTAATTTAGGTACAATATGATGCAAAGTTTTGTAACTGAATTTTAGCACAATAAACATTAAAATGCTATTGTATACAGAACTCAACCAAAACCAGTCCTTTGCAACTAATTATGAGCTGACAGAATATACGATGATACATAGTTACAAAAAGCAGCTACGTGGGAAGACACAATAGTTCAGTTTTATTATTGCACTCTACCACGGTTATTCATTGTAGCTATATAGCAATTTGGTCACCCACAAACTTTTTTCTCAAAGGCCATTCGCAAATTACATAATGATCGAAGGAACGTGCGGAAAAATTAAAAAGTAATACGTAAGGAGGCCGGAGGGCGTGTCGGGCAAGTTTGAGTAATGACCTGAAAGGCACTGCGCGTCGCAGGCGCAGTGTTGGTGACGCGCCGGGATTTGAATACAATACCACGATAGCTCAGGGCCGCCTGCGTGCTCGCATACATAATACTTCGCCATTTATTTAAAAACTGTCACATTCTCTGCTATACTGATGGGTGCATAAATCTGCTGATGAAGCCTCTACGCTTCCAAACGCTAGCTTCCCGCACGCAACTCCATTCGAAATGAATGACCATGGTCACCAATCGAACGCGCTGGAAGTTATTGACTCCGTCATATGTGTTTCTTCCATTAAGCCTTAACGATCATTGTCCAAGGCTGCATAAGCTGCATTCCGCGATCTGGCACGACGGGCGGCTGGCTATGGCAGGTCATATGACAATAAACTTTCAGCGTGGCAACTCGTTAACAGAAACGTCCACATAAATATGAAATAAACTCTCTTGGACGCTTCTAATATTAACATAGCTCTACATTGATGACAGTGGGTGTCGCCATAACCGCCCGCTAGACTGCGCCGTAGTGTTTACCATTTCAATGCCTTACAACTCATTGCGATTCTTTATGAAAATGATTAAGTCCATTGTTTCGAGTGTAAAATGATACAAGGATAAAGATATGACTAATTGGTCTTAAAATCAATAATTCATAACGATTCGTAATGAGATAATCCTGATGATGCAAATGTTTGAATGCAACGAGTATATCGATTGCGTTTATAATAGTGCAATATTAGTGAAAAAGTGCGTGGACAATAGAAAGAGGCGAATGAATCTTGTGTCCTCGATAGCTGCAGTGGTGGCAAGCAACAGCCCGGACGATGCCTATTTGGGAGAAGGCCCTATTTGGAAGGCTGCGTCTCGAGTCGAGATCGATATCGACCGCGGCAACGACGCCGTGCCCGATGCCGTCGGCAAGCCGTCACTCTACTACGCTACAGCCTTCTTTATGAATATTATCATTGTATGGTTCATCAAAGCCATTCAGTGCAATTGATCTAACACTTTCACTGAAACCGGACTTGAGACTCCATTGACATTATTAAATGAGTGGTTTTACAGAGTTCTAATTACTGAAGCTATGATGACGATAATAATTAACCGACCATTTACAGACAGCGGTTGAGGTTTTTGATCGTACCGTAACGATGATTTTCATCGTTATATATGTACAGGAAATCTATGTGTATAATTAAATTGATGTAGCCAGCAACCCGTTCTAAAAAAACTCGTTTTTCAAAACGTTAGGACTAGGTACTTTATAGTTGAAGGGTAAAATAATGGCGAATTACAACGAACGTAGGTACTGCATATTCAAATAATGTCTTGTTGTATGTTGATGCAGAGTAAAACACTTTTGGCCAACTTGCAACTTTTTCATGTGACCATCTATCTGGTCATTCGTCTGATGTTAAGCGTCACAGCCGTCCATAACAGATTACAATTCTTCTAAGGCTCAGAACTCCAAATTATAAAGTTTTACTTGACACTGCACATGCGCAAGCAGGTAATCCTATGACATCAGCATCACACAGTAGGTACAATAATAAGATTTATAGATAGACTAGACACTGAAACCTGACTAGACTAGATAGGTTAGATCATGAAATCTCATTTGTCCAGTAATTTCACTAACTATACAAACTGGAATACAAGTACTTACTTGCACACTGTTGTTTGGCAGCAAAATATCTGGTGCCAAGCAGTAGTCACAACGGAAAACAGAATGACCGTTGGCGGAGCCGTATTATTTTAATTATAACTTTGCTTGCAATGTGCTGCACAGTGCACACTATAAAATACATTAACAGTGATATACCTACAACCAAAGATTATAAAGCCCGCCTACAACGAAAAACATTGTAGTAGAAACATACCTGGAGATCAACGTGGCGCGCCGTGTGACCGAATTACTTTGTTCCGAACTACCAACTGTTTTCATCGCATTGTGTTCTAATATCAAATACCTCGTAAAATGTCTGGGCATTCACGTAAACTGTACTAATAAATTTATGGTCCAACATACATTAAGTCGTTAAAAATCACACAAATTTCACAAAAATGTATACCTACGGTAGTAAAATGATAGAAAATTCAATCAGAATGTTTTCCTTGCTATTATTCCTTTACTTTCAGATCGTTTTGTTTTTGCAAATGAGCGATAGCTTTTTTTAGTACAGCTTATATCTATTCTGTGCTACAACATACATTATTAGCTAGTTTTTACCTCAATGCCACAACACTACACTATTGCTTCGTTCTCTTATGTGTGTATAATTTAATTTTGTAGGGTAATAGGTTTATATCCAAAATAAAAAATGTTGAAAATGTAGTTCAAAAAACATAAATCATACATTTACTAATTTAGTAGATATTTTAAACATGTTCACTGAACGGCCTAGATCAACATTGGACAAAATTTTACCCCGGAAAATAAAATACTCCCGCGAAAAACGGGTAGGTGGGTATTCGGTAAGTTTGTGGGGTATTTGATACTATGACCTACATACTTGACCTACTTTGTCATCCTTAGGTACACGTATTTTTTATCTTTTACTGCCACTAGGGTCCTTCACGTTTCAATGCCTGAGTATCTAAACGATATTTTTTTAGCTGTAGGTACATTAATCTGGTTCTTGTAGTCGGCATGCTGCAGTTTGCGGTTTACCAACTCTCTAGGCTATGTGCAAGTGCGTGTATGTTTATGTATAAGAACTAAGCAGTGCAGGATGCGCGGTTATCGCTCGCCGCTAAATCAAACTAACGCGCACAGAGGGCAAGTAGGTAATGTGGTACTTGTCATAATCTGCTGCTATATTGGCAGCTATTAAATGAGTGGATGTTTGTTAGATGAGTAGATTATAATCACATACCTACATTTTCTTAAAGTGAAGTTGTTCCTAACTAATAAGTACATTATATTTTATACTACTTAAGCTAATTACAACTAAAACAAAGAAGCTTATGGATTGTCATCGATTTGAGGCAATTGAGGTATATTTCCCCCAAAAACGGAGTAATTAATCTGTGGCGCCCCACACCGGCCAATGTTTATAATATCTGGTAGAAACAAATGATACTCAAAATTAAAATACTTCAAATATGAGCAAAATCGGTGAAGATAGTTCATCGATAGTCTAGGGTACACAACCTTTAAAAGTTTGAGCTGCGAGGTCTATATATTTAGGTACTGCTGCAGTAAGGCAAAATATTAATCGCCCATCATTACTTACTTACTTTGGTAAATAATACACAAATAAATCAAATCTTGATAATTGCGACAATTACCTTGAATCAAAAGCTCTCCGCGATCGCTTTTCAAAAGACACCGTCATTTACAAGGTGACACGAAAGCGACGCCGCGGCGACGCTGCGTAATCGCAGCGGTCGGTGCGCGTGCCGTTAAGCTGAATGAATGCTCGTTAAAAACCAACCCGCCGTGTAATTAGCAGCCACCAATGAAAATAAAACAAAGTCGCCTGTACACCGCCTCTGGGAGCCACGCGTTATGTTCTTTTCGGACAGAGAAACTTAAAGACTCGAAGTTAGACTGAACAAACCGAAGTTGTGTAATGTGGACTGAACTGAAGTTAAATTAGCCTGTTTTTAAATAAGCGATTGACGTGACAAGCTACGCGTTCATCTGATGTTAAGCGTCCACTAGTCAATGGAGTTTTTACCTATAGCTGTTTATTCACAGTATTTAAAACGAAAAAGGTTGCTAATAGTAACATATAATAAAAATCAACATAGCATACAGGTAATGATTGTATTTTGGATAGGAGATTAAAGGGCACTGCGGTGAGGTGAGTGTCACATTTCTTCATGCATTGCACGTTAAAGTTTCATTTCATTTTCTCTATCCATATCTACCTTTACATTTTTGTCTAATTTGTTGAATATAATGTTATACCACCTGTTGGTCTTCCAAAAAGGAAACAAATAAATTAAATTTAGAGCTGAACAGGCAAAATTGCGTAAGCAGTTAAGCAGGTAACCATGTGTTTTACTCATATATGAAGTAAGATCACTATAATAGTTGAATGTTGCGCAATACCACGAGTGGCTTGGCCTGATAAAATGTAGCTCTCATTTCAGTGTGTAAAAATACTTCAGGGTATAAAAAGTAGAATAATCCGAACTTTCCAAATCATCATGGCCGCCCTACTGCCCCGGGCACCTCGTGACTGCTCTCGCGGATCCATCACGAAATTTTACACTCGCACTGTATCTTATTAAGTGTTATGAAAGGCCCTGTGACAGTGACTTTTATGGAGGCCCTGAAGCTTGTCGCTGTTGCTACGTATTTTAGTTAACACCGGCCAAACTGCTACCTTATTATAACTTATCGATTTCGAAAATAAACCTACTGTTTTTTATTAGTAGTAAGATGCTCACCTTCACTCCCATTCCAGATAATTATCAACATCATCCAAGTCGCAAACTTTGTATTAAATTCCTTTTCTTTACATACGGGCCATTTTTAATATTTGGTATACTTATATGAGCATATTACATTGTCTGGTTTGCTGTTTGTTATTGTCTGGTCATCCACATAACTTGGACGTAAGCTTGTGTAACCGAAACCTAAAACCTAAATTTTTCAGAAAAATTTAGGTTTTATTTATATGTTCACCGCTCTACATTTGCACTTCAGTAGAGTTGTTACTCCGGTTACCAATAATAGGATGCAACATTTACTGGAATACTTAAGTGGGAGCAATTGACATGTCAAGCTGTACAATATACATGGTAATCCTTGGTCGGAGCCTGCGGTTCACACAGCACCGCGTAAAATAGAGAAGCGGGTGGTTGAAGGCTGCAGGGTACTATTATCGCGTCAGAGTGAATGCGTGGTACTGCCTTTATCTCTCAATTTAGTGATAATTTCATAAAGACAAGCAGGCGTCGTCGGCGGCGCCGGCGGCGGCCGTCACTCGCAACTTGCGCGACTGCAGCGCGGTAGGTCCCGAGTCGCTTATGGTAACGCTAATTGCACCCGCTTTAAGGACGCTCATCGATAACACGATAATGTCTTAAATGTCGGTTGTCGGAGCAGGAATTACTTTTACCGTGTCATTTCAGATTTCGCAAAACAGATTGGTTTTCTTGATGAAGCGCCATCGCCATTCCGACAAGCGTAGATAAAATCGTATTTCTATTATTAAAATCCACGGCACCGTATAAAATATTGCGTGTATACATTCAATTCTTTGTACGACATCCCCTTTTCCAGCGAAACAGATTACATAGTGTAAACGAGAAACAATCGAGCAATCAAAGAACACAGACTGAACCGAAATTCACACAATAGCATTAGCATACGATTAAGTTTGTTTGTCGGCGCGTAAATCCTAAGACCCGTGGTATGTGACAGTGTCGCTCGTTTGAGATAGGATTGATATGAGTGAACCGTGAAGACCCGCATGCCTTCACGCCCTTTGTACCTACTTGGAGTGTTGCTGATATTATATGCTTAAGTGGTCGTACCGTTTCAGCGAATGCGTCTGTTTGTTTGGACTGCAATGCTGTGCCTATATCTATATTGATACTCTAACATGATCAACGTGGTAACGTCAAAAAAATAAATGAGATAGTCAAAATATACTTTACTTGTGTGTATCTTTCATGTATTGTAGATTATTTTTATACATATTAAGAGTAGATTTGCAAATCACGAAGCAAAGATAAAAAAAAATAGTGAAATGGCCGTGTAACACGACACAGTTCGCGAGCGCACATGCATTTAGCGCTCTCGCAAGGGAACACAAATTGCAACCAGTTGCATAACATGCATTATTTAAACGCGACAACCTTATAAGAAAGTATTAATGTGATAGAGACTACGTATGTCGCATGCGGTGAGTCAGAACCGAGCTCAATGACCCTTGTTCACTCGCCGACGCCTACTATTCCCGTGCCATGCACTACATTGCTTCATCTCAAACGCTAGCCTGTTTAAAGAAACACAATTAAACGTAATAATAATTAAACAAAAATGTTGTAACATCTTCTTCATTCAAAGGGCGAGCGACGCGACGCGCGGCGACTAGCCAAGCGCATCTACAAAGCGCATTCCATCTCATTATTCGTTCCATTGTATCACCCCTCAGAATTATTTATTGAGCCGCGGTGACCGAGTGAACGAGCTTCATTTATATCGGAAAATCTATTGAGGCGCACTGTTATTTGCCATTTTTATTCAGCGTCAATACCGGTCGATTTCCCTATGTATTCTTCGGAAAGAGAGAAATTCAAATCCGATCGCAGTGTCAGTACATCATTTATCAGGTGGCAAGCGTGTACATTTGCATACGACTGCGAGTTGTCTTGCGGGCGTCTCCTGGGTTTAAAGAAGGCCGAGAGAGGCGATCTCGTGTCGATACTGTCACATGACTAATGGAGCAGGCGCCGATCAGATACAAATAAAAATATGGTCGGGCCACCGCCGCCGGCGCTGCGTGCGCCCTCCGATCTGCCGCGATGTTCTCACACGAACCCGCCAGGCCAACACCATCCAGTGACTCACTGATTCTCTCCCACCAATGAAATCGGTCTTTTCATAATATATCTCGGTAGTGACTACAGACCAGCTACATTGATCCCTCTCCAAGTGTTTAGTCCGGTCTCGGTATCTGAACTACCCAGAGTTGCTCGGCTGATATGTTGTGACTAATGTTCCCCTATTAATTACAACACCGTTCCAACACCCACACAGAACCGACACAATCAATATATTTTTTTCTAAAAACTCGGGATATTCATCGCTCGTGTTTACATTTGCAAGTTATATCAAAGAAAGCCGTTACCGTAAGTTTGTTATAAAAGGTCCTAAAAGCAGCGCTGTGAAGTAATATATGCACTCAATCACGACAAGCTTTATGTTATGATAACAGTTTATGGCCGGCTTAACCCAGATTTGTAAGTAACATGTCAACACAATGTTACTGCAACACAAAATGTTATCTTATATTGAATTTCAAAAATATGTGCAATAAGATGGTGCCCTGCGGTTTTCCCTCAATTTAGCCGTTTTCCCAAGATTACTGTAAATTTTGTATTTTTGTGTTTATTTTTGTATTTTTTTTCTGTTTTTTTTTTCTTTTTTTTTTACATGAAATCTAGCCCAACAATAATGTTTCACTTTTATTATAATAGCAGCCTCATTTTTAAAATAAGATTTTCGTATACATTTTTATTTCAAGCTAAGTATCTATTATTATATTTTAAAACTGTGCTCAATGTCTATTTTATTAATACAATCTACTTTGACTTGGGCATGACTGTGTTGTATTTATAACCTTTCGAAATGCTCTGCAAAAGTATTCTTCACATTTGAATATAACAGAATCTCAATATAGCATAAGTGTAGGTATAATTTTAAATTATGAATTTAAAGAAAATCTTGTAGATCATAAATAATAGAGTGTAATAAAAATGACGACAGAAACACATCAAAAGTAGTACGCAGATGAGTTGGGCGGATTTTCATAGGCGGCGAGTCTTTAGGCGGGAGCGCGACGTCCTTGCAGAGTCAAACGATAACCCGCGGCCAACGACCTCTAGTGGATATGGTTTATCTTTGAGATTATCTAACATGCAAAGTAACAAACATTGTTTGGAATATTCCAAAATCACGCCTTTAGGAAAATGCGTACTTCCTGTAAAAACATGAATTACTTCCACGTTCCAGGAATTTAATGTAAACTCAATGGTGGTGTGACTGCTAAGGAGTTATTTACTGTCTGGGTAAGTTTGACGTCAATCAATCACGTCAAAGTGAACGGCTGACGAGTGCGAGGTACACCGGATACGCGTCTCGCACTCGGTAAATAAGAGACCTTGCCAAACGAGCGAGCTGTGCCCATCGGTACTGCAGGAGAGGTGCAGCCGACAGACGCTTCCGAAGCCGCCGCGTGACGCGCCATCACCACTAAATATAACCGTGACAATGAGACACTTCGCCGCCGCCTGCGCCGCCGGATAATTACCAAAAACCGAAAGTGCTAAACTTCACAAATCGCCCGCGCCGCCCAGCCTTAATAAAAGGAGGTTCAACAACCTAGTCGAACGGGAATGACGCCTCGTCTAGATATACGTGGTATGCGGTTAATATCTACCGAGATCGAAATAAATCGCTAGGATTATTGCCAAGTGGAAAATCATTTTAATATATTGGACGCGTGGAATTCACTTTGACAATATTTTGACAACGTGCGGTCTGGGAGCTTTAGAGCCGTCCGCATGGGAGCTTCACACGAGAGCTTTTTATCATCGTTTTATTTTTCCGCCTACTATAATTGTTTTATATTTGTATAGGTGCTGGTTGTGGATCATTTTTATTATAAAGTTATGTACAACATGCCTAATTTTTTTTAATTAAATTTTCATTTACGTTGTGCGTGTTCTTGGTAAGTCACACGATTGCTGTGAATATTTTAGTTGCGTTATATTACGAAACAGATTTACTTATTTGGGCTGTCGGTTTGTCCTAAACGTGTGAGTTTATCGCAAGGTAAAGACAGTATGGGTAGGTACTACATTCAAAATTAAGTCAAATTTAAACACAAAGCACCTAATTTAACATTCATGAAAATTCATGTTACTTTCAGTGCACCTACCTGTTTATTAAGTACGAGTATTTAATTTAATAATTTAGCATTATACCTTTTATATATTATGAAAAGCATTCCAAAGAACTGAGCACGGTGCACAGTTGTTGAGTGGTTTACTGTAGTCGGCTAGTGAATGCGGGTAGTGGTGCGCGTACGCAGGGCGCCGCGCGCCGCAGCCGGAGAAACGGGCGCCGTGGCTGAGCCGGTGCCCATCTACGGACTGCAACTGTATAACCGGAACGACTGTCCCTATTTAGAATGATCAGCCCGCAATTTTGACTCGACTTAAGTCTCTCGGCTCATGTTCATAACTCACATAGACCATCATCAAATGAACTCTATAAATATGTAATACACCTTTATAAATTATAAATTATAGCGTACATAAAACATTTCCAGAGAGTATAAAATTGAAATCATAAAAGTTATATTCATTCATAGCTTACTTAGATACTAGAAACCAGTTTAAGACCGACTTAACTTTTGTGAAATTGAAATTTTAAAGCAACACAATAATGTACGATTTTTTCATTGGTTCCTGAAACGCTTCCGGTATAGCAAGTCAACCTGAACTTCCCGAACATATGTTCACATCCTCCAGACATGCCATTAGCTGTCCGCAGCCATGTCTTCACATAAACCCATAAAGCATATCGACATTGTTCATTCTGGTACATCGAGCGTAAAGACTAACAAAGGTTTAATAACAGGAAACACCCGTCAGATACGACGTTTAACGGCTGTTATGTTAGACTTCGTGCTCGTGGTCAATAGATTCAGATACCATTACATCTATTCCGATAAGCGGTTGTCTAAGTCTTACATAACAAATAAATATTGATTCGCGTAGAAAGCTTTCATTTAACTTAGCTAGATCTAGATTTCGATCGTTCTTTGGTATTCCAAAGTTACTGGGTTCACGCTGGGATCTAAAAGCAATTTTTTTTAAAGTTTAATTGGTTAGCTGTGAATATATACTATGCTTACTTAGTCACTTTGCTATGAAGAACGACTTACATAAATTAAGCCATCATTGAATTCCAAATTCACAGAGTTTCACACTCAGACACTGTTGTTCGCATGAGACTAATTTTCTCATGATTCCGAATTCTTATAATACTAATAAAGTTTTTGCAAAGGTTTTACGCGTAAAATCAACACCAAAAAGTATTTACTATAAGATGGTAACAAAGCTTGAACAAACGGGCCGTAGTAAGCAAAGTTAGCGTGGGGCTTGTACTAGTAGAGCATAATCTTACTATAAGGGCTGGCATAAAATAACTAGCTAAATGGCGAATATTATATTACTTTTTTATTTTTTTATGTGAATGAATGACGTGACGAGGAAGTCGTTCACCTAATAATAAGCGACACGGCCGCCCATAACAGTTGCAGTGTCACTCAAAACTAAAATAATAAAGTTTAGTGTGACACTGCACTGCGCACGTCATCCAGAGACATACACAGTCTAGTAATTAGATTACAAGACTGTGTGATTAGGTCATAAAGTCTCAATTGCCCAATAATGTCACTAGCTACAACGCCCTTCAAATCGGAACACAGTAGTGCTTGCACACTACTGCTCGGCGGCAGAATAACTGGCAAAGCGTTGGTACCTACTGTAACGATCCAGGTTGTCTCGTGACGTCACAAATATTAGAAATGTTTTCTCAATTAAAAATATATTTAGATCAAATCATTTTACGAGTAAATCCAAAAGTAAAGCAAATATTCGTTTGATACTGCACTAACTAGTATAGGACATAGAGATAGGTATAAAACTAGTTATTTAACCGCAAAATGAGGTAATATTAGAAAGCATAAAAACCCTTTAATTATATTTCATACTTAATCGCAAGCTGGCACTCTAGGAGGTGTCAAACACTTTTAAAATAATATTTTCGGATGGGTTTTGACAGTTTTACTTTGGAGATGAAAAAAAAAAGAGGGCAAAATATAGTTTTTTCCAGATTTTATAGATTTTTTATTTTCAGATAGTGGATTACTAAAAGGAGAAAAAAATGTTCATCGAGTGAGGAAAACCAATCAGCAAGAAGGAACGGAGCAGTTCTATTTACAAACAGGAATATTGAATTATTACTACTTAAGACCATCAGGTTCAAAGGGAAGTACTTCGTTATATTTAGTCTGTGGAAATTGAAAGGTGAAATCTTCTAATTCATTGTTTAGTAGCTGTAGTTCTTTAGTATTTGAAGATATACACGGACGGAAAATGTTTGCTGCTGAGCGAAGCGCTTTCCTTGTAGGTTGATGTTGGTGCAGATGCTTAGTGTAGGACAAGAACGACGTGGGAAACACGCCGAGCGGGTGGGTTGATGATGGTAGAAGGTTTTAATGTACAGAACGGAATGCGTAGAGCTTTCCTTGTAGGATGATGTTGAGTGAAAATGCTTATTGTAGGACAATATCGTCGTGGACATCACGCTGAGCGGATGGTCTGATGATGACAGGTGGTTTTAATGTACAGAAGAGAAAGCCAATGATATTCTTTGCATATTTCCTAGTCGGCAGGAGCTAAGATGATGATGAGTGTAGATGCTTATTGTAGCACAAGATCATCGTGGACATCACTCTAGGCGGAAGGTTTGATGATGGCAGGGGATTTTAATGTAGAAGGGAAGCTATTGCTATTCTCTGTACATTTCTTTAGCCGGCAGAAGCCTAGCGTCATACACGAAAGAAAGATTTTATTTCACGCGGTGATGTAAAACATCGTGAATTTGAATACTTATTTTTCACTTTAGTTTGATATATTGATTTTTTGACTTAATCCTAACTGGATAATTATTGGGGATATTGTTGTAGTTCGATTTAGTATAAGTCAATAATTATTTTCTTAGCAGGTTGTTGTTGTAATCACGGAGATGATCGAAAGGTCTTATTCCCGCACGAAGATTGAAGCATACTTTGATGTATATACAATAACATACAATGTTGTCATGGATTCAGCAAAAGCAGGTAGAGTTTTCTTTCGTCATGAAGGAAACACAGAGGTGGAGAGGAAATCTTTTCCTTATTTATTTATTGTAAGTATCACGAGCGTATTTGAATATCATTCTAGTAAATTCAAAATAGGTAATGTTTTCCTGCGCCTATAACGTAAAAACTGGGAAATTAGATTAAGGTCTTCCGTGATAGCTAAAACGTATTTATCTCGAGCAAGTCAGTGGCGACTATGAGCTGGAAGACGAAGTGTAGGCTGGTCCCATTGGGTGTACCGATGATCTGGATCGAGCCGCGGGAAGCCGATGGAAGCGGAAGGCTAACGGCTGCATAGATTGGCATGGGTTCAGGATGATGGTAGTGATGATGATGATGATGATGGTGATGGTGCAAGATGGTGATGGTGATGATGATGATGATATTGATTATGACGTCTTCCGGATGGTAAAGACGACGATGATGATGATGATGATGGCGATGATGATGATGACGTCTTAAGGATGATAAAGCTGACGATGATGATGATGATGGCGATGATGATGATGACGTCTTCAGGATGATTATACTGATGATGATGTTGAGGAACGAGATAGGCAAAGATCTTATAAGATAAGATGCAATATATTTATTTATCTCAAATCTATGGGCATAGTTCAGTTTGGTGAAGTTTAGATTTGACATTGTTTTAATGAATTTTCAATAAAATTTAACTTTTATTTTACAACAAATTTATAATATTTTTCAAAAAGTAATTATTGTCCTTCGTATTTATATGGATCAAGCATAAGCAGTACCTGTTAGTGACTCCTTACCACACGGATAGGATAGCTAATTGTATAAATTCGAATGAGAATAACGTCTTGTTGATAATTGATATCAATAATATATTTACAACTTACAATACATACACTTTGTTCTACGGATCAAACATAACTTTAGCATATTTCATTATACTGAAATACGTCTTAGATATATGGAAGATTTCTATGAAAGTTCAGGAGAAGCAAAGTCAGCCTGAGAATGCATAAACGGTTCAATGTCTATAGTATACAAAATATATGCATAATATTATTATAATATCAATAAATACGGGTATGGAAATGATTAGGAATAAATGAAATGAAACGAAATGATCTTTATTTCCAACACACAATATCGCGAAAGGAACAATATAACACAGAACACAAAATAAGAAACTTATATAAATATACTAATTATACTCTGAAGCGATATTGCACGATGTCAGAAACAGATCCTGGCTCAGCTCAGCATACAACTTATTATCATTGTGTAATTACTCCGAAATAAATGTCCTGAGTTTTTATTCAACATTATTAATCTCCATTTCATGTCGGCCGAATCTTCGAGAGAGGAGCAGAGGTTCCACACGGCGAGGTTGCGCATAATGCATAACCTACGGGCTCTTCTTTGTAGGACGATTCATCAAGACATGTCTGATTGTCATTCTTCGAAACTTATTTAAAAGGTCATGTGTTTTCTTATAGATAATAGTATTTAATCTCGACGGTAGATGTATTAACTCTAAATTTACGGTTTCCCAAAAATATTATATCGCTTCGTAACTCGACTTTATAATTATTGTAAAATCAAATATTTTAAAACAAACAAATATTTAAAAAAAATTAAAAAAAAAAAAGATAAACCCTGAGGAGTTTCTTTGGGCTTCTTCTCAATCAGGAGTAATCGAAGTTTCCGGATATATTTTTAAAACTCAAAGTTAGTTATGAACGACAACATAATTTTAATATTTAATTATTTCCTCTGGGTACTTTAATTCTATAAAATTATTTTATAATTTAAATTATAATTTAAACTATTCCGATAAAGTAAATTCTAAATTCATAATCGTTTGAAATATCTTTTTCAATAAATAATTTGAGTTTTTCTTATGTTTTTATTTATTAATCTATAATATAGAACATAACGTAGGAAAGTAAGGGTAACGAATTCTACACTATCATCATAGAAGGCCACTTTAATAAACCAGATTTAGGTTTAGGATTAATTTATAGTTTGGAATTGGGGCTCAGAAGATGGCGTCATGATAAGCAGAAGAGGTTTATCATGACTTCGCTAATATGTTTAAAATAGGCGTAAGGGAATGGTAGAATGGGTTGTAAGCATTTCCGGTAGGAATGATAACATTTTTGTAACTAGTGGGAATTTTTGGGCCGAATAGTGGAAGTGTAACAAACGGGAATTTTATATTTTTAGATAGTATTAGTTAAGAGATTCTGATATACAGGGTTACAGGAAAAATCGTGCTAGATCCGTTAAGGGCGTGGAGTACCCATCATTTCTGACTTATTTCACTATGAAACACCCTAGCCTAAACTTAACCCTTTTCGAAATATTCGACTTTTAATTTTTTTTTTTAAATATTTTGTGTGTCTTATTATTATTATTATTGCATTTTTACATGTGTAATAAGATGCTTTGGGACGTCAATCAATAAAATAGTACATAATATAATATTTAATAGACTATAGTAGACAAGTGAAAGTTAAGAAATAAAAAAATATTTGAATCTGTATTTTTTTCTAACGGATATCTAAAAATAATATTATAAGTTTAGGCTAGGGTGTTTCATAGTGAAATAAATTAGAAATGGTGGGAACTCCACGCCCTTAGCGGATCTAGCACAATTTTTCCTGTAACCCTGTATACACTTGAAGAATTGTTCTGAAGGTCAATTATAGGAAGTACTTCAGGATTTCCAAATTAGGTCAATGTGAGTTGTTTTGGAGCAATCTACGTTTTCGATCTTTCCAGCAGATATAGGATTAGCGCTCATCAAAGGTTTAGATTGCAGTGAATAGTAGGATAATGGGTATTCCAATTTACTACATTAATTGCGTATTGATGTTAGTTAGGAATTGTCTCATTACTTTAAAAGGATTTGGATTACTACATTATCACAACGTACGGGTTCTACTACATTTAGGAGACGATCACTTGGCCATAACAAATCTAGAACATACAACAAACTTAGGTTCTTTTCAACGGTATTAGATTATGTTAACGTTTATCTAATTCAATTTATAGTTTATTTAAATTTAGGTATGTAGGTTCGGTAAATTAAAGATACAATTATAATTAGATGAATTTAGGGGGGTTAGAAAGGGGGGGGTTATTACACTACCTAGACGACCTTTGCAGAAAAGTCCTACCACCTATTATAGCCGAATTGCTAACTAATAAGCCTGCTGTAGCAGGGTTGTGCATAGAAATAATTACCTACATTATTGCAGGAAGTCATTGAATGAAAGATAGAGATGACGTTCAAATTACTGGTATAAGAGGATATATTCAGCACGTTCAACAGTGAATGTCTTTCAGCTGATGAACCACATTATTATAATAAGAATATATTTAAGCCAAGTAATAAGAACTATACATAATACCAGCTGTATTTTTTTTTAATAAAACGCCCAACGAGCGCATACATAGATCCTGGACCCTAACAAGGATTCCCTGTATCTAGGGACCCAGGAACTACGAGGACCATGGTCTCACAACACTCAGACACAGAACAAGTATTTGCACTTTTTTTTATGTGCACAAATACTTGTCCTGGCGTGGGAATCGAACCCACCGCCTCCGGGTTATGAGGCGATCTGCTCAACCACCACACCACGGAGGCTGTCTTATGCTGTATACTTATGTATATGTATAGTTCCTATTTCTTGACTGACACTACCTACACAACTAAATTCTCGTAATTTTTTTTCGTAATTAGGACATGGTACAATGTTGGCATGTCATTGAATTTTTGAACGCAAGTATAAAGTTTGATCCAGTCAAAACAAAAATTGGCCTCGAGATCGTTATAAAACCGTACTTTGTAAACTAGGGCAGTCAATAATCAGACGGATCCAACAACTGGAGCCATGTAAATTATCCATAACGCGACTATGTCGAGGGGTCGTTGCACTATCATTAAGTAGGTCTGTATCTGTACCTACCCAGCTAAATACACTACATTAAAGCACAGGAAATAGTGAAATAATTTCTATATCAGACAGTATCAGTAATGATGACTTAGTTAACGTAAAAATCATTCAACTTTATACTACAATAGGTTTTATTCATGGATGTTCGGCAAAACTACCTGAAAAGATTTGGCGTCGTTGCATCTATGTATCTGTCACTGTCTATATGTAAAAACAGTTTGTTTATAAAAAAACCGTTTATTTATAAACTGCCAATTTATTGCAAACTGACAGATTGTCTTACAATAAAACGGGTGATTTTTTGATTATTTCTAAATAGTCGGTGCCCAGCGGTGAGTTTATAAAAAACGGGTTATAGTAGCGTTTAATTGTGAACAAATCCGTATTAATGCACCAATTTTTGTTGTAATTATATTACGACTTAAGACGACGAGCGAAGGGAGGAGGAGTGGTTAGGTTAGTTTTGACCACACTAAAAGTACACAATTACAATAAAACGAATTGATGCCGAAAAATTATAAATAACCGAAAAATCGTCCGTTTTAATGTGAGACACATTGCCGTTTGCAATACGTCGACAGTTATGAATAACCGTGTTCTTTTATAAACAGACGGTTCTTACAAAAAGACGGTGACATATCACATATCATATTAGCTATTATAAAAATAAATAAATAATAATAATAAAATAAAGTTATTCTCCATAACTCCATTTATACCAACTTTATAAGAGTCTATCTCATATTATCTGCATCATTTATAAACCCATATGACTATCTTTTTTATTATACTTTAAGATTGGTCCCACGGAAGATTTTCAAAATTGTTTTAGTACCTACTAGAAATTACATCAAAATAACTGGAAAAAATATATAGGATGATCATCATCATCATCATCATCACCATTAAACTCCTGAAGACGTCCACTGCTGAAGATAGGCCTCCCCCAGGGAGCGTCAAAATGGACGGATGCTCCTGCATCCATTCGGCTACCCGCGGCTTTCACCTGTAGGCCTAGCACGAATATTTATACGCGCGTAAGTGTAACGTTAACGTAAGGCGATTGAACTAGCAGCGCTGCTGACGCGCGTCTGCCGCTCAACTGGTGACAAAATGGTTTGAACTTTGACAGCAGTTGAGCCGCAGACGCAATCGTAACAGGGCGGCCTTACGTTTACGTTACACTTACGCGCGCGTAAATATTCGTGCTAGGCCTACTGATCGTCGGTCCACCTAGTGGAGGGCCGGCCTACGCTGCGTCTTCCGGTTCGGGGTCGCCACTCCAGAACCTTTCTTCCCCATCGGTTGTCAGCTCTACGAGCGATGTGGCCTGTCCATTGCCGTAGGATGATCATATCGCGCTAGTATTTCACAGGTGAAAAGTCGGTTTAATTTCTTTTGTTAATGGATATGTACGTGCAAGTAAGACGTGCAACCCTAGCTAGCAAGAACTAGATAAACTGTTGCATTAGATCTATCCAATTAAAACATGTATGTACATATTATGTAGCCCATAGACACAGCGACCAGACATGTAATGCTGCTCTACATTGCAATCGATGCGTGTAATAATATAATAATACATTATAGTCATAATACTCGTAATATATTACATTGTTTTTATGTTATATATAACTATCATGACATCGGCGTCGTCAGCGACTTGTGGCTAAGATCTTAATAACACGCGATAGTTAGACATTTTATAATAATTTTCTCTGTGTTCATTGTCATTTGGTTATAAATAAATAATTTGCCTACAATTTGCGGTCGACAACAATAATTTGTAATGCACCTTTCTTCGAACCGTTTATAAAAGCGGTGGCTATTGCTTTTTTCAATAATGATTTTATACATTAACAAAAAGATATTTAAAGACAAAAAATAATAAAAGACTGAAATGGAACATTTTTCAAACAAAATACAAAAACGCGCGTTGTAGTCTTTTGTATCAAAAACTTTTGTTTCAAATCAGGGGCCGTACTGTGAGCTCTTAGCGCGATTCAAAATTGAGCCAATATTGGATCGCTTGTCAAAATCTTCATACAAAAAAAACGAAGCGATCCAATACAGGCTCTGGTTTGAATCGCACTAAAGCTCACAGTACGGCTCCAGTTTTAAGTAAGTATTTCCCAAAAAACTTTGTTTTTACAGAGCTCTTTGCTTTTATTATGTACATATTGTAAAATACACAGTGTATCTAAATTAAAATCAATAAGTATGTGCGATGTGCGTACTCAAGCTAAGCCTGAAAATAGAATTTCCATATAGTAACAAAGTAAGCCCGATATTGGCAGTCGAGTGTAAGTTAAAGATTGATCTCCTAATGCAACATCATACGAGTATCATCCTGAAGAACGCGTGGGCTTAAGTCTGTTTGTACACAGCACTTACACGCATGCCAAGAGCTTAGGATATGAAAGTCGTAGCATTCTGTGTATAATATATCCAAACACGTTTCGCGACCGATTGAGAAGAGTGCTCCGATCCATTACGGTCTGTGTGAATAAACACTAAATCAACACTCCATTATTGCCATTAAACTTACGCAGTTAAGTGCTAGAATGGCATGTATGAGTTAAGACTCGATGTTTGTTGAATCAGCCGACGATGGGTAATCTCTAGAAAATTGACATTCGGCGCCAAAAGGAGCTCTGTGAGTGATTTTGAGTACACCAGTCGGCGCGAAATGGAAGCGAGTAAATATTTATTGAGCCTGGATTCATAAGTGGCACCGTATTTGTACACGGCTATTTTATTTCATTATGGTTGACTGTACATACGATGCCGATGCTTTGCAAACATTATTAGCGTCGTGCGTCAAAGCATAGCACGCCGTTATCGTGTTTGCGACCAAATTAGCCGGAGCCTTTGATGTCGTGAAAACAAATGATTGCTGTTAATTTGACGTGAACTCTAAAATATAGAACAAGCAAATCATATATGTTTAATCTAATCTGTTTTTTTTTTGTAAGCTTAATTGGATAGCGTATTTTAATCTGATTAAGTAATATTGAATTGAATTTGGCAACAGTAAAAGTTATTAATTTTTGTAAATAACATTGGGTATATTTGAGGACCTACCTATTATTAAAAAAAGCATATAAGCAGGTGCTTAAAAAGACACAAATCAATGAAGTTCATCGAGTTTCTACTTACATTAGGATTTACTAGAAACCACAGAATTCGCCCTATTTTTTTTGCTAGAAACCTATACCAATAATTTAATAAGTGAAAACCCAGCTAGAGTCTCCTGCCACGCCCTGCACGAACAGGTATAAAAGTTAAACTTTCATTAATCTCTTTAAACTTTAGCGATTTACTGACTTGACAGGATACTTAAGGTGTCTTGTCGCCGTACGTATAAGAAAATAATCACCTGCTAAATAATAATAATAAACGTCGGAATGTTCGCGTCGCGTCGTCGGGTTTTTATTTGCAATGATCCATGGCCGGCCTTTTTGCTGGACCCTTAACTAGGTATGATGTGAGTAATTGGAAACGAGGAAATTTAAATTATTATAGTCACGTTTGACGGGTTCCAGCCATTTCCACGAATAAGTTCTCGAGAATCTCAAGACAAGGTAATGGCAGCGGCTGCAACTGCAAACAATTTTTTGTCTCCACTTTTATGAGTGACATTACCCACTAAACTAAATATAAAATTTAACGTTTTATTACTCTCGCGAATAAAAGATGTACTTACCGTACATATAAAATGTTTTGTCATTTGAAATTTCTTTAATGTTATGGATATCCGCGATAAAGTAGGTACTTTGTCACAGTTATGCTTTTTGATAAACCGTGAGAAGCTCTCGCAAAAATACCGAGTGTCATATTATAATGTAAAAACTCAACATTATTAATTATCGAACTATGAGTTTAATTTGACATTCTATTTTATTACGTGGTAAGTTTATTAAATACCAGCTCTGCATGTATTTACCGTAGAGTACCGCAAGCCTCCGGCGGAATAAAACTGTAAGAATCATATTCGATTACAATTAATTAATTGCTAATTTATTCGTGTAAAAGCAGTAAACAAACGGTGACGCTTCGAACACCTGCGTTAGATGTAAAGAGCTTTGTAGATGATTCAACGATAGTAGGTGGTGTATGTAAGTAGTTCTAATGTGTGTAGTAGTTAGTTTGAGTAATAAAAGCTCATTACACGTATTAAAAAAAATCAGCTATAATATCTCACATCATCATCGAAAGAGCTAAAGAAAATCTTTAAACATGATGATGAATTTTATCGAACCTCCATCTGATGATAGCTGCCGTGCACTCATCTTGTACTTCTTAACGTTTAATCATTTCAAATCGAATGCTGTAGTAAGAAGTAAGAACTTTGTTATTCGCTCTAAGCGAATAATTATAATAATTACGCAGTGAATTCTGATGTTTACGAGACAATCACTAAACCGTGCCGTTCTGTGCACGAGCAGCAATTGTAATTTGTACCGCGTTAATTATGGCTACAACAGCTCTTATCGTAAGCTGGGATGAAATTTTATATCCTTGTGTTGAGTTGCACCTCGTCGCCGCTAATATAAATTTAGCTGATATTGAGGAAGGCGGAGGTGCTCGGACCAATAAATGGCACCTACATCTACATTGTAAATGTGCCTTACTGTAATCTCAGTAAATTATCTGGATGTAAAGTGGGTTCACTTAGATCTGATAGTGGCGACAGTGAGTGGTAGCTCGCTTGTTGCACAGACGCATCGAAAGGGCGGCGGATGCACGTGCTCCGCGCAATGGGCTAGCGTGCTGAAGCGCGGCCTGCACTTCCGACTCGCATTCATTCCCGCGCCATTCATACAACTGCGTCATTCATTTAATTCAAGTTCATAACGAGAGCCGGCACCCACACGTGGGAGGAGCTCCGTAACTCGGCCGACACACCCGTGAGGCGACACTGACCATTATCGAAAACTTTTATTACTGATACGGATAAACCGTTTCCACGGTCCGCTTGATCGAGCTCGAGTATTACCATAAAATAAAACGAATCATTATCGTTTCTTAGTATTCAGGCTATTCAGTTGGAAGCGCTTTGGAATCTCTAAGACACGCTATAATGATCTCATCGGTTCCGAGTGGTGTTGTGCTGTAATTAAGCGTGCAGTGGAATCCCGACACCGGACGCGCCCCCCAGTAGAGATGCAGGCCGGCAAGGTGTGGGTGCTACGCGGCTCAGCGACATGGCTTCGGTGTGGCGCGATGGCGCCGAGATGGTATCGCATTATCCCACCATACCGTGCCATACTTTTCTAACTTTTTGGTGGTTGGATCGTGCGGGGGCGTATTGTGTGCAATTGTAGCACGCGAGGGCACCTGGGGCCGACGACCCGTCCGTCCCCGCTTCAAACCTCTATAAGCTGACAGCATTATGGGCGACCCGGCGCCTTTGTTGGCTACCGGCTTAATGAGGACCCGTGGGTGGCTTATGATACGTCAGGATCTGATCATAAAGGTGCCAAATATTCTACCTGGCCGACGACATTCCTATCTCGCGCCTTTCAAAATTAATGTCTATTGTACGCGCTCCGCTAGCCGCACCTCGCCGACATCCACAGAAGGCGTTAGAGATCACGAATGACCATATGACACTACGCTTTGCTTGGTTCAGGAAAAATTGTGTTTACAAAAAGACTGGGTTTTGGGTATATATGAACACTTTGTGCACAGAAATGGCGATGACTCGGGCGTGTATCGTTGAATTTAATTGAGATGTATGCACTCAAATTCTTTGACCTCAATTAATTTCATGGAAGTAAAGCGGTCGAGCGTTAATTAAGTGCGCTAATATTTGCTGAGAACAAGCTAGCGGTCAAACACAATGTCCATTGTACTCGCTATATTTACTTTGAGAACGTAAGTACGTAATCAGATTGATAAAATCTTTTCTAAAAAAGTTTGTGCGAGTGCGATCAATTAGCGGAATTAAGCCAGGGATGATAGTCATAAGGCGCAAAATTAAAGTGTTTCTCAAACTTTTGTTTTCTTCGGCAATGTAAAACATTAGCGCTAATCGCCGTTTACTGCCGCACTGTGATGTAATCAATTGGGATTTTCCGTTTGTTAACTACCTAATTGTAAGCATGTTAAAGTCGTAACAATTACGTACTGATTAAAGTGAGTGCATGCGTGTGTTAATGCAATTTGAGTGCATGGAGACGTGATGTCACAGCGCGGATCGTTTGTTACGCCGTGCGACGCAGGCTCCGGCCGGGGCAATGAACCAAACACTGAATTGGACATAAGTGTCCTGCATCGCGCCCGCCGACACCGCGCGCATAACGCAACTGGCGCGATTTACGACACGCCATCACACCACCGATATCATCGCGCAATTAGCCTTTCGCGAAAATTCTTTACACGCACCGAGCTATGAACTACCTACGTATGTTGTACAACACGACTTGCATACAAATATTTAAAATTACGTCTTTGTGAATAGGTAATGTACAATGGAAATGTCAATAAACTACGTAAATACAAACAGATAAAGTACTTACACAATGAAAGCTAATACTACAATCAAGTATCAAAGAAGAAATACTAAAAATCTATTAAAATCACGGTCAGACATGTGCTGCAACATTTTTATCGTTTTTCATGACTTTTCGTTTATTAAAGCTTGTAAATAACTTCCATTTAAAACGTACTCCTGATGAGTAAAAGATCCCATAAAATACTACGTCGGTAGTTCGATCTATGTGGTTGTGGTCTGGATACGGTTTTGAGTACTACTTCAGTTCGATGTCAATCAAAACTCAATCCTTCTTTTTTTTTATTTCATCCATGATTATAACATAAAAGATGAATATTATAAATGAACAAGTAAATATATTTTTTGCATATAAACATTTCAAAACGAATGCATTTATTGAAAAAATAAGTAATATCGGTAAATAAATCACGCAGTAATAAGTTTATAAAATTCTGAAAGGGCACCTGTCCCTTTCTCGCTAAACAGAACATCTCCACAGTTACAACGCAGTGACGTCACCGAACGACCAAGTTCTGACGTCACTGCGTGTTTGAGCTGTCTCCTGTTTTAAAGTGATTGTAATTTTGACATTTTTTTGAGATATTTTGTTTTTGTTTTCACGTCTGTTTATTTGTTAAGGAATATTATTAATTTATGCAATGCGGATGAAATACGAGCCAATATTCGCAACAACAGCTGAACAATTAAAAGTGTACGTTAGTCGTACGAATAAGTCGAAAGCCTAATATCGCGACTAGTTATAGCGAGGTGTAGGTAATCAAGTGTGCATACATTTTCATTCAGAGCGCGAGCCGACACCGGTGCATACAAACAATCTTATAAAATATTTGCGTATAAATGCGCGTTTAAAACATTCAATAAGCGAGGGTTAGGTATCCGTTAATAACTTGCCCGCTTTACAGCCTCACATTCAATGTTTGATAGGGTATGGTAGATGCCTATCCAAGAATCCAGGTAGGCGCCTCGTACTCTGCGCGTTTTGAAGTGTGAATCCAGAATGCAATCAACTCGAGTATTATTCCGTACGGTTATGCTCGCCCATATGTCGGCATCTTTAGATGTTATAGGCATACATGTACAATCTACAATGTATCAGGAAAAAAGCATTTTCATAGTATGCCACTTGAAGAGGTTAAAAGATCAGCCGATAAAAGGCAATCGTCGGGTTTAAAAATAACAATGCGTAATGCGTCAAGTAGGTATTAAGCTTATATTTTTATACGTGACGTCGTAACATTACAATCGATTGGCACAGGCCGAGGTGAAGATCATTGAGATTGCTAATTATAATTTAATTAGTCGTTAATTTGGGCTATCTTTGCACAGCTTTATAAGAACGGTTGTTTAACTGTTTCCGGCTTTGTAACTAGATTAATATTACCTGTCGATTTTTTATTACTTACGTTGTAATTAGTTTGTATAATTTTGTGTTGTAAAGTGTACACAATTAATTCGCAGATTAATTCAGCATTCAATTAAAAATTTTATTATACTTATTCTTAAGTTGGCATACTTGGTCTACAGTATTATAGAGTACTCACCTATACCAACTACGTACATAGAGTCTATGTCGTGTCGTGGTATAATTACAATGTCGAAAGCTTGATAAACATTCGATATATGAAACATATTAGAGTAATGATAAGTAGCGATTGTAAAGGTAGGTATACCTACGTATATACCTACGTATATACCTACGTATATACCTACGTAACGATTAAATTTAAATCTGTCAGTTTTTAATCATGATATTTTGGATAAGTATAGTATAATGAGAGGAAGCCATGGCATTGGATGCAGACGGATAGCAACCGTGGGTTTATAGCACAGAATAAATAACAGTACTATGGCATTTAATGGGCAATGTGTATGTTCAGCATCACTCGTCTTCCGGGTCATGATGATGATGAAAATGATGACGAGTAGCTAGGTATATATATCTAATAAGGAAACATTCTGAATGATAAAAAAAACCCGCCTAAATGATTAAAAATTGTAATTAGCATAACTTTATAATTATTACCATATTCTAGATTGATATTTCATTAAATCTGAGTATTAAAATTGGAAATTATTTCCGAAATCTCGCACGTATAGTAAGCGAGCCAATCTATACTATCAGGGGGCCTAGTACGAATATTTACGCGCGCGTAAGTGTAACGTTAACGTAAGCCAGTTGTGTGGCATTTGATCTACCCCCCTATTACGATTGAGCTAGCAGCGCTGCTGATGCGCGTGTGCCGCTCAACTGCTGTCAAAATTTTTCATCTTTATTTCAAAAAAGATACAGTGCTCCGCTTAATGCTTATGCTTAACTAAGGCCGCAAGATATACACTTAACATTTTTGTTGGGTATCTGCTGCCGAACTAGACTCATCGTCTGTGTTTCAGCGTACAGTGCCCTCCCCCAAATTGTATGAACTACTTTGACAGCAGTTTTTTTTTATGTGAATGAATGACGTGACGAGCTAGTCATTCACCTGATGTTAAGCGACACGGCTGCCCATAACAGTTGCAGTGTCACTCGGAACTTTAAAATAATAAAGTTTTGCGTGACACCGCACTGCGCACGTGTAATCAGGTCATAAAGTCCAATGTACCAGTACTCGGTATGTTGATGCACAGGCATATTATAAAAAACATGTCACTAATAGAGTCTTGGAGAAGCTTAATTCTAGACATGTTTAGTGGACAATTTTCATTCGTAAATCAGTGTTTGATTTTTCTAATAATGCACCTACAGCATATCATTATCGTTATATAAACAAGTACCTACACAAAAAATATTATAATATAAATTAATTCACGATTTAGTACATAACTACCTAAGAAAGGAGGAAGGATTGATTACCTACGTACTTGTGTTCTAAAGTGCTTTCCATGGATGTGAATGTCTATGGCTAAAATATTAAACGTTGTTTTGTTTCTATTGCAAAATTCCAATCTAATCAAAGAAACATCACGATTTCGGATTACAATCTCTCAATCAGTGCATATCTAACTTGAAACCGATAGGAGCTTTATAATCAATCATATATTTGACAATGTAACGTGTGACGATCCGGTTTTTCATCGTTCCGCGTTGTTTTCGTGTGTACTACAGTATTACGCAAGCGACAATTCTGAAATAAGCCCGCCCTTTCAGTCGGTCAGCATGCGACATGCGAACGCCACCCACCTCAACAGCACGTCACACGACTCACACGCAGACGGACACCGTGTGCCCGCAAATTAAAAATAAATCGCATTTATATCACTCATAAAACTGATCAATTACTCGAACTCAATAACTGCACCTAATGATTCAAACGTAATTCAACTTATTCATTACGGTACCCGGAACCTCTCGAAATCCGTAAGGCCAAGCCAAGCCTCTTCAAAAATGTTAACATATTGTCTTGGAAGTTTCTGATCACGTCACGTCTCGTCTCGGTAGCCTGTCTAGACATCACAGACAAGTTATCCCCTGTTCTCGGTAATACGTTTTTTGGCAGACATTTTAATATAGACTTGGCAACATTATGTTACTTATCGGATTCGGAAAATGAATGAAAGCTGTCGTGAGTGAGTCACGGGCGCTCGACGATGTCATAGAAAGTCCTTGCTGTCCGTTCCAATCTAATAATAAATAAATAATGATATCATACATCGCGCAAGGTTGGTGCTGTAAATTTAATAACATGCGATAATACGCCTGATATTCGTGAAAATTATCATGACACCTAGTGATAACGTAGGTTACGATAGTAGTTTTCCTTTATTTTTATAAAGGCTTTCGTCTATTATTATTGGGTATTGTTATAACATCTTAGACAATTGAGGCTCTTTTTAGTTCGAATGACAACTCGATTAAGTAGTCAAGAATGTGAAGCAAATAGGTACCCAACGCCCTGAAAAAAACTAAGTCGTATACCTTTCTCTATACTAGACAGCCTCCGTGGTGTGGTGGTTGAGCAAGTCGGCTCATAACCCGGAGGTGGCGGGTTCGATTCCCGCGCCAGGACAAGTATTTGTGCCCGAAAAAAAAAGCGCAAATACTTGTTCTGTGTCTGGGTGTTGTGGGACCATGGTCCTCGTAGTTTCTGGGTCCCTAGATATAGGGAATCCTAGTTAGGGTCCAGGATCTATGTATGTGATCGTTGGGCGTTATTATTTATTTATTTATTTATTCTCCGTCCGTTCTCCGGGGGTTTTCTCTTGTTTTACCTTTACCCATTTCAAATTAAATAGAAAGAAACAAAACACTAAATTCATCATTCCGCAACACAGTGCTAAGTAATAGACCATGTATCTTGCTTTTTTAATCTACTCAAAGATAATAAAATTAAAGTTAAGTGTCAATCCCATAGATGTAGATAGGTAGGTAACTATATCACTGATCACACGTAATTATAAAACACGATAAGATTGTAGAATCGTACGAGAATGATTATAATTTTTATATAACAGCTCAGCTCAATTTGATTAGGTACTTTTCATCGTAATTGGCTTTTTCCTTCCAAATTCGGGTATCTATCTTTAATGATTAAAAGTGACCCGACTTCGAATTGAAAAGGAAAATAACTCTTATCATAATTATCTACTTATAATATATAAAGGTGAATTTTACTATACAGACAGAATAGATATGATAATAATAGTTATAATAGTACTACGTACTATAGATTAAAGTTTAATTCATAGTAAAATTTTAATAAAGTTATTTTTAAAGTTTAATAACTTAAAATACTCAGTCTTCATAACAGCAACCTCTTTAAATGGAACTAACTAATTTAAAGTACTTCATAAGTACCTAGGTATGCTAAAAAACAAAAATTGTACATACTGTACACAATAGGTAAGTAGCTACTTTAGGCCTATGCTGTAGTTTTCATTAGGCGTCTGAAAAGCTCTTTCACGAAACCGCGCGCGAGCGGACCATCGAAATCGGACGGACCCCACGGTACCATGGTTCCTAGTTTCTACCTTCTACCCCAAACGGAAGGAATATATAATAATATATCCCTCGCCGAGAGATTCATATTTCACCCATTTCATGGTTTATTCGCAAAAACGATAATATTTATTTATAAGACATGTCAATCCTAGTCTTGTCCTCCTAATCCATCTCATCCTGTAACCCGGTGTGGGTTGTCTACTTATCCTACAAAAAATAAAATCATCCTCAAATCCCCTCAGAATATTACATACTTATACTGTGCGTATACTGTATGCATAAATATCAAATAGGTATAAAGGTAAACTCATTTGTACGTTTATAAAATATAGTAATTTTCAAGCAATCGAACTCCGCAAGATGGTAGAGCTTGTGCCATTTCTCTCTACCCTTATTTTTATAGGCACAGGGAGAGCACATAGAAGAAAATTGCCATTTTCGCGCTGATTCAGTCGTAGAATAAATGTGGCATTAGATAGAATAGAATACTTTTATTATTATTATGAAGCACCTCAACATATTATACATTAAATTATAATAAGTATTGTGGATCATGAAATCTTGTCATACACGAAACATAAAATGTACATAAAGAGTAGCATCATTAGATATAAGATTTAGATTAAGATGAAGTACTACCCACGTATTATTACATTTTATCAAAATACATAGCTGTTCGCTGTATATAGGCGTTACAAAATTTTCACATACAAACAATAATCAGGGGCCGTACTATGAGCTCTAAGTGCGATTCAAAAGAGAGCCTATATTGGGTCGTTTGTCAAAATATTCATACAAAAAAAACATTGCGATCCAATAATAATAATAATAATGTTTTTTTTTGTATGAATATTTTGACAAGCGACCCAATATAGGCTCTCTTTTGAATCGCGCTTAGAGCTCACAGTACGGCCCCTGATTTGAATCACGCTAAGAGCTTACAGTACGGCCCCAGATCAGCTGTAAAGGGGCTTTAGGTATCCAGATTTAGGCACAGTAGCGACCTCCAAGTGACTGTAGTCATTGTAAAGGTATTCTTTTATGCTGTACAGTGTTTTATCTAACAAAAGTATCTTTACACGATTGGCAAATTGAACTTCGTTAGTTATTAGCTTTATACATTCTGGAAGCTTGTTAAATAGTTTTTGGCCCATATCGATTGGCAACCTACTTGACATTCTTAACCTATGGGTAGTTGGTATTCCACGTTGGATATTCCACGGGTCATAACCAAAAACTTATAATAATGAAATTACAAAAAATAATCACAATGTTATCTCTATTTTTAGCAGACTTCAAAAGGGCATTTGGTTTTCTCTTTGGTTGTGGTTGTTTTTAATATATTTTTTTTTATTTTTTACATCTCTGAAATTATGAACCAATTTGGGAAATTATTTTTTTATTTGAATGGACAAACTTTCAGATCCAATGGAAATTTCATCAATTTCGGTAAGTACATTAGTTTCATTTTAAAATCAAAATAACTACGGTACCGAATAAAGAGTTCCTAAACGATTGCGAAAAAACCTCGTGGCGCCTCTAAAATTTATATTTCTGTTTATTTTGAAACCTGGTGCACTATTGCAGGTGATCATACCTATTAAAGTATATTTACCATTACCAATTGGAACTTGTGCTACTATGTTCCGGTTGAAGGACGCTTCAGGCGCTGCCTGTAGCTACTGAAATTACAAATGAGACTTTATGAGTTGTTCTCGCAGTCTCGCTAGTACTTACATAAATATAATACACACCTATGTACTGTGTAGGTATATTATACAACACAGTCGTGTAAAGAACCAAATGCAATATAGACGATACGAGATGACGACGTCACGATAATCGTAAAAGTTATCGCAATTAATCTGTACTTCAACGATTACTATCGAAATATTGTTTTATCAATCGGTATTATTTTGTATTGATATGAGCATGATGAAGTTAGTTTCATTGGTAGTACACACTATAGATAAGAGCAGATAAAATTATGCGTTTACTAAGAAATCCATCTAGTTGTAAATTTTAATCTTTTAAATTGAAAATTAAGAGATGAACGCGCTTTTATTAAGGTTAATCTATACATATAATAAAACTGTAGAGATAAAAAAATCTGTAAATGCAAGATATCGAAAAAAAAAATTACACAGGTTGGCTTGAAATTTTTCGCTGATCATGTTAAGCTACTTTTTAGACATTTTGTCTGTTTGTTTGTTTGTTTGTTTGTTTGTTTGTTTGTTTGTTTGTTTGTTTGTTTGTTTGTTTGTTACGGCACAAGTCCGAAAATACTGAACGGATTTTCATGCGGTTTTCACTAATAAGCTTAGAAAAACCCGGCGCAAAACATAGGATATATTAAATTTTAAATATCGTTAATTTTTTTTTGGTGAAAATGATTAAGATTTCATTATGAAACGGAACGGGATTTTAACAAGATGGCCGCTTCAAGGCCTCAAGGTAAGTTTTTTTTCTTATATTTTGGCTCCACACATAGTGTAGGTAATTAGCCAGTGTCAAAAGGTAAGTTATATTTTGGCTACTGACCATAGATGAGAGAAAAAAAATGTTACTCTGCTACACTGCTACTGGCGGTAATTTTATCTCGGGTTTATCCGGATGCACAGATTAAAGAAAAAAACTCTGTTATTATTATGGCGCGGCTTCATATACGCCCGAACCTTTGCTGTTGAGTTAGCGCGGAAAAATATCTCTGTTGACTATGCTCGATGTTTTTATTTGTACTGATTTGTACTCGATGTTGTTACTGCACTAAGCAATAAGGAAATAATTTAATGCATGTTTTTATTTATAACTTAAAAGAGAAAAAACAGTAAATAACAATTGGCGCGCCTGCATTACCGGCAGTGTATCACACTTTTCGGGCTACGGCGAAATACATCGCGCGATAACTTCGTCTGCGCTTGATGCAATGCAGATTAGAGAAAAACAATGTGTTCATTATGTAAGTACCTATACCCAAGGAAGTCATATGTATTTACATATAGATAAGTTTGTTAGTTAATCTGCGGTCCAAACTAAAAAAGAGGATAGGTATGAGAACATTCTTGAATATGAGCACGACACAGAGAACAAGGAATTTAAAATACTAAAAACTTCTTAGACTTTTTTTTATAAGTTTTAAGGCTTCACGCGATATCATATTTAGCCAATATTGAAACATAACTAAATTATTATTCATGTTTTCGATATTGGTTTCTGGCGAGGGCAAAATTCTTTATTGGCGATCTGGTATTATGTATTAGTTTTCAAAAATCTACTACGCGTTACCATTCGAAATAAGTATTTAAAATTGTATTTATAGTACCTATAGCTTAACTTTTAGTAGTAACATATTCAGTAATCTGTGCCTATTGACCCTTGCTTTTGCTACGCATTGTAAACCCTTTTTTATTTTGGCATTAGACAAAATTTGTATTTAGCCAATAGGAAGTATTTTATGAAAACTGTTTAAAAGGGTAGGTACTTAGACTTTTTATAATTATTCATAAGGCTTCACGCGATTATCATACTTAGCCAATATTGAATCTTACATTTTAATTCAAGTTTTCGATTTAGGGTTTTGGCGGGAGCAATTCTTTATTGAAGGTACCTGGGGGTCTAGCAAAGATACCAACCACTAACACTAACGCCAAACGCTAACTTCAAAATGTACTAGGATGAAATTTCGGAAATCGCTTCCTTTTCCACAGCTAATGTCTGTTCAATACAGTTTTGGGAGTTAGCGTTTGGCGTTAGCGTTAGTGGTTGGTATTTTTGCTAGACCCCCTGTAGTACTTATAGCTAATTAAGTTATAGACCCTTACCATTGCTACGCATTTTGAAACCTTTTTCATTTTGGCATTAAAGTAAGCCGGAGGTGCTATTATTTGTATTTAGCCAATGATACGAAATATTTGATGAAAAATGTTTAAAAAGGGTAGGTACCTACTTAGATATAAAAATATGTAGGTATTCATTATGGCAATAAAATTGTATCCTCGAATTAACAACATGGCGCGTAACGTTCGTTTTTGACTGTGTTTGATTTGTTCTTCTTCTTCTTATTCTTGCATGTTGAAATAAGTTTTTAATATTTAAAATATTTTAGATCTGTGGGCTTTTAAATAAACCAGGGGACCAGAAAATGATTGATTACTCGGTTACTTCAAGAAGGTTATAGTTATTAGTAGGTAAGTAACTATCTTATGTGTAGGTAGTTAAGTACTCAATTCGTATGGAACCAAACATAAGAAGGTAAAAAAGTGTTGTATAATATGTAAAACTGAGCAAAACAGGATCACCGTGTGTGATTTTTCCATATTTTTCTAAACTGTACCTGCCTGCTTAGGTAACTACTACCTAAACAAAATTTACTGAAACTTCTGTTAAAGACCTGAGTGAAGTGATGATGATTTCTTTTTGTTGTAATATGAAGAGGTACTTATATAATTTTAGGTTTTTGTTTGAAACTTCTTTTACTGTTATAAATTTATATTAGACTCATAACATTTAATTTTAGGTAATGGCTTAAATAGCTTCCACTCACGGCTATGCTTGCGTTATACCTATACCTATGCTAATACAGGTTACTGTGCTCAGCTTCGAAAAGATTTATTGGATTTTGTTGTTTGGTACGAAATGCATGATCTATTATTAGACTATAACGTAAAAATAACATAACACAAGCGTGCGAAGCCGCGGGCAAAAGCTAGTGGTTAATAAATATTTAAATAAAAGTGTGTATAATAATATGTATGTATATGAATCTATGCACTTAGTGCAATGTTATAAGGTCAATAAGTAAATATTTATGAAACGTTAAATATTGAGGCATTTAAATTATTATTTTAAATAAAATAAATTTTAATCACAATGTTATTAACATTATTATGAAAGTTTATGTTGGATGGTTAACTAATTTTGCAAGTATCCATTTATATTAGTCGGTGCTATAATAATAAATGCTATAATTCAGTCTTTGACGACAAGACTTGTCCTAAAAGTTATTACATAGAATAGTGAAGGGCAGATAAATAAGGTTGAAATGTGCTAACGTTATCAAACAGCTATCAAGCGCTCTGTCAATCTTCCTTCGGTAACGTGTCTTTGCCCGATAACAGATTAGTTATTGTATCATTCTCCAAAAATAGAACCTCTCGAAATTCTTCTCGTTTGTTGATATTGTCAAACGAACAGCCGATCTCACGTGGGTTTGTTTTTATTATCCTCAAGCAGGTATCGGGGCGATAACGATACGCGAATCGATAAGCCGTACGTTTTCTAAACTACGGTTAAATGTAGTGCAGCGGTAGTTCTAAAAATGCGGTATAAATATGTGGTGTCTATGGTCGTCGTTTTCTGCGCAGTGCATCATCAGATGCATCGAGAGACGCGACGCGCGGTTCGCTGGTCGAGTCTGAGGGATCGATGTGCATGTATCGGGCGCACGCGCGTGAGGAGCCGTGGTCGCGGTCGGTTCGGTTGGCAGCTGCACTCACCGGCAGGGCGGGTGGTGCGGCGCGCGGGCTCGTCCTCGCGCAGGTCGGGCGCGTGCCGGCGCGCGGCGCCGCCGGGTCCCAGCGCCGCCAGCGCCAGCACCACCAGCGCGGGCAGCATCGCACCCAAGTGCACAACTCTTCACAACCACCCGGCCAACGAGCTCACTATTTTCGCAGCGCGCGCTTCGATCGTGCGTACGGACAGGTTCGCGAATGTAGCGCGCGGGTCGCAGGCGTCGTCGTAGCGCGACGGCTCGGCTGAACTGAGACGAGTGACGCGCGATTTCCCAGCTCGAGCGGTGAGGGGGCGCGCCCCTCGTGGAAAACGCGCGCGGTGCGGGCGGGGAAAACTGCAGCGCGCCGCCCGCCGCCGCCCGCCTCTCACACGCTGCCATCGCTGCCCTCCGATTGTTATGATTGATCACTCCCACTGTCACTCATTATTACATTACTTATGAATCATTAGAATTGCCGTAACCAGATTTCAAATAATGTCTAACGGATGAATCCTTTGCAATGGAAACAAAACCATTTCTATGGTTCCTAGGTGTTTATAGATAGAAATGCGTCTATTTCTATCTAAAATAATGGCCACTTATACTGGGTGTAGTTGAATTCATTAGCATCCTTTGAAACTAAGTATCTACTCCTGATACCGGTCACGTGTGGACCAAAATTTTTGAATTCTATTACATTAGTTTGGTAATAATAATAACTCCAAAAAATGGAATAACTTACTTAATCAAATGCTACAAAACAAAATTTAATTAAAATAATGAAGTACTGTTTTTTAATTAGTATGTACAAGGTATAAAAACGTTTAAATGTATCAAAATCATCCGTGCCTACTGCGTTAAGCGCCGCGGAAATCTTCATAATTTTCAATAAAAATTATTTCTGTCACACTCTTTACTCTTTAATAATCATCTATAAATGATGTACTATCATGGGCTTGATTTATGCTAATGAGTTAAATGACATCCTCTAGTTATAATAAGTAAGCCGCGATTCCCGAATTTTTCAATAGGACTTTTCTTTCTTTCGTAAGAGACTGATACGCGAGCGCATTTGTATCAAAGACATGTACTGTAATAAAACGTTTTATGGATTTATATAGTTTGTTCTAAGCAAAATATTTTTATTTATTTATACTTAAACATTTTCATATTAGAAAAATCGATTGATCTTAGTAGTTTTAGTTTTTCAAATACATTACATTTTTTGTATTAATAATTTGGAGGTAAGTAGAAATTCATAACTTTGATAGATATTTACTTAAGTATTAATTCAATTACTTAATTATTTTGCTCAAACTATAGGTAGGTAATAATCTACCATCAAACTTAATACAGAATAACAAATGTTCTTAGGTATATCTAACATCTAGGTAGGTATTCAAATCTCTATCCAAATGTAGAGACATGATAAAATGAACTGTAATAATGCGTTACTTATGAAACACGTCGAATTTAATGTATCCGGGTCTGTTATAAATAAATTATACTATATCTGCCGGCTCTTTCTTCGTGTAGGTAAATCTAGGACTATTAGGTACAAAGATATATACTAGTATAACAAGAAGCTTCTTTTCGTACGTGGCCGTACTGTGAGCTCTTAACGCGATCCAAAACAGAGCGTATATTGGATAGCTTGTCAAAATCTTCATACAAAAAAACAAAGCGATCCAAGATAGGCTCCGTTTTGAATCGCGTTAAGAGCTCACAGTACGGCCTCTGTCCAGGAATTTGTAAAATTTCATTTGACGTAGAAAATCCTTCGCATCTGCAGTTATTAGTTTTCAGCCATCTGCATAACTCTTGAGTTTATTGCGTTCACAAAATCAAAGAGTTTCTCATAAAAACATAAATTGCTATAACTTTCTTTTCCGTCTCGGCATGCGACCGTTCCAGACATGTCTTACGAATCCACCGATATAGGTAGGTAGGTAACTACTTACAGAGATGTGCAGACTTGAATTGGCAGAGGGCCCAGTGCCTCATATTATAATAATATTTCATATATTTAGCGGAGTAATAAACAACGATCAATATATCCCTTCTAACGAATTCTTAATGTATGTCTCATCATACCATAGGTATAGATGTAGCTACCTAAGTGAATTGACTTCCAAAAGTCCTTTATGAAATGAACGAACTTTTTATAATAACATTTCAGTTTTTATGAAGATTTGTGGCTTCATGTTTGCGATTCGTTCGATGCCCGCGACCTGTTTACATAATTTTTATGAACTTGTTTTTTGCGAGTAGAGGTCAGTAATTCCCTTGAGGGGGTGATTCTTCTGATACATAGTCATCATCATCATCATTAACAGCCTGAAGACGTCCACTGCTGAACATAGGCCTCCCCCCGGGAGCGCCTGCTCGCCTCCTGCATCCATCGGCTCCCCGCGGCTTTCACCAGGTCGTCGGTCCACCTAGTGGGGGGCCGGCCTACGCTGAGTCTTCCAGTTCGTGGTTGCCACTCGAGAAACTTTCTTCCCCATCGGTTGTCAGTTCTACGAGCGATGTGGCCTGCCCATTGCCATTTCAACTTGCTAATCCTAAGAGCTACATCGGTCACTTTAGTTCTCCTGCGGATCTCCTCATTACGGATCTTATCTCGCAGGGAAACACCGGAACAACTGAACTGTTTTCTGATGATAATGAACCTAGTTATATTCCACCTATTGCACACTATAGCAGCAATAAACATCTGAATTTGAATAGGTAGTGATTACCTTACCTACTTTCGTCTCGCAAATGGGACCGTAGTAGGTGGGTAGGTACGACCTAGTTGTGGAAAAGTGCCCGGGCATCTGAAGTTTTTAGTAAGTACATAGAGGTTATAAAGCAATAGGCATGACAAAATTTTTTTTTGATAAATTAATTATATTCCTCAAAAGATTAGTGAAAACGAAAATTTAATATCTCAAAAAATGACCAAGTTACAAGCATTTTAAACACCGGAATAGAAAGAGATAGCTCAAACGGCCAATGACGTCAGAGGAAGGTCGTTATAGTACCTCATTACTATGCTGTGGTAGCTTTACATACAATATCTTTGGCATGTGTCTTTACAGGTGGGTTTTTCATAGTAACTGTGAAGGCGCTCTGTTTTGCGAGAAAGGGACAAGAGATGCATCCTACAGAATCTTTAAAACCTTAATACTCCGTGATTTATTTACCGATTTTACTTATTTTTTCAATTATTGCATTCATTTTTAATCGTCTTTATGAAAGTAATATTTACTTGTTCATTTTTAATAGTAGTCATCATGCCTATTATAACGTATTACATAATTTCTGAAAGCTTAAATTACAGGTTTTAATTTTTATACTGGTAAGGTAAGTAGGAATTAGGGAGCAAACCTAGGATTGATAAGCAGTAAGTTAGGTACCTACTATCTAAAAAAATTGTCGGGAATCTACATATCTGTACGTATGGGAAGTTGGCAGGAGAAAATACACAAATAGGTACCTAATCGCAACATTAAAAGCGTTTTCAAAGTTTCTATATCCTGTTTAAAGAAAGGGTTAAGTAAACTGACTTCAATTAATTTCATACTTTGTGTGTGTACATACTATATACCTAACCTATTTCTTGCACTTATTTTGATTTTAAAAACCAAAGTACTAAACCTAATTTCATAAAATGTATCTAAGGGACCAATCTGAAATATTATGGAACTATTATGTGTTTCAATAAATTAAAATAAAATGTACCCATATTACTTAGGTACTACAACCTTAGTGGTACCTACAATTAACCAAATGAGAACCTCCTCTTTTTTTTAAGTGAGTTGAAAATATAAGCACTAATGGGTATTTCAGTACCAGAATGCCTCAAGTACCTTGTATTACAAATTTTTACAGCCTCTGTGGTGAGGTGGTTGGGCTAAGTTGAATAAGCCAACCTAGCTCATAACCCAGAGACGGCGGGTTCGATTCCTGTGCAGGGCAAGTATAATTTGTGTACAAGAAAAAAAAGGTCTTTGTAATTTCTGGGTCCCTGGATACTGAATCCTAGTTAGGGTCTATCTATGTAGCCTATGTAGGTATGTAATCGTTGGGTGCTGTTTATATTTATTTTTTTATTATATGATTACTTATCTGCCTATGCGCTATTATACGAAATGAAAGCTTGTTTGCATATATATTACCTATCTACATACTTAAAACATATGCCGTTTCAACGTTTACTAAACAGCTGGAGCTCGCATATTCAGACGTAGACAACTTTTAAAAACTGCTGTAAATGTTATGGAAGTCATCGAAACATTAAAAATGATTTACTTACCTACTCAGTTCTCAAATATTCCTAGGAATTTAATGACATGCTTGATTGGCGGTGACTGCCAACAATCATTATTCTTAGGTAAGTATTAATATATCTAATTTAATTAGTAGATAGGTGTTTTACGTCACAAGCTCGGAAAGGTCTATTTTCACGAACAGGCACCCTTTGCTGCAAGTAAACATCAAAACAGTGTGCAGTCGTATTTTGTTCACTGCGTGAGACAATAGTTATTTTCACCTCAGCAGTTCGAAAAGGCGCCCTTCGCTGCGAGAAAAGTGTGCAAAATCGTATTTTTTTTGTTATATTTTGGCTCCACACATAGTGTATTTAGCCAGTGTCAAGTATTATAATTTTATCATGTTATAAAATATTTCACGCAGTCATGTCCTAGTCATAGTCCAGTCTAAGTCATGCTCCAGCAAAGTGGTGGCAACTTTACTAGAAGTTTCTATGGAGTTTTGGAAGCAACACGAAAAATCACGTTTTACCACATTATATCACTTGCCCTCACTCATGCTCGTAATTCAGCACTTAATGCGTAAAACGCCACCAGTTTTAAACATTAATACTGGAAAAAGCACAAGTTTTGAAAAATAATACAATGCAACGACGATGTGAACTCTTCTGCGTTCCCGCCAAAAACTCAAAAATCGTATTTTGCTCACTGCGTGAGAGAAAGTGATTTTTTAATATGACTTTGCGGTAAGCATATTTAGCCAGCTTTAGGTTACATTTATATGGAGTTTTGGTGAGACCATGAACTTTTTTTTCTTAATCATACTTTTGGCGGGAACGCGAAAGTGTTTCGTCCAAATTAAAGGATAAAAAAAGAAAGTGTTTCGTTACTAGGCAAGTACTTACTTACCTGCTACCTGTAATGTTGTTCTCACTGCTGAGGTGAAAAGTTGTATGTGCTACTCGAAAGCAAGTTTTTGCATCTCGTGCCTTTGAATCCCTTGCTCAGGAACTTAGCAAAAATCAACTTTGCTCTTGCAATCAGCAAAGTTGATTTTTTGCTTCGAGTGCGAAGTTGTATCGTACCTTTGAATCCCTTGCTCGCTTCGCTTGCTCGGGATTCAAAGGTACGAGATGCAAAAACTTTGCTCTCGAGTAGCACATACAACTTCATCTGAGAACATCATTACAGTACAGGTAGGTACTTACCTAGTACCTAACGAAACACTTTCGCGTTCGCGCCAAAAGTATGACTAAGAAAAAAAAATTAAAACGGATTTTCCGGCATAGAAGCCTCGCAGACAAGGCATTTGACCAACTTTGTCCAAAAGAGAATTTTCTGCGAAGAATATACATTACGTCCAAAGAGTTTGTTTTTCTTCTGGTGTATGCGCTAATAAATTAGTAACTTATAGGGTTTTAGTTTAGTAGTGGAGGCAGACAAAGGCGGCAGAACTTGGCCAGGGACTGACTACCCGCAGGAGTCGCAAGGTGTTAACTTAATGGAGCAAGTTTAATCCCTTATGTTAGGTAGGAATGACAGCCTAACAGGGGTAAGAACTAAGATGTTATACTTACCGTACATACTATATGGCCGGCATTGGTAACATCCAGGAACAAGCAGCATACTCCGCCAGTAGTATAATTTACTGCGATCACGAGCAAGGCGTCATTCTACCAAGCGTGGTGACTGTGGCATTTGTGGCCCCTAATAATTAGGGAGACCTTTGTTCAGCAGTTCACACAGTTGATGATATCTTTCGGTTCATTATTGTACTTACTATCTATTTGACAACATAGTATCATGCTGCGAAATCCTTTTTTATTGGCGTCCTAGAACATTATTCTATTATTATAATTAAGTACTTGTCTACGTGCGAATAGCTCAGCGGCAGCTCATGCGACTTTCTAACTGACGCACAGCTGGTTCTAATCCCGCTCGGATCCGCATCAACGTAAGTTTTCAAGAGGAGTACCAGAACAAAAAAGGACAAAATCTTAGAATAAGTACCTATAGAATCCCAGTACATGCGTGAAATTTAGGCCGTTCGCCCGATCAGTGCTTTGTGTCAGGTGACAGTGTGAAGGGCTCCCTGAAAATTATTTATAACAAATTGCGCGGTGAAATCATGGCCTAACATATCAGAATAGCAGCATTAGGGTTCTGGTGTTACATTACACTTGGAAGCTAACAATTTTATTGCTTAAATCGTCTAAAATACTAAATATATAGGAAACAAATTACTCACTCCTACTTTTGGCAGAGTGTTGCCAACTTTGTACGAAAACATGTCCGTGTTTGTGCGTTGCTTACGATATTAATTTTATTTACTACACGACTGCACAATAACCGGTCAAGCACCAGTCATACTCTCGCTTGAAGAGTTCCGTACCATTATCTTAACGATTATTTAGGATTTTTTTTGTTTAGTATATTTTTGTCGTTATAGATATGGACGGACGGACGGACGGACTGACGGACAGACTGACGGACGGACGGACGGACGGACCGACAGATGGACGGACGGACGGACGGACCGACAGACAGACAGACAGGCTGACGGACGGACGAACGGACTGACAGATGGACGGACGGGCGGACGGACCGACAGACGGACCGACAGACAGACAGACAGGCTGATGGACGGACGCACTGACGGACGTGGGGACGGACGGAACGATAGATAGACAGTCAGACAGACAGGCAGACAAATTGAATTTAGAGATGAATACTAAACAGAACAAATTTTACCCAATCAACCAATTACCCAACTTTTCGGGGGAAAACTTTTTTACTGACATTGTATTTGCGTCTGTGTGAGTGACGTGGCAAGTAAACACAACATACACAGCGAATTTGTAGCGTACGCTTTGAGAACGATTTATTTGGAAACCTACCTTCTGTAGGTAGGTATTCTATGGACAAAATATTACTTATTCTATGGGACAAATGCAATTACAATAACTTTACAGGAAATAAATAAACCATGTAGTTTTTAAGGTCAGTTTCCATGATGCATTAATAAAGAGCACTAAAAGCTAATTCATTTTACTTACGCACATGAGACAATATAAAAAATGTTTTGAAAGGACTTGTTCTTTATTGTTCAAAGAAGCTACTTTGAAGTCTGTCTGTCTGTTTCATTCCATGGCTTGCACGCCAAAACAGTTGAAACTGAAATTGTGCAGAGATTAATGACACTACCGAGATTTAAGGTACTTTTTATCCCGGAAATTAAAGTACCGCTTCAAAACATTGTTGGCAAACACAGGGCGTCTCTAGTACTATGATCATGATATTATTAGTATGAAAATAAACTGAAATGTTGTTTAGTAAACAGTAGGCGGCTATTGAGGTTCTTTCTGAAGATCGCTAGAGAACATTTTAAAGCAAAAATCAGTAATTGGTGAGGATATTTTATTCCATAATACAGCATAAGACAAACCGGAATGTCACACATCGCATTGTTATTACTTTCGTTTTTCATAAAAATAAAAAAGATGCTATCCACCACGACCGCCACATAACTGTTTTCCTGAAGAGTTTTAACAATTTTTCTAAATTATTATAAAAATGCTAAGTTATAATTAATTGTGTAAGAGCAAAGTACCGCTTAGAATCCTGAGCACTGTTCCCTGTAGGCGGAAACATTTCTCAAAATGACACCGTGTTTATCTAATACATAATACCTAAATTACAAGTTAATCTCGGTTCGCCACGACAAGTAGAAACTAAATGCAGGTCAATCACGAGCCGCCTCCTCGAACGAGAATGATCGTTAATAAGAAATGTTATCGAATGTAAAACACATAACAGCTTAATCTACCTAGTTATTAACTTCCATAAAAATAAACTATCATCATACAATAAGTCGTTCAATTCAAGTGGAATATGAAGTTAATTAGCGACGCCAAAATTTAGTGGGCACAGAGCGATGTGAATAGGCACCGCGGTGCCCGAGTCAGACCCTACCTACATAGCGCTCATGTAGGTCTCTAACTAAACAATTAAAGTCATCAAATGTGAATTAACTTTAAATACTTTATTACGACAACTTATTCCACATTATAGTATACATATAAAACATTTTATGCTGTGATTCACTGTTATCACGCGTCAGCTACGTACCTATCCACATCACAATGCACGGTCACTCAATAAGAGCAGTTACACGCTGATATTTTACTGATAAATTATAAACAAAATTGCGGGTAATTTTGCATCAACTTTACACACTATATTTTGTTCGACGTCATCGAAGATCGAACAAACAACGCATCCATCAACCGTGGACCCAAACACCACTAAGTACCGATACAGGATTGATATATATTTGTACAAACATGCCCGGAAATAAAGCTATAAGTAACTCATAGTCAAAAGCAAACTTAATGGCGGCTGTGAAGTGAGACGCAATAGCAAATGTTAGGTACACATACCAAAACGCTACACTAACACTTCTGCTCAGCGATTGGAGCAATCTGTACCAGCATTTGCGGCGCACTTCACAGCGGTCAAAAAGTTTTGCGGTCACTAAAACAAACGTCGTCATCGGTTGCGTGATCGAATGCGGTGCGAGCTCGGTCCCGGGTGACGCGTCCTTAATACATTGATACCGCACATAATATGTATTTTAGCAAATAAAGTTAACATATCTTAAACCATAGTCTCTCAGTGATCAGATGTCGTTGCCGCACAGCGGTTAGCGGTTAGCGTTTTTAAGTTGATTGGAGAGCCAGTCGAGACCCTCGTAGAGTCCATCGCCGGAGGTGGCGCAGGTGGCCTGGATGTACCAGTTGCGGTTACGCAGCGAGTGCAGACCCAGCTTGTCTGTTATCTCGGCGGCGTTCATAGCGTTGGGCAGGTCCTGTGTACACGACACACTTACAAAACTGCACTCTATTGTACAACTATCATATTTGTAGTTTTCGACAGTATTTTACAAAAAAAATAACAATTCGTTTGCATGAGTGATACAGATTAGGGTATTTGCAAGCTAGTTTGAGAAAAAGTAAAGTAAATTGTAACTACTACACAATATCACCCCAGCTGTAGTTTCATGAATCGATAAAAACCAAAGCAATTTCAATATAATCTATACTCATTAGCTTCTGAGCAATGTTTGGCAAAAATCTGATCAGCCGATACCAGAATAAGCACAGTCTACAAGTTGGTCATTATTCCAGTTATATGCTTTAGATTTGAACCCAAATGTTAGCTAGGCAAAGACTATGCTAAGTGAAAGGTTTTTTTTTTAGTTTATTGTTGTAACGTTCAATGTTTTGGTGAAAGAACCATCATTATTGTTGACCATGTTGATCAGGTTCACACAAAACTGGCTTGGTTTGTTGAAATGAAATGACATTTTATTGGCTTGTTTTTCTTTTAGACCATACAGTAGCATTTGACCACATTTCACCTGATATTAGGTGATATTAAGGCTGATGCTATCACAACCCTGTCTGAACTGAGAAGTAGTCTAGTGCTGGCCACAATCAAATGCCTTCATTATGATGAGGTCAAGTTCAGATTTGCACTCAGTCCATGTGCATATAAGTCAGTGTAACTGGCTCTCAAATCTACTAGAATATATATTGTGTTCTAGCAGCCTTATTGCTATGGTGTCAGATGCCTGGCGAAAGATTTTGAGATTCTGAACGTCTCTTTATATGAGAGTGAATAGTTCTCACCTGTTTGTTTGCAAAGATCAAGAGTACAGCATCTCGTAGCTCGTCTTCACTTAACATTCGCATGAGCTCTTCCCGCGCCTCGCCGATACGCTCTCGGTCGTTACTGTCTACTACGAAAATGAGACCCTGAAAACAGTAATACAAATATGTTAGTAAAATAAAAATAGCAGTACTAAATTTACCACCGTAATTCTTCTATGCCTGTGAAATTATAATCACATTCTCACCCTATAAGAATATATATCTTTTATTCTTTTCCTTCATATTCCAAAATCGATTAGAGTGACAAGAATTTCAGTAAAGTTGTCTACACTCCAGCTAAATGTTATTACAATGATACAAAAAAAATCTTTATAATAGCCATGGATAATTTTTGTCAGCAGTGCTGTTACTGCAGAACTACATACTATCAATTAAAATTAGTGGTACTTTTACAGATGAAGGAAAAAGTGCTTACCATTAGGCCAAGACAATAAACCTACTCAATGCACATTTGGCTGGTGAAGTAGCTTTTGATCTACTTTTGCACCCGTAATAGGAAAGGGAAATTTCCTTTTTGGCATTGACTAACTTAACTTATATGCTTGCAATTATGTCAAACACTTTTTAATATTTTAATGGTATGAAACTGTTCGAAAAAATATTTTTTTTTATTGTAAATGTGTATTGTGTGTTGGTTTTGTTATTATTATTACCATGCACTCATATAACCTAACAAACAAGGCAAACTTAGTCTATAAGCACCCCTTGTAAAATTTGTGAAATATGTTGAAATATTCCTCAAGCATTGCTCAATGCTCAAGCTCATGACTCACCAATGCCCTCACATAAATGATTTTTTTTAAATTATTATGGATCGATTGCTGTTTATTAAGTCTTGAGCCACTGATGATGATGGTGGTGATGATGATGAATTTTATGTGGCAAAAGCCCCATTTTTAATCTATTCAGTGAAATCTGCATGGATAAGTGAAGTAACAGGAAATATATTAGCAGAGATAAGGCAGATTCGCTGTGTAAAAATATTATCAACCAAGTCACACTATCTTTGCTTGTATGTTGATAATAAAATAACACGATTTATAGAAGTTTTTGTAACACTGTATGAACAGGATATTATTATTAATTTATTTTATAGCATACTATAGTGTTAATGACACATTTTATAGTAAACCATACTGTGTTCTATAATTTAATCATAATCACCCCCAGTTCCTCATGGTTGTCAAACTCAGGTTAACTTAGCAAACACTATACACTCATTGGTTGCCAATAGTTAATGATCAATAGGCAACCAATGAATGAGTGTTCAGTATTTTTAGTTGAAATGAGTTTAACTCTAACAAACATAACAGAAATCGGGAGTAAGTAGTACAGTATAAGTAGATTTAATATTACCACTTGCATAAGTAGGTACCTACATAATTTGTTGGATTAGATACTAAAATAAATACTCCTGAAAATATTCAGACTATAAAAAAGGTTGGAGGCAGTTTGGCAGTCCTTTAGTCTGACAAATTCTCAATCTATCAAAACAGCATCGCAGAATTTTGTCAGATCACCACATGTCTACAGTACCTCAATTACTAACATAACTCATTATGTTGCACTTTCCACATTTCACTATTCACAATGTCAATAACACAGAAATCAAATGTAAAAGTTCAAACAGTGCAGCATTGAACAATACTTGAGACTTGAGAGAAATCATCTGTGCAGTAAACCTATACCTGACCTACTTTCACAAACACATAGTGTGACTGTAGTGTAGGCATAGTTGTAACTGGCTTAATTTAATAACTGATTAAAAGTTTGCCAGCAATGACTCATTTGATATAAAGACTTTCAGTACCAATAAATTAGTAGCGTTTGTAAGACAACTCTGCAAAATACTACCAAATTGATGAGTTAATTAACTTGCTTTCATTGCCCTAAGAAATAGCTTATTGGCATATTTATAGCTTTCACAACAATCTACAGTTGCAAGAAACCTAATTGTTTAAAAAAAAATGACTTAACTCAGAAAATATTACAGAACTAACATGCACAGCACCATGCTAAAAAGGTTAAAAATATAATCAATAGGGTTAACTACCAGTCTTTCCAATTATAACCAAGTGGCATAAAACCCAAGCAAAATGGATCATGAACTGACCTGTGTATTCTGGAAATAATGCCTCCACAGTGGCCTGATTTTGTCCTGACCGCCGACATCCCATACAGTGAAACTGATGTTTTTATATTCTACTGTTTCCACATTGAATCCTGGAAATTCACATTACATTCTGTTGAGAAATATCCAATGATATAGTTGACTGTTATCACAAGTTATTAATAACTAGATTTAATTGTGTAAGTTATCTGTCATAACTTATTTATTACATTTATGATGCTGAGTCAACTTAATCATCTAAAGAGTTTAGACAACTATGTTGATTCAAATAAAATCAAGTGTCAGTTCAGATGTTAGATCAATAATTATTCTTGGTAAATAATAATAATAATAATGTATGATAAAAGTAGGTCATTCCTATTTGATTTATTCCTTGAAAGGAAGATTAGCAACAATGAAATTTTATGCACTTGAATTCAGTATAATTACAAAAATTAAGTTGGGTTGACCCAATCGAACAAAGCCTCATTCAACCATTTACCACCAATAGTAATAAAACTGCATAACAGTGATATAGCTACTAAGTTTTTCTCTTGTTTCATATCTACATATATTTAAAATTTCATAGAGAGCAACGAAACACTAAATTATTAGTACCCTTCCACTACACACTGTTTATTAGTAAGGAGGTTAATGTCTAAAACTGAGAACACACTTTTCATAAGCTGATGTAACACTTATTTTATGTAAATATGGTTCAAAAACTAGTTTCTATAATGAGGTTTGAGAGCTGAACAGGTTGATAATTAAATCTAATGTCAGTACAGTTAAATGTAGGTATTGATAGCAATTAGATTCCCTACCACCATATAATTATAATATTGTCACAATTATACTAGTAAAAGTTGCGCTAAGAGCTTATTGCATTTTAGCCATATGTTACTGAAGTTTTTGTAGTGCTTAATTTGATTAAAATTGGATCCAGAAATAACTGGGTTAGCACATTATAAACTTTTTAGCACTGTAATAATGATAACATTGAATAGGTAGAATGCCATGGTTCATTATATGTATTGTAATAAATATGACCATGAAATATGGTGTTCATTGAAATAGATGTAAGCTCAGCAAGACGATAGGTACTCACCAATAGTAGGAATTGTTGTAACAATTTCACCTAATTTTAGTTTGTATAGGATTGTGGTTTTACCAGCAGCATCAAGACCAACCATCAATATTCTCATTTCTTTTTTGCCAAATAGGCCTTTAAATAAATTTGCAAACATATTCCCCATTTTGAAGCTTATTCAAGTTTTCTGAAACAAGGAGCAATGATTATGATCTTGATACGTATTCATTCTGAGTCACCCATCAACTCTGCACGTTATTTCAATCAATGATAATGACATGGCAGGTCCTCGCTGAATTTTAAACGTAGATCATCCATACGAGAAGATAAGAAATATAGGATACATTGTAATAAAATATACAAACATGAGATAAACTAGAAATACTTTGCACTTTCTTCAACAGGAACGTTGCCGTAATTCACAATTTCTAACAATGATTGAAGACCGACACCGCTGTTGGTCTATGCAGCGGTCACCACCCTCGATTCGATGGGTGTTTTAGACGTAGTTACATCTCATTTACGTTGTATTAATTGAATGAAAACACTAAGTAATATCTGTAAACTTAACACACTTACATCAACAGAAGCAAATAACTATACAATCCAGAAAAACGCTACACTTGGATAAATTCTTTACAATTCGCTGGATGTCAAAATGGCGGCGAACGTGGAAGGTTTTCGTGCCTATGCCACGTATCGGAAAAAGTGGCCAGTAATATTAAAAAAAATTCTACCTATTTGGTTAGAAAAAATAATTTTGCTTATTTTGCTTTGACAGTAAAATTTGCGAAAATTCTAATAATGAACTTTTATAGCTTTTATTAGCTCTTCTCTAAGTAAATCCACCTTGTGGGGGGCTGGCCTACGCTGCGTCTTCCAGTTCGTGGTCGCCACTCGAGCACCTTTCTTCCCCATCGGTTGTCAGTTCTACGAGCGATGTGACCTGCCCATTGCCATTTCAACTTGCTAATCCTAAGAGCTAAAGGTGATGGTAAGGTGGTAAGGTGGACCGACGACCTGGTGAAAGCCGCGGGGAGCCGATGGATGCAGGAGGCGAGCAGCCGCTCTAAGTGGCGTTCCCTGGGGGAGGCCTATGTTCAACAGTGGACGTCTTCAGGCTGTTGATGATGATGATGATGAAGTAAATCATCCACACTAAAATGAAGTTGGCTGAAGACGATAGTGTGAAAGGGCACTTTAGGGTTCGTTAACACCTGTCCGTCCAGCACAAGGGGTCTAGCAAAGATGCCAACCACTAAGGCTAACGCCTCACGAACTCCAAAATGTACTGAAATGACATTCGCTGCGGAAAAGTTAGCGATTTCCGTCATTTCAGTACATTTTGGAGTTAGAGTTTGGTGTTACCGTTAGCGTTAGGGATCTTTGAAAGATCCCTTTCCATTATCGTTAACGCCAAACAATAACTCCAAATGGAGAATGACAGCCCCTGCGGAAAACCTTTCCGCAGCTAATGTCAAGGCTAATGTCATTCTCCATACGTTTTGAGTTATCGTTTGGCGTTAAAGCTCTTAGAGCATTTAGGAAAAGTTAACTCTAAAGGAAGGGGATGCGGCGGCGGCGGCGGCGGCGCGCGGCGGGGTCAGCGCGCGCTGGCGACCGAGCTAGGGGTCTATATATAGCAAAGATACCTTTCTATTAGCGTTAACGTGAAACGATAACTCAAAATGTATGGAATGACAATTCAGCTATCGTTTTTAGTTTTCCGCAGCTAATGTCATTCCAATACATTTTGAAGCTAGCGTTTGGTGTTGATGCTAATAGAAAGGGATCTTTGCTAGACCCCCTGTGGTGTTTCTTGTTTTGGAGTTTCATCTTAGGTTTTTTTGTGTATAAAGGAAAATATTAAAGCAAATTGAAAGTTAAAACTTTAAGTGGTGCTGTACTGAGAAAGGTGGCTTAGAAGTATAGCTCCTAAACATCTCCTAAAACCTTATTTTACAATTTTACATTCATAAGTCGTTTAGTGGAATCTGATGCACTTTAAAGCCGGATTTTCGCAAAATCTAGCGCAATTTTGGTATAGCGTTTGCTTTTATAAGCGGTTGGTGCAGAGGGTCTAGCAAAGATACCAACCACTAACGCTAACGCTTCACGATAACTCGAAACATGTATTGAAATGACATTCGCTACGGAAAAGTTAGCGATTTCCGAAATGTCATTTCAGTACATTTTGGCGTTAGCGTGAGGCGTTAGCGTTAGTGGTTTGTATCTTTGCTAGACCACCAGTGCAGCTATTTTAGTCAAGCGGCAACACTGCATTTTTCAGAAATGCAGTGTTGCCGCTTGACGAAAATGACTTTTGTTACCAAAATTCAAAAATGGCTAATAAATAATGTTTTTTGAGTTTTGGCGGGAACGCAGAAAAGTTCACGTCATTGCATTGAATTCAAAACTTGTGGTTTTTCCAGTGTTATGTAATGTATGTAATGTTTAAAATTGGTGGCGTTTTACGCATTAAGTGCTGAATTACGAGCATGAGTGTAGGCAAGTGATATAATGTGGTGAAACGTGATTTTTCGTGTTGCTGCCAAAATTCCATAGAAGCTTCTAGTAAAGTTGCCACCACATTACTGGAGCATGACTTATACTGGACTATGACTACCTGACTTAGACTGGTCTATGACTAAGAGACCAAAGACTTTCTATCCTATGTAATAGGGAGAATTCTGTGTAAAAGACTTGACTTTGCGTGAAATATTCTATTAATATGATGAAAAATTACAATACTTGACACTGGCTAAATACACTATGTGTGGAGCCAAAACATAAGAAAAAAAAAGTTTTTTATGTTATTCCGTGATTTTATTTTATTGATGAGAATCTTTAATTTGCTGCGTTAATACTACTGTTTATTGTAGTTAATCTGTTAATCTAATATTTTTTGTGTGAATAGTCGATAGTGGTGATTTATGTACCTACATACCGAAAACGAATAAATATTGAACATAAGTATTCATACTAACATAACCTAAAAAATGGATTTGCAAAGTTGGTTAAAGGAAACATCAAAGTATACAACTTTCAGAATAAATAAATTGAAGACATTCGATTCAAAAAAATTAGCAGTGTATTTATCGGAAGTGCGTTACCTATCTGGCTTCAAAGCTCCAGAAATCTTCATCAAACTTCTTTCATTAACATGATTTCTTTATTTGCATTGTTTATAGCAAAGCAATGAGCTTAATTGTGACCATATTCCGAAGTTTCACTTCTTAAAACCCGACTGCCTAATACTTGAGCTATGGCCTAATACTTTTCCATTAGAGAAAACTGGGAAAGAAGTTATTGTTGATGCTTTGTGTGCAGCTGCTGTGTTAAAAGGAGCTCATGTATTTGCACCAGGTGTGATGGGTCTTCCAACAAGTGAGTAGTATGTACCTATTACAGAATAAAAACATTATGTACGTATTTTTATTTGATTACTCCACATCTTATTTCAGATTGCCAATTAAATGAAAGAATGGATATTTATGGAGATCTTGAAGGTCAATGTAAAAGAGGTACTAAAGTAGTATACACTGGTAAAAAGCTATATGTAGGCACTGGTTATCTCAAGATGTTAAGATATCAAATATTTGATAATGGAATTCAACCTAGGTAATAATCTATATAGTTTCTAGTTGCATTTGAAACTATGCTATGGTATGCTACAAATTAGCTTAAGTTAGGGGCTACATTTACACCCATAAAAAGTTTGTCAAGTAACAAGTGGTAAGCAGTGACTGCTGCACCATATTTTGAACAGAAATTTGTTTATGAACATTGTTTGTTCAAAACATTTCTCATCCGCTGCAACTTTAGCATGTTCTGTAAACAAAGTTAAAAATTTCACATTACAAAATTTGAATTTGGTTCCCAAATAATGGGTCTTTTAAGTATCAACATGATCAATTGCAGTGTTGCCTCTGGATTGCACTCCACAGTGCATTCCATAGTCACAACAAATAACAATTTCCTTCATTAATATTGTGAAAACTGCGAAGCGTCTTCTGGCGTCAAAATCAAACATAAAATGAACAATTCCCCCTGCGTGTAGACAGATGCGGGGGATGTTTTCCACAAACTCCAGCAAACACATTGAAGTGTATTTGCTCGACGAAACAGTCAGGCCACACCCCTGAATGTTCTGTTTAAAACATGGACCAGCGGATGCAGCTGTATTCAAGAAGATTTTTGCCATAAAACATCTAATTCTGTTTTTATTTTCAGAGGTATTGCCATCCATACTATACTTCCTGCTTCAAGGTTGCCAGTTGTAAATGAGACTCTATACCCCAAAGGTGAGGTCCTTCTCCAGAACTTACCCTCAATAGTTTGTGGATGGGTTGTTAATACACAACCTCAAGAACATGTTCTAGACATGTGTGCAGCCCCGGGTAATAAGACAACACATTTAGCAGAAATGTCTAATAATCAAGTTGGTAGTATACCTTTTATAGGTACAATACAATTTTTGGTTTAATCTTATAACCTTTAAAATCTTAATAATTATTTTTAGGCATTCATAATTGCAATAGATAAAACACCACAAAAGGTAGCAAAGATTGAAGAAATCTGCATTATTCAAGGAGTAACTTGTGTTAATGCATATGCTTTTGATTCAACAAAGTGTTACTCAGAAGATAGTTGTGGAATTGACAAAGGACCACCATTCCCTGCAAACAGTTTTGACAAGGTGCTGTTAGATGCACCTTGCAGTGGCTTAGGGCAGAGGCCTCAACTGCATCAGAAGATGACCCCTAAAATGATACAGTCATACAAGTTTGTTCAGAGGAAATTATTTGCTGCTGTAAGTACATCATGACAAGTTGACTAATAATAGCATGAACTCCGGCTTACTTTTTATACAAATCACATTGAATAACTCGAACGTAAAGTAAGCCGGAGTGTGTGCTATTATGAGTTCTACTTACGTTACCTTCTATAATATTATAAGTTGACTAAGTTATGACAATAGTAAATGCTTTTCTATAAATCATACGTTTGCTTTTCAGGCCATACAAGTACTTAAAGAGGGTGGTAAACTAATCTACAGTACATGCACCATTACAGATGAAGAAAATGAAGGCATGGTTGCATGGGTACTAGAAAAGCACTCATGCCTTAAGTTAATACCTGCAGTACCTTTGCTTGGTGGACCAGGCCTAGCCAACAAGGGCCTAAATGATGAACAGAGGTATAAGATTAATATTTTATTTAAAACAACTCATACAGTTATTATAACACTAATACATTCTAAATACTATTTTAATGGTTAACATTGTAATACATAAAACCTAATATCTTGGTAAAATTCGAGCAAAATAAATATGCAATTTATCTGTATAATAACAACTTATTTTGTACTTCTATATTATATCACAATCATAGGATAGATCTCTTTGTGGTTGTATCAATAAAACTATCATGCTGTTTTTACACTTAATTATTGAGTATCACAATGACTTTTAAGATGTGCCAAAGCAACTAAGAATAAATATGGCAAGCTGGCATAATATAACAAAAAATACTGTGTATAACTGTATCTAATATCCTTACATTAATTAGCATAATTCTAAATATTTCATTGTTTCAGAAAAATGGTGCAAAGATTTGGCCCAGAGGTAGACACACTGAGACCAGTCGAAGATATCTACAGGGATTCTATTGGTTTCTTTATAGCAGCATTCACTAAACTACCTCCACCATACATTTAGATATACAGCATTTTTTAATAAACTTAGTCTACTAAAAAAATTTGCCTTTTATTCTGTTTGCATATGCACCAAAGGCACTTTTTATTTTTCCTTTTCTCTCCACTGGTGCGACAGAACTGGTGGGGAGAAAAAGAACAACCCTACATGCAAGGTACCGCTTGAGGGGGTCATTTATGTTTCAATAAAATACACTACCAACTCGGCTGGGCAGCGTTCGGGAAGCTTCGACCTATCTTTACGTCCAAAATACCGTAGAGCCTGAAAACAAAGGTTTGCAATCAGCAGGCCACATCGCTCGCAGAACTGACAACCGATGGAAAAGAAAGGTTCTCGAGTGGCGACTACGAACCGGAAGGCGCAGCGTAGGCAGACCCCCACTAGGTGGACCGACGACCTGGTGAAATCCGCGGGGAGCCGATGGATGCAGGAGGCGTGCAGCCGCTCGAAGTGGCGCTCTCTGGTGGAGGCCTATGTTCAGCAGTGGACATCTACAGGTCGATGATGAAAATACACTAAAACAAGTGCAACCCGTAATTTTGATGATTAAATTTTCGGTGATAAATATAATATTTACTTCCGACAGTGGTGTGGTGTATAATTCTGTGCGTAAATAAGCGCACTTTAGCAAGTAGAGATTAGCGTGAAAAATACTGTATAATGAAATGCATAAGGCACTGGTTTCTATATGCTTTTCATCTACTTTAGTTCAAATTTTCGATGTGTACCCACAAACCACCCTGACTTTTCAAGAGCAGAGCTCTCTTGTCAAATGTTACGGAGTCTTCTGTTTTTGGGCATGCTGAGAATTTGAAGTTCTTCATGAGAGAAACCATTGCGATTTTAGCAGAGATCATTGCGAATCGTAGACCTGAAACAAAAGCAATGGAGTATAAAAAAGTCATAAATATTTTGTAACTTGTGTATGAATACCATCCAACCATAGCCCATAGACTATACATGGAGGTAATGTGAATTGTGATGCCTCGCAAGGGCTCAACAAGTTTCTTGGAATGATTACGTTGTTATCAATGGGTTTACAATGGAAAAGTAACATACACAGCTATGCGTCCAACATGTATTAAAAATTATAATACTATATAAAAAATTGTTTATTAGAAATAACCCCAATTTTCTTACCTATGCAATTCCTGGGCCCAGCACCAAATGCCAAGAACAGATGCGAGGGCCTGTTCTTCTTTTCTTCTCCCATAAACCGTTCCGGTCGGAACTCGTGCGGTTCCGGGTAGTAATCAGGGTCCATGTGGATGCCGTAGATGGGAATAGCGACCACATCGCCCGTGTTCAGGAGGACAGGACTGTCCGGGATTTTGTAAGGCTTGGTGACCACACGGTCTACTCGTCCCACTGGTGGATACACACGAAGGGTTTCTAGAATTAAGAAAACAGGTTACACAAGTTTGTTAACAGTCGAAGTTCAAAACGAAGTTAACAATCTATAGTTTTTTGAAGCTTAGAATCTCAAGAAACCCATTCGGTATATCAGTTAAATTATACTATTATTATCTGTTGTAATGAGTTTGACGTAAACGTCTGGCCTCAACAGGGCTCTCAAATCAATGGACCAATTTCAGAGCGGTTTTTATTTGATACAAAACATGATCCTCATCACTAGCAGTCGTAAGTTTTTTACTTAAAGCCAAATGTTTTTGTATGGGATCTTGTCATTTGCATTACAAAACGCCATAAAATAAAAACGCATAGGCATATAATATACGCTATTATACCCATAGTCTATAATTACCTAGTAGAAACGCGTCAAGATATGTCAGTTCAGATAACAGCTCGTAGCTCATTTCTTTCCCCGCTGTGGTGTCAATGATGTGCGTCCTCAAAGTCTCCTGGAGATCAGGTCGGGTGGCCAGTACGTACAGTGCAAACGATAGCAGCGTACTGGACGTTTCATACCCGGCTATAAGGAATAGCAGGCATTGGGCGTCTATTGTGTCGTCGTCCATGTCTGGAATAGCATTAGAGTTTATTTGATTATAACAGCCTAATCAGACTATGGTTTCGAGAGAAAATAATAATTTGAAAATGTGAATGTTTACTTGTGATAGGTACTGTATGAAATTGCGTAGGCGCATACCTACATTGAAGATTGATGATCTTTTTATGGTATGATAATTCATACATTGGTGCAAGACTGAGCGGGGTTCGAACCAGGGTGCGTTAGTTTGATTTTGAATGTGTGGGTTCTCGCTGAGCCGCACTGGCTTGTTATTCAAATGAAGTTACATAATCAATTAACTATTATCTATTAATTGTAGTCGTTAATCACACAAGTGCAATGGCACATAATGTTATCAGTCTAATAGGACAGTAAACAGGTATTTAGAGCATTGATAAGCTATTAAAATAGAGCTCATATAATATCAAGAAATTGTTATCACTTATGTGCTTATTATTTGTCTATCAGTCTATTTATATATTTGTCTATAGTACCGTAAGTTACCCATGGTGGGTACCTTTAAAAGACAGTTATTGGAAACACTCGCCAGAAGACTATTTTGCCTGCTTTAACTGATTTCCAATATTGCTATATTCCTACTTTACCAACGCAATATATGAAAATCGGTTGTTGATAGCATGAATGAATGGAGGCTAAACAAACCCAATTAGTGTTAGTAAAGGATTAAAACGTTACTTAGGTAGATATTATCACGTTAAATAACTGAATTGGCTTGCATCAAAATGTGCACACAAACTGCAAACAAGGCCAACACAGGATAACCTTCTCCCAGAACAAATAACATCTGGAAAACAGAGGAGAAAAATATTACACTTACGTTTTTCTGTCGCAGGTTTTTCTGATTCGTTGTTTTCTTTGCGAGCGACATCAACAAGCAACTGCAGGAAATCGCTTTTTCTGTAAAATACAAGTAGTAAACAAGAAAGCTCTATGAAGATTCAGACAGCACAACCATCCTTTATCAACAATATCAACATTCCGGCATTTGATGTGTGTGTGTCTCTTTGTTTCTATGTATCGATTTCACATAAAACTTCTAAACCGATTGAAATGCAATTTTCACACGCAGAAATTAGTAATATTTAGTAGATAGATAGGTAGATAGATAAACTCTTTATTGAAACACACAAATTATAAACAAAAGTACAAATTTAACGGAAGTGCAGTAATTAGCTGTAAGAGAAATGTACTAACTAAAAAAGAAATTACTGGTATAAAATCGAATCATATGACCTTGATTCAGCCCATACCCTAGCCGGGACAGCTAAATTGTGGATTAAATAAAGGTTTTGAATGAAAAACTATAAAATATTTCTTACTCTGAATCCGTTAGTCGTCTCTCAGCTTTAGCCGCTTGCAGTATTCTCATGAGCTCGCCGGTCGACTCAAGGTTAAGGAACGTGAAGTTCAGAAGACGGATCAGTTTAGGCATGAACATCAAAATGAAGAAGATGAACATTCGCTTCGTCTTTGGCATGTAATCGAATTTCTCAGCCACCTAGAACAAATAGTCATCACCTGCAAATCATCCTCATCTCTCCTAGTAATCTTGCCTATACCTACTGCTGTCAATCGTAGACTCACAGTCTACTACTGTTACTAGGTTTTGTGTCTGGGAGTCAGATACATAATGCCCCCCCTATATACATAATGATTTTCATGGACGAGGAAGATACGTGATACGTCTATGGGTATTTAGAATACACCACTATGTATGATAGAGAATTTTTATTTGATATTACTTGCTACTAAGTATAGTAGTAGGTATATACCTGGAAACCAGTTTCTCGGGCTTACTCATTCTATTTTAGTCATATACCTATTACGTACCTCATATGTGATTTGTTTAACATTTTGTCACGGTGACTAGCAATTCTAATATACCTATTCTACAAAAAACTTGTCGGTACATTATTTTACCCGAAACCGGTGTCAGTTTTGTCTTAGCAGAGCTCAACGTTTAACAACAATCTAAACATGTCTACCTACCTTATTTTAAATATCAAGACTATCCTTTATAATTCATCCGATTGTTAATTATTCAAGTAGGTACTGCTACTGTTCAAGTGTTCAATGTATGCGCATTTTGCGCATATCATAGCACATAGCAAAAAAATACGAAACTAAAAAAAATTGGTGAAAACATCTGACTTTTCTATTGTTTTCTCCCTCAAACACTCTTTATGATATTACAGCAGTTTTGTTGATGTTGATGGTGTCCTATCTATGATCGATTACCTTGATAAAATGCGATTCTCCATCTGTCAGCGCATCGCATTTGATACCGAATGCGCACGCGCCGATCGTCTCCAGCGTATAATGTCCCATTATTTTCTTCATTTCCACGTCTTTATGATCTGAAAAACAGGTGCAACGTCGGAAATAGGCTTCGGCTAGTGGGCTTGATTGGAGATAGGACTCTAGCTTGAAACATGTCGTCGATATTAACTTTAGGTACTTACTTACTTATTTTGTTCCACAACAAAGGTGCATTACTTATTACTTACATATCTCGATCCCCATTGTAATACCTACTATAAGCTGTTATTTATCATTGATTATTTCTTGTGGTGTACAATAAAGAGTTTTTGTATTGTGTTGTATTGTATTTGTATCTCCTGATGGAGATATTATGAACCCTGATGCTAATATATTGTTAGCTAAAGGATAAAGTCACTAAACATAACTAGTAAATTACATACAACCAAATGATAAGTACGCCTACATTTTTTATATAAGTAATATTACATAATGAATAATGTACCTAATCCATACCATATTGTTTGAAATATTCAACCATTTGCTTGGAACAAAGCTGGAGCAGGGGCAGCATGTTTTTCAGCCGATGGGAGCTGAAGACTGGCGTTATGGTACTTCGCACGCCTTTCCATTCTGAACCCTGATGAACAGTTTAAGAATCTATATTATTATTATAGTATGCTGGCTGAGCCGCCCCGGCTTCGCACGGTGCATTAATTTCCATTAAAGGTATTTCTCTACCGCCCGCGGTAGCGGAATATTCCGCGCGGGATACCGCGCGGTATTCGCCGGGTAGGGCGGAACTTTTAACGCCTAGGTAAGAGAAAAGTTTCGCAGTCTGGGGGGTGATTCTGTTAACAAATTATCATGAAATTATCAGCCTTACTTATAAAAATCTCGCTATGTTGTACTTAGCCACCTCTCAACTAATCAGTTCATAAACTCTTAAGCAACGGATAACATTTCTGCCTATAAACGTTACTTAGCTCTTTCTTAAATAAGAGACGTATAAACGAGACTTTAACGTATAGATAGACTGTCGCCACAGACAACAATCAGAATAATCGACTAAAATCCGAAATTGAACGAATATTTTTGTTCTCAAAATTTGATTTTGCATCTGTGACAAGTGTAGTGTTGAAAGCTGTTGAAAGAGTGAAGTAACATATGCTCTGTGGTAACATTTTAATGTAATTACGCCATAATTACGCAGTAACTGATCTGGAATCTGGAAAGGGCAGGGAAACGTACACATCTTTGATTTGTACCTAAGCTAATTTGTAAATTAAAGCAGTGTTGTGTCTATCAATCATTGTACTGTAAGTTTATTCTAACTTGTTTAAAAACTACATTTCATATTATTTTTAGAATTGCTTTCCTATCTACCCACATTGTTTTTGTCTGAACCAAACATGCGAAAAGGAGAGGTATAAGTTTCGGAAAAGCGAGAAAGAGTAGGTGCCACTGCTCACACCCATTATGTCGATTCATTCAATACAACTATTATTGTAGGTACCTTGTATTTTTTTTGGTAACCATAATTTACGGAAATATTTCCAGAAACTTCAACTCTTAACAACTTTTACATTATCAGGTATTCTAAAATTTTAACTGCATACGTACAATGCCTTGCCTCGTCTGCATTGCCCATTTTTTTTATTTTTGGTAATTAAAAAATAGTGGTGTATCCCAACTTCTCCACCCTGAATTCAAGTTGCTTTTTGATGCTTTATGAATGTATTCATCATCATCAGCATCATCAACAGCCCGTAGACGTCCGCTGCTAAACATAGGCCTCCCCCAGAGAGCGCCACTTTGAGCGGCTGCTCGCCTCTTGGATCCAACGGCTCCCCGCGGTTTGCACCAGGTCGTCGGTCCACCTAGTGGGGGGTCTGCCTACGCTGCGCCTTCCGGTTCGTGGTCGCCACTCGAGAACCTTTCTTCCCCATCGATTGTCAGTTCTGCGAGCGATGTGGCCTACTCATTGCCATTTCAACTTGCTACTTCTAAGGGCTATATCGGTCACTTTAGTCCTTCTGCGGATTTCCTTGTTCCGGATTTTATCTCGCAGTGAAACACCGAACATAGCTCTCTCCATAGCTCGTTGCGCAACTTTGAGCTTACTAATGAGGCCAACAGTAAGAGACCACGTTTCAGTTCCATATGTCATATGTCATGCCATATGTCATGTCATATGGATGTATTAACTGTAGTAAAAAATATCTGCACTGTACTTCGTCGAAAAGACTGGGCCAAAAAATGCATGGAAGTCGCCATCCTCCTTTTCAAAACCCCAAAGCACACCACCCTTTGATTTTGACAACGTTCGCCATCAAACAGCTGTTTTAAACCCGCCATCTTGGCTCTTTTGGTGGTTAATTTCGACAGCTATTTAGGCATTGCATTACTTAGCAACCTCTTAGCGCTAAATCGCGTTTATAGGTATGAATTTTAATTATCTGTGGCTTAGCAATTGGCTAAAAGATAAGAGGAATTTATGAGCTTCTTTCAAAATTAGAGCCCATAATAAAATAACTGGTATAAAACTATACTGACAAGAGAAGGGGCAACAACAGTACACGCGAGTGAAGCGAGCGCGAAAAATCAGCAGTGAAAAACCCAATGAATACCTAGAAAATACTCAAAATCGTGCTAAAAAAGACGGACAATTCGGATGTCTGCTGGCTGACCAAACAAAAAAAAGTATGCTCCGCCAGACTAGCGCCCCTCAAACTTGACCATTCCAACTTTATCTCGTTCCTTGTCACCTCTAGCATTTTTTGCTATAATTGTTTCGCACGATCGCTCCTTCATCTACAGATTCTGTAAATTCTACACCCTAGGGCCGATGCTAAAAAAACGCGTAAACAACTCGGATGGGACCTGCATTAAAATTTTTATTTTATTCCAGGCATATGAATTTGGCGCCCTCTGAAGTTTCCGCCCGGGGGCGTGCCCCTGTTTTGCTCCCCCCTAGATCCAGGCCTTCGTGGGTCGTTGCAAGTGCCGGGTCCTAGGGGGCCCGCGGCGCCCCCTAGGACCCGGGCGCCGGGCCTATGGACCGCCCGGGGGCATCATTTTTACATAACTAGTATAAAAGTGGGGCCCAACAGGAATATTTAACCCTGTTGCCCCACGTGGGGCCCAAGAGGAAAAAAAAATCCTGTTAGACCCCATGGGGCCGAACACGTGGGGTCAACAGGAATTGTCGTAGTATTATATAGGGTAGATGAATAATTAATTACCCTGTAAAAGTTTCGCCCGGGTTTCGCTTCCCAAGGCGTTATCCGCGTGTGTGTGAACAGGCGGAATAACGCGTACCCACTCGGATAACGCTACCGCGGGCGGTAGAGGATACCGCCTCGGTATGTGCACTCCTTAACCAATTTTGAATTAAGTAATACATTTCAACAAATAAAATTAAAACTCATCCAGTGGTTTATTTTTTATAAATTATTGTTGCATTGAAAATTCATTTTTATTTTTAGTTTGATTGATATTTGATAGTAATTCTTTACTAAGCAGCCGTTTAAAATGGCGCTCTCTGGGGGAGGCCTATGCAAGCAGTGGACGTCTTCAGGCTGTTTATGATGATACTAGTTTGATTGTACATATACTCACCTTCAAATTTAGAAGAGATCTGCTCAAATATCTCGGCTCCTTACTGTTTAGAGAGTTTCGATCAGTAAAGAAATCAAAATCACGTATCATTATTGTTTTTATGAGTTCGGAATCCAAAATATACAGAATAGGCCTTCTCCCCTCAAACATTCCTAGAAAATAATATTATAATACTTTAGTGTAATACCTATTATAGTACCTAAAAAACTTAATCATTGTAGAGTGTGAAGATTGGGGTGGGTTTGTCTTTACTGGGTAGGTGTGTCTCACTGGTTTATCTTTAATAAGTCCTTATTTTTAAACTATGTAAGTAATGCAATTTGTAATAGTTTAGATACTTTTTTGGAAATAAACATTAATTATTATTATATATTATTTATTAATTAGAAATAGGGCATACAAAGTTTTTTTAAGACACCCTTCAAAGGGGTTCTTAAAATACTGACACTAGCTACAATGCCCTTCAAACCGGAACACAGTAGCGCTTGCACACTAATACTACTTTATTGCTTTGTTTGTTTTGATGTTTTTGTGTAAAGTCAAAATTACTACTATACTAAACGAAATACTTACAAAATTTCTTTTGATTGAAGTAACGGGTGATATTAATATTTGACTGGCCTGATAGCTCAGTTGGTAGTGTCCCTGCTTTCTGAATGGTAGGTTGTGGGTTTGGCCTACCCAGGACAATCATATTTTGTGTGATGAACAGACATGTTTATTCTGTGTCTAGATATTATATTGCATTAATATGTGTCTTTACAAAACAAAAAGTATCTAAGTATTTCATCAGTTACCTTATAACATAAGTAAATGGCAAACACCTGTCTATCTGATAATGATAATTGTTATGAGTAGTGTGGTAAGTACCTACCCAAGGCAGAACAGTAATCTAATAAGATTGCAACTACATATATTTATTTATGATGTCAAGACTTTTAAGTCAGTCAATAATTCATTACAAATAAGCCTTGTATAAAAACCTTTTATGGGGAAGTAATTAACAGAAATTAATAATTTTTTTAGTTTTAGGGATTGCTTAGCTATGATTTTTTAAAAACAGCTGCTATAATTTTGCAATTCAACTGAATCATAGAAGAATAAGGTAGGTACTTATAAAAATTCAACCAAATAAATAATGCCCAATGATACATAGACCCTGGACCTTAACTAGGATTCTAAGGACCCAGGGACTACGAGGACCATGGTCCAACAACACCTAGACAGAACTAGTATTTGCAGTTTTTTATTGGTAAAATATTTGCCATGTCCACCAACCTACTCAACCTCCACACCACAGAGGGATTAAATTACCAAATATTCGACACATCTCTGAAGTCTAAAAACTTACCTCCATATCGCTGTCCTTTGAAGTTCTTGTAGATATCCAACTGGTAGTCATGAAAAGATCTAGAGGCTGTGATTCTTGGTCCCAAATTACCTAATAATATAACTGGTTTCATATACCGAATCCCCTTCTTTTTGAAATAATCGAAAGTTGCGGTGTAGTAAAAATAAAACGCAAAAATAGTAGTGAGAATCAAAATTAATTTCCAATCATCTACTATCATTAGCAGTATTTTCCTTGTACCACCTGAGAGCTCCATTATAATAGAATAGGTACAGAGTTACCTTTGTAAAAACTAATTATTTATCTTTACACACTCGTTTACCCTCGTGAAAAGTAAAGTAAAGTAAGTAAACACCTAGCGAAGCGTTACATGCTCTTTGGTAAACACCACAGAGAACTTTGCTATATACCGATAGCAATGAGGATATACAGTTTAACAAAAATAAGAGATCTAGTGTGAAGTTGACAGATTAACTGGTCTAGCGATGTGAACTAAATAATCGCTATCGGATAAACCCGAATTTAATGAGAAATCGATACTAATTCTACATATTTATTTAGTAATCGTTTAGTTTTTTCATATGACCTTAGTAAGAGAACGAATGATTGTAATACTTTTTTTTTCTCTTATATGTTGGCTCCACACATAGTGTATTTAGCCAGTGTCAAGTATTATATTTTCATCGTGTTATAAAATATTTCACGCAGTCATGTCCTAGTGATAGTCACAGTTCAGTCTAAGTCAGGTAGTCATAGTCCAGTCTAAGTCATGCTCCAGCAAAGTGGTGGCAAAATTTGTAATACTTATAATGAATTATATCAGCATGAAATGTATGCATCGAAAGGTTAGGTATTAACTAAAGACCATATTGGGTATATTCTTTAGTTTAAGTGTTATGTATCTGATTATGTATATTGACCTCGGAATGTATATTCTTCTCTTCTTCTTCTGGGTGTAATTGAATTCATTAGCATCCTTTGAAACTAGGTACCTACTCCTGATACCAGTCACATGTGGACCAATATTTTTGAATTTTAACACATGGGTTTGGTAATAATAATAACTCCAAAAAATGTAATAACTTACTTAATCAAATGCTACAATACAAAATGTAATTAAAATGATATAGTACTGTTTTTAATTAGTACATACAAGGTGTAAAAACGTTTAGATGTATCAAAATTATCCGTGCCAACTGCGTTAGGCGCCGCGGCAATCTTCATAATTTTCAATAAAAATATTTTCATATACACTCTTTACTCTTTAATAATGATCTATAAATGATGTACTAACATGGGCTCAATTTATGCTAATGATATAAATTACATCCTGTATATATTTTTTATTAAATAATATACTGGGTTCGAGAATAGTTTTCTGAGATTCACTTCTATTACTTGAACCAACATCATCATCAACGTCGCAAACATTAATAAATATTCAATTGTCTATAAAATTGCCAAAATGCTCATCTCTGTCAGAATCATGCGTTATGTTATAATTCTTCTTTGTTTTCTCCACTACTTTGGACCAGTCATCATTTGTAACGTGGGAACATGCTTTCTTCAGCAAAATTTCCATTCTCTTTATGGTAAAGGGTGGCTTAGTATTGTGAAGTGCTGCGTAGCCTTAAAGGCACAACATTATTTTAGACATTGGTATAAAGAATAAATAAATGAAATTTGAGATATCATATAAATATAAAAGTTCACATAATACTAATTATGAGATATTTAATATATTCTACTCTATCCACGCGAAATTGATGAAGTTATGGCCCCGCAGAAGACATACATTAAAAAGAAGTTGATGTTGCACAACAATAATCATTGTTAATCATGGTATTTAAAAAAATAGTGATTAAGTATTTATAATATCAGTGTTTAAAAATAAATTGCAGTAGCCGCCAAAGAAAGAAATATCAGCGAATTGCTTTGGCGAGGAAAATTTGATTGTACCGATACTTTTTACAAAAGTCAAGTTGATCATTCGAATCACACTTTCGAAGTAGTTCATTCGCGAACTACACAAGATTATCTCACTGAATTCTTCTCGCCCAAAGATTTGATTCGATTAATTACCTTATTCTACAATTTCACCGATTATTTGGATGTGTCATAGTCGCAGCACTATTGTTCGAAAAAAAGTGCTGCCAGCTCCTAAAGAATTTTCTCCCTAGATAACTTAAAAACCCCTAGAACCCCCTAAAACCCCTGAGCGTATTTGTATTCCATGGTGTGGTTCCTAGCCCACTTTAGTGTGAAACTTACCATCATGATGCTTTGCATCAGGTCCGTTCATGTGAGTCGTCCCGCTGATGAACGCAGATGAAATCGCCTGATCACTCGTTTACATTTTGATAAAATTTAAATGGGCATTTCTTGTCTTCTCATGAGATGAATAATTTTTTAGAGCGAAGATATAATTATTCAATATGAAATAAAAAAGGTTTTTTACGCCGGCATAGAACTCTACACAATTGTCGCAACGTCCACGATTAATCTCCTTGAGGGAAGTACAACTATTGATCAGACATTTATAGTAAAAGGAGAATCGTCAACGTGACGTAACGATAATAATTATTGATGTTATAATAATATAATTGCTTCCATACCCGAGTTCCTCATGTGCCTTGGCTGATATTGTCTGGTACTGGATATTCTCTTTCTCCTTTAGTCTGCTTCGCTTTTAGTTGATACGTCTGCATATCTCCTTAATTTGATACTACCTGTAATTATTTTGGCACCATGATTCCACCGTACTGGTGGAACCATGGTCTAGCCGGTTTCGCCGGACTAGTCCACTTGCCACAGCCCTACCTGCCTACCTAATTCTATCTGTGTAGGTCCTATTTTATGTCACACTCATACATACTCATTCATACCTTATAATGACGCCTACCTAAATATATACCTATATGTTTATGTGGTCTGTGTCACCTTTACTCTTATTATTATTACGGATCACTTTAGTTATAAGTAGGTACAACGTGGTCACACACCTATTAATATACTCTTAGCCTGCACCCCTTCATAAATCATTACATATTGATATAGTTGTAAGTAAATAAGGCGTGATCAATCATAGATACTCATATCACATTAATCTCCGTTTGTGTTCCCATAAACATGGTCATCTTAACACAGGCATAGGTCATGGGGCCTTGACCTATCAGTGTAATCATTACTCCCATTACGCTGGACTGGATCCTCAACCCCCAGAACACCAGCTGAGACTTTCTCACATACTACTGCAGCAGATTTCGCCCAAGGCCTCGGGACTGTAACCAGTGAAAACCAGGACCTACCTACCCATAGATTACCTATAGGTCACCTGTCCTGGCGTCACCTCAGTGCTCAGATTACCTGGGTCTGCGAGACGCGGCTTAAAAGCGCCGCCGCAAATCCAGTCACCATCATATGAAACTAGTGCGATTTACATCTGGTCATCATAAGATACCATCCAATGTTGTGACCACCATGCTCTTCACGGTGTCTATACAACTTAATAGAGAACTCATTCCGTAAGTGAATATTCCTTAATGCCATTCAATGTTGTGACCACCATGCTCTTCACAGTGTCTATACAACTTAATAGAGAACTCATTCCGTAAGTGAATATTCCCTAGTGCCTAAGTAAAGGTTTATGAACTCACCGAACTCATTGCTTGACCGCCATTACGTTTCTACAATACTTCACGGAATAAGTGATAACAATCGGCGCAGGTTTTAGTATGTGTAAATAGTCTTACCAGACTCGGAGAAATGATCAGAGAGGTTTAAAGTACAAATAATTTAGTAAGAAATAAATTTAGACTTAACTTCTCACAAACTCGCCGCCAGCTCCTCTCGCTCTCTCTCGTTGCCGCCAAAATGGCCGGCGAAATGAGTTCTTTGATTCATAGAGTATATAGTTATCTAGGCTTACCATAGATTACACTAAATATAGATCGCGCAGGCGGTATTGCCATTCTCAATGAATTCGTGAAACGTCATTTCGCGACAACAATCTTGGCAAAAACGATCAGGGGGTCTAGCAAAGGTACTAACCACTAACGCTAACGCCTCACGCTAACCCCAAAATGTATTGAAAAGACATTTCGGAAATCGCTAACTTTTCCGCAGCGAATGTCATTTCAGCACATTTTGTAGTTAGCGTGAGGCGATAGCGTTAGCGTGAGGGAGCTTTGCTAGACCCCCAGTTGTTTTATAGAAAAATGACAAATTATCTTGATGAAATGTATGGAACAGCTGATATTTTTCTTATTTTTCTTTTAACCACATCTAAAACGCAAATGTAGGTTATCAACTGACACTTTTTCATGCCGCCACCATTACAAATACTGAAATATATGCATTTACTTGCGGTATCACCCGGTGTCTCCCTTGGTTAAAAAGTATTCTGTCTTAATCCAGTGCACACGATATCTCTATTTCAAACATCCAAATTCGTAGCGTGAAGAGGGCACAAACAAGCACACACACAACCTTCGCATTTATAATTTTAGTGTGATAGTAGGATTCTTTTTTAGTATAGGAAATTCATCCTGACTTCACAACCTAAAACACCCTCAAAAATATTAATCCCCTAAGGACCCCCTTTCCCCTTTTACCTCAAAATTTAGGGAAAAAATCTCTAGCATGGTATTTCTCAAAATGTCAATCATAGTGTACCTAACCTATTAGAATTGTGCAACCGTAATTATAAGAACATAATGGGCAGTGTCTCTAACTAGTTTGTGATAATGGGTAAAACATCCAAAGATAAACGTGATATTTACTACAGGTTAGCCAAAGAAGAAGGCTGGCGAGCCAGAAGTGCTTTTAAATTGTTACAGATAAATGAAGAATACAATATATTTGAAGGAGTCACACGAGCTGTTGATCTGTGTGCCGCCCCTGGCAGTTGGAGCCAGGTCCTTACAAAAAGGTTGCGGCAGAATACCAAAAACATTAATGACGTAAAAATTGTTGCTGTTGATCTACAAGCTATGGCTGCTTTGCCTGGTGTCATACAAATTCAAGGTGACATTACTAAAGTATCCACTGCGAATGCTATAATTAAAGAGTTTGAAGGCCTTAAAGCTGATCTAGTAGTGTGTGATGGTGCTCCAGATGTAACTGGTCTTCATGACATTGATGAATATGTCCAGTCACAACTCTTGTTAGCAGCTCTGAACATTACAACACATGTTCTTAAGACCAGTGGGGTGTTTGTTGCAAAAATATTCCGAGGGAAGGATGTGTCTCTTTTATACTCTCAACTAAAGCAGTTCTTTGAATTTGTGACAGTATCAAAACCAAGGAGCTCTAGAAACTCAAGCATAGAAGCATTTGTTGTGTGTCAGAATTATCAACCACCAGAAGATTACATTCCTAATATGGTTAATCCATTATTAGACCATAAGTACTGTGATTTCAATCAATTCACTGGAGTGAATAGATTCATTGTACCATTTAATGCATGTGGAGATTTGAGTGCTTATGATTCTGACACATCATACTCATTGATACTTGAGGGACAGACATCTTACGAATACAGACAACCAGTTCAAGCCCCCATTAATCCGCCATATAAAGAAGTGTTGGAAAAAACTAAAAACCTGCAACTGTAGATGTTTTCATAATTTTTTATTCTATATTTATGTATAAGTAAAAAACTTGTAAAAATATACATTCATACTGACACAGTTTGATGGCTAGAATAAAATTGATCTTACATTCTTGCCAAGCCTATTTATTATCTTAGTTGTAAGTCCATGAGTTATAGGTAAATTTTAAACATTTAGTGCACTCTTAATAGACTGACTTGTAAGTCCTATGTATTTTATGTTCTAGTATTGGTCTTTTATTAATTTGTTTCAAATGAAAGTTGTTTGAATTGCTGTAAAATTATGCCTTTGTTACTGCCTCAGGCTTTAAAGCAGGTAGGTCTCAGATTAGAGGTAGGTAATTACATGCATGGCCTATGTCCAGCAGTGGATGTCTTCAAGCTGTTGATGATGATTTCATGCATGATTTTTCTGACTAAAAGCAACCTGAAAAATTCACAAAAACCTGCCTGTGGAATTTGCCTGCAAAGTAACCAAATAAAACCTCTCTGTAAGAAAAACTGGGAAAAAACCAAGAAAGAAAAAATCTATGCAACATGGAATAGTCTCGGGAGAAGTAATGTTCTGTGGGTCTGGCTAAGGTCCACAGAGAACTTTTTGACTATGGTCAGTCATGTCACAGATTATAGTCAAATGTTTTAACTCTAAATGCGCGTCCGGTATGCCATGTTTTGGACAGAAACATTGTTCGAAAACATAAGTTCAAGTGTGTGGCCTGAGTGTTTTGTCAAGCAAATACACTTAAACGTGTTTGCCAGAGTTTGTGGAAACATCCACCGCCTTCGTCTGCAGGCAGAGGGAATTTTATGTTCGATTTTGACGAAGGAAGACTGCAGTTTTCAGAATATTAATGAAATCGTTTGCTTGTGACTATGGAGTGCATTGTCAAGTGGAATCCAGAGGCAACTCTGCAATTGATCATGTTGCGGGATGTTGCGAATATTCGCATCCGCATCCGCAAATGCGGAGCTTCCGAATAAATCTGGGCATCTGCATCCGCATCCGCAACAATCATATGTGGATATTCATGCGGATGTTGATGTAATACAAGTTGTGACAAGAAAGAAAGTAGGCTGTGCCGGTGAATGGCGCGTGCCTTTCGCACGTGACGTCATTGCCAAATGACCAAAGTGAGCGAAAAAATTGGTGCCAAATCCGACGCGTTTCTTGTGGTGCATCATTTTGTTTCTTGTAAATAAATCATTACGTGTTGGTTTGCGCTGGCGCTGTGGATTACTTTTGTATAGATAGATATTTTGAGTGTTATCGTGATACAGTGATAATTGAGTGTAAATAATTGTTTAAATGAACTTTGATTAGTTTTAGCTCAGCTTATTGAATTAAAATCGCATTTCAACTGTCTATTTATCACGTTTCATGGGATACAGCCTGGTGACAGACGTACAGACAGACAGATAGATAGCGGGCGGGCGGGCGTAATAGGGTTTGCTTTACCCTTTGGTTTGGGTATGGAACCCTAAATGTACGAGAATTATATTTAAGGTGGTACGTTCCACTCAATTTTTTGCGATTTTTTTGCTAAGCATAGCTTAATTATTATTACTCAACGTGATTACATGAAAACTAACTTTCCGCAAATATGTAGAATGCGTCAACAAAATATGATTTAATGTATCATCTAAATATCATTCGTTTAGCACCATCTCGCAAATGAAACGCAAGCACATTTGAATTTGGCGTGCTGAGTGAAACGTTCCACCTTTTAATACTTGAATACTAAACTTATTTTCATTCATGAAAATGTTGATTATAACTTTATCATTTTTTAATTCTTCGTTCATATACTTATATAAGATCATAAATATCAGCATCCGCGGATGTGAAAAAATCGGCATCCGCAACATCCCTGATGTTGATACGTGGAAGACTCGTGATTTGGGACGCAACTTCAAGTGAAGATAAGATTATAACAAAAAATGCCTAGGCGGAAGTGGCGGAGATTATGCATACTTCTATATGAATTCTGTGATCGCAAAATGGTTGAGCCTGCTGATTTTTTCTAATGTGTAGTTTTGGACTTTGTTTACTGAACATTGCTAATGTCGCAGGCGGACCAAAGTGTAACATACAAGAAATATATATAGCAAAGTTCTCTGTGATACAAGTCTTTGCAGCGGACGGAAAATGTTTTGAACAAACAATGTTCTGTTCAAAACATGGTGCACCGGACGCGCCTTAATCTGTGGTGAAAAAATGTTCTTTCTTTTCTTTTTCCAAAATTACTTGTGAAATTAATTTTAGTTTTTAGTGATTTTATATAAATTTGTGTGTCATAGAAATGGGCAAGTTTACAATGCCAACATTACAACAATTTATAGCAAAAAAAGTAAGTGGGAAATAAAACATAATAGCAAAGCAGCATATTGCCTACAGAGCTAGGGCTTGGCTAGCCCTATTTATTGCTTAGGTACTACAAAAGTTTTAGCCTAGGGCTGTAGTAGCATTGATGTAGGTAGGTACTCTGGAGCTGAAGCTGTTGCACAGAATAGTTAAATATACAGGGTTATTGGTTTGTAGAACGTATCCCCTCAGGGTGTGCCTAAACAGGTCTTCGGCTGTTTTACATTCACATTGTGATACCAAGTATTTTACTTGGATGATTTCGTGCTGCTAAGGGGGGCGGCCATGTTAGGTTGTGAATATCTTTGGAACTCATAAATATTTTTTGTTTCATGGTATGTCATTAGAAAGCCGTCTTTAAGGTTTCTATAGAATTTTCGTTAGTGAGTTCTACCATTTAAGTAATAATAACACAGAATTACTACCTATAAGTACTTATTCTAAGAGTTATACCTTCAAAAATATCGTAATGTTCAAGCGCATAAAGCGTTTAAATATGTATACGCGCTGTACTTTACAGAGAATTTACGATGAGAGGAAAGATCCAACATGGGTTCGATTGGAGAATGATATGAGAGAAAAAGAAGAAAAGGGAATTAAGCATTACAATGAAACTGTTGGCGTGTGGTTACGATTTCTAAGAGATTTAAAATGTTACTTCTACCTTCAAGGTACCTACTTAGATTTTTCAGTTTTTTCCCGTCTAATTGTAGTTGGGTTCTACCGACCTGTCATCATATCCGGAAGACGTCCACTACTGAACATTAAGCCTACCCATAGAACGCTACTTTGACTGGCTACTTGCCTCCTGCATCCATCGGCTCCCAGGGGCTCTGAACGTTTATCTATAGTGCCGGGTCAGCTTACGCTGCGTCTTCTGGTGTCAAGGTCGCCACTGGAGAAACCTTTCTTACCCATCGGTTCTAAGAGCGATGTGGCGTGCGCAGAATGGGCCCACATCCCATTGGCCTTTCAACTTGCCTACATTAAAGGGATGTAATTTAATTCATTAGCATAAATTGAGCCCATGATAGTACATCATTTATACAGGGTTACAGGAAAAATTGTGCTAGATCCGTTAAGGGCGTGGAGTACCCATCATTTCTGACTTATTTCACTATGAAACACCCTAGCCTAAACTTCACCCTTTTCGAGATATTCGACTTTTAATATTTTTATTGAAAATTGCCAATTTTTAGGCTACAAAATTTAATTTTGTTTATTTTGTGTGTCTTATTATTATTATTATTGCATTTTTACGTGTGTAATAAGATGCTTTAGGATGTCAATCATTAAAATAGTACATAAGTTAACTGAATAGACCGTAGTAGACAAGTGAAAGTTAAGAATTAAAAATAAATATTAGAAACTGTATTTTTCTCTAAGGGATATCTAAAAAAAATATTATGGCAGTTGTTCGGCAGATGTGTTTTAAAATATCTACGTTTCATTAGCTATCTAACGAGGTATAATAATCTAGAATTTTATTCAAATGCATTGAAAATAATTTAGTTTCATAGGCGACAGTGGAGAAGAAAATGTATACTTAGCCCTATAAAGCAAAATAAAACAATAGGTAAGCATGCAATGTCATTTTTTAAAGGTTTTCACAAAACTTTTTCTTATTTTACAGTTCATGTTCAACATGGCCGCCTCTATTTCTGATACATTGTCGCATTCTTCTACGGAGACCAGTCTTCACTACTCCAGTGGTCAACGTGGTCCTTTATTTCCTGCATTCACAATCCTTTCTCTTAAGTCTTCCACAGACGAAACTGGATTTGGCTCGCTGTACACTAGACTTTTCATGAGCCCCCACACATGAAAATCCATGGGGGTTAGGTCCGGACTCCTTGCTGGCCATGGCAACGGCCCACCTCGTCCTATCCATTTGTTTTGGTAATTTGTGTCCAGCCAGTCTCTGACACTTCTTCTGAAATGGGCAGGGCAGCCATCGTGTTGGAACCACATGTCCCTGATCAGGTTGAGTGGCAGATCATCCAGCATATCACTCAAGTCTGTTCTCAGGAAATTTTCGTAGCTTTCCCCATTTAGATTATCCGGGAGAAAGTAAGGTCCAATCAAATGATTGGATATAATGCCCATCCACACATTCACGCTGAATCTTCGTTGGGACCCTTTCACTCTTTTCTTATTGGGATTCCTTAGTTCTTTTGGGGCCCAGTAATGGGCGTTGTGATAGTTGGTTATGCCATCTTTATCAAATTTGGACTCATCCGTCCACAAGATATTTCTTAGGAAATCTGGGTCTTCTACGTCAGCATTTAGCATAAATCTGCAAAAGTCCAGTCTTCTCGCAGGGTCTCCTTCTTCAATAACGTGTACCGGCGTGTAATGGTACGGGTATAGGCCAGCAGTATGCACTGTAAACCACACTCTCCATTGCGAAAGTCCCAGATCACGGGCAACAATATTAGTGGAAGTAGTCGGATCCGTTCGAAAGCGTTGCACTATCTCATTGTCCTGGTCTTCGTCGTCAATTCGTGGTCTTCCCATGTCTGTATTTCGTCTCAAAACAGAGCCAGTTTCTCGAAGTCTTCGATAAGCTCTGTCAAAAACGGCCACATCCGGCACTCGACGACCGGGGTAGCGAGTTATGTATTGGTTGCGAGCTTGCGCAGACACACAATCGCAGTATCCGTAACAAATAAGCATATCAGCATATTCCTCAGGTGTGTAGGACGTCATCTTCAACACTTCCGTATCACAGGTACAAATCAGAGTCCGGTTAACAAGCACAGTAATCACAACAATCAGAAGAAAAAGTCCAGAATCACAGCCAAGTCGAGAAATAAAGCAAAACGATAACACATCTACTATGTACGAAGCACAAAAGCAGACTGACTACCAAAACAATACCCCCTGTTGCATTCCCAGCCCTAACCAGTCTCTACACATTTTTTCTTTCATTCGCACCCACATAAAACGTCACTTGTCTCGCTCGCACGGTGCGTCTTAACTTGAAGGACAATAGGCGCGAGACCATTAGAACTGCTACCTGGAGCGTCCCAATTATTTTTTTTCCATGAAATGTAATACAAACCCTAGATTATTGTACCTCGTTAGATAGCTGATGAAACGTAGATATTTTAAAACACATCTGCCGAACAACTGCCATAATATTTTTTTTAGATATCCCTCAGAGAAAATTACAGTTTCTAATATTTTTTTTAGTTCTTAATTTTCACTTGTCTACTACGGTCTATTCAGTTAACTTTTGTACTATTTTAATGATTGACGTCCTAAAGCATCTTATTACACATGTAAAAATGCAATAATAATAATAATAAGACACACAAAATAAACAAAATTAAATTTTGTAGCCTAAAAATCGGCAATTTTCATTAAAAATATTAAAAGTCGAATATCTCGAAAAGGGTTAAGTTTAGGCTAGGGTGTTTCATAGTGAAATAAGTCAGAAATGATGGGTACTCCACGCCATTAACGGATCTAGCACAATTTTTCCTGTAACCCTGTAGATGATTATTAAAAAGTAAGAACTGTAAATGAAAATATTTTTATTGAAAATTATAAATATTGCCGCGGCGCCTAACGCAGTTGGCACGGATGATATTGATACATTTAAACGTTTTTATACCTTAGGTATATGTACTAATTAAAAACAGTACATCTATTATGAATATTATTATGTATTATGTCTTTGTAGGATTTTTTATGTAATTATGTGTATTTAAGATATATTTATTTATGTATATATGACTATACACAGCGTTCTTTTTTGTATGAATACCACCGTCCATGTATTGCTATGTCATTCCTTTCCGTACAAGGTTGTCTGGAAGAGATCGCTCTGAGCGATAAGACCGCCAATTGATACACTTTTGTTAATTTTGTTGTTGTTAGCTTTTAATCATTTGTGATGTCGTGTTTCAATAAAGAGTTTATCTATCTATCTATCTACGTCATTATTTTAATTAAATTTTGTATTGTAGCATTTGATTAAGTAAGTTATTCCATTTTTTGGAGTTATTATTATTACCAAACCAATGTGTATCAGGAGTAGGTACCTAGTTTCAAAGGATGCTAATGAATTCAATTACACCCGGTATAAAATACCTACTACTTGTTTCATATTTTTATTGTTAGCACGCCGAAGAAGCCGGAAACTTCTTAAGGACATTGGACCGCCTTGGTACTGCGAGTTGTCGTTAATTCAACGCGAAGTCCTAAATAATCTAAAGAGCTTTATCCACCAAGATTTACTAGAAGATTTGCCGTATCGCACCCGGAAGGCGCTTAGCGACCTTGGGGTTACATTAAAACTTTCAAAGGATACTTTAATGAGAGCTATGGTTGACTCGATTGAAGACCCTGGAGTATTTATTTGGAATCTTTACAAAGCCGTGTACAAAAGATCGCCGAGTGAGCTTCGAGGAAGTGAGTCCATTTATATACTTACCTACATAGAAGAAAAACGCTAGAATATCGTAATTCCTCTATGCTTACCTACCTATCTATAGTTTTATGCGGCCTACAAATCTTACACAATAGATCCACAGGGTCAGGTTTATATATGTATTGTAGGAACCATATAATATTGTAGGAATAAACATACTTAATAAGAATAATAATAAGTAAGTTTTCGTAAGTAAGTTCTACCTAACTATTTAATACCTTCAAAAATGTCGCAAGGCGCGAGCGAGACGGAGTATGCAGGAATAATGTACCCTACGGATTTTCTCAGTTCTATGTCGCGTTGAATATTTTAAAAGACTACTTAAGTATCTATATAAAAAAATACTCAGGTCATAAGGCCATGGTCCAATTATTTTCCTTTTCGTTAAAACAAATCTGAAGCAGAACAATATAATTGGCAAGAATTTTTTTAAGTAGGTACCTATCAATGTTGTTCTATTCTGCAAACACAGAATTCCCCCTATTACAAAGTCTTTGTCTGCAAAGTAAGAAAGTAAATACCTACTTATGATTTCAGCATACGACATGAATTCAATTATATTGATGTCTAGCTTAGTATTTATCGATTTGGAGGAATGCATTCAAAACTTGGAAGAGATCACACGCCAAGAAAAACCACCACCACCAAAACCAAAAGAACGTAAGTCAATTAACATCACCTACATTCATATACCTACTTACTTAGTCGGTTTTACTTTTTATCCGAAAAACTTATTAAGTTGCTATTCGTTCTGCCTGATAATATCGAGTGCCTGTCTTGTTGGCTACATGCAGACAGCGTTTAGTGAAAAGTTAAAAAAAAGCCATGGAGTCGCCAGGCGCCAGCAGAGCCCGAAGTCTCCTATTTCAATTATCATAATGGTTCATGAACGGTATAATGACAGATTTTGACACTAATAGTAGTCTACAAGTGTAGACTACATTAGTGTCAAAATCTATCATGATGACAGATTGACACTATTGGTAGTCAACTTATGGTTTTTAGACTACCATTAGTGTTAAAATCTGTCATTATGGCACGAATCATGGACCAGAATGACACAATTGAAATAGCGGACTTCAGGCCCTTTCGAAAAAAATGTAAAATGTGAAAATGTATGAAATGACATTTCGGAAATCGCTAACTTTTCCGCAGCGATTGTCATTTCAATACATTTTGGAGTTAGCGTGAGGCGTTAGCGTTAGTGGTTGGTATATTTGCTAGACCCCCCGAGCTATTGATTGACGGTACCTAACCTACCAACACGATACATACACATCCTTAGTTTCACGCGATTGTAGTGATATAAGTAGCATCCATCTAGATTTATTTACCTTTTAGAGTCATCGAAATATTATGAACCGAAAGTTCGTTACGGTGAATACCTCCAAAAAATGGACGTGCCACTTGTCTGTAATCATGGCTCTGGCAAGGAAAAGAAACATAAGCAAGTACCGTTAGAATACAAACTTCGATTGAGGAGCGAAAATGTAAATAACAAAAATATATCATGTAACATTATAGGTACTTAGGTATCTAGCTAGCTACTATGTAAGTAATTTTAAGCTAGATAAATAAAATATACACAGAAGAGTACCTAGAGGGTATACCTACACGTCCATGACACAGTTGGCCGCGTTCGGTTGGTGGGTTCTAATTGTGAGAAATTAATATAGGTGTTAGGCTACAATAAGTATACCAACAAGACCTACCTATTGTTTTCTTTCTGATGTTTTTTCTTAGTGACTCGACGACGACTGACAGACTACGTAGAGAACCCTAACCACTCGACCTATAAGAGACTTGATGATATCTTTTTTCTATCGGTGTCTCTTGTGGCGTAGATATTTTGTAGGTAATTACTTACCTACTGGGCATGTTTTTAAATTAACTCCAAGGTGCCCAGGAGATATAATAGGCATTGCGTTGGGCAGCGCGAGCCACTTGCTCGACACGCCATGCTTTTTCCCAAAAAATTAAACACGGAGCTTTTAATTACATTATCTCTAATCCCATTAAAACCCGCATGGTCAGTCAGTCAGTTACCGTATAAGTAGTCGATAGTTTGTTTATTGCGTCCGTCGTCCGTATTATTTTTTATTAAGTAGGTACTTCTTAATAAAATGTTAATATTTCTTTCAGAGTTATGAAGCTTTGTGCCAGAATGAGGCTTTCGTAAGTTTTATCAATTAGGTTACCATTTAGCATATTTAAGAATTTTCAGAGGCGGAGCGGAAATTGTTTGTAAATGGAACTCTTTATTAATGTTAATTATATAACTATGTTCAGCAGCGGATACAAAAAAGCTGATGAATGATTATTTACTAGGGTTTGGGAATTCCCGACAATTTCAAAGTCCCGGGACACGAGACAGTATATAATCAAAGTCCCGGGAATTCCCGGGACTTCGAGACTTTCGAAAAGCTTACAATACAGTTCTTTCTTTCACAAAGACCGTGTTTTGTGACTGAAGTGTGGTGAGCAGCGTGCAAATATTTTAACAAGCATCTCTTCTAGGCGAGCTTTCAAAGTTTCGAAGAGCGCTTCCTATTATAAACAAGGCGAATTCGGTGTTCATCAAATAAATTATTAGTCGTTGTCGTTCAAATTTTTTAAAGCGCAGCCATTGCAAAAAAAAAAACTTAACACCACACTCACATCAATAAGTAAAATTGACGACTAACTGACAAGTAACAGCTGACATAGGGCACAATCATAATACAAATATCACGCAAAGATCCCTTTCTATTAGCTATTTCTTTGGTCTTTGCTACACTCCTTGAATAACCAATATATGCGCATGATAGGGGTGTGGCAAACGCATTGCATGTGTTGTGTACTCATTAGTTACGTAGTGGACCAAGTAATGATTCATGTAACTAACAGATAGGCTCCCTCAATTATTTGAAAATAAAAATCAATACATAAAAATTTCGACAATCTTGGTTCGTCTCGAGTCTCGACCCGAAAGTCCCGGGACTCGAGACAACTAAAATTACGGAATAGAATAGAAAAGAACACAGACACAAGACGTCCCGGGACCCAAACCCTATTATTTACGTAGTATAGTTAGGTTGTTACCTATCTGACACCTACTTTTTACTTATGAACGAGAAACCATCGTGAGACAGTGGTCAAATACTATGCCTATAAATAATAAAAAATACCTGTGGTAATTCATATCATAATTATATTATAACAATCGCTCGTCGGCAGATATTTTTCAAAGCCAAAGTGAAAACCGGCATTAATTTTTTTTTTGTTTTTTTTTGTCTTCCCTTGGAATATAATATACTACCCTATATCACCTAGTATATAGGGTAGTCGTATAAAATCACCTACCCGGTAGTTGTTTGGTAAATTTTTGTAGGTACCCAGAAAATGTAGTGCCTAAGTATACTAGCCTGTGTAGTTACTCCTTACATTTATGTTCAGTTGGAAAAACGAAAAGATAGAAACAGAAAAGCCGCGCAAAAAGAGAGGATTTGCCGTTACAAGTTTTGGGAACCGCCTAGCACATTACGTGAGTATAATAATTATTTATTGTATGTACTTACATTTATAGTTACTTATTAAAACTTAGGTAAGTAGTTTAAATCTTACATTTTTACTACCTATTACAGATCTAGGTACATACCTGTGTACTGTGTATTAAGTAGGTAGATAGATGATTGGTTAGATTACTAATTAATAAAATTAAATGGATGGAAAAGGGTGCCATCCATTAACTATAAATCCAGTTGACCAATGATACAACTTTCCTTTGTACGAAAATTAGTAGTTTATTTCAACTGCTAATCCTACGAGAGGAAGCGGGACACCCAATGTGGCTTTTGTTCCATCCAGGGCGGTTATTCTCTATGGAAATACAGATTCCACACGATACGAAACCACGTTGTTATCGTGTCTTGTTCAAATCGTGTCACAGCGTCAGATATACCTTCACTTTACATAAAAGTTATCTTTATTTTTAATAAAATATATTGACTTAAGTGGTCATATCTTTTGATGTGTTGATGTTTCGGAACGCGTCTCGGCAAAACATACGATTTATGACAGTTCAAATCGCGCCAATTCCAAATTCATTTCGCGCGGTTTTGTTTTCGTTTCATAGAGAATTCAGTTTCACAGATTTCTTTTCGTTTCGAAGCAAGGAATCGATATGGAATAATGGCCCTGCTCTGTCCTTTGTAATTTCGTATGACTTTGTCTCGTTTTGTTACCTCGCTCCCTGGTGAGTCGTGTTTGTACGAGAAATTATGTTCACGAGCTATCAACGGGCTTTATAATCTTTGGTGTCATCAATGCAAAACCCTCAAATGAAAAAAACTGGTAACCAGAACCACCACCTCTTGCTAGCAGAGGATGCACAGTTGCTCCTTGTCTCCTAAATAAATTGCTGTGTGTTATTCTCAGCTTAGTTAAGGCTGTATTGATTTTACAGGTAATACAGACCCAAAAATGGCTGCCTATGTAGAAAAACAGAAGATGATGAAATTAAAGGCAAGACTTCGGTGTCATGCCCCATACGCGAATGTGCAATATAAGATTCGTGGCGTTTCGTATATAGCTGGACGTCCACAATACCAAATAGCAAGTAAGACTCCTATTCGCTGACTTTTGCTATCTCTGTTGGAGGTGTTGTTTCTTTTGTTTAGCTGAAGACTGCAGGTGCAGGTACTTATAACCAATCAAGAATCAGGGTTCTAACGCGACCCCATCTTGCCCCATTCCAGCGGTGGGCGGACGGATTCCGGGGAGTTTAGTGGGTTCGGGTCCCGCATAGCCCCTTTCCCGCGTGGTGGCAAGGAAGTGCGAGGGCATTTCCCCCTCAAAATGGGGGTTCATTATCTTTGTAAAGTCTCCTACCGAATATAATAATCTATAAAGGCTTGAGGCATCATCGTTAAGCACCATATTAATTATGGGACCGCTATGGAGGTGCCTAACTAATTGCCTATATACCTATACACTTAGTAGAATAAAGAAAAAGTACCAAAAGGTGAATGGAAAGGGAGTCTCAGGTCCCACATCCCACTTCATTCATTCTTTCCCTCATATCATTTTCCACAGATGTCGGCTTACTGCCATCTGGGTACATACCCATAAATGGAGGAATCGTGTGTGTCTTTGGCGACATGGTAACTACTATACTGGGTTATTGGAAGTACCCGAGAGAAGTCAAAGAGAAATGCGTTACAGGTTGCGATTGTTTGACTAGATGGTAAATAACGAAGATACTTAATACAGACTAAGGATTCGTTATCATGTACATCACAGAGCAAAAAAAAAAACGCTTCCCCTCTACATAGAGGCGCCTTTTCGACACTTCTCATACAATTCAAGCGTGTCAGGTATTACAATGAAACTTCTATGGTTTACCTGCGCAGATGACATATATAGCAATTGTCATGTCATTAGTGCCACTGCTGTCAGCAAAACGTGCTGTGGGTTGAGTCGATATATTTTTATCGATAGTTTGATATGAGTTAAGTACGCGGTAAGGTACCTCTTACCTGATTGTATCATTAGGTACACTTTAGTACCTACCTATATCTTTTGTGCCTTTTGTGCGTATTTCTATGTGTAATAGTGTTATTTTACTCTATTCTGGGTCGACAATGGCCAGCCGATAAACATACCGGTATAAATCTAAAATAAATAAAATTGAATGTATTGTAAAACTTATTGTAACAAATTTCCGGATGGCATAATAGAAACTATCGATGTATCGATAATTTTAAGGTTAACCAACGCATTACATCACTATCGGTACTTCTGCCATAGGGTAAGTTCGCCGGTTTTGCGACCACTTCCTATATCCGACCGTTTAATGTACATTTGATGAAAAAATACAAAAAATAAAAAGCTTGCGATGAACACATCTTATGTCCAAATAGGTTCAGTTTTGTAACAAATATTATACGAGAAATCCCCAATTCTATTTTAAAGCTTTGAAGCTTAAAAGCCGGGTTAGGTTTTCGGGTTAGGTTAGGAATAAACCATTTTAACTGCCAGTTTTCGACCACGTTTATCCACCATCTGGTATAAAAACTACAGATACCCAAAATCGCTCGTGGTCGAAAACTAATCCAGCTGCAGAAAAATGCTATTCGACCGCAAAAGCAAACTATATCAAAAACATTATAAATACATATTTATTTTATTTACATATAAAAGTACTTATGTACTTTTATAAGTTTAACTAATTAGACCAGACACGATTTAGAAAAAACGATTAATGCTGGTGGTCGCAAAATAGGCGTGACCAACTGATCGAACCATCATTGAAAATTTCTCGCCCAGGGTGTAATGTGGGCTGGCTTTATTACAAAAAAGTAGCGTATTTAGTTTGTAAACATAACTATGTTTATAAACTACGTTAGCCAATTTTTTTTGTTATAGCTGAATTTTTAGCCATATCCTTAAATAATTTTTGGCGGTCTCAGTAAGAAAAAAGATCATGCTTTTTTATATGAGTAAGTGCCTCAAAGCTGGAGAAATCATGAAAATACAAGACAGAGGATCTAAAGAAGCCTTTCTGATCATTGTTTCTATCATTTATTTACCACAGGCATTCAGGCACCTACGTCTTTCAATTTATAGTGGTAGGAAACTAGCGTAAAAGTGGTCGTAAACATAATTTAGTGATCGAAAACTAGCAAAATAGTTACTATTAGCCTTTGGTTTAGATATTTATAAAAGGGTGGGTTATTTTAAAAAATGATTGATAATCTGATAAAAATGTAGAGTATAATATTTGAAACGTAGCTTAGTAGCATCAAGTCAAAAAATGATACTGGTACATTTTATTATGCAACCTAAACTTGACAACTCCACTAAGTAGTCGGAAACTAGCGAAATTACCCTATAATATCAAACTGACACAGAGGAGTACCCCGTACCGAAGTTTGGCAGCAATAATATGATTAATTTCGTCTCTATATATAGGCGAAGCGTCATTTGTTTCATAGCTCTGTGATGTACATAGTTATTGGTGTTAATTCCCTTGGTCCACCTCCAACACTTTTTGTCACCGTAATGATCACACAGCACAGCACCACAATTTACAGTTCATCTGAAAATAATGTAGGTACTACCATCGTAGACCGCATCGTTACTTTCCATGGCGGTTATTCTCTATGGAAACACAGATTCCACACGATACTCAATACTCAATACTCAATTATTTATTGCAACATATGTACATATTTTTAATACAGGTGGTATGTATGAGAGTGCAGGACATATGACCCCATTAGGGTATAGCAACCGATACGAAACCACGTCGTTATCGTGTCTTGTTCAAATCGTGTTACAGCGTCAGATAGACCTTCACTTTACATTAAAGTTATCATTATTTTGAATAAAATATATTGACATAAGTGGTCATATCTTTTGATGTGTTGATGTTTCGGAACGCGTCTCGGTAAAACATACGATTTTTGACAGTTCAAATCGCGCCAATTCCAAATTCATTTCGCGCGGTTTTGTTTTCATTTCATAGAGAATACAGTTTCGCAGATTTCTTATGTAAGACAAGGAATCCGCGTGGTTTCGAAGTAAGCAATCGATACGGAATAATGGCCGTGAGGTAGAGGTCAAATGCGGGCTTTTAAATTTTTCCTCCAAAAAAGCGTGACGATACGATTTAAAACATTCAGCGATCTTTTTTAGGGAGGAAATTGTTATGAGTTATCTAAAAGAATCCAAATGTAAATGTGGTCATCTGTACGATTACTACCACACTGGAAAATCTAAAGAAAAGTATTTCTACCCACCGTCAAGACACGGACCAATGTGGTTCGATGAAGCTAAAATCTTCCAAATGGATCCGATGGAAGATTTCATTAAAGATACTGTAAAAGATGCTGTATTATCTTCGAAAGATTCGGTAACTATTATTAGGTTGTAAGTGTGAGCATAAAAGCCTACTTAATAGAGTTAGGTACCGTTTTCTTCGACAGGTACCTTTATTAATTAGGTAGGTAACTTAATTAACAATTGAATTTAACAGCAAACATACAAGAGAAAATTAATCAACCACATTACTGTTTAATTTTTGATATTTAATTTTCAGACAAATACTTCAGTTGCATCTTTATCTGCAGCAGGCGTAAAAATAAAAGATCTACTTGCGGTTCGTATTAGATATTATTATTTTTACTGTAACTTACCTAATACACTTAATAATCAAAATTTGCAATTCAGGCCTTTTTAGCCGATTTATCAGATACTGCATTGCTGATCCCTCATTTGCCAAATGCTTGTCTTTTGAATAATCTTCAAGAATGGGTCAGAAATCGAGTGAAGGGAAAAATTGATGCAAAACAACACAGTACGTTCTCGTTTACTTTATTAACTTCGCTTTTCAAATATTTATAAAATTAAAAAAAAATACCTGTTTTATAACTGCTGAAAAGACAGAAACTGCAATCTATATGAACTTGATTAACTAGATCTGGACCGATGTACTAGAATCTTCGATAAACTTTCCACTTCGATTCGACATTTTAGAGCAAAAAGGGTTTACAACTTTACAGATTGTAGGTGCATTGTATTGAAAGCAAAATCCTTGCTCGTTAGAGCGTTTCACACGGTGGTTTGAGTCTTGGGTTTAAAGTCAAGTTGTATGTATCGGTTTGTAGGTACCTATTATCAGTAATATTGTATTTTTAGAGCAACTTATACTTCAGTCTCAGCGCTGTTGGCTCGACTTGAAACATATGGATTTTAGAGCGCGAGCTTACAGAATACCATTTACGCCTAAGGAAATTCAGCACATGAATTGGGCTCATAGATATATGATCCAGGATCTGGTAAGTCGTGTTAGGGTAATTTTTTTTACTATAACCAGTTTGTGGGGTTCCTAACCAAATAAATGAAAAACATATGATAATATGCTTCTGTCTATCATCATCAGCCCAACGTTTTCATTACGGGTCTTGTCTCACATAGATAGGTGTAGGGCATGATCTACCACGCTGGTGGCCAAGTGCAGATGGATAAATGTCTTTGATTCTTGAATAGGTACCCGATTTTTTTCTTCACCGTTGTGAGTACTTGTCAGTGCAAATTCCGCACTACTTGAAAGTTGTGGTGCAGGGCCTACCGGCATCCGAACCAGCGGGTGCGTCGACCGGTTTCAAAGTAGCATGGCCTACTACTGAGCCACACACGCCTCTATATGCCACTATCAAAGGTTAGGTTGTATACTATAGGAATTGGGAACTAAGGTAACTGATAGAATGGGTATGTACTTTTTTTTGTAAATACGTGAATACAATATAACACCCAGACACAGGGCAAACATCTATCCTGTCCTGCCCTGAAAAGGAATCGAACCCGCAACCTATAGAAGTATAGATAGATAAACTTATTTTTGAAGGCAGAGCCATAAGAGCCAAATGAGCTATAGAACAAGTCAGCAGAGCCATAAGAGCCAAATGAGCTATAGAACAAGTCAGAAACACGGTTCGGCAACCAACTACTTAGTACAATATACCATATACCTATCTATACCCCATATATATACCATATACTCATACAGCAGTCAATAAAATTGTTGTAAGTAGGTATAAGTATGACGTGATTTTTTTTGGTTTAAGTAGATATTTTTATCTTGAATAATTGTCTATGCGGGGCACGAATACTCAGGGCATAAATGAGAGTAGGTATATTATTAGACTAGCTTTTGCCCGCGGCTTCGCACGCTTGTGTTATGTTATTTTTACGTTATAGTCTAATAATAGATTATGCATTTCGTACCAAACAACAAAATCCACTAAATGTTTTCGAAGCTGAGCACAGTAACCTGTATTAGCATAGGTATAGGTATAACGCAAGCATAGCCGTGAGTGGAAGCTATTTATGCCATTACCTAAATTTAAATGTTTTGAGTCTAATATAGATTTATAACAGTAAAAGAAGTTTCAAACAAAAAACTACAATTTTATAAGTACCTCTTCATATTACAACAAAAAGAAATCATCATCACTTCACTCAGGTCTTTAACAGAAGTTTCAGTAAATTTTGTTTAGGTAGTAGTTACCTAAGCAGTCAGGTACGGTTTAGAAAAATATGGAAGAATCACACACGATGATTCTTAAGTTTGGTCCATACGAATTGAGTACCTACACTTAGCCAGTGTCCATAATAAGTTTATAAATTGCTGGAGATATGCATTTACCTGTACGATGCGTACATAATTAATTTTCTTAATACTAATTAGGAATTACTAATACTAAACCACCACTACTTAAAGAATCGACAGTTATAATTATTATTTTGTCCACTATTTTTCACGCTGTCTCATTCCCACTGCACTTTCAACGTAAAAAAAAGTGACGATGAAAGTGAGGAAGTAGGTAAAATCGTCATTACAAAGATAGTTACTTACCTACTATAACTATAACCTTCTTGAAGTAACCGAGTAATCAATCATTTTTTGCTCCCGTGGTGTATTTAAAAGCCCACAGATCTAAAATATTTTAACTATTAAAAACTTATTTCAACATGCAAGAAGAAGAAGAACAAATAAAAAAAAACAGTCAAAAACAAACATTACGCGCCATTTTGTTGTTAATTCGAGGATAGAATTGCCATAATGAATACCTACATATTATTATATCTAAGTACCTACCCAAAAACATTTTTCATAAAATATTTCGCATCATTGGCTAAATACAAATATCGCACTCCGGCTTACTTTAATGTAAAATAAAAAAGGTTTTAAAATGCGTAGCAATGGTAAGGGTCTATAACTTAAGTAGCTATAAGTACTACAGGGGGTCTAGCTAAGATACCAACCACTAACGCTAATGCCTAACGCCAACTCCAAAACTGTATTGAAATGACATTAGCTGTGGAAAAGTAAGCGATTTCCGAAATGTCATTTCAATACATTTTATCCCCTGCGGGTCTAGCAAAGATACCAACCACTAACGCTAACGCCTCACGCTAACTCCAAAATGTATTGAAATGACATTTCGGAAATCGCTAACTTTTCCACAGCTTATGTCATTTCAATACATTTTTGGAGTTAGCGTGAGGCGTTAGCGTTAGTGGTTGGTATCTTTGCTAGACCCCCTGGTACCTTAAAACTTCCTTGGGGTCGATCAAGAATATAGCAGTAGCGCAATCATAATTTTATCTACCTAATTAGAATGGTAACGTGTAGTAAGTTTATGTAAATAATACATTTGACCACATCGCCAATAAAGTACATTGCTCCCGCCAAAACCTTATAAATCGAAAACTTGAATAAAAATGTTAATTAAGTAAGCTTCAATATTGGCTAAGTATGATAATCACGTGAAGCCTTATGAATGATTATAAAAAGTAGAAAAGAACCTACCCTTTTAAGCAGTTTTCATAAATATTTCATAAAATACTTCCTATCATTGGCTAAATACAAATTTTGTCTAATGCCAAAATAAAAAAGGTTTTAAGCTAGGGTCAATAAATGAAGAACCTATAGGCACAGATTACTGAATATGTTATTACTATAGGTACCATACAATACAATTTTAAATACTTATTTTGAATGGTAAGTAGATTTTTGAAAACTAATACATAATACCAGATCGCCAATAAAGAATTTTGCCCTCGCCAGAACCCGTTAAATCGAAAACATGAATAATAATTTTAGTTATGTTTCAATATTGGCTAAATATGATATCGCGTGAAGCCTTATAACTTATAATAAAAAGTCTAAGAAGTTTTAGTTTTCGAAATTCCTTGTTCTCTGTGTCGTGCTCATATTTAAGAAGGTTCTCATACCTATCCTTTTTTTAGTTTGGACCACAGATTAACGAAAAAACTTATCAATATGCAATACATATGACTTCCTTGGGTATAGGTACTTACATAATGAACACATTGTTTTTCTCTAATCTGCATTGCATCGAGCGCAGACGAAGTTATCGCGCGATGTATTTCGCCGTAGCCCGAAAAGTGTGATGCACTCATGATACACTGCCGGTAATGCAGGCGCGCCATATTTACTGGTTTTTGTTTTTAATGTTAAAAATACAAACATGCATTACATTACTTCCTTATTGCTTAGTGCAGTGGGGATTGTTCAGAATGAAATAAAAATGATTGGGGTTCCGTACTCAAAGGGTAAATCATTATTACTAAACCTCCGCTGTCCGTCTGTCTGTCTGTCTGTCCATCAGACACTCACCAATCAATGTACTCATGAATCGTGATAGTTAGACAGTTGAATTTTTCACAGATGATATTATTCTGTTGCCACTATAACAACCGTGATCCGTATTCAAAGGGACAGATAAACAGACAAATAAAAAAAAATTGGTTTTACTTCAAATTGATAAGGAATTATAAATCAAAACTATTAAAATTTATTTTTGTAATTGCAAATAATATTCTCACAGTTAGTAAAAGATATTTATTCACCGACATGCAATATAACGCTACTGCTTCCTCCATTTTATTTAGCCCATGTCGGTCGCGCAGCAGGCAAACAAATTGACTGTGTGTCCGGGTTGGGGCGCTACAAAAACATCGAGGATAGTCAACAGAGATGTTTTTGAGCGCCAACTCAACAGCAAAGGTTTGGGCGTATATATGAAGCCGCACCATAATAGTAACAGAGTTTTGTTTCTTTAATCTGTGCATCCGGATAAACCCGAGATAAAATTACCGTCAGTAGCACAGAGCACATTTTTTTCTCTTATCTATGATTAGTAGCTAAAATAAAACTTATCTTTTGACACTGGCTAAATACCTACACTATGTGTGGACGAAAATATAAAAAAAATTTTACCTTGAAGCCTTGAAGCGGCCATCTTGTTAAAATCCCGTTCCGTTTCATAATGAAATCTTAATCATATTCACCAAAAAAAAAATTACATTATTTAAAATTTAATATATCCTATGTTGTGCGCCGGGTTTTTCTAAGCTTATTAGTGAAAACTGCATGAAAATCTGTTCAGTATTTTCGGAGTTGTGCCGTAACAAACAAACAAACAAACAAACAAACAAACAGACAAAATGTCTAAAAAGTAGCTTAACGTGATCAGCGAAAAATTTCAAGCCAACCTGTGTCATTTTTTTTTCGATATCTTGCATTTACAGATTTTTTTATCTCTACAGTTTTATTATATGTATAGATATTGAACAGGAAAAGAAAGTTACAAGATTTTTAATTTTCAGTTCCATATATTAATGGAAGATTTTGTGTCAAGGAATCGGGTAAAACAACTGGAGCAAACGCGACTTTGGTGGCCTACAACCAAATTTGACGCATATCCAAGCAAAGCCTTTTTGTATGTTATTAATTTGCATACTCCTAAGTACTACTTATCGTAACATAAACCACTAATTTCTATCTCTCACTCGCGGAGCCTAAGTCATTCTTCATAGAATAAATATATGGCTCGTATTGTTGTAGTATTAGTAGCAGTAGACCTACCAACTCATCAGAAACAGTTCGTTAATATCTTTCAAATTAACATTATTTAAGTATACATATAGGTAGGTAGGTAATTCAAAGTTGTATATTGTTTTCAGGGACATTTTCTTTACTTACATGCCTGGACGCATGAAGGACACTTTCTTGATAAACCCATACAGCTCGCAGAATACACCCAAATATGGAGCCAAAACTTGCCCGTTAAAAATATAATAAAAGTGCCTACCTATAAGTAATTCTTACCTGTATGGTAGGTAGGTAAATGTTAAGAACCTATTACCTATAATTATATCCTCCTATCTAATGTTTAGTGTCCGTTATCAAAATGTAACTTGTGAGTACCTACCTAGTATCTTGAATCATTTTGTAAATTGTGACAGTTGGACAAGCTTGGGGGATTATTGTATTGTGATTAAAATGTTATTGTTGTTATCCAATATACTTATCTACTCGATGTTTTAAGAGAGTAAAATAAATAAATAAGTAATGTAATAAGACTAATAAGCAATAAATAAATAAACATTAATGTGTCTACCTGCCTATGAATTATATACAAACTAGCTGCCGCCCTCGCGTTATATCCGGTAACCCGGCCTCCGGGTGAGCGCGTTTACGTTACACATCTTGGGGGATCCGGGTGATTTGGTCAAACGTTAGACCTGAAAATTACCGAACTAAAATTAAGACTTGAACTGAGGTTGTTATTGTAAAGTCCCGTATATACTAGGGGACATTTTGTCCCGCAACACGACGCGCTACACTGAATCTACGTGATGACGCTGCAACGTTGCTTAGTGTCCCGCAACATGTCTTCAACATGTTCCGGGACATTCACGTGACGCGCTACCTGTTGCTGGCTCCCCCCGTCTTCTATAAACACTGACTAGTGTGGCCTGCAAAATGTTTCGCAACATGTATCTCGGGACATTCCCTAGTTGTTGAGCATCATGTTCCGCAACATGTCGCTCCATTTGTCATCTAGTGTAATCGAGGACGCTCAAGTAATAATAGGTAATCAGGAATTAGGGTTCAATCTCAGTAGATCCATGGGCCAGATAAAAAAAGGTACTCTATGGTTTCATGCATGAGGGTGGGGGCAGTGTTGGTCTGGCCCCAGGGAGCACCGGGACTTTTCCCGGTGGGCCGGTCCCCTCCATGGGCTGGTCCAGAGCCTGAGCCAGACTCCGGGCCTGGATGAATTTCGGGCTCGCTCTGCTTGCGCTTTTCTTATTTGTATACGCCCCTCCTTTTACAGTGGCGTTGATATCCACAGTCAAAACACTGTAATTTTCCGTGCTCGCTGCGCTCGCGCTGTTATTTTACCTGCTTCCCTTGTTTTTCTGTTTGATCGAAACTACTACCCATTACAAACTTTTTTATTAAATTTGACAGGACATGTTTTAAAAACTTTTGCGCTCGCTTTTCTTATTTTTATATGCCCCTCCTGTTTTAGTGACGTTCATTTCTACAGTCCAAACACTGATTTTTCGCGCTTGCTGCGCTCGCGCTGTTGTTTTACTTGCTTCCCTTGTTTTTCTTGCTTCCCTTGTTTTTCTGTTTCATCGCAGTTGCTGCCCATTACAAACTTATTTTTATTAAATCTGCTAGGACTTACATTCAAAAAATTTCGCGCTTGCTTTGCTCGCCCTTTTCTTGTTTATATACGCTCCTCTTGTCACAGTGACGTTCGTTCCTGCAGTCCAAACACTGTGATTTTTCGCGCTCGCTGCGCTCGCGCTGTTGTTTTACGTTCTTCTCTTGTTTTTCTGTTTGATCGAAATTACTGCCTATTACAAACTTATTTTTATTAAATCTGCCAGGACATATTTCAAAAATTTTCGCGCTCGCTTCGTTCGCGCTTTTCTTATTTATATACGCCCCACCTGTTAAAATGGCGTAAGTTCTAGTCCAAATGCTATGATTTTTCGCGCTCGCTGTGCTGACCAGGGCCCCGTTTTATAAAGCTACAATTGTAGCTTACAATTGTAGCAGCTACAAGAACAAGTAACTACAAGTTACTAGTAACAAGCGTATTATAAACCTACAAATCATCGATTACAAGCAGTTTATACCAATATACTCTGTGATTACAAGTATAATTCACATCACTACGAACCTCGCAGCGTGGAACCACAGACTAAGTATAGTATAAAATCTAGATAATGATGTTACAAGTTGCACATCACTATGAATAAACGTCACGGTCTATAGCTTATTTTTTAATCGGGCTTGCCTTTATTAATGAATTTAGCCGGTGTCAAGTATACATTAAATCCCTACATAATATATAAATTAATAAAACAGTCTATTTGTTTGTTCTTGCTTACAAGCCATATTGAATGAATCTATTTGGATGAAATTTGACACACATAAGGTAATATGGGTACTTATATTGTCGGGACAGATGAGTTTTATTTCGGAAAATGAAAGTTCCGGCGGGAAAAAAAAAAGTTGTGAGTGAAACCCTGGACGTCATTATTTCACAGTTATATTATGGCTTTTCTCATATTAGGTTTGTGATTTTCGTTCATTACTCATGGGCTACGCTTAAGCTGAATTCCTCATTTATGAAGATATTTAATTCATATTTACTTAATTTTACTAATTGAACATTAATTAATACGTGACACAACCAATACAACCCACTTTCATAAATTTATCCACACTTGTAATTCATTTTACCTAGCTCTTTAGTTAGGTAAAAATTTTTACAACTTGTAGTTCCGTACACTAGTAACTAAGGCTTTCAATCTCGCTACATTTTCGAGTCCCGGGAAAAATTTTCGAGACTCGACCCGGTCTCGAAATTCCTGAGAAAAATGAGACTTTCGAGACTACCTCAAAAGTAGGTTTGAACTTGTTTAGGCAGTAATTACAAGCTAATCAAACTGTTAAAAACTCAAATACAAGCTATATAACAACAATTTGCGAGATTTTTCTCTAAAGTATCTGCTAGCGAGCACATCGCAGCTATTTATTTTCACTTTTACGAAGAAATGTATTCACTTCAACAGCCAGAAGACGTTTACTGCTGAATATAGGCCTCCCCCATAAAACGCCACTTTCGACGCTTATCATTGGGTTTGCTATAATAACCGCGCTTGGTAATCACAGAAGATTTTAATGTCCTCTTTAGTAGGGAATCATCAAGTTTATAGCACGCCAAAATGCTTTAAAAGGTTTAGCATATTCCCGCGTCCTATCAACAATATTGCAACAATAACTTTGAATTCAATATAAGTTTAGAATTATAAAGTTCAGGACTAATACTAAGTCCTATGTTCTTATAGCAAAAACGCGAATAATTAAATTTTCTAGATGGAAATAATTACAAAGTTACCTCCAAACCGTACAAATAAACAATGAATACTACACAAAACTTCATGACCGTATTTAAAATACGGTCATGAAGTTTTGTGTAGAAGTTGAACTAAATATAATGGAGGTCGTATGTATAATGGATTTTAAAAATACCTATTTATTACTGTAGTAATATGTTGCCTACAGTAAAAATATCACGCGTTGGAACCACCCCTGCCACTCAGCCCCCCAACTTTGGCCTAGTACTAAAAATTATTAATTGTTCTGTTGCTTTCGCTTGGATTCGCGCTGTCCTACCACACGCCCTTAATAGATCTCTTAAAATGAAAGATAAGTTTCCTACATCATTATTTCGTCAGATACACCCCTTGCGATTATTATGTGCCACAAAACTACTTGCAGTTGCTAGCTAGCTTGAAATCCATGCTAGAAGACATTAGTCGAACCCCTTTCAAAATTATTATTTTTAAGCAGCTGCTCTATATTTGAGGCCTGAATGCAGCAGTGGACGTTTCCAGGCTGATGATGATGATAATCAGACCTTAGATTATTAAGCCTGTGATCAAGACCCTCAGATGACTCTTTGAATATTGAATAAGTATGAAAACTCAGACTAAAAACCATGCTAGAAACCTATGTTGACAAGACCGATGCTATTTTTCAAAAAGGCTAGTTGTAGTTTCTATAGATTATTAACCAGAATAAAAAATACTCGTGGTTTAGTACATTTTTGAATAGTTTGACTCAAGTCTCAAAAGTCTCGTTATTCCCGAGACTGGAGGTAGCAGTCTCGAGTCTCGAAAATACGAAAAAATCGTCGAGACTCGAAATTTTCGAGACCGAGACTCCCGGGATGAAAGCCTTACTAGTAACGACCATAACAATTGCTCGATTTTACATTTAAAAAATGAAAAAACACTATGCATTGTCTATGATATACAAACAAGCGCTTGTAATTCATAGAGTAAAGTAATATATCGGCCGATTTGCTTGTACACTTGTTATCTTGTAGCTTTATAAAACGCATTATTTCAATTTTTTTTGGCTGTGTTGCCAGGATTTTGCTACAAGTACAAGACTTGTAGTTTTATAAAACGGGGCCCTGACCAGCTGCACTGTTATTCTGATTGAGCTTCGACTAACTCGCAAATATAGCCAAAAATGAATTCATATTTAGTAATTTCAACCACATTATAGTAGTAGTTACCCTAGCTCCTAATATTGTCAGAATGGCCCCCCCAAAATTAAATCGTGGATCCGCCCCTGGGGGGAAGAGGGCTAAGCGTCGACAATCCGTTAGGTACTTAAATGTTCTAGATTGACCAAAAAATACCACAGAAAAAACGGTGTGGCTGTTTGAAACATTTTCCCGGTACTTTTTTTGGGTCCCAGACTGACGCTGGGTGGGGGTCTAGCAAAGATCCCAAACGCTAACTCCAAAATGTATTGAAATTACGTTTCGTAAATCGCTTACTTTTCCGCAGCTAATGTCATTTCAATACATTTTTGGAGTTAGCGTTGGTTCAGGAGTACCCAAATTCATGACTAAGTCCAAGAAGTACAGCGCGTAGTACAGTACCAAAGATCTTCAACTTGTATGGATGGCACGTAAAAGAGACAAAATCAGATTCTGGTCGGAAAATCGATATCCGGGAGTCCACAAAGATGCTTATCAACATTTAGAAATAATATTTTAGCATGCGCCATTTTTTGCCAGTTAGTTTAGCCGGGCCATTGCCAGTTGTCTCCCGACAGGTTGGTCTTAAGATGAACATGGACAAGACGAAAATCATGTCAAATGCCCATGTTCCACCTACACCGGTAATTGTTGGGAACGATACTCTCGAAGTTGTCGACAAATACGTCTATCTAGGGCAGACTGTCCAATTGGGTAGGTCCAACTTCGACAAAGAGGTCGCCCGAAGAATCCAACTCGGCTGGGCAGCGTTCGGGAAGCTTCGACCTATCTTTTCGTCTAAAATACTACAAAGCCTGAAAACAAAAGTTTTCAATCAATGTGTGTTGCCAGTGATGACTTATGGAACTGAAACGTGGTCTCTAACTGTTGACCTCATTACTAAGCTCAGAGTCGCACAACGGGCTACGGAGAGAGCAATACTCGGTGTTTCCCTGCGAGATAAGATCCGTAATGAGGAGATACGCAGGAGAACTAAAGTGACCGATGTAGCTCTTAGGATTAGCAAGTTGAAATGGCAATGGGCAGGCCACATCGCTCGTAGAACTGACAACCGATGGGGAAGAAAGGTTCTCGAGTGGCGACCACGAACTGGAAGACGCAGCGTAGGCCAGCCCCCCACCAGGTGGACCGACGACCTGGTGAAAGCCGCGGGGAGCCGATGGATGCAGGAGGCGAGCAGCCGCTCTAAGTGGCGCTCCCGGGGGGAGGCCTATGTTCAGCAGTGGACGTCTTCAGGCTATTAATGATGATGATGATTGCCAGTTGAGAAGAGCAGCCCCTCTATTACGAACGAGCTAGCAGCGCTGCTGACGAGCGTCTGCCGCTCAACTGCTGTCAATTTTCATACAATTTTGACAGCAGAGCGGCAGACGCGCGTCAGCAGCGTTGCTAGCTCCTGACGTCTGGATAAAGCAAGAAAAGAAAGAAAATACACTTATTCGCGACAGTTGCGTGGCACACAACATTACAAAACATAATAAGTACCACCTAAACGGAACGCACTATTTCAGGTGACGGAACCTCGGGGAGCCGATGGATGCAGGAGGCAAGCGGCCGCTCAAGGTGGCACTCTTTGGGTCGGGCCTATGTTCAGCAGTGAACGTCTTAAAGCTGCTAATGACGTAGTATAACGTAGGTCTGATCGTCGCGGGCTCCTAGTCGCTAGAAGTAGCGCAATAAACATTTGTAACCTCCTTGTCAATAAGGGCGTCTCTTTCGGGAGGCGAAGCAATTTTTTTTTTCTCTGCCTCGGAACGACCAATCACGTACGGTGATATTGCAAGATGACGTTTGAGGGATATCGTTGTCCCGCTCACGGCCATTCGGTACGCGTTTTAGCGCGGTAATATCAACTTCAACTTCAACTCTTGGCCTTTGATAATATCGCGTGATTCGGAATACGGCCGTCGTGCCAAGTCAGTGTCACTGTCAAAAACACCTGTTCTGTAGATTCATATGTCAAAACTTTTAACTCAAAAATCTCAAAACATACTAATAGCAATTATTGAAAAAGCGAATTGCGAAATTACAATATTCTATAATGTCTGCAAGGCAAGCAATTCAAGTGGGTACAAAAACTGTAAGACCAGTTCTTTCATTAAACGCAGGGGATGCAAAGAGAAGAGTTGGGAGCCTGTACAAGGCGTGGTATCGTCAAATCCCTTACTTGGGTTAGTAATCTGTTATGTCATCAGTTTTATATTAATAAGCCAAAGAAGACGAATCTGATATTGAATGGATCGATGATGCTAAATGCATAATGCTCATTCTCGTGTTAGTAATATTGCCTATTGCTGAAATTAGAGCAAGCTCTGCAACACCAACATGTCCTGAGCTTGCAATGTTTACTAGTGGAGTAGAACTAACTAATAGGCCAGTAGTTTCATTGCCAGTAATTTTCTTTAATCAGCAAAAATATTGAGGTTTTATTTATGAAATTATGAGTAAGAAAAAGAAAGGGAGATGAGAGAAGGCAGCCTATCTACCCCTACAAAAATCCACCAAATCTAATAAAATAAATGGCACTGATAGCAGACAAAAAAGGAAAATAATAACATGAATTTATGCAGCTAGCTTATTAAGTTACAATCAGACTAGAACAAATTCCAATTACTTCATTAAAAACTTCATAATTATTTTCAGTAAAGGATTTTGACATACCAAAATCAGAAGATCAATGCCGTGAAAAGCTACGAGAGATGTTTATGAAAAATGCTGATGTCACTGATATTAGAGTGATTGATTTGCTAGTAATTAAGGTAAGTTTGCATTGTGTACGTTCATTCATTTTAATTTATATGCCATTTAGCAGCTACTAATTTAGAAAGCCAGTGTCACAAGAGATGAACAAATAAGGCACAAAAAGTAGTAATTATATTATGAGCTAGGGTTCTAGTCATTCTAGGCATGTTCTGCTGAACATGCCTAGAATAACCTTGACCCATATAAAGCACCACTTTGAGAGGCTGCTTGTCACCTGCATCGGCTCCCTGCGGTTGCAGATGGCCCAGTCAATGTCTTCAGCCTGATCATGATGAGGGTATAATTCAGATATAAAACTTACTTATATTTTGTAATTTGGTACACTTTTAAATTAAAAGCAACCTGCAGACTATTTTACATCAATAAAATGCTTACAGATTGGAGTAAAGGTTGTCTATCTGTCTATCACACGATTTTTCATACATTACCATAGTTCATTACTAAACAGGCTTAATAAAATTTTAATTAACAATTGAATTTGCATTTTCAGGGTCAAATGGAGTTAGAAGAATCAGTGAAAATGTGGAAACAAAAGGGACACATCATGACTTACTTCAAACCTACTGAAGAGCCAAAACCTAAGGGCTTCCTTTCCAAGTTCTTCTCAGGAAATGAATAAACAAAAAATCAATTACACGTAAATAGGATCAAAGTCATAAGTTAATGTTTATTATTTAAATGAAATAGATTATTCAGATTGCTATGTTTTATTTATAAACTTAGTAATGTTAGAATAGAATTTACATGTTATTTGTGCCCCAATGCACTTTGGGCTTTGAGTTATAGTTTCATCATTTCATGGTAAACCATCACAGTGATAAACAATTGCAAACTTACATATTATTATAAAATTAACTATAAACATAATATCAACCAATCGCACCACAAAATATTATAAAAAAGTGTAAGGGTGCACACTGAGGTGATCCATAAAGATAGTTCATCCGTTCTAGTAGCTAAATAAACATCTCTTAGTTAACAAACCACCCCATAGTTTTACTACCAAGATCAACATAGGATAGGTACTATTAGGCACTTATGTATCCAGGGAAAATTAAAAGTTCCTGTGAGAAATTAGCGGGGAAATTAGAAACCATGGGGCAGGTTTAGGATGCTATAAAAAGTTTAAATAGTACCTAGGTCACTGACCTCTATTGACCTATTTATAAAGACCAAAAGTGGGTTACCTACTTCAAACCGAACTATTTCTTTGATATGCCTACTCTGAATTGTGACAAATGACTTTGTCATTATTGTTAAACTACCTTTGAAATAAAATATTAAAAATTCATCAGAAATAAGAGACGTTATCTAAACGGAGAAGAATCGGTTTAGCATAATGGTTTCACCACCAAACTTAGCAGCAACAAGTAAAATTGTGAGACCATTGATGTCTAAAGATGTAACAGAGGCTCACAGACGCGTCATTGGCTTGTATCGAGGATTTTATCGCTACATTCCCTATATCAGTAAGTTATTATTCTAAACTCATCTTTCTTTACCACATTGCCATAGATAAAGCTTTCCAGTGGAAATTTGCAGCCATAACGTTTTATCCCTTCCTATCATCAGCATTTTACTGGTGAACATTGCTAATTAGCCATAATAATAACATCACCACGGTTGGCAGGCGTCTTGATGAACGCAGTAGCTTATAACGCAGCTCGAGGAGAATGTTGCTGCCCATGGATATATTCTCTTAGCCGGCTCTTGTACACACCTACGGGAAGGGACGGGGTGGTCTTATTCGCAAACCCAAACCACACGGTGAAGTGATCATAGTAAAACTGGTAGTAGTAGTAGGTAGTGTAAAATCTGTGGCAAAACTTTGTATGTAGGTAGTACCTACCTAGGTTACCTACCAGAACCTAAACTCAGATGTAGATTCTTACCTATGGGCTATGTCAGTTACCACTTACTTCATGTATGCAAAGGAGTTAGCAACTGATAGCCGGCGAGGTGATAAGTAGGCACTACTTATATTGGGTACCTATTTCAGTAAAATATTTCGACGTTCAGAAAAATGAAGCAGATTGTCGCCTTAAATTAAGGGAAAAGTTCTACATGAACGCGTGTGTCCAAGACGTCCGAGTGATCGACATATTGGTTATCAAAGTAAGCTTCAAAGTTGTCTAAGAATTTAGTGTGTATAGCAAACCAGCGGCATTCTTCTGAGAGTCTTAAGTCCGCGGGCTGATTTCCGGGATTGGTCCCAACGACCCCGGCATAAACACTAACCTAACTACTGGCAGTGGTTGGCACAAAAAGGATTAGTACTATCAACCACCGCCAGTGGGTACCGTTTAGGTGGGGGGCGCTGGGAACAATCCTGTTGCCGCTGCCGGTGGCGCATGTCACTCAAAAGAAAACCGACAATGTTGGATTGCAGGTCGGTGACGGTCTGCGATCTAGGGAACTTTATACACTGCAAGTTCACTATTGTAGGTAGGTACTTAGTTTACACTAGCTTACGTTTGCAAGCATAGTCTGATAGAAGGCCGGACACTTCTTGGAAACTTACGCTCCGTTTATCACATTTAGATTGGAAGATTAGGTATACTCTGCCTTTAGCTAGTCCTCTCTATAGGTACCTATATAAAAGAGGTTTTTTCCTTGTATTGGCCCATTTGGAATCATAAAAATACAATATGCTTATTTTCTGCGTAGCACGAATTCGAGTTCCGCCGGCACTGCAAATAAGTTAAATATACTTAAGTAGGTTTATTTTTACGGATAGTATTTAACATTATTATCAGGGCTACATGGAACTGGCGGAGATAAAATACCAGTGGATGCAGAAAGGTCACATCATGGCCAAATGGAACCCCAGTGCCGAAACTCAACCTACTGATTTCGTCGGCAAGTTTCTACAAGGAGTGGACTAACTAATGTCTATAAAATAATTTCTACTGTAAACGAAATTTAGAAGTTCCGTTTTTCCATAATAAAAGAGTCGGTGACAATTAAATTAGATAACTTTCTTTAATCATAATTATATTAACAATCATAGTACCTAACAATTATTATTGTTACGTAGATATTTATGTACAAGTACTCAAATACATCTGCATCACAATTCAATAAATAAGTAGGCCTGGATTTTGACTCCTACGAAAATAAATAAAACACTTTGTTAACAAAATCAATATTTATTGATCACTTTCATTCCACATCACATGCCTTTAAAAGGCTCATTGAAATCATTTAAAATTATTAAAACTTATTGACACAACTGAATAAACCTTAATAAACGACCGTTTTATTCGAGCCACATAACATAACAAGGGTGTAACCATGGAGCTAATAAAAAAAGAAGGAGGGAATCCCGTCTGATCCGAAACTGAAGCACCCTTAGGAAGCCGGAACGCTTCGTACGTACGAGCGGGGCACGCACACACTCACATCATAGGCAGCCGGTCGCCATTTTTTCATCTGACACACATATGTAATATGTCCGCCATTTTCGGCTTCAGTTCCATGTCAATCAAAACTCAATCCTTCTTTTTTTATTTCATCCATGGGTGTAACATATAACTGTAGACATGATAACTGGAACTATTCAAAATAAAAATGCTATAGTACCTAAAAGACTAAGCAAAGCCCAATTATGAAATAACCTTGTTACCATATGTAACGTGAAAATATATAGCTTAATTTTTCATATACCATCCTGGATGGAGGTAGGTACATAATATTGTTGACAAGTTCACAACCATTAAAATAAATATAACATGTTTTCACAAAAATTGATTAGTTTGAGTAAAAGTAAAAATAATTTAAAACACGTCTTATTTTAGGTACACACTGGGAGTTAAAAATAGTTATAAATAGGTATTTATAATGGTATTTTTTCAAAATATAAACTTTTCCTACGTATTATTATAGATAGTACTTATAGGTGCTGTAAATCATTGGTCGCATTCAACGAGTTATCGGACATATTACCTACCTATGCAAGTAATATAAACAGTTTTTCTCCAATGTAATGTTAAAGAAGATTTGTAATAATAGGCCGTTAAGTTTGAATATTTGTGGTTGAGACTTAGTATATTTTTTAATGCCAGCTATATAATGTAATGATCAAAGTATATAGGTAAGTAATACTAATAAACACAAATAAAATTATTTGTATGTTAAAGCTTATTCTAAACTAATTCTAAGTAACGCTTATAGGGATACAATAAATAAAAGTTACTGAAACAAAAAAAAAGTATAACTGACGACAAGTTTTGCATAAATTCTCTGTCTTTTGTAACTATACATTATTATATTAAATTATAAAAATATATTTCTTCCACTTCGGTAACAATGAATCCGTAGATCTTTTTAACAAATAACATTAAGAAATGTATAAGTATTCAAAAAAATCAAATTTTGTCCATTTGATAAGTATTTTTGTTTCCCTCTAAATTACTCTTAACTTATTAATTACATTCAATTATTTTTTATCGATATAAAATTACCGTTATTATATACATCGGAAACTATACTTCCAAATATAGGTATAGAACCATACATAATTATACTCTAGATTTGCTAAGTGGGCTATTTATACCATGCCTTCTTATTTATTTGTCAAGTTTTTCTATAATTAATTGGAGTGACTAGGTACCTACTAAGCACCAGCGACAACCAATACATCGAAATAAGTTTTTCCGTCGTAAGACTAGCTGTTATGAAGGTAATTGCAAAGTAAGATTTTTAAACTATCGCCCATTATAAAAGGTCAAAGCACACTACCAACTTTATGAAAAGCATTTGAAAGATCATTATTATATAACTACGCACAACGATTTCACAAAATTATGCGTCACGAAGCGCAGCGTTAAATTTTATGAAAACTAATTTCATATTAATATGCATTTATATGCTTTCAGTGTTGATAAGTTTTGAAAATGCCTTGACCTTTGGCAAATACTATAATACCTTATGAAATATTAATAATTAATTTAAAATGTAAAACACGTTCGCAATGATAATTTATAATCTGCATTATTATACAAAATCCTTTCGGAAACGTTGTCTTTACAATTCGACTAGGTAATAGATAAAAACTGAATACTCGTCCAGCGAGATGTAGGTTACAGCAGCATTTTTACAAACTCTGCAAAAAAAGAGTATATTAAAAGATCAGTTTTGCTAAAATCGTCTCAAACACAAAGGCAGTTTCTTGATGAGTCTGCGGTGATCTGCCAATCTTTTTGTCAATCTCTCGGCGTTTTAACACGGGAAATTCTTTGTAAACCCGTTTGTTGTGCAGCCAAGCGTTAATTTTAGCGCTTTGAACGTTTGATTTATCTAGACAACTCTTTGTTTAATGCTGGTCAGTGTTTTCATAACGTGTACGTCGGTATAAACAAAAAAACAGTTTTTTCTTCAGTATATAACAACAATCATATACAAAAAGGACGTTCAGGTCACAGTTTTCCCGATATTGAATATTTTCCGTGAGATCTTTCAAATTTTTTCCCTTAAAAATGTAATACTAATTTCATGAACTTATTTCTATAAGTATATTGGATTTTATTAGGCTATTCCAATTTTTTTCTCCGTGAAAATCTAATTTTATGAACTAATTTCAATTGAACCTTAGCTATAAAGTATTAGAGTTTACTATCTCACCTTCGTAATCGATCCTGCCGTCGTGATCAATATCCCCAAGCGCGAGCACCTGGTTCAGCTGCGCGTCCGTAACGGGCTCGCCGATCATCTCGAGCGCCGCCCGGAGCTCATCCCGAGTTATATACCCGTTGTCGTCTCGGTCGAACACTCTGTAAGTATATAGATATATAAATAAAAATAAATAAATAACACCCACGATCACATACATAAATCCTGGACACTAACTAGGACTCCCGAGACCCAGGAACGAGACGAGGACCATGGCCCCACAACTCCAAAGAGACAACTTTGAGCTTTTATTCACAACACGAGCTCTACTACCGAATAGGTAACACAAGTTGCTATTTCTCTTTTAATGGAGGTATATAGATACGAGGCCTACGGGGGATACTTTGGCCACATCGCTAGGAAAGACGGGGATAATCTAGAAAAGCTAGTAGTGACCGGCAAAGTGGAAGGAAAGCGATCGCGTGGGCGTAGCCCGATGCGCTGCTCCGACCAAATTCGCACCACACTGGACACCACTCTTTACGATGCCATACACGTCGCTGAAGATAGGGGGAGATGGAGTGACATCATAAAGAAGGTACCACGAGGACATGTATATCCTCGTGGTCCTACTAGTAGGACAAAATAGTAGGTCCACGAGGAAACACCGGTCATGGAAGGTGGAGGTCACGACCCTCAGACATGAGGAATAAGAATCAAGGAGGAGGGGGATAGATACGGGGAGTGAATACTGTGTCAGTAATTATAATGGTAAGGGTGCAAAAGCAAGGGAACTTACTTGAATGCTGCTAGCAGATCCCTTGTAATTTCCTCTTCAGAGTCACCTCCGCAGTTACTAACGTCCATGCCCTGTATTGCTTGTATTTTTGTCACCCATTGCATGAAGTCGTTCTCGTCTATTAGGCCGTTGCCTGTAATTAAATAAAAATGATTGAATACAAAAGAGTGATATGAAGTTTATATAAATAATTTAGCTCAATGTGAAGGTGTTTAGGGCGAGTGTTTTGATCCTTTGCAGGTAACCAATGGTTAAAAAATTGAACATAATTTGACCATTGGTTAGAATTTGTCGTATGTAGAATCATAATATTTTAAACATACTTAAATTTCAGTAATATTTGATACATGAAGGTCATAGATTATAATTTAGTGAGTTAATAAAATAAACTACTACGTTTTTTATACTGAATGGAAAATGGAAACTCAATAAGACTATGAAAATATTTCTCCATACACTCTATCCCTGCTTACTCCTCGATTCAAAGGGTTTTTATAATCTCTACGTCTTGACTTCATATTAGCTCGATCCATCGCATTTTCTGAAGCTAAACTAAACATAAAGTATGGTGGTAACTCTTCTGATAATGAAAAAGTTTTAATTTCGTTCAGCCACGAAAAAGTGAAACGTTGACTGTTTGTTCGTGACTTCTACCTAAAGACGGCTGAACCAGTTTATATGAAATATTGCACAGGAATTGCTTACACTAACTAAGATTAACACAGGATACTTTTTATCGTGGAAAAAAGAATTCATGCTGGAAAACGTACGGGATAATTAGAATATTATATAGAATAGACCGCAGAGTTTTGCCGCAGAGCGCATATGCATTGTATGTATATTGTAATAATAATAAGACTTACTAGGTAGGTAGGTATTATATTATCTGTGGTTAAGCTCATCAGTAACCCTCGGTTTCTCGAAAGTTTGTTAAAGTTAAACTCATGTCAACTAAAAAATACTGAACGCTCATTGGTTGAAGATAGCCGATGATCAATCGGCAACCAATGAGCGTTCCGTATTTTTAATTTGAAATGAGTTTAACTTTAATATAACAAACGTAAGAGAAACCGGGGGTGAGATTGGCATCTCTGCTTCAAGGCAAACATTAATGGTTAATTAATAAGCCACGTGCACGCGAACCGAGCTTATTGCGACAGAGGCCAAGGTTAATCGTTACTATTTCGAATCGCTCTTGTATGCACTATTTTTGAAACGAACGTGGAATTTCCTGTTTGCATAATATATCTAAGAGAAGATATAATAATCCATATTACACACAGTTGTGACTAATACATATCTTCACGAACGTTTATTAGATGAAAACCTCTTCTTATACTGGGTGTAATTGAATTCATTAGCATCCTTTGAAACTAAGTACCTACTCCTGATACCGGTTACGTCTGGACCAAAATTTTTGAATTCTAACACATTGGTTTAGTAATAATAATAACTCCAAAAAATGGAATAACTTATTTAATCAAATGCTACAACACAAAATTTAATTAAATTAATGTAGTTCTGTTTTTAATTAGTACATACAAGGTATAAAAACGTTTAGATGTATCAAAATCATCCGAGCCAACTGCGTTAGGCGCCGCGGCAATCTTCATAATTTTTAATAAAAATATTTTCATTTACACACTTTTACTCTTTAATAATCATCTACAAAGTATGTACTATCATGGGCTCAATTTATGCTGATGAATTAAATTACACCTGTATAGTCCGTCTACACTGAAGTTACTAAACTCGCTGTTTCCTCGTGGCCCTACTATTTTAGAGGTACCTACGCCTTATATAGGGATAAGTGAACTAACTTAGACGCTGTCTATCTTTAGTGCAGCCGGCATTCATATTTTTATTTTAAGTCATCCAAAAAAAAACTTGATCTGCATTTTACATTATTATAAAAAAAAGAAATGAATATAACAAGCAGCTGCACTGTATCAAACAGCTACCTCCATTGAGACAAAAGAAGCTAGGGTCTAGGCTATGGTTCCTATTCCAATGAACGAATATTACACTTCGCAGATCTGTTGCGTCGCTCCAGAGATACCTCATTTCAAACACTCGTACATTCACATGCGCAAGTTTTCCAATTTATATTCGAGAGCTCTATTTATTTATACCCAGTCCTACCAAATTTATTCTGTGATACGGGCCTTAGTCAAGCAATTGAATTTTGTATAAATTATTATTCCTGTTGCGTGCCTCATTATGCAAATCTAGTTTTATATTTAAAAAAAAATACGAAGCAAAACTAGGAAGAGCGCGACAAGCGCGGGTGTAAACAAAGAGCTTTAGTCGTTAAATCTTAATTAACGTGACAACAGGAAGAAGTCGTTAGTGGAACCGTGACATCAGCAACTTACTCACCGCGGTTTATACTTACACAGCTTATTACGAAAACGATTATCAGCAGTTCATTATCATAATGTTTAAGCACCATCTACATCGGCGTCGGTGTTTATACTCAGTTTAGTAGTTGAAGTCGTGTATCTTAATTACTATTTACTCTAGGTGCTTTGGATACTACCTATGCCTAAGTAAACTGAACTAAAAAAGTAAAAAAAAATATGTTTTGACAACGGTGAGCTACTTGTGTCGTTGACCGTATAAGGTAGTGGTATAGTTATGCAATGTAAAATAGCGTGATCGAGCGGCTAACCTCATTGCCTCTAGAGGCGGCAATCTGATTGGATCAACAGATTAGCGACGGCGGATAGGATAGGTTCCATAGAATTAATGCTCGCGTGCGAAAAAAGTTAAGATCACTTTTGTAGTTTCAAGGAAATAATGCAGCATGATAATGAACGTCGAGGATAGTGACGGGCTAATTTATAAACCCCCTCACTTAAACAATCAATCAATATAAACAATAAACAATCTGTATCTACAGGAAAAAAAAATATTTATTGTCTTGTCTTTCTTTGTTGAGCTTGAAAGGAACAAAGATAGAACAAAACAAGAGTAGCTATTATTTTGTTTGTATCTAGTGAATTAATAAATCTTATAATATTTCTCAAATGTTTTATATATTAGATACATATGTTAGCTATTACATATATATATTAGACCCATGTTCAATCTAACATGTAGTACGTACGTATTGTCTTACTATTAGGCGAGTAAGACGCGGAATTATACTTGTGTTTCGCCGTAGTGTTATCATTATTAATCTGCTTTCCGCATGTCTAAAAATACCTTAGCGATAAACAGTTTCATTGAAAGAAAATAATCATTTAATCGCCTGAGGAAATGGATGAAGTGAATGGATATAATAATACGCAATGGCACTCAGAAAATCCAGAACATACTACTACGACTAGATTGGCAGATTTGATTTAGTTATGGATTGGACGACTATACTTATAATAGCGAATAAAATTGTGATATTGTTAGTATTTGCACAAACAAAATATATCATGTGCCAAATGTTCATATTTTTGTGTGAAGTATACCTACTTATACATATGCATAACAAGATTTAAAACACAAGTAAGCAACGTTTGTAGCATTGTTGTACTTAGAAATTATAATAAGAGCGCCTCATTAGATGAACGTCAAAAACGTTTCTTCTCCAGTGTACAATAATGTCTTAAAACCCCAGATAATATAATACCTACAGCACAGATGCCTCATCCCATTATTTTATTACTGCATAACGCAAGATCATCAAGCGACATTTATTGCGTGTTGGCGAAGTATTGGGCCAAGTGAATACACTAGACGCTAACTAGTAACGCCCACGGCACGATCACTACATTTTTTTCACGTTCGGGCTATTTTTCTTTTGTACCGGATGGGACCCCATGCCTAAAACCATGCAGAAAGTTTAATTTAGTGCAGTTTCTTTTTGCACTGACTGTACAATAACATTACAAAGTTTTCAGTAATGGACAGCAAAATATAAATACATTTCTGGAAACAGCGGGCATGAGGCAATAATTCAATCAACTTGAGAGTAAAATGGTATACTATGGCCTGGCTTACACTTTGTCTTTACGACAGGCACTAAGTTACCAGGCAGCAATGAAGCCTGACCTTGCCGCCTGAGGTCACACCCGGACCGGAAGCCGCCCGCCCAATCCACCCGCCCTGACTTGCACGCCATTTTACAATAACCATTGTGAATAAACGTAAATATTTCCCTTATCGATTTAAAGACATTTTGTTTACATCGTTTTTGCCACCCACAAATGCCAATGGGCGGAAGGGTTAACCGCGGGAACGTGGCAGTAGGCTTTCTTTGCATCCTTTATTCCAAAGTTGTAGACAACTATTATGACCATTTGCTATTTATTTACTAATGCACCGTTACACATACCGTTTTTTATCGAGTTGTATTGTTTTATGTAAACCTTATACCTATATACTTACCGCACCGCTAGTTAAGTGCGTCTATATAACACGTAGCTAGGTAGGTCAACGTAAACAAGATTTAATTATAAACTTGTTGATGAGTTGTTGTTTCCGTTTTGTACATTTTCAGGCAATTTAAAGTCACACAATACATATTTCACTCTTCTGTGAACTGAATATAATTGTAACAAAATAAAACACGTGCTGTTTTTGGCATGAATTCAAACGAAAGTGGGAAGCAAAGCAGTAAATGCAGACTTACGTTACGTTATATCTAGCCAAACTGTAGTGTTATGTATCTATCTACCTATTAGTTCCGAGATAGAAGCGAGGACAAGAACTTAAAACGCAATTTATTCTGGAAGTAGGGAAGCGGGAACGTTACGATTTATCTACATTTTGTGCTACAATGACACCTGTTTTGAACATGTAGCAATAAAGGACAAAATGTACGAAATATAAATAGTTTGCGACGCAGTTAATGATCTTTAAACTAGTAAACTTGTGTGAGGTACTGGCACAGGCGACCTTCCTGGCATTCAATGAGCACAATGGAGAGCTGGCAACCTTGCCACCTGGCTACGAAAGTAGCTGATTATCTAACATTCATGAAAGACAGAAAGCTTAGTGTAGACATTGACCTTCAGGGTTGTCACGGTTATGGCATATGCCTCAAGTCCTCGACCTCTACGCATTGTCGGAGTCGGAGCACGCCAGTCGCCAACCCTGTCTTATTGAGTCATTACGAACCGCAACGAGTGTCCATAAATACCAATGAATACTTTGACTGCCGATATTACTGTGGAAGGGTGCTCTAATGTTTTATCGATACCAGTCGTTATGAAAGCGGAGAATTGCTTGCAGAATTTTTGGCGGAAGACGCTCGGCGGCGGGCAATTTTCGTAGCGCAATTTTTAGCACGTAATGAGGAAACGGTTTGTGTTACACAGTAATATTCGGCGGTTAAGGACTTTTCCACCAATTTCTTGTGGTTATTCTAATAGGTTGAAATTCATTCCTATGTATAGGTATTAATATACATCTATAACCCCTAGAATAGCTGTAAAGTGACTTTCTCAAAATAAATAAATAAATAAATATAAATATGTGTGGACAATTCACACATCGCCATCTAGCCCCAAACTAAGCATAGCTTGTACTATGGGAACCCGATAACGGATATAATACTTATATACTTTTTTGTTTGTAAATACATACATAGAATACAATATAACACCCAGGCGCAGAACAAACATCTATGTTCATCACACAAATGTTTGTCCTGGGTAGGAATCGAACCCACAGCCCTCAGTTCAGAAGGCAGGGATACTACCAACAAATAACACACATGTGTCTGAAAATCATAATACCAAGGACTTCAACGCAGTTTTTTATTTATAAGTGTATATTATAAGTTCATAGTTTTGGTTTTAGATAAGTACTTAGTTTAGATTTAATTTAGTTTTTAGTAATTGTATTGTATTTTTTATGTTTAATTCAATAAAAATTAGTTACACCATCTCAATTATATTGATAGGAGAAACTTACTGACGATGAATTTGATTACCCAGTCATCTATGTTCTATATCTAGAGTAAAACATATATACAGTCATTATTTATTCAGGATTGTCTAAATCTAAACTAAGATAATATATATATATATATATACATATTGTACTTACCAGTTTTACTAGCGTCTTTGATAAGTTCCGAGATGAGGTCGTCGCTGACCTCGATGCCCAAGTTCCTCAGCATGAACTGCAGTTCCGCCGGCGTCACGTGACCGTCACTGTCGCGGTCCAGCAGACCGAACGCTGTGCGGAGGTCTGTAACAAACGTAAGAGATTACTTACTGCTTTAATAAATCAAATAGGCTTATGTTTGATTCACATGATGTTAAGTGACAATATGGTCAACGAAGTAGCACGTTCGCCTATGGAATAAAACTGGTGAGTTTAGATATAAGTAGGTACCCATCACCCATACAACATATATGTAGGTATATAATGGCCAGGTCGTCGTTATTCTGTGAAAATGTTTCTTAGGGCACATCTAAGCCACGAGCGTTCGTAAAGAGAGCATGAATAAAAATAATCATATTGGTGTTTGCCATTGTTGTAAACATAATGTTGCGTTCAAGTTATTACAGTGATTGAGTGAAAATGTCCCCAAGTTTGTTGGGCCAATAGCTTTCTCGCTATCTGTACTCGTACTAAAGGGAAAACCAATTTCTAGAGTTTTGATAGCTTATGCAGTCTTTGATGAAGAAATGATTAGAAAAATCAACAAACTTAGATTTTACAAAGCGTCTATAACTTTTTTCAACCCCAAAGGTTAAAATAAAAGTTTACGGGTGATATTTGGCTTACTTTCGCGTGAGGATAATGAAAACCGCTTTACATTGCTTTCAGTAAGAAAAGGCCTAAAACTGGGGGTTATAAAATTAATAAGCTCTCGCGTGACAAGTCGGAAGCCATTGTAATAAAATTATGGACACATAAATTTTGCTACCAAAAACGGGCAGAGAGGAGTTTTCGCGGAGTAATTTGTTAGTATCATCATAATTATGTACTGTATTTAATTTACTATAAGCTTCTCTATGAACAACATCAAAAAGTAAATAAAATATTTAAAAATTGCATACACGATACAAGCTACAAAAAACATTTCCCATTCTTATTACCTAAAATGGGAATACATTTACTTCCATAGGGTCCACTCCTCCAGCGGACGTAGCCTTCTCGATCCTCTTATCCCGGCAACAGCCCAAGCCGAGGCTCGCACCCCAGGGGTGCCCTTGAGCTAGTTGCCCCCCACTTTTGTCGGCTGGGTGCCTTAAGCGCCTGCCCTCCCGCCCGGTGACGCTGTAAAGGTCGTTAGAGACCAACAGCATTAGCCCGTTCAAAATAAAAAAAAAAGGGAATACATTTATTCCTTGCAGGAAGACATGTAGCCAAAAAGTAAACGACGAGACGTGACTTACAAAAATCATTGTCTTTTTTTGCCATCACAAAAAACTGGTCCACTCTTATCCACTAAGAAGAACAATATCACCACAATTAGTAAACTATCGTGTTCACGTTATCTCCGGAGTAATCTATCTCGTGTTTTCGGAAAATGAGAGGGTATAAACATCTCAGCTCAGCATCATATTCCACGACAATATTGACAAAAGATTATACGTCGTTATGTTATCATCGTCTTATCAGCTCGCAGGTTTGAGCGAGCCATCGTAAACGGTCGTACATTCTTCCACAATATGAAGGGTACCTTTCATAGAGGTAAAGCCTACGTAGTGGAAACTACCTATTAAGATATTCTATTGTTTGCCTAATAAAAGCTTTTTTTCATCAATTCCAATACAATGGTTGAAGTGAGTTATCGCTCTCGCAAGAGAAAAGGTAAACAGTAATTTTATCAATACTTTAAGCATTATGCTCGGTTGTATTTCGTATTGCACAAAATTTCGGACTGTAAAATTTAAACGACCTGTATCAGTTAAAAACCAAAACACATTCGGGCTATTTAATGTTATAACGACCAGTTTAAAAGCTGCCATTATTTCACGGGAAATTTATAGCATTCCCGAAATAGACCCAAGTATAAATGTACCAATACCTATCGCTGTATGAAAAGCAGTGTGGACGACCGCCTCGGAATGAGATTTTTTCGTGCCTTGCCACATTCTGTTCGTGTTTTATTTGACAGCGTAGGCACAACATTTTGTATAGAACGTTTTACCATTAGCGCAAATTAAAGGCAAGTTTCACTAAGAATGTATAGTTTACTCGAAAATTTGCTTTCCATAATTATGACAACACTACATAAATCTAGGGCTAAACCTGTATAAATAAATTTTTTCTGACAATTTCGACTGCATTACTCTTAATTGATATAGAAATAAGGCCTGAATGGATGGGATGCCAATAGAAGGGAGGCATGCCTTCCTTCTTTCCCCTATCTTTTTTCTTTTCGCTTCTTCCTTACCCATAAACAGGGTAAATATGTAAAACTAATTAACCCGTGCGAAGCCGGGGCGGGTCAACTAGTAAATAATGTTGTTTGATAAGTGCCAAAGTTTTTATATTTTAGATATGAGTGAGTTAAGTATCAGATCATGATACATGATCTAAGAATGATATCTAGGATATCATTGTTATTGGTATAAGGTTAGATAAGCTTGGAATTTCAATGTCGGGATCCCACTGCAGCATTTTAGACAATACATATATAACCATATGTAGGTAGTATTTTTTTTGCAGGAGGCGAGCAGCCGTTCTACGTGTCGCTCTTTAGGGGAGGCCTATGCTTAGCAGTGGACGCCTTCAGGATGATGGTGATGATGATGATGATGAAAACTATGATTTAAATCCAGACAATCAATAAAAACAGTTGTGATGTGCGTTAAATAATTATCATCAGTTTCATAGCGTACATGATCAGAAACGATATATGCACACTTGCACAGTAAAGCAAATAATAATAACAATAATAATAAATATGTGTGGACATTTCACACAGCGCCATCTAGCCCCAAACTAAGCATAGCTTGTACTATGGGAACCAGATAACTGATACAATACTTATATACTTTAAATGCTAAGTATACTTACTTAATTTAGAAAAAGAGGAGATTCTTTTTTTTATTTTAAGCCCTAATCACATACTTGGGTCAATCTTATATAACGTAGTAAGTTTTATACAAAGATGGTTGGCATCTACTTTACTATGCATGTTACCTACGAAAACTTGAACTCAACATTTACTTATCGGCTAAAAGTTTTAGTATATATTAATAAAGTTACCAATAACCAAAGCTAACTAAGTAACTGTTTAGTTATACCTAACAATTTCTATGTTAAAGCCAGTGCTCAGATATTTAATAACTGTACATCATCTCTCATAATGTACTGATGGCGGGACTAAAGCACGAACTTCATTAAGCTACCCTACCCTTAAAAGCTTACACCGCGTTGATATGCCTTTGTTTTTGTCTATTACTGGAACGGTTTCATGAAATGGATGTTAATTGTTGGAGCTTCCGAAAAATAAAACGCAAAAAGGAATTAATTTTTTTTTGTGGCACCTATGTACAGTTTAATAATAACTGTAACCTTCCTATTATAATAAACAATAAAAAAAATCATTAATAAATTGAAGTTGGAGAATATAAATATTTTGGTTACTTTAAGTTATACTTAAGTACTAAGTTTATGTAAGTAAGCAAGTAAATAAACAAATAAATAAAATGCTGCTGGGGAGCGTATCAATTAAGAACAACTGGACCGAATTACCTTGGTTTTGTTTAAAAAAGTAACAGAATCCGGGTTCCGTGTGGTCCCGGCGGTGTGAAAGTAGGACCACACCATCTCTGCCTGCGTTCAGCAGCAGTGAACCTCCAGCTGATGATGATGAATAATCAAAGTGTGGTTTCTATGCAAAGGAAAATTGGTCAGGAGGTTGTGGCGAGGTCGAAGGCGGAGCCTAATACTACGCGAACGAAGTCACAAGCAATCTCTAGTAACAGGAAATTAATATCCTAAAACATCATATTTTGTTTTATGGCAATATTAGTCTCTTATTGGTTACGCGACTCACATTGTATCGTAGCCGCCACCGTAGACTGTCGTAGAAGTCTACGATCGCTACGACGTCAACAATATCTACGAGACTACGCCAGACCCGTAGCGTAGAGGCCTACGACTTTGTTGTACTTACTCCGATTTGCTATGAAATATTTAGGACTTTTAAGATTGAAATATTTTGTTTTTGGAAATTAAGGTCAAATTGAAGTTTAAATAGTTTTAGAATATAACTTGATTTAACTACAATAAAATTAAGTATAACAATTACACAAATAACTCTAGATTTGATGAGTTTCTTATGAAAATAAATAATATTTATAAGAATAGAAATAAGTTGTAGATACAGACACCTGCAGAATATCAGCTTTTATGTATTTGAACTTATATAATATAAAGAACTGAAATGCAATAGATGGTTGTAGCACTCCAGAGTTTTCAGACATATTTTGGCAGCAAACATTGTGTTTCATTGTGTGACAATTTGGTAATAGCTGCGGGGAGCCGATGGATGCAGGAGGCTAGCAGTCACTCCAAGTGGCGCTCTCTGGTCGAGAGGGGCCAGTTGAACACTGGCCTCCCGACCAGAGAGCGCCAGCGTAGCGGACATCTTCAGGCTATTTATGATAATGCTGATGTAGAATCTAGCGTGAGTCACATATCTTTGTAGCCGACTGTATATTAATTATTGTATATGCGTTTAACCCACCCGGCGACCTTTAAAAAGCAATTTGCTAAATGTGGTTACGTTTGTAATGGACGTTCGTGGAAGTGCGTCGCCGTTGATTGATATCAAACAAACGCTAACAATATACGCACCGGCGTGACCACAGATTAAATAATAGTAAGTGCGGACAACCACCCACTGATTGGGCCGATAGGTGACGGACGTATTCAGGTGTCGAGGGCGAAAATTAATTAGAATTACTTCGATGAGAAAGAGAATTGTTAAGAAGTAGGTCCAGTGAAAACCGCAGCATATTTATTTAAATGTATTGTGATAACAAAATTGATAAAAAACCAACAAACTTAAAAAATAAACACTGTGGTACATATAATGTTGTTGAACAACCTTATTAAAACATTATTATACATTGGTAATAGGCGTATCCTATACTCAGTTCTATGCTGCGCAGTAAAGAAGAGTTCTACTGAAGGCTGGTTTTCAGCATACAACATAATTTACGCGGCATCGTTATCCTCATCATCAACAACAGCTTCAAGACTTCCACTGCTAAACATAGGACTCCCCCACAGACTTTGAGCAGCTGCTTGCCTCCATCAGTTTTCGTGACTTTAAATAAATATGTGTGGACATTTCACACAACGCCATCTAGCCCCAAACTAAGCATAGCTTGTACTATGGGAACCAGATAACTGATATAATACTTAGATACTTTTTTGTTTGTAAATACATACATAGAATACAATATACCCGTAAACAGGTCGTCGTTGGTCCACCTTGGGTTTATACTTATGCAAACCCATGTACTTATTTGAACTAGAGATACGAATACGATGTTACTTTTAAGACCACAAATTATTGTTCACCTATGTTCGCAAGTAAATAAATTGAAATGAATTGAATTGAACGCAAAAATAATAATGATAACTGGATATTATGTACTTTTTACAGTCAGCATTATATCTTTACAGTTTATGCATTTATCTAAGTACGACTTCATAGATTAGGTGAATAAACAAATTTAACGATATGAAAAATATCACCGACTTGGCTTCAACCCAGCCCGCACAAGGTTAGGAATATTTTAGATATAAGTATATAAATTATTTCTTATATCTGCACGTTTAATAAACATACATTAGAAACGCAAACATTATCGTAATTATGTGGCAACTTTGAATATAATATTCAAAGTGTGGCAAGCTTGGGTGCAGCTGCAGTTGTCATAATTTGCGACACTTGCCAAACTGTCGTCGGATAAACAACATGACAAGTCCTTTCGACTGTCGTTAGTCGTTTCCATAATAAGACCCTTGTTGTTGCAGGATTACGATAATGTAACAACCTTGAGTGTTTGTGGGTTTAAAGTTCAGTAATTAGGCGTTATAAAACATGGCTACGGCAATGAAGCAAATGTTTTTATAGGTAGTTACTTAAGTATATGAATAATTTTACCAAACTAGCTGAAGTTTTGAAGATTTTACTATATTTCTTACAGTAAGCCATTGAAGATAGCCTACATCACCCTTCAGTTACATAACCTTTATTAAATTTTAGTTAGTACTGACCGTACAGTATTGTTACAAAATGATGTACGAGATACCTACCGTAACATATTTTTAAAGGTATGCAGAAAAAAATTACATACGCTTTTGTAGCTCTACGCATGATTAAAAGTCCACTTAAACAGAAATAAAATAAATTTAAAATAACAGTACTCGCCCAATAAAATGATTGAAATTAAACAGGTTTCGGGACGTGTTTGCACACATCAATCAGAGATATGTAAACAAAAAAGTTATTTTTTTGCCATAAAGTAATATTCGTGTACCTTTAGATGTATTAATTTTAACGAGTATATAAATATATAACACATCCACCAACTGGCACTTGGCCTGTGTGGCAGATTATGGTATGGCCTGTACTCTCTCCCTGTGAGAGACGGCCTATGTCCCAGCAGTGGGAAAGTTTGGGCAGATGAGACTAGCATAAGTATGAAAATATGTAGCGCTCATAGCGAAGCTCGACTAGCCGTTCCTAACCGATCGGTAAAGTTAAGCAACGTTCGCTGCGGTCACTACTATGATGGGTGACCGCTACAACAAAAAGTTGGTATTTACAAATGAGCGCTACCGTGCTTCGGACGGCAAGTTAAGCCGTCGGTCCCGGCTGTTGTCGTAAGACAATAGTCGTTAAGCCAAGTCAGAAGCCTTCGGGCGGCCTAAAAATTCTGACATCAGGGCTGACCACTTGCCTACACGAGAAGAAGAAGAAGAGTATGAAAATGTATACTTGTATAATGTAAGTACTCACTGTTGAGCATCGCTTCACTGGGCGCAGGCACTACCGGCCTCTCGTCGACCGGCGACTGTTTCTTCTTATTCTTTTTCTCATCTTCCGTCTGCGAATCCAAACAGGAACCGTTATCAGACATACAATCACTTTATAACCACAATAAAATACTAATTCACTGCGCTGCTATCTCGTTATGTTTAACAACAAGAAATGTAAGAAACTAAAGTATTTTTATCAATTTGCTGCCGTTATCATTCTTGTCAACGTGTTATCGGACTATTGTCTGATCAATAAAGCGTGTTTATCTGGTAACAGTAACTGTAGTACTTGTGAATATAGTTAACTGGGATCGAATAGACTCACTGCACGGGGATAGTATTGTAATGGGGGATTGGTGTTGCTTTTGTGCAATGATCCAATGATGCGTGGCTTTTGTGTCTAAGAAATCATACCTACCATATATATGACACAAACAATGACACTCACCAATAGAGATACGTTTGGGGTTTTACGGAAATATGTAGAAAAGTAAAATATCTATTCTATTCTCTAACGATTACACCCAGAAAAGTTGACAATGGGTCATAGTCATAGTTCATAGTGCTCAAACCCCTAATTTATTTTAGTTACTTTGGGACGTTTTTATTTACTTTCGTATGGTGTAACCTACCCAATCTATATAGTAAATTGATTCTTTGAAAATACACAAGAATTAAAAGTTTGAAGTGTACATAAACAAAGTGGCATTCTTGTCGCTGATTGTACTCATTTTTCCTGTTTATTACTTGTTAGCATCGTAATAACGTAGTAAAATTGGCCTTAACATTGATTTAAAACTTCGATAAAAGAACACACGATTTCCAATTCTAAGAACTCTCTGTATTACATAATGTTAGCGAGACTGAAAGTGTTGAAGGTTAGGAACGGCTAACCTTCCCCTTAGATTTTAAAAGAGTCCAAGAATTCTGAAAGATAATAATTTACTTCGATAGAATGCAATTCAATGAGTTTGTTCACCAAATTTTAAAGTTATTTCAAGGGTAAAGTTATTCAGTATATTTGAATCGATAGCTACGCTATATGCGTTCAAGAGCACAGGGTTTTATGAGCTGTTATTATATGACAGGATATGTTTAAGTTATACCTACTCTTATATAATTACCCCATTGCTGTTTAACTGTTGCAGGTACAGTCATACTGCATTGTGAGATTGTGGTCTTCACCTTTGTAGTTAGGTTTGTTGGGTAGTAGGACCAAATTATTTATAGTCATTACGCTTCAAAGCAACAGCGCGACTTCGAGAAAGTAACATTCCATTGCATTTCTAGTCATACACGTTTCGAATATTTTATTACACAAATTACAGAAATATTCTATGACATTGAAATAACTAAAGCATGTTTGCCACAGTGACTGATGCCAATTTCTTCTCCGATAGACGTATCTATTGGCTGATAACCATGCCAAACTGAATTAGTAGGTGAATATAGGTATGATGGCCTAATTAAACTATTTATGTAACTACAAAGTGTAATTTTACGCATTGATTGGTAATGCCCTGGGAGTTTTTAGGATTATAGGTGAAATGCTTTATAAATGAGCATGCTATTTCCTTCGTCGTACTACTTGGTAAGGTATCCTTCAGCGAATAATACCACTATGAAGGTGATCACGTAAGTTACGTAACATAGCAATGCAACGGATGAAATTACATTATTAATTTAAAGTGGTTCAGTTTCAATTAGAATATAGGATCCCAATTGAAAAACTAAATACGGTCTCAGGACAATATTAAAATTATTAATGTGGTTGTGTGTTATGTTATAATAAGGCGACCAGTTTTTTTTTATATTAAGCACAGGATAACTAATTTTTTTTTTTTTTTTATGGTAATGAATGACGTGACGAGCTGGTCGTTCACCTGATGTTAAGCAATACGGCCGCCCATAACAGTTGCAGTGTCACTAGGAACTTTAAAATAATAAAGAACAACATTTATATGCCCGTATATCAATCCCATTTGCTCATCAGACCTCTTTGAACTCTGATAAATTGTTTACACAACAAGTAATCAATCATTTAATCAGCATAAGCCTACTTGATATACCCAGAAAAAATCAAGAAGAAAATTATTATTTATTTGCGATAGAACCTTATTTTCACAATTTAGCTCGAAGGAACATGTCGATTCTAGAGATTTATAGTACGGTAACCTACTTATAAAAATAAAAAAGACTTAAGTATATCCTGAATCAGACTAAAAACTTTGTCTTGTTTAGATCCATCCACCCATGGTCACTTCTGCTCTAGTAGTACTTAGTTCAATGGTGTGATTAGGGATTCCAAACATCGGGACAAGTGTGACCGATAGAAATTCGCGTAGAAATAGCGTGAGTTGGCATCGCATCAACTGTGATCGGTATATACGTGGGTTTCGGAAAAAAATGTGACAGACAGACATACAGGGTAAATAAACTGAATCAGAACATCATGCATATCGTCGGTACCAACAACAGTATAGTGGTTCATCAGTACTTTTCGTTTTTTCTATCCGGCTCCCGTAAAAACATGGCATCGTCTTCAAAGAAAACCTTAAATCACACCTTTTATTAAACAAACGAACAAAGAGAAAGGAAACATTATCTAATTATAAACTACCAGTGATCCTTCTTGAGATAAGTGGAAAAAGATGAAAGTTTGCTTCTGAATATAAACCGTTCGACGTGTGATGGTTGGCCACATTATTTTTAGGAATCTAGAGATTCTGTTAAGATTAATCTTCATCTGATAATATATAAATTCATAATGACCTTTAACCATGTTTTCATGATAAACCCCCTTGCAAATATTATTTGGTAGTCATGTCTATTAATATTCACCAACAATTAGGCATGCCTTAATAGGTAAACAGCAGCAGTAATATGCATTCCCACAACTAACAACTTTCCTTAACAATGTCGACAATCCAAACTGAAAGCTTCTTCGCAACCACAGCAAAATGACCAAAAGCTAAAGGGAATGTTTCAAATAACATAGTTGAGGGTGTTGGGAGTGGTTTCCAACATAGGTACGCGAGTTTGTTGCCCGCTAAAACGGCATGGCAAGCGGGGCCTTTGAAGGATTCCAAACATTTCTATAGTGAGAAATGACGAAGCCACAGTTATGTCCCTCAGGTATTCGGAATGTCACATCTCTAAAATGAGGTATTTTTGAATTTATTGCGATCGGCAATAAAGGTGGTGGGTGATTTCGGCTTTGCATTGGTTAGGAATATTAAAATATCTCACGTGTTTTGAAAGGAAAATGAAATGCGGCCTTTTTTAGTTGGGCAAAAGGAGTTTATCTATACACCACAAGCCGACAAATAGATAAATCCATACCTAACGAGTTCACCCTTCCAGGGTGAAATAATACTTACGTAATCAAGTAATCATCATTCTTTCTAAAGAAATTAGTGAAATATTCCGTTTTAACGATACATTCCCAGCAAGTCGACCCCTATCTAAACATTAATAACTCATTTGAATTTAATTAATAAAGCTCTGACGAGTTATAAATTTCATCCATAATTCATTAAAATTATAACAGCAGAAAACAAAAATAAAATGATCGCCGTCTAAATGCATTTATGAGACTGGGCAAATAAAAACACAATTTTGGAAACCATCTAAGCTATAAAAGTTTTGTAAATAACTGTATATTACAATTTTTATTGTGCGGTAATGTAAATAACTATATATTACAGCACTTTATTGTGTGATAAATGGGAATAAAAAGTTTAGAAACGAAAAAAATATATAAATACTCACTTTTCTTCTACTCCTCGATGTAGTCGCCATTCCCTGAAAATAAAACACAAATCTTAACACTCTGATATGATTTACATTTTTAAATGTTTTCTGTTATGATTGATGTTATAAGATCACACTAGATATAATTGAAGGCCTTTCTTGAAAATGTAAACGAAATGTGGGTAAGTAAACTGGATAAACGAATTTAAAGCAATGTTCTTTTGGCAAAGAAAGATTTTGTGGATTAAAATAATTTATTACCGTAGGAAATACCTACTGTAACAATCTGCTAAATTAATAGAGCCATAAAATTATAATAGCTTCTTGGTGTAAAGAATAGGTACAAGAGAAAAGATATTTGAACTATAAAGAATAAGGTAGGTAAGTATAATAATGAATCGCTTTTAGTTTGATGGTCTTGAATGTAAAGGAATTTAAATCTAACATTTAAATTATTTCCATAAAAAAAATTCGCTTTAAAGGATTCGACAAATAACCCTGCATTCACGCCACCAGGCACCGACCTTTCTATAATAGAGGATCAACCACAACCCTTACCAACCCTTAGTAGGTACCTACAACTATACTAAGCTAATAGAAGTAAAACGTTTTCTACTCGTTTGTGTGACTTTTACGCTTAAGCTATTTTTTCAAGTAGTTTATAGGCCTAACATTTGACTACTGTCCTCACTTGATGTTAAATGGTGACGCGGGCTGCTAAATACCTATTATGTCCGATATAATAATTCGGTCTATGCCCTACTATACCAGGAAAAACAATTAAACCAATTTAGATAACATTAACATTTTGTTCAATATAGATTGCTAACATTACCGGATGAAAGTGGCAAAACTCTTTAAGCATCTCTACCAAAATCACAATAGCATTCTTTATATCCCAGAAAATTAAGAGCAACCGGGGAAAATAACGGTAGGTAAATGGCGGGTGACCACAAGACGCCCATAGTCAGGAATAAATGAAAGTAACAGCAAATCGAAAGAGTTATGGCATAACGGAAACGAAACTTCAGGGTCAGAGTCATTTAATTAACCAATTTTTTGTCATAATCAGAAACACGAACGCGGATCAATGTAACTAATTATGATTTTGTATACGTGTATACTGTTCTAGTGACATCAATGAAAGTCGAGGAACTTTGTATTGGGAACATAACATGGTTACACCCACACACATTTTTTAGATTATGTCTATTATGTCGACTCCAACAATGTCGATAGACGTTTCGTAGTTCCGATGGACATATCTTTTATTTTCTAGTGTGATAACGCTATCTGCTTTTTATCTTTATTCTGAAATTTTTGTTTCAGAGCATTTGGCTATACACAAGGTATTGGAGAGCCGAGTCAGTGGAGAAACGCTTTATAAACATCAGCAGAATCCATAAAGCCCATATGGAATGCAAACTTGAACACTTGAAATGTTCTGAACAGACCTCAGACTCGGTAAAGCATCGTCACGCGAGCCATGACAACGGCATCTTTCATTTTAAGCACCGAGCATAAAACCGGGCGTATGTTGACCGTTTAAAACTTATATAATTGTAAACATCGTTTGTATACTAAGCACGAAAATCTTAAAAAAACATCGACAATAGCAGATGTGGCAAGGACTTAGGTAAATAAACCTAACGACCTGCCGATATCAACCTTAATGGGGTAATATTGGAGCGGTTAAGTAACCGATGTGACTAATTGCTGCCTAAAACTCAGGTGACAGTAATTGACCACTTGTTAATGTTATTACCTATCGATAAAGGAGCTTTGTTTACCAACAATGACGCAGACAACAAGTAACGAAACCAAGGAATTCATTTGGGAGTGTCGAGCGAGACAAACTTTGAGAGAAAATTCTTTCAAATATCTATTTTTTGAAATAAACTAATACAGCACTGTAATACCAGGGCAGATATTATGTTAGCTTACTCTTACCTATAACTGGTACCAAAAAATTGTATTAATACAAACATATTAAACTAGAAATCACATGTATTACAATTATTCATCATCATCATCATTAACAGCCTGAAGACGTCCACTGCTGAACATAGGCCTCCCCCAGGGAGCGCCACTTAGAGCGGCTGCTCGCCTCCTGCATCCATCGGCTCCCCGCGGCTTTCACCAGGTCGTCGGTCCACCTAGTGGGGGGCCGGCCTACGCTGCGTCTTCCAGTTCGTGGTCGCCACTCGAGAATCTTTCTTCCCCATCGGTTGTCAGTTCTACGAGCGATGTGGCCTGCCCATTGCCATTTCAACTTGCCAATCCTAAGAGCTACATCGGTCACTTTAGTTCTCCTGCGGATCTCCTCATTTCGGATCCTATCTCGCAGGGAAACACCGAGCATTGCTCTCTCCATAGCTCGTTGCGCGACTTTGAGCTTAGTAATGAGGCCAACAGTTAGAGACCACGTCTCAGTTCCATAAGTCATCACTGGCAACACACATTGATTGAAAACTTTTGTTTTCAGGCTTTGTGGTATTTTGGACGAAAAGATAGGTCGAAGCTTCCCGAACGCTGCCCAGCCGAGTTGGATTCTTCGGGCGACCTCTTTGTCGAAGTTGGACCTACCCAATTGGACAGTCTGCCCTAGATAGACGTATTTGTCGACAACTTCGAGAGTATCGTTCCCGACAATTACCGGTATAGGTGGAACATGGGCATTTGACATGATTTTCGTCTTGTCCATGTTCATCTTAAGACCAACCTGTCGGGAGACTCTACTGAGGTTGAGCATGGTGCTGAGATCATCGAGCGACTCCGCCATTATGACTATATCATCGGCAAAACGAAGGTTAGTGATATACTCGCCATTTATGTTGATGCCACATCTTTTCCACTCCAAGAGCTTGAAAACATCCTCCAATGCGTTTGTGAACAGTTTCGGAGAAATAACGTCTCCCTGTCTCACGCCTCTCTGCAATGGGATCTGTTCCGTACTCTGGTCTTGTAGTCGGACTGACATAGTGACCTTACTGTACAAACACTTCAACACTTCGATATACCTATAGTCAATTTGGCATCGCTGTAAGGACTGCAGCACCGCCCAAGTCTCGATTGAATCGAAGGCTTTCTCATAGTCCACAAACGCTAGGCATAGCGGCCGATTATACTCTTCGGTCTTCTGTATAATCTGGCGTAGCGTATGGATGTGGTCTATGGTGCTAAAGCCTTTTCGGAAACCGGCTTGTTCGGGAGGCTGGAATTCATCAAACCTGCGTGCGAGACGATTCGTAATGACCCTCGAAAACAGCTTATACACATGACTCAAGAGCGAGATGGGCCTATAGTTCTTCAATAAGGTGTTATCACCTTTTTTGAAGAAGAGCACCACCACGCTCTTGTGCCATGCCTCCGGCGTTGTACCTTCAAGGATGACAGAATTGAATAACTTCTGGAGGACTATAAGTACCGGTCTACCACCCGCTCTCAGAAGTTCGGTCGTAATTCCATCCTCACCTGGCGCCTTGTTGTTTTTAAGCTGTTTGAGGGCTATTCTAATCTCGTACAGGCTGACATCCGGGATATCTTCGGTATAGTGTCGGACTAACTTGGCTCTGGTGTTCTTAGCTGTGTTAGTAGCGGGCTCACGTGTCGATGTGTATAACTGTCCATAGAAGTTCTCAATCTCTCTCAGGATCTCAGGCTTGGATGAAATGACACTACCATTCTCGGTCTTCAGTTTTGTCATTTGGCTTTGCCCAATAGACGAATCTTTTGCGAACACCTTAGAGCCTTGGTTCCGCTCAATTGCGGCCTCAATACGTGAAGCATGGAACTCCAGATACGTCTATTGAGTTCACCGTAGGCTGACATATCAACTGAAGACTGTAGTTTCATTTCGCTCCGGTCTGCCATTAATTTAAGAGTGTTTCCTGAGAGTTTCTGAGTCCTCTTTCGGCGTTGGGTCTTGAAGAACTCAGCTCCAACAGCTTGGACAGTTTCCACCAACCCGTTGTTCAACTCGTCCACTGTGTTGCAATCGGCAAGGCACTGGAAGCGATTTTGGAGTTCCAGCTGAAAGCCTTCGGGGTTTTGGATTTGGACAGGGTTTGGACGGAGCGTAGACCTCACCAGACGCGACCTTTCAAGCTTGACATTGATATTCAATGTGCCTCTTACAATACGGTGATCGCTACCGGTTTTCACCTTGCTGATCACAGAGACATCATCGAATATTCGCTTCTTGGTCGTCATCATGAAGTCTATCTCATTTTTCGTGGAACCGTCGGGGCTTATCCACGTCCACTTCCTGGATGGCCGCTTCTTGTAGAAGGAGTTCATCATAACCCTCCTTCTCCATGAAGTCAGCCAGCCTTTGTCCCCGAGGGTTCCGCTGCCCGTATCCAAATGGCCCCACTCTCAGCTCATCGCCATTCCTTGTGCCCAACTTCGCATTAAAGTCTCCCATCACAACGGTGAAGTATGTTTCGGAAGTATGCATGGCTTCGGATATATCCTCATACATAGCTTCTACTTCATCGTCGGAGTGTGCCGAGGTCGGTGCGTATACCTGGATGACCTTCAACGAATACCGTTTGGTTATTCTGAGTATCAGGTACGCTACCCTGGTCGACACACTGTCGACTTTGATCACGTTGTTGACGAGAGACTTGCGGACGAGGAACCCGACACCACCTTGGGAAAGTTGGTCTCCCTCCCGGTAGAAGAATAAGTTACCGGAATTTAGGATTATCGTGTCCTGTCCCTGTCTTCGGATTTCTGACAATCCCATTACATCCCAGCGTAACTTACTCATCTCCTCCTCCAATTCGACCATCCTTTCGTCAGCCCTCAACGTGCGCACGTTATAAGTTGCCAGGGCCAGGGGTCGTGTTTGGTGGGGTTGGTAGCCGGGCGTCTTCCGGTGATTCTTCGCACCCCCTGCCCTGCCGTTACCGTGACCGCTACCGGAGCCACGGGATAGCAGAGCCGCCGGGGACTGGGGGCCGTTATTGTTTGTGCTTGTCATTAGGGGGGGGGGGGGGGGGTTTGCCATAATCACCACGCTTGGCAGGCGGCTTCGTGATCGCAGTGGATTATGATGGTGGAGACCAAGGAGAATGCTGCAGCCCATTCCCTGGATGTTCCCTTAGCCGACTTTTACGGCACCCACGGGAAGAGATGGGGTGGTCCTATTCGTAACCGGGACCACACTATTGATACAGTCCAATTCATTTTCAATGTCACCCACACGAAAACAAACGATGAAGTAGCTAAAGAAAGGCAAAAAGTCTTCAGTACTGTAAGAATAAATTATTTGGTCGGTAAAAGGTTAGTAAACAAATTTTATTTAAAGGTTGGTCATCTCATTACCGAACTCTCTCTTTCCTGTTTTAATTAAAAACATTATTTCTTTCGCGTCAGCGCGTTTTAATTTAAAATGTTCTCAAACACTACTTACAAACAAATATTTAAAACATTGCGGGGACGGAGAAGTTGGGTAACCGTTTAAGTAATGCTACTAATTTATATTCTTCGGTTAGAAACTCTAATTGCCGAATTCCTGCAAAGCTTTTAAAGAAAATTCTGTTGAGTTGGTAGGTTTGTATAAAAGCGATATTTTGTATAATTTCCTTCAACATTCCAATGGTAATTTGATATTTTATTAAAATTAAACAGATTCCGCTCCACGGAAATAAAAATTTAACTACAGTATATAATATTTCTCTCAACATTTCAATGCTAATTCAGCGATTTAGAATGTAATCATGGCCAGTACAGTGTAATGGTATTTTATTGTGTCATAATTCGCGACTAATACCTACCATATACTTAATTTTTAGACTTGGCCATTAGCCAATATAAACTAGAGAAAATTATTTAAATTGTCAGCCTTCATGGTAACACGTTCCAGTCACTGTTTGTTCATACTCTTGATTTATTGCGCGTCGACAAATTTAACTTGTTTCATTCTTTTTGCGTTGCTGAAAGTTTTTACCTTCCGTAACATGTTAGAATTTGATATAAAGCCACTTTAAATTGAGCTTCCGCTTCCATCTCAACTTTCTGCATAACAGTTACAAGTTTTGAATTATACGAAGGTACATAATATTACATCTATAGCAAAACCTATGTTTTGCTTTCTGGTGCAAACATGACTGAAGGTATTTCTGCAAGACTTATGTTTGCATATCTCTAATGCAAAAAAATAATTTAATGTGAACGACCGCATACCACACTATCTAGGTCAAGGCTAACGCCTAATGTAAGATATTCATTAATATGTTGGCGACAATAGGGACCGATGTATGGTTGATTTCATAAATAATTATAAATCTTGTGTGACCCAGTGTGACTTTGCACTATATGCCATGCGTGTGATGATATAATGTAGTAGAAAATCATGAGTAAACATTATATGACAGCGCTTAAAACTCTTGGAATGGATGGATGACTTGTTTTAATTAGCGCAGGGGCGGAAAGCGTTGTCAATCTAGCAAAGGCTTAAAGCAACAACGAAACTTACAAAGCACTGTAATCTGACACGGATCGCCCTAAATACTTGTCCCCAATGACAGAAGCGGGAGCTCATCCTGTGAACGTGCTCTTGATTTCGGGAAAAGATCCGGGCAGAAATAGCAAGACAGCGACCGAGTTCTCTGTCTATCTATCTATCCTCTATTTTTACAACAGAATGACTACGTCCAACGTACTGTCCAATGGATTACCACCAACAATGCACAAATAACGACTTCTAACACTTACCCAGGTTCGTAAACACAGTTTCTTTAAATTGTGACGATATTGGACAACGTTCAACACAACAAATCCTACGCACCAGGGAAACTTTGAAGCATAACAATGTGCCGTGAATAAGCGGAAAATATATTTGTTGAAGATTCATGGAAGCGAGTCGTTATCAATCAGCGATGTATGTGAAATGAAAATTACCCACAGAAATCTAATACTGTCTTACTGTATAGTATTAGATGTCTGTGAAATTATCCGATTTTTTGTAGGAGATGAGAGAAGTCAACGTACTCGAGCCAAAGGCAAATCAATGGTAGGTATAATGAATAATGATGGTGGGTTAGTGATTAGAAAATTTAGCTTCAGTATGATTAGTTCGTTTAATCCCTATCCAACATAGCTTGATAATAAGTGTATAGAAGGAACGTTGTAGTTAATTTTCTTGGGGATTAATGACCGCCTAATCGACGAAAGTAAAATTATTTCTACTATACCACGTAATTTCAGTATGGCAATAATTTTAGGGGTTACTCACTCGATTTTAAAAACGGAACCCTCACAGGTTCGCCTATTTGTTTATCTGACTGTTTGCCTGTCAAGCAAGGCCCATGCTCGGCTGTTGAAATTGGTTTCAAATAATTAAGGTCATGGCCACACAATCCTGTAAAATTTCAAGCTTTTACCGTAATTCTTTTTTTCGTAATTCAGTTTTCAATTTAAAGATATGAATAAATATCTCGATTAGTAGATAGTAACGGAATATGCAAACAGCAAAAACAAAACTAAAAAACCACGATTATTTATCCCGACGCGAGGACAAATTAGCGCAACACTTAGGCTGAGTTGCACCAGCTTACTTTAACGCTAACTTTAACGCTAACTATAACCGTTCCACGCTTCGCGGGGCGGGCTAATGTCAAAATTTGACCGTAACTTTAACCGTGATTATGGTGCAACTCAGCCTTAGGTGTGTTTTGTCAATAATCACATAAAAGCTATTATTGGATAAAACAACACAGTGAAAAGAAATGGGAATTTTTTCAAACGAATACTGTATAACTCGTGTTTTTTTTTGTTTTAGTCAGTTTATTGTTTATTAGTCGGATAACCTTTATCCAGTCATTAAAAAATCAGCCCAAGTTAACTTAGCATCAGAGTCATTTTAACATAATTTGTGTGAATAAATAGTAAATATTATTTTGTTGGGTAATTACTACAATGAATGGATATTTATAGAGAAAATAATACCTATTCATAGGTAGGTATATTTGGTAATACCTGAACCCTCAATACCATGAGTTTACACCCGCTACTTGTTCTGTTAATTTAATCTAAATTTCATTAACACAAACACGCAGGCAGTTCGTAATTCATGAATTCTTACTGATATAAAATGTAGGCCAAAGCCACAGGCGATGATGTAGAGTTCAGAATTGTATTTCGGATTAAATATTTTCAGAGACGTAGAAAATTATCAAGCCAGAGTTGCATTTCACGAATCGATACGCTTCACGCTTTAACGTATGAGCCTTGCATCACGCTGCAACTAACGTGATCCACTAAGTCAGGAAGTATAGGTACCGTTAACTATATATAGGATACTATACATATCACATCTTTACTAGTAAAAGAAATAAACAAAAACATTAAGCTTGTATTTTGTACATTTGGCTCACGACGGTTGTTGGATAATGAGCAGGACTTCAGTGAAGAGACCATTAGGAAAATCAGCGTTTTCTTTTATCATTCGATATCATATTTTGCAACAAAATACCGTAAATGTCTTTAAAGATGCAGATAGATCATTTTACGTTTGTATGACAATTTTATAAAAAAATATTTTTTGTTTATGTAAACGCAATCTAAGAGGCATTTGATCGTACTGTTAAAGTTATCCTACTTGTCTCCCCAAGTCCCCATATATAAACGAGTCCGGCTCTTTGGCAAGAGTCTATGCATAATTTAAAGTTAAGTTGTTAATCAGGTACTTACTTGCAATTTCCAATTTCAGATACTTATTACATAAAATATCAGAAAATATCTTTTCTGGCCGGGTAAGTAATTTGCCACAATATGATTAAGGCATTATTTTTATGTTCAGCTATGATCTCTAAATAATCAAAAGGATCAGACGTTCATCACCCCAAAGCCCGCAGATTATGTTGATAAACAAAACAGGATGGGTTATAGAGCCGTCGCGTCTTCGCATAATCGGGCTTTACAATGGTAAACACACGTTGAATATAAGATACCCGCAAACACACTTGCCTGATATCCAAAGTAAGAAAATAAAGATCAAACACACAGTCACTAACAGTCACAAGATTTTATGAAAATCACTGTTATTTCGTAAAATTCAAAATCAACGAACATAGAAAAAGAGAAAACTAGAAGAAGATGAAGTTAGAAAGAAGTCAAGAGATAAGTTTAGTACCTATGTCTTGATTGCAGCCGATTGGGTAAGTGCAGCGACGATGCTGCGGCGGTTTGCGTCCGAGCGGGTGTGACCGGGAAGCACCAGCCCGTGGTGGCCGGCTTGCTGAGCTAGCACGAGTGCGCTGTCGTCGCCAACTTTTGCGCGTCGCACGCCCGCCGGCCGTTTAATGCGCGGGTATTTCGGTAGATCACAGCCATCGGACAAATCGCGACCGTGCGACCCGGCCTCAACGAGCGCTCTAATAATAAACTTGTTTATATTTTTTATTCCCCCATGATTTTTATTCTGTTTCCAAGCGTTCAGGACGCCGCTCGAGGCCTCGCACGCCGACCTCGAGGACCACGTGCGCCTCTAAATAGCCACGCGACACTCGTGGTTGTCGTAGATTCGGTTTATCGGGAATGGATAGGGCTTATCGGCGGGCGGGAGAATGCGTTTGGGCGCGAACGGTTGTAATGTAAATAAGCGGCGCGTCGCGCGTGTAGCAGTGCGGCGGCGGTGGCGGTGACGGCACGGTACGTACCGAGATCGTGTCGGAGAGGGCGCTGCAGAAGGCGCCAAAGCCAGAGTGCGTCGTGGGAGGCGTGGGGGGCACGCCGGCCGGTGGCGGGCTGCCGCTAGGGCGCTCCATGGCGCGAGTGGCCGGCGGGCGGGCGGTCGGCGGAGCACTGCCGCCGCGCGTTACATAAACCTCGCGCTCCTGTACGCTTGCCCGCTACCGCTGCTCGCTCCCACCTGTCTGTTGTCGCTACGTCTTGGCATCACATGCAGCCCACAACAACAACACTAAATAGTTATAGATAACTCTATTTTAAGCGTACTCAACGCACAACTCAGGCTAATTTGTAGCACCTTTTCTTAAGATAGACTTTCATTTGTGCAAATTTTAGATCTGTATTCAGATCGGGAATTGCAATATGTTTTCACAAACATAGGTACCTACTGTATTGCCACGTGGCTTCTATCTACGTCTATCAGACAATGAGTGTGCGAAGGTAATGGCAGGGAATGAGTAATGTGAACTGTCAAATGTGACCTTATCGAAGTACTCAGCTACCTACGAAAGGCCCAGCATTAGTACATTAGCAGGTGCCGTCAACCCTAATGTAATTGATCACAGTACTTTCATTTGTTTACTTTTGAAAATAACGGTTCGTAACAATCTGATAGATAACTTTTGATTGACCTACAAAACGACGAATGAATACCAATGAACCCATTTATCATCAATTCAGTAGATAAATAGCATATATTTGAATGATGAGAGCATGACATTAGGCTAATATACCTATTGATAATGTGACCTACCTACGTTTTAAAAACTAAGTGATTAAACGGTACATCAATACCTGTTTCTAGTACAAAGCACGAAAAAGAATACGCATCTCTGGGGGCGAAGCATTCTTTTTTTAGTGCTCTGTGGTTTCTAATGTGCAAGCACCAAATATTACAATAGTACCTACTACGTAGTGCATGCAGGGTGGTATTTTGATTTGGACTACGATTTTAAGGTATATTTCAATGGCTTTGCCCACATTAACTGCAATTATTTATCGTATCCAAATATCTATGTAGATGGCTTATCCCGGGAATGTGCAATATGTTCAGGGAATCCGAACCGAACCCATCAGTATTCAAGGACATGCGGATTAGCTTCTAAACTAAATCGATAACGTGCAATACACTTGCGTTCGTGATAGTAGAACAGCTGTTTATATAAAAATATTTCGTCACGACTCTTCGTTAACTACTTTCAAAAGGCATCTATTTAAAATGTAAGTAGTTGAACAATATCCGTAATTCACCGATAGTCATGAAATAGAAATGTTTAGTGAGGCAGTTGGAATACTTTCTATATTAATGCTTTATACTTTGTGTACAGTGCAGAATGGAAGAGTCAAAAGAGTTATTGGTGGAAATGAAGTTGCTTGCGGTATTTATGCATACCTAATAAATTATGATGTACACATTATTGTAACTTGATATAAAATAAATGATTCAGATAAATCCAACCAGCAGTAGGTGCACCCATGATGGGCCAGCATAGTTTGTTCTGTCCTAGTCTCTAATATTTCCCCCAATGACCTTGTTTCTTTCCCCACGACAGAATTTAAGTGCCAGCAGGGGTATACCTCCACTACATTCAGATCGATTCAGATCATATTTTAGGGTAAGATGAGTGAAGCCACTGAAAGACGATTAGATAGATGCTTAATGGCGACCAAATCTTTATTTACACAGAGTTATGAAAGTCACTGAACTCCACCGCATATTTAGTAGGAGCACTTGCAATCGCAAGGAACGTGATACAATTTTAGTGCGATGTTCTCCACGCTATTTGGCGTATATCTATACAAACACGTGCATGTATCTCGTCGTTCCTTTTTTGTTTCATAATCATCATAATATTTCAAAGTTAAACGGAGATCATTAAAGCACAGAATATATTATTGATCAAAATATAGTTTGACGACGTTCCAGGTTACATTGGAATTAACGATTATCGCGGCCGATATATTAATATTGGTGCCGTTTTTGTATGAATGATGTCACAATTAAGAATCATCTGTAAGCATAATGTTTATGCTTTCCACTTTCAGTACCTAATTTATTAACTATAGGACGCACCGCGACGTCACCCCGCATTCCATTTCTCTGGGTGTAGGCTGAAAACCAGCGCTGGATGTTCTTGAAATTCAGCAATATGCTAAGCCAAACGCAACACTGATAAAAAAAGAAAATATATGTAGAACCGGTGCAATAACTAACCGGCGTTGAATAAATGATTTGTATTCTATTATGAAATAAAATTTTTAGGGTTTCAAAGTCTTTAAGTCTTGAAATTGTGAATTCTCATTGATGTTTATTCAAAGTCCCAAGAGGACTTTGAATAATTTGTGTACAAAATTTCATTCAAATCAGTGCAGTTTTTTACATAGAACAAATGAACAGAAAGATGTATCTATTTTTCAATTTTCGGTAATGGAACTCCATCTCTAAAGTAAGTTGTTTGTCTGAGGAACCTTCACTACCTCACTAGTGTACTCAATAAATAGGATCAAATAGCGTTTTCACCATTAAACTTGACGGCATTTAGTGTTTAGCGGGCCATACATAAACATATTACAAGTCGTAACGTTTCTGTTTACGACGACCCATAAAACCTTGCGTTATCCGCGGGACCTTATGTGCTATGCTCCTGAATGTCAAACGTGAGAGGTAGAAAGGTATTAGTCATTCATTTACGCATGTAGGTATCTACATATTTGTCGATACTATGGTCACGGGTTGACTTAGGTACTAGTTTGTGTTCGATGCACTTCAAGGCAGGCAAAACTCGCCAAGGCGCAGGGTATAAATATAGCAAAATAAGCTGGTCAAAATATCAAAGAACCATCGATCTTAGAGATTATGTTTATGTTGTGATTCTTACAACCATAAAAACTTTACAATAGGTATTTAAATGTTGTTGAGATAACATACTTTTTTAAATCTTCAACTGCATAAAAATCATTAAACATTTTCTAAGAAAGTTTGCGATATTGTTCTATTGAACCCAATTTCTTTATATCGTATAGGCGAGCGAAAGTTATTAATAACTTCAAGATCTAAATTACATGATAAGTATACCTTTAAAGTATAAAATGAAATAAATGCTCTATTTTCGCCAAGAAACGCGCCTTTTACACTTTAAATTTAGAAATATCTTATTGGACATTAATTCCATGGCATTTTGTAAATAAGCCAAATAACAATTTTAGATTTAGCTTACCTACCTCTTTACCAGGTGCCCAGCCTCACATAGCATCTCTCCGTAACTCCACGAGCCTGCAACACCTGTGTGGCGCCACGCTGCTGACTCCACACCTCGCGTTGACCGCTGCACATTGCGTGACACATCCTGTGGATGAGTACTTTCTTCAGCTGAACAACTATTGTGATGATACTGTAAAGGCGGAAGTGACGCATATTGCGATGCATGATTTATATGATGATGAGTAAGGCTTGCGATTTTTTATTACGAATAGGGTAATTTATATTTACGAATTATTTTTGGAGGCACCTAAATAGGAGCACGTCTATAGTTTTTCAGATGTCGATAGGGAACGGTGACCTCTTCCAATTAGGAACGCCGTATCGTATACCTACAAGACTTGTTTGCTATCTAGCTGTAGTAGCTTCTTCAATAACGAAATCTAAACGTGAATGAAACGATTAATGGTGTTAGTTGGCCACAAGTAGCGTAGGTTACCCTGTAGAGCGTGTAACTGGTTAAGTGCTTCGGGTTTTATGTTTATGTTCATACAAATTCGGAAATTTACTTTTACAATACGCAGTGTAAATCCTGCAACTGAACAATATTTTAATCCCAGTCATTAAATGATTAACGCCACTAATCATGGACCATTCATGAAACTTTCATGCGTGTGCTCCTTTTATAAGGCTTCGTTTCAGGTCCTCTCGTACTCATGACATTGCTATAATGAGGGTAAACCTTACAATCGATGACACAACCTGGCTTAATCGCAGCGTACTGCCGACCTCGTCGTTTGGATTATCAGGTAAATGTTGCAGAGTTCATAAGGGCGGTAGTTTGTGGCAGTTCGTCACACAACTACCTTGTGAACGCTATGCAAGAATATACATAATCTCTATAGTAGAAAATAGGTGAAGCATTTTAATTCTCCTCCATTTTTGCTGGTAGCGTGCTTTAGAATACTAAACTCATTCATACGAGATAGTGTACGTGCATGATAGGTACTTACCTACTTTTAATTTTTTTACTTTTACATCGCTATAGGAATAGTCGGTTCGAAGTTTTGAAGCTATCAGCAAAACAGGTCTAAATTTAACCCAAATTATAACGCTAACGTCGTAAGCCCACGCCATGTTCGTAATTGTGATGAGAGGTTTCATCCTTTTACAAATCGGTACAACGTGCTTTATGACTGAATAGAATCGAGATAAGTAAGTCATCTTATAGATCAGTGTGGGAAGTCAAATTATCCGGGCGTGTGGGTGGGTGGCCGTCGTAGCTAGTAGCTACAGTCTGTGGGTGTACAACTGTACAAACCGGGATAGGTAAGCTAGCTCTCTTACGTGACTTACAAAAGAACTTTCACGGTTATAATGATAGTGATGATACATGATAATAGTGAAAAAAAGAGGAAACTCTGTAGATGATGCCTGTCCTGCTCCTTATCCGAGTAAATTATACAGGGTTACAGGAAAAATTGTGCTAGATCCGTTAAGGGCGTGGAGTACCCATCATTTCTGATTTATTTCACTATGAAACACCCTAGCCTAAACTTAACCCTTTTCGAGATATTCGACTTTTAATATTTTTATTGAAAATTGCCGATTTTTAGGCTACAAAATTTAATTTTGTTTATTTTGTGTGTCTTATTATTATTATTATTGCATTTTTACATGTGTAATAAGATGCTTTAGGACGTCAATCATTAAAATAGTACAAAAGTTAACTGAATAGACCGTAGTAGACAAGTGAAAGTTAAGAACTAAAAAAAATATTAGAAACTGTAATTTTCTCTGAGGGATATCTAAAAAAAATATTATGGCAGTTGTTCGGCAGATGTGTTTTAAAATATCTACGTTTCATCAGCTATCTAACGAGGTACAATAATCTAGGGTTTGTATTACATTTCATGGAAAAAAAATAGTTGGGACGCTCCAGGTAGCAGTTCTAATGGTCTCGCGCCTATTGTCCTTCAAGTTAAGACGCACCGTGCGAGCGAGACAAGTGACGTTTTATGTAGGTGCGAATGAAAGAAAAAATGTGTAGAGACTGGTTAGGGCTGGGAATGCAACAGGGGTATTGTTTTGGTTGTCAGTCTGCTTTTGTGCTTCGTACATAGTAGATGTGTTATCGTTTTGCTTTATTTCTCGACTTGGCTGTGATTCTGGACTTTTTCTTCTGATTGTTGTGATTACTGTGCTTGTTAACCGGACTTTGATTTGTACCTGTGATACGGAATTGTTGAAGATGACGTCCGACACACCTGAGGAATATGCTGATAATATGCTTATTTGTTACGGATACTGCGATTGTGTGTCTGCGCAAGCTCGCAACGAATACATAACTCGCTACCCCGGTCGTCGAGTGCCGGATGTGGCCGTTTTTGACAGAGCTTATCGAAGACTTCAAGAAACTGGCTCTGTTTTGAGACGAAATACAGACATGGGAAGACCACGAATTGACGACGAAGAACAGGACAATGAGATGGTGCAACGCTTTCGAACGGATCCGACTACTTCCACTAATATTGTTGCCCGTGATCTGGGACTTTCGCAATGGAGAGTGTGGTTTACAGTGCATACTGCTGGCCTATACCCGTACCATTACACGCCGGTACACGTTATTGAAGAAGGAGACCCTGCGAGAAGACTGGAATTTGCAGATTTATGCTAAATGCTGACGTAGAAGACCCAGATTTCCTAAGAAATATCTTGTGGACGGATGAGTCCAAATTTGATAAAGATGGCATAACCAACTAACAACGCCCATTAAAGGCCCCAAAAGAACTAAGGAATCCCAATAAGAAAAGAGTGAAAGATGGAACCCAACGAAGATTCAGCGTGAATGTGAATTGGACCTTACTTTCTCCCGGATAATCTAAATGGGGAAAGCTACGAAAATTTCCTGAGAGCAGATTTGAGTGATATGCTGGATGATCTGCCACTCAACCTGATCAGGGACATGTGGTTCCAACACGATGGCTGCCCTGCCCATTTCAGAAGAAGTGTCAGAGACTGGCTGGACACAAATTACCAAAACAAATGGATAGGACGAAGTGGGCCGTTGCCATGGCCAGCAAGGAGTCCGCACCTAACCCCCATGGATTTTCATGTGTGGGGGCTCATGAAAAGTCTTAGTGTACAGCGAGCCAAATCCAGTTTCGTCTGTGGAAGACTTAAGAGAAAGGATTGTGAATGCAGCAAATAAAATGAGGACCACGTTGACCACTGGAGTAGTGAAGACTGGTCTCCGTAGAAGAATGCGACAATGTATCAGAAATAGAGGCGGCCATGTTGAACATGAACTGTAGAATAAGAAAAAGTTTTGTGAAAACCTTTAAAAAATGACATTGCATGCTTACCTATTGTTTTATTTTGCTTTATAGGGCTAAGTATACATTTTCTTCTCCACTGTCGCCTATGAAACTAAATTATTTTCAATGCATTTGAATAAAATCCTAGATTATTATACCTCGTTAGATAGCTAATGAAACGTAGATATTTTAAAACACATCTGCCGAACAACTGCCATAATATTTTTTTTAGATATCCCTTAGAGAAAAATACAGTTTCTAATATTTATTTTTAATTCTTAACTTTCACTTGTCTACTACGGTCTATTAAGTTAACTTATGTACTATTTTAATGATTGACGTCCTAAAGCATCTTATTACACACGTAAAAATGCAATAATAATAATAATAAGACACACAAATAAACAAAATTAAATTTTGTAGCCTAAAAATTGGCAATTTTCAATAAAAATAATAAAAGTCGAATATCTCGAAAAGGGTGAAGTTTAGGCTAGGGTGTTTCATAGTGAAATAAGTCAGAAATGATGGGTACTCCACGCCCTTAACGGATCTAGCACAATTTTTCCTGTAACCCTGTATACATACTTACATACTAAAATACTTAATTTTTGTTCATCAGAAGTCTGTCCTTTTTCAGGCCACTGCACAATTTACGGTTATGGATACAAAAAGCGGCACGTGCAGGAAACTTCTGAGAAACTATTAGCTGGCCGGCTAAGGATAGTTTCGCTGGACGATTGTATTGAGGCACTAGGCCCATATATGGCGCCCAAACCGGGGCAGGGCATGCTTTGTGCTATGGGAGATGGAGTGGATTCTTGTCAGGTTAGCCAAAAGACAATACAAGACATTTAGAGCTTTCGGTGTACCTATATATTCAGGTGATGGGCAGGGCATTACGATTTTCTTTGCTTAAGCATCCTTTCGCTGCTTGTCATGCTGTTGTTTAAACTTTATTTAAATTTTTAACAAAATGGTCATGGTCATGGTAATATTGTCAGCTATAACAACAACCTAGATATTTAATGCTTAAGTACCTGTTATATTCATACTATGCGGTACATACCTGCATTGTTTTTGGGTTCATACCTTTATTCATGTTTTGCCAATCTTCTGTATTGTACTTCTAAAACTACCATTCATTTCCTCTGATCTCTTGACTGCGAACAACGTTTATATTACTGAAAGATGAGTAGGCAAAAAGCGCTTCAAGGCTGTTCCGTATATTATGCAACACTTTTCATGAATGGTGCCAACTTTTAATACTCCGGTTTCTTCTCGTTCACAATATTATTTGGATGGCACACCTAAAAATAAAATTATCAATAACAAACACAAAACTTGTAGATCCTAGTCGATCCAGACTGCACTCTTACAGAAGGTACGTACGAAGGTAACGTGACAACTCAGGCCAACCAACATAGTTTAAACACATACTTTTAGCTCTCCAGACAAATGTCTGGGCATTTTACAGAACTCACCCTTCATTCCCAGGGTGATTCTGGGGGTCCACTGATATGCGACGGCGTGATACAAGCAGTGAGCAGCTACGGAATTGGCTGCGGCGTCCCAGGCTTGCCCGGAGTATATACCAGTGTAGGCCCACATATGAAGTGGATCCAGGACATTTTGGATAACAGCTGAAGCTGTTAATTAGTAGTACCTACGTAACACGTTATAAAACCAAAAGTGCTTTTACTGATACCTTAATGGCATCTTATAAACTCATTGTTGCCGTTGCATTGTTATTGAAAAAAATCTGGCATTTTTTAGACGAGCGACTGGGTTACGTTACAGTCGTTCTTTTATGTTATAGGGTCAGATGGTGGCTTTTCCATTTAGAACGCGTGGAAGGTTTGTTTATTGCAGCAATAGTCTAGTTAGTTATATAAAGCGAGAAAGCAATGTAGTCGGCTAGACAGCTGCTGGATTAATTGATTACAAAGAAACTAAGGATACCGATATTTACGATTAAGAATTATTTATTTACAAAAACATGTGGCAACGATCACAATATCATCCTTACTAACACTAACAAAAATAATAGTTTGGATACTAACTTTAGTTTGAAAGCATTCTGATTTATATTTTATGCTATACCTACATATTTGTGTAATTTGAGGTCTGTGCCTTGATCTAATTCCAATTCGCTGAATTTCGAATGAGTTAATAATATTAATAGACGCGGTTATTGGAAAACTAATGGTAAGCCATTTGACAAAATGTCGCTATTTCCTTGAGAAAATATCTGATAAAAATATTATTATTTGATATATTTTTATTTGTTTATCACATTTATTACTCACTATTTTCACAGCGCTCGGTTGAATATTGGTACTGAAGAAATGAGCTTATTCAAAACGGTAGAGCTATTTCAGAAAACATTTATTGACGTCTATAATTTTAAAAATATTATTATACTCTTCAAGAAGATAGATGTGAAATTCCTGAGAAGAAATGGCATCTTTTTAAAAAAAATCTTTTTAGATAAAACTAAATGATTGTGTTTAAACAATTTTTCTTAGCCACCTCATAAATTTTATCTAATTCGCAATCGGTACGTTAACTTGAATGAATGTTTTCCTTGTGGAGGCTATTTATAAAACCAAATATTTCGATTTCACAACAATTTATTTAAACACATTTTCTAAGCACTATATTTGGAAATAATTTAACATCGTAAACAATGGGTTTACAGCAGAGTCAATAATAATAACCCTAACTACACAGTTAGGCCAATTTCAAAGGCTTTAGTTGACAGATCTGAAGCTCCTAATACTGTTGCTGTTCTTGTCAAATAGACCGCAATATAAGAGACAGATGTATTTTTAGTATTTTAAATACTGTCAACTAAAGCCTTCAAAATTGGGCCGAATATCGGATATGCTAATGTGAAATAACGTGATGGTTCGATTTAGGGTTTTGTTGAAAATGTGCATTCTTCTTTTCTTCCGTACCAATTTTAAGGGTAATTAGAATTGTAAGCTACTCTACATACCCGCAAGCAACAACTAACCCTGGTTTCTCATACGTTAGTCAAACTTATGTTAACTGACCAAATACAAATAATCTTATTGGTTGCCGATAGCCGATTATCTACAGGCGGTTAACTTTAATAAACGTACCAGAGCCCGGGGGTAAGACAGGCCACAACCGTGAGACTAATATCATCACAACGTAGACACTCAAAATACCCAATGATAACTCATTCATCCAAAGTATTTTGCACACATAATATTTTATAACAAGGCTCTATTTATACGAAACGAACCCTGGAATAGAGTCACAATAACCTAGTCTATGGTAAAACAACTTAAACACCGCTATGGTTAACATTGGTAATAAATATTATAATTTCACTTATACATATAAAAATATTTGACATTACCTAATACTTTATCTTACTTCTAAAGCAGGACATTGGTTTATTTCAATAAAATTTTCGATAAATATTATTTTAAAACGAGCTCATTTTGTACTATTCATATTATAATTGTAATAATATCTCAAGGAGTATAATAGGGTATAGTAGTATGGAGGACAAAAACTGGAATAGTTGTAAAAACCTTAATATTATACACTCAAACATAACTAATCTTCATACCCATTAATTAATTTAACATTTATATATTTTTCATGCAAGCACAGCCAATAAAAATATTTGAATTAGTATTACATTAAATAGCCTGATTACACAGTGTAGTAATCTGATTACTAGACTGTGTGATGTCTCAGGATGACGTGCGCAGTGCAGTGTCACGCGAAACTTTATTATTTTAAAGTTCCGAGTGACACTGCAACTGTTATGGGCGGTCGTATTGCTTAACATCAGGTGAACGACCAGCTCGTCACGTCATTCGTTCCCATAAAAAAAAATAAAAAAAAAAGCCAATAATTATTTGAACTTAACCAATGTATATCGAGGGCTTAGAAGCGAAATTAGATAGCTAACGCCTTTTGCAAAATCGACTTTTTCAGATTGCCATTATAGCCCAGATTACGACGCATCTTTTGATCTTTCTCTAGCTCAAATATACTTATGATTTATGATAAATAAATATTAGTCAATGATAACCTGGTACTAATAGTTATTCAGTATTTGATTATAGATAGGCTAGTGGAGAAACGTTGTTTAATTTAAAGCATTATTAATACTTTATTTATATATATACGGCTCCGCTGATGATTATACAGTATAATGCAATTTTTACTACAAAAATAGCACGCAAATTGATTTCATTGAATAAGTCAAGTTTATAGAGTTAATTAACTATAACACTATATAATATGATAATATTAATTAATAGTACATTATTTAATTTTTTACTAATTTTGAAAATATATTTTTAGGTATAATAAATAGTCTATTATTAAATGCCTGCGTCTTATATTACGACCAATATCAAGGTTTGTTTTATTAAATAACATTAATATACAATGAATATTTTAAAGTAAAATTTAACCCTAACATTTAATTTAGAGAATAGAAGACATTTAGTTTATTTAGGCCATGACTAGGTAAAATAAAATGTAGAGCAACACTATAGTTGCACATTTAAAAAAAAAAACAATAATCGTTTTCTAGTCTATGCTAGAAAAATTTTTGATATTGACATAGGTAGTTCGAAAGTATTAGTTGTGTTGTGGAGTAATAAAAATAACCAATACATAAACCGGAATTTGACTAACTGTTTTTGATTATCCAATCAGAGATGAACTTAAAATAAATGCAAACAAATGCAATACAATTTTATTACAATGTAAAATGATTCAAATACCGTTTTCATTGGTTTGCGACTACAGATAACATATATAATTAAACACATTTTTAACTAAAATTGAACTAATCCCATACTTTTAATATTGGGGTTTCATCACGCATTCGCTCTAAATACATTTTGGACGAAGCACATTCCTAGAAGCAACATAGGTAATAGAAATCTAGAACAACAACTAACATAAAATATTATGTAGATACATGAATGCTTACACTAATATCTATACCACTCGATCGACGCCACCCTCGTTATCGTTCTAGACTGCATTATACGCAAGCCAAAAACAAAACAAGTTTTTTGCGTAAGTACTTACATATAAAAGTACATGTATCATGATGTAACACGCAAAATGTTAATATTCATGAATTTCAATCTAAATATCTAGCTCTTTGACTATAATTATAATCGTTCAGCTCTTAAACGGACAAAAACATCAAGTCTCATTTACATAAAAAAAACAATGTTTCAGTAGCGCAATGGGGCCAATTTTAAATGCTTTAGTTGACAGATCTAAAGCTTCTAAAACTGTTGCTCTCCTTGTCAGATAGACAAGATAGACGGCAATGTAAAAGACGGATATATTTTTAGCATTTTAAAACTGTTAACTAAAGCCTTCAAAATTACGCCTAATATGGCACCACGTCAAGCTATACGTTGCCGCGGAGCCGAATGGAACTGTACAATGTATATAGCATAAAATTAACTTTTTGTCAATTATTATGTAAAATACAAGCTATTACGGGCTACAAATTAGGGCGCTCCTTTTAGTTTGTACGTTACGCAGATGAAATAAAGTTCATTATGTTGTGTACAATTCCGTCCCGGACAATAATTGAGCCGAAGAAGATAATCAGCTAGTCGTGTTCCCAGAGCATCGTCTCTGTTACTCGCATTATGTTAAATAAGTGAAACAATCTAATGAGATCTTGTTATATTCTGTGAGAAGGCGGAGCTGTCTGTTTTGTAGACAGGCAGCGTCGCGAGCCAAAGCTAGTTACGAAACTAGAAACTGTAGTAATGATAATCGTATGAGCCACGATAGAATGTAATGTAATGGTAGAAGGCAACAGATGAACACATTGTGAGGAACCAAGCCCTTTGACTGTCGTAGATGAGAAAACCATGTTCACTGCTTCTGTGCACTTCATTTATGTATTATAATAATAAGAATGGCAATGCCATAGACTATAGGTTCAGTGAAACAGAAAAATTGAAAACACGCGAAAATGAACTGAACATTTAGGTACCTTGGTTGTTGAATCTCCTGCAAATTGGAAGTAGAAGACAATATCTGGCCGAGTATGTAACTGCAGCAAAAATGGTGGATACGTCTTACCGGTGAGTTCAAGGCTATACATGTCACCAACCACGCTATCTGCATAGGCCATAGCTCAGGACCAGTTGAACCAAGTCCGGCCTTCAGTGGGTGTTGAACTGGCACTCTTAGGAGTTTTAGGGCTTTTAGGAGTCTGTGGCCGGGAGACGGCTTTCTCAGCGCTGTCCACTGGCTTGTCTGCTGTGTCTATTGCTTCCTTCAGCTGTAAGTAGAAGGTTTTCTAGCAGATTTTTATCACTTACTACCTATGTCCTGAGCGCTTTCCGAATTAGGCCATCGCGTGTGTGAGAGCGACAATATCGATTATAATGTAAATCAAAATACGCTAAATGTGTCGTTTCAGGGCCTAAAGTAATTACACTCCAAACATATTGCAGCTGAACGGATTTTGATAAATAAATTATTTGGATTTTAATACCACAGATAGATATAGATTCTGTAAAGAATAACAATATTTTATCCCAGATAATAATTGCCTACGTAAATGATTCCGCAGAGTTCCGCTAGTTTAAAAATATGTTATTATACTCAGTTTCCTACACTGGCATATTTTAGAGTCCAATGTGGTATATTGTGTGACCATTGACATACGCGCCCTAGATAGGCGACAGACATATCATAATTAACCTCTTCATAAATAGATAAGCAAACACTTGATTACAATTATTAAATTTCCTGTTTCCTGGTTGAGTTACTTACCATAATGTTAGTTTTTTCCTGCATTTCCCGTTCGTACTGCCTGACGTCTTCGATAGTCATGTTGTACCACTCGTCCATCCATGCGAACGCTTGTCTATGGCCTAGTAGGAGGATTTCACGTATTGCCTGAAACAAAACAACGTTATCAAACAAAGCAATGATTTTAGACATTTTAGTTTTGCCATCAGGGGCCGTACAGCTCTTAGCGTCATTGAAAACAGACCTTATATTGAATACCTTTGTTTTTTGTATGAAGATTTTGACATGCCATCCAATATAGGCTCTGTTTTGAATCAAGCTAAGAGCTCACAGTACGGCCCCAGCGCAGTGCTCACTGCCAAGACCACATGTCAGTTTCTAACAATGTTTTCCTTCATGGTTGTAAGAGCGAGTGCAATGAAAACCGCATGTTAGGTACTTGAAAAGCATGATTCCCAGTTACACCCCCACATGAGGGCATCTGCACCCCTATTCCCAACCTATCGGAATCAGTTCGATTCGAAATCTACACTCCCCGTCTCTTTCATTCTAAATGTAGATGAAGGAGATGAAGAGTGTAGATTTCGAATCGAAACGTTTCCGATAGGTTGGGAATAGGGGTGCAGGAATTAAATTCCCAGTTGCCACCGGGTGGCGACTTAGCGGGCGTTGCTTTGAAAATCGACATAGGCTGCCGGCGGTGACTTGCTCTATTGATATAATATGCAGAGGACTAATTTTTTTTACCAAATAGGCATGATGACTGAATTTTTTTTATTGTGAAATTAATTATATTCCTCAAAAGATAAACATTTGTGAAAACAAAAATTAAATGTTTCAAAAAATTACCAAGTTACAAGCATTTTAAAAACCGGAATAGAAAGAGATAGTTCAAACGGCCAGTAACGTCATAGGAAGGTCGTTATATTACTAAGCTGTGGTAGTTTTTCATACAATCTCTTTGGCATGTGACGTCAAGAGTAGATTTTTCATAGTAACTCTGGGGCCCGGGCGTTCTGTTTCGCGAGAAAGGGACAGGAGATGCCTCCTGTAGAAACTTTAAAAGCTTATTACTCCGTGATTTATTTACCGATTTTGCTTATTTTTTCAATTATTGCATTCATTTTTAATCTTCTTTATGAAAGTAATATTTACTTGTTCATTTTTAATAGTAGTCATATGCCTATTGGATAAATTTGACTTACCAGATTTTGATTAGGGTGGAGATGCTAAAATTAAATGACTTCCAATTTTTTTTACGCAGAAAGAGCCTGCGTTTGACTACATCTCACCTGATGGAACGCGTATGAAGTAGCTTTGTAGTACGTCAAAAGAATATGTATGTTAAAACTAAATGTAACTACCCTCTATTATGATTTAATGAGAACTTTTGAATTATTAACATTTTGTGTTAAAAGTTTAAGACGGCGTTTTTTAGCCTGTAAAACGTATATTAATTTTTAAGATAGATATAGCTTAGATTTTAGCGCTGAGTTGTACGTACTATTATGTAAAATTTATTTTACCAAAGAATTTTTGAAATGATTGAATGAAAAATGATGGAAAGCGACGATGCAGCCGAAGGTGCAGCACGCAGGCTCATCACATGAGGTACCTATTCACTCTTGTCTTGAAAAGGCCCAGGGCCTCTAGACAAAGTCACATTCCATTAGCGATATCGCTAATCGCTAAGTTAAAAATGTATGGGAACGACCGTGGTCATTCCAGACATTTTTACATATATCACGTCTGACATATCGAGAGCTTATGTCATTCCCAGACATTTTTACATATATCACGTGTGACATATCGGTAGCTTATGTCATTCCCATACATTTTTACATATATCACGTGTGACATATCGATAGCTTATGTCATTCCCAGACATTTTTACATATATCACGTGTGACATATCGATAGCTTATGTCATTCCCAGACATTTTTACATATATCACGTGTGACATATCGAGAGCTTATGTCATTCCCAGACATTTTTACATATATCACGTGTGACATATCGATAGCTTATGTCATTCCCATACATTTTTACATATATCACGTGTGACATATCGATAGCTTATGTCATTCCCAGACATTTTTACATATATCACGTGTGACATATCGATAGCTTATGTCATTCCCATACATTTTTACATATATCACGTGTGACATATCGATAGCTTATGTCATTTCCAGACATTTTTACATATATCACGTGTGACATATCGATAGCTTCTGTCATTCCCATACATTTTTGAACTTATCGATTAGCTATATCGCTAATCGATAAGTTCAAAAATGTATGGGAATGACCACGTGACATATCGATAGCTTATGTCATTGCCATGCATTTTGAACTTAGCGATTAGCGATATCGCTAATCAAATGTGACTTTGTCTAGTGGCCCAGGTTATTTATACCCGTTCCGTATCCACTAAGTAAATGATATATTTCCTAGTCTTATAATTATTTAGTAGGGACGAAGGGATAAGTGTCGTAGTGTCGATCAACGGTAGGTAAATTGAAACACACAAGTTTACTATAATTATCAACAGTAATTATCACTGCAACTGTTATGGGCGGCAGTATTGCTTAACATCAGGTGAACAACCAGCTCGTCACGTCATTCATTCCCATAAAAAAAAAATTAAAAAAAAAAAACAAATCCTATATGGAAAATACTAATAAATGAATGCTAATATGGTTGAAAAATTGAAATCCTGATAAAGTTGGACTCGTGCGAACAAACGATGTTGTCGACAAGAGCCACGCAAAACATGCAGCCAACAAAAAAAGGATGCATCTCAAAAACTTACACCTTGCACATATTCTTCAACCCTGGTCTGCAGACCCCAAACCTCGAACTTAACGCTGACAGCTTTGTAGCAGCACATGATTGGCTGGTGTTCCTTCCTCCATTCTTCCACCAGGGGGCCACGACCAGTCTTCTCGGACTTGAAGAACTTGGGATCCTCTGCCTCTTTGTAGTGATGAGGTTTTATTTCGTCATATGCGATATCTAGGAAGTCCACATCTCTTTGTTCTAGCTCTTCGGGTGTGAGACCCAGGCACTGAAATTTTCGATGCGAGGCATAAGGTAATGTATGAATAAGCAAAAGTGGCACCTAACCAGTAACCACGCAGAATGAAAACGGGCGTACATAAAAATACAAGGGCTATTTTTTTATTGGCCTGTGTGTATGACTGATGGGTAAGCAGTCTCAAAAGGTCAAAATAGTGGGGCTAATATCGAAGGTAGCTGAGCAAATATGCAATATGAGTAGGTATGCAGTTGTAACAAAATAGAATAGGCAACCCAATCCCATTACCTTTAGTCCTTCATATAATAAGATATACAAGGTGACCTTTAATTGGTATGTTATCCCGAAATGGGGGGACTGGGACCATGATAGCCCACAAGTTGTGAGAGTCTTACTTGAAACTGGGTGCTTCCAAACTTCCACGGTAAAAAATAAATCCACTCGCAAAATTGCACGTGCGATTGCTACAAGAGTTAACAAGATACTATAAATTAATTTCTAAACACAGGGTCGTTAAACTCATTTATGTGCACTCGGTCAAGGACGAAATTCAACCACCCAGCTGCGCTAAGGCTATTTTCGAACGTAAACTTTACATGACATTTCTTCAATGAATACTATTAATTTAGTAAAGTCGTAGAAGAAACATTGTCTACCTTGGGGTGTAGATTTACCTCCGTTCGGGATAACATACCAATTCAAGGTCACCTTGTATAGAATAGAATAGAATAACATTTATTCAATACTTGCTTAAACTATTTTTTTTATGATTTTATTATGATTATAAACTATGGTACAGAACATGTTATATTAATGTTACATAATATGAACTAAAAATAAGAAACAAACACAAAACAAGTATTGAATGGGCGTCGGCTCAGCATGTGCTGGTTGTCGAACGACATAGATATTGTAGATATTAAATAGCTTACATTTTCAGTAGATCCATTGTTATCCTCATATCTTGTTTGAATGGAAATAGAAAACTTAGGTATGAAGGAGCACTGTAAAACAATAAGGAAGGTTAGTAGATAGATACCTATGTAATTCAATCTAAACAGGAAGAAATCAAATCATAAAAGCCTGGTTCTTTCTTCGATGACATGCATATACTTACTGTGTATTCTATGGATGCCGCAGAAAACATGAAAAAAAAGAAACAATTTAGTAAAAATGCAAAACTACTTAAATAATATTTAGATGAATTTCCGAAATTTCAAAAGCACTTATTAATGTTAAATTACCTACTCACAAGCGAAATGATAGGTATTTTAATGAAATAACAACTTACGGTATAAATTAGAATTATTTAAAATAACGAAAACTAAATTACCAGTAATAGTATAAGGATAGTAGTTCCATGCTTTTTCAGTGATGTAAAATATCTTTGGTGTAAATGACTGGACCCAATAAGGAAGATGGCTGAAAGAATATTAATACAAACATAAATGTTCACACATAGCCAGTACCTAATCAAGGTTATGAACAGGGTGTTTAGCAGAGGGTTACCCAAACGTGGTGAGCGTTAGGTGGATCTACTTGGCAAATACAAGTTCGCGTAAAAGCCGCTCCAAGTAGTACATTTTTATAAGTCGTTAAATTATGACGTTTTAATTCCATCATTTTTTTCATGATATTTCTGGTCACTTTGTATTATTATTTATGACCCCACGTGTATTTTTGGTCTTATCAAGGCACTTTTAGATCCTTACAATACCAAAATAATAAGTTCTAAGCTCTTAGAAAAATGATAGTTCTAGTAGGTGAACTACTTTTTTAATAGTACTTACGGGATCTTTACCGTGATTACTAATAACTGATTAGAATTTTTGAGTTCCCGATATTTCTGCAGTTACATGCACCATGTTCACGGGTAGGCTGAAGATGCGGGTGGATGATAAAAGTTACGAAATGTTAGGAACAGACGTAACAGTCTACCCTCCTAGTCTTATTACAGTTACCATTGGCTTTCGCAAATTTAAAACAGTGTTCTAGAAGGTGAGCTTTCCACTCAATTAAAAAAAACTAAATTATTCTTTATTACAATGGCATACTACAAGTACCCATGACCTGGTGAAAACCGCTTCATGACAATGGGTACTTTTGACCGTGGGTGAAATTACGGGACGCAACTACTGATTTACAACCAACAACCGATGGGGAAAAAAGGTTCTCGAGTGGCGACCACGAACCGGAAGGCGCAGCGTAGGCAGACCCCCCACTAGGTGGACGCACGACCTAGTGACAACTGTGGGAAGCCGATGGATGCAGGAGGCGTGTAGCCGCTCAAAGTGGCACTCTCTGGGGAAGGCCTATGTTCAGCAGTGGATGTCTACGGGTTGTTGATGATGATGACGATGATGATGACTACAAGTATTATAAAAGTTTATAAACTTGATACAAATGAGGGTATATTGGTGAAATGGAATAAAAACGCAAATTATGATATTGCTAAAATAAATAAATAATAAATAAATAAATATATACAGGGTTACAGGAAAAATCGTGCTAGATCCGTTAAGGGCGTGGAGTACCCATCATTTCTGACTTATTTCACTATGAAACACCCTAGCCTAAACTTAACCCTTTTCGAAATATTCGACTTTTAATTTTTTTTTTTAAATATTTTGTGCGTCTTATTATTATTATTGCATTTTTACATGTGTAATAAGATGCTTTGGAACGTCAATCAATAAAATAGTACATAATATAATATTTAATAGACTATAGTAGACAAGTGAAAGTTAAGAAATAAAAAAATATTTGAATCTGTATTTTTTTCTAACGGATATCTAAAAATAATATTATAAGTTTAGGCTAGGGTGTTTCATAGTGAAATAAATTAGAAATGGTGGGAACTCCACGCCCTTAGCGGATCTAGCACAATTTTTCCTGTAACCCTGTATATGTATGAACATTTCACACAGCGCCATCTAGCCCCAAACTAAGCATAGCTTGTACTATGGGAACCAGGGGGTCACCACAGCGTCTTATAGCATTATAACTTCAACCATACTTTGAAAAATGATATAAAATTAAGAATATTGTAATGTAGTTGATGCTGAGCTGTTTTGATGATGTCACCTTAAATCGTTCACTCAAATACAACTGTCATGTCATACTGTTAATCATGTTGACACCAATGTGCAACAGTGATAACGCTATATAAAAATGTAGACGTCTCGTTCTCACACTGGAATACTTTATATTTTCATGGTACCAATTCAAACAATATTAATATAACCTCGAAGCATTACTGTCGCGAACCATTATGGTTTGTATATTAGTTTGTGGTAGGGCTGCAGATAACTGATAGATAACTTAGATACTTTTTTTTTATTAAATAAATGCCAAATATGCGAAAATAGTATAAATTATCTTCATTAAGTTATGATTTCTCATTTAGACATCTGATAGAGCCCCATTGAAAAAGTAGGGATGAAACAGTTATTATTAATGCAAAATGAGCAGGCAGTCCTGAAAAGGGTAAACATCTCTATCTCCATTACAGAAGAGATAAAAGATTTGATGCTTCTGTCACTTTCTGAAATGGTCCGAATGACACATAAGGTCTTACCAATGGGCAGACCCTTAAACTTGGTGCCTGGCTCTCCACAGTAACAAGTTCAATTCTGTACATTAAGCATTTAGAAAAAAATTGGGGGAGTCCTATCAATTCTCGAAGCTATAACCATATAGTTTTCATTTTTGACTGTCGGTCTGTTTTTATCTTGACTGAGCATCACATCATCCACACCATTCATATTACAAGGTAAGCTATAGGATACTTTTGGGGGCTGAAAGTAAATTACATAAAAAGTAAAATATGTACTTAGTTGTAATTCATTTATGTGTGATCCAATTTAATTCATTTTTTGTTGTTACTTTAAGTGTTGTCCCATAAAAATTTCAAGGTGGTCAGCATGTTGTTGGTTATGAATAAACAAAATATTGTATCATTTAATATAAAAATTGGAAACAACATTCAGTCAAGTGTAATTCATCAGTAGACATCTTCTGGCTGATGAGTGTACAAAGTGTACATAATGTGACAAAATGAAAGAATTTACCTGGATAAATGAATCCTCTTTTCAGTGAACTGTCCTTCACCATTGACCTCATCGGTAACTTGTTCGTTAGCTATAACTTCCACCCCTTCTCCATTGCTTGACTGCTCAAAACTATGTCGAGCTATCATGTACAGTTGGCCAATGCGATACTAAAAATAAAAAACAATAAAACTTTGTTTTTGTTTTACTGGTACTGTCTGTACACTATACATAGGTGTCCGAATTCATTGTGGTGATAATTATGGCGAATATGTATTGTCTTCTAAACTATTGAGGCTGTTCGTGAAAATAATTTAATCCCTGGGCGTGTGCGAGTTTCAAAGCTCAAAGGTTCAGCTAAAATACGCAACTATGAAAAAATAAGCAAGTAAATAAGAAAAATCAATGACACATAACCATAACAACCATTACAGCTAATCTAATTTACCTCTTCTACGGTCATCGGCATACATATCCTATATTCCTTTGTTAGAACCATTTTCGCTTTTCTTCTATACAATTCGCTAAACAACAAATTTTATTTTATTTTGAAATAAAATCGTAAATCAGCTGTGCTCAGTTTTATTTGTTTTTTTTTGTTATATTCAAAGAGGATATAATCTCTTTGTTTTGGTTATATTTTGATTTTGACTCCATCGACACTAGTGATGGATTAATTAGCATTCGCATTCATTTTTAGCATGTTAAAACTCAATTAGCATTTCGCAAATTAAATGTAGTTGTGAAATTCTGTGAAATATGAAATTTCATTTCAATTAATTTAGTTCATTTTGAATTTAATTTTTAATAATATAAAGTTTCATTTCATGTTTCGTTTCATTTTTCATTTCATTTTTCATACAAATTTTTCATTTCAATTTTCATTTCATTTTTCATTTTCATTTTAGCAAATAGCATAGCAATAGCAATAAGCATGCTAAGACTCGTTAATTAGCATGTTTATGAAATTTACGCAAAATCGCATTAATTGCCATCGTTAATCCACACCACAGGAGAGAGAGAAAATATCTCTGTGCTCCACACCAAGAAACTAATTGTATACGTATATAAGTTCCTTGGTTCCAGTCACACATTACTTACTTATATCCAGTACATGCTAAGAATGCTTTGAAGAGGGATGTAAGAGGATCGGACACATGGTCACAACGTGCGGCACTTTTTCACCACAATATGGTGCCTACTCCGCCCCATTTTTTTTTCTGCGTTTGACAGTTGACGCTAGTTGACGACTGACGTACTAGCTCAAAATACCACCAGAACATGGCGGATTTTTTGCCGCAGGGCGGTCTCAAGTGACGTCCGCAACAAATTATTATCAAAAATGAAAGTAGAAACGGTATACTTGTCTCTTTTTAGCACGTCCAAAATGGTATTTGCTAAAATGAAATGCGACTATTTTTGTTCATTCTTTAACGAAGTTGACTTCATAACTATAACATATTCTGTGTATATCTTGTCCTTCTTCTTCATTTCCTACGGCCCCACATCGGGGCAGAGGGCAGATACAAGGCTTCTCCATTCCGTTCTTGGCCGTCTTGGGCGGCCCGCTTCACTTCACTCCAGGTCTTCCCAATATCCTTCGCCTCCGCTATCACTGATCTTCGCCAGGTCTGTTTTGGGCGACCACGTTTGCGTCGGCCCTGCGGATTCCAATCTAGGGCTTGTCTGGGTATATGGTTCACATTTCTACGAGACAAAAGACAGCCCTGTCTAATCCCAGAATGAACTGCTATTCTTTCAGATATAAGTCCATCGTGGCGCACCCTGCATGAGTAGTCTTTGTATGCGGCTTTTACAAGGTTGGTAATTTTCGAAGGGACGCCGATGGCTTCCAGTCTTGACCATATAGCTGCCCAACGAAGCGTATCGAAGGCCTTTTCGAAGTCTACAAAAAGAGAGTATATCTCTCTTTGAAATTCTGCTCCTTGTTCTAGTATAATACGCAACGTGTTGATCTGGTCTGTGCATGACCTACCGGGGCGGAATCCTGCCTGCTCATTACGAATCAGAGGTTCAACAGCCTGAGACAAGCGGTCCAATAAGATCTTATATAAGCTTTTTGAAGGAATCGATAGTAGCGTAATGCCCCTCCAGTTGCTACAGCTGCTGAGACTCCCCTTTTTGGGGACAGTAACAAGAAGGCCTGTTCTCCACTCATCCGGCACACTTTCTTCCTGCCATATCTTTTGGATAAGAGGTGTGAAGATCTCCGTTGCCGTTGTTACCTTAAGCATTTCAGCGGAAATAAGATCCGCCCCTGGTGCCTTACCGTCTTTGAGGCTACGAATAGTTTTACAAATCTCGGAATGCGTGGGTATATCTGTGTTTATGTCCAGTACCTGTATGCTAGTGTCATGCGTTATTGGGAACTCGTTATCCGACGTCACAGTTTGTCGGAAGACTTCGGTAAAATGTTCGCTCCAGCGTTTCAGTTGCTCTTCAGATGTCGTAATAAACTGGCCATTCTTATCTTTGAGTGGGTGTTTTTTGCGCCGATTGTTGCCTATCAGACTTTTAGCAGCGCGATATAATTCTCTTAAATTTCCATGCCGTGCGGCTTCTTCTGCATGATCGGCCACTCCGTCTGCCCAGACGCGCCTATCGTTGCGGGTACTACGGTAGATAGTTTTTCGTAATGTCCTGTACCGTTTTAAAATCTTTTCGGATTCGGTTATATCTGTAGTAGCGGCCAGTTGTATTTTTAAGTTCCGCCTCTCGTCTACCAAATCCTAAGTTTTTTGCGACATCCATTCCTCTCTATTCGGATGTTTATGACCAAGAACTTTTGAGCTCGTTTCTGTATAAATCGCTTTAATTTGGTTCCATTCCGTGTTTATGTGCGTTTCACCCACATTTTCTAGGCATGCAAATTGGTTACGCAGCTCGATCTTTTAACTGCTTAACTGATGTTCGTCTTTCAGTTTCGCGACATCAAATATCTTTACAACTCCCTCTTTAGACGCGCGATGAGGAGCAGCTACTCTAAGCCGAAGTTGCGCTACAACTAGGTGATCACTGTCTATGTCAGCGCCCCTCCGGTTGCGGACGTCAAGAAGCGATCCCCGCCACTTGTCCTGGTCGATCTGGTTGTGAGTTTGGCCATTAGGTGATGTCCAGGTGTATTTATGACAATCTTTGTGGGGGAAGAGGGAGCCGCCAATTACAAGGTCATGATTTTGGCAGAACTCCAAGAACATCTGCCCATTTTCATTGCGTTCACCAACGCCGTGCCTGCCCATGATTTTTTCATAATCTTTATTGTCATAACCAATTTTTGCATTTAAGTCACCCATAAGGATGACAATATCTTGTTTCTTTATTTCTTTAAGAGTTTTTGTTAACTGACTGTAAAAATCTTCCTTGCGTTGCATGTCCGATGATTCGGTAGGGGCGTAACAAAGTACTATACTGATCTTGCGTACTTTGGAATGGAATCTGGCCACAATAATGCGTTCTGAGATTGGCTTCCAGTCTAATAGGCTCCTCTTTGCCTCTTTAGAGAGAAGAAATGCAACACCATACTCATGGACATCATTCTCATTCTCCTTACCTGAGTATAGTAAAGTGGCACCCCCCGGCGCTTGTGTTTCTCCAAAACCATTCCATCGTACCTCAGACATCCCGAGAAGAACAGCTTGTAGTTTTTAAAATTCAATTCCGCCTGGGCCAGTCTACTGGCTTCGGTTAGCGTCCTTACATTCCATATGCCTAATCGTGTCCGTTTTTTCATGGCAAAAGTCATCGTTATAGAATCAGTCCGGTTTATCATTGTATCTGTTTCAGTAATCTATTAAGGGTTCAGGCATGCAAGGGATTAGCCTACAGTGCCCTATTAAGCTGGTGGGGCTGCCACCTTAAAGCTTGCAAACTAGCTTGGTTTTCTTCGGGTATCTTCCCTGGTGATTAGAATTCTGTTTTAAGGCGCAGAATATTCGCCTTTGCCCTGCATCATTTAGCAGCTACAACTCTTAGTGGCGAAAGCGCGGCGGCGCGGTTGTAGCTGGTCCCGGGGTGGACGACGGGGACGTAGATGACGCGGACTGGTTGGAGCTTGCTGACTCTATGTTACGCCCTTCATAGGCAGCAATGGATTTCTTGGCATTTTATAGAGAAGATAGCCTCACCAAGCTAACTTCCCACCAAGGCCAAACTCCAACTTCCCACCCCCAGTTGACTTCATAACTATAACATATTCTGTGTATATCTTATCCTTAAGACTTAGATATTTTATGTAAACAAAGGCAACAACAGTGCAAAAAATATGTTTTATAATGTTAGATTACTATATTTGACCAAAAAAATATTAAATATCATTTTTATAATCATAATCTAATCAATTACAAAATAAAAACCATTTAGCACTATTTATTTTAACGGAATATCGTATCTATACAATTTTATGATAAAGTAATCGATTATTGGTAGAAAATATTTTATTATACTGGTAGCACTGCAGAGAAGCTAAACATTTCTGTTGCTAACAGTTCCCATTTCATTCGTTTTTGTTTTCTCGAACTCGAATGTGCTCTCCCTGCGTTTTGTGCATTGTTTGTTGTTAGACTTGTTGTTATTGCCATTAGTGTTTATCTTGTTACCGTACCGTTACGTACCTTAAATCTAGCTCTAAGAATTTTGGAATTGAAAAATCCTTGGTATTTCATATCTTACTAATACTTTGTATGCAACATTTTTGCTTGTTAATCAGTAACAATGATGCTCTTAAATTCTAATGACTTAAACTATTTTGATTAGTGGCTTTTAGACACAGATATCTAATATTTTAGACGCTGTTTTGCGTTTTACTGAAATACTATTCAATAAAAATATTTTTCACAAGTAAAAAATGTTTTTAGCAACTGGAATGTCACTTTGACAGTGACTTTTCGTGACATTACTTTGTTTACATAAAATATCTAAGTCTTGTGAACAAGATATAGTTAGCTTTATGCCAAGTCCTCTTACTTCTCTCGTCAAAGTAAAAATGCCAAGAACGCCAAAAACAATCACATTCAAACAGTCAAATACTCCCAGGAGTTTTGTTTGGAACGCGGAAAAGTTCACGTCGTTCCATCGTATTATTTCTCAAAACTTGTGATTTTTCCAGTGTTGTTAATGTTTAAAATTGGTGGCGTTTTACGCATTAACTGCTGAATTACGAGCATCACTCATGGGCAAGTGATATAATGTGGTGAAACGTGATTTTCCGTGTTGCTTCCAAAATTCCATAGAAGCTTCTAGTAAAGTTGCCACCACTTTACTGGAGCATGACTTGACTTGACGTGAAATATTCTACTAACATGATTAAAAATTATAATACTTGACACTGGCTAAATACACTCTGTGTGGAGCCAAAATAAATATAAGTAATACTCCCAAAGTATTACTAATGGAACGACTTTTGTGATCAACAAAAATGCAAAATTAACACGAACTGGAACGCACCCATAATCATTTGTTTTATCTGTGGTGATTGTCAGACTTACGTAGTAAATTATATACTCTGTTGTCAGATTGTAATCAAGAGTAACTCAGCTCAGTATATAGCAAAGTTCTCTGTGGAGTAACTTTTTATTGTGATTAACTTGATTGTGATTTGATTTTGTGATGATTATAGTTATAGTTCCTTCTAATTTGTCGAAATACATAATATTATAATAAAATTGTTCAGGTCAAACGAAATGTGTTCCGTGTGAACAAAACAGAAGCTGTCTATAAGTGGATAGTCGCATTTTATTGTAAATTTTGAAACGATAACCCGTGGCGAATTCTGTGATTATCGTAACCAAATTGTAACTATGGATGTTAAAGATGTTGTTGAGCACCTAGTAGCTTTAAAAGTGATGAGACTTACTAAACCTGCCCTCATAAGTCCTAAAATTGTTACTTGTGATTCCAAAGACTTGCCAGGTAATATACTGAATAACTACTTGAAAGATGATGCTACATCAGTTACTCAGATGGAGACTCTTGCAGCAGGCCAGTTTCTACTATTGCCACAAAGTTTTGGAAATATTTATTTGGGTGAAACATTCTCTTGCTATGTCTGCGTCCACAATGAGACAAACAACCCTGTTCAAAGTGTATCTATCAAAGCAGATTTGCAAACAAACTCTCAAAGGATAGTACTGACAACCCAACAAAGCCAAAATCCTACCATGCTGGATGTGGATGAAACATTAAGTGATGTAATTCATCATGAAGTAAAAGATTTGGGCACACACATCTTGGTTTGTGAAGTTACTTACATGTCAAACTACAACACACTGGCCTCATTCAGAAAGTTCTTTAAATTTGAGGTAATGAAACCATTGGATGTTAAAACTAAATTTTACAATGCTGAGTCTGATGATGTATATCTTGAAGCACAAGTTCAGAATATAACGTCTGGTCCCATCATACTTGAGCAAGTATCTCTTGAAAGCTCACAGCAGTTCAATGTAAAGTCATTGAATGAAATTGATAATGAGGTATCAGTATTTGGAGACATAACTTTGCTTCAGTCACAAGAGAGTTGTCAATATTTATATTGTCTTATACCTAAAGAGCACATATCAAATGAAATAAAGCTATTAGCGGCTGCTAAGAATATTGGCAAGTTGGACATTGTGTGGAGGTCCAATTTGGGAGAAAAAGGCAGATTGCAGACCAGTCAGCTGCAGAGAAAGACCCCTGAGTATGGAGATATAAGGGTTATGTTTGAAAGGCTACCAAGCAAGGTGCCAGTAGATGAACCATTCAATTTTATTTGTAAGATAGTAAATGCCAGTGAGAGGACACTAGACTTGATTTTGAAGCTGAGGTCTCTACATGATGCAAGTTTACTGTGGTGTGGTATTTCAAACAGAAAGCTGGGGCCCTTAGAACCAGGAAACAGTACAACTGTTAATTTAACTGCTTTACCCATCAATACTGGGCTGTACAGCATTGCAGGAGTTTCTTTAGTAGATTTGTTCTTAAAACGAACCTATGACTATGACGATCTAGCTTCTGTTTTTGTCTGTTAACTGTATGCCCTAACTTTTTTGTGTGGAGATCATACTGATAACATAACATTTAAACTGATCTATTATTTAATTTTATTAAGTTTGTATTTTAAGCATGTAAGTTATTATGTGTAATAGACTTTAATAATAATGCAATATTCGTTTTATTAGTGCTGTTTGTTTTTGTTCTTGAAACCTTAGTAATTGTAATATCAAAAACCTTGGGTGAGACTAGCTATACTAGCATGTTATAATATGTTCCTATTAACTACCTATATTATTGTTAATATCTCTGTTAGATACGATATGAACATGGAAGGATATGAAGATATACTAATGGATATTTGTTTACTAAAGAGTATATAAGTTGATATTACAGCTGGCCTGAATTTTTGTTATTATATTTTGGAGTTTGTGATCGAAAATATAATTCAGTCCAAATGGAACGCACCCTAAATAGGAACAATATATTTTTTTATTTAGACTGGAACCACAGAGTAAACAAATAGATAGATAGAGTATAGTGGATTTTTTTCTCTAATCTGTGACTGGAACCGTGAATGGGTTTTACTTTTTTCGTAGACAGAGAATAGTCTGTGGCTTTATTATTGTCTTTGGTCGAACCTGTCAAGCTGTGATGTGAGTTCTGTCAGTGTCATCACATTATTAACTGTCATATCAATTTCAATCTAACAGAACTGTCATTTTTCGATCATTTGGATTTTTGGAAGCTGTGTGTTATGATTTTTGGTAAAAACAAAATTACAAATACTACATACATCGAATACTTTTGTTAGTTGAATTGTCGATCGAGGTTTGGTCTTTATTGATAATTATATATTTCCTCTTGCTAAGGATGGTGAAGCACCTGCAATATTCTCAACACTGACGGCGGGTAGAGTTCGAAACACTGATGTGGCCCAATCATGTGTTGTGTTGTGGATACGTTATCTAATTAAATTTCCTCCCGTGATTAAGTTGTATTGGAGCTAGTTTCAACACTTCATCTCATCATAATGGCATATCAAACGTTTCTACAAGAGTATATGCTCATACCGCCTGTAACGAGGGCCTATACGACGGCTTGCGTTGTCACCACTTTGGCTGTGGTAAGTTTTAAGTGTTTGAACAGGCTATTTTTGTCGCACCTTAGAGTCCAAAATGCTGGTTACACATCTCTTAAACTCATAATTTTGTATTGTATTTTGTTTGGTCACGCAATAATCTATACTTCTATCGTTTATGATAGTAGGTACCCCATTAATAATTTATGTTTCTGTTTCAGCAATTAGATCTAGTATCACCGTTTCAACTATACTTCAATCCCATACTCATACTGAAGAAATTCCAACTATGGAGGCTGATAACAACATTCCTCTTCTTTGGGAATTTAGGGTTCAACTTTTTTTTCAATATGATATTTACATATCGGTACTGCAGAATGCTGGAGGAGGGATCGTTCAGAGGAAGGACAGCAGACTTTGTTGTGATGTTCATGTTCGGAGGAGTACTAATGATTGTATCCTTTTTAATGACCACTTGCCTACACAAGAAGAAGAATGATAATCTCTTAAGGAAGTATTTTGTAAAGAATGCAAGCCAGAATCAATTAATGTTAACAATGTTTCCTTTTTTTTATCTTGATCCTAAAACCTATCAGTGTCTCATTTGATAGTGAGTATTAGTGATCATTTTATGTGCAGTATTAGTTGCTACCGTGATATTGTATGAAAATCTTTTGTAGTGATGGTCTGGCGACACTGTGTTGATTCCTCCCAAACAGCCCCTACATCTTATTTCATTTTGATGCTGATCTAAGTTCCCACACCCATTTAATCACCATTTAACGGTGCACTGCATGACCATACATTTATTTATTTACATTTGAGCTTACAGTCTACCTAAACCTAAAAGTACATAAATAAACTTGTACTATTATTTTCACCAATCATTTAAATGTGTAACGACACTACTTGATTTTCAGAAACTATCCAATTAAAGCAGTTTACAAAAAAAATAAGCAAATTGTGTGCAAAATTTCATCTAAATTCATTCAAACTTTTTGTTGTGTATCGAAAATGGATAACATTTGATTTGTAAATCACAGTACCCTAGCATGCTCTCCCTTAATCCCAGTAACTTCTAAACCGAAATTGGTAAAATTTGTAATGTAGATTGTTTAGGTGCTGGAATAACACGTAGGATACTCTTTAAATGGTTTGACATAGCAAGGTGAAACCACAGGGCATAACTAGTAGGTATTAAATAAGTGAAAGTTTGTGTGTGTGAGTGTTTGTTACCGTTGATCTCTGTAACTACTGAACTGATTTCGATGAAATTTTGAAAGTTGATAGCTTACACGCTGGATTAACACATAGGATACTTTCTATACGCGGGTGAAACGACGAGGTGCAGCAAGTATTAGTATAAGTAGGAATAGAAATATCCAAATAACTTCAATGTAAGAGGAGCATGTGGCACTGCCAACAACAAATAACTAGCACCCAATTACGTGACAATATGGCTTTGTTTGAAACTACAACATAATATTTACTGTCACAAGTTTGAGAGTACCTAACTATTACTGAAGCAATTCCATGTGATAAAATGGTATTTTTTCTGGCCAAACTCGTATCATGTATTTAGGGTATCATAATATGTATACTATTATAATATCTGTGATAATATCAAAAGGTGCTCTTTGTTTGTAAACTTGGGTGTTTTATCTAAAATAAGTGAATAATACATATTTCTATATTGTTTAACTCATTATTAGCAAAGCCACAATAAACTTACAAACAAATTTTTGGTTCTTTATAATATTTGGGAGAATTTTTAAGCTTGTATGTTTTGTATTAGAGATTTTCTATCTTATCATAAACTTAGAGTTATATTCTTTTTGGTTGAGAAACTTCTGTTACATATTTAATTTTCTTAACATATTTGTTCAGGTGTGTGCGTTCTTTGTCAACTTGCTATTTTTAGGCCAAGCATTTACAATCATGATTGTGTACGTGTGGTCTCGCCGGAACATATTCATTAGGATGAACTTTTTTGGATTGATGAATTTCCAGGTGAATATATTATCATGCTGAAGTAGGTTCTAATTTCTCAGACTCGTAATTTTATATGATTAGAAACATTAATTTAAATCATTTTTAGTATTCTGAGCTAACTTAGACTTCTAAACGTAATAATATTATTTAAAAAAAATTATGCTGATAACATACTGGGATGATTTTATAAAACATCTATTGTCATGGACCAAACGAGTTGTTCCTGTCACCATTGGTGAAAATTTAACCAATATAAAGCTGATTTATACTATACCAATACTAAGGATATCCAAGGGTGTCATTTGTGGGTGAGACTCCGCAGTTTGAACCACAAATGGCTTAACTCAACCCCGCTGTTGAGTTAAGCCATAAAATTGTTGTCCTCCATCCTTTTTTATCGCTTAGGAGCGTTGATTCTACGCTAAGTATCGCGCCAGCCAGCTTCAACAATGCAATAGCATCTTTGTCGATAGAAAAGGATAGATCATTGAAAAGTGCGATTCCGTGTTGACCAACTTGGCTCAACCAGTCTCATGTAAACTTATGGGCTAGGTTCAATAGCGAGGTGGAATGGCTTACAGTGTCGTAAGTAGTACCTATTTAATTTTATGTAAATATGTTCACAGGCTCCATACCTACCTTGGGTGTTACTCGGATTCTCGGTACTTCTCGGGAATGCAGTCTCTGTTGACTTGGTTGGGATGGCTATCGGACACATTTACTTCTTCCTGGAAGATGTTCTGCCAAGACAAAGGGGCGGCCAAAAAATATTAAAGACACCCTTGTTTCTGTAAGTACATGTTCCTATTTTTAAAACAGATAATAGTGTGGGTAATGGATAATTATAATTATACAGGACTATTATGTTGTCTGGGCTAGCTAGCTACAGAAGAAAATATCCAGTTATTTTGATTTTACAAGCAAACACCGAAGAGTATAATATAATTTAATACGGAAAACAAACTACTGAATCGATTTTGTAATTATATAGATATTTACATAGATCAACTCTTTATTTTACACTATCAGACAACAAAAATTAGAAAAGGAAAAACTTGAAATCTATCTATCTTGTGAAGACTTGCCATTCAATTTCCATGTTCGTATTGCAGGAGGAAGTTATTCGACGCGCCTGAAGACTACGAGCCGCTTCCCGAAGAGCTCGCTAACGTGAGGCCAGGCGGGTTCGACTGGCGCGGCGACGACGACGAAAACAGATAAACTCTACCAAACGTAAACGTATAATGATGTAGAGAGCCAAATTATTTATAAATATATATTTTTATTATATACCCTCGGTTTCTTGTACGTTAGGTTAAACTTATCATGTCAACTTAAATATTGCGCGATTATTATAATACGCTCATTGGTTGAAGACTTCCGATGATCAACAGGCAACCAATGGTGTCCAGTATTTTTAAGTTGACATGAGTTTAATTTTAACTAACGCGCGGGAAAGCAGTGGTTAATTATCCTATAACTAAGGCCGTATCGTAGAGCGGCGCTCAGGTATAAATCGTCAGACATCTTTCACCTCATTGAATTCATGAATTTCGGTTTTGTGAATCACGTCTGGGCACCGTTTTAGATTATACGTCTAGCTTGTTTTAAGAAAGAAGTGGTTTTATGAATTGTTTTATTAGTTAATATGAACTGGTGGATTTTTAAGATGTATTACATCAAATGTCTGGGAAATTGAAGCCGCTAAATACCGAATAAGGCGTAGCATTTTGATAACCTGTGTTGCATTTTGTTTCTGTATCATATTATATAGTTTTGTCGCGATATTGAATGATATGCATGCTCTCTCCTCTCCTGTAATATTGTTATATGTATGTGGTGTGGTGAAAGCCGCGGGGAGCCGATGGATCATAAAAGCGAGCAGCCGCTCAAAGTGGCCCTTCCTGAAGGAGGCCTATGTTCAGCAGTGGCCGTCTTCAAACTGTTGATTTTGATGATGCGGTAGGTATACCGGTGGTTAATATAGTGCATAAATATAATGTCGCCTTCGTAGTGTCCTGTGTGACAGAGATGGACGAAGCCGAAACTAGTCGATTATAGGCTTCTTTATCTGGATATGCATGTGTTACCATCGGCACCTACCTATTATCTGTAACTATACCTAATTAAAACTGAGAATTATGAGTATATCCTCAAATCGCTTGTGGTGCCTCAAGCCACATCTGTAAGCAGTAGCGTTTCCCCACGTTCTATCCATTTCTATCACTTGAGATAGCCACCTCCCAGAGTGAGGAAGATAGCGTCAGTCCTATCGCATCGCTGAAGCTGCCGCGCTAGCATTCCCTTCTTTTTCTTCCCAAAATGTGTTTATTGGCAAGGCGGTATATCTTTAATTTCCCAGGGTAAAAGATGCCCTATGTTGGTCTCGTTAGTGTTAGCAATCTGGGTGTAGAATTTAATCAAAATCGATTCAGCTGTTCGACGTAAAAGTAAGACTGACATAGACAACGTTCCTCTTTTAAATAATACAAAAAATTTCATGGATTTGTTAATTTGTAAGCTGAAGGAATATAATGAATTAAGGAGTATTAGGATAAACATAATTTGTACAATATAACTTTTACAGCATGAGGCATAGGTTTTAATCAAAAGTTGTGTTATTGGTGGTTCCCGTTCCGCCCTATGAAGGCGGAAAGTGTCTGAGACGGGAATAACTTCCCTTGTGTTATTCTTTGCTCATTTTAGTACAGAGTAGTAAATATGATCTAATCTTTGTCTTAATTTATGTACTTTTACAGGTTTAATATTGTAATAAGTTCAAAAACCCAAGTAATAAAGGCTTGCTCCAGCACAAAGTACGAGACGTAGCACAGTGAAAAAATTTGTTGGTCATGTAATGTACATAATTATCTCTGTTGTTTTAATGAATTCAGGTTTAAATGCTCGCTCACGACGAAACAATTCAACCAAGTTTTAAAATGTAAATTATTTACTGGCAAAATAATATAAATGGAATAGGGATGTGCTATTAGATTTTGGTGCGACGTGCGTTTCGATGTCTTATATATTTGCCTGGCAGTGTAACATAACCATACCTTGTACAAATCTGGTACGTACTAGGTGTTATCGCTAATGTGGATGGGTGGATAAAATGTTGTATTTTGTGTAGAAAGTTTACTCTAATTTGTGAATATTAAACGATAACGAAAACAAGACGTTTTATTAATGCAGGTGAAGTCCTACATATTTTACTGATAACCCTTGCAGCTTGTGCTAGATCATTTTTGCAGATGCTAGTTTCTATTTTTTTTTACTCTTTATCAGCTCATAACCGGGAATCTGCGGGTTCGACTCTTGCGACAGGATAAACATTTGTGCACAGAAAAAGCAAATACTTATTCCGTATTTGGGTTTGTGGGACCATTATAATCCTCGTGGTTTCTGGGTCTATAGATGAATACTTACTTACCTAGTTAGTGTTAGGATCTATGTATGTGATAGTTAGGCGTTCTTTATTTTATTTATATTAGTTTCTTCATTAATATTTGATTCGAGAGCGGAATTCCTAATTATCCTAAAAGTTTCAAAATCACACTACGAGGGTTTAAGAGGTGTTAAATTATAAAACAAAATATAAATTATTTAGAATTGTTTATTCTATTTTCACGCAAGGTTAATCACAATGCATAGAATTTGAATAACTTACAATAGCTGCTGATTAAATGCCGATCGTAAATTCCGCCGATTTCTAAAATTCTCAACACCTCTAAGCGTGAAAATAAACATTTTATTTATGACTGAACAGCCACTTCCAAATGAAAATTGTGTATTTTATAGCAAAATAGAAATCTACAGAGAAAATATACATACACAATAGTTATTTAAAGTACAAACAACACAGCCAGTTAAATTAACTTAGTTCTATCGACCTCACAGTTGTCAAGACAAGGCGAGATGCACCAAGCAAACTACACATTATTCAAAGTAGGTACGCAGGGTTTCTTTCCGTATCAAATTAAACTACACAGCTGAGTACACTTCGCTTAAATACCAAGTATATGCCTGTTGCTCAACTTCAGCCAATCTGTAACATCTCTGTTGATATTGTGAAGAGTCCAAGTCTAACCTATAAATAATAAATTGACCTATAATCACAGAATATCTAATAATACTAAATACAGAATGGCTAAAATAATTATGACAGAGCAATACTACAATAGACTGTTTGGATATTTGATACAATTAATTTCAAAACTTTTGATACCTCGTCGCCAGGCGCAACTTGCCTTCTCTTTCGCACAACACACAGCTTAACTGACAGTATTGGCAAATACTCAACAATGTACGCACAGTATCATGAGAATATACATAGTTTCAAATTCGAAATATCTCTTATAGCATGCGTAACAGCAATTGAAGATAACAATATACCATCAGCTATTTAAATACTTAATTTAAATACAAATTGTACGTAAAAAGCAAATAAAAAAATTTCACAGGTGTGTAGAACCGTTCAATCATAAAAGATTGTTCCGAATGCGGTAATCAAACTATTATTTAATCTAGTAACAAGATGTAAAACTATAATCAGTCTTCATTCAAACGTCAATCCCAAACACTCCATCGATCGTTGATTGATTTGTTTCGACCGTCTCACTAATTTAATTTACAGCGAGCTTTAGAGAAAAACATATTTTATTTTTGTCGCCAACAAGAATAATTCAATTTATCTCAAGCTCTTCGCAATGTACCAAATAAAGGTGGCGGCTATTTAAGGCGCGACTGACGACAAGCGTTTCAATAATCTATCAATAGTTTTAGTTGCAAGAAACAACACATTTCGCTGCGTTTAAGATTGAGAGTCGCTTGCGCGAGCCAACCTCCAGTCATTGACACATCGCGATCACACAAAACCCGCTTCAAACACACACACAAAACAAAACTCTTAGAAGACAATAAAATCGCTCAATTTCAATATTGAGACTAAAGTTCGTTATAATTTAGCAAATAAACTAGGAGCTAAAATCACAATAGTATACAACAGGACATTCAGATCGCGTCGCTGCGTGAAATGTTTTGTTTGAATAAACAATTCCCTGTCGCAGATATACAAGTAGAATAGAGGTATCCCATTCCAGTAATTTCAATTTACGATGCAAAAAACAGGGAATAAGTAAGTAGTGTTTTGAAAGTAGAATGAGAATATTATTTATGGGTGGAGGGGAATATGATAAGCGCTGCTGCTGGTAAATGTTTATACATTTGAAACCAACGCCATATTAGTTTTGTGGTTTTCTTTAAATGCATGAAAGTTATCCTAGAAATGCTTTGTTGCATAACAATTTAAAGATTTGTTGTGACTGTTTAGAAAGTAAGCTCAGTCCTTATTGCTTTGACATAAGATCGACGATCTACAAAGTTTCGGTCAGCAGACTATATAAATAAATATAAGAAACGTGAATCAGCATTAATCGCGCTTACGATAACATTTGATTGATTATTATTCCAGATGCGAAATGGGATCACCTCAACCAACCAAAATTTTACAAGCTTAAAAAAACAATTTCAAGTTTTTGGTGTCGTTGTTTATCACTATTCTACTAATTTTGTTGTAGTAGTGAACGTAAATGTGACTAAGGCATATCTAAATAAATCACATAGACATTTTCATAGTGCTACAATTGCGAGTAGCACCGTTATGTCGTCCGGTTTCCCTCCTGCGAACAAACAAGAACATTCTTTTTAATTAATTATGAATTCAAAGTCGAAGGTTTCATAAAGTAGGTGGCGACGGGAGTTTCCCGCTCGCTGCGGTCAGTGGATAGTGGCACCAAAAATAGCTGAGGATAGTAATAATAGTCTTCGTATATAAATTGTTCGACAGAATTAAGTACGTGCAGTATAGTATCGCCGCTACTAATATAGATTTAAAAAAATATTTTGAAGTAGGAATTTAACGATGCATTTCCAAATAATTGTACTATGAAAGCTTCGATATTTTCAAATTATAAAGTGAAATGTGTACAAAACGCGAGGAGAACTAGAGTACGAATCAAACTCAATGGCGGCTGCGAAGTACGCTGACCGCTTATCTCTGCCCGCGCACATATAATTTTTGCTACTGCGCGCTGATTTCACAGCCGCCATTTAGTTGTGTATATGTCACCGTCTTATTGTAAAAACCGTTTGTTTATAAAAAAATGAAAATAAAACCGGTTATTTATAAACTGTCGATTTATTGCAAACTGACAACCTGTCTTACAATAACACGGATGATATTTCGATTATTTACAAACAGTCTGTGCCTAGCGGTGAGTTTATAAAAAAACGGGCTTTAGTAGCGTTATTTGTAAACAATGCACCAATTTTTGCTGTAATTTATAGTTTTTTTAGAGCCATTAGTGGCTAACCGAGCGAGGACAAGTGTTAGGTTAGTTTTGACCACACTAGAAGTACACAATTAATAAAAAACCAAATGATGCCGATTAATTATAAATAAACGTAATATCGACAGTTTTATTGTGAGACGCATTGCCCGTTTGCAAGAAATCGACAGTTTATAAATAACCGCGCTTTTTATAAACAAACGGTTCTTACAAAAAGACGGTGACATATACATAGATTAGTAACTCACCTATAGCATCGATACCGTTCTGCCTCGCGCTTTTAGCGAACGGCGACATGTAGCATCCGTCGAAGGAGAGATTCCGCGCCATCCACGCGATAGAGTTGGCGACCCCCTGCAGCTTCTGCGAGTCTCCGGAGACGTGCTGCGCGCGGCGCATCTCCGCGACCAGCACCGGCTCGGGAACGTTGTCGAACACGCCGTCCGTCGCCACCAGGATCACGTCGCCGCATTCTACCGAGAACTCTGAGGTCTCCGCCGATTCTGGCCTGGAACAATCACAACTTTACCTTATTACGCATTGTTTTTAATATTTTGGCTTATGTTTTCGAGTTTTATTTTGATGTAGCTTAATTACTGACAACATTGGTCAGTCTAAAATTTGCATGCTGTGCATAGCAAAAAACACGTTCGGAACTATTTATAATTAATTATCATCTGTTTATCAAGCATTTTTTTACAACCGCAAATAAACGACTTGGATTTAACACATGTAAAGTTAATAACACGATTTTTTTTATTTTTTTATTTTTTTTATCTGTCCGTCTGTCATCAGGCTGTATCTCATGAACCGTGATAGTTAGACAGTTAAAACTTTCACAGATGATGTATTTATGTTGCTGCTATAACAACAAATACTAAAAAACAGAATAAAGTAAATATTTAAGGGGCTCCCATACATCAAACGAGGTTTTTTGCTCATTTAATAGATAATGGTACGGCACCCTTCGTGCGTGAGTCCTACTCGCACTTGGCAGGTTTCCTTTTAATTCGACCATTGCTGTTTCACCTGATGTTGAGAAATGACTTTGTAGTGTCATTTCACAAGTTAAACCCCCATATTCTAAGACGTTACCTCGAGATTACTCCACTCGACTCAACCACGAATTAACCTCATTTTTGTGTTTTGGTATTTTTAGTTGAAAATAAATAATCAACTTGACATTTCTGCGTCAATTTTTCTCAAACAAGAGAAGAGAAGCCACTGTTAACTCCAGGTACGTCGCGATGTATTTTGAGTTTCCCTCAAAGTTAAGTAGAAGTCAAGTGAAGAATTTTTGGAGAAATGTTTTATAATTCGGGAGACAGAGACAGGTAGTTGAGGACGTCACCTGTTTTCAAGAGTAGGTACAGTACGTTACCATTTCGTGGACGCACAGACTGACTTACGACGCGAAAACAAAGATAAGCATTATTTAGGTTGCAATGAAAATTATTTAGTCTTGTGAAAACGCACTGAATCCGTGCTAAGCGTCCTTGACCCACACTACACTGGTGTGGAACTTCTTATCTTGTTTTTGCGACACTTCAGGATCTAATTAGTGTAGCGCGCACCTAACAATTAGCGCTAACATTACTTGATATGAGCAGCTACGTACGTGTTGATATGAATATCTCAGCTGAGCTCTCAGACCATCGGAATGTGACCTCGATGCTTCAGAGCAAATATTAAAAAACACTCAATGAAACTAATGAAATATATAACCACGGGGTCTCATCAGGTACAAACGAAAAATAGCCCGAACATGAAAAAAATGTGGTGATCGTGTCGTGAGCGTCACTAGTTAGCGTCCCTGTCCAGTGTATTCATTTGGCCTAATACATCACCAATACGCAATAATAGTCGCTTGATAATCTTGTGTTATGCAGAAATCAAATAATTCGTAAAATAGCCCGAGTTATATTCCGTTGAATGGGATGAGACATCTGTACTGTAGGTACTAGGTATTATACTATGTTCTCACGATGAGTTGAGTAATATCGGTTATTTATTTCTTATATTATCTCTGTATTCAGTATGATGGATTATGTACGTGGCCTGTATAGATATAGAACAAAATTGACCGCAATTATTTACAATAACAAAGTGTAATACCATAAACTAAAAGAGACCACGTGAAAGTTTTAAGTATTGGCTAAAGTCCAATGCGCTAAAAATTCTATTATTAGTGCATACAGAAATACAACAGAGGAGTGTTTGTGGAATGGGCACATGACCGCTGATCCCGTGGTGTGTGACTGAGATGATAACACTATATTTCCCAAAGACTTACGTAGTACATATATATATATCTCTAATCGCTATGATATTTCCATAATTTACTGGTGTTAACTAAAGATGAGTTAAGAAGTGTGTGGACTTTGGCCCGGTTGAACCCCTTCCCGAATATAAATATATTCTCGGCTCGGATTATGAATGCTATCGATTGACCCCAAACGCATCAGCACAACATGCTTCGTGCCCAGGGGGTCTAGCAAAGATACCAACCACTAACGCTAGCGCCTCACGCTAACTCCAAAAATGTATTGAAATGACATTCGCTGCGGAGAAGTTAGCGATTTCCGAAACGTCATTCCAATACTTTTTGGAGTTAGCGTGAGGCGTTAGCGTTAGTGGTTGGTATCTTTGCTAGACCCCCAGCCATTACACCCCCCCCCCCCCCCCCCCCCCAGGCATTATCTCGACACTTTTTCTTGTGAGAGACGTGCGTGACAAGGCTATGCGCCTAAGTGTGTCTCACTCTTCTAACAACGACGACGAATTTTCTAGAGGCTAGGGCTTTTATTTATTCTGTGGTCTGGCAAAGGTTCCTTACATTAGCGTTAACGCCAAACGATAGATTTAAAAAGTATAATACTGTTAACTATGTCGATCATAAAAGTCTGACGATCCCTTACTATAATTATTTTAGAACAACCCTAGTTCAATGGCTACTAGCCTATCCTATCACCAAGTCGTGTTACCATCATGCATGGTTCACAGGATCATCAACAGCTTTATGAATATATTTAAGTTACCCGAATTGAACAATTTATTTTAATTTATGTTATTTATTTAATGAACTTTGAGCGCGGCAATCAAAGATTATAGTCAACGGCAATCAATTCTATATGTTATTTTTATACTTACCGAATCAAACATGATTAATTTACATCAAGAATTTTATCATTGTAAACACAACCTACAAACGAAATATCTTTTGATTGATAAAAGCTACGGCAATAATAAATAACAACTTTTTAGCCATAAAAACATTTTAGGTAGGTACTCTAAATACTCGTAAAGTGTTTCCTTCCCGCTGGGTTAATTAATGATTAACTATGATGAATCACTCCCCATAAATAACTATCAATGAAGAGTTAGGTACATACAGTCAGTACATAACTGGGAGATGCTACAGATTATGCTGCAATTTGGTCTCATGATTTTTTATCGTCTTTCGTTGTTGACCACGGCACGCAATACCACAGAATAGCTAATAGGTAGTGACACTAAATTGTATAATTGGTAATACCCCAGATAATATAATACCTACAGTCCTACAGACAGATGCCTCATCCCATACAACGGAATAACGCGGGCTATTTTACGAATTATTTTATTTCTGCATAACGCAAGATTATCAAGCGACA